>SRSE01000718.1:0-1372313 GCA_005024645.1 Planiliza haematocheilus | reverse complement strand
GAAAAGTCAGAGAGTGCACAAATGGACAATACAATGTTACACGTACTCCACAATAGCCCAAAAGTAGAAATCCTGAGAGTATCTTCTGGAAACCCTGAAAAAACAAAAGCAGAAAGTCAGAGAGTGCAACAATGGACAATTCAGAACCTTACAAATACTCACAATTTCTCCAAAAGTAGAAATCCTGCGTTTCTTCTGGCAATCCTGAAAAACAAAAAGAGAAAGTCAGAGAGTGCACAAAATGGACAATATACAATGTTACACGTACTCACAATAGCCACAAAAGTAGAAATCCTGAGAGTATCTTCTGGAAACCCTGAAAAACAAAAGCAGAAAGTCAGAGAGTGCAACAATGGCAATTCAGAACCTTACAAATACTCACAATTTCTCCAAAGTAGAAATCCTGGGAGTTTCTTCTGGAAAACCTGAAAAACAAATCAGAAAGTCAGAGATTGCACAAATGGACAATACACAACCTTGCAAATACTCACAATTTCTCCAAAAGTAGAAATCATGCGTTTCTTCTGGAACACCTGAAACATAAAAGCAGCAAGTCAGAGATTGCACAAATGGACAATTCAGAAACTTACAAATACTCCACAATTTCTCCAAAAGTAGAAATCCTACGTTTCTTCTGGAACACCTGAAAAATAAAGCAGAAAGTCAGAGATTGCACAAATGGACAATTCAGAAACTTACAAATACTCACAATTTCTCCAAAAGTAGAAATCCTGGGAGTATCTTCTGAACACCTGAAAAAACAAAAGCAGAAGTCAGAGGAGTGCACAAATGGACAATATACAACGTTACACATACTCACAATAGCCACAAAAGTAGAAATCCTGAGAGTATCTTCTGGAAACCCTGAAAATAAAAGCAGAAAGTCAGAGAGTGCACAATGGACATACAGAATCTTACAATACTCACAATTTCTCCAAAGTAGAAATCCTACGTTTCTTCTGGAACACCTGAAAAATAAAAGCAGAAAGTCAGAGATTGCAACAAATGGACAATACAGAATCTTACAAATACTCACAATTTCTCCAAAAGTAGAAATCTTGGGAGTTCTTCTGGAAAACCTGAAAAACAAAACATAAAGTCAGAGAGTGCACAAATGGACAATATACAACGTTACACATACTCACAATAGCCACAAAAGTAGAAATCCTGAGAGTATCTTCTGGAAACCCTGAAAAATAAAAGCAGAAAGTCAGAGAGTGCACAAATGGACAATACAGAATCTTACAAATACTCACAATTTCTCCAAAAGTAGAAATCCTACGTTCTTCTGGAACACCTGAAAAATAAAAGCAGAAAGTCAGAGAGTGCACAAATGGACAATACACAACCTTGCAATACTCACAATTTCTCCAAAAGTAGAAATCCTGTGTTTCTTCTGGAAAACCTGAAAAATAAAAGCAGAAAGTCAGAGAGTGCACAAATGGACAATATACAATGTTACACGTACTCACAATAGCCACAAAAGTAGAAATCCTGAGAGTATCTTCTGGAAACCCTGAAAAACAAAAGCAGAAAGTCAGAGAGTGCAACAATGGACAATTCAGAACCTTACAAATACTCACAATTTCTCCAAAAGTAGAAATCCTGCGTTTCTTCTGGCAATCCTGAAAAACAAAAGCAGAAAGTCAGAGAGTGCACAAATGGACAATATACAATGTTACACGTACTCACAATAGCCACAAAGTAGAAATCCTGAGAGTATCTTCTGGAAACCCTGAAAAACAAAAGCAGAAAGTCAGAGAGTGCAACAATGGACAATTCAGAACCTTACAAATACTCACAATTTCTCCAAAAGTAGAAATCCTGCGTTTCTTCTGGCAATCCTGAAAAAACAAAAGCAGAAAGTCAGAGAGTGCACAAATGGACAATATACAATGTTACACGTACTCACAATAGCCACAAAAGTAGAAATCCTGAGAGTATCTTCTGGAAACCCTGAAAAACAAAAGCAGAAAGTCAGAGAGGTGCAACAATGGACAATTCAGAACCTTACAAATACTCACAATTTCTCCAAAAGTAGAAATCCTGCGTTTCTTCTGGCAATCCTGAAAAACAAAAGCAGAAGTCAGAGAGTGCACAAATGGACAATATACAATGTACACGTACTCACAATAGCCACAAAGTAGAAATCCTGAGAGTATCTTCTGGAAACCCTGAAAAAACAAAAGCAGAAAAGTCAGAGAGTGCAACAATGGACCAATTCAGAACCTTACAATACTCACAATTTCTCCAAAAGTAGAAATCCTGGGAGTTTCTTCTGGAAAACATGAAAAACAAATCAGAAAGTCAGAGATTGCACAAATGGACAATACACAAACCTTGCAAATACTCACAATTTCTCCAAAAGTAGAAATCATGCGTTTCTTCTGCAATCCTGAAAAACAAAAGCAGAAAGTCAGAGAGGTGCACAAATGGACAATATACAATGTTACACGTACTCACAATAGCCACAAAAGTAGAAGAAATCCTGAGAGTATCTTCTGGAACACCTGAAAAAATAAAAGCAGAAAGTCAGAGAGTGCACAAATGACAATATACAACGTTTACACATACTCACAATAGCCACAAAAGTAGAAATCCTGAGAGTATCTTCTGGAACCCTGAAAAACAATAAGCAGGAAAAGTCAGAGAGTGCACAAATGGACAATACACAACCTTGCAAATACTCACAATTTCTCCAAAAGTAGAAATCCTGTGTTTCTTCTGAAAACCTGAAAAAATAAACGCAGAAAGTCAGAGAGTGCACAAATGGACAATATACAATGTTACACGTACTCACAATAGCCACAAAGTAGAAATCCTGAGAGTATCTTCTGGAAACCCTGAAAAACAAAAGCAGAAAAGTCAGAGAGTGCAACAATGGACAATTCAGAACCTTACAAATACTCACAATTTCTCCAAAGTAGAAATCCTGCGTTTCTTCTGGCAATCCTGAAAAACAAAAGCAGAAAGGTCAGAGAGTGCACAAATGGACAATTATACAATGTTACACGTACTCACAATAGCCACAAAAAGTAGAAATCCTGAGAGTATCTCGGAAACCCTGAAAAACAAAGCAGAAAGTCAGAGAGTGCAACAATGGACAATTCAGACCTTACAAATACTCACAATTTCTCCAAAGTAGAAATCCTGCGTTTCTTCTGGCAATCCTGAAAAACAAAAGCAGAAAGTCAGAGAGTGCACAAATGGACAATATACAATGTTACACGTACTCACAATAGCCACAAAGTAGAAATCCTGAGAGTATCTTCTGGAAACCCTGAAAAACAAAAGCGAGAAGTCAGAGAGTGCAACAATGGACAATTCAGAACCTTACAAATACTCACAATTTCTCCAAAGTAGAAATCCTGCGTTTCTTCTGGCAATCCTGAAAAACAAAAGCAGAAAGTCAGAGAGTGCACAAATGGACAATATACAATGTTACACGTACTCACAATAGCCACAAAAGTAGAAATCCTGAGAGTATCTTCTGGAAACCCTGAAAAACAAAAGCAGAAAGTCAGAGAGTGCAACAATGGACAATTCAGAACCTTACAAATACTCACAATTTCTCCAAAAGTAGAAATCCTGGGAGTTTCTTCTGGAAAACCTGAAAAACAAATCAGAAAGTCAGAGATTGCACAAATGGACAATACACAACCTTGCAATACTCACAATTTCTCCAAAAGTAGAAATCATGCGTTTCTTCTGGAACACCTGAAAAATAAAAGCAGAAAGTCAGAGATTGCACAAATGGACAATTCAGAAACTTACAAATACTCACAATTTCTCCAAAAGTAGAAATCTTACGTTTCTTCTGGAACACCTGAAAAATAAAAGCAGAAAGTCAGAGATTGCACAAATGGACAATTCAGAAACTTACAAATACTCACAATTTCTCCAAAAGTAGAAATCCTGGGAGTATCTTCTGGAACACCTGAAAAATAAAAGCAGAAAGTCAGAGAGTGCACAAATGGACAATATACAACGTTACACATACTCACAATAGCCACAAAAGTAGAAATCCTGAGAGTATCTTCTGGAAACCCTGAAAAAACAAAAGCAGAAAGTCAGAGGAGTGCACAAATGGACAATACAGAATCTTACAAATACTCACAATTTCTCCAAAAGTAGAAATCCTGCGTTTCTTCTGGAACACCTGAAAAATAAAGCAGAAAGTCAGAGATTGCACAAAGGACAATTCAGAAACTTACAAATACTCACAATTTCTCCAAAAGTAGAAATCCTGGGAGTATCTTCTGGAACACCTGAAAAATAAAAGCAGAAGAAAGTCAGAGAGTGCACAAATGGACAATATACAACGTTACACATACTCACAATAGCCACAAAAGTAGAAATCCTGAGAGTATCTTCTGGAAACCCTGAAAAACAAAAGCAGAAAGTCAGAGAGTGCACAAATGGACAATACAGAATCTTACAAATACTCACAATTCTCCAAAAGTAGAAATCTTGGGAGTTTCTTCTGGAAAACCTGAAAACCAAAACATAAAGTCAGAGAGTGCACAAATGGACAATATACAACGTTACACATACTCACAATAGCCACAAAAGTAGAAATCCTGAGAGTATCTTCTGGAAACCCTGAAAAATAAAAGCAGAAAGTCAGAGAGTGCACAAATGGACAATACAGAATCTTACAAATACTCACAATTTCTCCAAAAGTAGAAATCTTGGGAGTTTCTTCTGGAAAACCTGAAAAACAAAACATAAAGTCAGAGAGTGCACAAATGGACAATATACAACGTTACACATACTCACAATAGCCACAAAAGTAGAAATCCTGAGAGTGTCTTCTGGAAACCCTGAAAAATAAAAGCAGAAAGTCAGAGAGTGCACAAATGGACAATACAGAATCTTACAAATACTCACAATTTCTCCAAAAGTAGAAATCCTACGTTTCTTCTGGAACACCTGAAAAATAAAAGCAGAAAGTCAGAGAGTGCACAAATGGACAATACACAACCTTGCAAATACTCACAATTTCTCCAAAAGTAGAAATCCTGTGTTTCTTCTGGAAAACCTGAAAAATAAAAGCAGAAAGTCAGAGAGTGCACAAATGGACAATATACAATGTTACACGTACTCACAATAGCCACAAAAGTAGAAATCCTGAGAGTATCTTCTGGAAACCCTGAAAAACAAAAGCAGAAAGTCAGAGAGTGCAACAATGGACAATTCAGAACCTTACAAATACTCACAATTTCTCCAAAAGTAGAAATCCTGCGTTTCTTCTGGCAATCCTGAAAAACAAAAGCAGAAAGTCAGAGAGTGCACAAATGGACAATATACAATGTTACACGTACTCACAATAGCCACAAAAGTAGAAATCCTGAGAGTATCTTCTGGAAACCCTGAAAAACAAAAGCAGAAAGTCAGAGAGTGCAACAATGGACAATTCAGAACCTTACAAATACTCACAATTTCTCCAAAAGTAGAAATCCTGCGTTTCTTCTGGCAATCCTGAAAAACAAAAGCAGAAAGTCAGAGAGTGCACAAATGGACAATATACAATGTTACACGTACTCACAATAGCCACAAAAGTAGAAATCCTGAGAGTATCTTCTGGAAACCCTGAAAAACAAAAGCAGAAAGTCAGAGAGTGCAACAATGGACAATTCAGAACCTTACAAATACTCACAATTTCTCCAAAAGTAGAAATCCTGCGTTTCTTCTGGCAATCCTGAAAAACAAAAGCAGAAAGTCAGAGAGTGCACAAATGGACAATATACAATGTTACACGTACTCACAATAGCCACAAAAGTAGAAATCCTGAGAGTATCTTCTGGAAACCCTGAAAAACAAAAGCAGAAAGTCAGAGAGTGCAACAATGGACAATTCAGAACCTTACAAATACTCACAATTTCTCCAAAAGTAGAAATCCTGGGAGTTTCTTCTGGAAAACCTGAAAAACAAATCAGAAAGTCAGAGATTGCACAAATGGACAATACACAACCTTGCAAATACTCACAATTTCTCCAAAAGTAGAAATCATGCGTTTCTTCTGGAACACCTGAAAAATAAAAGCAGAAAGTCAGAGATTGCACAAATGGACAATTCAGAAACTTACAAATACTCACAATTTCTCCAAAAGTAGAAATCTTACGTTTCTTCTGGAACACCTGAAAATAAAAGCAGAAAGTCAGAGATTGCACAAATGGACAATTCAGAAACTTACAAATACTCACAATTTCTCCAAAAGTAGAAATCCTGGGAGTATCTTCTGGAACACCTGAAAAATAAAAGCAGAAAGTCAGAGAGTGCACAAATGGACAATATACAACGTTACACATACTCACAATAGCCACAAAAGTAGAAATCCTGAGAGTATCTTCTGGAAACCCTGAAAAACAAAAGCAAAAAGTCAGAGAGTGCACAAATGGACAATACAGAATCTTACAAATACTCACAATTTCTCCAAAAGTAGAAATCCTGCGTTTCTTCTGGAACACCTGAAAAATAAAAGCAGAAAGTCAGAGATTGCACAAATGGACAATTCAGAAACTTACAAATACTCACAATTTCTCCAAAAGTAGAAATCCTGGGAGTATCTTCTGGAACACCTGAAAAATAAAAGCAGAAAGTCAGAGAGTGCACAAATGGACAATATACAACGTTACACATACTCACAATAGCCACAAAAGTAGAAATCCTGAGAGTATCTTCTGGAAACCCTGAAAAACAAAAGCAGAAAGTCAGAGAGTGCACAAATGGACAATACAGAATCTTACAAATACTCACAATTTCTCCAAAGTAGAAATCTTGGGAGTTTCTTCTGGAAAACCTGAAAAACAAAACATAAAGTCAGAGAGTGCACAAATGGACAATATACAACGTTACACATACTCACAATAGCCACAAAAGTAGAAATCCTGAGAGTATCTTCTGGAAACCCTGAAAAATAAAAGCAGAAAGTCAGAGAGTGCACAAATGGACATACAGAATCTTACAAATACTCACAATTTCTCCAAAAGTAGAAATCCTACGTTTCTTCTGGAACACCTGAAAAATAAAAGCAGAAAGTCAGAGAGTGCACAAATGGACAATACACAACCTTGCAAATACTCACAATTTCTCCAAAAGTAGAAATCCTGTGTTTCTTCTGGAAAACCTGAAAAATAAAAGCAGAAAGTCAGAGAGTGCACAAATGGACAATATACAATGTTACACGTACTCACAATAGCCACAAAAGTAGAAATCCTGAGAGTATCTTCTGGAAACCCTGAAAAATAAAAGCAGAAAGTCAGAGATTGCACAAATGGACAATTCAGAAACTTACAAATACTCACAATTTCTCCAAAAGTAGAAATCCTACGTTTCTTCTGGAACACCTGAAAAATAAAAGCAGAAAGTCAGAGATTGCACAAATGGACAATTCAGAAACTTACAAATACTCACAATTTCTCCAAAAGTAGAAATCCTGCGTTTCTTCTGGCAATCCTGAAAAAACAAAAGCAGAAAGTCAGAGAGTGCACAAATGGACAATATACAATGTTACACGTACTCACAATAGCCACAAAAGTAGAAATCCTGAGAGTATCTTCTGGAAACCCTGAAAAACAAAAGCAGAAAGTCAGAGAGTGCAACAATGGACAATTCAGAACCTTACAAATACTCACAATTTCTCCAAAAGTAGAAATCCTGCGTTTCTTCTGGCAATCCTGAAAAACAAAAGCAGAAAGTCAGAGAGTGCACAAATGGACAATATACAATGTTACACGTACTCACAATAGCCACAAAAGTAGAAATCCTGAGAGTATCTTCTGGAAACCCTGAAAAACAAAAGCAGAAAGTCAGAGAGTGCAACAATGGACAATTCAGAACCTTACAAATACTCACAATTTCTCCAAAAGTAGAAATCCTGCGTTTCTTCTGGCAATCCTGAAAAACAAAAGCAGAAAGTCAGAGAGTGCACAAATGGACAATATACAATGTTACACGTACTCACAATAGCCACAAAAGTAGAAATCCTGAGAGTATCTTCTGGAAACCCTGAAAAACAAAAGCAGAAAGTCAGAGAGTGCAACAATGGACAATTCAGAACCTTACAAATACTCACAATTTCTCCAAAAGTAGAAATCCTGCGTTTCTTCTGGCAATCCTGAAAAACAAAAGCAGAAAGTCAGAGAGTGCACAAATGGACAATATACAATGTTACACGTACTCACAATAGCCACAAAAGTAGAAATCCTGAGAGTATCTTCTGGAAACCCTGAAAAACAAAAGCAGAAAGTCAGAGAGTGCAACAATGGACAATTCAGAACCTTACAAATACTCACAATTTCTCCAAAAGTAGAAATCCTGCGTTTCTTCTGGCAATCCTGAAAAACAAAAGCAGAAAGTCAGAGAGTGCACAAATGGACAATATACAATGTTACACGTACTCACAATAGCCACAAAAGTAGAAATCCTGAGAGTATCTTCTGGAAACCCTGAAAAACAAAAGCAGAAAGTCAGAGAGTGCAACAATGGACAATTCAGAACCTTACAAATACTCACAATTTCTCCAAAAGTAGAAATCCTGCGTTTCTTCTGGCAATCCTGAAAAACAAAAGCAGAAAGTCAGAGAGTGCACAAATGGACAATATACAATGTTACACGTACTCACAATAGCCACAAAAGTAGAAATCCTGAGAGTATCTTCTGGAAACCCTGAAAAACAAAAGCAGAAAGTCAGAGAGTGCAACAATGGACAATTCAGAACCTTACAAATACTCACAATTTCTCCAAAAGTAGAAATCCTGCGTTTCTTCTGGCAATCCTGAAAAACAAAAGCAGAAAGTCAGAGAGTGCACAAATGGACAATATACAATGTTACACGTACTCACAATAGCCACAAAAGTAGAAATCCTGAGAGTATCTTCTGGAAACCCTGAAAAACAAAAGCAGAAAGTCAGAGAGTGCAACAATGGACAATTCAGAACCTTACAAATACTCACAATTTCTCCAAAAGTAGAAATCCTGCGTTTCTTCTGGCAATCCTGAAAAACAAAAGCAGAAAGTCAGAGAGTGCACAAATGGACAATATACAATGTTACACGTACTCACAATAGCCACAAAAGTAGAAATCCTGAGAGTATCTTCTGGAAACCCTGAAAAACAAAAGCAGAAAGTCAGAGAGTGCAACAATGGACAATTCAGAACCTTACAAATACTCACAATTTCTCCAAAAGTAGAAATCCTGCGTTTCTTCTGGCAATCCTGAAAAACAAAAGCAGAAAGTCAGAGAGTGCACAAATGGACAATATACAATGTTACACGTACTCACAATAGCCACAAAAGTAGAAATCCTGAGAGTATCTTCTGGAAACCCTGAAAAACAAAAGCAGAAAGTCAGAGAGTGCAACAATGGACAATTCAGAACCTTACAAATACTCACAATTTCTCCAAAAGTAGAAATCCTGGGAGTTTCTTCTGGAAAACCTGAAAAAAAATCAGAAAGTCAGAGATTGCACAAATGGACAATACACAACCTTGCAAATACTCACAATTTCTCCAAAAGTAGAAATCATGCGTTTCTTCTGGAACACCTGAAAAATAAAAGCAGAAAGTCAGAGATTGCACAAATGGACAATTCAGAAACTTACAAATACTCACAATTTCTCCAAAAGTAGAAATCCTGGGAGTATCTTCTGGAACACCTGAAAAATAAAAGCAGAAAGTCAGAGATTGCACAAATGGACAATTCAGAAACTTACAAATACTCACAATTTCTCCAAAAGTAGAAATCCTGGGAGTATCTTCTGGAACACCTGAAAAATAAAAGCAGACAGTCAGAGAGTGCACAAATGGACAATATACAACGTTACACATACTCACAATAGCCACAAAAGTAGAAATCCTGAGAGTATCTTCTGGAAACCCTGAAAAACAAAAGCAGAAAGTCAGAGAGTGCACAAATGGACAATACAGAATCTTACAAATACTCACAATTTCTCCAAAAGTAGAAATCCTGCGTTTCTTCTGGAACACCTGAAAAATAAAAGCAGAAAGTCAGAGATTGCACAAATGGACAATTCAGAAACTTACAAATACTCACAATTTCTCCAAAAGTAGAAATCCTGGGAGTATCTTCTGGAACACCTGAAAAATAAAAGCAGAAAGTCAGAGAGTGCACAAATGGACAATATACAACGTTACACATACTCACAATAGCCACAAAAGTAGAAATCCTGAGAGTATCTTCTGGAAACCCTGAAAAACAAAAGCAGAAAGTCAGAGAGTGCACAAATGGACAATACAGAATCTTACAAATACTCACAATTTCTCCAAAAGTAGAAATCTTGGGAGTTTCTTCTGGAAAACCTGAAAAACAAAACATAAAGTCAGAGAGTGCACAAATGGACAATATACAACGTTACACATACTCACAATAGCCACAAAAGTAGAAATCCTGAGAGTATCTTCTGGAAACCCTGAAAAATAAAAGCAGAAAGTCAGAGAGTGCACAAATGGACATACAGAATCTTACAAATACTCACAATTTCTCCAAAAGTAGAAATCCTACGTTTCTTCTGGAACACCTGAAAAATAAAAGCAGAAAGTCAGAGAGTGCACAAATGGACAATACACAACCTTGCAAATACTCACAATTTCTCCAAAAGTAGAAATCCTGTGTTTCTTCTGGAAAACCTGAAAAATAAAAGCAGAAAGTCAGAGAGTGCACAAATGGACAATATACAATGTTAAACGTACTCACAATAGCCACAAAAGTAGAAATCCTGAGAGTATCTTCTGGAAACCCTGAAAAATAAAAGCAGAAAGTCAGAGATTGCACAAATGGACAATTCAGAAACTTACAAATACTCACAATTTCTCCAAAAGTAGAAATCCTACGTTTCTTCTGGAACACCTGAAAAATAAAAGCAGAAAGTCAGAGATTGCACAAATGGACAATTCAGAAACTTACAAATACTCACAATTTCTCCAAAAGTAGAAATCCTGCGTTTCTTCTGGCAATCCTGAAAAACAAAAGCAGAAAGTCAGAGAGTGCACAAATGGACAATATACAATGTTACACGTACTCACAATAGCCACAAAAGTAGAAATCCTGAGAGTATCTTCTGGAAACCCTGAAAAACAAAAGCAGAAAGTCAGAGAGTGCAACAATGGACAATTCAGAACCTTACAAATACTCACAATTTCTCCAAAAGTAGAAATCCTGCGTTTCTTCTGGCAATCCTGAAAAACAAAAGCAGAAAGTCAGAGAGTGCACAAATGGACAATATACAATGTTACACGTACTCACAATAGCCACAAAAGTAGAAATCCTGAGAGTATCTTCTGGAAACCCTGAAAAACAAAAGCAGAAAGTCAGAGAGTGCAACAATGGACAATTCAGAACCTTACAAATACTCACAATTTCTCCAAAAGTAGAAATCCTGCGTTTCTTCTGGCAATCCTGAAAAACAAAAGCAGAAAGTCAGAGAGTGCACAAATGGACAATATACAATGTTACACGTACTCACAATAGCCACAAAAGTAGAAATCCTGAGAGTATCTTCTGGAAACCCTGAAAAACAAAAGCAGAAAGTCAGAGAGTGCAACAATGGACAATTCAGAACCTTACAAATACTCACAATTTCTCCAAAAGTAGAAATCCTGGGAGTTTCTTCTGGAACACCTGAAAAATAAAAGCAGAAAGTCAGAGAGTGCACAAATGGACAATACACAACCTTGCAAATACTCACAATTTCTCCAAAAGTAGAAATCCTGTGTTTCTTCTGGAAAACCTGAAAAATAAAAGCAGAAAGTCAGAGAGTGCACAAATGGACAATATACAATGTTACACGTACTCACAATAGCCACAAAAGTAGAAATCCTGAGAGTATCTTCTGGAAACCCTGAAAAATAAAAGCAGAAAGTCAGAGATTGCACAAATGGACAATTCAGAAACTTACAAATACTCACAATTTCTCCAAAAGTAGAAATCCTACGTTTCTTCTGGAACACCTGAAAAACAAAAGCAGAAAGTCAGAGATTGCACAAATGGACAATTCAGAAACTTACAAATACTCACAATTTCTCCAAAAGTAGAAATCCTGCGTTTCTTCTGGCAATCCTGAAAAACAAAAGCAGAAAGTCAGAGAGTGCACAAATGGACAATATACAATGTTACACGTACTCACAATAGCCACAAAAGTAGAAATCCTGAGAGTATCTTCTGGAAACCCTGAAAAACAAAAGCAGAAAGTCAGAGAGTGCAACAATGGACAATTCAGAACCTTACAAATACTCACAATTTCTCCAAAAGTAGAAATCCTGCGTTTCTTCTGGCAATCCTGAAAAACAAAAGCAGAAAGTCAGAGAGTGCACAAATGGACAATATACAATGTTACACGTACTCACAATAGCCACAAAAGTAGAAATCCTGAGAGTATCTTCTGGAAACCCTGAAAAACAAAAGCAGAAAGTCAGAGAGTGCAACAATGGACAATTCAGAACCTTACAAATACTCACAATTTCTCCAAAAGTAGAAATCCTGCGTTTCTTCTGGCAATCCTGAAAAACAAAAGCAGAAAGTCAGAGAGTGCACAAATGGACAATATACAATGTTACACATACTCACAATAGCCACAAAAGTAGAAATCCTGAGAGTATCTTTTGGAAACCCTGTAAAAAAAAAGCAGAAAGTCAGAGAGTGCAACAATGGACAATTCAGAATCTTACAAATACTCACAATTTCTCCAAGAGTAGAAATCCTGCGTTTCTTCTGGAATACCTGAAAAATAAAAGCATAAAGTCAGAGAGTGCACAAATGGACAATATACAACGTTACACATACTCACAATTTCTCCAAAAGAACAAATCCTGGGAGTTTCTTCTGGAAAACCTGAAAAACAAAAGCAAAAAGTCAGAGAGTGCACAAATGGACAATACACAACCTTGCAAATACTCACAATTTCTCCAAAAGTAGAAATCCTGAGAGTATCTTCTGGAAACCCTGAAAAACAAAAGCAGAAAGTCAGAGAGTGCACAAATGGACAATATACAATGTTACACATACTCACAATAGCCACAAAAGTAGAAATCCTGAGAGTATCTTCTGGAAACCCCGAAAAACAAAAGCAGAAAGTCAGAGAGTGCAACAATGGACAATTCAGAAACTTACAAATACTCACAATTTCTCCAAAAGTAGAAATCCTGCGTTTCTTCTGGCAATCCTGAAAAACAAAAGCAGAAAGTCAGAGAGTGCACAAATGGACAATATACAATGTTACACGTACTCACAATAGCCACAAAAGTAGAAATCCTGAGAGTATCTTCTGGAAACCCTGAAAAACAAAAGCAGAAAGTCAGAGAGTGCAACAATGGACAATTCAGAACCTTACAAATACTCACAATTTCTCCAAAAGTAGAAATCCTGCGTTTCTTCTGGCAATCCTGAAAAACAAAAGCAGAAAGTCAGAGAGTGCACAAATGGACAATATACAATGTTACACGTACTCACAATAGCCACAAAAGTAGAAATCCTGAGAGTATCTTCTGGAAACCCTGAAAAACAAAAGCAGAAAGTCAGAGAGTGCAACAATGGACAATTCAGAACCTTACAAATACTCACAATTTCTCCAAAAGTAGAAATCCTGCGTTTCTTCTGGCAATCCTGAAAAACAAAAGCAGAAAGTCAGAGAGTGCACAAATGGACAATATACAATGTTACACATACTCACAATAGCCACAAAAGTAGAAATCCTGAGAGTATCTTTTGGAAACCCTGTAAAAAAAAAGCAGAAAGTCAGAGAGTGCAACAATGGACAATTCAGAATCTTACAAATACTCACAATTTCTCCAAGAGTAGAAATCCTGCGTTTCTTCTGGAATACCTGAAAAATAAAAGCATAAAGTCAGAGAGTGCACAAATGGACAATATACAACGTTACACATACTCACAATTTCTCCAAAAGAACAAATCCTGGGAGTTTCTTCTGGAAAACCTGAAAAACAAAAGCAAAAAGTCAGAGAGTGCACAAATGGACAATACACAACCTTGCAAATACTCACAATTTCTCCAAAAGTAGAAATCCTGAGAGTATCTTCTGGAAACCCTGAAAAACAAAAGCAGAAAGTCAGAGAGTGCACAAATGGACAATATACAATGTTACACATACTCACAATAGCCACAAAAGTAGAAATCCTGAGAGTATCTTCTGGAAACCCCGAAAAACAAAAGCAGAAAGTCAGAGAGTGCAACAATGGACAATTCAGAATCTTACAAATACTCACAATTTCTCCAAAAGTAGAAATCCTGCGTTTCTTCTGGCAATCCTGAAAAACAAAAGCAGAAAGTCAGAGAGTGCACAAATGGACAATATACAATGTTACACATACTCACAATAGCCACAAAAGTAGAAATCCTGAGAGTATCTTTTGGAAACCCTGTAAAAAAAAAGCAGAAAGTCAGAGAGTGCAACAATGGACAATTCAGAATCTTACAAATACTCACAATTTCTCCAAGAGTAGAAATCCTGCGTTTCTTCTGGAATACCTGAAAAATAAAAGCATAAAGTCAGAGAGTGCACAAATGGACAATATACAACGTTACACATACTCACAATTTCTCCAAAAGTAGAAATCCTGGGAGTTTCTTCTGGAAAACCTGAAAAATAAAAGCAGAAAGTCAGAGAGTGCACAAATGGACAATACAAAACCTTACAAATACTCACAATTTCTCCAAAAGTAGAAATCCTGGGAGTTTCTTCTGGTAAAACCTGAACAACAAATCAGAAAGTCAGAGATTGCACGAATGGACAATACACAAACTTGCAAATACTCACAATTTCTCCAAAAGAACAAATCCTGGGAGTTTCTTCTGGAAAACCTGAAAAACAAAAGCAAAAAGTCAGAGAGTGCACAAATGGACAATACACAACCTTGCAAATACTCACAATTTCTCCAAAAGTAGAAATCCTGAGAGTATCTTCTGGAAACCCTGAAAAACAAAAGCAGAAAGTCAGAGAGTGCACAAATGGACAATATACAATGTTACACATACTCACAATAGCCACAAAAGTAGAAATCCTGAGAGTATCTTCTGGAAACCCTGAAAAACAAAAGCAGAAAGTCAGAGAGTGCACAAATGGACAATATACAATGTCACACATACTCACAATAGCCACAAAAGTAGAAATCCTGAGAGTATCTTCTGGAAACCTTGAAAAACAAAAGCAAAAAGTCAGAGAGTGCACAAATGGACAATACACAACCCTGCAAATACTCACAATTTCTCCAAAAGTAGAAATCCTGGGAGTTTCTTCTGGAAACCCTGAAAAACAAAAGCAAAAAGTCAGAGAGTGTACAAATGGACAATACACAACCTTGCAAATACTCACAATTTCTCCAAAAGTAGAAATCCTGGGAGTATCTTCTGGAAAAACCTGAAAAATAAAAGCAGAAAGTCAGAGAGTGCACAAATGGACAATACACAACCTTACAAATACTCACAATTTCTCCAAAAGTAGAAATCCTGGGAGTTTCTTCTGGTAAAACCTGAAAAACAAATCAGAAAGTCAGAGATTGCATGAATGGACAATACACAAACTTGCAAATACTCACAATTTCTCCAAAAGTAGAAATCCTGGGAGTTTCTTCTGGAAACCCTGAAAAACAAAAGCAGAAAGTCAGAGAGTGCACAAATGGACAATATACAATGTTACATGTACTCACAATAGCCACAAAAGTAGAAATCCTAAGAGTATCTTCTGGAAACCCTGAAAAACAAAAGCAGAAAGTCAGAGAGTGCAACAATGGACAATTCAGAATCTTACAAATACTCACAATTTCTCCAAAAGTAGAAATCCTGCGTTTCTTCTGAAAAACCTGAAAAACGAAGCAGAAAGTCAGAGAGTGCACAAATGGACAATTCAGAATCTTACAAATACTCACAATTTCTCCAAAAGTAGAAATCCTGGGAGTTTCTTCTGGAAAACCTGAAAAACAAATCAGAAAGTCAGAGATTGCACAAATGGACAATACACAACCTTGCAAATACTCACAATTTCTCCAAAAGTAGAAATCCTGGGAGTATCTTCTGGAAAACCTGAAAAATAAAAGCAGAAAGTCAGAGAGTGCACAAATGGACAATATACAATGTTACACATACTCACAATAGCCACAAAAGTAGAAATCCTGAGAGTTTCTTCTGGAAAACCTGAAAAATAAAAGCAGAAAGTCAGAGAGTGCACAAATGGACAATACACAACCTTACAAATACTCACAATAGCCACAAAAGTAGAAATCCTGAGAGTATCTTCTGGAAACCCTGAAAAACAAAAGCAGAAAGTCAGAGAGTGCAACAATGGACAATTCAGAATCTTACAAATACTCACAATTTCTCCAAAAGTAGAAATCCTGGGAGTTTCTTCTGGAACACCTGAAAAATAAAAGCACATAGTCAGAGAGTGCACAAATGGACAATATACAATGTTACACATACTCACAATAGCCACAAAAGTAGAAATCCTGAGAGTATCTTCTGGAAACCCTGAAAAACAAAAGCAAAAAGTCAGAGAGTGTACAAATGGACAATACACAACCTTACAAATACTCACAATTTCTCCAAAAGTAGAAATCCTGCGTTTCTTCTGGAACACCTGAAAAATAAAAGCAGAAAGTCAGAGAGTGCACAAATGGACAATATACAATGTTACACATACTCACAATTTCTCCAAAAGTAGAAATCCTGGGAGTATCTTCTGGGAAACCCTGAAAAATAAAAGCAGAGAGTGCACAAATGGACAATACACAACCTTGCAAATACTCACAATTTCTCCAAAAGTAGAAATCCTGGGAGTTTCTTCTGGAAAACCTGAAAAATAAAAGCAGAAAGTCAGAGAGTGCACAAATGGACAATACACAACCTTACAAATACTCACAATAGCCACAAAAGTAGAAATCCTGAGAGTATCTTCTGGAAACCCTGAAAAACAAAAGCAGAAAGTCAGAGACTGCAACAATGGACAATTCAGAATCTTACAAATACTCACAATTTCTCCAAAAGTAGAAATCCTGCGTTTCTTCTGAAAAACCTGAAAAACAAAGCAGAAAGTCAGAGGGTGCACAAATGGACAATTCAGAACCTTGCAAATACTCACAATTTCTCCAAAAGTAGAAATCCTGCGTTTCTTCTGGAAAACCTGAAAAACAAAGCAGAAAGTCAGAGAGTGCACAAATGGACAATACACAACCTTGCAAATACTCACAATTTCTCCAAAAGTAGAAATCCTGGGAGTATCTTCTGGAAAACCTGAAAAATAAAAGCAGAAAGTCAGAGAGTGCACAAATGGACAATATACAACGTTACACATACTCACAATAGCCACAAAAGTAGAAATCCCGAGAGTATCTTCTGGAAACCCTGAAAAACAAAAGCAAAAAGTCAGAGAGTGCACAAATGGACAATACACAACCTTGCAAATACTCACAATTTCTCCAAAAGTAGAAATCCTGGGAGTTTCTTCTCGAAAACCTGAAAAATAAAAGCAGAAAGTCAGAGAGTGCACAAATGGACAATATACAACGTTACACATACTCACAATAGCCACAGAAGTAGAAATCCTGAGAGTATCTTCTGGAAAACCTGAAAAATAAAAGCAGAAAGTCAGAGCGTGTACAAATGGACAATACACAACCTTACAAATACTCACAATTTCTCAATCAAAGATTCTAATGATGTCATTAAGGCTTTGAACTTCCCTACATCATATACGCAAATTAGAGAACGCTGCTGAGTTCTATCACGTGACATCAACAGCTGTTTGTGTAGATGACGTCTCACGGAACGTCACGATAGCGGATGGGGGACAGGAAGTACTGTCCCCCATCAAATGTATTGTTGTTGTTACAATAGTACGATCACATATAAATAAATAAGAACTGTCACAACATTGACACAACAACAACTGACATTTTTTCACCTATAATTCAACATTGAGTTTCTTGACCTTTTTACAACCATTTAGCATTGAACATTGTTTCAAGATTGTTTAAACGTTGACGCAACAACCTACGTTATTTCAGCTATATTTCAACGTTGAAGGTCGGTCGTGTTCCGGCTGGGTTTGCAGTATGAAGACGCAAATAAAATGTGACACATCAAGCCAGCATGTTTTGATTTGCGGTAATGTTTTTTCTTTTGCTAAAATCAGTACATGGGACGGGAAGACTGTGCTTTAGCAACATCAACATAAACATTACATTTAAAAGGTTGCCGCAGCTAACTGGTTCATGTAGGAAATACTATGCATCCATTTTCTCTTTCCTGAGTAATTTATTTACAATTTAATCTGTGAAAATTACTCTCACAATATGGCTTTGATATGCTAGTTTGCTAGCAATAACTTGACTAGCTTTCACTGCTGCATCACTTACCTCTCGAATATGGATAGAAATAGGCTGCTGTTTCCTCAGACCCGCAAACAATTAATTTACCCTCTCTCTTCTCTGTTGTCCTTGCCGTGTGTTGTATTTTTCGCCATGGTTCATAATGGCGCCGAATATTATATTCTTTCAGCGCTGAAACTTGCTGCATTCAGGTTTCCCATTCACCTTCACGAATCCATAAGAACCGCATTATTCTGTTTCCATGGATACAGAATAACTTGAATTTTCTCAAAAAGGAGCAAAGTGCACTTTTCTCCTTTTTGACGAAGACATTTTAGTAATGATGACGGTACCGCGGAGAACAATCTTAACAGCAAAAGAGCGCATAGCATAAATCTTAATCACGATAAGCAAAATTGCCATTTATGGCACCGGTTTGCGCGTTGCTGCCATCTGCTGTTTATTTCTGGGTATCACTGTTGTATATACGCAACTCTGACTAAACAGTGCGCCCCCTAGTGGACACATTAGGATACAGCTTATCCTACTGTCCACTAACTAAGCAGTTACTTTTATTGAAATTTGTAATTTATAGTGAATGTCATGTGACTTGGACCGCGGAAACGAGGAGGCAATGTACAGGAAAGAGGTGAAACATCTTGAGGGCTGGTGCGGAGAAAACCACCTGGTGCTCAACGCAGACAAAACGAAGCAGATGAGAGTCGACTTCTGCAAGGCTCGACCTGAACACACGCCCCTCTGCGTCAGTGGCTATACAACATCAAGCTCTTTGGAGGTCCTTTCTCAGAGAACCTCACATGGTCAACAAATACCACCACAGTTGTGAAACGGGCCTAGCAGATAATGTACTTTGTGAGCAAACTGAAGCAGGCTTCATTTCCCACCTGCATCCTCACGACCTTCTACAGAGGAGTGGTGGAGAGTGTTCTAACCCAGGGGTTCACAAACTTTTCCATGCCAAGGCGACTCAAACAACATTAGCTTCTGGCCGAGGACCTCCTATCCAAACCCGCAGACAATGCTACAATATATTTAAAGAAACATCAACTTTTATTTTTTTCTTACTTTTATTAACTATTCAATAACTATTACATTTGTTTAGCATGCTGCCTCATATTTTCCGATTTTAGTTGGAGTTATTTTGTTGCAGCAGTATCCTCCACAGCAGGGCTGGAACACTTGGAACAAGAGGAATACAACATCAAAACCTGTATTGAATGACTGTGATATATACCGTTATGGGACTAGCCCTAGCCTTTTTACCTCAAGCTCCCGCATTCTCACTGCAACTACAACTTTTTCAGCTCCAACTATCAACAAAGCTGAAACTTCCTCTCCTCCTTCTCCTTCTACCACTGGAGACAAGCGAGACACACCTTCGTCCGAGTGTCCAGTCTCGAGCCAGGAGAGGACATGAGCTACAAACTGCGCTGGCAGTGCGACCAGTCTGCTGTTCCACAGCCAGTTGTGGCGTGTTGTTTCATGACTGACATCTTTTTCACAGCTAGCGGTGCCTCCATTTCGTCTGTCACCATGTTTTTAGCCCGAGTAAGTCGTGTTTTCCCTCCCATTCCAACTTTGCCCCTTTTTACCTTAGGGTATTGAGAGTTCTGATACCACGCAGCCTACTACTCCATGTCCAAATCAGAATTCCCGTGGAGATGCATTTTAATGCAAGGTGTGACCACAGGTAGTTAAAGCTGTCTAGTTATGATTGAATTGCCCAGGACGGACGTTAATGCCAGGTCTGGATGGGGGAGAAAAATGTAATTTAAAAAGTTCAGATACGGTTGAAAGAAAGGATCAAGGATAGGAAATGTCATTGCAAGTGTTAACAGTAAACAGTAGTAATACAGACAAAGTGTTAAACAACAAATGAATTTCACATCTCTTGGTTAAGATTTGACATTAAGTTAATGTTAGATAGGTGAGGTTAAGAATAAAAACAGTCAGCACTCAGTGAACCGAGAATGTTGTCACTCAGTTCATCCAAGATTACTCTGAATTGGCTTTGACTTTGATAAATGTTGCTTAAACATTAATGGGTGTGATGTACACCGTGTCCCAAAAGTTTAGGGGTGTGATGTACACCGTGTCCCAAAAGTTCGTGCATCCCATTGCTTGTACAACTCAGCAGTGGTGTTCTGAGCAGCTTCCTGGCTTTCTGCACGAAGAGGAAAGGCCACCCAACTCCCTGGACCTCAACCCAGTTGGAGAACTGCTGGGGTATCCTGAACAGTCGGGTCTTCCACAGCCCATCCCCTACCACCATGAAGCAGCTCAGCGCGAGGGCTGTGCGGGAGTGGGGCAACACTGAGCTTTCCGTTCTGAAGAACTTAGTGTATTCTATATCTTACAGGCTGAAGACAGTAATTAAGATGCGGGGGGTTGTAATATTCACAATCTGAGTTGACTTTTTTGTGGTGCACAAACTTTTGGGACACGGTGTGCTGTTTCTCATGTCATGCCATCTTGAGAAAAATAATTGCCCATCCTATATAGACAGTCAGTGTGATTCAGTTCTAACAGCCAGGCACATTGCTCGGCCAAATTTGATTGTATCAATGACCTGTTTGATTGCATTAAAATCACTACAAGCTGTAAAATCACTGTACTGCTGTAATTAATTTACTGCTACTTAGGGTTCAGGTTAATGATTACTATATGATTATAATCCAAAAACAACAGCAGATTTTTCATCAAGGTATATGAAACTTGTGTTGCTGGCTGGCTGACTCACCATGATGCCGCGCATGAAGTGGGCGGTCTGTCAGTGACTCCCGGGACACTTCCCTCCGCCAGTTCGCCCCTGCTTCACTCCTCTGAGCGACTTCACCTCTGCAGCTTCTCTCGCCTCTACAACAACAAGTAAGAATAGTCTTTTTTCCTGCTTTGTTTTACAAAAATGTGCAATTTGTAATAAATATGAAATTGTTACAACTTCCATAACACCACAAAACTTAAAACTTTATTCCACTAATATAGCTCAATTAGACTAACAATGAATGTGTGTTATTAAATGTTTTGATAAACTTGCCTTTTCTTTGTTTACACCTCATGGTATTTCGCCAGTGCTCTGTATCGGACGTGCACTTCTGATTTTTAAGAATGCTCTGAAATAGTTTCACGCCCTCCGTGAAGTCCTCGCCACTCAAAGATGATCAGACGCGTTGCTGCCAGGAAGTGTCCAATATTAATGCGCATATAAACATGCTAAAGTCCATTTTCTGTGTAAACCTCGTTATTCTGTCCGATCTCTTCAGAAAGGACACCTGTAAGCACAACAGGATGATGCGTTTCTGCGTAAATGCGCACCATCCACCTGTTAGGGTTGCAACATATTTTTGTGTTATTTACAACATAATAATAATAATACCGCTTGTATAGCGTACAAAGAGCTTTGACCTCGACCTTGGAACAGCCAGAAGGGATCCACCTGAGGACCTAAGGCTGCGGGCTGGCTCGTAAGGTGTCAATAGCTCTGACATGTAATTTAGAGCCAGCCCCTGACATGCTTTAAAAGTGATCAGTAAAATCTTAAAATAAATTCTAAAACGAACTGGGAGCCAGTGAAGAGAAGCTAAAATCGGTGTAATGTGCTGTCGTCTGTTAAAACCAGTACGAAGCCTAGCTGCTGCATTTTGCACAAGTTGGAGGCGATAGAGTGATTTCGGATTAATGCTGGAGCGAAGTGAATTACAGTAGTCTAATCTGGAGAATATGAGTGCATGTATAACGTCTTCTAAATCGGAGCGGGAAATTATTATTATTTTTTCATTCTGGAGATGGTTTTGAATTGAAGGAAACAAGACTGAACTTCTTTATTGATGTGTTTTTCGAAGTTGAGGTTTGAGTCAAAAATGACTCCAAAATTCAGGGCAGTGGGCGTTACGCAGTTGGCATAGGGACCAAGAGAGGTTAGAATGGAGCTGGTGTGGATGGGGGGGATTAAACAATATGATTTCTGATTTTGAGTTGTTGAATTATGATTATGATAACCCGAACAAAAAATTGTACAATAAATAAGTTAATACACTTTATTAATACATGGGCAATATTTCACACGGTACAAAATTCTGAAATCTGAAATTCCTGCAGCTACAAGTAGTTGTATTCTATTTTTTGAAAAAGCAAAAAAAAATAGATAGATAGATAGATAGATAGATAGATAGATAGATAGATAGATAGATGGAGAGATAGATAGATAGATAGCTAATGACCAGGCCGATCCAACACAAAGAAAGACATGGTGACACATGTGCACACTGCTGATGCATTTAAGTGAGTTAGTTTTCAGTGAAGCTGTAATTCCCAAAATTCCAAAACATGTCTTAATTTATTCCTTAGACTATTGTTAGCAATTATTTTTATAGATGCAAAGACCCTGACCCCGCTCAATTTAATCAGATTTAGACAACAAGTGCTAGAAGGTCTTAAAAACTACAATTATGTTTTAGTAATGCTTGCAGGAATAGCTACATGAACAATATATATAAAAAATAAGAATAAAATAGCTTATTTCAGGCAGTCCACGTGATGTAATTTAAACATGTCTAAAATGTTGTCTATAATGAAACAGACCTTTTTTAACTACTAATCACTTACTCTTATCTTGAGTTTAGAAGATTAGCGCACACCCTGTTCAGGTCTGGTATGACTGTGCAGATTTCATAGGTTTAGGATTTTTGCTTGTCATTGTGATTCAGCAAATTCTTTGTATTCGATAAATGTCTGACTCAGAGTTTATTTGGATGAACGGCACAATGACTGCTTTTCATATTCTTGTTCTTCTCTAATTAATCAGTTTCATGTGTGTTTAGCGCATGAGTTCATACTCTACTCTCTCTCTCTCTCTCTCTCTCTCTTTCTGTGCAGACATGTCAACCAAGGTTGCCGTGGTAACAGGAGGTAACAAGGGCATCGGTCTTGCTATCACCCAAGCCCTCTGCAAGCAGTTCCAAGGAGCTGTTTACCTCACCGCCAGAGATGCGTATGTACAGCTCACCTGGACCAGACTGAATGTTAAAAGACCTGAACAATTTTACCAAAGTGATGCAAACAAGTTATGCTTTGTTTTTAAAACGCTTAAACATTGTTTTTTGTTTATTTGTTTATTTTTTTGTTCTGTTACAAAGCCTGTTAGATGATTTTCAGTTACATCAGCTATGAAGGACCAAAAACATCCTTAGGTATTAAAGCCAACCAGTTTAACACTCAAGAAGTCTAATCAGCTTCGTTAGCGTTACGATTATGTTGAAATCAATCACAAGGTGAACAAAGCTTTCTGATGCACTGAGTCACTGTAGGGTGGCACAGTGGCGAGGTGGTGTGCACTGATGCCTCACAGTGAGAAGGTCCCAGGTTTGCATGTTCTCCCTGTGTCTGTCTGGCTACTCCAGCTTCCTCCCACTGTCCAAAGACATGCTGGTTAGGTTCACTGGTGATTCTAAATTGGCTCTAGGTGTGCAGGTGAGTGTGATTGGTTGTCTGTCTCTCTGTGTTAGCCCTGTAGACTGGAGACCTGTTTAGGGTGTACCCCACCTTTCACCCAATGACAGCTGGGACAGACTTGAGCAGACCCCACGGGCCTTAATAGGAAAAAGCAGTTACAGAAGATGAATGAATAAATGAATGACTGTGTGGTGACATCTGCAGGCCAAATGTTGGTATTGCATTTGCCTTTGAATGGCCTGAACCTGAGATAGATAGATAACTAGATCGTCACTGTAAACCCGTTGGTTCGAGTTGTTGCCAGCAGATCTGCTTTTTAAGAATGAACGAAGGGTAATCTAAAACTTTGTGCTCATGCTGCAGCGGCCGTGGTCAGGAAGCAGTGCAGTCTCTGTCCTCAGAGGGACTGAAGGCCATGTTTCACCAGCTGGACATCAACGACCTGAACAGCATCAAGACGGCTGCAGCTTACTTCAAAGAGAAGTATGGAGGAGTGGACGTCCTCATCAATAACGCTGGGATCATATTCAAAGGTGGGATTACAATATAGGGTGCTTTTATTATTATTTTACCTCAGAGATCAACTGATGTAAAAAAAAAGAGACAAAATTATTCATAAGACTATGTGTAAAGAAATAACAGAGACTTGTCCTTCTCTTCAGAGGAAGACAAAACTCCATTTGGCGTCCAGGCCGAGGTGACCCTCAAGACAAACTTCTTTGCCACCAGAGACGTGTTGACTCACTTCCTGCCACTCATCAAAGCTGGAGGTACGAACACAGACCTGGATCCGTTCTTCCGAGTAGTAGAAACTGTTTATTCATTGCAGTTCACATTTTGCACACTCCATTGTCTTTTAAATGTAATTTTTTATTTGGATAATAATACACTCTTCAGCTTTGCTCCTGCTGGGTCTGAATACTTTCTGTTGTTTTTTGTCCCATGCTGGCAAAATTGCAGTAATATTACATCTACAAGACAATTAAGAGCTTATAAAACGGGGGTAAATCTAACCACAGCTTTCATTTGAGTTTTTTTGTTATAAATGTTGAGAACGCTGCAAACAAAGAGTTTCATGAGTTTCAGACATCCTCTGTGTGTGTTTTAGGTCGTGTGGTGAACGTCTCCAGCCTTCTCGGCTCCATGAGTTTAAACAAGTGCAGCCCGGACCTCCAGCAGCGCTTCCGCAGCGAGGACATCACAGAGGATGAGCTGGTGGGACTGATGCAGCGGTTTGTTGACGAGGCCAAGAAAGGACAGCACAAGGAAGGCGGCTGGCCTGACACGGCGTATGGACTGTCTAAAACTGGACTGACGGTATGACTGATCAGACCTCAGGTTTCTGAAAAGTATAAACTGGACTGAACCAGACCTCTAACATTTAATAAACTCAATGAAATGCTTCTCTAATACCACGTTCATATCAGTGATCGTAAATGTATTTGTTTGTCCTCAGACCCTGACCATGATTCAGGCTCGTCGTCTGTCCAAGGAGAGGCCAAATGACGGGGTAATTTAAAACATCAAGAGTCAAAACAGTGTGGAAATCATGTAAAATGGGTGGTTTTGTTTCCAGTGAAGCCCTGTACATGTAACTGACATTTTTGTCGTGCATTTCTTTTCATTAATTCAGATCTTGCTGAACGCCTGCTGTCCAGGATGGGTGCGCACTGACATGACCAGTTCCAAAGCCACCAAGTCACCAGATGAGGGCGCCATCACTCCGGTCTATCTGGCCCTGCTGCCGGCAGGAGCCACAGAGCCTCACGGAAAGCTTGTTTCTGACAAGAAAGTTCAGCCGTGGTGAAATGGGCTGAAGAGTGCGGAGTCTACAATTGAGATTTGGTCTGATTTGCCAAAAATATTCATACAGAATGTATCTTCCCTTCCTAAGAGAAATGCATTAGATGAAGTGGTGATCCTAATAAAACCAAACTCCATTAGTAAATTGTTTCCCTTTGCCTTTTGTTCACCAACATTTGTATATCGTTTGCAAGTAATAAGTAAACTTGTCATAGCTAGTTCAAGCTAAATGTCTTGAAATATGAAAAATAAAATGACATGTCATTGCTGCTGTTTACTGCATGTTGAGGAGAACCAAACCGAGCGTTGAGCCTCAGCTTCCTGACTCGATGCTTGTGTTGATACTAGAGGAGGGGCGCTTAATGATCCGAGACATGACCAGACAAAAAAAAAAAAAAAGTTCTGAGCAAACTTCTAAGTAAATCCTACCTTTGCAGAATAATGCATTTGACAAAAATTGGAAAAACTCAGAAGTAAACGTTATGGAAAGGCTTAAATCTTGCATGTGTCCTTTGAATAAGTCTGTGTACTGTGATTGCATTTCAAGCTGCAGGTTTAAACTTGAATTTGAAATCCAGTCCTTTAAGACTGCCGTCATCTAATGCAAAGCAAGCACTGTTTATTCATTCATCAAAGATTTATATTTACAATAAGTGCTCTCGCTGAATAGATAAACTTTGCCTCACTTATTCTAGTCCACACCTTTAACACACAACCAGAAGAACTAGCTCCAGTGCCATGCCTCAACTCACGTGAAAAGGTTTTTTTTTGTTGTTTTTTTTTGTTTGTTTTTTTAAGGAACGGATTCAGAATTAGAACATAAGTCACCTGAGGTCCATAGGTGGGACTGGACTAAGAGATGATAAAGAGGAAAATACTGAGAGTCAATGAAACTCTGTATAAGGAGCTCACAGTTACCAACTCCCTAGACTCCACAAACTAAATCACACATCCTGCAGAAAGGCACATTTGATTTCACAGTGTTTTTTGAATCTCATTTCCTCATTTCATTTTTTAGGGGAGGTCACATCTGAGATAAAGTGTTTTTCTGCATTTAATCTTAAAGTGTGCCTCAGGAACACTGAACACCTCCACTGACACGTTTCCACAATACTGGAGCCCTTCAACATCTGCATGGGATACACCAATCAGCCTCTAACACAAAAGCCATTAACTGAATAAATTATTAATTAGAAACTTCCATATCACAGACAGCTAGTGCGTCGGATGCTACTAACAACACTTCCACCAAAGATTTAATTTGGATACATTAAGACTTTCTATGAACTGTTGCACACATTTCTGGTTTTAATGTCAGACCTTTCTGCAGGCTAAGGGTATTTTGCTGCACCCTGTAAGTGGGCGGATATCTCAAAGAGAAAACGTTTGAGTCATAGTAAATATTTCTGAACAAGTTTTGTGCACTCTAGGAAAAAAAACATGAAGGGTGTTCCGGGTAAGCGCGCCTAAGCTGCGCACAAAACTTCATCTCACTTTCCTCCGTATTCTTTATATTCAGTTCTCTTCTGACCGGCTTCCACGCTGCTGCAGCTTCTTCACTCTTCTCCTCAACACCAGCATCAAGTAAGAATCCCCAGTTCCACTTCACGTTGGTTAGCTTGATTACGCGCAAGTGTGGATTGAAGGCGCATCTGCGTCTGCGAAAAACTGCCACTAAATAAAAATGTTTTTATTATTTAAACCTGTAAATGTTACCACAACAACTCACAACCTTGTTATCTTATCACGGAGTTCGTTTTTTCATTGAGAGACCATTTATCAGACGTGCTGATATAAAGAGCGTAATGAGAAACTTATACGCCATGAAGAGGAATAATTGCAGCCCAGAGCAATCAATTAACACGACTGATAGTAAAATTTGCAGTTGTTGTTTTAATGATTAACTCCTTACGCTTTGTTTGAACATTATAATTATGTGCGTGATATTTTGCCTGTGTCTGACCCATGTACAGTCTGTGGTCTGGTGCGGTTGAGGTGTATTTTATTTATCTACATTTTTTTTTTTTGCTCTAAATGTCCAGAAACTGTTGTACATTTGTTTTGCCATTGCCCAGTTGTGATGTTTCTGGCAGGGAAATATCTGATCTATTGATGAATATATTGACAATACATTTGTTTTTCTCTGGATGAATGTATTGTTTAGTCTCTTAGAAAACAGAGACTATAATAATATTCTATAAAATAAACCTATAGGATTATAGGAAGGTCAAAGAGGTTTTTATTGTCATTTCAACCAGCAGGTGCAGTACATAGTGAGATGGGAGGACATCCCTCCAGGACCATGGTGACATAGGACTAAGTACAGTACATGGGATATAGTGTGCATGTGCAAGCTTGTGCAGACAATGCAAAACAGTGCAAACAGTACGAACAGGGCGAATAGTGGGCCGCTGTCCCACCACAGGGGCAGCACCCCGACTAACCTCTCAGGGAGAGCAACTGTTGCTGAGATGTAAGATGTTGATGTCATCTGTCATTTCTGCATGCTGTTGCAAACTGCAATTTCCCCACTGTGGGACGAATAAAGGTTTTTCTTATCTTAAAATTATTGGCAAATTAACAAGAGGGCTAATTAGAGATTGTCACGTGAGCTGCGCAAGACATAAGCATAACATTAAGATACGCTTCTGGGCCTCATCTAGACCAGCTTCGTTCTGGCAATAGCAAAAGTAATTTCTTTCAGCACTATGTTAAAATCAGAAAGCCGTTAAAACATAATCACTTGGACAAAATAAATTATTCCCCTTGCATCTTTCTTTCTTTCTTTATGTATATTTGCAACTTTCCTTTTAAAGCACCGCTGTGATGAGTGTTTTGCAATTTTGCTGTGTCACGCATACAAGAACAATAAAGAACTTGAAACAATATACAGACACAACAAGCTGGGTTCAGCTGTAGTTTTGACTGGTTGTGTCTGGACCAGATATGGCATACATGCAACATGCTTGTTTTAGGGTTTCATGGTAAATGGTCAGGTGCTTTACAGTCACACTGACACTTCTCGTTCACACAAGCTCACACGTTCATTTGCAACTCTGGGTTCAGTGTGTTGTGTTTCAAGGACACTATGGCATCGAACTACTAATCCTTTGATTCATGGGCAACATGCTTCACCTACTGAGACACAGGCATCATGTGTGAGGCTTTATCTATATGGGAATAAGTTAAATTGACCTTTCATAAGACACGTGAATCTGAAATTATTAATAATCGATAACACTATTATAGATTGCTTAGAGCAGTCTTCTTGATAAGGGCAGCAAGTGGAAATGAAAATTAATCTTTCAGAATGAATAGATCTACTTCTCAGCCACAGATTATCGTCTATAAACCTATTATGATTGTTACTAATATTATTATTATTAATATCACGTTTTCATATCTCCGTCTTGTCTTGAATTGCCGGCTAGCTTATAGGATTAGTTCACTCCCTTTTTATAACAGTCAGGCTGAGTAAATCTGGTAAAACCAGTTGATATTACCTAGATATCAGGGTGTCTTTGAATCATTTCTTTATTTAGGATTAAATTGTCATTTTAAGTTATGTGTATGTTTTGGACAAACATCTGCCCTGAAATTGTCACCATGACACAGCAAAAATCCTATCTGATTTCAACATGGCTGACTTCATAATTGACCCGTACTCTACTCTCTCTCTCTCTGTCTTTGTGCAGACATGTCAACCAGGGTTGCCGTGGTAACGGGTGGTAACAAGGGTATCGGTCTTGCCATCGCCCAAGCCCTCTGCAAGCAGTTCCAGGGAGATGTTTACCTCACCGCAAGAGATGCGTACGTACCGTAGCTCACCTGGACCAGACTGACGTTTATAGACCTAAACATGTTGCAATATCATTACACAACTAAAATGATGTAGACAAATATCACGGCCTTTTGTTAATGAAACAAAATTTAAAGGGCCAACAATTTTTGACTTCCACCAGATAATCTTAAAACACAATTAAAATGCCCCCCAAAATAACACCCCTGACCAAATTGCTCTTATATTATGGCTCATTTCATGTAAGATAAAATAAAACATAAATAGCATGGTAATCTAGGTTTTATATCTTCATGGTAGTTTTGAACCAGTGCAAAAATTACAAAAAATACATTTCTTTTGTTATTAAGAGTCTGAAACACAAAAATCTGCCATGTCATAGTTGTGATAGAAGTGGGTGTGGACCGATTAAGTCAGAGTGGAAGCCCTTTTGTCGTGACTTTTTGCCTCCTTCTACATCAAACCAGTTAGACAGGCCACAGACAAAAAAAAAACACACACACAAAGAGGACTGTCAGGTGGAATAACGTTGCGAGCTTATTCATGTATCCATGTAGCAGTAACATAGAGAACGAAGATGGTCTTTAGAATCAAAATGCACATTGATCAAGCTCTAACTGAAGCCTATTAGTTCAACCAGCAGATCTGCATATTCAGTCCATAAAGTTAAAGTGAATGAAAATATTGTTTTTTTGCTCATGCTGCAGTGGTCGTGGTCAGGAAGCAGTGCAGTCTCTGACCTCAGAGGGACTGAAGCCCATGTTTCAACAGTTGGACATCGACGACCTGAACAGCATCAAGACGGCTGCAGCTTACTTCAAAGAGAAGTATGGAGGAGTGGACGTCCTCATCAATAACGCTGGGATCGCATTCAAAGGTATCCTTAGGATAATATGTCATGATGATGTAAAGAACATTACATTACAGTTAAGTTCTAGCCTGAAATAGTGAAAACATTCTTCCCTGAACTCTTACTTTGCAGAGGCAGACACGACTCCATTTGGTGTCCAGGCTGAGGTGACCCTCAAGACAAACTTTTTTGCCACCAGAGACGTGTTGACTCACTTCCTGCCGCTCATTAAAGCTGGAGGTACGAACACAGACCTGGATCCGTTTTGGTGATTAAATATCTGAGGTTACCGACAAAACACACATAACCAAGTCACGTTAAGCTGTATTTGTGACCTTCTTGATAGGTGACAAACTTGCCTGACCGTCACTGACAGACACACAAACACATAGTAATAGCTCCAGACATCCTCTGTGTGTGTTTTAGGTCGTGTGGTGAACGTCTCCAGCCTTCTCGGCTCCATGAGTTTAAACAAGTGCAGCCCGGACCTCCAGCAGCGCTTACGCAGCGAGGACATCACAGAGGACGAGCTGGTGGGACTGATGCAGCGGTTTGTTGACGAGGCCAAGAAAGGACAGCACAAGGAAGGCGGCTGGCCTGACACTGCGTATGGACTGTCTAAAACTGGACTGACGGTATGACTGATCGGGTTAAAGGTTAAGGTTAAAAAGTGTGAAATAACGGAGGACACGTCAGATGAGATGATTCAGGTCAACCTCTAAACCCTAAATATGTGATAATCTCTGAATGAAATGCTTCTCTAATGCCACATTCTGATTATAAATGTATTTTTGTGTCCTCAGACCCTGTCCATGATTCAGGCTCGGTGTCTGTCCAAGGAGAGACCAAATGATGGGGTAATTGAAATATAACATCTTTAAATTTTGTGTTAGTGAAGCCCTGTAGCTAACACAAATGTTTGATTTTATGTATAGATCTTGCTGAACGCCTGCTGTCCAGGATGGGTGCGCACCGACATGGCTGGTGACAAAGCCCCCAAAACACCTGATGAGGGCGCCATCACTCCAGTCTATCTGGCCCTGCTGCCGCCCGGAGCCACTGAGCCTCACGGAAAGCTTGTTTCTGACAAGAAAGTTCAGCCGTGGTGAAATGGGCTGAGAGGGTGCAGAGTCTACAATTGAGATTTGATCTACAATTTTAAACACTTGCTACAAGTTTTACACAGGCTTTAAAATCTGTAACAGCTATTCAGTTTGAAGAGTGGAAACATTTCCTGACTAATGGCAACACATAAATACATCAGCCTTAAGGTCATGACTGCCCATTTTTGGACCGAAAACAAGAAAAACAATGAACTGTTTAGAAAACAGCTGTATAAGAGTGTGTCTCCTTCATTATATGCAGCAAGAATCAAGACTCTGAAATCTTTATTAATGCTGACTAATGTTCTTTTTCACTTTGGTAGTTTAATGACTTCATGAAATCAATTGAGATGTCGTTCTCTGTATGTAACCTGCAGTATATTTCAGTATCTGGCCTAACAATAAAAAAACCAAAAAAAACATTTTAACTGAAAAATGCTGATGACTCATCGTGCACCAAGGGACGTGTAATTTTGTCTCCAATAAAAAATGATTCTCTTTTTTGAATATGCTTCCCTCATGCCTCTCTTCTTTACCAGTAGCAGGGCTGGGTGTGGCTCTGTGACCATATATGGGCAGTGCCAGCTCAGACATTCGGTGCTGACCAAATCAGAGAGGTCTCCTAGCTTCCTAGTTTTTACAGGAAACATGTAAATACAGAAACAAAAAGAGCTCCACTGACAGATTCATGGATATATTTTTGTGTTTTTTATTTGAAAAGCAACAAATTTGCCTTAACTGAGGCTAGACCCTATCATACTTCCTCTAGACTCACTCATATTTGCATTTGGTTAATACTGCACTCCTCTTCCTGCACTAGTTACAAAAAAATGTCAGATGATACACTACACTTTAAAAAAAAAGAAAGAAAAAGTCTGAAAACCCCAGAACAAATCTGAAGGTGACAGTGGCAAGGAAAAACTCCTTTAACCTTGAGCAGAACCCAGCTCATATGAAGAGACAGAAATGAGAGCAGAGAACAGCAGGAGAAACACAATAAACATACATCTGTCATAGATAAATACATCAGACTAAAGTGTACATGTGATGATGATACAAACACAACATACAGCTGATGTCACATGACATGAGAGAGCCATACTTTTGACAAATAAGGACAAAATGTGTGAGAAAAAAAAGAAAAAGGTGTGAATGTGAATGATTGTGTGTCTCTCTGTGTTATCCCTGTGATAGACTGGAGACCTGTCCAGGGCGTACCCCGTCTCTCACACGATGATAGCTGGGATAGACTCCAGCCAGCCCCCCCCCCCCCCCCCCGCAACCCTGTAACAAGCGGTTACAGAAGATGAATGAAGAATCACGAGTTTGACCGGATTACAATTTATCAAATGTTTAAAAGGTGCAAAAAGGAAACACACACTAACTCAAGTTTCTGGTGGAGGCAGAGAGGAAACTGCAGTGGAGGAATTTAACTAATTTTATGACAGGACTCAAGCCTTCAGACACAAAAACAGGACTATAATGAGCAAAGCTGGAGCTGAAAAGAGTCTACAGGAGCAAGCTGGCGAAAAACCAGGAGCGTGGACTGCACCTGTAAGCAAAACAGAGAAGGCAGGTACATTAGAAAGAGCACTTCACAAATAGCTGAGTCACAGGCAACTACCGTGGAGCCAACTGAAGAACTGGCAATGAGTGGGAAAATAATAAGTCTTTAAGTAGAGTGTAACTTGATTGGATGATGAGAAGCAGGTGAAATAGCAGCCATGCCCCAACATAACGACCAGCAGACATTAACAAATAAACCATGGCCCAGTTTTTCTTTGTTCATTGCTTCCTGAACTGGCAGGCCAAACCAGCAAGTCAGCAGAACTATGATATGTATATAAAATTACAGAATAAAGGATAAAAGACTTACAAAATGAGCTTTAGCTACTCAAAGAAGCATCTTGTCATTGCTGCAACAGCTTTGGATGGACATCTTCAAGTGTACACCAGAAATATAACCACAAAAAGTGGTGGTTTTAAAAGAATTAAAGTCTTCAATGTTGGAAAGAAAAAAAAAAACAACACGAAGGAGAAACTCCAAAGGATAGCAACATGGAGACATAGGGACCCCTGGTGGTGTTCTTGCAGATTTTCCTGTACAGACCTGTTAATATTCAAACAGATAAGCACAAATGGGATTTTATATGTGCACTGGGACTGATCAGATGTGTTTAGCTTCAACTTTAGTACATCACGGATATACTGCAGAGGAAAGGTCAAGTCAAATGCAGGCTGCCTTCAACTTGCAGTAAACATTTAAGGACTTTGCATGCACCGAGTAATTGTAATTTATAGACACGTTTATGGAGCGGGACATAAAGACATGCAGACACAGCCAACCATAAACAAGTCTCCCTGAAGCAACAGAGCTGACACGTTTAGTGGATATGATAAACAGGCGCTACAAAGCGCACCGAAAGCCTTGATAGAGGTCTTCCACCTCTTCTTGAGCCTGTGTTAAGCAAACACACATAAAACAAACAAACAAAAAAATAGCATAAAATAAAAATGAAGTCTGCCACTATTTCAACTTTTTTTTTATATCAGTAAATCATAAATATCTGAGTATAGAAACCCTCATCTGCAACGACTGTGTTATATTTATAAATGCAAAACCTCAGCTAAGAATCTAATGAATATCTACCCACCAATGTCTGAAAAAGTTTCCCTACTATGCAAGGGTTTGCAAAATGGAGACTTTATTTCATGAAAATAACTCAGTTACTGTATACATGTTTTTAAGACACTATTTGTTTTGCATAAACACTGTTTTTTAAAGATGTAGCAGGGAGAGGGAGGATCCAAATGCAAGACACACTCGCGGAAAGGTGGGGTGAACAAGAAATGAATTTATTGAGGGAAAAATAAAGAAAAGAGGTGCGAGGTAAACAGATAACGTCCAAAAAAAAAAATACAAAATCTAACAAAAGATGCAATCCAACCAAAAAAGAAACAGCGTAATCCAAAGAGGGAGGCAAAGAATCTGGCATTTCGGACAAGAGCAAGAGAAGAACCTGCAGATAATCAACAGACGGCGTGACAATAGATAAGGTTAAAGACAGGGCTTTTAATTCAAAAGAGCTGATGGGATAACAGGAAACAAGTGAAACAAATGAAGGGGGGAGCACAGAGAAAAGAGAGGAGAGGAGAGAGAGAGAAAGAGAGAGCAGTTAAAAGGGAGAGAAAAATACAAAGACAGGAATCATAACTAACTAAAACCTTTCAAAAATGAAATGGGAAACACAATTGAAATCACCAAAAACAAACAAACAAAAAAAGCTAAATAATGAAGCAGAAAAGATGAAGAATACAGACTAATTTCTTTAGTCTGCAAATATCCGACTTTGCCTGAGAATATATAACATAGTCAGTGTGTTTGTAATAAGTGTAGAGCAAGTGAATTGCCAAGTTCATAACCTTGCTGTCATTTTTTTTGCAGCTAATTTGGCCCTGCTTCCACTGTTGTAAATTATCTGCCGGATCTCAGTTGAACAGCAAGCATGGTGATTGGTATTAGTATCCATCTCCAAAAGGTGTTAGATAGATATGTACAACTGGATCTTTCTCTGCTGCTGGAATTGAGCCCATAGGCCCAGAGCACCTGTTAATGTCAAGCACAAAGAAAGTCAGAGGATTCATATTGTTCCCTGAGTGATAAGAACATATTTTAAACAAAATAATTCCTGCAGAAATCCAGATTACCCTGCTTTATCTCTGCCCTCTCTGTTTTTAGTCAATATCACGGCAGACTGTGTGCAGATGTGTAGTGCTGATGTGTGACTGTGGGAGTTGTAGTCCTGTCAGACAAGGGTAAAGCCCTGATTTCCTTGTAGATAAAACTAATCCACAGAGCAGGAGAGATGGAGAGATGGTCAGAGACAGAGGGAGGGATAATCCTCTAATCCCTGCTGTCTGCCAACGGAAACCCCATCACACGCTCACTTTGCTAATCATAATGACCACAACTGTCACTGGCTGTCATTACTGCATGAGCATTATAATTACATTATTGATCCTCCAGTTGGGAACTCCCTCGGCGCAGGAACACAACAAGTGATGCAACAACTGCAGTAATCGATGTCAACACTGTTCAAACGCAGCACATTAAAAGGCTTGATGGTTGTTGTTTTTTTTTATCTGATACAAATTTATCAGAACAAAAGCATCCAGTAGACATTTAATGATGGTATTTTGTGTTAAACTGTTTTAATTCTGTTAATATTTTTTTAAACTTGTAACTAACTGGTATTGTTATTCAAATTAGGATGAGAAAGGTCGCTGATATCAGAGACTTATTAAGTTTCAGAGACAACTGCTACAACCAAATTAGTAATGTTTGTGAGATTAAAGCAGGATAAATAAAAGCCCCATCAATGCAATTTAATATCATTTAATTTCAAAATTATAAAACATACAGCGTTCATTTTTATGTGTTTTATATATTTTTGAGTTGTCCTCTGTTATTATATTATTTTTCTTTAAATTAAAATCAAATTTATTAGTACTTAGGAATACTTTGCTTTGCCATCAACTCTCAAACTTCACTGATCAGATTAGTGGCACTGACCATCTTTACTCATAAAACTACAGAAATCCTTATTATAAATTTAGACAATCAGTGAATTCATACTGTTATCACGTAACAACACTTTCATTTCCAATCAGCAAAGACTCTGTTCTGAGTCAGCAATAGATTTTATTTAAGAATACACAATAGAAAAGACCTTAGATTAGATCCAACTGAGACATCACAGATTTGGTCGAGGACGGAGACAGTCCTCCTGACTGAACTAACACTGAGCTTCTTTGTTTGGGTTGCTAGGTTGGACAATGAACTGCAGACTTTTGTCCATTGTGTAAATGGTTACCTGCATAAATCCTTCACTAATGATTTATCAGCTGCAGTTGTTTTTTGCTGGTTTATTATACATTTAGACAATCAATACCATTAAACACAATCATTTAGAACTCAGTAAGGGCATAATGAAAAAAACTTCATTTCTATTCAATCCCAATAAATGGTGAAGTTTTTACGAATCCCACCCAACAGTCATTTTTCTGATAATCCCTTTCACAGTCTGCTGTCGCCTCTTTTTTGATCGAGAGCATTTGAGGACACAGCAACGGATGCTAAACCCGCAAATCACACGAATCTTGTCACAAAGTATCTTAGCATTTTCTTTCCAGTGACCGCTTGGTTCCTTGCTGGCTGGGATTATTTTATTTTACTTTTTTTTTTTTTAAATCGTATTGTATCCTTACACTGAAGCGGCATTCATTCATATTGGATGGTGCATCAGTGATCAGTCATTAAAATGTAATCAGTGCTGTGTAGGTATACAAGAAGTTTAAAACACATTTACATGAGCTCCTAAGCAATGATTAGTTGATGTTATGGTTGCAGCTCTGGCCCTAACTCTGATCTGACTCATCAGAGGTTCTTTCAATTAAATCAACATGCAGCCATTGTTCACCTGTTAGAAATATGGCTCAAGTTTCCAGCAGAACATTGCTGACTCAGAAGGCTGATTGTTATGGACTTCTTGAGCAAAGAGGGGCTTTCATCAAATCACAGAGACTGAAGGTTTCTTAGGGGGCAGAGCATGGAGCTCTAAAACACAATGTGTTAACTGGATCCAACCCAAAGTGAGCACAGCATCAGAAGATCAATACAATACACACACAGCGGGGTCTAAACTATTTCTCAGGCATGTAATTATTCTCAGCTTGAATAAGTATAGTAGAGTATGAAGTACAGTTTGGCTGCTCTTTGATTTGGAAGTATTAAAAATAGAAACTATAGCAGCACAAAGATAAAAAAAAAAAACTATTCACAGTAAAATACAGCATTCACAATAAAAGCACCCAGTAGCACACAAATGACTGTAATTGGTACAGTGAGGAATAGCAGCATTTTAAAACAGTAAACATTGGTGCAAATGTATCCATAGTAGTACAATGTGCTTACTGAGATTCGGTGGACAGGGGAATAAATATGGGGGTTACTGCACAGCAGTCTCATGAAGGAGAGGTTGAAGGTGTGCCTTTATCCAGGATGGGTGTGATCCTTGGAAATGTGACTGGCTTTCTTGTGGAGACAGCCAGTGCAGACGTCTCAAACAGCCAGTAAAGAAGAAGGCATAAAAATCTATTATTATTTTTCTATTGAGAGGTCACCAAGACATGTTATCAGAAGTAAATGGAAACCTGTCACACCATATATCCTACCCATGTATCCAGCCATCAATCTATCTTTGGGTTGCCAGGTTGGGGGAAAAAAAAATTGATCCTGTGTTGTTGACCCTTTAATTAATCAAGCAGCCGCCTGTTTGAATATCTTATATGGATTTGGATCCAGATGCCCTGCAGACTTTTACCCATTGTGTAAATGGTTACCTACATAAATCCTTCACTAATGATTTATCAGCTGCAATTATTTGTTGCTGATGGTTTATTATTCAAGATTCAAGATGTCTTTATTGTCTATTTCCCTATATGTTCACGGCATACAGAAAATCAAACAATCAAGACCATTTATTGATTAAACACAAACATTTAGCACTCAGTAAGGGGATAATGAAGAATACTTAGTTTCATTAATTTCTTTAGTTTTATTAATTCATTCCTATTCATCCCCAGTAAATGGTGACGTTTTTATAAAATCCCACCCATCAGTCACTTTTCTCATAATCCCTTTCACAGCCTGCTGTTGAATCTTTTTTTGATCAGCAGTATTTGAGGACACGGCCACGGACGCTAAACCCACAAATCACACGAATCTTGTCACAAGACTTAAGGATCTTAGCATTTTCTACAGTTTTCTTTTCACTCAACGCTTTGTTACTTGTGGCCTGGGATTATTTTCCACAGAGCAAACCATCCTTTCTGAATTTATATTATGAGAGCTGCAAACTTTTTTAAACTGGTTCTCAGACATTAATCTGTGTTATATTAGTATATGCACACTGTGTCAAACTGACGAACATTATGTGAGGATTAGGTCTGAAAAGATGAAGCTTTTGTTGAATGCTTTAAGTTTAAACTTAGATTTGGTTATTAGTGACTTGATATCATTGCTGCAGGAACTGCTTTGCTGAAGGGATAAGGTTCGTCTTCACTACCAACCAACCTCTTTAAAATGGTGTAACTTTGGTCAGCTGTATTTTAAAAAATCCGACAAAAGTTAGGTAAAAAAAGTATTTGTGGCAGTATTTGTAAACATAAGTGTGCGTTTTGTACCTCAGTTTAGGTTGCGCTCCTCCCTACGGCAGCTTCATTGATTTCGTCTCCAGGAAATAAAGCCAAACTGTCATTATGACATTTTAAAAGTGAAATGTTTGACCACGGAGCGTCTGCTGGGTGAGCTGATAAGGCATCTGATCGATACACGAGTGCTCCGGAGATAGGAGAAAATTAACCCACATCATAATTCACAAAACTTGGAAGTCTGTAAACTTTGTATGATTTGCATAAAATTCCAGCTAAATAAATTCTACCAATTTGTCAAATCGGCCTCCGAACACTGCCTCCGTGACACCTGGCCAAACACCCAGTGGGTTATAAATCTGTCTCCTATGGTCCAGTTTTGCTTTAATGGTGTTTATCAGTTGCTGACCTTTTTAATCCTTATTCAGTATTGATGATTTGAAAGAAAACAGATGCATTAGTGGTGTGAGCTGTCAGCTTTTAAAGGCTGTCCTTTCAGTTGCCTTAAAGTATAACACATTTGTCTATATGGATTTTTATATTTTTATTCAGAATGGAATTGTCCAGACACCCAATCACTATCCATCCCTCTGCTGTTCATTAAGTAAACAGCTGGCTCATAGAATGGCGTATTGGTTTTCTTGTTCAAATGTGAACACCATCCCAGATGTTCCTTCAATAACCCACCCATCTTAAGTACAGATTTTTTTTGGTTTTGTTTTTTATTTTTTACTTCTTGACAGAGCCGCACTGCCAGTCTTTGTAGTAAGGTCAGCTACCTTGGCTTGTCTCCAGTATAGGATTTACCATCTGGACATGAAAGTGGCATCAATCTTCACATTTAAGTCTTGGCAAAAAAATCTCTTTAAATGACACCCCAGAGTGAGATCGCTTCACAATGGACCCCATGATGTCTTCAAAGAGTAAAAGATCTTGTCTCTTTTTCAGATGGTTAATTTGGGAGCCGATGTTAGGCCCCTTTCTTCGTTTCCTCTACTTTTCCCTTTTGTGTGTCTCGTCTAAAGGGGACTGATGGCTTTTGGGGCCTGTAAACTCTGATCGCATCTCCTTCACACTGACACAAAGCCTCTACAACCAGTACAACCTGGAAGACTGCAGCTTCTTGTGCTCAGTGATAAAAAGACAGCGCAAAAAAGTTAGTCTGTAACACCTGATTTGGTCTCAGACTGTGTCAGTGAGCATCTTCCAGATTTGAGCACCATTCAATCAGCCATTGGTGTCTTCTTTTGACATAAAGATGCCTGTCTGGAAAGGTTCTCAGTCCTTCAGGTTATGGTCTGTCCAAAACACGTGCTGAAACTAAGGGCAACTGGAATTATAAAGTAACTTGATGACGTTTCATCCAAGTAACTGATTCAAAGGAGAAGAGAGCGGAGGTCTGTTAAGGACCAGATACATATCTGAAAAACAAGCCGTAACAAGGAAAACTGGACTTAAAGGTTTTCATGGAGACATTTTGCCACCTGTAAATTGGTTGACAAGGGTCTGTTATTAATCAGCAACAAACCCTGGTGTCACAACCCTGCTCTTAGGCTGTGACTGAAGAGTTAGTCAGTCTCACAATCTTAGATTTTAGAGTGTAGACAATACTTTTATTAAATTAGTAAAGTTAAATGTTTCAGCGAGGTGCCAGAGGCAGTATGTCAGTGTCTGCACAACGGTAACTGTATGCCCCCTTAAACTCAGCTTTCTCAGGTTTGGTGCATCCAAGAGTGGAACGAAGGAGGAGAAACAGAGCCCACACAAAAGACATCACAGAGGAAAGCCAACCCTGGGCCTGTCACACCTGTCATAGGATGTTCAGGTGGGCAACACCCACAGATGTTCCTAATAAAAACCTTACTTCCCACCAGTGTTTTAGCACTGAAGAAGCCACTTGTATGAAACGTCTTCAGGAAAGTCTACAAATCCAATTGCCCTTGTTTCAGCTTTGTTTTTTTTTGTTTTTTTTGTCCTGGATGACTGGAAACATTTACAGATTAAACTGTATGTGTGTCTTGTCAGGGACTTAGATATTTGACCACCACTCAAATGACTTTATCCTTGAATATAGGAAACAAAGCTGAACTCACTGTATTGTAAATTGGTGGCAGATTATAACTCACTCAGCCCATCTCCCCCGCTCAGAGAAAGAGTTTTGACATAGATGGCTTCCTCTATTCCTCCTTCAAACCATCTGTCTTCTCTGGCTAAAATGTGGACGTTGTTGTCTTCAAAGTAGTGTTCTTTGTCCTTCAGGTGTAGGTGGACCGCTGAATCATTTCCTGATGAGCTGGCTCTCCTGTGCTGAGTCATGCATTTGTGAATGACTTGTTTTGTACCTTCCTCACTGCTCTGAACTGCCACATTGCTCTGTTTTTGCCTGGGTGTTTTATCTTTGGGGTGAACAAGTTTTTCCCTCAGTGTGTTATCAGGTTTGAAGTGAAGTGGGGATGATGTTCTGGTCATGTAGGGATGACAGTGTTCCTTCTCTTGTTGTCCTCTTCTCTTCCTCTCTGTCCATTCTGGGATATCTTTTTGTGCTTTTGACAAAAGCCTAGTTTGGATAGCCTAACGTTTTCTAGTGTGTTTTTCTCCCCTTTCTTCATACTTAATGCGCAATCTGTCAGCATTGTTGTCACCCTGGTCACCACTAGATGCCAGTAAAGCAGCACATCTAACCTCTTTGCAGAAGCTGCCCGTGAAAGATACCTGCACGGCATTTTAATAGCAGTCCCTGCTGCATCTGGTGCCTCCACAGGAGCTTCCTGCTTGCTACATTCTGCCTTGCTGTTAACCGAAATCAGATTTTTCATAAATAAAACAGATACAATGGCGCCAGTGACTCTGAATACAAGAAGCAGCCTCTGGTGTGTGTTCTTGAATGTCATGTAATGCCCTCAAAAGGTCTTGAATGCAGGAATTTTAGTCATTTAGCCATTTTAGTTCAGTTGCATTTAGGGGTTTTAGGTTCACGTTTGAATTTGGCTCATGCTAGGTTAAGGCTAAGGGTTAGTGATTAAATGTCAGATTAAATGTCATGTTTAAATGTCAGCAAAGAAATACCAGCCCCGAAATGCATGACAACAATGTTAAAATATTGCGTCTGTGCTATTTTGTTCATGCCTCTCCCAAACAAATGTGCAGACAGCGTCAGTGTTTCCCCCTTTGTCTGCTCCTTTGCAGGGACACAGACAAAACATCACAGCGAGCAGCTGCTGCACGGGGGAATGGTGAACCGAAATGATCTGTCGGCTCTACAGGAAGGCTGCGTGTCCACTCCAGAGACTTGTACTTACAGGACCTGCTCCTTATTCTGCAGCTTTGTAATGGAAAGGACACCGTGCTGACAGCAGATAGAGCAGAGCATCTTTTGAGCCCTGAAATGTGGAGGGGGGAAAAAAAGCACAACATCAGCAGGGGATACACTTCAGTGTAAAACACCCAGCAGGGGAGGAGGTTTTCAGAACAGGAGCCGTTTGAGCGAGTGAGGTTGGGAGAAATACCACCACCTAGTGGACAAGCAAAATAACTACAGGTTTATCAGACAATTGGGATAGGAATACATTAAAAACCATAGCATCTGTTAATGTGAGTGAATATTTTATACATCATTATTTGAGGTTATTCCAAGGACAAACTACTTAACATAACACATTTGATTTGTTTAATACTTGATTGATGCATTTAATGCAATTTACTGACCTTTTTTCATCATCAAAGAAATGTTCATTGTATTTGGGAAATTTCAAACAATTCTATTGGTTTGGTTGCAATTTTTCCCAAACAGGATTCCTTCTATGGCATTTGTTAACATTTTAAGATTTTCTAATCTGTTCTATTTTAATAAATTAATATTCATATTAAAATATCACTAACAATATATATATATATATATATATATATATATATATATATATATATATATTTGCCATAAACGTTTTCAAAATTAGCAAAAAAAATAGAAAGTCAATGAAAGCAGCCTTTTGGAAATGGAAATGTTTTATCACTGGTTAAACTCTTAATTTCATGCACCCTCTGAATATTACAGGTGACATTTTCCTTCAAGCCCTGTGGTTCTTTGTAATCATTAGTTACAAACATTAGAGATGCTTTCCAAATGAAAACAGCCTTTTAAACCTGGCTGAATGTATTTAATGGATATCCATATTCAGCTTGTTATACAGTATATATTTTTGTTATGACAACGGATGAAAGGTTCTCACTGTTGGGTGAAAGACCTCTTCTCTGACTCAGCTCTATCGAGGAGCTCAGCATAAAACTCACATCACAGGGTATAAAAACTGGTCCCAGACGCAAACCTTAACTCCAGTTTCTGTACAAAAGCATCAGGAACATTTTAACATGATGTCTGACTCAGCATCCTGATCCAAAACGGTCGGGTCCCTCCTTCTAATAGAACCAAAGTTAAACTAACTCTTGAGATAAAGCATTAGTTTATTTTTATAAACTGATGAGTAATATGCATTTCCCCATTTCTCACGTTGTTTCACAAATGAAGTAGTGATGCTCCAACTGCAGAGGAAAACCAGGATGACCCGTGGTTGAGGTGGTAGAGCGGTTCGTTCCCTGAGCATCAGTACATGAGTGTCCTTTGACAAGACGCTTGACCCTAGATTTCTCTCAACAGTCATCATGCAGAAAATGTGTAATTTTGATAATATTTAGCATGTTGGTATCTACTTTCAACAACCTCACAGCAGAACTTTGGTGCCCTCCTTACAGGAGCTCACACTTTATGTTGATAACCATGGTTTTATCATCATGGTATTCTGTTCCCCAACACTGCTGGTTTCATGTGACTGCCACCACTCTAGAGAGCATGCAAACAGGTTTACCACACAAGCCGTTAAATGATGATGTTATGTCTAGAAATGTCTTTATAGCTCCTTTCCCTCAAGTGGCCAAAACCCTCAGTTACTGCAAGTTTAAATTAAGACACGAACTCAAGGGCTCATCTGAAAGGAGGTGCTGCTCTGCTTTAATACACATCTTGCTACATATCATTAAATGTCCACGTATCAAGTCATTAGCACCCATAAAGCATTCTCTTAGGACCTGTAAAAACGTATTAAATTCTGAACTGAGGGCAGACGTTTTCATCTAGTGACGAGTCTATTTATGGGCCCTAGAAAGATTTTGAAGCGCATCTTCTACTGAGAGCTACACTTGTCACTGGAAAGTGAATTTTGATTATTTTTTTGATTTTGTACAAACAAGCTGTTTCTCCCCCCAAGGACGACTTTGACAAAAGAATCATCACGTACTAATGAGAAAAAAGAAAAGAAAAAAAAGATGAGCAGTAAAAGGTTCCCTCCTTCTGCCGTGCACAGGTGTTTTTGTTTCAGCAATAAAAGAGGAAAAAAATAAAAGAGGAGGATGTGGAGATTATGGCATCAGCTGAACTGAATGAAGCGGCACAACAGAAATATAATTAAAAACCCAATAATCTGCACACGTCTGACATCCTTCCTGTTTTCAGTCGTTTAATCTGTTTAGAGATCTCATTTCTTGGGAACTAAACGCACTCGGCCTCCTCTGAAGCCCGAGGCAAAAAAATCCTGGAACCCTTGAGAATCTGAAAAGTAAAAGGTTTGTGGTTTCCAGATAAAGAAAGGCTAATTACACACTAAACTATCTCCATTACAACACATTGTGAATATACCCTGTGATGTCAGGACTTTCTCCTACCCTTGATGCTTGTTGCTGTAGTGGCGTGGTTAAATACATTTGCTTTCAGATGCAAAAAATCACGCCCGTGTGTAATTGCTGTTTTGAAGAAAGGCTGTTTAGAGAGATACGGCAGCGGTCCTCCAGTTAGTAACCACACTTCAAATTCTGTGGAGATAATAAGTTTGGATTCTGATTACCTAGTGTTGACAAGTGCTGATCAGACAGTTGTTTGTTCGCTTGTATAGTTGATACGCCTGTGGGGAAGCTAAGTGATCTCTGCTGTGAACTAAACATTTGTAGTTGCAGGGGCAGGTCAGAGCAATTGCCCCTCAAAATTCCTGTGCACGTCCCTGTGCAGTTGTATGTTTTTTGTTTGTTTGTTTTACACATTGACAAGCTCTGATGTTTTTGCTTCAGAGATAAAACCTCGGTGGATATCGCTGTGAAGGAGCGGTGACACACATGCCCGGTAAAATCCAGCAGTTTGAGGAGGACTATGCTGAGTTGCCGGCCTGTAGTGTGACATGTAGCTGACATCTCATACTGTCAAGAAACATCCTCGGAGCTACGATGTCCTAATGGAAAAACATCACCCTGCGTTGCATGGTATGATGTTTTAAGCACAATATTACAGTCCAGTGTCAAAAAGTGTATGTCCTCCCTGCACTCCTCTGGGAGGAAAAACATAAAAACAGCAGCAAAAGAAATAAAGAAATAAGAAGATAGTATGACCATCAAAGCAGAGAAAAAAAACCCCAGAAGGAATGGGGGAAGAGAAATCGTGAATAGTCTTTTTTTGTACAAGCGAAGAGAACAGCGTGCTGCCTCGAGTTGAGAATTTACTTGTGATGCTGGGTGGTGCAGAGTGTGACCGATGTGTATGTAGAGATTCAGTTCAGTATACAGGAGGAGTGTGCAACCCAAGTTATTCTCTGCAATTCTATAGTTTGGCTACAGTTTGGCTCATTTATCCAAAAAAAAAAAAAAAAAACATACCACGGCCTGGATGACTGAGAGCCTGCACAGACACCGGCTGCATTTAGATGCACTTCAGCAGTAAAAGCAGTGATAAAATGTCAACAAACAATCTTCATTCAAAAAGGAAATAGAATAAAAGCTACAATCATATGGATAACATATTTTTTTTTTTTAACCTGAAAGAAATCTGTCCGGTTGTGGATTCAGAGAATTTCACTGGCTAAATGGTTCTGCTTGCTGTGGAGCGCAGAATCTTCTAGAAATATAACAGAAGAAGGGGTTTTAACTTTACTGGCAGCACTGAAATAATTCAATAATAGAAGATGACCAACATGATTCCATGTTTTCAACAATGCTGTTCACATGGATTTCATCTTTATTCATCTTTTCAAACACTTTGAACAAACAGCAACAACTAGTTATTTTGCTACCTCTATGTTTCCCTCCTCATGTGGGGCAGTCGTGCTCAGAAAGGATGGACTTATTTTGTTCAGATCCAGCAGATCAAGGGTTTACATGGTTATTAGAAGGTAATGTTTTGCTAACTCTTCATGGTTGTGCCCTGGGCTAAATCACTGATTTTTAGCACAATACTGGCCAGCACGTACTGTGAGAATCTCAGGCAGAGGTGTACGGTCTGTTCCAGGGGCTCGGCTCAAAACAAAAGGTGACAGGGCATTTGCAGTCGGGGCTCCGAGGTTGTGGAATGGTGTCCCTGAGGAAATCAGGTCAGGTGACTCTGAACTCTTTTAAATCACTACTTAAATTACGACAAAAACACTGTTATCAAAGTCTTTGCATTAAATGCAGAGTTGCAGATGGTGCACAGGTAGCTTAGCTTAGTATGGAGACATGAGGCTTAAAGAATTATCATCATCTTCTGCGACTGTTTGTCCTGTGAAGGGTCGCGGGGGGCTGGAGCCTGTCCCTGCTGTTATTAGGAGAGAGACGGAGTACAACCTGGACAGGTCTCCAATCTATTGCAGGGCTAAGAATTTATTTAATGAAGTTAATTATTAATCCAATGTAACTTTTAGAACAACATTGAAAAGATGTGTATGTAGCTCAACGCTGCTTTTAGGTAACTCAAGAAATCTTTATTTTTCCTAATTTGCTAACTAAACCCATTTATGCATTTATTTAAAATGTTTAACCTTGGTGCGCTTCATTGACTATGTGAAAACAAATCTGAGGACATCCGACTTGTTTTATTTTTCCAAACAAAAATGTACCCCTTCAAATTTAAAAGACAATATAATCTCATACAGTAGTTTGAACTACTAAATATTGCAATGCAAACACTTACTTTACATGGGTATCAAATGTGACAAGACTTTAAGAAGTCTGCAGAATAAACTGTGTTTTAAGGTGTCTAATGCACAGCCTGCAACAGCAGCACTTTGCAGGCAGCTAAACATGGCTGAAACCTATTGTAGATTAGTCAGGCAGCGTCTCATTTGCAGGACGATGATGGGCAGAAAATTACCTGTTTCACACACCTCCACTATTTATTTTGGCTGCTATCTGAGAAGCTAGATAGCAGAAGGGGAAGATGAGTGAGTGTCTGTCATGCAGATAGTCGAGATGTGCTTTAATGCAAAGCTCTCATTAGCCTGCAGCTCTGACACACACAGGCACCGTCTCACCTGACAACTCTGTGAGCAGGATCAGGCTTTAAAAAGAGCTTTATTGAAATTTCTTCCCTCCCACTTGAAGTCTTTTGAGAACTTTCTAATAAGTTGCTAAATTTAAAAATGAAATACATGGCTCTAGTTTGTGTTTTAAATACTTGGTGGAAATTTAAATCATTTCCACCAAGTATTTTATATTGAATCTACTTGGATGTGACCAGCAGAGCACCATTCCAACATTCTTCAAAGATGTGGGTCAATCATATTATAGTCTTTAGATCATTGTCAGAGCAAGAATCCTCTATGGAGAAAAACACCACCCATCAGACTGGGGAGATAGTGCCGGGTCTCATTACAGTGTAAGTGGGTCAATGGCAGTCAAGGGGTATTAGAGAGAGAAGGTACTGACTGCTGATGACCTCTGCTATGGGGCTTATGCAGTACATGATATGCAAATGTAAAGATGGACAGAGCCAAGCCTGAGTGGGTGTTGGAAACATGCAGAAAGAAAAAGAGCAGTTAACAAATGAAACCTAAAGTTTAACATCCCTGATCAAAGTCAAACATAGGAGGAAAACTTTCCTCCACCCAATCCCATGTTCTCAGGAATACATTGAATGTTATGTTTGTGTATAAAAGCTCCTAATAAATACGTCATTTTAATATTTTGGTTTCTTCAAGTGTTGACATAAGCACTAAGACCACTGCCGCTAAAAATAATTAAAAAAAAGAACTCATGCCAAGTGGAAGCCCGCGTACACACCAATGTTACCAGATACAGCTGATGGTTTCCTGCCAAAAAGGTGTTCAAATCCCCCAAATGCAAACAACACTGCATCCTCAGCAGTGCACATTGAGTGTGCTCAGTTGTGCACATGCATACACACACACTCTCTTGGGGAGAGTAAATAAATGCATTTTGGTTCAGATTTCAAGTCGACATTAAAAAGTAAATACAAAACCGACCAAAATGATCCCAAACCAGATCAAATTCATTTCATTCACCCAATCTGACAACACTGGTTCTCACAGGAAGGGACTTGAAGCGAAGTAGAGACAAGAGACCACAAAGTGTTGGTGAAATTTATCATGATGAAGACGATAGGAGTGACAATTGTTTACCTCAAGGAAACACCATCCCGGGACTTCAATAAATTCACCATTTTGCCAATATTCTATCTAGTGAACCTAGATGGAGTATTATCTTATCAAATAGAATCAAAGCTAGTCTTTACTGACTATAGTGGGAATATTTTTATAATTTTTCTGTTAAGCTTGTTTCATTTTGAAAAATTTTGGATGGGAAATATGCAAGTGGTTACGGAAGCAACCAGAGCCTGGCCCATCCACTAGCATACAGCTATGGGCTACGAAGCAGTGGTTGGACCAGAGAATCGCTTTGCCATATGTGTGCACAGGGGCTCAACAGTTTAGTAAGTTAATCAGAAGGTAACCAAATGTAGAAAAGGCAGGATGCAACATCAACATTTCTGTGACTGAATAACAGTACATTAACATTCCAATTCACCTCCACGTAGAAGGTTGTGAATACCTCAAGAGGGGAGGTTCAGGTGAACATGATAAACATAAACCATTTTAAGGCAGCATAAATCACTATATATAACAGTAATTACTAAACATCAGTTTAATTGATAGCGGATGTGTGTTTGGTGTGATTAGATGGTAAATGGTAAATGGCCTTGCTTTTATATAGCGCTTTTCTACCTATTGGTACTCAAAGCGCTTTTACAGTCAGAGACACATCTACCCATTCACTCACACAAGCACGCACACATTCACACACCAGTGCCACGCACTGGGAGCAACTGGGGGTTCAGTGTCTTGCTCAAGGACACTTCGACATGTGGCACATTCCGGGGATCGAACCGCTAACCTTCTGGTTCGTGGACAACCCGCTCTACCTACTGAGCCACAGTCGCCCCTGTAATGAATGGAAGCGCTTGCTTAGATTTGACTTCTCAACCAACTTGAAAGTGACCTCTTCATAAATCAAATTAAAATAAATCAATCAATCAATAAATAAAGGGAAGTTCCTTTTTGATTTACACAGGGCACATCCTGCATTCAGACAGATATATGTTTAAACCTTTGCTAAAGAAGCTTGAAGATTTGGGATGATAATATCAATAATGATCCATAAAGAGTGCACTGTATAATGTTTTTTTTATCATAATTTTTCCCCAATATGTTTATTGAGCATCAGCAATACAGGACCACAGATAGAAAATGAAAAATGGGATTCCCCACATGAAACACAGAATGCTCACATTTTCAGTTTTCACCCCCCACCAAACCCCACCCCACCCCGCCAACCCCCAAAATGAAATAAATAAATAAATAAAATAATAATAATTAATTAATTAAAAAAAAAAAAAAAATCACAGAAATAAAGTTAGAGATGCAATGTTCAATACTCACATATCTTGCTCTTCAGGTGTGATATCAAGTGAATCTATGATGGCCAACAAGGGGTTCCAAGACCTATCAAAGTTTCTCAGAGAGCCTTTGAGAGAAAATCTTAGCCTCTCCAACTTTAAATTGAACAAGACTTCTTTGACCCATCGGCTGTAGGATGGAGGCAAAATGTGTTTCCAGTTAAGCAGAATTAGACGCCTAGCCAAAAGAGTACAGAAAGCCAGACAGTGCTGTGCTTCACTCGATAAAATGTTGGTGTATGGGATACCAAAAAGAGCAGGGAGAGGATGGGGGCCGACCACAACATTGTAGGCCATGTGAAAGGTATCAAATATTTTAGACCAAAAGTCTGTCAGTTTTGGACATGACCAAAACATGTGCATGAGATCAGCAGGGGATTGGTTGCATCTATTACAGGTGTCTGCGACACTGGGATACATTTTTGACAATCTGTGATTAGTATAGTAGATCCTGTGTATGAATTTGCACTGGATTAGCCCGTGTCGGGCACAGATAGAGGAATTGTGAACTAACTTCAGAATGTTGTCCCATTGTTCTTCTTTAAAAGTTAGCCCTAGATCTTGTTCCCATAATGTTTTTGTTTGTTGTGGGAAGACTGAAGTAGTGGAATCCAGGGCACTGAAAATACGTGAAATATTCCCTCTCTGATTGGGGTTCATTCTAAGAAGAATATCTAACAATGTCTGTGGGGGTAGATTTGGGAAGTCAGGATAATTTTTCTGGACAAAATGCCTAATTTGAAAAAAACGGAAAAGGTGGGAGGGGGGTAGCTTAAATTAGGTCGACAATTCAGTAAAAGACATGAAAGTACCATTGTTATAAAGATCATTAATAGAAATTATGCCACGCTCAGACCAAATTTGAAAGGCGGAGTCCATAACTGATGGTTTAAAATTGTGGTTGTGTAACACGGGAGCATAAATAGAGCAGTCGTGCAGGCCAAAATGCTTCCTGAATTGCAACCAAATTTTGAGCGACTGGTTGACTACTGAGTTAGTGCTTACAACCGTGGTTACCATAGAAAGTGAGGAGTATAGCCGTGCCTTCAAAGAGGTCTGAGATGAACACATTTCAATTTGGACCCAGGCAGGTTGATTAGTGGAAGATTCATCAGCCCAATATAACAATTTATGAATGTTAGCTGCCCAGTAGTAGTTCAATTTTTTTTTATCATTTTTAAAAGGTTAAAGATTCCCACTATTTTGGGAGCGCAGTTAGCCTGGTTTTAAAGTAAAAATATTTTCAAGTTAAATATACACAGCAAAATTATATAAATGTCCAAAAGGTCTGTAGATGTCAGTTTCAAAATCTGTATCTCATTTTCGTTTGGAAATCATCAGATTCCTCACTAATCAGCTTGTTCCAACTCTTTCTTAAATCTAAATGATGGCTACACAGCATATACTGTATGCGCAGTTTACAATGCACAGATGGGATAAGAGGTCAAGACAAAACAGTGTGTACCTGCAAATGTTGCCATTTAAACATATGTTGTAAGAAAGGCTAGTAGCCAGGCAATGTCGCTGTTACTTTTCTGTCCATCACCACATAAAGTCTGCCTCAATGGTTTGATTTGCTGGAGCTTAATCAGCTCCCAACGGAGAGGCTCCAGAACAACCTTCTGCCGCAAAGCATTGGTAAGTAGAAAGTTGGTCTGGCAGAGCACCACTGTGGTCACAAACACCGTGTTGAGTGTTGGAATGAGTTTCCCAAGTTATTAAGAAAGTAATGTGTATGTGTGTGTCTGTGTTGGGGAGTCAAGTAGATTCAGTTACCCTGGTGCTTAAAGCTTCATTGCCCTGTGGGAGCTCGTGGATTTGGGCAGGAAGTTCCTCTGACACACACTCATTGTCCTGCTGTCAGAAAGATATATAGACCTTGGAGGAAAGTCAGTCAGCATGGTAAACAGGGATCTCACAGTCCCATATGCTGTATTGTGGTGTAAATAAATCCTTGTATTTATAAATTGTGATGTTACATGAGCCAGTTGGCAGATTAATATATCAAAAATTACAGAAATTAGAAGCACAAACCAATATTTCTTTCATTTCAAGAGAAATGGCTTATCAGAATAATGTTTTAAAGGGAAAATATCAGAAGCTGATTGGGATGTTGCCTCACCTCGTCTGTGTCTGGACCAGAAAGTAGCATTTGAACACACCACAAAGACTCCAGCTAGCGAGCAGGTGGCGGCCGCTCATGTTGGTAGATGTTCATTCAAAAAGGGACACAAGAAGAGCTATGATTAGCAGGAGGCTAAGAAGCTAGGAAGAGTTACAAGCCATAACACACAGCTGGCCTCTCCTGAATCATGCTGATCAGTTCCTCTACACTTTATTCATTCTGCATGATCATGTTGTCATGGAAATATTTGTATGTTCAGATGAAATGAGCAAACCCGTGCACAAAGCTAATCAGCCTCACGGACCACTCGTTCCCCTGCCGATTCAGCGTGTCTAGAGATTCAGTTTCTACTTTATTGAATTGTAAATGTAATTTGTAATTTGTTTGCCAAACACATGTTAAAACTACAACACTGGGGTTGCATAAATCACAATTGCGCAAATCCAGGTGACACAAGGAGTATTGAGTGACTATTGGTTTATACTTTAACCGTACTAAGAGATGCTGTCAGAACAGATTATCGTCAGTTCCAGACGAACGCAGCGCATGTGCAGCATCTGCTCACACTCTGAGGCTTCCCCCCATGCTGTCTCATGCTCATCCACCAGCACTTCCTCTCTCATATTCCCTAGTTTGACATCCCAGGTGTAAAATAATCCCTGAGAAGACAGTAGATCACTGGAGTAAATACCAGCAGGGCTCCGAGTCCTGACGACCAGGATCAATAACAGCTGATCTATATTTATACCTGCATGTGCACACATTCCCGTTTTATTATCCTCATTGGGACCACCATTGATTAAATGAATTCCCTCGTCCGCTAACCCCAATCTTCAACCTCACTCCTTAGCATCGCAGCCTAATCCCTGCCATAATCTAAATCTAATCCTAATTAAACTTTAAAACAACCATTCTGGTGATTTTAGTCCATTCGTTATAAAGCACATGCATTTTGCATTACTGCAAATCGAATCCAGGCAGCCACATTTGTTTCCATTCATGTCAGGGCAGGATAAAATCAATTTGCAGAGCTGAAACTTGCTAATGCAGCTCTTTCGCTTTTAAAAACATCTCTAACATAAGCATGGCAGTTGATTCTTGACCTTGGGGAAAGTATGCTTGAGAAAATAATGTCTGCTCAAAAGTTTACAGCTTTTTCAGTCTAACTACAAAGCCACTAAAGAAGACTTGTCTACTTATATTTATGAGTTATAAAAGTTTTTATTTTTTATTTTTTTACATTTAGGGGTCAAAGCATAAAATTAAGGCCAACCAGTGAAAGACATTTTATTCAGTTAACATCTTTAATAAAAATTTAGACTGATCTTAAAACTTTGTCAATATAGTACATTATAGTATTAATTCAGGAAAGTCTTATTTAATCAGGAGGAATCACTTATATAACCAGCTCTGCTATTGAAAGTCACGATCACTTGTCTCTTTCAGCACTTGGAGTGCACACACCCACGTGTCAACACAAAGAGTTGGCCTTGTAAAAAAGAAATTGAAATCTGCAAGGATAGTCTTCCCACGGTCTTCGTGCTTCCACGGACACAGAGGAGCGTGAATGAATAAGAAATAGACAAAAGTGACGACTAATGATCTGACTTATACTGTACAGTGTGGGTTAGCAGGACTTTTTAGCTGCATATCAAACGGACTGAGAGCCTCACTCCTGTAATTCCATTCAAACATCCACCGCGTTGGGAGGGCACATCTGGGTTAAATCATGCTGTGGAAAGGAAGTGCAGTGGAGTTGATAATGAATCTTTTAATGCTACGGGATTTATCTTGTGCTGGAAGGTAAGGCGGGGGAAATTCAACACGTCCAGGCTGCAAGGGTCAGTTATATTTTCAGAGCAGTGATAGTTCTGATTTCCTGCATGGGCATGATTTCTTATCTTTATACAGTTACAGTACATTACACTGTTGTCTTAGGGTTATTCGCCCAGTGGTAAGGTAAGTGATGACTAGAGATCATGTAGGAGTCAGATATTTAGCCTTCTGGAAATGGTGGAGAACAAAGCAGAGCTAAACTAATAGTTATCAGACAGAAATGGCACTTAGAACAAAAGATTTTGACCCCTATTCCAAAAGAAATGGTTTGGAAAGGTCTGCGAGGCCAATCACATCGGTCTGGGTGGGCTTTATTCAGATGGAATGGAGTAACATTGTGATATGCCGCAGAGTTCATTTTGTTTACATTAAACGGTGGCTGCCAGTAGAGACGGGAGATGTTCAGAGTTGCCTGTTGTATAAGTTGTTGACACCAAAATAACTTGCATTTGACATTAAAGCGAATGGATTCAAGGCAGCCATGCATTTCCATTCATGCCAGCACAATATTAAATCAATTTGCAGAGCTGAAACTTACTAATGAAGTGCTTTCCTTTTCAAAACATCTCTGACATAAGCATGGCAGTGGATTCTTGACCTTGAGGGAAGTATGCTTGCGAAAATAATGTCAGTTCAAAAGTTTACCGCTTTTTCAGTCTAACTAAAAAGCCACTAGATAAGACTTGTCTGATTTAATACATACAGTGTTTTGAGGCAGTGTTCGAGAGGCAAACAACATAATGTGCTGCTCTGATTGGTGGTAGAACTATGCTTATTTTCCCTCTCGAGCTTCCCTCGATTTGTATCGATTGAAACACGCTGTATTATGAAATCCAAATTCTGAGACCCAGTTTGAGCCAGAGTACTTACATGGCTGATGAATACATTTTTAACAAATATTTCTGTTGACATGCTGCAGGATACTTTAGAAAATCTTTGACACAGTCTCCTACATTCATCTGTCTTGTGGAAATGTTGCCGTTTTGACCATATGTCATATCAAAGGCCTGATAATATATTTGTCTTTCATAGTCAGTAAGTCAGTCAAGTAGGTGTTCAGATGGGGGATCCATCTGTAACTGTAACTCATCCATCTGTATCATTCCTCACAAGTCTTCATTAACTTATACATTTGGAATATGTTCAACTCTGAATCTCCAAACTGACATTCTCCTTATATATCATATATCTGAACATTATCTTATTCAGAGTAATAGTGGGATAGTATTGTGCATGTACTGTAAATACATTGAATGTTTGCAAGATGCATAAGTGGACTCTTCACTATAAAAACCCTCTCTGCTAATGTCAGTGGATGTGGCTGAGGAATGAGACAGAGCAAGCAAACTTACTCTGTAGCTTATAAGCTTAAGATGTGGAGATGAAGGACAAAATGTGAGGTCGTGTTTGCAAGTTATACAAAGAGGAGACTTGAACAGAAACACAAATGTAGGTTTCTGTTCAAATGTTGGGCTGCGTATTAGGTCGCTGCCTGGTTCAGTGCTTTTGCTTGAATGCAGGCCAGTTTTGAAAAGAATGTCGCTTAGAATTAAGCATTTCAATTCAAGTTTTCTGTCTTGTAGCCTTACTGGAAACAATAAGCCATATAGAAAGTTATTAGAACTTAAATTAGAAAATGCACAAAGCATCATTAACCTTCTTGAAATTGATGTTTTGGGCTTTAGGCTTGCTTTCAGTTGTGGAAGATTAAGTTTTTATTTCATTTTTAACACACATATGCTAAAGGGTTGTTGAGAAACACACTGAGCCTACAGTTGCAACTTGGGTGGTACAAGTCTAAAAGCCAGACAAACTGCCTTGTAGATTTGTGGAGTCTTTCCCTTGGGAATTGATGATGCCTCTGAAAAGATCTGCCAGGCCAATCAAAATATGTCCACTCTACAAGTCCAGTTACCTCTTATTCAGCGTTTTTGGAAACACCATGACCTTGATGACTAATCCAATCTCTGATTGGTTGTAGCACTATCCATTTGAGGTAGAAATATTTTTTCTCTGTATTGGCTGAATACATTCTAATTCGAACTGAGTCGGTTGTGTTCAGTTTTTCCGAAAGCATTTAAATGAAAGTGTTCACCACCTTCAACTCAAAACATGAAGCGTCTGTCAAAACACGACTGCAGCATCAGCTGACTAGGAGGACTTTCCTCTTGCCCACAGATGCCGCCACAGCTATAGCTTGACCCCCAGCTCAGGTAGATCTCCAGGGATCTCATTGGCTGTCACATCCCATCTAATCACACCCTGGTTGGCCCATATGTTCCTGTGGCAGGTGGCTTCCTCTCCACCACCTTTGTGCCCCATAACCTTGCTTTGGAACCTGGAAACTAGAGTATATTCCGTATGGGATGCTAACATCCAGCAGAGGAAGGGGTTATTTTGAGAACTGGTCATATGTGAGAAGAAAAAGAAGTTTGCAACTAAAATATTTGGATGGCAGAGAGGTCCTGTGAGTAAATCATTCATTATAGTTTTAAACTGCCAATTTTATAATTTAACACTCCATAATTAATTTACATGTACAAATTATTTTGGATGTTCATTTGAATTTAAATAATTTAAATCAGTGTGAACATTTTAAAAGAAGAAGAACTGAATCTCAGTGGCCAAATCTATTTTCCCTCTTTTGTTTTTTTAACTCATGTCAGATGCAAGTTGTATTTTCATGGCTCCTTGGCATCTTTCCTCCTGTCTCTGTTTTTGTTCTTGCCTTTGGCTGATGGATTGAAAGGCTGGTGAGGCCTGAGCCAAATGGATTTCTGTTCTGGACTGAGATGGTTTATTGAGTGGAATTTTCTACCTGCTGGGAAGCTGTCAATATGCCAAACTCCGAAAGACTGCCTTTGATTTGTTACTCTATTCCATTCGACCTGTTAGTGAACAAAAGGTCACGTGTGTTTGTGTGCGTGTGTGTGTGTGCAGTTTGATGTGGACGTGATGTTTTTCCTGCAGCGGAGACACAATGGCAAAGAGAAGACAGTTCCACATTAAGTTTCTAATCCATTGCAAAAGAACACTTAACGGTTCAAATTACTGGATAGATGACAAGTCACTAATTATTATTTTATTTTTTATTTTTTTAATAGTCTCTTCGTTTTTGAATAAAGCAATGTTCCCACCAGAAAGGAGAGACTAAAAAGACAATCTAATTGCCAGAGTTGCTTGCTTCTTGGCATTTTGAGAGGCCAAAAGGTGAGACAGAAGTTAAAGAAGGACTTCTGGGTCTAGCCGCGACTCTGATATTGATTATCCATGTGTGCCATTTAAGGCGGAAATGGTGAGGACAAAAGATTTAAAAGCCTTTGGCAGCAAGCAGCGCCTCGCTGCTTCACACTGCTAGTGGCATCATGTTTTTTTTTGTTTTTGTTTTTAGATGCAAAAGTGCCCTTTTCAAATGGCAAATTAAAATTTCTTTTTCAGTTTTTCTAATATGTGCTCACTGAGTATGAGAGAAAGAGATACTTTCGCCTGTATTGTCAAATGCCCAGAATCATTATTACACTTTTTAGGATATTTTGAACTCAAATATAAGATATATGTGCAACACCCAAAAGGGACAGAATAAAAAATAAAAATAAATGCTCCACTGAAGTCTAATAGCTTATACTTCATCAATAAAAAGAAGAAAGGAAACTGACGGCATTGATCCCGGGGTCAATTTCTGTGATCCCACAAAAAAACTGTGAAGTGTGAATCCTTTAAGATTGGGAACACCGTCTGCTCTAATGAATTGCCGCTGCCGTTATCTCACACTGATGGGAACACTGGGGAAATGGATTCACACACAGAATAGTGCTTTGAGGCTTTGGTAATCACAGTAGGATTTTTTTTCCCCCTGTCTTTCACTACCCACTCCTCACAATTTGGATAACAGCACAAAAAGCTCTGCACCAGAGTTCCCCCTGTGCATTTGATTGACTCAAACTTCTTTTTTCTGTCACTTTCTCCTAGGAAGTGTGAGTGATATTGCTTTCCAGACAAACTGCCTTGTAGATTTGTGGTCACCTATCTCTACACCTCAGTGTAGAGATAGTCTGAGCCTTTAGATTTATTGAAAATGTCACATATCCTTTTAAGTTTTTGAGTATTAGTTTACAACAAACAAAAAAATCTGTCTACAAGTTAGTACATGTCAGTTTCATGTCAAGCTCTTTCGGTTTTCGACCTGATCAAAATCCATCATGGATGAAGAGATGGGTGGTGTAAACTGTTTATAATCGGTTTATTACGAAAAGCTGATCTCCCAATAACCATTCAAATAGCTGATCTGATGGATTCTCTCTGGTTGGAATAAATCCATTCTTTTCGAGCATGTTTGCTCTACGTGGAGTAAACACCAGGTTTTGACAGAAACATGGAGTTAGAAAAACAACCAGTTGTTCAAACATTATATTTACTGCAGACTCCACATTCCACAGCAGGCAGAACTACTGTGTCAAAAAGGGGTTCTGTAGGCAAGCTGGAATCTGTGATCAGAAGGATTTCAATAAGGTTAAACAAACATATAAACACCATCCAGTGAGATTTAGACTTGATACAGGATGTGGTTGATCTAAACGGAGGGAGCTCCACCACTGGAAGCATGTCAGCAGCACGTTAGTCCTCTAATTAACAAAAAGCTATGGTTCAAAGCACCAGTAAAGATTTCATTCAGCATCAGCTTAGTAAAAAACAAACTGATTATCATGTCACATGATAGGAGCTGTTAAGTTGCATGTTCAGACATGTTTACACACCAGTGACAAAACGAAGACCCAACTCAAATTAATTAGATATAATATTTTATATAAAGACCTCAGCTTTCAATTTATTTAAATTTGGAAAATAATCATTTATATTCAGTGCATCAGACACACATGAAAGAGCACACAGAGCACTGAATGAGCAGGTTAAAAGCACACAAGCCATCGTACCATAGCAACACCTGACAAAACTAAACATTAAAGGCAAATAGTAGTCACTGTAGATGTGACAGCACAGATACATCATGTAAAGCAGGCACATTAACAGGCATACAAGAGAACCAGAAAACAAAATGCAAGCTTTAACATAAGGCAAAGTTTGCTGAAGGTGCAATACATACAGTGTTGAAAAGCAGAATTCAAGAACAGTGCAGTTCATTCATTCATTTTCTGTAAGTGCTTGTCCTCTAGAGGGTCTTGTGGGGGGCTGGAGTATTGGATGAGAGGCGGGGTACACCCTGGACAGGTCTCCAGTCTATCAGGACTAACACAGAGAGACAGACAACCATTCACACTCACACCTTGAGCCAATTCAGAATCACCAGTGAACCTAACCAGCATGTCTTTGGATGGTGGGAGGAAGCTGGAGTAACTTCATGAAACCTGCCATTAAAGCAGCTTCCAAATTAGACACCTTTAATCCAATCTATTTGGATACAAATGCTTACAGATTCGATTTTACATGGGAATGCCTTTGCTGGTAGTGGTAATTCATCAGTATATTCAACTGTTAAATGGTGTGCAGTAGTGTTGCTATAAGATTAGAATTGAAAAACCCTGGAGATGCTGATCCTGCCTGCTGTTTGCTGGCATCTCTGTAGCTGTACTGATGGTGTGTACTCACTGATAGAAACTAGAACTGAAGTTTCTTCTTGTGCTTTGTAATAGATTTTAGGGGGCTGAGAAATCAAAACCATTTGTCAATGTTGACACTTGTGGCCAGGAGTAAAAGCAGGGAACCCTCCTGACACACTGGACTGACTTATGAGCTGTTAGGCCTTTTGAGAGAGACAAAAACTCTCATTTGTCTACTTCACTTTCACTGAATGTGGCCATTTTTAACCCTCTTCCTCCTCAGACACATACTCCGCTTCAACTCAGCAAAGCAAATGAAAGTTTTAGTTGTCTCAAGGAAGGTTCGCTGTTTGGCTCTGGGATGTGCAGGAAACCCAGGGGCCCTCAGGTTGGCCTGTGGTCATTCATTTTTGGAAACGTGTCAAAAGAAAAGCTAAAGTTTGCAAGACCAATGGAGATTTCCAGAGTTTCATATTGTATGTATAAAGCTCTCCGACGATGGCAGTAGTATACACATGCTCAGCCCAAAAGCAACTGGTGGAAAACGGGAAGAGGCAATTGTATGTCTTAAGACAATCAGTCACTCACTATCCACATCTGTGAACAACTGGTAAACACACACAAAACCACTGACAGGAGAAGTAAATAACATCGTCCATCTTGTGACAATACAATGTTCTGCTGGGAAACTTTTGGGCCTGGCATTCATGTGGATGTTACTTAGACATGTAGCACCCACCTAGACCAGACACGACACCCCCACCCCATAGCAATGGCATCAGTCATCCCCAGCAGGATTCAGCCCCAAACTGATCAGGTACCTTTAGGATGATCCACAGAGGCCCCTCCCCTCAAAGAGCCCCCACTAATTCAGAAGGCCCATCTTCATTCTCTGATGACTCACAACTGTTTTGGAGGCACAAGGGAAACCTATACAATATTAGGAAGATGGTCATAATGTTATGCCTGATCAGTGCATATCATTTAGTTTCATTTAAAAATGATTTCAATTGGGTTGGCAAAACATTGTCCATGAAAACATAACCCAGGGATAATGTGGTACATTAATAAAATGCAGAAATAAAGAATTTCTATCGTAAACAGAAAATGATAAATTTGGTGTTTCAGTGGTACATTTCCAAAGTCAAAATGCTGTGTTTTGCAGTTACAAAATGTAAAAGAACAGAATAAAACTGTTCCCCAGAAGACCCATGAAACATATGTGTACCCACTAAAACTGCTGGATTACATTTCAGTAATTGCATTGCATTGGAGAACCACTAATATTATGATTAGTTCCCAACATGAAACTACTAACATTTCCATCTGGGTGGTCAGAGAGTGTTTAGGATTAGATTAGGAGAGAAAACGGTTCGAAAGGCTGGCTTCCTGCTGTCGGACCATGGGAACAGTGTGAGATTACTTAAGTGAGATGAGGACCTGGCAACCCGGCAGTGCCACTAATGAAAACGGCAGGAATTTACCGAGGTGAAGAAAGAATAGTTAAATGAGAAAGTGGCAACCTGATGCCACTAATTGAAACAGCCGGAAGCTGCTGATGTGAGGTGGCATTGGTATAGTTAGTAAATGCAGGAACAAACTGAAGTGAATGATAATTGTTTGGTTTATAATATGCTTGAAATATTTCTTAAACCTTCCCACATCAATTTACATTGGATTCATTTTCCAGTTGCTTCTGTGAAGCTGGAACAAGTCTGGCTGCTGTATAATTAAGCTTCCATGTGCTGTCTACTTCATGGACCATACTTTAGCTCTTGGTGGCAATAAAATGTACAGACAGAGGCATGAGGTGCTCAGCAGGAGCCTGAGATGCTTCTTTTCTGAGAGTTATTACATTAATGTGTGTGAAGAACTGGTTAACAGCTTGGTACATTGTTGTTTCCAGGTGTGGCGATATTAAAGAAGCTGCTTAACAACTACGAGTGGCAGATCTAGAGAATCGTTTAAAAAAGAACCGACAACGCCACCTTAGGCCTTTCACCTAAAGATTTTATTAGTTTTTTTCTCTGAGGGTTTCCCAATTACAGTTGCGCAGTTAGGCCTCACAAATGAATACAGCCATTAGTGTAGAAAAGAGTTTAACAAATTTTATTTAATACAATCATCTTCTTTAAAAACAATAAATTTTATGTTAGTTTCTTTAAATAACACTCAATACTTATCCGACTTTAAACTGAATCAGAGTGAGGAACACGCCAGCTAAGGTCACTGCATAAATAACAAAAAAAAAAAGGAAATCAAACGAGACAAAAAGAAACCAAACAAGAGGAAAAGAAACCAAGAATTATATTTACATGCAACTCAAATCAACTTAAGAAAACCAAACTCAAAAATATAGCATGCACAGTTTCTGCAGGACGAAGCTGAGATTTTCCACCTCCCGCAAGAAGTCGTAAAGAAGTCAGTCTAGAGCGGAATACACTACTTTTAAAACGAGCGACGGCGACAGAGCAATACACTAGTTGATGCGGAGGAGCGGAAAGAACCAACCGCGGAGGCAAAAGGGCAAAAACTAGATAAGACGAAACACAGAGACAAGAAGACAAGGAAAAGGAGACAAGAAGACAAGGAAAAGGAGACAAGAAGACAAGGAAAAGGAGACAAGAAGACAAGGAAAAGGACACAAGGCAGGGCAACACAGCAGCCCCAACGCCAGGCAAGCTTCAAAAGAGATAAGCCAGATGTTAATTAATATAGTAAACAAACTATGATTGACAACATCACAATACCCACGGCGTTGGTTACCTGTATGGCGGGCTGTAGCCTGCACCCACAGATCGGGTAACTAACAGGAGCGGCAGCGGCTCACCACCCCGAAGCGAAACAAACCCACGGCTCGACGGAGCTGCACGCCGGCCCGCACCTGCTCAGGCAGAGAAGAGAGAGAGAGAGCACCTGACCACACCGAGGCCTATATGAACAGGTCCGCATTAGCAGCCAATTACGCGGCTGCACTACAGGTACCGGTAAGGGGCGTGACACACCTGCCGCAGTCGCCAGACCTGCCATAATGAAAACAAACTGGGACAGAGGGGAAATTCATTACACATACGCACACAAAATGACCACCTCACTACATTCCTCCCCCCCTTTATTTTATCGGTGGCCCACCGATAAGCTACACAAAAAAACATCAAGACCAAGGTCTAAAAATAGCGGCAGCCACACTACTGGAACCCAATACCTGAGAGGAAGTAGCCCTGTTTGCCTCACCCCTTACAGGCCCTGGGAGATGGTAGGGGTTGGAATGTTGACCTGCCGTGGTCCGGGAAGACTTCCTAGGAGCAGCTGAGCTGCTGCTGGATGCGCTTTCTGGCCCGGGGGAAGGGACAGATGCCTCATTTGCCACCGGAGGTGAGACGACTCGCTCTCTGGGGAGGGGACTTGGCTGCACTTCAGTGGGTGGACGCTGTACTGGCCCCTTCAGAACCACCCACAGTCCTTCATCCTCACTTACTTCAGACACACTGTCTGAGAAATCCTGTGGCTCTTCTTCAGGACATTCGGGGGGCAAGGCCAAGGCAGGCTTCAACATTGTCCGGTGCACACTCCTTACCCGGGATAAATCATGCACTGGAGCGATGGAATAGACTACACCACCTGGCATCGGTACCCTCACCACTTGATAGGTCGTTGAGCTCCACACATCCTGGATCTTATTGCGCCCTCTAACGCCACGGTCCTGCAGATAGACTCTCTGACCAACTTCCAATGGCTCACTCAGTGCTCTCTGATCATGATGCTCTTTTCTCCGTCTCGCTGCATTCTCTAGCCGGCCCCGAGCACAGTCGAAGGCCAGGTGAAGCCGCCGTTGATGCTCTGCCACCCAGTCACACACCTTCCCTGCTGACAGCTCAGGAAGATGGCCCAACAGAAAATCAACAGGCAAGTGGGGTTCCTGCCCAAACATGAGGAAATGTGGGGACTCACCCGTCGACTGATGTGGCGTGGCATTATAATTAAACACCAACTGGGGGAGGTGCTCGGGCCAGTGGCATTTCTGGTCAGATGGAAGGGTGCGCAGCAGGTTATGTAGTGTTCGATTGAAACGCTCACACTGTCCATTGCCTTGTGGATGGTAAGGGGTGGTCCGGGTCTTCTGTACTCCATACAGTGCACACAGTTGCTGCACCAAGGCACCTTCAAAGCTTCTCCCCTGGTCAGAGTGGAGGCGCGCTGGAACACCATAGCGATAAAACCACTCCCTCACCAATACCTCAGCCACAGTGGAAGCCTTCTGGTCCTTGGTTGGCACTGCTTGAGTAAACTTCGAAAACACGTCTGTCATTACCATGACCAATTCCTTCCCATCCTGGGCTGGTTCCAGCAGAGTGAAATCGATGGCAAGAATCTGGTTAGGCTCTGCAGCGAGTAGATGACCCATGGGAGCCCGGGCCTGGGGCTGCGTGCTCTTTGCCAAGATACAGCGCTCACACCGTTTACACCAGTCCCGGATGTCTCTGTCCATCTGTGGCCAGTAACACCGCTGCCTTACCAGCTCTGAGGTCCGCTTGATGCCCTGGTGCCCATGGTTCTGATGAAGCTGGTGTAGAACCTCTTCTTTCAGGCACTCAGGCAGGAGGAGTTGAAAAACTTCTTCCCCACCATCAGAACGGAGGAGTCGGCGATAGAGCAAATTATCTCTCAGAAGGATACGGTCCCACTGCTGCATCAGGCAACGAACTTGAGGACTTAGATGCTCCTTCTCTGCCCGACTAGGCATCCGGTGGTCAAGCCAGAAGTGACGGAAGGCCCCAATAGCTGCATCGACCTCCTGGAGGGCTTGAAGATCAGTGGGAGACCGCGATGGGAGGGCAATGACAGCTGCCTGTGCAGCCACCTGCTGACGCCCTCCTGCAGCCCCCTGAATATCTGGTGGCACAATGGTGCCAGGCAGTCTCTGTTCCAGAATTCGGGCCCCAGTCGCTGGCTTCCTGGAAAGAGCGTCAGCATTCTTATTAATGCGGCCGGGCCGATACCGGACACTGTAGTCGAATGCCGATAGCTCAGCCACCCAACGCTGCTCCGTGGCGCCCAGCTTGGCCGTCTGCAGGTGGCTCAGGGGGTTATTGTCAGTCCACACAACACACTGCTGACCCCACAAATACTCCCTGAACTTCTCGACCATTGCCCATTTCATGGCAAGGAACTCCAGTTTCATGGAGCTGTAGTTCTTCTCCGCTGGGTGCAAGCTACGGCTCGCATAGGCAACTGGCCTCACTTTCCCTTCCAGCTCCTGGGACAGCACAGCTCCCAGTCCACTGTGGCTGGCATCAACTTCTAAAATGAAAGGCAGAGAGAAGTTAGCAAATGCCAGGGTTGGGGCCCTTACAAGGCGGCCCTTTAACTCAATGAAGCTCCTCTCACAGTCCGGTGGCCATGCATCTCCACCCGGCGTGCTCCGTCCTCTCTGTGTCTTCCTCCCGGCCAACTCCGCGACCTGCCTGTACAGTGGAGCAGCTAGCTTGGCAAAGCCCTCAACGAACCGTCGATAATAGCTTGCGAACCCAAGGAACGACCTCAATTCGGTGACAGTGTTGGGGCGTGGCCAATCAGCCACTGCAGAGATTTTACCGGGATCTGTCGACACACCCTCTCGAGAGATGACATGGCCCAGGTACTGCACCTCCTTCTGGAAGAACCTACACTTCTCCAGTTTGACTTTGAGTCCCTCCTGCTCCAGGCGGCCAAGCACAACGTCCATTCGGCTGAGATGTTCCTCTACTGATGAAGAAAAGACAATTATATCATCCAGATACAACAGAAGAGACTGGCAGTGCTGTGCACCAAACATTCGCTCCATGAGACGTTGGAATGTCCCAGGCGCATTACATAGTCCAAATGGCATACGATTGAATTCAAACAGCCCAAATGGTGTACAAAATGCAGTTTTTAGCTTATCCTTCTCTGCCACAGGCACCTGATTGTACCCACTTGCAAGATCCAATGTGGAAAACCACCTGGCTCCAGACAGTGCGTCAAGAGACTCCTCGATGCGGGGAAGGGGAAAGGCATCCTTCCTTGTCTTCTTGTTAAGCTGGCGGTAGTCAACACAGAGTCGCAGGCTGCCATCCTTCTTCTTCACCAGGACGATGGGTGAGGCATAGGGGCTACTACTCTCCCTAATTACCTGGGTATCCAGCAGCTGACGTATGTGTGCCTTTACTGCCTCGTACTCAGAAGGAGGGATGCGTCTATACCGCTGCCGTACAGGTGTATCGTCTAGAAGGGGGATGTCGTGCGATATGAGCGTGGTACAACCAAGGTCACCTTCAAACGCAGAAAACACAGACTCATGTTTTAGTAACAATGCTCTAACCTTGCCCTGCTCTTCTTCAGGGAGTACGGACAGATCCAGGTCTCTGATCTCCTTCTGAACTGAGCTGACCCCTGCAGTCTGAGACATCATGGTTGCAGTCACACGCTCTTCCTCACTCTGTACCTCACGAAGTCCTGGAGGGAGACTCACAACCTCCACTGACGACAACCGGCCTATGGGAAAGCGGGGTTTAAGGGTAACTGCTGAGACTCCCACGTTAACTACTGGGATGTAGGCAGTGCCTCGAACAACATGCACCAAAGCTGAAGGAACCAACAGGCCAGCTGGCAGCTCGTACCCAGAACTCAAGGGCTCTACCAAAATGGACCTGGAGGTACCAAACACAGAACACGTGGTAGCGACAATCTTGGTGGCACCTCCCGGTATACTGACCCGTTTCCTACCCCTCAACTTAGCTAGACAGGAACGTGAAGGAGAGGGCTGAATCTCTGCCTGCTGACAGAACTGAAAGGCTGGCAGCCAGGGACCGGATGGCTCCACCACGTCAGAGAGGTCAAACAGCTGAGGGCCACACTGGCGGATGAGCTCCTGATAACATGCTTTAATAATGTTCATGCCTAAGATGCCAGGAACTTCAGGGGGGGTTACTCGCTCGGGTGGATCTTTAACGACCAACACCCCACGTCTGGGGATCGCACAGCCGAGCACCTCGACATCTGGTTCTAAATAACCCAGATAGGGAATTTCCAACCCATTTGCAGCTCGGAGCTCTAACCAGTGACAGGACTTTAACTTACCCTGGAAGTTCTGTTTGAAGAAACTCTCTGAGATGGTGGAAACCATGGACCCTGTATCGAGAATACATTTCACTTCCACCCCAGCCAACCTGATAACGACATGAGGAGAGGGAGCAATGAGACGTTCCTTTAATGCCGCATCAACTACACCGATGTCTGAGCCTTGCGTGCCCCCACCTAATGTCTGGCTCTGCACATTAGGGGGAACTAGTTTTCCGTCTGTGAAGGGCTGGGGAGTGCTACCTGAGAGGCAGTGACAGTGGGAGAAAAGCGATGGCGGACACGTTCATTGTCGCACTCACTAGCGTAATGGCCTGGACGCTGACAGCGGCGGCAGATTATGTTTGGGCGGCTACGCTGGGAAGCTGGCGGTTTCTGCAGGGCTGCTAGTGTCTGGGTAATCTGGTCTAGCTGTTCTTGCTGCTTTTGTACTAAGGCGGTTAAAGCTGCCAACTGTGAAGCAGTGGAGCTAACCGGTGAAACATCCTGACGAGGCTGCAGGCTGGTGGTCTGCATAGTACAAAAAGCAGACATAGTGTTATCCCTACTAGCTGGCCCTCCCTCCCGTTCCCACCTAATAGCTTCTGCCCTAACGTCAAGCAATGTCAGGTCAGGGTCACGACGAACCAGTCTTTTTAACTCCCTACGAAGGTCAGAGTTATTTACATGTTCTACGAAATGATCACGTAACAACAGGTCTGAATTTGGAACTCTGACTGGAGAACTTGCAACAACTTTTTCCATTAAACAGTACAATGCATGAGAAAACTCTTGGAGGGATTCACCTTCCAACTGTTTTCTAGAGAAAAAGTCTTGCTGTAAAGAAATATACGACTTGGGGCACCCATACATTTCTCTCAGAATCTCAAACACACGGTCAGGATCTTCTCGCTCGTCACGAGGCCGATATTTTATTTCGTCTCGAGCTTCACCCTCTAAATGATCATATATAAAACATGCTTGATCATTATGTCTCAGATGTCTAGCCCTCATGCTGACTTTGACTTCGTCGATCCACTCGTCAATGCCAATTCCATGACTACCCCTGAAGACAGGACAACGTCTCTCACGTGGCAGATACACCACACGCTCAGGTCCAGCAGGCTCCACACACAGTCCACTTGCACTCGGGCCCGCCCGGGCTCCATCCTGACCCCGTCGTAGGCGGTCATTTTCGGCCTGGAGCTGCTCCAACTGGCTCTGGAGGTCCTGGAGGTCCGGCGGTTCATGCGTCATCCTGAAGCCTTAGCTGTCGGCCTGGGGGACAAGCAGACACGAACGAGCCGTAGCCCAAGCCACTGCCTTGCCTCCAAAATAAAAGAAACAAAAAAAAAACGTTGCCTCTTAAGCCACTTGCTTTGCGACGCCAAGCTCTACTCTACTAAAATCAGATCACAACAATAAAACTACACCATGCCTGATTGTGATTATCCTGCCGACAACGCCAAGATTTCCTGTGGCGATATTAAAGAAGCTGCTTAACAACTACGAGTGGCAGATCTAGAGAATCGTTTAAAAAAGAACCGACAACGCCACCTTAGGCCTTTCACCTAAAGATTTTATTAGTTTTTTTCTCTGAGGGTTTCCCAATTACAGTTGCGCAGTTAGGCCTCACAAATGAATACAGCCATTAGTGTAGAAAAGAGTTTAACAAATTTTATTTAATACAATCATCTTCTTTAAAAACAATAAATTTTATGTTAGTTTCTTTAAATAACACTCAATACTTATCCGACTTTAAACTGAATCAGAGTGAGGAACACGCCAGCTAAGGTCACTGCATAAATAACAAAAAAAAAAAGGAAATCAAACGAGACAAAAAGAAACCAAACAAGAGGAAAAGAAACCAAGAATTATATTTACATGCAACTCAAATCAACTTAAGAAAACCAAACTCAAAAATATAGCATGCACAGTTTCTGCAGGACGAAGCTGAGATTTTCCACCTCCCGCAAGAAGTCGTAAAGAAGTCAGTCTAGAGCGGAATACACTACTTTTAAAACGAGCGACGGCGACAGAGCAATACACTAGTTGATGCGGAGGAGCGGAAAGAACCAACCGCGGAGGCAAAAGGGCAAAAACTAGATAAGACGAAACACAGAGACAAGAAGACAAGGAAAAGGAGACAAGAAGACAAGGAAAAGGAGACAAGAAGACAAGGAAAAGGAGACAAGAAGACAAGGAAAAGGAGACAAGGCAGGGCAACACAGCAGCCCCAACGCCAGGCAAGCTTCAAAAGAGATAAGCCAGATGTTAATTAATATAGTAAACAAACTATGATTGACAACATCACAATACCCACGGCGTTGGTTACCTGTATGGCGGGCTGTAGCCTGCACCCACAGATCGGGTAACTAACAGGAGCGGCAGCGGCTCACCACCCCGAAGCGAAACAAACCCACGGCTCGACGGAGCTGCACGCCGGCCCGCACCTGCTCAGGCAGAGAAGAGAGAGAGAGAGCACCTGACCACACCGAGGCCTATATGAACAGGTCCGCATTAGCAGCCAATTACGCGGCTGCACTACAGGTACCGGTAAGGGGCGTGACACACCTGCCGCAGTCGCCAGACCTGCCATAATGAAAACAAACTGGGACAGAGGGGAAATTCATTACACATACGCACACAAAATGACCACCTCACTACACAGGCAACAAGAGCAAGTGTTCCCTCCTGACAATGTGGCCCTATTCAAATGTCCTTGTCAAAGTTATCATTACCTGCGTCGCTCTCCTTTCCTCTTTTACCAGTGGAGGTGTGTTGTGTTGCTATAATATTTCTCCAAATGCAATTTGCTCTTATTGAGAAAAGTGGATGACATTTGATCCTCAAAGCAGTTTGAATTGGAAATTAACGGCTGCCGAGCCTCTACGCAGGAGGTGCGTTCTGAAAGATCAAAGTGTTGCCTTTGTGTATGGTATTATGGACCGCCATGTTAATTTGTCTTATGCACTCAGATGTTTCCTTTTTTTTCTGCATTATTTGATATGCAAGAACTGAGGATTTGTTTTCTTTCTATTTCTTTTCTTTTTTTTTTTTTTTTTTTTTTACAGATCTCAACATCTCAACATTTCAGTCTTGATTGATTCGGTGGTAGTTACTGGTGATAATAACAAATGTAGTTTAATATGACCGGTCATGGAATCTTGGGTGCTGCAAAACATACTACAGGCATTTCATTAAAAGAGTCAGGCAATAATAGCCCTTATTCGAGCATCAGTAAACAGTTTTTTTCTGCACACGGCATGAGTCTTTGAACAGCAGGACACAGTAAGAGAAGATGGTTACCTCACTGTTAAGGTGTGCTCACTGTTGATGCTTCATCGTTTGTGTGTTTCCAAATTTGATGCTTTTCAGGGGAAGCGGCAGCAGAAGGAAATGTTTAGTTTTGCATTTACACATCGCCCATTATTTGATGATGATTTAGCATTCTTCATTTATATTCTGATATCTTTGTATGTCTATATTTACTATAGAGATGACATTGGCAGAAACTTAATGCAGTTTTTTTAATCTATTCTTAAAAATACAAACGAGGCAAAACAAAGTAAAATATTTCTGTTGCATTTGTTAGAGTTAGACTTAAAATTATTAATATTACAAGGAATCTTGTATTAGTAGGCCATAGGCTTAGTCACCAGGGTTGCCAGATTGGACAGTTTCCAATTTTATATTGCAGGTAAAAATAGAGATAGTTGGGTGAACAAAATTTGTGCGGATTTGGAAGGATTTTTGTTGTTTTTCTGATTCCTTTAGGCACACCAGGTATTCTTAGACTGCATTGCTTTTTGTGATACGGTACACTAGCGTCAGCAATCTGGATGGTTAAAGTACAAAAACTAAGTCCAACATTTTGTGTGTGTCTAGATGGTTTTCGAGTGGCTTTTTGGTTGGAAACCCTTAGCTGTATCTGGCATCACTGTTAATTACCATTGTCTGAACTCATTTAGTGATAGTGAGTCAAAAGACATTTACTTAAATGACAATTTTTGAGTGCCACTTAAAAGACCTGAACACAGGAATGGTATACTAGGAGTGGACTCACAGTACACAGTAATAAACATGTAAAGTAAGTGATATCAAAACAAAACAGGAAATGGTGCCGCTCATTTTATAGTTGGTAACAAGGAGCCTTAGATACAACTGAATGAATGGCAGCCATAAGTATGCACTGCAAAGCATCGTTGCAACAGCCAGAAAGCTCCATCTGCCACTTCACAGCTGAAACGGCTGCCTGAGAAATTACTCTTTAATCACCCAATGCAATGCTTCAAAGAGCACGTGCAAATTGTCCTCAGTGGCTTCCGTTTGTGTGGTTCAGCAGAGAAGAACAACTGTTTCAAGGAACTTACGCATGGCATGGCAATCCATCTAATTTCAATGCATCTTATTATGGGTTTGTTATTAATTTAGAGAATTGTGCATCAAACAAATCCACAAAAATGTTCGCTGAGAAGAAATTGAATCCATTTTCCTCCAAAGGTTCCAATCTTGCAATGCAAAATTAGTTAGAGCTCCAATAAATCTGGTCTCCAGTGTCAAAATTACGCGAAGAAATGTGTGCGAACATAATCCAGACAATCATTAAGTTTCCTAATATAATGGTATTTAGAATTAAATGTTTTGAGGATAAATGCTTCAGTATCATTGCAGTGGGAGAATGAAAATATCCACAGAATGAATCCCAGTGAGTACTGATTCAAATTTGTCTTTGTCTTTCAAATTTGTTTGAATGTGTCACATTCACAGTGTGTCAGTTACAACATTTGGACAAACAGTTAAGTTACAAAACAACTCCTCTGATCTAAGAATAAAGTCTACATCTAAGAATAAAGTCCAGTTTCTGCTTTTTCCCATTCTGTGGTCACTCTCTGGTGGATGTATTTGTAGACACTTACTGAAGCTGGAATCTTGCTTTAGAGGGCAGCAGGATCAGGCCCAAAAGCAGACAACACTCATTTCATTTACGGCACAATTTTTGTCTGTGCCTCTGTTAGGGCAAAAGATTCAACATACAACTGTGACTGCAACTAACTTCATGCTAGACACTGGCTTATCCTGTCTCAATTGTGAGCCAGACCTTTAGTGGTTTGGGTTCTGCCTATTCAGAATGCTATTCAGAAAAGATTTTCTTTTAAAATCATTTTTAATGTACATCATTTGTGCACATGTATTACTATTTATTATGTGCACATTCTGAAAGAAGTCAGGTCATTCATCCAGTTCATGGTTCAAATGTTTGTGTGATCTCGTGAAGCGAAGTCAGACATAGCTGTGATGTCGACGTGATGCCACACCGCCGATTCAGAGGATCTCTTTCGTCTTCACTACGTCGCCATCTGACGAGGCCTCCCGGGCTGTGAGAGTCATCTCCTTTAAAGTAGACGTCTCCTGTCGCCTGCCCGCCATGTTGACAGAGTGGCTCTCCGGCATGTTTACGCCACAGGAGCTGTTGGCATCGCAAAGCTGTCACTGACATCTCTGCTTCCTACATCTCCTGCCACTGTCTGGACTTCTTAATGATGTGGCAGAATAAAAGAGGAAAAGTGCAGAGGCAGATGGAAAAACAAAGTCCTCCCAGCAGAGAACTGTCACGCTGTGCTTACTACACATCCTTTGAGCTGATCCAGGCTATTGTGGGCTGCCATTGTCATTTGTCTTAATGTTAAAAGCAAAGAATGGATGGGAAATAATGAACTGAGTATAGAAGTTTCAATCCACTGATTTCCCCTCACTTCTATTTTTTTTTCTTAAACGCATTTTTATTGTTTTTTCACAATATGTAAAATGCTTAGGTTAACAATATAAGCTGCCTGGATAAAGAGATGAAAGGCATGGTGGCGAAGCCGTGTATCTCGTGGGGCTACTCTGAACATTGATGTAAAAGCTGAACGCTCCATGGTTGCTTTTAAGACGCTTGATAAGGTTTTAAATATTGACCGCCAGAAGAAATTTAGCTTTGGATAAACTCAAGAAATGTGTTGTCTGGTGGCTGGTTCTTAGCTATATCGACCAGACAAGGGGTCCACATTAGGGATGTAGCTAGTTTTTTTTTAGACCCATGTGTCATGGTATGGACTTCTGAATATTTACTGTGTTGAGCTTGTGGTTTTGGTACCTCAGTTGTAATGGGCTGGGCAGTTAGTCCCGCCTCATCCCCAGATCTTCATTCGACTGGCTAATGACATCAAGAAATTCAGATTATCTATTATTATTACAGTGTAGTGTTAGTGGCAACCTCTTATTGTAACTGACCTATAGGATTGTTATGTTTTCAGGATGATATCCATCTTTTAAAACGTAAATTTGCAGCTGAAGCAAAGTAGCGTAGTTAGCTACTTTAATAGTGGAATAAATAGCTTGCTGATAAATGACGCAGCCTCATTCTCTGTTTAAGAAACAGCCACATCAGGCCCATCATCCCCATTTTCTCATATTACTGAGGAACAAGCTGTGCTCATGAACTGGATATTCAAAGTAATTTCAAGCAGTCATTTGCTAGAGCCAACAACATACTGCTACATGTATAGAAGTATAATGGTTTGGTGCTGGGGGGACATTTTGGCATTAAGAGGAACACATTATTATTATTTTTTTTATAAATACAAATCTGAGATGATTAGAATGAACGCATATAGGCAGAATAAACAGACTAAAGTTTAAATTCATAACAACATTCTTTCAGTACATGTCAATGATCAAGTAATGTATGGATTATGTATAAGTATGAGTTTGAATGTGAATAGTTTGTCTCTTGGTATATATCTTAGCTGATTAGTGTAGCCAATCATAAAAAGGAATGCAGTTGAAGAATAGGTCTGTGAAGGTTCTCAGTCATCCAGTTCATTTTATATCCAAAAAAGGTTCAAAAAAGTTCTTCCAATTACAATGTTCTTCCAATGTAAATTACTGCAGGTTGCAGAAGGGTGAACCATGCAGCAGAGCAAACATGCAAATGGTTTCACATGGAGCAAAGATGCAGAAAGACGCAGACTGAAGGAGATGACTGAAAAAATGTCCTGAATGTGGGAGACTGAGAATAGTTCCGTAAGTGATATTGACTTGGTTCAATAGTGTAAGGTGTTTTTTCTCATGGAAACTTTCAGAGGTTGGCCTGCAGCAGAGTTTCTAATTCTCCTTTAAACATTGTGTAAGTACTGCACATGACTTGGCTGAACATTGAGGGTTTATATCAGAGCGTCATGTTTTGCCTCTTGGTGCAAATTGCATCTTCTCAACCAGCAGTGTGATATTAAACATTGATTTTTTTTCTCCCTATGCCCCATCAACCATACATTTCTTACAATGATTTAGGATTTCCCAGCTTTCTTTTGAACTTAGACACCCTTAACAAAATGTTTTCAGACTGTTATTAGCCTGGTGATCCTGCCTTTGCAAATCCTGCCTGTGGCTGCTTCAGCAATTCAAACGACATCTTCCATTTTATGAGAAACGGTGCTCTATGTGATTTTGTAAGCCACCACACACACACACACACACATACAAGCACACATTCCCTGAGCTCCTTGGCATACAAGGAGAAGAGACAAGGGAAACTTTCAAGAGAGGTGATCAGAGGACGTGAGGGAACAGGACGAGCACAGGGGAGAAAGAACGAGGACGTGAAGGGGAGACGATGGGAGGGGAAGGAAGAACACAAGAAAAGAGATCGATGAGCTGCGAGGAGGGAGGAAATGTGAGCAGAGGAAAGAAGGAATCAAAGACACATGAGAGGTCGTGATGCTAATCCACTAAGATCCCCAGAGACTCCTGCCAATGTCACTGTCAGAGCCCTTGAGGAGAGCAGAGGCCTCATGTGGAGCCTGGAAAGAGGAAACAATGGAGGACATGTTGAAGCCGCGGAAATAACAATCGTTTCAACCTTTGATTGTAAGTTGTGTGCAAGCAAGAACTTTGAGTTTTGGTATTTAGCAGACAAAAAATGCGTAAAGTGGAGTGGACACGTGAGTGGTTTTAAAGAACGGGATATAAAATCCTTCTGAGTCACCTCTCAACAACCTAAAAACGAACAAATCCAAATAAATCATGAGGCCGGTTTCTTGAAGGCCAAGTGCATCTTTAGATCACTTTTGACGCATCAGTTTATAACAAAGTCCCAAATATAAACAAGAAACTGACGAGAAACTCTTGTGATGGATGAGCTAATTGTAATCATCCACCAGCCCTGACAAGTTACTGCTGATAGTGACAAACAGAAGGAAGAAGTGATTTCTAGCTCAAAGTCTTACTGCTGAACACTCTAGTGTAGCAAATGTGTTAGGTCTTTGGTCCTTTCATTCTCTCTTAATGGCATTATGCGTCATTCGTGTTCCAGAATACAAATTAGGTTTGGGCTTGCAAGTTCGAAGTGACCTTATGGACACAAAGTCAAAAAGTAAAGACCTTTTCACGCCAAGGAACTGACAAATGTCAGATTCCTTTTCAACTCTTTGCTCCAGGGCAGCAGATTAAATACATCAATGTCTAGCCACATGAACAGCTCGGTGGGGCAGGGTATGTCGACCCTCACGTCGAGCACAGAAAAGCACGCAGTGGGCTCCCGTGGATGTTGGTGAAAGGCTGGCTGTGACTTTTAGCTTTTTATCTCTGGGATTACTCTGACATGGTAACAGACTGAGCTGTAGCAAAGTGACGCTGATGCTTTGGACAGTGGGTGGACAAGGCACATGGGTTCTGGAGTGTTGGGAACTATTTCTTGATGGTATGTGTGTGTCCTCTGTTAAAGCTGAATTATAAAGGTGTGGATAATAGTGAGTCTCATCCAACGGTGTCTCCTCCGACACAAAATTGCTGAGGTCTTTTGGTGGAAATCATGTCATAAGAGGATGCGCTAAACCAAATATATCCAGTAATTTCATCCGATATTTTTATTACGTAGCCTGGAAAATGGGTCGTCACATGGGACACAATTACTGGGGTTTCACGCAGCGTTTGTTATATTTACAGGAAACTTAACTGAGTCCTGAGATGTTGTAATGCAGGCTTTTTGGCAAAGCATGGCAAGTTAACGACACAACAAAAAGAGCTCAGTTCACCAAAAAAAGAAAAAGAAAAACAGAAAAACAAGAAAGAATATGGCTCTGGCTATACACAGAAACACAACTTTTTCAGTCAGTCAGTCAGTCATTTTCTATACCTGTTTAGTCCTGTTAGGGGTCACGGGGGTCTGCTGGAGCCTATCCCAGCTGTCATCGGGCGAGAGGCGCAGAGGTGTCAAAAGTATTCACATTCTGTACTTAAGTAAAAGTATGGATACTTGTGTAAAAAAATACTCTCCTTAAAGTAAAAGTACTGATTCAACCCCTTTACTCAAGTAAAAGTAAGAAAGTACAGGCTGTGAAATGTACTTAGGTAAAAAGTAAAAAGTTTTGCCAGATTTTTGCATTAACAATTCTTCCGTTGATAATTTTGCAAAATGAAAAAGTTCTATCAGAATAATCTAGACTTAACGTGACCAGATGTCCTGCATGAGCATCTGGATCATTTTTAATAATAAACTGAGGGTTATTGGGTTGTTATTTTTAAACCGCTAGCTAGTGTTAGCTATACTATCAAAACAGTGTGTTCCCATAGCATTGCTAACGTTGTAAACTGGCTTACAAAAAGTCCTCAAAAAGCTAATGATAGCAACAGAAACCACACTATACCTGAGCTTTTTTTCCCCACATTAGACCAGTAGCTAGTCCTCAAATAGTGGGGTCAGGTGGACTTTCAGTATTAATGTCTTTATTGATGCTTGAACGATAAATAAGCCTCCAGGCACTAGGTGGCAGCAGAGCTCAAACTGATCAACAGGCTGCCTGTTCAAAACAGTAGAAGAAGAACACAGGACGCACATCGACTTTCCGTCTCTAGTTTGATGCTCTAATCATGTCCATCTTTTACGTCTTGTCATCCGTGGAGGTTAAAAAAGTAACGAGGCTGTTTTTCAAATGTAATGAGTAGAAAGTACAGATATTTGTGAACAAATGTAGGGAGTAAAAGTAAAAAGTCTTCAGAAAAAGAAATACTCAAGTAAAGTACAGATACCTGAAAAATCTACTTAAGTACAGTAACGAAGTATTTGTACTTCGTTACTTGACACCTCTGGAGAGGCGAGGCACACCCTGGACAGATCTCCAGTCTATCTCAGGGCCAACACAGAGAGACAGACAACCATTCAGACGCACACCTACGGGCAGTTTAGAATCACCAGTGAACCTAAGTATCTAGCCAGAACCCACACAGACACAGGGAGAACATGCACACTCTGCACAGAAAGGCCCCAGTTGGGCCATGGACCATCTTGCTGTGAGGCATCAGTGCTAAACATCACACCATTGTGCCACCCAAAATCAAAAAGATTTAATATTCAAAAGAAATTAGCCAACACTGCTGTTGTGTATGTTATTTTTCAAATTTATTAAGAATTTACGACCCTGATTACAATTATATATGGCTCTGCTGTACGTTAAAAAAATCTGAATGTTTCTCTTGAATTAAAACATTAGCTGTGGTTTAGTAGGTAGAGCAGGTAGAGCAGGTTGTCCACACACTAGGGGGTTCGTGGTTTGATCCCTAGAACCCACACCGAGCTGTCCTTGTGCAAGACACTGAACACCCAGTTCCTCTCATTGCTTGGTACTGGTGTGTGAATGTGTGTGTGCTTGTCTGTGACTGTAAAGCACTTTGAGCAAACAATAGCTATATAAAAACAAGACCACTTACCATTCCTCAGCTCTAAAGTTCATGATATTGTAACAAGCTGTCAGGGAGCAAAGTTTTCTTGTGGAGCTTTAAATAAGCAGCAGTATCCTTGTGTTGCAAGCACTGTTCTCAAACTTCTGCTATTTCACTGCATTAGCCAACACCTCAAGATTCAGAGAAGAAGAAATTTCAACTCAACTTTCTCCTTGTGCTTGAAAAGTCTGTCATCACTGAGAATTATTGAGTTTCCTTGGAAACCAGAAAGAGTTGGTGATATTGATCCTATTTTAATCCTTTCATATGAATTATATTAGAAAGGTTATTTGCACCAAGAAAACCTTGGTTGTATGCACAACCCCCCCGAAAAGTTGATTAAGTGATTTTCTTATTGGTAACACACAAAATGGCTGTCTGCCTCAAGGTGTCTGCGAGGTGATGGGAGTCTCCAATCATTAGACTCACTCGGCCAAGAATATTATTATTGATTTTGATTTTGAGCTACGGCCTACTGAATGCACTGACTTGTTTTTTTCCACAGCGAACAGGAGTAGTGGGAGCTATCGTTCAGCGCTAATGACATCATTTTGCAGGGATGCCTTCTTTCTCCTGAGCGGATGCTGTAAATATATTTATTTATCTCTTTCACAGGCAAGTTCGAGAGGGGAGAGGAGATTGCCTGTCCAGATTATGCCCGATGATTAATGTTTGTTTGGGCACAGCGAGATAATGCGCATTTGATTTAATGACTAAAATGAATCGCTTCTTTGCAACTTACAACTTCAAATAGCTTTTTTCTTAAGAGGCGGGGGAGAATGAGGGGACTAAAATGTCTGAATTGCTAAATAACAAGACGATTAAAAGACAGACAAAGGCTAAATAGCCGAATACTTCATGTATTATTGACAGTAATGTCTTGTTCGTGGTCATCCACATGGAAAAATATGGAAATGAGAAAAATATGTATGAGTTGTGTTATTAAATGTACAATTTAGATGGATTTCATATAAGCGTGCAACAGCATTGTGGCCATTTCCATGCAGATTGTTTAGATCTGGAATCTGTGGAGAGCTAAAGTTCAAGTCTTGTCTCGTGATGCCAAGTTGTCACGGCTGAAGAAGGATCAAAATATCTTCACAAACCACTCCGTCAAGGCAGAGGAAAATAAGTTATTAATAGCACCTTTCAAACACAGTGCTTTACAGCATCCACTTCATGTTACAAACAGCCAGCATTTTGCCACATCATATCAAACTGAGCCCCATTAACAGCATACATTTGTTGCTTGTTTGCTAATCGCATTAGCTAAAAAGCCTGGAAATTGGAGGGTTGATGGATTGAAATGCAGTTCATGCATGTGCACCGCAGATAAGATATGGATCACACCGTGAGAGGTTTGTCATAAAAAAGGGAGGGGGACTTTCACACAAACATGCTGATAATGTTTGTTCCTGCAGCAAAACCTGAAGCTACTTTCTATCAGCGCTCCCATGCTCTCACAGCTGTCTCCTCTGTGGTGCGTTTGTGTCACATTAGTGGCATTTATACTAAGTGAGCCAAGAGACTACAGTTGGCTCCGACAACCAGAAGTGATGGACCACAACCCCGCACCAGGTCTGCAGTTAGCTCCCCACCCATGAGAGGCAAACTACTAATAAATGAAATCACTCCCGCTGGTTTACTGCGTGTTGGCTGCGCAGCAACGAGTTGAAGTGCCTTTACCATAGCAACACAAAGAAATCTGGTATCATTAATGTGAAATCGCTTTTCGGCAATCAAAGGTGTGATTTTTGAGGAGGATTTCTGCAAAATGTCCTGCTACTCCAATTAACATTAGCCTGACAGGAGAACCATATCATTACATGGATGGAGGAAACACACTTCAAGGGCAGCCCTTCATCGTGTCTGGTACGTTTAGCTTGGGTACATCTATATGACACAATTGTCATACAATTCAACAAGAAAAACTGGTCAAGCAGACTTAAATGTTGTGTGGCAGTAATGAATAATGAAAGGGCACAGACTTTACTGCTGTGAAGCTTGTGCATGATACTCAGTGGTACTTTGTATGTCTAAAATGTTTTTGTAGTTCATCATCAGTACAGTTGTGACTCAATCTCTTACACTTAAAGAGGAATTACTGTTTTTTTACAACCTGGATCTTATTTCTGGCATAAAATATGATCGTTTACTCACCCAGATAACTTTTGTGTCATTTGTAGTCAATGGGGAGATATTTAGATCAACGTAAATCCATATAGTGGGAGTGACTGGGGGACCGAAACGCAGCCCCTAAATAACACACTGACGGGAAGCTTGTTCATTTCACCAATATTTTGTTATGGTACACTAGTGCTATCCAGAGTTACCCGTTATCATCTCTGAGCGTTGTGTGCACACATGACAGTCGCCTGTTTACCTGTAATTTGCTACAGCTAGTTTTTTGCAACATGGCTGAATATTTTCTGAATAATTTTCTGATTCAGAGGTTGTGGTTGAACCACAGCACACCAAGTTTCATAGTTGTAAAATGAATCTGTTAGACATAAGGTTGAACGTCTGACTTCACTCCAAATTAGTTTAGGGGATCACAGTGGCGCAGGGGTTAGCACGCTCACCTCACAGGCACAAGGTTCTAGGTGTGAACCCATTTGCTGGGGCCTTTCTGTGTGCTGACCCTCGTAAGAACAATCAGGAGTAGATCATAATACATTTTATTTAAAAAGCGCTTTTCAAAATACTCAAAGACACTTTACATAAAACAAACATCAAATTAACAATGTGAAATGTGACATCAAAAAACACAATAAACGTAGCTAAACATTAAAAGCAATTTTAAAAAGGTGTGTTTTTGTCAGATTTGAAGGTAGGAAGTGTCACATCAGGGATGTGGGGAACGGGATTTTCGGACTCAGATGCAGGACTTGAGGCAGGAGTAGGCACGATAAATTTTAAGAAAACAAACTTACAAAACTAAAGTCGCTGCTGACCAGGCAGGGAATCCAAAAACACGCAACAACATTAAACATGGTCTACACGGAGTACAAGTAATCAGTAACAAGTATGACGCGACAAGGAACAAAGGGAAGGCAGGGCTATAAATACACACAGGAGGAACAGAGGGATGACGAGACACAGGTGAAACTAATCAGGAGACAGGACAAGGTGAAACCAATTAACTAATCAAGAAAGGCACGAACCAAGACAAACAGGAAATCAAGAACTTAACAAAATAAAACAGGAAACATGAAACAGAACAGAACCCATGACTATAAAAAACAGACTGAAAAAAGACAAAGACGAAAGACAAGACAGAAGACATGACAGAGAACATGACAGGAAGGTTGGTACAGTCGCGGATGTGTTTGGGGAGAGAGTTCCAGAGGGAGGGGGCAGCTGCAGAGAAGGCTCTGTCGCCCCAGGTTCGATGCTGGGTCTTGAGTGGTGGAGTAAGGAGGTTTGCATCACATGAACGGATAAACCATGCATAAACAAAAACAAAAATTTGCTCAGATTTAAATTTACAATTTATCATTTGTCTCTGAGTTAATATATAAGACATTTTAAATTGTGACATGTTTAGCTGTTCAAATATTGAACAAAAGAAGAGGTGTAACAAAATATTGTCCTTATTTCTGTACCACTGGCACAAAGCCTGTAGTACTGAGAACACAGTCGCAGCACCTCTTATATTGAACAGTAGTCATTGTGTTTGCACCTGAGTTTGTCTGTTGTTTCGCTTGCTCCAAACAAACTAGCTTTGAGTCGAGGTGGGTCAGGCGGTGCAGCTGTACTCGTGTTTCTGCATTGAAACACAAAGTTACCTCTCATTTATTTCCTCAGGGACACAAACTAATCACTCTGGCATTGTGGGAATTCAGGCCGTGCAGGACAGACCGGCGGAGGGGTTGAAATATTTCCCTCCCTGGTTTGTGAGAGCTTTAAGTGGGAAGAGTAAACGCTATGGGTTCTCTGTCTCAGGCCTTGTTCACAACAGAAGTACGCCCATTCACATCTGGCATTAGAATTACTTTTCTACGTTCTACTCGAATGACCACGTGTGATCAGATTTCAGTTATGTGCTCTGCATCATAATAAACAGCAATCATTTCTGTGACAGAAAAATCTCTTTAAAGGTATTCTGACTTTTACTCAACTCTGCATGGGTAGTTTGCAAACACAAACACAAAGACATGACTACAAAACTATGCACTAATATTTCTGTGACTTCTATTAAATAATTCAGTGTGTTTATAATTTATATTTGTTCATTCTGAGAATACTACTCTCCCAATGAATAGACTGACTTACAGTGCTCTTGTCCTTCATCCATGACATCGCCTGTGTGTTGTCTCTCAACCACTCGGCAGCTTTTGGTTTTCCATGACTTTAAGCACTCCCTTTCAAAGCCATGCATCTTTGGAAACATTTACTCTGAACTGAGTCAAACTCTGCTGCAGTCATCCTTTCCTAAAACTGTCATGTTGACTGGAGCCAAAAACGACTGACGGCATGATGTAGAAGAAGACAGACAACTTGGCAGGCCTGAGACATATTTGTGTTCATGCTGCTAGAAGAATGTGGTGCCAGTGCTGACACTGTTGTACCTTAAAGCTGCAACTTTCAGAAACTGTAATTAATTTGGGAACCTCACCAGGCAGTTTGAGGAAACACAGAAAATCCATCTAGTGTTGAGAATCCAAGTACATTGCACATCTAGTCTCACAAAGCACACAGAGATTAGGAGATCTTCACTAAGTGTCAGGGGTTTGTAGCAAATGGAGGACCCAAAGATGAGGCAGGGGAAGGAAAAAAACTGATTTAATGAAAACGTACAAAAGATAACAAAAAGGAAAAGGAAAAAAACTGGAACACAAGGAAGCACGAGTGCATGACATGGCACACAACTTAACAGAGACTAAAGGGAATGGCAGGGCTATATACAGTATACATGGGCAGCGGAATACGAGACCATTCCAACAATCAAAGGGGGATTAACACAGGAAGTATAACTAGTTAAGAAACATAGAAAATCAAATCAGTATGAGCTGGTATGGTGTTACAGAACACAAGCTTGCAGGCTGTTAGACTTTGACTTAGATAAACTTTATTGAGCCACAAGGGAAATTGCTGTTCATTGAATGTCTGATGTACAATCATTGACATTCTTCTGTCATTTTCTACATGACATGACAAAAAAAAGCAAAAATGCTTATTTTCAAGCAACATTTAGCCAACGTTTGTGTGGTGTATGCATGGGGCCAAGTGTAGGGTCTGAAAGCTTATACTCTGAATGTGGTCTCTGAGTGATCAGATCTCAGTGCACTGGGTTGTGTTCACAATTATATTCAGAACTGTCCACTTATGAGCGGATGTTTCTACGCATGTCTATGTGAATTTGAGGAAAATAGTTTCCTGTTAGCTTTTGTTTTTACTAGCAGTGAGGTTGCATTTGCATACTACATCACACCTGCTACATCTCCGCAAATCAATGCTGTAATTCAACACGCCACTAGTCCTGGGAGCCACCACGGTCTGAAAGGTATTGTATTGCACTGTGGAGCTGCCGTGCGTTTAGATGGATGCTCACATTGATATTTCCGCCGCAGCACATGTTGAAGATTCACTGCAATGTATGTTCCCACTTCCTCTTCTCTACTGCATATTTGCGAGACAGCTGCAGCCTAATTACAAAGTTAATGTTTTATAGTAAATACTGAGAGTAAATTTGTTGAATGAGAGTGTTTGCCGCTCTGGGGGAGCCACAGGTGTACTTTAATGTCATGCCGAAGATGTTAATGTCTGTGAAGTCGTATGAATTTGAATGTAACCCTGAGCACATAGGTGTGTTTTTGTTAGCTATATTACGGTTGTCCTTTAAAATGTCTTTAAAAATGTATACTTTCTGCCATTTGTAGGTCTACTCAGCCTGTTAATAACACATACTATGAACTGGAGACACCATTTCATCAGCCCCTCCCCCAGATGTCAAACAAACGTGACATCCAGAAACCATTTTACATGATTTAACCCCTTTTAATAGCTTCAAATCCATCATAACACGTCTCAAGCACTACAGTATATAAGACCATATAGCACTCCTCCATCTGCATAGCTATCATTCTTAACCCCAAGACTACTGCACCTGAGTTATCACAGCAAATAAACTGTGATAGTCACTAAACGTCATTAGCCTATAAATAGACCCACTTTAAGAAATCGACCATACGATTAAGGCAGAGATGAAGCTATCAATAGGTGAGCACCACCACAAAGCTAATTTCCTGCAGTTAGGATAGAGGTGCTGTGCACACATGAGCTTTTCAGTGTTCCATGTATTGCATAGCCTTGGAGTTTTTCCATTATTCTACATTTCTAATCCCAGTGCACCAACAAGGCATCTGCATCTAGAGCCTGTGAGGCTTTCACAGCTGCAACTAAATATAGACCCACATGTCTTAACTCTAACTCTTTCTTCTTTAGGTTTTTCTTATTTCGGTAGCAGCTTTTAGTTTTCCAGCAAAGCTCAACGCTGGCATCCTCAATACGTTTACACACCGGGGGAGAGAGCGGCGCAGTCTTTAAGTTTTGGCCTGTGAAAAGCTGTTGAAGGATTAACGCAATTTTTTCTTTGCACTTTCTTTGGTTTTTCGAGGCGTTTGAGGTTGAGCTAGGGTTCTGTTGAGCCCTCCAACAATATCAGCATTACAAAGAATGTCGTGTTCTGGGTTCACCTCAGTCAGATGAACAATATTCACAATATCAGCAGCAAGAGGATGCAGAGACTTCATAGCAGCACACTTAACTGGCAGAAAACAGATCACAACTTAACAACCACAGTCTGATAAATAAAGTCAGCCTACCATGAACGAGTTTATTTAGACTTAGCGAACATCTGTGATCATTATCTAAGTGTACACAACCACATCAGGGTACCATTTCTTTTTAACTCTGGGTATGCCATCATAATGAGTATTTAAAGTCAAAAAAGATGGCAAAATAAATATTATAAAGGGGAGCAAGCCATCTCAGCCAAACAAAAGTAGACCTACCTTATTAGCACACTGATGAACACGGCTATTCTTCAATCATGACCACTGTCCATATTGATCTTTATCCTCAGATGTTTTTCTGTCACTGCTTCTAACAGCACAGCAGTGAAACTACTATGCACGTGGAAGCATCCAGGGTTCACTTACAGTCTGAGTTATGGGCCAGTCTCTAACTAACATCGGGGTGGAGATAAATAAATACAAAATAACTTAAAACTTGCTCTCATAGAAAGAGAGAGTGAGAGAGAGGGAGAGACTAGCTTGTTCCAAAATTCAAGGTTTAATGGATCTCTTCCACTGTATCAGAACCACAGAGCACCACAAACAAAGCCCATGTTTAGATCTCAAGTGCTGGCTGGGGACACATGTGGACACACATTTCAATGCTATGTGTGAAGACAAGTACTCAAAGCGGACTGCTTGCGATCACATTGCCCAGATTGGATATTAATATAAGACTGGGTTATTATTCTGATTATTAGCAGTGTCCAGGAAAACGTAGACCTGTACAACTCTCCTGCTAATACGACAGACACTGCAACAGCAGCCTATCCTGTCTCTGTTTGTTCTATAAAACAAGCAAAACTAATGTTACCCACATACGCAGACACAGAACAACCTCCGCGTCCATCTTCAGGGTTTTAACTCTTGGAAGTCCCTCCATCTTTAGAAAGTGTTGCCAATTTAAATGTGGCTCCTAGCCTCACCAGATAACAGTGCTTCTTTTTCAATTTATAATTGTCTGCTTCCTTGTGACCTGCAGTATGAGAATGGTTTAACCTACTTTTAATTATCACAGGAGAATAATACAAGAGGGAGGAGGACCACTGCCTCTTGTGTGTAGCCACATAGCAAATGGCCTTCAAAGAAACAATGTGGAAACATGATGCTCAGGGAATTGATTTCTTCTATATTTAATTCAGAGGGAAGTGGAGCTTTTGAGTGACTTGTGGTTGTTTAGAGTCCCTGCAGACTTTAATTGGCTTCAGTAAAATGTTTCAATGTTCCGCTGTGCTCACAGTAGAAATCTAGTGTCTGTCAGGCTGCATTTATTCATTCTTCTTGTCTATAAAATGAAAAAGCCAAATAGGTGGAGAGTATCTCCATTTACTGTAGATTTCCCCCCGCTAACTGTCACGCTTTGCCCCGGCTGTTTTGAAGAATCTGCTCTTCTGAAAGAAAACTGTATCGCCAATAAAATGCCATCTTGCCCTCTGGATGTTATTCCAATTAAATACCAAAAAACAGCTCACTGGAACAGATGGTCAAAGTGTGTAATCAATCATTAATCGGGACTTGGCTTCTGATTCGTCTAGTTTTGAACATGTTGATCTAAAATCTCCCCCAAAAAATTTGAAAAGCAATCGGATTTGCCTCCAGCAATCACAGACCAAACTCTAAACTCCCTTATTTATTTCAAGTTTTTTTTCCTGTCAGTGCCTATATTTTATTAATAATAAACACAACTTTTTTTGAGTCTTGTTTTGAAGCACCGCTCTGCACTGGGGCTGAGACATTTTTCTCTTTCTTGCAGCTGCTGCTATTCTAACACTCTCAGTCTCAGGGCGCCATTTTACACCATAGACCCTGGAATTTCGACTTAATTTCCTGAACAGTGATTTGTTACCACAAACCCCGGTCTCAAATGGTTCAGTTCGCACCTTGCTGTTAGGTCACTTTCTGTTGTTTCAGGGACTCCATCATCTTCTGCAGTCAGTCTGCAGTTTTCCCTGTGGACATTTCCTCATTTGTAGCAGTAACATAGCAGCATTTTCTCTTTTTTGTTTTACAGTTGGGTGCTGCTTGAAAGATAAAACCAGATGGTGTCAATTATTCTTTGTAACTGTACATGATATACTTGGAGATCAAACTTGAAAGATGACATGTAATAAATAAATAAATAAAAGACAGCTTGTCAGAGAAAAGTATAAAGCTTTATAAAACTTGACAAAAAACTATAGGCGTTAGCCAGCTGGTCTGAGTGAAAGGAAATACTTCTCCATACCAGCAGGTGGCAGTACTCTGTCTTTGTCATTCAAAAGGGGAAACAGGAAGAGCTACTATTAGCTATGAATGCTAAGAAGGAAGAGCTACAACCATTCTAAACATTATTCATTCTAGATGATCATGTTGTTTCATTTGAATGTTCAGATGAGATGAAGGTGAAGAATCAGACGAGCCTTCTGTGTGTTTCCTTTGAACTTTGTTTAATTCTGTCACTTCTGTTTCTCATCTCATGCTCTGGTTTCCCAAGAGTCGACAGAAAAGTTGCCAGCAGGGGTCTGAGACACAACCACAACTAAGGACACAGACGCTCACCAGTGGCCAACGACCAATGAGTGTTGCCAGATTGTTGTGTTGGCAGATTCACACCACCAACAGGTTTTATTTCGCTAGTGTGCATTTATGAGTGCATTCAGCGCTCTGCTAGTGCAAAGAAGAAGATGCCTATTGGTGTGTTGTTGGAGCTGACGTCTTCTAAAGAAAAGAGAGGCACTCCATAGGTCCATCACTGGCCTCCAAGACATCATCAGATGGCTTTGACTCTATTGCTTTTTTTCTGCTAGACTATCAATCTAATATTGTGGGTGATTTTGTATTTTATTTGTATTATTTTTTTATTTGTTTGAATAACTATTGGCCTTAAAACCATCAGCTGTATCTGATAACACTGTGGTCTAACACTGGCCAACAGCTGACCCTTCAGCTCAGTAGCTATATCACAGCCTTGAGCTTAACGTGTCTACCACATGTCTCCACATTTGCTGTAATACTTCAGTCAGGAGAGACTTTTGGATGTAAATAACAACTTACACTGTCAAGACCAGTGGTGGCTGGTGAATTTTATGTTAAGGGGGGCGCAAAGTTTGTAAATCAAACCCGTGTAGGGGGGTCTGGGGGCATCCTCCCCTAGTAAAATTTTTTTTTTTGTGATTTTCACATACAAACTAAGCATTCTGGTCCATTCTGACAAAATAATAAAGACAAAATAAAACATTTCCTTACAAAGACAATTACAAAGGAATTAAGTTTTAGCTTAATTTATTTGACTTGTAAAATCCAGCAAGTTTAAAAGTGCTAATACTTCAATAATAGGAATTATACACAAGTTAACATTCTCTCTCTGTTTGTATGTGTGTTTGAGAGAGTGAGAGTGTGCACATACTGCACATCCAGCTAGCCAGTTCCGTTTAGCATACACATTTGAGGTGAAGCTCCTTGTGTATGTCCTCCCACGATCAGTAGCCTGCTGCGAAATGTTTAAGTCCGGACAGTCGGGTCCCAGTTCCTTCACCCTTTTTCTTCTCCACAGCCGACCGACAAAAATGACGAAAAAAAGTTTTTTTTTTTAAGTGAAATAATTGAATTTTCCTTAAGCATCACTGAGTCTCCGCTATTAACGTCAGCCATCTTGTCTCTTAAAACGAGTTACAGCTGTGGCGCATGGCGCGAATGCTTCCTGATTGACGTGATTGATTGATGGTAATGGTAAATGGCCTTGCTTTTATATAGCGCTTTTCTACCTATTGGTACTCAAAGCGCTTTTACAGTCAGAGACACATCTACCCATTCACTCACACAAGCACGCACACATTCACACACCAGTGCCACGCACTGGGAGCAACTGGGGGTTCAGTGTCTTGCTCAAGGACACTTCGACATGTGGCACATTCCGGGGATCAAACCGCTAACCCTCTGGTTCGTGGACAACCCGCTCTTCCCTTCTGAGCCACAGTCGCCACAGTTGATGAATTGTCCAATCATGCTAAGGGTAAAAAAATAGAAAACAATGCCATTGGTCTGGGCGCAGAGAGTTGCGAACGAGAATCGAATTTTCATGCGCCAATGAAAAGCTGTTTCTGCTCGTAAACAGTAAAAAAGTTTGCTAGCTCTCATAGACTCCAGCATGACCGGCGCCCCTGACCTGAGGGAGGGCTTTATATCGAATGGCAAATCGCAAGCTTAGCCTAAAGTCAAACGCATGTACCAGCACGGGAGAGCCAGCTCATCAGGTAACGACTCAGCGGTCCACCTACACTTGAAGGACAAAGGACACTCTTTTGAGGATAACAACGTCCAAATCTTAGCCAGAGAAGACCGATGGTTTGAAAGAGGAGTAAAGGAAGCCATCTAGTTTCAGGTTATTAGCATAACAAGCAATGTTTCTCAGGAGGAGTTCCTATTTAAACCTCAGACTTCCCACCAGTCCCTCAGAACTGAAGAAGCTACTCGGATGAGTGGTGAAACGTCTTCTCCAAAATCTACTAGTCCAGTTGCCTTTTTGAAACCTTTTTTGGATTACCATGACCTGGATGACTGAGAACCTACACAGACACCTAAAGTCAGACGTTAATGGTTGCTGGCAGTGTGGCGGGTACCACTACACCATTGCACAAGTAAAAACGCGATGTATTTTTGTGTATTTATTTCGTATTTGTTAGGTTTGATTGATTCATGGTTGATCTTGGTAGATACATAAAACAGTCAATATTTCACAGGAGATGCGGCGCCCTAGCGCCCTCTATTGACCAGCCGCCACTGGCTTAGACAACAGGAAAACTTTGCTTCAACTTTCTCAAAGATTCTGTCCTCATTCCCTAATGACAGCCAATACTGAGCAGCAATTTGAACACTCCTTCTGGACAAAATCCACCTTGCATTGTTTGATTGTCAGCAGAAGATGCCACTTCTGGATGATTCCCACTCGGTTGACATGGCTTCTCATTTGGCCCGCTCACATCTCCTCGTGTTTTATTTAAATGAGTCCAAATACATCTGCAACTAATACCTGAAGGCAGTAGTTAATGAGATCAGTCTGACAAGATCTCTTTCAATTTCAATCCACCAAGCTCATCCCTCAAGAGACTGGGAGCTCAAAGTCTTTAAGTTCTGAGTCTCTGAGCGTGCCTCAGGAGCATCAACATCTAACCTAATCTCATTTTGAATTTAACATGGCACACAGCACGTTTATATAATGTGTCAATATATATGCAATAGAGTGGAATGTGAGGAGCCAGATTTAGGGTGAATGCCAGCAGAAGGAAAGTGCCAAAGGCCACTGGTTAGCTTTAAACCATACTATGGTATAACAGAACTATAAGTATATAGCAATCATGTTCAACACCACTGTTTGTGTTTGTGTTTCAAGCCCAGTTGCTGCAGGAGCATGGGGCAGTGGTAAGTGCCTGTTAGTGTCTGCTGCAGCAGGTGAAGGAAGGCAGGCATGGTATAACTGGACCAATGAAGGGGTAGTGATTATTCATTTGTTCTCATTTGGTAAAGAGAGAAGGACTTCAAGGGTTGGCTGACTGGGTGATATGAACCAGAAGCAAGTCGCCTCTTGAATTTAAAATTTAAAAGAGAATAGAAGGAAGCCGAACGGTGTGACATCGACGGCATAATGAATGAAGAAACGGAGCAATAATAAAGTGGTCCTCCTGATTAAACTCTGGCTAAGCTCCATTTATTTTGCTACGTTGTGGACACACTGGATATATGAGCATAAAAATAGCATGATGAACTGACGCTATTTAAAATGAACTGATTTAAATGAACAGATCTATCATATTACATCTTTACAGACGTAATAAGATAAAACTTAAAGGAGAAAACTTTTTCTCATCTGGCTCACTAAGCACAGTGATTCTGTATGAGCACAGTGTAGGTAAACCGTGCTAAGCCTACAACCGGAAATGTACCAATGTGAACAAACGGACCTGATTAATTCAGACAAAACAGTGATAAAGAAAGGTTTGACTCATTTATCACTTCAGTTTCAACCGAAGAACCATCTCTAATTTAAATGAATATTTGCCTCAGTGCTTGTTTCTAAATATTAATTAATAATCACCTCAGTCCCCACGTTTTAAATCATTTCCCAGCAACTCGCAGACGAGCACAGTTTTCTTTGGATAAATCTTCAGACTTCTGATGCCCTTAAAAAATGTATACTGAAAGTAATTATCCAAAAGTTTTCCCAAACTGGAGTGCCAGTATCTTGGGGTCTTTCTTCCTGAGTGAGGATGTTTACAGTCAAAACTTTCATTCACTGTCCTCAGATTTTATGAATTCCGCTCTCTGTAGCTTATTCCTGGCATCAAATCAGATCCACACATTGGTGAGGAACAAAAAAAAATCCTCCTCAAAACACTTACTGCACCTCACCACCTTGTGCAAGGAGGCAATATATCTAGCACAAGGTGGTAAACAGCAATAAAGGCTTTAAAGAGGTCTGTTTTTTTTTTCTATTATTTTTTTGTACAGTGTGCAGATCTCATATTCAGAGAGACTATGCTCTTGTGGCTGTACATCGAGAAGAGACAGAGCTATTGGCTCAACCGTGTTTGGACTTTAATTCACTTTCCAAAATGTCATTAATAATATAAGACTTCCACACATTTAAATGAAATGAAAATGCTGCTGCTTTTAACTGAGGTCATGTGATCTGGATGCTTCCTGGATAACTCCCTCTGGAGGGAGGAAAACACCCAGGATGGATTCAGAGCATGTCTGAGGAAGTACATATTCCACCTCAGCAGGAAATGCATTGGGCCCTCCAGGAAAAGCTGCACGATGTGGCTGGGGAAATGAACATCTGGGCAACCCCCCTCAGCCTGCTGTCATCCCAGCCTGCTTGTGGATAAGTGGTGGAAAAATGGATAGGGATGTGGCTTGATTCACATCCTGCAGCTGCAAATGCTTGATTTCCCAAAGCAGTGTTGCACCAGTAATCTCAGTTACCCGACTTAATATTGTGTCAATAAAATTTGTTCTCATATAATATCACATATTATAGTAATTTGGTTAGGAAACAAAATGAACATGCACACTGGAAGTAATGAGGAGGGACACGTGTGACACTGAAGACTCATCTTTATTGAACAAAAAGAAACAATAAAAAAACGAAATGAACAGAAAAAATATAGAACCTTTGACCATCAAATAACTGTTTGTCATGATGCAAACAGCTATTTATTTATTTTTTTTAAATCACCCCCCCGATGCTTATGTACTTTATACATTTACATTACAGTCTGATGTGTCACACATGCACACGTGGCCTGCCACACAGGCTCTCTCACTTTCTCTCTCACACACACACCACACATAAATTCACATTTTTAAGAGGACCGTTACCAAATGTGCTTCATTTAAGACAAGTGTCTATTAAAAAACAGACCTGTAAACAAGATTACTGAATGCATTGATTGGTTCATGTAGATCTGTTACTGTTTGAAAGCAGGAAACGTGTACAACACAGCCTCATGGCCGTCTGTTTTTTCTTTTCTTTTTCTTTTTTTTTTTAATGAAAACCATTAAAAACATTCATTGTTAATTTGCATGTCGGTCTCTTGATTTGTTAAATAGATGTCAATTTGTATAAAACTGCAGTTGCTTGAGACAAGTGGAGGACTTTTCGTTTTTAAATTTAAGCTCATTTTCATTTTATTTTCATTTATTTTGCCCTGGCTTCTAGTTTCTGCTTGGTCACATTAAGCAACACGGTTTCTGAAAGGATCATGCACACACTGGATATGGTGCAGACGTGAACGATTAGAGAATCCACGTCCAAGGATGCAATCAAACTTTGTGACTAGCTCACAAACTCCCCGTAAAGCTGACCTGAGGTGTACAGAGCCCTGTGGTCCTGTGTATGTAGATATTTCTTTGAGATGTTTACCATACTCATGTTCAGAAAAGAATAATAAAGAATAATCTTTATCTCAATTTGGCAATTTGCTTTTCTTCAACAAAATGTAAACCCACTTTCTTCTAAATGTTGACTGATTTGTTTTAGGAATAACTGATCATATCTGTCCTGTTGTTTTTTTCACTGTTTAATTACTAATGCAACCTCTGACGTAACGAATGAGATCCTGCAATTAGCCTGCAGCTCCTGTACCACAAACTGCCTGTCCTTGCAGAGAGGAAACAATGTTCACTGCTGGAGGGGTGCAGTGTTTTTCATGCAAAGCTTTGCTAAAGATTTTTAAAACGACTTTTCAGATGAACATTTTTGCTCAAACAAAGGAAAGCAATGGAAAAGGAATAAAAGGCATGAAAGGCTGAGAGCGAATACACCGACCCACTTGACACACGTTTCCTCACGCCACACGCTGGGATGTCATAGTTACGGGGCCACACGCGTGCTCCCGTTCAAGCGTTACGCCAGCGTGGTCTACTGTATCTGCCCTGTAACTGCTCATTACAGGCTGCTGTGCTCCTGGAGCCGTGTGAAGATTAGTGGATCTGCAGACGCAAATGGATTTGCTCCTGGCTGGTCCTGGCGCCAGAAAATTAGAACGAGATGCAGCGTAGTCTGTGTTGAATGACAGATTAATCTGAGCTCTCTGTGCACATTTCTGGGCGTTGGAATCAGGTTATTTTTTCTTTCTGATATGTTTAGATGTTTCTTTGCACTGACTCTGAATTTATTACTGAAAATGTAAAAAGATAAAGACTGGCTGACAGGTTTTGGGACATTATGCTAAAGAAGATGGGGCCAGTCCAGCTCTGGAGGACAAGAACAAGTCAAGAAACACATACCAGCACACACCCACACACACTTTGGTAAAGATTCCCACCCAAGGGCACAGTATCTCTAACTAGGGTTATCTTTTCTGAAAAAAAATGATATATCCCAAATTACAGCCATGCTGATACCTTTTCCATCGCCTCCATATTTCTCCGTTTGTTGCTCCCTCCACATATCTCTGACTTGATCCCGTTCAAACCACCTCTGAGAGCGAAAGCATCATCGCTTTGTATTTCAGCGCGCTCGTTATCTAGATGTGTGGCGGTCCAGGCTGCGGGCGCTTGTGTGAAGACAGGAGGGGCGCGCGTAAAGAAAGAGATGTCGACACACAAGCAGTGGCTGCGCACACACGCACACAAACGCTCACAGTATCTGGGCTCCACTGGCGTGCAGTTAAGATGAGGTCTGCTGGGTTTGCCTGGCCTGCCAGTCCAGCGCTTTTGGAGGATCAAACTATAGCTCTTATCTCTCTGGCCTGATGGTCTAACCTCTATTCTCTGCCATCAGTCTCACACACAAACACACACAAAAACAGACACTGTACTGATGGTCTTAACTACCCCACTTTTTGCCGTCTGACTGACTACAGCTGAAGCAGCTAAACTGCAGTGTGGGCCAGAAATCTGTGCTTTGGTTCAGGAATAAAGGTTGCAGAGAGTGTGCAGGCAGTCACAAGTTGGAACCGCATCAGAAACGGCAAAACTGCATACCTGCACATAGAATACATCGCTAGAGGAGCCTGAATGGATGTGGGCACACGCACATAGCCGATGCTGTGTTGTGCATTGCTTTCCATGTTTACTAATCTGCACCAGAATGTGACAGAAGTTTCACCCAGAATCCATCACCCATTGTTATCCTCCAGCTGCAAGACGACTGATTTAGTAAAGTTTGCAATGAATGGAAGAAAATAGACTGAAAAGGTTCATCCATTAGAGAACAACGCTGAAACTGCAGAATGTCTTTTGCAGTAGATCACAGTTAAAGTCTAATTTCTATTCAGACATGTTGCATTATTAATTTCTTCAAACTATTTTCATCTGCACACGCATTTTTTGTTCCCAAGAACAGATCTTAGTGCACGGCCGTCTCGCAGGTTTGGCAGTCAAACAGTTAAACTAGAGCATCTGCCTTCTTAAAATCATGGTTCTTCCATTTGCACACATACACCCTCCCCCCCCACACACATCTCATTAAATAAAATGTTCACTATAATGAAGAAAGGCAGATATGCTCTCTAAATCTGCGACTAATAAAAAGCGAAGCCCGTCAGGTTTTCCTAATCAAATATACACCTCACTTCTCTTCCTCCACTGCTTCTTATGATGTTAAACCAGCAGGATGTGAAGTTATGCAGCGAGCAATGTTCTGTTGCTGGCACATGTAAAACCATTTAAAGATGTTCGGGGTGGAAAGCAGAGACAGCTGCATTAAATTACTTTTCCCTCTCCTCTGTTGTATAATTGCTGATGCTCAGATGTACATTGTGCAGAAGCACCTGCATGCCAGAAGTAATTGCTGTTTTCTCAAGGTGCCTAACTTATAGACGTGTCTGTTGAAATGGAAATGCTTGTTTGTCATCAGGCTATTGCATGTGTGTATATGCTGGCTCTGCTTATGAGGATCAGATAAGAAACAAAGGACAATGCTTGCAGACTTTTGTTTAAAGCCCATACACTGATTACAACTGATCGTTCACTGCACTGTGTACTGACCATAGACTGTATATAAATATGCACTCATCCCTATTTCCCTGCATTGGCCAAACTGACAATGTTTTCCCAGGGATACGGGTGGCACCATCTTGTGAGTTTGGTGCCAGAGTCTGTGCAGTGTGGTCTGAGAGTGGAGCTACGTTACTGATGACCTGCCCACACTTCCGCCAGACTCACTCACATTTTTGGTACTGTGCTCTGCTCTAATCTACCTCCACCAGTTACAAAGACATGTTGGATTATACACTGTACATACTATTTTCCAACTCTCACAGTCCTACAGGAGTACTTCACTGAGTGGTTGTCAGGGCAACTTGTAGTCATCATGATGCCACATCCTATTTCTCTAGTGTCAAATAACTAATTGAAATTTATGCTTGAGTATGCATCACTATTATATTATCTAACTAAAATTCTAATATTATATCTAATAATTTGACTGTATTTTAGTGTTTTAGTTTGACCCCCGTGACCCTTAACAGGACTAAACGGGTATAGAAGCTGAGTGAGAGTGAGTGAGTTTGGCCCATCCACTAACATGGAGGAGGTGGAGCTTATGACCTATACTGCAGCCAGACACCAGGGGGAGCTCTACTGGCTTTGGCTTCACTTTGGAGGAGCTGTTCAGTCGTCCATCTTTATTTACAGTCTATGGTCTCTGGTTATGGTTATTGACAGCATAGACATATGTACATAGACGCCTCACATGACCGTATATATTCAGGAAACCAGTAGGAACCAAAAAACAACGTCTGTAACATTAATGTAACATAAGGTTTTTGGTTCCTATCGGTTTGTAATGTGTAAATGAGAGGTATTAACTTAAAGTACTTTGTAGAAGACGCTTAATAAAGTTTACTCCATTGACTTGTATTGGTTGGTGGGACAGAGCTGCCTCCTCCAATATGTCGCTGATGTACGGTCCAGCACTCGATGAGGCCTCTATTTACATATGTCTATGATTGACAGTGTATGGTCTCTGCATGGACACACATCAGCCTCTGCACCGTGTTGTGTGAGGGTGGATGTCAGCATCAAATTAAACTCTTGATGTTCCAAGATATAGAAAAGCACTTTCTCAGGGTTTAATGGTAGTGTGAAAAAATAAGTCCTGAAAGAGAGAAAAGAAAGGTGTTTCTTGGCGTGTGTTGAATAAGGCTGATAGTGTGTGTATTCTCACTTCAGAGTACAGCATTATTGACTCAGACCCTCCTGAACCGCAGAGCACTAATCACACATATGGGAAAGTAGCACATGGACTGCACAAAACGGTAGCAATGCTAGCTGAGAGCGTTGGTTTGTTGTAAACAGGGGGGCAGCTTGCAGAGGGCTGATTTGAGTGTTCAGTGTGAACGTATTGTATCCGAAATATCCTGAAGTCAGCTGTACTTTGTGATCTCTGAGTAAAGCTCAAAATGAAAGCCCCGTCCACCCTTTTTAAACGATTTAGATGGAGATAAAATCACTGTGAAACTGAGAATGTTGCGTTTCTTTGCACAAAGTTCAAGCTTTTACTTTGCATTCACAATTAAGCTCCCTTGATTGTTTTCCAAAGCAAACATCCTTTAACCAAGTTTTACATTTTAATATTAGCATCCAGTTTAGCTGAAAGGATTTGAATGGACGCCAAAGCCTCCACGTTCACACGTCGCAGTTTGTTTTCCTTCCATTTGTGCCCATTTTTAATAGAAACTAATCACGGGTGAAATTCTGCCAGCATTCCCCTCTCATTTTGTAGAATTTTTATTCCAAAATGACATCAACAAACATTTGCAAAGTGACAGGATAAAAGTAAGAGCTGCTGTTTAAGGTTGGTCCCACCAGCAGAGATGGATTCTTATGGACATAGAGTTTGGAATCGGGGAATTAAACCACATTTGAAAACATTTCTGCACTCTAGGCAGATGGGAGACGGTCAAACAGGGAACCGTCAAGTACTCTGTGAAGGCTGATCCCAGGTTTCTTCTAGCTGCTGCAGCTGTTATGTTTGAAAAGGCCAAAGTATGAGTAATGTCAGCGCAAACCAGAGTGATGTTATCCAGCATGCATGTTTGGACAGGTTGTTATCAGGGGTGTCAAAATGTCTTTCAAGCAATCAACTAAAACAACTGTTGTTTTGAAAAACCTTTACCAAAATAGCAACCCATTTTTTGTGTGTGTGCTTTTTTTTTTTTTTTTTTTTACTTTTTGACACCAGAAACATTTGGCTGCAACTTCATACAGAGATTCAAAAGCTTCCAATTCATAGGATACAACATAGAGACATTTATTTCTTGTTTCAATACCAAAACCATGTGGTTCATTCCCCCCACCCGTCAGCCCCAGAAAGCAGCATTGTTCATTAATAAAATGGAGAACAGAATGAACAAAAAAATGTCCGATTAGATCCCGCGGTGCTCCGTAGTCCTCTGTCCTTCCTCGCATGTCTGTCCATTCAGTCATTCAGCCGTTCCACCAACAAAATGATAATGCACAAGTGAGTGTGTGAGTGTGTGTGTGTGTGTGTGTGAAAATATAATCTGTAACAAAAACAAAAATAATCCAGATTGGTTTCAAATCCTGGCCAAAGTGAAGTCAGCATGGGGGCTGAGTCTGACAGCGTGCCCTCCCAAACACAACACAGGAAGTAGGTTCTTGTTTTTTTTCTTCTCTCTCTCATCTCTCTTCCCTCGATGCTTCCCAGCACAGACACGCATACGCACACACACACACACAGCTGGGGAGTTTTTTTTGTTTAGTGTCATAAATCCTCAAAGTGTTGTTATTTACCACGGGGAGCTGCACTATAATTCTTGGCTGGATAAGAGTTTTCAGAAGGCAAGGGGGGTGAAAGAATTGGTGGAGTCTCCTTTTCTCGTTGGCCATGTTTGATCCCGTGCAGACTCACCGGATCGATTGGACGTGCGGCGTGACATTAATGAACTTCTTCAGTTACAACTGACCCCGAACCAAAATGTGACATTGTTCATACAAAACAGGGAGAAGAAACAAAACAAGAAAAATAGTTACATCATTCCTGTGTTCTTCAACTTTGTACTTGGTCACTTTTTGAATTCCATATATTTATATCCATATATATTTATATATATATATATTTATATATTCTTTTTACAATTAAAAACACCATGGATTTGACAGACTATTTGGTTTCTTTTCGTCTAAGTAGAAGTGTTTTCTTGTTTTGTAAATAAATGCATGTAAATATTTTTTTCTTTTTCCATGTCAGGTCGGTGTAAAGGCGGCCACTCAAGAAGTGTTTGTATGCTTGGATCCATACAGTATGCATATCATCAGCACATTTTCAGATTTTCCATGATATTACATTTTTCTTTTTTTTTTTTTGTTCAGATGCAGAACACCAGAGTCTGTCAAACACTGTCAAACTGAATGTCCTAAATGGTGTCCTTTCATTGGCCAGTTTGGCCCAGGTCTCTGTGTGATAGGCTGGGGCTGAGTAGCTGGGTCTGCGTGGGTCCGTTACAGCTCAGTGCACCAGCACTTCCTCCATAAAGGTTTAGGAAGCAAACAGTTTCTCTGGCCTCCACTGGTGGAACCGTTGATCCACTGCTAATGACCCCCCCTTCCTCCTGCTTCCTGTGAGCCAGTGCCCTGAGCTGCTCCTGTGCCTCCTCCAGCAGCAGCGCCACCTCATCCTGCTGCTGGCCAATGGCGGACGAGCAGGAAGAGGAAAACAACGTGGCGTGTGCCACCTTCTCTCTCCTCTCTTTGTTGCAAGGCGTGGCTCCGCAGGTGACTGACATCACTGTGGTTGCTGGGATGACACCGGTTTGCATACAAGACACCTCGTTGTCATGGTGACACTGCACGGATGGAATGATGGGGATAGAGCAGGAGCGAAATGGGGGTGGCGGGGAGCGACTGTGATGGCGTCCGGGTCTCCTCAGGCTCCGGGTGCTTTGATTGGGATTGTTGTGCTCAGACGGAAAGCACAGGTGTGAACGTACTTCCAAGCGGCCACTCCAAGGCGATGGCGACTGCGTTTCCGTGGTAACAGGAGTTTGCATATGTAGAAAGGCATCTCCTCTGGAGTCATCTCGTTGGTTCTCTCCCTGCATTTGGAAACTAGAGAGGGCAGGAAACAAGGTACGAAGACCGACGAGACAGAGACAAAGAGAAAGAAACAAAGAAAGGGAGAAAAGGTTATTCAACTGGAGAAAAAGTTCCACACTTCACTTGGAGGAGAAGTCATTGTGTCTAGGTGACTGTTGTGATTTCAGCTCGATCGCCTTTTCAAACTCCCACACTGAGACGCTGACAGACTGCACAGAAGCACGGCTCTCCGCCCTCTGCCATCTCACAGGCTAACCAAGGATGTGGAGGGGGAAGAAGATGAGCTTGAGTCCACGCCGCCCACACACACACACACACACACACACAACCTCCTAAAACCTCCACTCCTTTATGTAAGTGAAGAGGTAACAGAGAGTTCATCTCTTACATTATTGATTTTAATGACTTATGTATTTGGTAAAGATTGTTGTTTTCTGACAACCTGTCTCACTGTACTTGGTCCTCCTCGCTCCTCAGATATTTATTCCTCCCTATTTTTGTGTTATTGTAGATACTGTGGGGCCTACCTGGCCTGGTGGAGCCAGACTCCATTCATATCAGTGTATGAGTCTGGTAATTCATCATTGGGATTTCATTATGGGGCGTGTTTCAGCTGATACAGAGAAAGAAGTAAGCTCTGCATGCATCTGGACAGTCCCACCACCAAAGCAGCAATTACGGTATTACGGTGTCACTGTTAATTGTTCATCCTTTAAGGTTATTTCACTGGCAAATATCTTCTAGAGTATAATCAGAACAAAAAACATTAGTCAGTACATCCACATGCCCACGTACTCAGCCTGTCTCTGTGTGTTAGAGCTGAACTAAATGAATGTTTATGTATTTTGTCACTGATGCTCATCCGCATTCAGTGACTGCATGTTTGTAGTATGTACACAAGAAACCAGGTTACTCAGGTACTTAGGAAGTGGAGAACTCTGCTGTCTTGTGCACTGAATTATGTATTAATTGTCAGAGCATTTAGAATAAACATGCACCGAAACAGGTGGGCTAACAAAAAGCTTTGGCTTGCAGAGGGAATATCAGGATAGGATTATCTGATCTGTTTTTGCTTTACTGTCCTTTACTTATGTTTAGATTACATATAGACGTAGAGTGTTTCCCATACAACGGTAACACTACAGCAGCCCGCCAAGGTCTAATTTGCTAATTTGAATCGGACAGATTTTGCACGTCGTTTCAAACAGTGTTGTGCTTGTGTTGTTTTTCCTGTTGTTAGTGATAGCATCTCTTTTGTATTATTATAATTACGTCTTGATTAGATAGCTGAGAGAGAAACTACACATGAGACCAGGCAACTAAACACTTATGGCAAAAATAAAGACGATTGATTCAGATCATATAATAGGATTAAATAACAACATTGTGATGGTAATTACAAGTCTGGAACCAAACCTCCACTAGCACTTACTTTCCCAAACGTGTGCTACTTCCTGCTTTGTGACTGAATGCAGAACTGTCCAGTATAAGATGAATCTCCCAGACTGTGGGGTTACATAAGACATCAAATTCAAGAAACAGACTGCTCCAGCCCTTCAGTCCCATCTCATACGCCAGGTGTCTTGGCAGTAACCTGGTTACATCAGCTCATCTAAATGCATTAAATGCTTTTTTAACCACTACTCCTGTCTCGTCTTGTAACACAGCTGCTGTGCACCATGATTACAGGATATTTTATTTTGTGACGACTTTAACAAGGATATGTATAAATATATGAAGTACTTGGGCTGCACACTCGGGTCCTGCACACCAAGTCTCTGTTCCATATCTGGGTCTCAATCTGGCTTTGCTGAGCCCAGACGTAATCTCTCTCTGCCTCTTTCTAAGACTGACCATTCCTTTCAGAGTTATCTGTGTCTAAATCCAGCTGTAATCTGCTGCAGAGCCTCATTATCTTTGTGCAATAATTCATAATCCTCTGCGAAGGCTAGGTTTTACTGCCATGTCAAAATTCAACTTGGAGACCTTGTAATACACACACACACTTCTGCCCTCCATCAAGGCGTGCAAAAAATAGGGGTGGGCGGAGAAGGTGCTTTTTCAGACTCAAAGGAAATCACATCCCTGTTATATCTCCGCAGTGTTTTTTTTTTTTTTTCCCGAGACATGAAAACGTCTCCGAAAACCACAGCAGAGATTTAGCGGGCCCACAGAGAGGATCCTGCAAGCGATAAGAGAGGATGATGCGAGGGTGCTAATTCCCAAGATAACATTCACAGACAAATCTCTCTTTTGATGTGCTGAAACACAATCAGATTGCAAAAATCTATGAAGCACAGTTCAAATATAGACCCTGGAGCGATGTGGGAGCAGCTAGAGGGGTATTACAGAGAGATTGTGTGCAAGCGAGGTGAGATAAGTGACCGTCCTTTTATCTTTTACGGGAGCTCATTACACGTACAAGTGTTAACAATCATTTTCATTAATCCATTAGCCTAAAGATCATTTCCTAATATATCCCATCTGTTTGCTGATATGTCCCAGTAAAATCCCTACGTGATGTGTAGCAGTGACCTTGTAACACTGACACATGTACTAGAGAAGCGACACATGTACGTTGGTGCATGCACGTGGGTGTAAACGCCCACACATGGACGCATACAGTGTTTGTCTAACTGAAAGCTGTGTATTTCACAAACTGCAAACTGAACACAGAAAGGGGGGAAGGTGAGGGGAGGGCGGGTAAACCCAGAAAATATCGCAAGCGCCGTCTGAAAGAACAAACATGCACATAGCTTCCCTGTCAGCCATTTTGGAGACAGCTTTATCGGAAAATAGTAGTAACAACACAGGACATTCTGTCTCCCTGTCAGCCATTTTGTTGAGATAACACTCGGCTTTTCAAACAGGCAACCTTTCTTTAACGCATTTTCTAACTGTCATATGATATCTGCACACTCCTCTATCACGTCCCTTTACTTCCCCACTGCTGTTTGTTTCTTTTGTTAATGCTACTACGTTCTTGAACTCTTTCCATTTGTGTCATAACGGATTCAGACTGCCGGTCTCTCTGTTTCTATGTCTCTCCCTCAGTCTCTGTGCAGTCATGGTCAAATGTCTCCATGGCAACGTGGGCTACAATTCTGTGGGAAAGGGATGCTGTCGTCTGTCTGTCCATCTGCTGCAGTGCGAAATCTTACATTAGAGAGCGACTGAGTGAGTGAAGGAGTGTGTGCAGGTCAGTGACTCAGTCAGTGTGAGTCTGTGCTCTGAATATGTGTGACTGATTGAAGTGTGTGCGTGAGTAAGCGAGCCAGCATTATTATTATTTTTTTTTTTTTTTTGGGGGGGGGGCTGTTCAGCTGTTCGTTGAAAACTGTGGGTGATATTAATGTAGCATCTGTGCACGGGTGTTGTTTTATGGCCGTGCAGCGGAGGACACAGATGATCTATGGACAGGGAATAATGAGTCCAATTAGGACAGCCATGGACACAGAAACTACAAGACATTTGGCAAAACCAGAGAACGACTGAATGACGTTCTGGCTGACAAGAGGACACTTGTTGTGACTGTATTACCAGAGTATAATTTAAGACAACGCTTGGGGCAGTCAGAAGACATGAGTCAAGCAGTGGGCCCTTTGAAAGATACGAGGACACTTGGATCAAGCAGAGGAGACTTGGATCACATGGAAGAAGCCTGCATTGACCAGAGGATACTTGAGGTAAACAAAGGAACATTTGGTCCAACTGGAGGATGCTGAAGTCTATCAGAGGGTCATTTGGGGTGAAGAGAGTAGAACTTAGGACACCTGAGCTTCCTGGTTACAGCATGCAGGAAGAATCCCTTCTGATCGGCTGCTGTTCAGCTAAGAAACACAAGTCTCCTGCTTCTTCGGAACGACTAAACTGAAGGTGAGGAATTCGTTTAAAGCCATCTTATGAGTTTTGAAAATGTAAAATGATCCGACAAATGAACATTCTTTTATTTGAAGGCTACTTACATTCTGTTACAGTATAGGTGATGGTCTTATGCAGGCTGTGCAGAGAACACAGACGCTGAACCTAAGGCCGCTTCAGAGGGCCACTTGAAAACAGTACGCATCATGAATCACTCTTTAGGCAAATGAGCCTGTTTAAATAAAGATTCGGGGGCAGGGGAGTTGGCCCCACACGCGCATCACTGAATGTACAAACCCTGAGATGTGTGTCCATCTCCTCGTTCTCTTTCGTCTACTGTGCATTTAGGTCATGTGGAGCTTAATCCTGAGCTGGGCCCGCTGGGACCTGAAAGCCTGAAGTGAAGCTTGCCAGTCCAGGTGGGTAAAGCAGTGACTCATGATCCACCATGAAATGGGTCAAAGCACATCTCCTTTCACACTGAATACCTTTCCCGCTAATCATTTGCACTGATCATCTTCATTTGCTCTGGTTGCTAAGCACATGTGGCTTTGTCTAAAGAGTGTAAACCCTACTGAGTTGAATTTGAACAGCATGATTTAATTACTGGTCCTCCTGCTCAGCCATCACATTAAAACGCTGAGAGCCAGAATGTAGTGCAGGAATGACAAGAAGTCAAAAATGAGAGAAAGTGAAACACGGAGACATGCAGCCTTGCATCTTGTCCTTAAAAGAGCGAGCACCCTGTGCAGCTTTCACTTTGAACATATACCAGTGTACCGCAGACCACAACATAACATGACCTTGTTTTTATCTTTGCACAGCAGACTGGGAAAACAGAGGGATGAGAGGAAGTAAGGGAGGTTAAAAAAAGAAGTGCAGAGAAGGGCTTAAAAATATATATCACAGCATTGGCTTCGAAATATTGACTCTTGAAATTAAATCCAAAAGCTTTGTCCGTGGCAGGCTTGTATTTTTCAGTTAGATGTTTCCATTGAAATGACTCAGCACTTGGAGGATACAACAGAGGAAGAAAACCAGAGACAGATAAATCCTCCTAATACCCTTGATCTTAAAGCTGCACTTGCACCTAAAACATCCTTTATATATGAATACAATAAGTAAATCCATGTCAATACAGTATTTAAATACATTAGATATATACAGAACAGATAAGCACACTTTCTAAGACCAAATTTGGTTTATTTCAGAAATAATGAATTTAAATTATAAGTAATCAGTTCCTTCCTTCCCTCAGTAAATTCTCACCTCTTTTGTGCTTCTGCATCCTTCTCAGATGAATCTACTTCCTGAAGGTGCTGGTAGGCGGGGCCTGAATACTTGGATCCTCCAATTGGGTTTAGCCTTCCTCTCGGTATGGGTGGAGTCCGGCGAGGAGCTAACCAAGGGGCTGCCCGAGTTCTCTGGTCGGGGCTGTGAGACAAGGATCCACTTCTGAGAGAGAAAAGAAGCCAAAAGGAAAATAAAATATGTGTCACGTTTAGTTACGGACACACCAAACGACATCACATCAAGACCTAGTGGCAATGAAAGCTTACAATGTATTGATGCCGCACTTGAACACACCACAAAGACTTTAGCCAACGTTTGGCTGGTCTATGTTCTGCCTGCCTGAAAGGAAATAATAATGCCAGTAGTCTGTATTCATTATTCAAAAGGGGCAAAGTGAAGAGCTACTGTTAGCTGGAAGGCTAGGAAGCCTTCGTACAGACTGGCCCTCTCCTGAATCATCCATATTTCAATGTTTAGATGAGATGAAAATAAAAAAGAGAAGAGTCTTCTGTGTGCCCTTTAAACTTTGTCTTGTCTTGTCTTTGTCTGGTCGCTTCTATTTCTCTACTAAGTGGTGTTTTTGCACACAGTGATCATAAGCTCCTCTTAAGAAAATGCAAGCGAGTTTCATGAGATCCCAAAAAGTTTACTGCAAATGTTCATGCAGAATAGTAGTTTTGTGGATTTGCGTAGCTTTGATGAACTGGTTCTTCTCCACTACATGCAGTCTATCCAAAGAATTTTTGGAGCCAGAGTGTTAGTATGTTTTACTGAAATAGCAAATTCCTCCAGTCATCCTGCTCTGATATTTTTAGGTATAGGTTTAAAATGTTTGCCCAAAATAACACTTCAAGGCCTCATTCATATTAAACTCTGTTGTTTTGAGGGACAGCTTTGTGTCTAAAAACGGCTTCTTTAGCCATAACCACTGCAAACATACAGTCAGCCTCTTAATAGTGTTGGCACAGGTTTCATTAAGGCCTGCAAATTAGATATTTCTGCCACACAGAATTACTCCTGGCAACTGGTGATTTTTCTGGCTGCACTAGACTACGCTATCCCAGCACTCTCTCCTATCCTGACAGTCGGGTCCAAATCTCTGCCTAAGCTGATGCGACTGCAACAAATAAATCCAGATCGCCCACTAAGGATGTCATTTGTGGTAAGAGCAACAGACTGCAGGCTAAGTAATCTTATGATCAACATTGCTGCTCTTCACAGAGAGACAAAGGAAAGAAGAGAAAAGGAGGGGGGAAAGTCTTGCAGGAGTTTAGCCAAAAGGTCAGAAAAGTGGACTTTGTGGTTGGAGGGTTGTCTGATTGTATTTCCGGTTAGTCTGAGGAAATCTCCTCTCAACTACTGCCTGGATCTTCTTTAAAAAGGAGCGATTAACCTCCAACTGCTCCAGGAGTTGGAGTAACAGGTAGAAAACCATGGGTGTGCTGCTGAGAGGCTGTCAGGTGAATGCCTTTAACTGAATAAGGATGTCAAAAAACTGATTCTCCTATGGGTCAATGAAAGTTAAAACATTTCTGTCTCAAATTACTGCCTTTTCACCCTTTCTCACACACAGGCAAAAACAAATCCTGGGACAGAGGATAAGGATTTGAATTTTATTTACTGAAATATATAACTAAGACTACAAAAACAAATCAAACCCTATGTGCAGGACCTTCTTCCTCACTTTTTGGCTCAGCTCCGTGTTTGCTCATGTGTATTGTAACAGAAAATCCAGCCCTGGCAACGATGTGAATTCCGACTGTCAGAAGAAGGCACTTGTGTATGTGTGTTGGATTGTGATGCTGATGAACATGCCGAAACCCGGCCAACTTCAACGCACAGTGTGAGGAAAAAGCTTGCCAGGATTTTCACGTCTAGCTCATGGGCTTCCCATTTTATCTCTGTCCCATCTCCTGTGTGTTCACGGCTGTTATAGATATGCTTATTAACGTGTTTATAGCTTCAATTATAATTACTATCATTCTTCAGTAAATCAGCAATTAGCTGTGGCTGCACCGTAATATGGATAATTCAATTTCTCTCTTCACTGAGTCCGTGCTGATTACAGGAAAGGACAGTGAAGTTGCTCATTGTTGGTATAATGTGCAGTTTCCTGCAGTGACGAGGGGCAGCTGCATCTCCAGGCTAGCATTATGTGTGCATGCGCGTGCAACCATATTTCATACCTGTGATGTTTTGCTGGGCCTCTCGTGCTGCTGGGCGCCGTGGCGGTGACGCTGCACTGTGCGAAGCTGGACTCACGGGCACTTCCCTGGCGAGGCTGGGAGGGCCGCTTGCAGTACTTGAGAATAAAACACAAACAACACTTAGCTCCTTCAGATGGTCACACATATATCACACATATATTTTTACATCATGAAATATAAAGTTTCCACTTCGACTGAAACTTTTCCTCCTCCTTCAGGAGGATATATTAAGATCTCCCTGTGAACCTCCCCCATCATCCTCACACACAGCTTCAAGATGGGGACAGCCTATTGCCTTGATTCTAGGAGCTGATTTTCAGAGTCCAAACGGAGTCAATTTACATCTATTTATGCCTTCTTTCACCTTTCTCAACAGCATTCTGGCCTTTTTAGTGATTGAGGTATATTATACCGTGTTGAGAACGGTGGGAGGCTGCTGATAGCTTGATAAAATCAAGACTACAAAAGCTCTGGTTGTGTCCCAACTCTTCAAGCAACAATGAAGGGAGGCGACGTCACAGGAGCCAGTGATTGCTAAATCTGTAGCGACTGCTTTGACAAATTGCAGTGACAAACGGCTACCTAACGATCTAGCTAATTTAGCAAAGCATCCACTGTTAATGTTAACTGCCAGGGTGATGGCTAGTTTCTCACAATGCAGCCTCATGGCTCACTGCTTCACACTCTGACGCCTGCTTTAAAGACGTCGTGAAATAGAACCACGGACCAGGAATCCCGACAAATCAGAGTGTGGATAGTAGGCACAGATGTTTGACTAGTTTTTGAAGACAAATGCTGCTTCATCTGAATGTCATTTAATTTCCACTGATATCTTGATAATAGGCTAGTGACATTACTAAGGGACAACATGAATAAAATAGCCATTGCCAAAAGATCCTCAGAAATTAGTATAATCTTGTCCTATGGATACAGTCACGTGAACATTTAACAGATAATCATATGCTCCCACTTTACCCATGAGCTGAGGACATAATATATTTCACACACTCAAATCATTCAAAGTGACTTGCCCTTAGTGTGATATATTCATGCACATTATTTTCACATCAGTAAAGTTCTCTGTCCCCTTCTATGCTTTGCATCTGTATCAAACATGGCAGAAATACCATGAGATGAATTATTAATGAGCCCTTTCAAAGTCTGCATTTATCACAGAGCTGATTAGAGGATCTGTGCAATTAAACTCTGCATTTCTTCATACAGTGACACATCAAGAACTTGTTGGATGAAAGGGAGAATTAACTACAATCATTGTTTAATGCTCCTCTCCATCCACTTAGACTGTTTTGAGTTGATTGGTTGTGGTGGCCCCTTCAACAAGTCACCTTGGTGCTTTCAGATTTATCACATGGCCTTCATTTTGTTCAGAAAATCATTTTTTCCCATAATACTGCTGTATATCTTTTACTTTATTGCTTTCTATCCCTGTTGAATCTTCTTTTCATCCACACTGATCCTTCCTTTGTTTCCTCTCCTTCCATCTTTCATTCGCGTGTCTCTCATGCCAGGGTCTGTCTTTTAACTCCCTTTACACTCAGGACCATCTCTGGAGAAACCAACCAGCAATGAAACAAAGCAGTACTTTGATTTTGCTCTTCACGATACACTTGACAAGGCAATCTCACTCAGACACACGGCAGCCAAGACCTGTAGTGAACTCCTTAAAAGAACACGGGACAACACCAACGTGTTCCGGGCTTTAAACTTTAAAAGCCTTATAGATGCAAAGGATTCTGGTTTGATTTGTTATCTACTACACATCTAGCCTATCTGTTTTGCATCTATCTTGAACTGATGGTTTTTGTCTCCTCAGCATTATCTCGCCATCGTCTAGACAGCGACTTCTAGACTTTTAAGGTACAAGTGACTCATTTTCTTTTTTTTTTTGGCTCCAAAGTACTTTTTTATGTCTTTTCTTCATAGGAAGTTTCTTTTTCTTGATGTGTAACTAACAAGGTTGTCACAATCCTTTAAGAGGACTCCTCTGCAGGACACCAGCCTCATTAGCATCACACATGCAGCCATGGTTATGTGACCATTCAGACATTTGGAAGCTAATTTGTACTTATGACATACTTTCTTATGCAAGCTGAATTTACAGTACAGTATTTATAGACTTCCATCTCAACTGAAGCAGGTAATTAGAAGACCAGAGAGCAGGCTTTTTAGAAACTTCTCAAAAGTCTAAAATCTCAAAACTTTGCAATTTTATTTTTAAACGTTCATATCTGAGATACGTTTTTTCTTTCATGAAGTTTGAAGTTGAGCTCACCTCCGAAGAAAAAAACACCCCTTAATCTTCATCGTGACAAGCTTAGTAGAAATGATATGGCATTTAAATAAGGGCTTTTTATCTTCATCTTTCATCACGAATTTAAGACTGGTCAATTTTTTTCTGAATCCTGAATGGGCAGCACATATTGCAGGACAACAAAACAGAAATATACAAAAAACACAATTATGTCTCATATTAAAGAGACATCCAAATGTTTGCAGACACATAAAAGGCAGTTTTCTCTGTTTCCTCTGGACTTGGGCTGTTCTTTTGGCAAAGTGGCACAGTTGAAACATGCTGAGCCCAAAAGTTAGAGGTCGATGGATCGAAACCATCCTCTGCTACGTGTAAACTTATTTTTTTTGTGGCCAATTTCCCCACTGTGGGATAAATAAAGGTTTTCTCCTCTTGTGTGGTTGGTGAAGGAGCTTTCCAGAGTTTTAAAAATGATTACTGCGGTGGAATGGAATGATGAAAAGCTGCCTTTGATTATGGAAACTGTGTCTTAACTTTCATTTGGTTCGGTTGCCCCTTTCCCTGCTTCTGTTGCCCCTTTCCCTGCTTCTAAAATTCCCTGGTTTCAAACCAAGCCACTGTTACCGACTTTGATTATCCTGTCATTGTTTCACCTGATCTTCCATACCTTTCTGCTCGTCTGCACCCATTTCACTCATTAGTGCCCTCTGTATTGTTGTTTTTCTAATTCACTTACTTTACTTTTACAAGAAATGCTGGCTCCCATGTTTGTTTAGTGTCATTCAATCAGGACGTCTCAGCCTCTGCTGCGTTGATCTAAATCTTGCAAGTGCACCAACTTTATGAGATTGCAATACCAAATCTTCCACTGCATAATCTTGTACAATAAATAAGACGTAAGAACACAGGCCACAATCAGTGAAACAGAAACAGATCTTTTCAAGCTTAGATATGCTCTTAATCTTTTTACCATTAAGAAGAAATAGGTTGTCAGACCTGACGGAATGTCCATACTAGCTAGACAGAAAGAAGGATAGTGGAGCACTGCTTCTGCTTACCAGCTCAAGGACAGAAAAGTGCCTCTATCCTGTTAATGCTGACACTGTGTGGCTCTGCGTCCATTTTGTTTGAAAATAGATTTAGGCTTAAGAAAGATTGCCTGAGGAAAAACTGGGAACTGAGCGCATGCGTCACCCAGCAATACTGACTGTTTATAGAGGTCATCAATATAAATGTAATATTTTCTTGCACAGCTGCAGGCAAAGAAAATCTTTAGCTCCATAAACGTGAGCAGATACAAGCGGCAAAAGTAATCATCTCTTTGACAGTGGTTCCATGCCGGGCCTGGACATTTGTGGTGCAAAGGGTGCATGTAATGGCTTATATTAATGGTTATGTGTGTGTATGTGTGTGTATGCACTGTAAAGGATGTTTTAATCTCTCAGATAGAGACTAATACACACCATATGCCTCTAGCGATGCGTTTTTCAGCACTGAAAGACTATCCGGACAGAACGGGAGATGATTTTTATGATTTGTGCAGAGATGCTGGCATCAATAACAGCTTTACAGAGTTATAAACACACATAGCTCTACACTCTCTAGTCTCTGACCTACGCTTAGGAGAGCAGGCTCAGTACAGTCCTGTTCATGATAGAGACAGAGTACTTTTAATTATATGGCAATGACAGGCAGACTCTGTGGAACAGCTGATGAATTCATGATAGGGTGGTAAAACCTGATTGATGGAGAAAGACGACTGACTCAGAGCTGCTCTTTAGTTCATTGCTTAATCAAATACTTCCAACAAAGGGCCCTGCAGTGATAATCAGAAGTGTTCATTTTCTATCACCGACCACTGCTGGATTGTTCTGCTGCCTTTGTCATGACCCACACGATCATATGATGTGTTTATCTCTAAGCATGTGTCCCTAAATGCAACAAAAATGTAAGAATCCAGCTGAGGCACACGGTAAAATCAACCCAGGGCCGTGTGGTGAGGACTGAAATTAAATGACTAGCAGAAATTCAGTCTTAAACAACCCGCTGGGTTTGACTCTTTTGTGTGCGCACATGCTCCTAAAACTCCATTGACCCCATGCTTCTTGCTCTGTGTTCAGTATATTTGGTAATTGATTGCCTGCAGACAGAAATCAATGCGACTCTGGGTGCGTAGGCACAAAATAAACAAATGCAATTCATTTGCATGCACGTTCCCCAAAGACTCTTGTAGAAAATAAATAAGTACAAAAACACAAGGTTTAAAAGCAGCATTTATATACTAAATACAAGCTTTCTTATTTTTCTCAACAACACATTTTGGGGAGTCAGTAAACAATCAACTGTTATTCGGGAGCCTGTGTTAACAGAGCAATTATTCAAATAAAAGCAAAATGATTAATTTGAAGTCATATTTAGTGTAAATCATACAATATTATTTTTTGCATCCTGCCAGAGTTCTGGGCATAATTAGAAAAGATAATCAAATATGCAAAATAATAATAAACTGTTCCTTATATAGGAGAAAATGCTCACCAAACAAGATACAAAAACATTCAAGTGTTTATTGCTAAAAACTCACAAGACTATAAAAACAAGTCTATGTATTTATCACACTGATACGTCATTAGCTATTACTCAGTGCTTTTCATAGATTACTAAAACAGACTTAACATTTAAGGTGTTTTAGTACAACCATCCAAAACAAGGCTGAAAGCAGGGAGCTCCTCTAAGCCAGACGGATACAGACATCATAATATGACTTAATGTTTGTTTTTGTTTTATTAAAAGAAAAGGTTTCATGGAAGTCTCAACATTTTGCCTTCAAACCTTTTCACAGATTATTCAGTGTGCAGGCACATGCAGTTATACTCTAACCAGGTCAGTGAAAGTCAATGTCTTAAAGTGATCTATAACCAACAGATAACCAGTGTTAGAATTTTTAAATAGGAGTAATGCAGCAGAGCGTGTGCTGCACAGACACAAGAGAGCAGTTAAAGTTCTTTGTGTGTCTGGGTGTGAAACAGTGCGACTGGCATTATTAGAAAAGACACTTTTCTAATATGCTCAAGGTTAAGACTAAGGTTTGCGTGTTTCCTGGAGTTTATTGTGAAAAGTTTTTCACCTTTTGCTCCCAAGGCTAGGTGATAAAAATTTGTCTCATTAGGCAGAACAATAAATTGAAGTCTGTCAAGAGCGTTATGCAGAAAGTGGATGAGTCAGAAGTCTGTCAGACGTTGAATCTTCTGTCTGGAATGCAGCAGGGCTAACCAACGATGAACTAAGCTACGGGTTCAATCCTGAGGCGATATGTCACACTTAATTGAACAATAATAATTAAAGTGCAGCTTTTGGAAACAGTCTAGAATGTTAGCTGCAGCATTAGTGGTTCAATTTATAATGTGTGTGTAAACAATATTTAAAAGAAACTAAATCAGTGACAAATATGCTTGTATGATGGTGAACTATTATAACCCTTCGATCCAAAATAATAACTACTGTTGGGTGGATTAAAGAACGACTCTGAGAACATTTTGATATACACTATACTTAATACTGTGCCAGCCAAATTCACATCCATTAGAAAGTATTAAAACATCAAGAAAAAAAGAAAAAGCTTAAAATCTAAACTGATTTGGAAAGTTATGAAAAGATATTACCAGGCTGAAAGGAAGTGTTAAAGTACAGTGACCCATTTAAAGTTTGGACAAAGCTCCAAGCTGACAGAAGAAGAGAAGTGAACATTCCTCTCATAAAAAAGCGATATAAGAAGATACACGGGCAAAAAGTAACAACAAATGATGTTATTTAACTGTTTGCTGATCAATAACTGATTTGGCTTCTCTCTTGTTGGGCTGATAAACACAGAAATCTATTTGCATTTGTTGCAGGTATTCGCTGTGACATTTAGGTGGGATCTGAAATGAAATATGATGTACTTCTAATGGCTGAACGATTCCTGTGATTTGTGTGAGATGTAAATGATACGTTTAGAGAATAATATTGACTCCTTTTCTGCACTCATTCTGTGCAGTGTAATTATGCCAAATCTGAGAGGAAGGCTGGACTGCTGCCGTTCCCTTGATCTTGGTGTTAAGTTTGGAAAAGCCAGTTTGTTTGTCCTCGGCAGACCACTCAGCTTGAGGGTAATTCGAGGAGACACACCTGACACACCATCTTCGCAGACAACTCCTGATTTTACAGATTACTTTCAAGCCCTGGTTAGCTGTGTCTCCGAGCTACATCTTAGACACATGCACCCCTTGTGAACTGAAACTCAAGCAGAGAGCCTCAGGCAAAAGTGCCCCTGTGCTTTAAATTCTGTGGGCTTGAGATTAAAATCGACAGGGTCTGTGCGGTCCTAGTTCATTCAGGCAGTTTTACTCCTGTGACATGTTGATTTATGTAGGGTATTAAATTATTTTACTTTTCACCTAGGCTTTCTACAGTTGATCATGTGCCAAACATATGATTTACAGTATATGTTAAACACAAATACTGTGGACCTTGAGATGGGGATTACACAGGATCACTTGATATGTAAATATGAATATAGATGATTGCTAGGACTGATTCTGTAGATATCCAGATATACTTAATAGAGTTTCCTCATAAACGAACAAAATATAAATATGCTCCAAGTGTGCTCATTACCCTTTGTGTGTACAAATGCATATGTCAAATCTGGATAATAACTTCCCCATGAGGGACAGGACAAGAAAGAAATAGAAAAAAATGAATGAAAGAATGAATGAATAAATAATTTGCGTGCCTTTGGGTCTGCCAGTTACAAAAATGTGTTTCTCTAATCTGGAAACACTTTGACTCTTTGAGTTAGCGTAACTTAGCATATTTTTATAAAATGTGCTACTATTTTGGTTTAATATGGATCTATAGTTTTGTATAAAACTAGCAAACTGAAAACTGAAGCCAAAGTGCCAAAAAGTGCAGTTACTCAAATGTCCACTAGAGACTGGCTCCAAATCAATCAGCATCGACGTCCATGTTAAAATGTCCATCTGAACACTGGAAATCAATGTGGTTAAAGCCTGGTACAAAAACTGTTATGGACATAAAAGCTCATTTTCAATTCATGAAAAATGTAACTGGGAATTGTTATATAACTGCCGTGTTTTATTCATATCAATTAAAGTTATGTATAATTAAGAATGTGGCTACTTTCAGTGAGAGACGATCACTGTCTGCCATGGTGACACTCACTCCACTCATCAAACCCCACCTTTCTGACTGTTTTTGAATTAACTCAGTTGGTGGAGTCAGACACTGCTAAGATGGACACTGCTCTTCAGACAACTTTCAACATTCATCCACCTATATAATGTCAACGCTGTTGACAGGAAACTGTGGTCCTTGGTGTCAGAGCCAGATGTGTATTCTGGACGTGTCCATCCCATAGACTGTAGAAAAAGTAACCTTAAAAGTGAAGCCAAACAAAGTAGAGCTCCTTCTGGTGGCTGGCTGCAGTACAGGTCATAACTCCACCTCCTCCATGTCAGTGGATGGGACTTAGGCCAAACTAAAACACGTGAAATACATGTTGTTGAAGGATGGTTGCTATCATTGTAGGTAGTTAATATAATGCTGTTGCATGTTTAAGTGTCAATTATTCCCGCTATAGAAACATGATGTAAATAAGTGCAGTCTTTAATCCAACATTTCTTTGTAACTGGTGGAGGTAGAGCAGAGCGGAGTATTAGCTAAATGCAAACGTCAGTGAATCTGGTGGATGTATGGACGAGTCATCGATAACGTGGCTCCTCTCTATGACAGTACTGCTCAGACTTTGGCTCCAAACTCGCAAGATGCGTCAGCTTGGCCGGTGGGAGGGAGTGGAGACGTGTCGTCCATTTTTACAGCGGTCCAACCGTAGACCGTGATTTTCGAATTCTTTCCACCATTCTTTTCGTGTCACACATCTTCCTCCTTTGTCAGTGATAAAGAACATATTTTCTTTTACCAATTTATTTCTTTTTTTTCTCCAGGCGACAATCTAGGTTTTTTTTGGCAATGACAAATCAGGTAGAATCTGTCAGCTGTATCATGAACTGCCAGCATGAATTGTAATTATCTCTACCTCGTGTGAACTGGGTTTCTCAGTGAGTATATGGATTCTTGTGCTGCTCTCCCTCAGTGATTTATCCATCTCGTGTATTTTTAATGTGTTTATGATGGATCGAGAGACCTTTGTGTATAGGCCCACAGCACATGTGCTCCATATCCCTAGAGAAAACATAAAAATGATCCAATAAAGCTTCATGTCACACATGTGTACATTAGATTGGCATCTAATGTGATAAACACATTCAAAAAAGCTAATTTATGCACATTGGTGCACCAGTACACATACAATCTCCCACAAGTGACTTTCAAATTACAGTAACGTTTTCCATGGCAGCTACTCCGAGACGCACAGCTGGGAGACATGTGATGACACCAGCGCTAAGAAATGATAAATGACATTGCCAGCCAGGAGCGAGCTCCCAAACCACTGAACGACTGCTCTTCCATAGACCTGTGAGACTGATGCAAGTGGCCAGGTAGAGACAGGGATACATACTGATTCATATGCAGCGCATAGTGCATAGTGCAGGGGTTATGAATTTAATGATAATTCTCAGAGGGGTCGGGGACACATACAGTGTGTGCTGTATGCGTCTGCTCTGAGATAATACCTTCAGGGACACTGCTCCCAGGCATCTAATTTTGAACGTCTGTTGGCTTCAGATAAAGATTTATGTTGGTTTGTTGGCTTGTGCTAATGCCAAGTAATGGTATTGGTTGGAAAAACAACTAACCCCTTAAGCCCCAGGCTACTTAAAAAAACAACAACTAAACATCCCCAAGTTGAGTCAGTAACAGTTCCCCAAGTCTGAGGCTAAAATGAACAATCTCAGAGGTTTGAAAAACTCCAGTAAAAATTGACTTGCACATATTAAAGAGTATAAATCTAAAGTTTGTGAACAGTTATATTTTACAACATGTGCTGAATGTTCTCTTTTTCAACTCCACTAAATTAGATGCAATTACAGTGAAGCCCTGCAATGCCACATCCTATATCATCACAGTAGCAGTAATTGAATTGGGTGTGTTTTCTTAGCAGAATCAGATCTATATAGTGCAAATAGAACGTCTTTAGAAATAATATAAGAAATGCTTCTTTTGAGACTTGTGCATGCACATATATGAACATCAGACACAGAAAATACTTTTAAAGGAAGTTAAGATGAAAAAATGCAAATCGTGTCACTCACCTCATGCATTTGCAGGTTGGTGTTGGGGGCCCTCATCTTAGCATCCAGGGCATTATGTGAATTGGCAGTGTAGCTTTTCAAACTGCGGCTCTCCTTCAGGTGGGCCTGGAGCTTCTCCCTGCGTCTCCTAAACAGAAATGAAAGCACATGTCGGATGTCAGGAGAGCTTCGGCCACTGTCAGCTAAATGAATCCTTTGGAGGCTGAAAACATGCAAACAAGTGTGCATTTTATTAGCTACTAGCAGGGGTATCTCTCTCTCCGGTTGTTTATTGGGCCTCTTGATACATGATTTTCAGCTTGGTACAATATGTAAACAGTTATTAAGAGCAGAGTCAATTCCATGTAAACAGATGCCACTTTTTTATGTCCATCTGTGAAACTACAATCCTCAAGTCTTGTTAACAATTTAACCGTTGCCAGTCTTTAGTATCTTAACTGTCAATTTTCAGGTTATTTCTGTTATAGAATTTGGTTTAAATCTGCTGCTGTAAGTCTGACCCCTGCACATCAGTCAAAAGCCTTTAACAGTCCTCTGCTGCTTTCACCTAAAAAGCTGTCACTTCCTATTTTTTCGTTTCATTAGGCCCGGAACTTCACTAATAAAACCTGTATTGCATTCCTCAGTGTTTTGCAGTAATTAGCTTGTGCAGGCTACATCATGAGATAAGCCATGTCTCACTCGCAGCTACTCTGTAATTTTGGTCTAATTAATTCCAAACAGGAGCTTTGGGACAAACAACTAATTATAACAAGTTTAAAAAAATGTTGTCTGTTGAAAAGTAAATATCAGGAATGAAATGCTCCACTTAACATGTGAGCAGTCTGGAACAAACTGTGTGTAGTTTTTGTCTGCAGCCATTTGACTCCAGCAGTCATTCCAATAGTTTAGACGTGCCGCGGCAGTTATAATATTGAATCTCAAATTGAAAAAGTGGGGTTCATTACAGACCAGAGCGTTTCAGTTAGACTTTAGTGTTCTCATAAAAAGCTACCTGATACATAACCAAGTTTAATATATCCCCGCCTTATCAAATGTCCAGTCTTGTTCTTATGAGGGATACCAGGGAGAATCTACTTTCTATTAATTTACATCCACCAACAAATTTTAAAACACGAAACTGTGGATGAGGAGGATTGCATTCCAGCTCTATGCCCCTGAGGATGCAAGACAGGAAGAAAGTGAGCTACCTCAGGTACCACCGTATGCTGCTTCTTAATTGCTCCTTTTTCGGAGACTTAAAAATAATATTTAAAAAAATAATATTCCAGTCAATATGATGCAGCTTGGCTCCATTTAATTACTTCTCTTAGGAGATTTAGAGTCTGAACTATTCATTTTCCTGATTTCAGCTTTCAGGCTGAATCAGAATTCTTTGTAATGTGTACTGCAAATACACAGAAGGACCAAAGTCATTGACTGGCAAACTAATTAGTTTGACCCTAATCTTCCACAGGCGCAGAGCTGACTCCATGACAAATAAGTCTGGAGATAATCATGTCAGAGGAAGTGGAATAATTAGACCTTGTGCAGCAGAAGGAGGTAATCTGATTACTTCAATACGACTAAAAGACGCTGACCAGTGTACATTATATGTGCTTAATTATCACAGAAACTGGTTCCCCAAGCGTGTGCAGTTATACTGACCTGGAGGAAAAAGCACAAAACCCTTGTATCACGACTTCACTGTGTCGTGCCAGAGGTATGCTCATTATCAGATACAGCCGATGAAGCCTTTACAGTTCCCGCCTCCAAGACCCGCTGCTGAATGACAGCAATGTAATGAAGTGTTTACAAACAGGCTCATGGTAAGCCCTTATCCTCTCCTGTGGCACTTTAATTACATTTTCTTCGAAGAAGGCTGCGACATTTGGTACGCACTACTTTTGGAAAAGCATTTGCTAAATATGAAAGATCCATTATCTCGTCTTAAGCCTTTTCACAATCCGGTTGTTTATTTGATGCTGCGGCAGGAAGGAGGGGGGCTGCTAGCTCTTTATGACGGAAGCATATGCTTTTGCTGTGATCAAAACAAACATTCAACCCTTTATGTTTGTTCAGAAATGTATCACAGAGCATCTCACATCTCCCGCTGTTTGAACAACGCAGAAAGTTTTGCTTTGTTATTTCAACACTAACTGCTCCGAGCCTTTTGGGGCATATGGTAAACAAGCTGACACATACTGTCAGACTTATATGAACCATGTCAGTGTCCTCCCAACATCTCTAACTTTCTGTTACCGACCTGACTTCCTGGAGCTGTGAGAAGTGCTCCAGCCATTAATGTGTTCTGTCTCCAACGTCTGATGTCAGTCCAGATTCCTTCCTCCTGGCCAAGTGTCTCTCCTTCCTGACTGCTTGCTCTGACCTCAGTCCACCTGCTGTCCTTTTTCTGTGTATTTGGTCTGTGGCCATTCTCTGCCAGTTTGTCTTTGCTTCTCTTGACAAATGTATTAACGATCTTTGTGATTAGTCTTATGGTACTTATGGTTTACTTGAATTTCGTCTACTCCCTCATCAGACTTGTTTGCTAAGTTTTTGACTGATACCTGCGTTCCGACCATTTTTTGACTAAAGTTTCTGAGTCCTGTGCTCTGGTTTAGCATTTTAATCTTCTTCAGTATTCTTTCATATGACTGAGAACAGATTATCTAAGCATTATGTCCATAATAGACAGTTTTTCATACCACAGTTTGCATCCAATGATTGGTGCCAATGCAGGCACTAGTTTAAAATCCCATTTAGCCACCTGGCCAGCACATGTGAATTGCTTTGAGTGATAATGTATTCATAATAAGGTTTTTCAAATTTTTTAGATTGCTCCGATTTTGTCTCGCTTCTGAAGAAAAAAAAAATATATATATATATGCATCTAACCATGTGTGAATCATTTTCATTTCAAAGTCCTCTGTGAAGTGGAGACTGGCTCAGCATGACCAGAGCTGCATACTGGTTGCAGTGTAAAAACAAAAAAATAAGAAGCCTTGTTCACTAAGGTCCTCGTCTCAGATTTAAGGTGAGTGCTGAGAGAACCACTTCAGTAGATGTTGGAACAGTACATCATTCTGCTCAGCGAAGGTCAAACATCATAGTTAACTGACAATAGATACATTTCTGAGTGGAGAGAGACTTGATGCATGTGGAGCAGTGTCTTTCAGGCCAAACTGACCCCAGGTTTTGGGCAGGTAGGGTTGGCTAAAGTGAAAAAGTGGTTGGCATGGTTTATGAAACTTATCCGTGGACCCCAGCCTAGTACATTTATTCTATTTCAATTAAATGAAATGAAGCACATCTCTGATCCCAGCTGCACAGCATGGAAGAGAAGGAGAATCCCAATGATGTAATATGAGCCATCTAGCTAACAGAGTCAGGAAGGCTACGAGGTCTCCCTCAAACTTCTGGATCGTTTCAGTGATTATATAAGCGCTACTGATGCAACTGGATCAAGAGAGACCAGGAGTACCTGTAATACTGTTTTATATTTATATTGGAACGATAATTCCAAAGAGAAGGGCAAGACCGTAACGTATGGACATCAGCAGGGGCATGCTGGCACCTGTCACAGATTGTCACAATGTTGCAGTACACAATTTAACACTGTATTAGACTATGTATAGCACAGACTAAGAATGGATTCAAAGAGCAATATCATTCCATAGCTTGTTGTGGTCTGTTAAACGTAAACCCTTTAGAACACGGATGATTAAAGCTTTAACAAAGACATATAAAAAGAATAAAATCAGCAGTTCGATGGTGGAGAAAAGGAGAAAATGTCTCTATCCGAACAGACTCTCACTCCTGCATGCTGCCCTTTAAAGAGCAATGACCACAGCATGAAGTGACGAATCATTTGTCTTTCATTAGGCTGTATTTTCATCAGGCTCTTTCTTTCTCTGTGTGAGAGAAAACCTTTGACTTGAGCGTTATTCAGGTCGCACAGATTTGCATGAGCACTTCCTCCTGATCTGAATGCATCTTCTTTATTGAGCAAGCAAGTTCCCCCGACTCAATTACGGATTCATTGAAAGTGCCTGTCCATCATCCTTGATCCGATTATGCTGCTCGCTCACTCACATCATTATATTAGAGAGGAAAGCCTATGGAATTACAGTGCCATCTATAACAGCCTGCTCCATGGTCCATGTAATCTGAATGACAGACTGCCGTTAATGTACATACCGGATGTTTGACCCATCCTGTTGAGATTCTCGCACCCGGGGACATAGGTAAGGTCTTTCATATACCAATTACTATGCACACATATTAACTTCTGCCCTAGAGAAATATGAAATAGGTAGAGAGGGACAGGAAGGAGAGTGCAGGAGAGCATGAACCACATGAGCTGACCTTTGGCTGATAATAGGCTATGAATATGTGTGCGCATGTAATGAGCTTTACAAACTGCAGCAAATACCCAGTTGGGGGATTCATTCGAGACGTTTGATGCCTCAACACGTTGCATCAGCCTTCACCAAATTAACAATATGTCTCCTTGGGCCTTTGAACAACCAACATCCAACAAGGCTTATTACCATATACTGTAACGGGTGCCAGACATGATCATAAATGTCTTCTGCAAAATTTTAACACATTAATAAATTTGGAGAAACTTTCAGTTTAAAAGAAAGTGAAGAAGACAGATGTTTGGGGTGAAATAACATGTCACTGCAGTTAATATACCCAGTATAGTACGGTCAAGAGAAAATTGCATTTGTCACACCTGTGCATGGTTGGTAAACAGCAGTTCATCTGAGAGCAAGGCAAAAGACCCAGCACAGTCCTAACCCCTGTGTACACATCTGTCTATGATTTATCATTTCATCACTTCATCCTGTGTGCTTTTTCTTAACCACATCTCTCTTTTCAAACTTGTGTAAATTTTGTGCAATGCTATTTTTAAGAGCAATACTCCTATTGGAGTTTGTGATTATTCATGATATTCATGAATGTCAGTATATACTGTATATATTCAGCCTCCACCACTTATTTAACTTTGCTTGGTTTTCCACCAAGTTATCTTATCTTCTGTTTATTTTTCTGTATCTTTCTGTATAAACTTAACTGAGTGCTGCAGGTGCTAAATCAATTTGCAGTAATAGCTGATCAGTATTAACATATGTGCCTACATTTATCTGAAATGCTGCCATTAAGCTTCCTTCCAAAATGTATTTGCTGCTGCACTTTAGTTGTGCAGCAGTGTCATTTCAGGACACGGTGTTGCACAGCTACATTCATTTTGTAATGAAAATTTACAACAGGTATTTTGTTTAAGTTGTGTGTCTTGTGTCTCAACACGTTGGGTTAACCTGGGGGTTTGTTTACAGCCGTTGTTTCAGCAATGTTGCTTAAATCCCAGATCAAGAATAGTGGCTGCGATATGTATATACGTAAGGATTTATGAATGCATGTTTATCTTCTCACTTGTTGCGGCAGTAGAGGGCCATACACAGCGTTCCCAGGAGGCTGATCGCCATGGCGATGGATGTGATTGACAGCACCTGCCTCTTGTACACCTCTTTGCTCTCTGTGGAAAAACAAAACAAAGGAAGGAGCCACATTAATGTATGAACAAGAGACTCTTGGGAAATAAAGTCACAGATCATGTACACATCTTTCTGCGTGTGTGTATGTGTGTGAGACACAGACGAGACACAGACGAGGAAGAATAAATTGGTCTTTTGTGCATTTGTGTGTTTGTCTGCTGAGATCCCAGAGTTCATATTCAGAGAGAGAGAGTTAATACACAGAATTAAACATGGTTTTGAGATTTGTACTTTACCACTTTTAATTTCTAACGTTGTTGATTGCAGCACCCAAACAGCCATTTTAAATCATCAAACAACCATCTGCGTTGCAACAGCTCTCTGCTGCTTTTTTTGTATCTGCCTTAGAGATTCTTTCAAGTGTACATGTAATTACTTTTGTAATAAATAAACCAAATAAAACTTAACATAACAACTCAAAACCCATTTACAATAATCAAACACCTATTTACAACTCTCCAGCAGTGCTTGTTATTCTTAGTTACCGCACAGCCTTTCAGCTCATTTTATCAGCTCTACCACATCGAGTAATGGTCCGATAGACACCAGACACTGCTTTTGAAATGGATGCCACATGTAATGGAGCATGAATACATGGAGACAAGAAGAGTTATGGTGCAGGGGGACACCATTAGTGGAGAAAAATGGAAGCTGTCTTGTTTGTTCCGAACAAGTAAATCATAGTTGCCTTCAGATACATTAATAGGCGATCAATCAAGTTTTATTTAGTGAGGCCCAGACCTTGGAAAACCACAGAGATGACAGGTGTAGGGGTTTTACATTAAGTGATTGAGACAAAGCTTTATTGCAGATGGGTTTGAATGGCTACTTTAGTGGGGAAAAAAATAATCACTGCTCAGGAAATTGCCGTTAGTAGCTGCAGAATGAAACCGCTACTACTTCAGCTTCATCCAGACACGACTGCTGCTACTGCATCCTGCTCAAGGGCATCCTGACAGCAGTCAGTGAGGGACAGTGTTGCTAATTCAAGGCCACATGAAGCATTACTTAAGCACCACTTAAGCATTTCAGCTGCTGTGTCCAACAGGTAGTGCATAAACAGTCATTGTCCTTATCATCCCTAAAGTTAACAGATGTTGCAGATGTTGTTTTCATCTTCTCTGTCTCATCAGTGTCATAAGTTATGTGTGCGTATGGGGGGTGGGGTGGCAGTGATTTTTTGATGCAGATGATCAGAGTGCACCACAAGATTAGCTCACTGGCTATAATTATATTGTTAGAGGCAGCCGGAGGTTGTGCCACAAGAGGGTTACTACCCTGATGTTTGCTGAAAAGGAAGGCAGACAGATAGTGAGAAAGAAATATACGGGGGTGGGAATAGGTGAAGTAGAGATGTGGGGAGGCCGAATAGGAGAGAGAGGAGAGAGAGAAGGTGCAGTAGGATATCTGATTAGATATATGAAGCTCCAGAATTACTTCTTGCCACAATGCAACCAATAGAATCTTTTCTCAGATCCTCTTGCCTAGAATCGAACATTATCTCCAGTTTTTTAACGCAAGCCAAAAAACGTGTGAACATCCAAGCCCAAGCTAGGTGGAATAAGACTCACAGAGCTGGGCTGCAACATTTGGGCAATAGCCCAAACAAGCAGCAATGCATCACATTGTGTGTCTGTGTGTGTGTGTCTGTTGGTGCATCAGAATGTAACCACAGTGTGAGCCGATGCTCGTGTCTGATGAAGGCGGCAACACCACTGAAAGATTCAGCCTACATTTGATTAAATTGCAGATTTTCATATGTTTTATGTTCTTCAGATTTTAAAATGTGCATGCAAATACGTTTGTCTGAGCACATGCTTAAAAGTATGTATTTTCAAGGTTTCTGACGTGTGGCTAATCAATCCATATCCATCTTTTCTTGCCAAAACATCCATCATTTGAAATTCTACCTTAGGAAGACTAGATGTGCATGAACGGTACACGTTCATATTTTTGTGAACTGAACGCATCATTTTTCCCACTCTGAACGTGGACATAAATTTCTTTCATTGTGGAGGGAAATAACGACGTTCACCCCCATTCAGAAAAAGGGAAAAAAAAAACTTTTAGGACAGTCGATATGCGATTTACAGCGTATAGCTTGGCTGGTGCAGCTGAAGGAGAAGCCGCCTGCGGCACTGGAGAAGCAGCTGATCCACACAAACAGTTGAGTTATTTCCTAGCTGAAAAAATATCACTGCTGTGGATGGATGGGCAGGTCAGTCAGACATTCTGCTGATTCTGGAGTCTATGAACTTAGTTCAAAATTAAAACATGTGAACTTGAACTAGTTCACTTTTATCTCTACAAACAGAACTTTGTTTAGTGTGAACTTACATATCAAGTGTATATGAAATGTAGTTTAACAGCTTTAGTGGGCATAAATTAAATTTATGATAAAGATTAACAAGTGGCATATGCATATAGCACGTTTAGCTTGCAGTTAATCATAAATATCATGCCAAGGAGGTCTTCAGTCTTCCTCCTAACCTCCTACATCCTTGTTTGGACATAGTCCTCCTGTATGCACAAACACACTCTCTAGATGTGAATAAATCATACGGCTTGAGAGAGGGAAAGCATGTTCATGTTCAATCTATGGGTCTGCAAGGTCACGTCTTCTATTTATTCTCACTTCAAACTTCTACTTCTGCCCCGCAGAGTCCGGCTAGTTTCTTATTCACAGCAACGTTACTGAAAATAGGATTAATATTTCATACTAAAGGTGGTTGCATCAGAAATACCGAGGTCCTGCTGTGACACTTCTGTGTGTAGTCATATAGAAGATGTTTGCAGTTGTGTTTCCAGCCACCATATATTCAAAATACCTCCATAACAAATGCATATTATAGAGTCAGCAGCTTTCATAAAAAATAAATAAATAAATAAATGCACAGCTATGAAATGAAGCATGCAAAAGTCAAAAATACCACCTAACAATTAGAGTGTAATGTGACTATAGTCTGTTGACAGAGTAAGTTGGCATTCAAACAGGGTGTCTGTCAGGCATGCTGAGCCCTGGTGAGAGGGCTTAAATCTGCCTGCTGGGTTCATGACATACAAACAGAAAGAGTGGACACAAAAATGCACTCGGCAGTACCCAAACACGTGCATTTCTATTGCTACTGGCTCACTATTACAGAGCGTCTGTAATCTCAATCTTCAGCCTCAAATTCTGGTCAAGTTTAATAACTCTCTGAGGCTTGACTCCTCTGCAAAATCATCCAAATAATCGCTTGTGCATGAATAAATCTTGGATATGATGTTTTATACTCCATGAAGGCAACGTACTGTAAGTATAAGCGATATCTCACCCTTTCATTTCAGTGACAACCAATGCCGCCTTTGTGAGTCATTCAAGGATTTCTCTCTAATGTTTTGGACATATGGACGAGCCAGACTGCTGGCAGGCACTGACACTGTCAAGGTCTGTTGCAGATATTAGGGGTAGGTTTATTCAGTTGTGTTAAATTTGTACAATTATGAATTAAACTGTGGCCTCTAGTTTGAGGGCAGTAAACTTTAATGTTTAGTGGCAGCACTAGATTTGACTCAAGGTTGACTCGATGTCAGATTTTACATGATTGACTGTGAAGGACTAGTTTTGGCTAACTGCTACAAGCTAACACTCCAGCATATACATTTCTGATCCATAGGTTCTGATTAGTAGCACCCAGAACTCGACAGCTACATACTCACTTATCAAAAATGAGTCTGGTAATGCGTCATCTGGATTTTATTGCACAAAACTGATGATTAAACAATTTCACTGTCCTGGATTATGGCTGAGCATCATCAGTTCTCAACAGAGAGACTCAGGATCAGGTTTCCATTAAAAGAAAACAAAAACTGTCGGCAGGGAAAGTCGAGCTGGCTTCCAGGCTTTCTTGGCGCTGCTTGAAAATAAACTCACAAGTCAGGCACATCTCCGTTTTAGATTTTAATTCTTTTATTACTGAAGTTAATTTCCACAAATTTAAAATCTGAACATTAACCGTGCAATAATCAATCATTTATTTAGCTGTTAGCAGGTTTAAGTACGCTGTCATTTAAAGGCTTCATAAAAATAGCCTTCATCACAGAGTCACATGTATCTAGTTGTAGCCTTTGCAACTGTTTTTGACGTTCATTTGGTTTAAGTAGCAATGAAAATAATCCTAATCTAACCTAATCTTAACTAGAGTTTGTCTTGCCACAACTGATCTTATAAAGCATTATCTTTTCTTTTGTTATATCATATCTTCCCCTGGCATTTCCAGACTGAGCTTGGGTTGATCCAGTGTAGACGAGAGTCTGATACTAACTACAGTATGCTTTTTATATCATATATCCTTTTGTATGCCATGAGCTGCAGAGACTGACAGGACTGGAAAAATGAGAGGAATGACATAACGAGCACACAAAGCGATCAGGGGATGCAGACAGACAGGAGCAGGATTTTGCACCAATTGCTTTACAGCCTTGAGAATTAGAATTTTCATGTGGCAGAGTTGCAGACTGCTGATGGTGGATAAAGCCTTTATTTATGCAGGTCTGTCGTGCTAGAGTAAGCATGCTCTCTTGGCTGGTCACGGTCCTTTCCTCTATTACTTGGATAGCTTTATTTGCCCATTTACAGACTGAATCTATTTAGGTGACTGCAGATATTGTTATCGTGGTAATTTTCTATCTTTCTTTTTACCACTCTTCTTATAATATCCTCTTGTGGTCTGGAGGAGGTCGTTGTAGCTCGGCATGTATGGCTATTAGCCAGTCTTCTGTTCCCTGCCTGCAGCTTGTTAACAGTGCAGCGGGTGCTTGGCTTTTCGCTGGCAACAGAAAGAAAGATCACAACAACCCTGTCCAGGCTTTTTGTTTCTGGCCTCGAGTGGGTGATCCAGCTGATTTTAAAATGCAGCATGTTTATATGTGACATTTAAAATTTTGATGTCCCATTGTATGTTTGACATCCGTGTTGCTTGTTCTCAGCTGCGTTCTCACCCGGCCATTAAACTTTTACAGCACTTGTGCTGCCCTTTCTGTGATCCTTCACCTGTGCACATGTTGTGTTTTTCTGCAGCAACATGACAAGTTTATTTGAAAAGAATAAGTGTACCCCACAAGGAATTTCAAACGTTTTTTTTTGGAGAAGGGATCTCTGGAAAGATACCAGAGCGATCTCTGCTTCTCACTTTCTAGCTGTCTTTCGTCCCTGCTGTTACATGTCTCCTTTCTGTTCACTGACATTGAGCAGCCCAGGACTAATATTTTGCAGTCTGGACGCGTCTCCACTTCCTGAGTTGTCAAAGTTAAGCAGGGAGAAATGAAAACTTCTTCCTCTTCCTCCCCTCCACAGGTAAAAGACAACTGAATGACATAAATGTCACAGTTTCTGTTACTGCTGTCGTGACAGGCCGCATGTAAAACACATGCAGAGACACAGATGTCCACCTCATCCATCTTGTAGAAACACTTCTTAAACCCTCTGGAAGGAAAGTGAAAATCAGCATGGCTTCAGATCCCCCATCCCTCCCACTCCGCCCCAAAAAAGCTGCCTGTAACACTTAGCCCTAACATTGATTTACAACCAGGTGGAACATCCTCCAGTCAGAGCTCAGTGATCTCCGATGGAAAAGAAATATTGATGCTCACACGACTGACTGACGAGATACAGTGAAAAATTCTCACATAATATAAATCATTTATTAAGAGAAAGAGGAAGACAAGATCTGAGAATTCTTCAATATATTCACAGTTTTATTACGCTTTGGGAGGGTGGAGAGATCTAAACCTTGGCACACTTCTAATTTGAACCCAATACTCTGTTGGAAGGGGCGCTTCATTCATGTGTGTTTTCTTGCACTGTAAATGGTATTTTTCTTCACGCCTAAAAAACGGGAACTCTGTGACTTTGCTGCAGGCAGACTGAATGGATTTAGAAAGCAGGCAGGTTGTAAACAAGACTGAATATTAGCTATAAATGATCTAAAGCACCTTTATTTGAAAGCTAAAACGGAAATGGACAAAATGTGAGTGTGATTTTGACACTTTAACATGTAGCTGTGATGACATTTGTGTTTTTCTCTCTAGATATAACTGGCTAACCTGTCAGATTCCAAACTGCTGTATTTTTAGATATGTCCTTTGCTCTTAATCAACGAGTCACTTGGTAAGTGCAAAATATTGTTATCAGTGACTGAAGTTCCTTTTTCTTTTTCTTTTTTTTTCTCAGTAGGAACAGATTCCTAAGTCACAGACATTGACATACTTGGGTGGAGTGTGGGAGGCGGTTATCTATCTGTACATTGCTTAACACAATGCAGGGAAAGACACTGGCAGGACTGGAGACGTTAGCCAGGCAAAGAAAACGTGGCAGCCTGAACAATGTTGCAGAGGTATAAAAGCTCTCGCTGAATATAAATGGGAGAACCTGCAAGATAGCTCTGTGGAAATGATCGTCTGTCACTGCCAAGCTTGCATAGTCTCAGCAAGTTTCCTGAAATAAGCTCTAGTTCGTTTGACTGCGAATGCGCCGGCTGGGCAGCAAAAAGGAAGTACAGCACTGCTTGTTCTTGTGAAATTTTACTTTGAGAATGTAAAAGTCATGCATAGGAGGGGGCATTTTCCTCGATGAGCCATTGTTTTTCCGACCTGTCTGTGTGAAAGGGTCCAGATTATGCCAAGAGAGTTAGGGGCTCTAGTTAACAACAAGCCTCCATGTCGTTAACTAGCGCCGCTCAGCTGTGATACCCGACACAGTGCCTGCGAGGAGAGCCAAGAACAGGAGAGAGGAGCCTGGCAACGACGAAGCCGAGCCGCTGGCATCCACCCTTCACAGCCTTGCGGGCATGTGCACGGGAAACACACAATCAAAATGAATCTCATCTAACTCACATTAGAAGAAACTAAGGACTCTGGACGCGCACTTTTGAACATGTGCCATGCATGTGCACACATGCACACATGGACTAATGAGGAGCGCATTTGGTAACAGTGCCAACATCACAAAAAATCTCCCTCACTGCACCCTGCCCGCCTCTCTGTTCTCACTGTTTCCAAGGAGACTGCAGCACATTGGTATTCTGAAGGGACACTTCATAAGCAATTGTGAGAGAAAGAAAGAGAGATAGCGTGCAAGAAGGAAAGAAAGTATAAAGATAGAAATGATGCAGGCAGTAAAGATACAGAAATATGTATGTGTGGAGAGAGGACAGAGATAAAAGCAGTGGATTATATTTCAAAGTAATGCCATGCAGCATGCATGGTTGGTGACTACGATTATGGAAATGCACATTAATGTAAATGGAATTTGTATTCCATGAAGGTTTTGTGTTTCTCTGTCAAATGGTGTAGTGTAATAATGCCATTAGATACATCCAAGTGAGCCATTTATTCCATGTTATGTACGCAGTGGAATGTTTATCCAAAATGAAACATGTGATGATACAGTCATGATGCAGATGCAAGAAGAGAAATGCTTTCTTACCCATAAACTCGATGCCCAAGTGATCTGTTGATTGAGACGACAGAAAGGGGAGAAAAAGAGAGAGAGAAAGTACAGTCAGTATTAAGAATAGTGCAGTATTGTTTCACGGTACTGTACTGTTTACAGCCACTGACTTATTGTCTGTATTTTATTCCACATCACATGGAGTCACAAGACACGCTTGTTCTATTGTATTTACTGGGACTCTCAGTGATAATAATGTCATCTCTAACCTTGATCTTTCTCAGATTCGGTAATGTGAGCGCTGGCGGTTTTTCTCTTTTCAAAAAGCTGACATCAGATACTCCCACAAAAATATCTGAATTTAAATTTGATGACAGTTGTGGGGGTGTTTGTTCATGTTAGAGACCGTTTTCATACAACTCAGATCAAACCACACACTCCGGAAGAAACTTTCCAAGCCTACAACTGTAGTACTTTACATTTTGTCAGCAACTGTGTACTGATGTATGTTTTGCACCCAGAACTCTTCTATATACATACAGAAATAAGACAACACTCATAACAAACATAATCGGCAAGTCACAGAAAGTTGATGTATCAGTTATGTGTTCACTAATGTATTTTGTTTTCTGCCATAATATCAAATCTTATGTTATGTATATGCAACCACAGCACTTAATAAAGGTCAGAGAGACGGAGTGGTTAAGTGTGGTTTAATATCTATATTGACCAAAACTAATATATCATCCACCTGAGGCGATGAGTGTTTATTTACATGAACCATAATCTATGAAATGCTTGCAACTAATGTTTCTCAGGATGGTAATCCAGCCTCAGAATATGTTGAACCTGTCCCTATTTGGGAAAATATGTTCGGGAATGTAATTTCTAACAGTATGTAAGTATGCACACATAAACAAACACAAACACAAACACAAACACAGAAACGGTGCATTCCCACTGCTCGGATAAATGTGAGAGCTTGAGTACATTCTGCTGTTTAACACATAAGAGGTCAGAGGTCATTTTGGCAACATAACTGACTCCAGGGAAGCCCGGGAGGAAAGCTATATATACACACACATATATACAGACAGTTCATTAGGTACACTAGTGAAAAGGAATGCATTCTAACATACTAGTCCTGAACTAAATCCCCCTTTGCAACTATTTAATAAAACACAGTCAGAAAGGAGGTAATTCAACTAGATGATCACTTTGGAGCATGCAGTCTGTGGATTGAAATAAACACCAGTGTTTCCGTTATTTGGCCTAGCCCACTGAGTAATACGCGGTTTAGGCTTCTGCGTCAGTTTGATGCCGTAGCTATGACAGCCCAGAACCATACACAGATCCTATGTACACCTCCCCAGAAATGTTACTATGCACTACGGCGACACAGCGTGAGCTGCTATTGGTCCGCTTGGTAGTAGGAAATTTCGGCGAAAATTTCAGTTACAGTTGTTGAAAGTGAAGCAGGAAATATAAACAAACATTAACCCAACTGGCAAAAAAGACTAGTGTATGGGTGGCGTTTTTACTGAGAGAGCCAGACTAACAAGCGCACAAGAATAAATGACCTGCACTGGGGTAGGCTACCTGCTTAGCTTATGGTGTCTAGTCCCACAGCACCCTAAATGAGCCTTAACTGAGGTTTAAGATTGGGTTGTCAAAAAAATAGAAACATCTGTCTGTACTTTATTTTAAACAAATCTAGATTTCTATAACCTCTATAAAGCTATGATTTAGATTTCAGTGAGTGTATATACTGTATATATACACAATGATGACCCATAAAGTTGGAACAGTTTTGTTTTCCTCTTTTTGTTCCTTTTTATACACATCAGTTACAGTTTTGGAAAAGATTGATCAATACAGTTTTGAGAAGATATACACGTTATCTATAAAGAATATATCACAATGTCACAATCATTTCAAGAGAAGAGGTACAAAATATGTTATTCCAACTTTATGGGCAACAGTGTAGTACAATTGACCATTTTAGTGCAACATAGTGCCATTCCACTGAGAGGTAAAAGACATTTCAGGTTAGAAATAGTTTTATTCTGCCGCTTATATTGAATTTTATTTTTCATTACTCTTGTTTACCATAGTTTGTATACCCTATTTTGAAGCTAATTTGTTGCATTCTGCCTTTAAAGTCTTTCTTGCTCCGCTGAAAAACCGAACAAACACAACAGCTCAGTTAAAATGCAGCTGTGGATTACAGGAGCTTTTGCCTGGACTGGAAATATCCGCTCACACTGGCTGGTAGGAAGTATTCTAGAGGAAGTGCTGATGTCTTTAGTGTCTGATGGCTGTTACCGCACTGACAGTGACTTTATCTCCTGAGTAGCCCTGCCCTACGTCTTAGTGTGGGTGAGCTGGTCTTTCTAATGCGAAAAGCTCTGTCCAATCTGCCCCCAATCTTATCGGCACATGTTAGCACAGATGTAAGCGGATCATTTTTCACTTTACCAATGACCCAGAGACCTCTCACCGGAGCCTTCGTGATTTCTCCTTTCAGAAATGCCTGCGATGTGGGACAGGAGGTGGACGAGATAAAGTGTACAAAGAAAGCTTTTCAGAATATATACTGCCAAATACGTGGCAAATATTTTTAATTCTTAGTTGAAAGAACCCTAACCCTTTTTCTCCCCAAAATAAATGACAAACCTTTATCTTCATTTGCACTTTAGTGAAGAGTTTTTATTTAGAACAAGTAGTAGGAGCATGTGGATGCATTTAAGCCTCAGAACACCAAAAGAAGATGACACTGTGATCTGTTCTGTGAAATTCTGCAGTTTTTCAGCCCTTTGGGTAGAGCTATAAGCGCTGCTGCTTCCAGGGTTGGAAACTCAATTTCCCATGGAGCTCAATGAGTAGAGCCTGGCACTAAAGCTGCCAAGGTTAGGGATTTCATTTTCAGTATAGCTCGGCGGGTAGAGTATATATCAGCACCAGCACTGTCAGGATATGAGCCCCAGTTCCCACTGGGGCCACCTATACTCAAGATGTATGCACTCCCGTTACTGTAAACCACTTTAGACTGAAGGAGCCACAAAGTGTCATGTGTTAAATATGCTCGGTGGAACCTGAACCAGCAGAGAACCACCGGAGATGCTACATCTGAATCCAAAACTCTCTGGAAACTCTCACAGCAGTGTGTACTCGTTGCAGGGTTTACCAGAGAGAGGCACAAAATGAGCAGCTCAACAGTGGTAGTACAACATGTCGAGGTGATGAGGTATTAGCAATTCAGAATAGGGAAATGAATATACAAAAGACATGCAGAATATCTGACATCATAAAACATGAAGGCTTTTGAATACTCGGCGTAAACATCACATCACAGCAGCTGAAATCAAGAGGCCGAACTTGATGTTACAGAATATGTGTGACTGATTAACACTGATGCCTTCACATGTAACCAGTATTTTTGTGTTTTGCTGGTTGAGTTGAGTTATACAGGGCTTATATAGCTTTAGACACTTAAATCTGTAATAGATTAATGTATGTAAAAGCTCAAACAGCTAAAAGTATAGTATAATTAAATGTAAATACTATAATAGTACAAGAAATATTTGATAAATATTCAAATAAAGCCAAAGCAGCTGCAAAACCCTAATTACCAAGACTTTGTTTAAAATGAATGTTCAAATAAAATTAATTATACAGTCATGTATAGAATTCATTCCAGTCCAGCGATGTCAAACATACTGTACATCGCTGCTGTTCGCAGACACTGAAGCATAAATGGACCATAAATGTCACTGCAACAAGCTCCAAATTTGTTTTAATTTGAAACCTTCCTGTGAAATAAATCAGCAGGCTGAGTAAATGAATGTAGCATGTTACAAGAAAGACAATATTCCCTAGTCTGTGTGTTTGCAGCCCGATGTGGAGGAGGGAGTGGGTGGCAGGGTTAGTCTGTAGCGAGTCGCCCTACTTTCCCTCCCTGTGGACCCACATATGTTGATGGGATTGGCTAGATGTCTGTGTGCACGTGTGCTTCCACCTCTGGAGCGTGCCTCACAGTGGAAGCGAGATTAGATGACCTCCACTGGGACACACACCCTGCTGCTTTACAGACTACACTCAAATAATGAACACTATCATGTTTTGCTATGGATATGAGTTTGGAATGAGTGAAGTATGTTGATGTTTAGTGTATAATTGCCTGTAAAAATGAAATGTGTTTTCCGTGGCTTTAGAAGGTGTCTTCAGTATCTTTATAGGAAGCAGAGCCATGTTTCTACTCTAACCCAGAACAGACATTTCAAGGCACAGTTGCTTGCAATCTGCAATCCCACCACTAGATGTCACTAAATCCTGCACATTGGACCTTTAACAATAGATGGGCTCCATGTGTTTTAATAAATAATCAGAAACTAATATACGTTCCTTGGTTAATAAGGGACATGACAGAAGAGTACATAAACTAGACCTACATACAAAAAATATTCAGAAAGCATTGTTTGTTCCTGACTGAAACACGGATGGTCTAATCTTCTCTTGTAAAAACTGTGACCATGGTTGGGGCCTTGCTTCTATAAAAAATGAATAAATAATCAGATGTAACCAGATCAAAGCAGTGAAAGTGAGTGAAAAGAAAGAGTTGGCAGCCTTTTAATGAAATGAAGGGAAAAAAAACTAAATGAACCCTTTCAGAGTTACTAATCATCTTCTGATGAATGCAGAGGAAAAGCTCTAATGCTGTCTGACTGAATAGTCGTCAAAACAGTTTATTGCAGTTTCAATAGGCAGACAGAGGTTGGTATCTATTGGACTCCCTTACATTAATTCATGTGTTATCCATAGATAAGGAAAATGTCAGTCATTTTTAACTACTTACAGGACATACTTTTAGTGACAGACCTTTTGTCTTGCAGTCAGATTCAGCCTCTAACCATGTCTGCTCTCTTTACCATACATGCATGTTAATGAAGTAAAAAAAAATTCTCCTAAACTAAATCTCTTATCTTGCTCCTGACAACAGACAATGCTTGTGTTTCAGTGTCTCCAAGTGCACTGCGGCCTTTGTCTCTTTCACTTCCCTCAGATAAAAAAAATGATTTATTCTGCAGATGGGCTTGAGGGAGCGATTGCATCACATTCACATCGCAGACTGACTGATAGCTTCGCTCTCCATGTGTGCAGAACACAGAATACGCTACATGCGATTTCCAATTAGTGCTGGGCACTCTTTAGAGAGCAGGAAATAAAATGATATTGTGACAGATGGCGGCTATGGAGGAGTGGAGGGAAACTAAATGATGGCACTGCGTTGTCCACTGCTCAGTGCTGATGAAATTCAGTATGGATAAGTCACACAATCATGTGATGCAAAAGAAGGTCCGTGTTTCTCACTCTGGGACTCTCTCGCTCAATCAGTTGTTATTTACGAGATTTATCAGCTTCTTGTGCTGTGACGTAAATGAAATTTGTAACATTGGCCTACTGATAAAGCTGCAATAAGTGGCGCTAGAAAAAAAGAAAAAACCACTTTAGATTCTCATGCTACTTGACAAACATTTTCACACAACAAATAATTTGCAAAATGGCAGCGGATATGAAAATAATAGCATTCAGCCTCAAAGTGCTTAACTGTTTTTCAAGCTGCTCTGCAACATTTTTAACAGGTCACGTGTGCGCCCTGAACTGAGCGGAAGCTTCCTGCGGCACGCTATAGCCCGACAGATTTGTGGCTGTGAGCAGAGCAGAGATGTGTGTTTAAAAATCCCCTTAAAAACAATTTGTTTGCTGAATGTCAGTCTCAGTCACTGCTGAATCTGAATGTCATCTTTCACTGACCTGTTTCATCATTTCATCATTTGTTCTCGATCCCTTGTAGCCCTCTTTTGTTGTTTTTTTTTTTTTTTTTTTTTTGCCCATGGCAGTTGCTATGGCAACGAGGTATCAGTATCTCCTAACCTGACAGAAAGTCTTTCATCCGAGCTGTCTGCTGCTCTGCATCCATAAATCAGAGTGGTCCAAACAAGAGGCCTGGGGAGGATGATCTGCTTATGGCTTACTTTACTTCTTAAAACCCACTCAGAGTAAACACTGCAGGAATGAGCTAGGAAACTACTAACAGGCTCGGGAGTCATGTTTGTGGCACAGAATTATATAACTTGAATTATCAGCAAAACTGCCTTGAACTGTTTTTAGCTCACTGATTATTTATGTGTTCATGAAGCAACAGGCAGCTGTTTCAATTACCAAAGCTGTTTGACTTGTGCTCATCACAATTCAGCATACAGAAAACATATAGCTGGTGAAGAAAGATTTTTTATTTATTTTTTCCCGTCAATAACCGGTCGAGGAACACAATAGTATGGTGCATAACTATATAAAAGGCTAGGCAGGAAAGCACTATGCAAGATGCAGTACAGCAAGTTGGACAGATATAACGAGCCAATTAACCCGCACTGCCAGGAACATATTGTATTATACAGATCTAAAGAGAATGGAATAAAAAACTAGAAACCAGGCTTTTATTTGTTTGACTCAGTTCTTATTGAAACTGCTTTCCCCGTACACGTCCCTACTGTTTTGCTATAAACGTCTTCATTTTGAAAGTCTCCGTCTTCCTCTCCCTCTCAGTCTCTCAGTGTAAAGCCTCCCTCCATCAGTGTGCTAAGATAGAGAAAATGACAGCTTCGCAGGTCTAGTGTTAACCACACAATTCTTCACACCCTGCCAACCATCACACTAACCCAAATTGTCATCTATATATGCAAATGCTTCTCACACGCCCCTGAGCTCACACTTACATGCACAAAAACATACATACAAAGTAAAGCAAACAAAAGGGAGCATAAGCCTGCTGTTGAGCCAGTAAACATTAATCTAAAACAGTAATCACGGAAACAAGGCTGTAACAGTTAATTCAAATTAAACCAAAATGCTAAAACGTTGTGTGAGAAAAACACGAGGAAAATAGAAAAGAAGGCTTGAATTTAGAAGGACGGCCTTTACTTTTTTCCTTATTTACCCTGAATATACTTTAAAATAAAGTTTATAATGTACGTCAGAAACAAAACACCACCACTATAATTATTATGACCACCTTCCTAATATTGTGTAGGTCTCCCTTGTGTCTCATCAGAGAATGGACGTGGGTCTTCTGAGGGTGTCCTGTGGTGTCTGGCAACAGAATGTTGTTAGTGGGGGCCTTTGGGTCCTATGGGTTGAGGGGAGGGGCCTCTGTGGATCATCCCACAGATACTTGATCAGTTTGAGATCTAGTGAATTTGGAGGCCAGGTCAACACCTTGTGCTGTTCTTCATGTTTTTGTGTGTGTCTGTGTCAGGTTGCATCCTGCTGGGGATGGCTGCTGCCAGCAAGGAGTGTCATTGCTATGGGGTGGGGGTGCCTGGTCTGGTCTAGGTGGGTGCTACATGTCTAAGTAACATCCACATGAATGCCAGGTCCAAAGGTTTCCCAGAGGAACATCAAATTGTCACAAGATTCATTGTCAGTGGTTTTAATGTTGTGGCTGATTGATGTACAAAAGTGTTTTTGCCACTTGTGAAGTATCTGTCATATATTATGTCTTGAATAAACCAACCCTCTGTCAGAACGGGTAAGTGGGGAAAAGGATTTTGGACCCAGATGCAGGACTTGAGGCAGAGGCGGAGGCAGGAGTCGGCAAAAAGAGTTTCTTTAATGAGCAAAAAAGGCAAAACTCAAAACTATGACCTAGCATGGTAAAACACTATGGCATGGTCACACAAAGCATGGTTTACATGGAGTAACAAGTAACAAGTAGAATGACGCAACAAGGAACAAAGGAAGGGCAGGGCTATATATACACACACGAGGAACAGAGGGATGACGAGACACAGGTGAAACAAATCAGGAGACAGGACAAGGTGAAACCAATTAACTAATCAAAAAAGTCATGAAACAAGACAAACAGGAAATCAAGAACTTAACAAAATAAAACAGGAAACTGAAAAACTAAACCATGACTATGAAAAACCAAGAACTTAAGATACAACATAAACACAAGAAACTAAACTATGAACTATGAATTTTTTCTAAATATATGTCATGTCATAACACAAGTTGATGGAATAGTTTTTACTTTCAAAGTAAAGGAGACATTTTCACAATTAAACAATAAAGGCACAGACTTTATATTACTGCCTTTGTGTAAAATTGAAAGAGTACTGCAATATTAACATTTTGAGAAGCATCACATTTAGAAGCTTCATTTACGTCCTTAAACACCCACGGCCTTGCATTATTTGACCGTCTATTCACATTCTCAAGGTGGGTGTTCGTAGCATCAGGCATCAGAAAATGCACATAAAAACGCAACTCGTGTTTTTGTGCTTTGCTGAAGGAACTGCCATTCTAACCATTTGGCAGTGACCTCCCCCATTTTCCTGCCCTGTGCACAGCATTTAAGCAAAGTGACACTAAATAAGAACCACATTTCTAACCAGCTTTGAGTTTGTTTGGGGTTATTGAATTCAAATCATTTACATTGTCAAATTGGTTGACTGAGCCTCTTAGAGCTGCACAAGGACACATTGGTGATGTTTCTGAAAAGCCTTAACGGTAGACGGAAGTGTATTCATAAATGTGTTTCTGAAAGCAGGGCCCAAATAAAACAAAGTTAAATAATGGCATTTAAGCTAAAACTGTAGAACTGGGATGGGATTCTGTGTTATTTGGACATGCAGTAATTGGCTCAAGCTGTGAAGGCCATCGCATATCATCTGTGCTGTTCAACAGCAAGAAAAATGAAGCAATAAATAGTCTGTGACAACTTCTGAGTCACCGTGGGAACGCCTACAGGGAGCTGTCAATCATCATCAGGGTCGCATCACTGAGAACATGTCTTCCTCCCTGGCCCTTAGGCAGCAATGTACACATGCACACAATATTACATTTGTCACCTTTTTTTTATCTTTTACTCTTGTTCATCATCAATTCATAGTGTTTACAGTGTTCCTGGAGTTATTTTGCGAGTCGATGCAATTCATCTTTTTGACACACCCACTTTTCCTCATAGTCTCCTTTAACATGTGCCTCTTCTACAATTTCTTTCCAGAAAAAAATATCCATAAAACATGTGTCAACTTGTTGCATTCAGTTGCAGGCAAACAGAGTAGGTGGAGGGTGTAAAGAGGCTTGGTTGTAGCAGGGTAAGAGACGACTAAAAGTGAGAGTTTTAAAGCTTTGGACTGGGATCTATTCAAAGACTGCAGTGTAATGTGAACTCATTCTGGTCCATCGAGGCTCATGAAGAGGCAAAATATTTTGAGTCTTCTGCCTGGATTTCTGCGAAATGTGTTTGGTTTTATGCTTGAGCAGAATTCTCCTACCAAACATTGATCAAGCGAGAGTATTGGACTCCTGGCTCAATGGGTGAGGTACATTCAATAAAGGATGCAAAGGAGAGTCTGCAGAGCCGAGATTAGAGCTCAGATCCCGTTATTCTTAGCAGTGTCAAGTTCAAACTAATTATTTAAAAAGCTGTAACCGACCTCTTCTTGCACCCTTTTCGTCGCTGAGCAGGTTTTCAGGTTTGACCTACTACAACTTCCGAAACAAATCTCAAAGTCGTGAGGGTACCTCTGAGCTTTGTGTGTTCTGTTTTCAAATGCCTTTGTGGGTAAATTTGAATGTTGTTCTGAATTCATCTGCTTCCAGGGAAATGAAAACGATCTGTCAGCGAGATTAATTTCATTTTGATATGATATTTTATGCACATAAGTCTCCGTGTAAATGGACGCTCCCTCATTATGCAGTAATTCATCATTATTACATATCACACAGACAGAGAAGTCAGATTAACTGCCGTTTCTGTAAAACGTATTCAGAGAGCTTTATAATGATGGTAACAAAAACAAATGTGATAATAGTGTGAACTCCAGTAAAATTAACATCCTTAAAGGTATCAGGGCTGCAGCAATGCAAAGAAGAAACTTAAGGGAAGCCAGTAGACGTAGCAGTGCAAGGTCAGTAAGTGAACCACTGATGCCTCTGAGGAAAACAGCAGGAGGAAGAGAGACGAAGAGGAGGGTGGCTCGTTGGCAGACTTTGCAAGGATGAATGACTAAGAGAGAAGGAGGGAGAGGAGGGGAAGACTAAGCCGTTTCCAAAAGCAATGAAATAAAGGAGGAGGCAGAACATGTCAAAAGAGACTTTGGGTAGTTCTGGTAAGTGATAAGGAGAGTTTTATTTTTAAGGGTATGGAGGAGTGACAGAGTGAGGAAGGGAGAAGAGAGGAGTGGAAAGAGAGTGGGATGGAGACAGACAGAGGGCAGACCATGATTCAGCAGGGCAGGCCACATGTCATGTACTTAAGTCAGATACAGTTCGTGACTGTCATCATCCCTCTCTCATTCTGTCTATCCTCTCTTTCACTCCCTATTTCATTACCCAGAATAAAGTCCAAATGCCAGATAAATAACCGATTCTGTGTCTCTCAATGTGGACTGAGAAATGCTGATCCACCAGAGAGAGAGGCATCTTATATGTGGAGAGGATGAATTAGAGGGTAAAGGTGTAGGAGGAGAAGCTAGAAACTAGTATTGAGAGTGTTTTGTTTTGTTTTTTTGGTCCCTTGAAATTTTCCACTGGGTAGCTCTTTTCTCATCTCCTAAATTAATCTCTCACATCTCATTTTTTCCAACTATTCAAGTAAATGTGTTGTTGTGCTCAAGGATAAATGGAACATCGAGTGTAAAGACACACACCAAGCCGGCGGTCAGCCATTGGCCAGCGTGCCACCGTGTCTGCAACTTTTTAGCCAATTCAGCATTAAATGTGTGGGGGAGCGAGTCAGTCAAAGAAGTCACTCTGATTGTCACCAAATTTACCCAAAGAACAACAGTCAAACTGCACACACAGAGGGCTCTTGGCATTTCACGTCTTGAGCTCATCTGAACTGTGCTGTACGAGAAGCAAATAAGCAGACTCTACAGTCTGAGGAAGCTCATGTCTTTCAATGTTTGCAGCAAGTTGCTGGAGATTTTCTACCAGTCTGTTGCTCCAAGCACCCTGTACTTTGCTGTGGTTTGTTGGGGAGCAGTACCAGCAAAAAGGACATCAGAAGGATGAACAAATTGAATAGAGAGGCTGGTCATTTGTCTCAGTGAGAGACAGGAGGACACTGGACAAACTGCTTACACCAGACTATAGAGGGGCAGTGGAGCTTACAGTATTCTCCAACGGATTGATCTTTAATCTTGTTTTATTTTAATTTTACTTTATCTTTCTTTTTACTTGTGGTTCTCAAGAGAGTTTTTTTTATGTGCAACTAAGATACTATGACCAAGCAATTTTCCTCATGGATCAATAAAGTCTAAGTCTTCCTGTTTCTCCCTTTGAACAACAAATCTACTGCCACCTACTGGTAAAACGAGTTTAATCTTTTAACACTGTTGGCTGTGTAACATGGTGTGAAAAATAACTCTATATATTTACAATAATACTACAAGTTTATAACTTTTATAACTTAAATTGAGCATATTTACCTTTGGTCCTAAATCCCAACTAAATCACCAGCTTCAGCTCCCTATTAGTGGAGCAACACTGTATGTGTGACCCTTCCAACTATTCTCCACCATGTGCTCTTATCTTATAATGATAATATATATATATATATATATATATATATATATATATATATATGTGTGTACTATGGATTTATCCTTGATCTCAGTCTTTGTTTAGTAAGTTTGAGTCTTTTATGGTGACCATCAACTCATTATTTTTTCGGATCAACAAACAAGATGTGGAGATGGTGTGAGAAAGGAGGGCAAGGAAAGGTAATCTGAGGATAGCTGCAGTTACTTTTTATTTCTGCCAGCTATAAAGGACCAGTGTTCCTATTATTGCAGAGTGGTTTAATATATCCACATGACCTGTGCGCCGATCCTTGATCAGTTCTCTTGTTCTTGGCAGAGTATTGACTACACGGCCTTGGCGAGGCACTAGGAGAGGCAAAAACCATGCAGCAGATCTCAATGTACCTGCACATTTGTCTTTATACAGAGACAGAACATACAGAACACGGTGTGATGAGATCAGCCTTATAAAGAGAGAATAAGGGAGAAAGGATGGGGAGCATATAAGACTTGTGGTTGTGGATATGCACTGTTTGTGCAAAAGGGTCATCATTGACTGTGATGCTATCAGTACGCATTTTATATTCTCATGCAAGAATATAAAATTCTTAACAAGCCAGGGAGTTTTGCAGAAGCAAATAAACCACAACATAAAATGAAAATACTGACCATTCTACAATGTAATAATATGGTATCGTAAGGACTTAAAAAGACACAGTACATAGATATAGTCAGAAATACTGATCTGTTCTACTACATTTATGCATAGCCTTAATCAATATATTTATAACTGTGCTTTTTGTGAGCATTGCTTCTGTTTTGCATTAAATCAATCAAAACCAAACACTACTTGTTTGTTCATATTCCAAAAATTCTAACAAAAGAATCAATAAGATGCATGAAACTTATACTTATTAAAATCCATAAGAAGCTGTGCAATATCAATACTATTTGAGGCTCAGCATTCTTTTATTCTCTCTTTAATAACTGAAAACGAGTGATGCGATTGGTCTCAGGGCTTTAATGATTCTCGATACATAATTCAAGCCGCCTCACGCCAGTAAAGATACTTCTGTGATCCACAACTGCACTTAGTAATAATTTGCGCTATTGATGAACCACTAAATTTAGGGAGGGAAATTGTATCAATGGGCAGTGAGAAGCAATCAAGGATTGTGACTGTGTGTACAGAAAGAGAGACGGACTAAATCATTAGGACAAATGCACTCCCCCACTGACAGAAAATGACACTATCCTCAGTTGTCAACTAGTAAAGCTTTATAAAATAGGACATTAAAAAGCCATTTGGACAGGCCAATTTCAAGTCATTTTGTTCTACTACCCATGTACCATCACAGAGGTCTGCTGGCCATTAGCACGTTCTCCACCTGCATTCATGGAAAACTGTCACAATCATTTAACTCTCTGTGGATGGTGGTGGTGTGTGGGGGGGCATTCAATAGCTAAAGTCATGCGCTTATACACACACTCACCTATACCTTCCTGTTAATGTTAATAAAAGAAGTAATTAACATTAAAGTACTTTTGAGGCCTTATCACATGTATAGTGTATACGGGGAATTCTATCAGTAAAAATGAGACCGTCAAGTATGAATCATTCAGTCTTCCTTTAAAGTGCAGAGTGCAGGTAATTATATTTACTGTTGAACCATGGCGAAGAAGGCCCTGTAACTTAAGTACTTACTTTAACCTAAACTATCATCTTGCCCTAATGCTAAGTTGTTTTTTCTTTTAAATATACCTTGAAGATATTTTTTTCAGGTTTGTATTGCTCTTAACATCTCAGCCGCTCAAAAGCTCCCTCTTTAGTTCCTATTAACAATAATTGCAGATGACTTCTTGTCAAGATATCTGCCACGACTTTGAAGCTGGTGTCAAAAGGAATTCACCTTAAACTGCTATTAAAGTGTTATTTTGACAGCCCTCATTTTCAACCATGATGTTTTAACGTGCTTTATCACAAACTGAAGTCTAATCTGAACAGTTGTTTAGGTTGGATGACTTATGATGAACAATATTCAGCTTTTTATACACTTTCTGGAGCTTAAAACTGGAGTTTTTCCTGCCAAAGTCAATGACATGATGCTATGGAGTAAGTGCTGGTATTAAGGTTTGGTAATACAAATATTAAGTCTTACTAACTCAGACAAGTGCAGGTTGTCATGGCATTCCATTCATTCATGTGTAGAATATGAGATACATGTACTTTCAATATTAATTCAATCTAAGTAATTTTTGTAAAAGTTTACAAAATATTGTGGTTTTTTTTAACCATCCCAATGCCAGTTATTTCATCTTTTATATTTTTCTTGTGTTTCTCCTCATGTCTTCAGTGGGAGGAACTAGAAAATATGCAAATGAAAGAAAGTTGGCTGTTATTAAAGGAACTGGCATTTACCACAGGTCTCTTCCACAGAGTTACAGAACCAACTGGGGGTGCTCCTGAGCAAGCTAAACACAAAGTGTCTGCCCACGACACCCTAGCCTCGAAAAACACTAAAGTATGGCTGGTGCAGACATAAGCTTCAGGTATAGGCAAACATAAAAACACAAATAAAGGACACCAGTTTAGAGCAACAAAAAAAAAAAGAAAGAAAGAAAAATGCAGAGAAGACAAAGAATTGACAGACAGACAGACAGACAGACAGACAGACAGAGAAAGCAAGTAAGCATTTGCCGCTCTTGCCCAGTCATTAATGACCTGCGGCTGGAGGGTTGGTGCCAGCAGCGAGCGTACCAGTCTGCTCTGCTCTGCTCTAGGAGAATCTTCAGCCCACTGTTGTATTACTCACTAAGCACCAGCTGACAAGACCCATGCTTCATTATAAAGCAGGGTCTTCCAGTCTAACAAAATCCAAATGTGGGTACAGCCAAAACTGCTCAATGGTAAACCAGACAATTAATGAAACAAAATCAGTATAGGATGGAATAAATCACTGTTTTCAATATTCAGCGCAACACATTTTCTATTAAATTGTGTAAATATTTACTGAAAACTGCTGCAATTGATTCAGATTTCAGTGCTCCTCTCCCTCTCTCCATTTTTCTGATTGCCTCCTATCTCTGTCCATAGCCGTAGATGGGCGGAAGGTAAATTGGCCTCAGCAATCAGTATCCATTAAGCTCCACTGCAATAGTCGATTTTGCATTTGCCACAGAGTTCACCCGCAGAGAGAGGAATAGAATCTCAGAGGACAATAAAGCTTCATGTGTTTTTTGGCCGTTTAAAGAGAGATGAATGCAGAATGGATTTCTGCCATTGTAGGCAGAGACAAATGTGGAGAGAATCGGCTATTATAAACTCTGCTAATGCTAGACATGAAGCACTGCTCATGTGATTAAATCTGATCAGCCTATAGACTCAAGTACAAATCCAATACTTTTAGGCCTGTCATCCTTTCACGATTCTACATTCAGTCCAAGCACTTGAAATAATTGTGTGTAATGACATGGACGATAGAAATACACACAGGAATGGGAGGGGGTGTGCAGTTAGCAGCACACTGTGAGTAAGTGTATAATCTACTCTTCACCTTCACCAGCTGCAGCACACTGAAATAGCAGCCATGGTAATCCTGTTCTGTGATACGTCTGTGGTTCTTGAATGCAGTTAAACAGGCGGTAGGCTTTAATGTTCTGTGTGGCTGCTGTGAACCTGGTGGAGGCCGAGCATTAATCAAGATGCAAGTGAGCCAGGAGTGGCCCGGGTGGTCAATGAGACACACCTGCACATCATTAACCTCTGCCTATATGTGTGTGTTTCAATAGGAACTGACAGGAGATGGGTATTAGTAGGAAACTGCCAGCGCCCTGCTGTGCACCTGGAACCTGACAGGCAGAGTAAATGACACTGCCACATTCACACCCCCCCCCAAAAAAAATACCAGTGTTGTCTAGAAGATAGAATATTTTCAATGCGGAAGTGAAATGATGAACACATGTTGGGCATATGAAATCTCCATTGGCAACAGCCCTGCGTCACCTTGTCTCTCAGCAAGGAGGTCACTTTGTTATGCGGCAAGCGGCGCCATCAGACAGTTTGTGAATCTTGGCAAGCTCGGCACTAGGACAGAGCTTTCCAGAGAATTTACTGTCACCATCTGAGAATGTTTTTTATCCATACTGTTTTCTTGTTTTCTCTTTTTCCTCGTCAGCCGAGAACCAAAACATGAACAATGTCATCCTGCTTTGATCAATGACAGAGTATTTGTGCGGTAACCCAGTCGTCATACATATTAACGATTTAAGGCAATGATTTTTTGCGATTTACTTAGACAGTGTCAATAGAGCCTTTGCAGCTGAAAAAGCAAATATTTAAGGCGTGTTTACACTGAACAGCAAAAGCTACAGCTTTGTCAGTGTTTCCAATGACCCCAAGGTGCCTTGGAGTGTTTCTCCCCAACATGATCTGGGTTCTGCTCAAGGTTTCTTCCTGTTACAAGAGCTTTTTTTCCTACTGCCACCTTAGTACTTGCTCTGGGAGTTTCAGGCTTGGTTATGCAAAGCATCCTGAGACAATTTGTATTGTTATTGTCGCTGTATTAATAAAATTGAATTGACAAGGTCTTGTGGAACAGGTGAAGCAAATACATATAATTGGTTGATGCATCACTGCGTCGATAGAATGATAACAAAAGTTGATATGTGGGCCATTGGCTTCATGCTACATATTCCATTACATTACTGTACTGGTGCTGTCATTGAAACTGTGTTGTAGCTCCATTAGAGTCCAGATTAAGATTTGTCAGAAACTGCTACCTTGTCCCTTTGCCTTTAGCTGCGTGAATCATACTGTTTTTCATTTCCTCTCCACTGTCTCACGATCTCCTACCTATTCTCTAGGGTATATTTATGTGTCTGCTGAGCTGCTCCTGGTCTCTGACGGGACTGAGGGTGAAGTAGTGGAGCCCTGCTGAGGAGCTCCAGGACCCCCTCTATGAGTCATGATATTGTGAGCTGCACTGTGACTTGTTTCATCAGGAAAAGCACAGGTGCAACTAACAATAATAATAGCACACAGGTGTCCTGAAAAGTTATTCTAGGGCGCCAGCACAGTAGGGGAGAGTTGCCATAATAGTAACGTTTATCACTTTTCACTCTTGTACTCTCACTTTTTTTTTTAAAATACCTGTATGCAATGTTTTCATGCCGTCATAAATCACTTACTGAGCGTAACATGCTCACTAGAGAAACAAGTTGTGAGACATTAAGTAAAGATATTATCACATGCTACAGAGAATAAATTACAATCATTAGTGAATCTGATTGACCAAAGTTATAAAAATACTATACATTTATCTAGACATCTGACTGAAAACACAGTATTCAGTCAATGCAAATCATTTTGGGGAGGGGTCACAGATATCCAATCTATTCTATAGCCACACAGACTATTCATAGTCTATTTGGAAGTCTTATTAACAAAAAACTAAAACATGACTGACCTGAGCTCTGGTATGCAATACAGACCAGATTTAGTATTCATGACATATGAAAACCACGTTAACTGATAAAAAACTGATACATGCAGACAACCGCACAACATACCTATGAAACTTTATGTTTTAATGGGTTGGTGCGAAACCATTTTTCTAGCCACCATTCCATGCAGAGTGGACAAATCCCATCCCAATTACTTTGAGTTATGACTGTGAGGTCATTGGTTTGCTCCCCTCTATGTCCTTGGCTGATGTGCTTTGTGTAACCACCTAAACTGCTCAAACTACTCCTTGGGCACCTTGGAAGGCTACCCACTCCTCTAAGTGTAAATGCAGAGTAAATTCCATATATAATAATAATAATAATAATAATAATAAATTGGACTTTTATAGCGCCTTTCAAGAAACCCAAGGACACTGTGTGGTAGTGTTCGGATGGAGAAGCAACCATGCTGAAACACAAATGCAAAGATGTGGGGCACAGGTCAGGCTTGAACAAACACAAACATTCACTTAAAGATTTGTGCCTGACTAGAGAAGACTAAACCAAGGGCATCTGGTGGGAGAGCTCTGCATCTGCATCTGCTAACTGCTCAGCTTTCTAACAAAGTTATGTCAGGCACAAAAATATTACATACTGTATGATCTATGCTACATCTATACAACTATACGTGTTCCTTGGTCTATAAAGCCTAGGTAAAAAGGGGATAACTTCAACTTAAACATATGCATGTTATAAGAAACATGCAGCTACAAGCATGATTCAGTATGATGGGTCCAAGCATTAAAATCATTTGAGAAGAAGAAAAGAAGAAAGTAATGCCCATGTATCCAAATTGTTAATTGTTGGGTTGTAAATGCTGTCTCTTAAAAGGATAAAGCATTTGGTGTTTTCCTTTAAAAGATACACATCTATATAATAACACTGATCTGAGAAGGACCTCTTCAAGAAGGAAGTGTTGTGGGAAAGGATGTGTGTGAACTTTGTTTCGACCTCTCCTAAAGAGGACTTGTTTCTTCCTCTTTGAGAGGTTACATCTCACGCAACCAAGAGCACACGGTGCAGCACTGAAGCTGATCTTCTGTGATTGACAGGTTCCATGTAGGATTTAGTGGCATCTAATTAGTACCACCTCACCATCCCTTTCTAAGTGCCTAGGAGAACCTATGATGGCCTCAAAGTGTGTAAAACAATAAAAGGAGTAAGTTAAAAAGGGTATGTGTTCAGTTTGTCTGTTCTGATCTACTGTGGAAATATAACAGCGCACCATGACGCTATTAAAGATGACCTGCTCCTTGTGTACAGCTGAGGGATTATTCTAAGGAATAACCTCTTAGTGATTACACTAATGATAGCATAGTTTTAATGATTATGTTCAATGTCTGGCACTTTAATCTACTTTAGTGAATGACTCAGATCGCCATGAAGATTCTTCATGTTCACTTACTGTGTGGACTCTGTGCTTGACAAACAGTTTTAAGTTCATGACTTTTGTTGACTTAATTGCTCCCAGACACCCACATAATGTATTTGAGCTTTGACTGCTCACAACTTTGCATGAACAAATGTCTGGTACTTTATCGATTTCCACATTTTCTACAGGTCAGGTACAACTACAGAACATCACCTCTGACATTTGCTGGTGCTTCTTGTTTAGCCCAAGGACATTTAATCCACTGTCTTATTTCCTAACATTGTATCATGAGCATTACTTATATATGTGCACAAATGTGCATAAACATCATTGATCCCTTGCTCAGTAGAGCTTTGTTGTGACTGTTTAAGGGGATTTGCATTGCCCTTGCCTCAACAGTTGGTCAACAACAAAAGCATAAAGCCTAAAGCAATTGCATCTTTTATGCTTGCTTATATCTTATGGATTGAAACATGCAATCCAATGTGAAATACAGTGTATTCACTGGGAAACTGGACTTGCATGATTACCACAATGTTATTCTCTGTGGTGCACCTAAACCTGCAAAGCATGAAATCAGATCTCACAAAGAAAGTGTGAATTTAATTTGTTCTCAGATTTAATTTCTAAATCTCTCTATCCATGGATCCATTCGGTGCAATATGGTGCATGTACTGTGTATAATTTTGTCTTTGCCTTGCTGTGTTGTAAACCCAGACTCTGTGCTCCCAGGGATTCAAACAAAAAGCGTTCAATATGTTTTTCAGTGTGGCCAAGACAATGATAGAGAAAGGGCCATGAAGATGATGAGAGTCATAAAAAGGGGGATTGAGGTAAGGCAGAAGGCAGAGGAAACACTATTCACAGACAGTCTTGTCTGTTATGTTCTGAATACTGTATTATACTCCAAAAGTTCTTCAGAATGGGTAGTGCCAATCAGCAACCTACAGACTGAACAACAAAAGCCGTCTCGACAGTGAAAGCGGTTTGAACTCAGATTCTTGAGTAATAAAAAGATTTGACAAACTGTACGTAAGGAGGACAACAAAGGCTTTGTTGCTCTTTGACAGAATCAGCGGAAGCTAAACTAAATACATCTTTGATCTCAAACACATCCCATCAAACCAGTTAGGTGACAAACACAAGACTTGACAGCATTTTGAGAACTAAATGAATATCAGTGTGTCATGTATAACCTGTGCTGATCCTCTGTTCTTTGTCTCTTGACAAGAGTTTTGAATCTTTAATTTCAGACCAGGCTCTGTTTGACTCCAGTAACATCATCAATATTTTAATTCTCTGTAAACCTGATTTAAAATCCTGAGGATGGCCACACTTATTTTGCAGCAGAAGATAATTCAGGGCCAGGACAATTTCTCCTTTTTACTGTTTTTGGTGCTCATTAGCAAATTTAGGCTCTGTACCTGAGTAGCCAGAACCAGCAAAATGAATAAAAACTAATGCATGGCTTTATAGCCTTCAGCAAATAGATTTCTCTGTTTCACTTTATGTGTGTAACTTTATGGATATTAAAATCATCTTATCACGCACTGACATTATCATAAATATTCCCTTTACTGAAATCCATCCATACATACATGAATGCATCTGATGTTTCTACAGACTAAAATATTAATTCCAAAAGCATGTTTGAAGGCTCCATCATTCAAATTGGAAATATTGTAGACATTTCATACATTAGGCATTTCCCTAGAGCATTTGCATTGGAAAAAAAAAAGTTCAGTGGGTTCTTTCCAAATGGTTTAACTTAAATCTTCAGGATTTGGACTGCCGGTTGAACAAAAGAAAAAAATCTTAATGTTTTTAGTCTCAAAACCTTTTAATGAGCAATTTCCAAAATCTGATATACCCTAAGTGATAACTGAAAACGACTGATACAACTACAGTGAAAATAAAGACTAGCTGCTGTCCTTATCCACCCCCCTCTTCCATCTGTTAAATGCTTTATGTAATCCTGTCTGGCTTTTATTTTTGTCTTGGGTTTCATTATTCATCTATTATTAAACAGAGTTTTTCCCATTTTCAAAAGTATTTTTTTGTAAATATTGTCTTCTGAATTCTTTACTCATAGGGTAATACTCTACTACTTGTTTTGTTCAGAAGACAAACATTTCCCCTCTCTTCCTTGTCTGATAATATCATTCTGTTTGTATAGCCATTAGAGTCATGACACTCCTTTTGTCCTCTGAGACCCTGAGAAAGTGTGCTAGCCCTCCTCAGAGGACATGTCCACTTTCATCCAGCCTCTCCCACCCTGCTTCACTCTTATCCCTCCTTCTTTCCACCGAGACCATAGTGTGCCAGAGGTCCTTGGCAGCGTTTGTCTGTCCTGCTGGTGAACCTTTTTAGCTGGCGCAATTCAAATCCCAGTCCATCTGAGGCTCATGCCACTTAGTGTTAGGAGATGAGCTGGACAGAGAACTGTAGGCTTGGGAGAGGAGATGAGGTCTGACGCTTTGGACTAGATGTATGGTGAGGAAAGGATGGCACGGAGGAGGTGAGCAAGAGACAGTGGGGGGGCGAGAGGGCTGTCTGGAGGGAAATTTGGAACAGGGAACAGGGATGTCAAGACTGACCAAACTTGAGCATGAGACACAGAGGTAACCCAGGAAATTAGGATTTGATTAGCTGCGAGCAACAGTGTCCAGGATAGTGATGCTGTGACTAGATTATCTGAGGGGGGGAGTGTCTCCCAACTTTGCACTTACCAACTTTTCGCAGCAGGATGTAATTGAATAAAAATTGGGGGAAAGGAAGACAGAAAAAGATTGTTAATCTAAAGGCCACATGACACTGTAGAAAACAACAGAGGAGAAAAAAATCAAGAGAGGGACAGAAGCCAGTAAGAATGACCTGAAAGTTGGACGACCGAGTCTTTCTTTTAGAAAATGAACCAAGGATAGAGGTGTGGTATAGACTTGGACAAAGTAGCAAAGGATAGAGGAATGAGATCAGAAAATAATGTTGTGTGAGTTAAAGATTCACAGAGACGTCAAGGATGTGAGGTTGTTGTTCAGCCTGAATGCCAAAAACTGAAAAGACTTTTTTTCCGTTCGCTTTATTTTCCAAGGCTTTCACTGCACAGTAATGAGTTGGTAACTCTCAGACAATTTATATGGAAATTCACCTGAAACACTGCTAGCGATTAATAGGCTAATAATTGGTAACGGAGTTAGGTGAGAAAACCAATTTGAGGTTATAGTTAAGTTGTGGTTCTGGGCTCATTAGAGGAACTTTTTTTTTTCTTCCTACTTGGTGGTGAAGCCCAATTCTCTCCACCCCTGGAGTTACATGGCTGCTACAAGATGTTCACATCCTAAAAGTACTTTTAGTAAAACACAGAAAATGCCACAGCATGCAGCTGGATTTCCAATGGGGCCCCCTGGCAAACATACGTAAATGACTCCTCCTCACAGCCAGAAACCATCTGCACTTGATTTGAATCTTTTTCGGCGTACGTATAAACTCTCATGCCTTTGTGGTTTCCCAACCAATTACATAATATATACAGTACTGTTACACTTTATTTGACAGCTTTGAGTTTAGAAATTTGTGTTAAATTTCAAAGCAATTGTAAATTTCCAGAGAAGTAAGTTATGGTGGTCGAGGAAGCTCAATGCACTGGGACTTAAGAAAACGTCCTCATTGATTTAACAATGTGTGTGCTGCAAATATTCACAAAAGAGACGGATGCAGAAACACAATGTAAATACTTCCTTCCTAATCCTTGAGCTACTCAGTTAGGAGCAGAGTATGCGCTGGCAAAGATCTACATTCAATCACAACAATTCGTTCTGGTGGGCTATGCAGTGGACAGAAGAGTAACAGCTGTGTAGTCATACGATTTATCTAAGCCCTGTAGAGTTCAGTTTACAACAAAATGACTGATTAGTTGGAATATTCAGCTGATGCAGAGGTGTTCTTTTCTCTGTATTAGTTAAAAACACAGCCCACAATCAAATCCAAACAGCATTATCAGACTCATATCCTGATAAGAATTAAGTATGCTATCCTGGAAACATTTACTGGTCCTTTGCGTTTCTTGCAGTGTGTTTCTGTATTTTCTGGTGATTATTTTCTTGCTCTGTGTTTTCTTGAGTTGTAATGTGCCAAGCTCTTGGCCACTACCGTGGCTTTAACAGCTACGTAAGTATTTGTTCCTTATGTCTTCATACTTTTAAATATAAACCTCTCTAAAGAATACAGTATTGGAATTGTAGAAGATGTCCACAAATGATTGGCATGTGGACCACATACCAAAGTGTCCTTTAGCAAGACACCAACTTAGCTGTTCTTAGCTTTAGATTCAACTTTCCAGAAAATGTCCTCTGAATTTACAGTTAAAAGGTCTTTACCTTAAAAGCAGAATGTGTTTCTCTACATATACATAGCTGTGGACTGTTAAACCATGACAAATACACGGGTAATCTGTCTTTTAAAGTACAATCATACAAAAATAAACTACCTATATTCTACAATATAGTGTAAGGTGATCAACAACTGTTTCTCCCTGACATTTGACAAATTGCTGAAGTGATGAGGTAACACTGTAACATTCAGGTTAGCAGGTTGGTGTATAAACAAAGTGATGGGTGTCACTTCAGTGAACACTGCTGTTGTTCGAACAAGGACAATTACCCTAATACTTGCTTGGAATTAAAAACCTCATTACAGAGACTTAATTAATGATCTGGAAAGTAAAGCATATTAACAAATAGCAAGTGACAATGCTGCTGCTACGTTCGCCACATCTAATCTACATGTGTCTTTTATGCCACATTTTCCTCCGCAATCAAGTATAACTTTTCATATTCATGATGGGAAATTAGGACTCTAATATTACCACAGTGAAGGGGCTTTCGACATTGGACAAATACGAAGTAAAAATCCCCAAGGCACATCACTGGCCTTTTATGCTAAATGCTGCTATTACCACATGCAGCTTGTTAGCAGAAAAATCACAGATAAGCTATTGTAATGCCACAACATTAGTGCTCCAGTGACAAGGTTGCATATTTTTTGGAATGAGCTCAGAGTGCCAGTGAAATTAATATGTCATAGAAAGTGAGCAGTGCAGAGAGGAGTTTGGGCAATTTGTGCTCTTCCCTCTGCTCTATGACAATGAGAGACCATGTGTTTGGGAGATAAAGAAACGAGTGAAGTGACATTAGTATGAGTGGCTAAAGCACTTAAAGAAGAAACAGAAAAGGTAATAGGAGGACTAATTACGAGTTTGTGTAAAGAAGAGCACCTAAGATTCAGATGCTGTTTTAAATGATTGTAAATGTGACTGAAATTTACCTGTGCCTAAATCTTTATCTGCACTATATTTAGATTTTATATCCCGCTCTCCGTCTAAAGTTAAGAAATCCAGTTAAACATATTGAATTAGTTAAGGGATGGTTATTTTCATTCTTGGCAGAAGCCTTCTACATGGTGCGTATCAAAGCATGAAACAGCACTGGCTTTCATTTTGAGACCTGCAGCCCTGCTGGTTTTCTAATCAGGGACTGACACTCACCTGGGATGCAAGGTGAATGCAATTAGTGGAGCTACAATAGGCTACTTTAGCTGGCAAGATCAAAAAACCCACAATCCTCTTTCTTTTAAGGGCCCGCGTTTCAAACCAACTGATTGATCAGGTGCATGTGCACTCACTTGCCAGTTCATTAGGTACGCTAGTGAAAACCAGTGCATTATGGTATTCAGAATTTGTTTGAAATAATAAAGAAATGGAGTTGTCCAGATATTGTTTCTCTATGAGAACTATTTTCACTTGTGTATTTATTTAATGTGTACTATGTGTGGATACAAACATCACAAGTTTAGTTTTGGAGCATAAATACAGTTAAATGTCCAGATGAATGATGTGACTGCTTTGTTGCTGCAGTTACTAACAGCACTTACATACAGTATGCACAGAAAAATGATCATCTGTGAACACTGTACAAAGTCCAAACAAACCACCGTCTTGTATTTTCGAAAATCAGAGCAGATTTCTGTTCATACCATCTTTCTGAGCGCTTCTACAAGAGCTGCAACACTATTATTAAACAGTATATCGGTCTGTCTCGTTTGAATTAGAACCGAGGAGTTGGTAAAAGAGCATGTACGATAAATGTCAGAGTAAGGCTGTAAACATTTCATTTTTCCAGAAGATTAAATGTTCTTCAGTTGCAACATAATCAGAGTGATCTCAGGATGCATTTTTCCTATGTTTTCTTCTGTACTCTTATTTGACGTCGTCGTCTTAACAGTATTTCTAATCTGAATGTACATTCCAATGAAATTGTGTTACTTACTTGGGTCTGACAGGATGGAGTCTGTCTTGGGCAGGAACTGGTCACAGCGAATTCCTTGGTAACCTTCACGACACCTGTTGGAGGAAAAAAAAAAAGTCATTAAGTCAGCGAGATTTGCTGGGGAACAAATGCCACTACAAATGATCTCCATAAATGAGCTGCACAGGAGCTGCCTCCTCATGTTTTGAAGTACTGTGAGGTCTTCTTTAAAATGAAGTGCAGAAAAGTGCAAAGTAAGGCAAGCTGACAGGAGGAAATTTATAGTGAGGTGGTCTTTAGAAGAAGAAACCTGCACTAGGAGGAAAAACATCTCAAAGTTCATATAAACACACCGTACAATGTATAGACATGCAAAAGTGTGATGAATTGTTTTATCACTTAAGCTCTTCGTCCCTACAAATGCACTAAATTAACTGAAGGCACATTCCATAGTTTCTGGGCAGTCATCAGACTTTTGAGAAATTTAAACTGTTGAATTTGATAGGCACATTAGTGAGAGTGCCAGTCAGGCAATGATCATTAAGCAGCTAATGAATTCTGAAATGGGCTTGGTCTGCCCTTCAGAAAATGTCCTAGGAAAAGGCAATGCATTGCAGGGATGTGTTCTTAATTAATTTCAGCTCAATAAATATCTCCTTATCAACATATGGAAGAGAAACCGTGTCCTACAGTGCACAGAAATAGCACACAGACTGAAATGCCAGTATGCTGTGTAAAGCCTAATTGGCTCCCTCAGTTGGTTTGGCTATCAATCTTTGCCTGTGGCCATTTGTACCTTGATTGCTGCTCCGCTTTCCTGTGTTCCCCCTGAGGAAAACGCAGACTCATACAGGCAAATTAAATACCAACTTTAGCATGAGGAAGAGTTCATACCATCTTTTCAAATCTCACCCCACTATAACCCAATCATTGGGTCACTTTCTCAACTTTTTTGTTTCAGTAAGTTTCTGCTCTCCTTTCTACCCAGCCTGCATCCCTATTCCTTCACCGTTTACCCATGTGGCTTTGTCTGCAATCAATCTGTTTCAGGTCTGACAAGCTGTCAGCACAGCAAAAATACATATCTTAGTGGTCCCTGCTGCTTTAAACACTGACATCCGTGCAGCTAAGCACTAGAGCTGTGCAAAATTCTGTAATGTGACATATTTAAGACTTTAGTCTGAGCTGAATGATAACGGCATGGAGAGCAAACTCGCTTGACTGCGTATTCTAGTGGTATGCCTGGAGAGCATCTTCACTTTAGGAACGGGAAGAGTGCAAATATGGTGAAACAAGAAGTGATAAGAGAAGCCGTTAGCTTGAGTCTGAACTAAAGGAATGTACAAAAACAAAAACTGTATATGCTGCGGCATTGAACTTATTCTCTCTGATGTACCAGACGTAATAAACTTGAATTGGATTCAATTCAGGCAGTCTGGGTGGAGCTGCGACCCACTACAATACCACGCACTTATTCAGGTTTTGAGTGTATCGTCTAGTGACAATATCCATTCTGCATACTAAAGAGGGCTTGATTTTGGAGGAGCATCTCATAGCTGTAAGACTTTGTAAGTAATTGTTATGGCGAGGCAGAAACAAAGTAAATATATTTGGAAGTGAACCTCAGTACTGTCAGCTCTTTGGAAGAACAATTTGTCCCATTATACATTTTAATTGGCAGTGGCTTTCTTGAGGGTTTCCAATAGATACTGCAAAACAATTTACAATGAGCATTAGCATTTAGTGCATTCTGTAGTATGTGCTTTAATTAAACTGCTGTCCAAACATGTGACGTTTTGATGTCACAGTTATAGAAGCACTAGTGAGTATGAATACGAAGTTGATCAGATTATGGCTAGATTTCATGTAAGTTCATCAGCTGTGTTGTGCGACTCTTTAGCTATATCAGCTCCACAGGAGATTATTAATTAGCACAGAGCTGTAATCCAGCATTAATCCATCGCTGTGCTTTTCCTGAAGGCAACTGTCGACATTTGATTCACTAAAGAACGAGTTCTGTAAGATTAGTAAACACAGTAACCCAAGGGCTCATTTTTGTCAAATATGTGGTTTACCAAACAGCTGAATGTTTTCCGTGCTACATGTATAGCATAATGGGTCTGGTGTAGTCACATTCATCACACCACATCACCTTGCTGACAGATGGTAATGATATCAACAATGCTGCTAAGGAGCCCTCAGAAATCCCATCATTTGTCAAGGCGTCAGCATCGCCGCTGCTGCCGCCTCTCCACCAAGTTTGTTGTTCTCGGCTTTTCGTGCTACAATGTGCGATGCCAAATATGTGCTGTGTGGGAGCAGGGGAAGAAAACAAACACAAACAAATACTTGTTTGGAAGACGAGGTTTGAATAGCTTTTCAAAACTTTGGTAAAAGCGTTTTAAATGGTGCCATCACGACCCAGCTCAAGGTTGCGGAAGGCAGAGGAGGCAGCACATGACTGATAACTAAAAGGGTTATTTTAGATAAGTAGAGTGTAGAAACAAAGGAAACAAGGTGAAAACTGGAGGAGAGAGACTACCTGAGTGTCACCACCTTATATAGTGGAGCCAGATCAGGTTTACGTGAGCTGAATCTCTCCGTTGGCCACAATCTGTCCACCAGACTCCTGCAGAGCTTCCACATCAGATTTAATTCAGGATTAAAGTCTAAAATACCAACAAGTCACTTCAAACACAGCTAGATTTTTTCCCCCAATGCTAAATGTGTGGTTATTTAACATCCCTCCATGCCAGTGTGACCTTTGAGATGAGGCAACCTTTGTCACACCAAGTGGAGGGGAGAAAGATGATTAAAGGAACAGAGACTTAACATGTGGCAGAGTCTGTGTGTCATACTCATTAGAGGAGAACTGTGGAAGTGAGAGGAAGAATGCAATAGGCAATAGAAAAGACAATACTAAGAGGAGCCAGAAGAGACAATTATACACAGTTGCTTCCTTGTTGTGTGGCCCTGAGCGCCACAAACCGCTGTAATATCCTGCTTTATCATGTCTAGTGCCATCCAGTCTATGAAGTTATTGTACCCCACAAACCCTGCTTTTTATTTGCTTATGCTGTATCCCAGCTGAGATCAAAACACGTCAGAGTGTTGCTTCATGAAGCTCAGAGGAATGAATCTGAGAATGGATGAGAGAACGTTGGATCCCTCCTAATTAGCGCCACATTCATTAATTAAAAGACAACAAGAAGGGAATGCACGTGCAAGCACGCGTGTGAGCACACGGATGGTGTGAATCCCTCACAAACATACAAAGCAACACAGAGGAGGAGATAAATATAAACTTGCCACCTAGAGGATGACGAATATCAGCAGACATGTACTGGTGAACACACACACGTCCGCATGTATGTATGTGAAAGAACATATTGGCTATGTGCTATTTCTGTTTTCCCACACAGGTTAAAAATGTGTAGCGTGTGTGAACCAGTGATTTATACGGCATGCAACGACTCTCTGGATCTCTGAAAAGGTCACACAAATATAAATTCAACGTATTTAGACACCATCAATTCCTCTTTGGTAAATTAGAAGTTTACCCAGTCCCATGATGCACCACTGATGGGGCTTTTCGATTAACAGGGAACCAGTTTCATACTCTTTGAAAATGTAGTTCCAGGAACTTTTTTTTATGAATTGTTTCAGAAAAATGAAACATTGTCGCTTCCAAGGTGTGAAGCAGTTCTTTGTCTGCCAGTGTGGTATAGTTCTTAGCACCGTTCAAGGCCTCACAGCAAGGTCTGCGCGTGCTACTTGTGCTTGTGGGTTTTTTCTAGGTGCTTGGTGCCTGAAGGTTTAGAGTAAGCTGTTTGGTCTAAACATTGACGCTAGGACTGTAGGAATTACTAAGAACACATTTTTAGGATATTTGATCTTGCCTATAAATAACCAGCAGAAGATGAAGTCAGACTGACTGTGATCAACATGTGGGGGGCTGTCCTCATGTTGAATGTCATCACAGACCAGAGGCATGTTCTAAAGTGGTGTGCAGCAGAGTTATTTACAGAATATGCCCAATCTAGAGACTGAAAAATGTTCTTTCTCTGTAGGGATGATCGTTGTAGTGCTCTTCCTGGGGTGGCACAAGACAGCAAACATTCATCATGTCCACGGATTTCCTCCTCAGATACTAAAGACGTGATACAAATAAAATAATGAGGCAATCTGCAGTGTCAAACATCAAAAGAAACATTAGGGATCCAAACAACCACTTCTCTCTCCCTGGCAGGGCAGCCATTTAAACCAATTTAATACACAGCAACCCCTCAGTTTCGTGAGGCTCAACGGTCTATTAAAAGAAAATATGCCACAGTGCAATGGTCAGACTGTGACAGGTTGGTTCAATGATCTTCACATAGAGGGTCATTTTTCTGGCATGAAATTCATTTGAGCCAAATGGCTGAAACACTTCCAGAAAACTGCCCAGCAAATAACAGAAAATAGCTGAGGGAAAGCGCTGTTCCTGTCATGGTTGGAGCTTTACCCTCCAACAGTCTGTCCAGGAGGATTTTAGGAGGTAAAATCACTACAGACACTTTCATAATTTAAAATTAAAAACTTTAATTCAAAACATACTGGAAGCTTTGCAGTGTTTTTAATGCTTATCTTGTTAATTAAACACAGTTCTAAACTTGTTCAGGAGACTAATCTGTTTGTACAGGCCCATTTCTAAAAATGAATCAGTCGCGCCTCATGTGGAAATGAAGTTATTCATTATTTTGTAAAAATGCAATGTTTTACTGGCACAAGTGAGAGAGGCACATATAGCTCCACTCACAGGAGAGGTTCATACAGGGTTTATAGCGTTGGGAGTAAACATTTACAGCCAGGCATAGAGAAAAAGTCAATTGATCAATAAAAGAATGTCAATTTAATGCAAAGATTTCAGCATCTAGTAAAACAATACAACAACAAGCATTTAGAGGAAGTTGTGGTAAGGACAAAACCCATGTGGGACCAACTGAAATCGTAACAGATATTATTTCATTTTGTTATTTCTAATTAGGTTTTAAGCCGGAATAATGAAGATTTGAAAATAGTTTGTTAATGTGGATATGTAATGAAATCATATCGTTTGATGCATCAGACCCTAATGTAATCCAGTATGTCTGCTTGGCTTTAATAGCAACTTTCTGCTTGGTTTGTTTAATCAGACCGGCAGACAAGCAAATACAATTGGCAGCCTGTATTTCAAAGCAGGCCTGAGATGATTACTTTTCTGCTTTTCTAATGATATTACGTATCGCTCAGCCGTATGCGTTTCCGCTCATTGCTCGTTTTCTTGATGGAACCAAACTTTGAAATGAAAATCTAGCTTTTCTGGGTATCAAGGGAAAGACTTTTCTCTCATTTTTACAGACGGTGATGATTGAAATGCATCTGGGGCGCCATGGCTCAGCCTGACAGTTTATGGAAAGGGGCACGCAAATCTGTGTGTGTGTGTTTATACACTATATATTGATCTGTGTGCATGTAATCCTAAATTAGCATTCCACTCATAACTTGAAGGCTTTCTTTAAAATCTTTCTATACATGCATATCAAAAGGTGTGTACACTGAATACCATCACTAGCATGTCAAATGTTCATTTCACAACAACTGTGTCTCTCATTGACCTCTGCCACTTCAAGCAATAGTCTAGTGAGCAAAGTAGGTGTTCCAGACTACCTCTTTTAAATCTACTGTTGTGTTTCCAGGCCAGCAAGTATATTTAGTCCATCCAGTCATCTGGGTTTGCCCCATGGTCGCTTCCTCCTGGTTTGAGATGCTGGAAACATGTCCCTGAGGAGGGGTCGCATTTGTATCAGAGGGCCATATGACCTCATCCCCATTCCTTTTTTTTCTAAATCTCTTCATATCTGAGCTCCTCAGCACAACTCCAGAGACCCAATAACGGAAACTCATTTTTGTTTGTCTTTATCCACAATCTCTTCTTTCAGTCACTGCCTTAATCCGCAATCTTGTTCTTTCAGCTACTACAGCAGGTCAGGAAAGAGATGTAGATCAACTTGTAAGCTGAGAGCTTCACTTCGAGGCTTGGCTCCATCTTCATCATTAAAAAGACCGGTAAAAACTGCAAAAGCAGCTCTAATCCACTTGTCAATCTCTCGCTGCCTGTTCAGGATCCCATGTTGCTTCAGCTCCCTTGGATCTGTTCGAGAAGTCTGTACATTTAGACGAACTTTACTCTTTGTTTTTCTCAAAGACAAGCCGGTTTACCCTCAAGGAAGAGCACAGCTCACGGTTGGGGTCTGCTATCTCATCTATTACAAAACAATGCACACGGCACGTTAGACGTCTGCACGTAGAATGAGATCATGTGTTTTTATCAGTCTGTCATTAATGTGTATCTGTCTCACAACGTAATGGCGTTGACGTCAATGAGATAACTTCGCATTAAGTGATTTGACCATGCCGTTTGGCTTTGCAGATTAAATTCAACACAGAGTAGGTGAGCTGCCGATGTGTGTATGTGGCAGGCGGTTTGGGGGAGGCAGCTCTGCAGATGGGAGGGAGGGAGGGAGGCAGAGACACTTTTGGGAGCAATAGGGAAAAACGCAACACGAGCACAACGTTGTTTGGGACGTGCAAAAATATTTCCGATTTGTTATGAGACCATGGCAGAGTAAATTAGACCCTGGCGGACCACCATGCTATTAACATTGTATAGAAACCCCTGTGGCAATGGGTGGATGTGATCAGGTACCACCAATCAGTTCAGATGTCTCTTCTGTTGTATCCCACCATAATACCACACACCCCTATGTCTGTTGTAGAAAACTGACCACAAGCCCAAAATTAAACTGGAGCTTCTGCTCTAATAAAAAGGAGAGGTATGTATGTGTTAAAGATGCTCTCATTCTGCTGAAACCTAATTCCTGTTTAATTTCTGCAAATGGCCTCCTTGGAGTTAGCTCTTTAAGAAGGCTTCATATTTTCAGGTTTAAGAAGACCATGTTCCTTGCCCAGTTAATTTTAAAGTTGGTCAGACTGGATCTCAGAAGTAAAGTTCCCTGAGATTCTGCTAGCAGCTAAGGCACTTTAGGAATGTGTAGTTAAACTGACCTAAATCTTTACATAACAACCTGAATGAAGTCAGGTGTAAAGGCCAGGAATCCAAACACCCAAAACTGTGAGAATCTTTTCCTAAAATTTAATCAATGTATCCCCAGTCTGCAGTCTTTTCTGACACTTCTGCTCCGTTCTCTCTAGATATTTGCAGTTTTCATTGCATCTAATTCCTGAGCTTCTCTCTTTTGTTAAATAAAACATGTCTCCCACTGAATGTTGCATACATGCCATGGTGTTTGAATGTGCACCCTCTCCCCATCTAACCACTAGCCCTGTGAAACTCGCAACCCTTTCAACACACACAGGAAGTCACTCAATAATTCAAACCTCTGCCTGGTCACTGATCTAAATTAAAACAAAAATTCACTTTCCCTGATGTATCTTATTTCAAATTCATTCCTAAGTACTAATCTTTACCTCCATTCCCCTTTCTGTCCTCACATCATCCAGTTCTTTGCATAGTTTGTACCCCATGTATGCCAGTGGGACTGAACTTTATTGCAAAGGAAATGTTACAGAGGGTAATATGATCAAAGCATGATTACATCAAAACCTCAGCAAATATATTTCAAAGTCTTAGTCTTATTAACCCCTGCAGCATTTACCAATTTCTCCGGTATCCAGGTGTATTTGGACCTAACAGTTGTCTGAGTACTTACTGGGGAGCTCCACAGAGAACAACATTCCTTAAAGGGATTTTTTTTCTGTTTGCATTCACACAGCCTATACAAACTATGTAGTCAGGTTATAGCTGGCCGACATGTCATTTGCTCTACATGCAACAGCAGACAAAAACACACAAAATGTTACACTTAAACAATAATTGTTAACATCAGTTACACAAGGTTCCTCTTGTGCTTGGAGGTCGGTCTATGAAGAACAATCGTTCTGAGTCCCTGCATTGCAGCCAGAAATATAAAGTTGAGAATTCAATAGCTGTAGGTAACTATGAAAAGTTTCTGTGCTGGACAGAATTTTAGCTACTTACTAAAGTTTTTTATTTTTTTTTTGTACTCAGAACTTGAACATATCTTTCAAAATAATGACAATCTTTTCCTAACCAGCTAGGATTCTGGTCATTCCCAAACCTAGTCTGCATCAAGACAAAGCAAACAGTGGTGCCTGTCCAAGGAAGATGAGGGCAAAGTTTATACTAAGAAATATTTTCATAATCTTGTTCTCAAGTCATATAAAAGTTCACCTATTGGTTTGTGTTCTTTCTTTCTCTGTCATTTATTTCACTGGCTTGTCATACAACAGTCTGCAAAAACATACCCAGTGTCACATTTTGTTCCATTTTTAAGGCTGAATGTTAAGAGTAATTGTTAGAACACAAGGTTCCTGTTGTGTTGGGAAACGTCTACTCTCACGTATGAGTTTAAAAAAGAAAAAAAGAGATCTCAAGGCCTGCAGTACAACCACAAATAGAACAACTTTCCAACATCAAACTATAAAAAAGTCCCAGTGGTCTGAAAGTACCAAAGAGTTGTAAGAAAACATTTCTTCAAAATACATATAATACATGCAATATTAAATGTATCGTGAGCAGCTACATTTCTAGAGTTTTGGACAGAATTTTAGCTACTTTATTCCATTTTTTATTATAAACCAGTCCAAAGTGATCTTTGGAGCAGTTCTGTCTCCATAACAACACTCTTTTCCTAACCAACTAGGATCACAGTCCTTTCCTAACTCTAATCTGCATCAAGAATGAATGAGTCAACAACTAACAACTGACTAAAATAGATTATAAATTTATTCAAAGGACAGCAGGGACGTTTGGAGAAGTCCTCCTGGTACACTCAAGCTCCCCCTCCAGTTCAGCAGAAGTCACCTGAGTTCAAATTACTCTGTGGAAGACCAGCATGTTGCTATATATAGGCACTTTCCACTGAACGTTACAGAGCGATCTTGATAGGAGCTGGAAGCACCATTAACAGGGAGATAACACTTGAATCCAAATCCTTATCTCTTTCTTTCTGCCCTCTCACCCTATTTTTCTTTGACTTTCACTCTTTATAAATATCACTTAGACCTCTTATCTCTGTGCATAATAATTACCTCTAAGTAACTTTGATTAGATGTTAGATGGTCTGTTCATTCTGTTGATGGTGAGATTCAGGTAATGTCTCTTTACTGCCTCTGGATGTTAAAGGATAGCAAATTAGGCATTACCTCATGTGAGTAGTTTTTAGTCTTTTAACAACAACAGCCTGTACTGCATGCATTCATATACATGACATAGCTTGGCCCAATCACAGCTTTCCTATTTGGCTGTACACCGGACTGAGCAATCAAGGTTTTGTTTAGAGGACCGTTGAAGGGCTACATGAATACTACCCTTCAATCCCCAAAATAAACAAGACACACCACATTAAGGTGGGGTAACTGTATGCAAACTAGACAGGGCTTTTTTATGTGAAGCCACTTCACCAGTCTGTGTAGAGTTTGGGCTACAATCCCATCCAAGCCCTTGGGGATGAAATGAAATGCTGATTGCAAGCTGCTATTGAGATGACACAGACCTCACTAATGACTTTGTTATTGAAAAGGAGCAAATTCTGCTGTCAGACTCCAAAATCTGGTGGAAAGCCCTTTGTATTCTCACATACGTTCTTTTGGTTGTCCACATAATTTTGGCCATGTCTTGCAAAGAAACTGTATCCTGATCATTAAGATGTATTCAGAATAGTTTAATATCTGTGAGAGAGCTCATTACCAGACTCACAACATATAGCTCTGACCAAGACAGTATGTTTACTCTGACTTTGGTGTAAACTATAATTTCCTTGCTTTTTTCCTCTTGGTTTCAGATAATGAGTGTTTCTAGCTTTTATTTGTTTTCTGCCTGAAATGTTGTTATGCCCTTTGGCAGTTGAAACAAAAGAAAACCATGGTCTTGGTTAAATACGGTTCCGCCGGGATGGCTCTAATATCGCATCCTAATTTCAGAAAGTACACCAAAACACCCAAATGCCAAAGGGGGATTTATGCAGGAGAGCATGTAGTTTGGGTTGAAGAACAATAATCACATGAAAGCTTTGACCTTTGGACAAAATTAAGCAGCAGAAAAGTCCGTCAGGGTAATCAGATAATTAAACTACCCCCCGTTTGGCCTTACAAGGATTTTTTTGGTCCTTTGGAAATATTTGCTCATTGTCAGAAGTGTCACTTGCATGCCCCTGATCCCATTAGAGCGGGTTGTCTAAGGATAATACTTCACAAAGTTATAACCTTCCGGAAACTGGCAGCCACTTCATCTCCCAAATGTTGATGCTATGATTTAGATTCTTGTGCATGTAAAATGTAATTTCACCGCTGGAACAATGTGCCATTGATCATAGGGAACTTCAACAATTTTCCTGAAAGCAGCTCTGCAGGCAGCTGCTGTAGGATGAAATATAAATCCAGCAGAAAAGGTGTATGCAGATGGAGATGAAGGACGTGATAAAAGGAACAGAGAGATCAGGAATGTTTCCAAAGAGATGATGCATAATCAATTTCTAGCAGTTATTGTACTTATGCATTTTAAAACGTTCTGTATGCCATGTTCCAGCTTTCATGGTTTCACATTTTAACTTGTGAACCTGGAATTGTTGAAAGGATTCAAAGCTGCATGTCTGCACATTTGTGCTTAATGTATTTAAATAGCTTTGCTTGTCACAATTCAATCCATTACTTCACTTAGACTTGAACTGTACTTTCTTTCACTGTTTTTCTTCTTCTTGCCTTTTCATTATTTGCAAGCAGTTTCCTTTCAGTTTGCAAATAATAAAAGACAAGCCACAGAAAACCAAAAGCAAGCCACAGGACTCATTTTGTCATTATTTCTGACCTGGAGCTCTTAAGCGCAAGACCAGCCGAATTCAAAACTTCATAACTAGGAAGAAGCTGGTTACATGGAGCACTTGAAAGTAGCAACACACCCCGCGAGCCAATTATTTTTAGAGAGAGAGAAGGATTCTATGTGGGAATGGAAAAGCAAATGCTGGCGAGACAAAGCTGTATGTTTTCACTAGCAAACAACGGCTCCTGTCAGAAGAAAGTGTGAACAAAGGTTTACATTCAGTAATGTTTCCATAATGCTCTTTTCAAGGTACATGAAAGTGGATATTAGTTCTGGGATTCTGGGGGAAATATCAGTCCATATTAAAAATGTAACCATAATTACTCTCTGTCTGTTTTGGATTTTAGCTTTAGGGAAGCAGGACAAAGATTAGAATGCAAATAATCATAGATTTAGATAAAATCTTCAGATGATTTTAATTGTATCCGTGTGACGGGCTCCTCTGCCTCCAGGTAATATACAAGAATATGACTAAATATGACAAAACCTGAAGCAAATAGGGATTTTATGACAGGGCACTCCCATTTTTAGAGGCTTTTCACCTGCAGCGATGATTAAGGACTTTGATATAAACAGCTCACTAAGCTAAGAGAGACAGATGTCAAAGTCACAAGAGTCTATTTGGTTTTGAGCCGTCACTCTCACCAGGTGATTCGCTCGGCTGGCAGCTTTGGTTCTACTCTGCATGAGAATACATCTTTGTGAAAACTTTTGTTTCCTTTACCCAAACAAAACAACTTCAAATCAGCATAAAGCCAAAGCTGATAACACTGATGCAGAGCAAGCGTGCCAGTCTGAAGACTGAGGAGTATAATATCAAGCATAAGCACGTTTATTGTGCCAGTTGAGATAGGAGATAATTGATGATCACATAAGGGAAACTTGGCATTCACTCCAGGAGAGAGGAGAATGTGATTTGCATTCATTTAAACCTAAAGTGATGACCTTTGGGGTTCTCTGTTGTTACCCTCTGAGTGAACTCCCAAACAGAACAGGATTGCTTTCATGCACACAGGCGTGTTTGATAAAAGCCTCAAGTATATCCTCAACAGGAAGAGCAGAATCAAAGGTTTTTAACAATACGAGCGTCTGGGTTCGGGTATGGTGCCCTGCTGAAATGAAGCCGGGGCGTCTCTGTTTTGCTCCAGACAACTGAGTGATATGAGCTGGGACAAATTCAATATTTGAGTAATTCAGCGTTTTTCCAAAGTTTAACGCATGACCCTGTCTCTGACCTCACATATTGAAACTGCTGCTGGTTGGGGGGGAAAAAATTGCAATATGAATAAATGAAACTAGGATTCCATGCATTTAAAGCTTATAGTTATGAGCCTATAACAGTGGTGCCCTGAACTGGCACCAGTGAGACAGACTGAAGATTCTAATTTTCTAGTCAAACTGTGTATGGTATTGATTGAAGAAAATACTTATATTTTATACGTTTGACAATGATAATATCTAAGTCACTCCCTTGCGCACTCTTGAGATTTCTCACGTAACATATTAATGCAGTAAAATGAGATTTCATCATCATTTTGTGAAAATCTTGGGCCGTGTGACGACACTTGAAAACTTGAAACTGTTAAGGTTTTTACACCAAGCTGAGATTAGATCCTTTGGAATATCTTAAGAGTGGTATCTTAAGTGGTTGGAATGTGCTTTACAGTAACTCAGTCTGTAATTTTTAAAGGCCGCAAAGAGAATATTACTAAAATTCATGTTTTGTACAATAGCTCTCATCTCAAAGAGCCAGTGAGACTCTTGAGGACTAATCTACCCTTCAAACTGTATTGGAAAGATTTCCAATTATATTAATATAATGAATAATGTCAACTAGTCTTAATTGCAAAAGAACAAGACAATGATCTGAACAGAACAAAAACATACGGTCAGTCTTGAATGTCTTGAGGTTGGCCTCTCTAAGTGAAGCACACATCTTCATACTAACTGAGGAAACCATGAAGGTAACAAAAGAGGTCATTTTATCCTCATCATTTTTAATCCTGAACAATACATTACACTTCACAAAGGACTGCAGACAATAAAGAGGACAGTAAGTGGAAGAAAATAGCTGCAACAACAAAAGCAAAAGTGAAAATCTGTTGTCAACAGCATTCTTGAGAGCGCAAGCTTTGTTATGAGGAAAAGAAAGAGGCTAAAGGAAATAATTACTACTTTACGGGAGACGACTTCCGTTGTGCCCCAGGACTGGCAACGCGCAGCAGCTTATGTGACCCAAAAAGGCCAGAGAAGTGCACCCTGCCAACAGAACAGAAATGCTGCCACCAAAGCTGCTTCATTTCAACCTCGCCCCAAGAGGTAGCAAAGAATCTAGTCTTTTTATTGAAGTAGCCTGAGGAAGAGAGACAGCGCATGGCAGTGGTGCCAGCTTCTGTCATGCTTTGCATAATTTTTCTATAATCTGTCGTTACATAATTTGCAGACAGCAGATTTGTGCAGTGCCTACTTTACTACTATCACAACTAAATCCTCACTTATTTTTCAGTTGGAAGGACATTCTAAAGGGCTGGAAGCCACATCACCATGCAGTGTTTGTTGGAATATTTTCATGTTACAAATAAAGAGAGGTTTCCTAGACATTTCTAAATGCTTTGGCAGCCACTGAGACATGGTCAGGTATGAAAACATACTACACTAAGAACTCATCCATATCCTGTGTAACATGTACAAACCCTCCCTCCATTTTCCCCATGTGCTGTATATAGTGTCATAAGTAATACCTTATAAATAATGGTTTTTCATTCATTTACCAGAAGTTCATGCTTTCCTGCCACGGGCATGTCAGTGCTCACATGTAATCTCAAGAATATAAACACATACAGAGTGTGCATGTTAAGAGATCCCTTCACTGCCAGTATGGAAAGGAGGAATGATTGTGCTGATCAATAACTCATTCAGTGTACAGATGGGAGTTAAACCCTGAAGCCCTAGGCTATTTTTTGAAATTTCCACCTGAAAAATCATCGCCATAATTCAGTCATTAATAGCACCGCAGCTGAAAGGCAATACGAACTCTCTACGTCTTTTGGATTTTAAAATACAATAAGTCTATGTCTCCATCACCAGGCCAGAGTAAGATTTAAAAAATGTCCAACAAACATTTTAATCTCCACTTATTCAACGCTGTAAATCAGAGAGTAGGCAGGCATTTTTTTTTTTTTGTTTCTGTGGCAGGGCAGTTCCTAAAATTACCATTTGAGGCGTGCTCCAAAAGCGAACTGGAGCAGCAGAAATGTTTTAACATGTTGTAAAATCTGTTTTAGTCTCATAAATTTAAATTATACTCCAGCTTCCTCCCACCATCCAAAGACATGCTGGTTAGGTTCACTGGTGATTCTGAATTGGCCGTAAGTGTGAGTGTGAATGGTAGTCGGTTAGTCCTGTGATTGACTGGAGACCTGTCCAGGGTGTACACCGCCTCTCACCCAATGAAAGTTGGGATAGGCTCCAGCCCCCCAGGAAGAGCGGTTACAGAAGATGAATGAATGAATGAATGAAGTTTAAATCATATCAGGGTTTAAACTTCTGCATAATTAAAGTATGGAGTGCTTTCAGTGGCGGATGGTTCACAGGTGGCCATCAGCTGCCCACCTTTGCCATGCCTTTTTTGAATGAGTCATAAATTAGTTGGAGGCAGGGGCAAGATGATGTTGACTGGATCCACAATACAGGTCTCCAACCATGATTAATCAGTAGGAATCACAGAGGGTCTGTCGGTCTATATAAACTCAACAGTCATCAAACATTGATGTCAGTGAGCCTTTTCTAAGAATTCTCAGCTGCAGCTCTAGCAAATGTGAAACATCACAAAAGAAGCACATAAATGCAGCATCCATTTTAGCTGCAGTTGGCTTGAGATATGCAGATACAGCAGACCTCCAGAGTGGAAAAGGTTAAGGTTAAAATCTGAAGTGTACAGGCACTATTTCAAATGCAAATTATATTCAGTCAATGACCTTGAAGTGGAGGTGCAGTGTGTCTGATACATTTTCTCTGCTAAATGCGTTCATCTGCAGATTTCTTTGTGTACATTTGTACATTTGATTTTTTCAGCTTCAGACATACAGTATTTCTGTCCACTGAGATAGAAGCAGCTGTATCACAGCTCTGAAAGTGCATCGCGATGTATCACTTCAATTTGACAGGGCCATGTTTTACAGCAGAGAGGAAGGAGAGGTGAGAGAGAAGACAAAAAAAGGGAAAGCTTGGCATCTATAGGGAGACAATACGTGATGTGAACTCATAAGACTGTGCCACCTCCTGTAATTGTGTGCCTGAATATGTGCGCTCGTGTGGATATGTATGAGAGTATGAAAGAGAGAATAGAGCACGGGTGGCAGCTGTAGTATTAATTAGGCAGGTGAGATGAGTGGACTGCATCATTACATTGGCAATTAGAGTGCAGTCTATTTTCCTAGCATGCCCCTGGGTCTGGGAGAGGAAGACGAAGAGATGGAGAGCAAGTTGGAAGACGGAGTGAGGTATGAAAGAAGAAGGGCGAGAAAAGCTGGGGGGTTTAAAAGGGAGAGAGGATGTTATGTGGTTGCGAGTGACGAAAAAGGATTTGTCTCTAATCCCTCCAGTGATAGCCCGCTTCTGTGATCTCTACCACCTTGTCAGTCAATCGCAAAACAATGTAATAGTTTAATAGAATTCAGTTGATGTGACGTGCTTCCTAGATACCTATTTCCTTAAAGTGGTCATACAGTTGTGTGATGGACGATTTAAACTTGTAAAAGTGAGAAGCTGCCTTTGGACGCAACGTCACACTGCAGTTTGCTGCAATTTATTTCCCCCTCTGGTGTGTGCAAACACACAAACACTCTGTAAAATGCTCATAAGTTGTACAAGAGATTGAGAATTCTCTGATAATTGCTGCAAGTAAGAAGAAATAACAAAGCTGCAAAAAAAGTAGGGCAGCCCCCTTTAGCTGGTCCAGCTGCAAGATAAACGTGTGGCCAGCATGAGCCATGAACCAGATAGTACTCAATGTACGCCATCAAATGTCACCAGATATGCTTTCACATTTTGGATTAATGCCCAGAATTGATACATGTCTTTTTGTCCGGAGACATGTAGAGACATGTCCATCTAGAATAATATGTCTAATCATTGTGGTTTTTTTTGTTCTTTTAGACTGACTACCGACTTGTTTTTGTGACTTTTGTTCAGGATTTTGAATGGAAAGTGTTCTTATGAAACCCTGCGTTCAACGCAAAAGCTAGTCAAAACAAGAGGGAAATACAAGGTGCAAAAAACATTTCTCCCTTGGTCCAAGTTCAGAAATGTAATAGTATCACATTTTATCAGCAACTAGTTATGGTATGGTAATGTGGAAATACCCATAAATGTCTCCTACTACTGAGCAGATACTCGAGCACAGTGGACGTCCCTTTGGGGGGGAAAGTGTCGGTGGAGACGGAATGAGGTTTTTGTCAAGCATTCAGATGCATTTCAGTCACTCTGAAATGTGTTGCTGGGGTCTGAACCAACCCGCTTCCCTGAGGGGAGATCCATGGTTTGGATGAGCAGGTTTGTGTAGTGATGTCTGTGCTGGTCAGGCAGTATGGCGAGTGGGACAGAAAGTTGAAGGGAGCTGGCCAGGATGACTTTGGTTCTGTCATACCAAGGTCCCCACTCTAACTCCACTATAATGAGCCTGTCAGCATGGTGTGAGCCATAGGAGATAGGCTGCCCCCCATCAACCCAGTTTCACAGTCAAGGATGAAACGCTCTGTGTACGAGTACTTGCATGCATATGCTAGAATGGTATATGGTTCCATCTGGTTTTTTTTCTCCGCATTTCCTGTAAAGCGGCTGTCATCCTTGCAAGCGGAGAGTGCTTTTATCTTTAAAAAAGGCTGCTCTCTTGACCTTTATCCTGTTCACATCCTGTCAGATAAACACTCAGCTGTATAAATACCACAGATCTTAGATGTGACTTTAAATCAAATGGACAGCATAAATGCACATTACTGTTATTAATAATGGTGTGATTCACAGATCAGCCACAACATTAAAACCTGCTGTGTTCTGCTGGGAAACCTTCCTGGCATTCATGTGGATGTTACTTAGACATGTAGCACCCACCTAGACCAGACCAGACACCCCCACCCCATAGCAATGACACTCCTTGATGGCAGCAGCCATCCCCAGCAGAACAGCACAAGGTGTTGACCTGGCCTCCAAATTCACTAGATCCAAACTGATCAAGTATCTGTGGGATGATCCACAGAGGCCCCTCCCCTCAAAGGCCCCCACTAACAACATCCTGTTACCAGACACCACAGGACACCCTCAGAAGGTCCATGTCCATTCTCTGATGAGACACAACAGTGTTGGAGACACAAGGGAGACCTACACAATATCACTGCTTTAGGGGTGTGTGTGTGTATATACATTATAAACCTGGAATTCTAATCAATAATAGCATATTTTGAGCATATTATCAAGCTCTAAATGAGCATAAACTCATTCTGACTCTGATAATCTCCCAGAATGTCTCCAAATTCCTTGAGAGACGTTTCTTGTTTACACGTTGTCCCTTTTTAGATTTTAGGCCGGCAAACAACTCCAAACATTGTGTGTGCTTGTGGTGTGCATGTGTGTGCGTGTGTGTGTGCTCTGTTTGCCTGAGCTCAAGCCTGTGTGCGTGTGTTTTGCTATAAAGCCTCCCTGATCCAGTGTTAACTGCTCTCGTAAACAAGCACCTGCCAGATGTGAGCCTCAGTCCACAGAGGACTACTAGCGCCTGGCTGTGAGTGGAATCCATAACCAGAGGTGTCCTCTGCTCACTGCAGCCTTTTGTCTCAGACATATAAGGCAAAGTCGGAAGCCAAACACAAGTGACCTTCTGCTAAAGCTCAAGCTTTACTTTCCTCAACTGAAATATTTCAGCGCCTCTGGAAAGACAGACATGCAGCTAGACAGATACATTGGCAGGACAAGTTGAAAGTGCTGTAAGCTGTCCACTAGAAGGATTTTAAATTACACTGGTTGGACCTGTCCATGTAGAAAGGTTGTAATATACCTTTTCTTGGAAGTTTGAAAGCAGTTAAAAGCTCATATTTCTTAAAATAGCCACGCCCTTTCCTGCAGCAAGCATAAAACTGACATGTTCACTCCTGGTTCCATCTGATGGCAGTGATGGATGTGGGCTGCACTTAAAGCCATGAAAGGCGTTAGAGCAAATCTAAATCTGCGCTAGTGTTTTATTTTCTGATGCCTGTTTCTTGATCTCTTGTAATGACAGCTCCTTCCAGGTGATCGTTTCCTCTCTGACAACAGTCTTCCACTCAATAACAGTCACTCCAAGAACTATGAATGACTTCATGGACATGGTGAAAGACATTTCCATCAACATTATTCTTAATATATCTGTTCCTTTTCTTTCTCTGTGATGTATCTTAAGAACGTGTGTGTGTGTGTGTGTGTGTGTGTGTGTGTGTGTGTGTGTGTCTTCATCTAACAGCCTTTTTTCCCATAATCTACATATACTGCATGTTATATATTGTACTGCCCTTTTACAGAAAACCAGAAGAAGAAGAAAAATGTTTCTTTATACACTGAGAAAATGTGAAAGAGCGCAGTGAAAAAGAACTCCTCTATACATTTTAAAAAATGCATTGCAACAAAGCTGACAGTGATTTCTTATTCCAGCCCATGAAACGTTGATGCTGTGGAGTTACACTGGTCAATAAGAAATAATAAGAAACACTATAAATATTTAACCATGAACTACTGTCATTTTTGCCTTTCAAAATAGCCTCATGGATTAGGCTTTAGTACTGAGCAGCACTCATGGCATTATTGCTCTCATTCTATGATCTCATTCTAAATATTTGTCGTGTTCTGCACAGTGAAATGACAAAGGGACCTGTGGAAATGGTTTCAGTATGAAACTATTTTGAACTGCAAGGGAAAACAGACAGTGTGAATTTCTTTCGAACGCCGTCACGCCGTATTTCTCGGATAGAAAGACACTTAATTTAAAGTTATTTCAGTGACAGCGATGAACAGTGAGAGTATGAAGTGAAGGGGAAGAGCATGTGATTACATCGAATAACTCGCCTACATGCCAGCACACGCAACCACACACACACAGCTGCCACATGTAGAGAACAGAATAATACATACATGCACCCACACCCTCCAGTGGGATTTGGGTTAGAGGATCAGCTGAAGTGATTCCAGATGTAGATTTGCCGAAGTTTCCATGACAATGAAGGTGCATTAGCTCGCTAATTCAGTCTGCTGAAGTCTCCAAAGTGCACATGGTTTTGGTGCTGTCATGACAACATAGCCAGCGGAACAGTATCCTTGTATTGTCATACAGCTACTGTGGGCTGTTTATGAAACATTCACAGCTATTTATGACCCTTTGAAAAGCAAGTCACGGCTAATTTAGGGCAGAACGCCCCACACTCATTGGCTGTAAATGTGTTATTGTGGCACGCATGGAGAGATATTCTAATATAATAGGCTGGTTGGTGGAAGGGTGCCAGAGTTTCATGGCGGCTGAGTAAAGTATACTGGCAGAGCAAATTAGCTTCTCTGTCACACAGCAGCCATGCAGGTTGTGTTTGAAAAGGCCTGGTGCTCGTGTTTGCTGCCGTTATGAGTCGTGCATACAAACGCGCGCTGTGCACTGGAGCGCGTCGGGGCTTCAAGTCTAGCTCGAGAGGGAGCATCCTTGATTCTTGGCAGTTAGATGGATCGGTGTGCCTTACACTCGTTTGTGACTTGGACAAAGATAGACGAATGAGAGGATGAAATGAGAGGCAGAAAGATGGAACGAGACCAATATTCCAGTCCAGCTTTTCCTGAATGATTGGCAAGAAGTGGCATTCCCTAGTACAGCAAATAGACTGGTCCTCATCGGCCTCCCTCCAGGCCTCAGGACCTGAGTGGCACAGTTTACTCCACGTCGATAGCCCATGCCCAGGCTGAGTAGCTTGTCCCTCAGTGTCACTAATTTAACTACGCACCAAGAGAAAACAGAAAGGGGGAGGAAGATAGAGAGAGGACCTAGTTTAGGTGTCACATTGTATTCATGTTTAATTATCCCTTTGGCATGAGAACAGCAGTCATTATTTCTGAGGATGCCAGCACAGACTTAGGGAGGATTTTCTCTTTTGAATTTCTTGACGCTCGAATCTACTTCTGACCCGGTCTGCTTGTAATTGGGCCGCTCATAAACACCGATGTCACGTCAAGGTGTTTCCCGCCTCGGGAGGGTGCTAACATTCATTAACTGACTGAAAATAATCATTTTAATTGCAAACAGAGAGGAGGAAGTTTATGTTAGCAGTCGTTAATTTTTAAGCTCTAAAACATGCGTGACTTGAATGTGTGTAGAGGATTTGAACGTGTCCGTAGTGTAAATCAACACAGAGCTCAAGGCTGATAAAGTTAATACTGAGGCAACTGGTTGTGGGAAAATCCTCCTAATTTATCTGAATGCATGACAAGATTTCCAACACATTGCTACACTAAGAACATGTACAAAATATAATAATGTGTAATACAAATGTGATAATTAGCATGCAGGGAAGACTAAACAGGCTTTGCAATGATAAGTGGCATGTTGACTGCAATCAAGACGCTCATTATACATTTTCACACCAATATCTCTCTCCGCTGCCACGTGCAGCACGAGTTAGTTACCCAGGCACCAATCCACACGCACCTCCCACCCGCCCAAACACAGCTTCCCTCTGTTCCTTTTTTTCTCGACTCTCAGCGGACACATAATTACACAAAACTTCTCCGCTCAGAACCTCGCCGGTGATTCTGATTCATCTGACGGTGAGCTACACGCCAAGGCCCCAGCCTTTTTTTATTTCCCACCTGGGTGCAAAATCTGCAGCACCTGTAATCTGTAATCGATTCAGATGTCGCATGGTTAGCCGCAGACTAAATCAGTTAGCAAAGAGCACTGAAAGAGCCAGACGACATGGAAAGATCATCAAAGATGTGCCGTTTTTTACCCCACAAATGAATAATTCGGCCATAGTAGGGAAGCTGCATTGTGTTTCCCATCAGCATGCTGTTGTGATTAAGTGACAAAGTTTTTGTATTTTCTTTCTGGAATTAAGTTAAATTCCAGATTTAAACAGATTACCTCTTCCATTTTTCTGCTATGAATTTCACTAAGGTTAAATGCTGCTATTGTATCATCATGAATATTTAGGAAAATTCAAGAGAAGTAGTAGTGGATAGATCGTCACTTAAAAGAAAAAGATATTAAGCTGACATAATGATGCTAACCAGCAGCAATAACACTTTGCACATTAATGTTATTGACATCTGAAATACAGTCTTTGTCAGCTGAAATAAAAACCCAGGCTGCTATCAGCTTTGTCATTTTTATTGCAAAGATATTGGATTTTTCTAAACATGATTATAGGGCACGTTTGTCTGCATTGTTACTATGGGAGGGACTATTCATCTTGCCTTCAGAGTTGAAACCTCCTAACAATCTCGCAGAAATGACAGACATTTGTTTTCAGAGTCTATAATAGAAAATACCATAATTGTTTCCATGGAAACTAAAGTGAGCCCCTGCCCTTTTCATTTCTATAAATGCAGGCTATGAAGTGCGCACTAGGTGTCAATGATTTTATGTGTGTGTGTGGGTGTGTGTGTTGTTTCATTACTTATCTCTAGCATTACTTAAATCAACATCATAAAGTCTATCACGGTTTCTATTGTGGTTGCTGTCCAGAGGTTGCAGCTGTGGAAATTCTCCTGGTTTTATTACGTGCTAGATGTGCAACAAGAAATATTGTGCGCTTGAGCTGTTGTTATTGCTGAGCTGAGGTTATTTCTGTCTCTTCCAAATCTGTTCACAGAGCATGGATCACTTAAGCCCTCTTTAGAAATTGCACTGCAAACCCTCCGATACGTTCCCAACAGATCTTTGCCAGTGCCTTCAGTTAATGAGAAAGAGTCATCTGCAGAGCCAATAAGGACACTTTAGCTGGAGACACAACATGATATTGTAATTAGGAATTGTGGCTTCAAAATAGGAACAGACAAAATAATGAATCAAGAAATCAATCACCTAATCGATACATCTGTCTCCAGGTCATTTGGTTTTGTTCTTTTCTTGTCTTCACCTCCATCTGTCTGTCCATCTGTCTTTCTGTTTATGTTTGTGGGTCTCCTCCGCCTCCTTGGAAATAACCTCCATGGCTAATGATCTGCCGTGACCTCAGTGATCTTTAATTGAATAATAAATGAGCAGATCTTATCTCAGGCTCATCGCCGGCGGACTGACGAATACACACACACACAAAAAAAACCACACACAAACACGTACACAGCGATACCAACTCCAAGGTCACACATGACGAACACAATGTTGACGAGTGGCCTGATTCCCAAAGAACAGAATCTGCATATTGCATATGTGCTATTATGTGGACTGAATAAAACACGGGTTTGCAAATCAATATCTTCTATATTTACTATTAAGTTGCAATGAAAAACCTACAGGAAATCATAATTCATGTCTGGAATTCATCTGAGCTTTTTACCGACCTGAAATGATTAACTAATTCACTCCATTTCCTGCAAACAAGCTATGACAGAACCCACTGCATCCTGCCTGCCTTGCAGTAAATGATAGAAATTTGTTGCTTCCAAAAACAACACCAAGCACCTTAAGAGATGTCATTCACTCATGAGTTTCCTTGGCAAACTGAACCAGATCCCGAGCAAGGCTGAATTTTAGGGCTCCACAGGAGAAACCAAACCAAAAATCAGACCAAAACTAGAACTGAAATGTATGCAAGACTGATCAGCTGGAAAATCGTCTCCAACTCAAAATGCTCAAATCCAAAATGGCCAAAGTAGTGAAAGAAAACCAACGTCAACAGCTTTACTAACTAATTAGCAGTATTTCTCCATCTCATGTCCTAAAATACATTCTCTTCTCTGCTGTGACAGTCATGACGGATGGCATGATTGTACCTAACTGCTGGTGGGTGTGGTTGTGTCACCTCTGGTAAGACACAAATCCTTGCTTAACATATATATATTTTTTTTATTTCCACATTGCCTTTAGTGAATAGCAGCAAATGCCCATCTGTCCAGCTACAAGTTGGAAGTCTCTTTGGCCACTGGATCATCTCCAACACACAAATTCTTCTGGACTCATTTAAAGTGAGAACACTTTGATGGAGTTTGTTGCCCTGGTGAAGAAAGCACCTTGTGGAATTCATGCAATAACATATTGCACACAATGCCTTCATAATATGCATAAAAGGCAAAAATCTTTGCCCAAATCTAAAAAGACAAACTCTTGATTCTAAATTAAATGACTGCATGTTATCCACTTGGCAATTAGATAATGGCATTATTGTCTGCCAAAAGCAGGCCTCTTTGGAGAAGGAGGAATGAAGACATTACTCATCGCAAGGTAATATCCTCCACCTTGAATCACTCTATAATATAAGGAAAAGAAGGGAAATGTATTATTAAACCAAAGGATTTGTGTGTGGAGCAGAAAGCTTAGAAGCTGTTTTTAAAAGTAGCTTCGTGCAGTGTGCAGAATACAAAGGGTCGCTGTCTACTGCTATTTGGATGCACAGTGGTCCTTGGTGGGCGAGTTTCTACTGCAACTTGATTACATAAATTTCTTAGTGAGTAAAATGGAAGATGTGCAATTAGCTGGAGCAACTGAAGAGTAAAGAATTCCCACAAAGAGCAATCTTACTCGGCATCAAGATCAGAAAAAATGCTGAAGACTCTCTGTAGGCTTTGGGAGAGCTGTAAGTCAGAGAGAATAGCTGCAGCCAGACCAGCGCTGAGATGCATGGACTTGTTGGGAGGAAGCTGTTTTATCAGAACTGCTCAGAATCCACATTACAGCCCCATAACCATGCTACCACCCACTAACTGATCAGCTTAATGGACAGACTGTGGCTCTAGGCCCTCTGCCATCCTTGTGCACTTCCTCACATACATGATTACTCTAGCATGCACAGACACACTTGCAGCATACACACACGTAAGTGAAATAAGCAACTGGAAGTTAAAAATATCACAACCAACCAGGCAACTAGAGGAAGGTTTGTGTGCGCGATAAAACAAGGGCTAGAGAGAGGAAAGAGATCACGGAACAGAGAGGAAGACAGCGAGTGTATGTGTGGATTTGGACAAAGAGGACGAGCCGCCAGCTGCTGCAAGGTTTGGCATGGATATGAGAGAGAGAGCGAGGCTAGCCACGGGGCGTGACAGCATCTACTCTAAGACCTCACATAAACAAGAGCACACACACAGACACAAACATACAGTTACATACAGGGAGACACACACATCAATCTGTAACTGCCAAACACTAGGGATACTCCTCGAGTGCAAACTGGTCTGCTTGTTCAGTGTTTGTGTGTGTGTGCGCATGATGGTGTGTGGACCAGTGCTGGAAAAGCTTCTTTAAAAAAACAAACAAACAGCAAGTTAAGCTATAAATTACTTCACGCTATAACAAAGAGAGAAAAGTAGTTAAGTGACAACTAAAACAACTTTTAAAAGGTGTCTAATTACAATGAAGATATATAATAGTGCTTCGAAAGAAGTGTTACTATTTTTACTGCAAAAACATTTGTTTAAAGCGGATTCATGCCAGGACTAGCAACAGCAAGTAAAGTCTAAATTTATATAATTTAATGAAACCAAATTAGAGATAAAAATTTAAACAGATTCTATTTCCAAAGAGTGCAAAATCGAACTAAAATCAGAAGACAAAACAATCACAATATATTGTTAATTTTGTCATTAGTTCCAACTATAATGTTTTAAGTTTGGCTCTAGCTTTAGCTGGTGTGGGCAGCAGTGATATTGTTGAGACACAATAAAATCATTGGAGCTCAGACCGTGGTGAACTGTGTTCCAAAAATACATAGGCTACTGTAAACCTATAATTCAGGCGTTAGATCCACTCGATCCACCTTATAGTGCAGCAAGGTTACAGTATATGCAATGGAAAGTTGTCAACCTCCGTGATAACTGCCCCATTCAACCTGTTTTTCTGTGTTTTCATATCTAATGGCTTTTCAATTCACCTATTTCCAACATCAGGTAGTGGGCCTTGAAGTAGATAACTCCCCTTAAATTTGTACCCCCTCCTACATCGGCAGTGGAGATTGGCTGCCTTCACACTATCTCTTGTTTTGCTTTCTCTGTTTCTTTGTGGCTGTTTGGAACACGAGTTAAGAAATACAAGGTCTTTGGGGAGCTGTATTTTTTTATTTTTATTCCATATCCTCTCATATTCTTTGCTCCTCTGTCTCCGCCTGTCTCCACAGTGCAGTTAAACTCCCCAGCAACCTTTGCATGGTTGCCATAGTAACCACACGCTCATACGTTAGTGTATGTACGTCCCTGGACTATGGATATGTGCGTGTGTTGAAGAGATGTGACATATTGGTAAAAGTGTCTACTAATCACTTGTGTCACGGCCTTTCCCCTGAGCAGTGTGACATCCCATCATTCGTTGTAAGGTCATGTTTCATTGTTCTTCCTTCTTGTGTCTTGTTTCCTGTTTTATTGTGAAAATTTACCTCTCCTCTTATTTCAGACCACTTCACTTCCTGCCTGTGTTTTCCCGCCAGTTTTGATTGTCTGCCCCGCCCTCATTGGTTTCACCTGTTCCTCATTATCAGTCCCCCCTCTTGTGTATATAATGTTTGTTACTCCTCCTCTCTGTGCCAGTTCGTTTTACTTCTGTGTCTTACGTTCCAGCACTCATTGTACCTTTGTCATCGGCCTTCTCGGTTTTTTGGACTTTGCCTGTTTCTGACTTTTACCCTTGCCTTTTTCCCTTTGGAGTTGTTTGCCTTATGGACTGCCTTCTGTGAACCTAACCACTTTCTGAAGTAAACCGTGTTTATTGGAAACCCAAGAACTGTTTGTTTGAGTCGTGCTTTTGAGTCCTGATTTTGTGAAGCTCCAGCCGTAACAAGCAGGGTTTGTGGCACCCCCTTCCACCCACCTACCCCATTGTGTTTACACAATGAAGATTTATAATAGTCCTTTAAAATAAAAGTGTTGCTGTTTAACTTCAATAAAATATATGTTTAAGGCAGACCTAAGGCAATACTAAAATCTAAAGGTATATAATTTAATGAAATAAAATTAGAGGCAGTGGAAGGTGCATGCATCTGCTAGCTGCTATTCCTCCACAGTGCTGCAAATCTAAGCTTTAAACTGGTGCAGGCAGCAATAATGTTTCCATAAAAATGTTTTATAACACCATCTAGCGATTTATATTCCAAGTTGACAGCAAAAAAAATAAAAAATAAAAAAAAGGTCACATAAGCTTCTGCAGTGTCACCAGATTTATTTCCATCCAGTGTTGCATTCATTTTCACCAAGATCTTGTATTGATGATGGGAGAGTCTGACCACTGCACAAAGCCTTCTCCAGAACATCCCAAAGATTCTCAGTGGGGTTAAGGTCTGGACTCTGTGGTGGACAATCCATGTGTGAGAATGATGTCTCATGCTCCCTGAACCACTCTTTGACAATCTGAGCCCCATGAATCCTGACATTGTCATCTTAGAATATGCCCATGTCATCAGGGAAGAAAATATCCATTGATGGAATAACCCTTGAGTTCCCTTCACAGTGTATGTGTTCACTATTAAACATAGCCCTGAGTTCTACTGCTTCGATTTGATTTCACCAAACGTTTAATTGATCACAATCAATCGGGATGTTTTTCCGACCACATTTCTTCCTGGAAGATGATGGTTCCCACTATCCTTCCAGTTTTTAATAATGTGTTGGACAGTTCTTAACCCAATTCTAGTAGTTTCTGTAATCTCCTTAGATGTTTTCTCTGCCCTTCTCAAACAGACTAACATCTTTTCCACAACCACAGGATGTGTCTTTAGACATGGTTGTTCAAGAAATGATAAGCTACTCATTATATCAGTTGGGGTTAAATAACTTGTTTCCAGCTGAAAGATAATCACCCATGCAGTAATTATCCAACTAGGAGGCTCATTTTAATTCAGTTGGTGACTTCTTGTAAGCTAAGCAGTGTAATAAAAACTAAGACACACAGTAATTTGGCAATTGTCTTGCGTTTTAGTGCAAATATCTATGACCATTAATGCCAAGTTGCCAGTAAACCTGTGCAAAATGCCCTTTAATTATTGACAAGTAGGTTGCCGAAACACTTTTAACGCCAAAATAATGACCTAAAGTTACTCACTGAATCAGCCACACCTAAAACTAGGGTCCATTTGGAAAATAGTTTGCTTTCTGGCTTGGTATTGGCTGTGCTCTCTTCACAGGCACAGCCTGAACAACCAGATACCAGTGAAAAACCTTACAACACCACCACGTCTCCCTCACTCTGCCAAGACACTCTCCTGGAATAAGATGATGCAATCCAATCAGTTTCTTCGCAGACAAAAGTCATCCAGGTGTGAATACAGCTTGCACATGTAAATGACTTATCCTGATTCATGAGACTCCCTCACTCTGTGCAGCCACCCTCTTGAAGTATTAGGAGAAAAACATTCCAATCAGCCATTAACTTGCTGGGGACAAAAGTCATTCAGGTACGACTGCAGCTTAGACATGTTAATGGCAACACTTGGGTTAGAACCTGCTTTAAATGTTGATTTGTACATTACTCTGACATCATCACTGCATAGCTAGATGCATTCCACTGATGCATAATGAGTTTTACAACATGCATCACTACAAATGGTGTCTTAGCCTTGCAACCAATTAAATGAACCAACCCATTTGAAAGACATTTTTGCTTTACTGGTTGTGAACCGAACCGTGTCTTTTGGATATTTTTTTTTAATTAACTCAGTTTTACATGTTGGTTCTTTATGTTTCTAATTCTTTTATGCGTTTTATCTGTTCTCGTGTCTTTGTTCAGTGAGTACTTGAGTCTCACAGGCGCGACCTTTACATCCATGAATGCAAAACCTTCTGGCACCACCGTGTCTCCTGCACCCTGTCCAGATGCTTTTCTTAAAGTCTTAGGAGGTAGATTTCCAATCAGCCATTAACAAAAGCCATCCAGCTATACAGACAGCATAGACATAAGAACGTGTGCACTGGCTCATCCAGATTCATGATGCTCACACCACCGCTATGACTCACTGAGCACATTTTACGCTTTAAAAAGACTTGTTACTTTCTGAAAAAGGATACACAATCTTAGTGTTTCATCCAGAACATCCACTCAGTATTAACATAGCCTTCACCTCCATAACTTAAAAACTTCACTAAAAAGTGTAGAAGGTATCACTTAATTTTTAGCAAATGAAAACACCAGTACTAACCATTCACACCTCAATCAGGAGGTTGCCCCCTGGTTGCAAGCAGAAGCTCCCCTCCAGATTACTATGAATCCACTATAAAGACTACTCTCACACATTACCAGCAGCCCCTCACAGCTGGGCTAAATCAAAGACAATGATCGACGTCTCGGACATATTTTTCTTAAGTTACTGATGTTGAAGATTTCACAAAGAACAGTTTCTTGCCAAAGGGGAAAAAAAAGTATGCATCTTCTAATACATTTCATTCTTTGTGTTCAGTAGACCATTTCTCTCTTACTTTTAAGATCAGCACTATCCAAGATATGCTACTTTGGCATTCCATTAATACATTCCACCGTTACAACACCTCTTAACAAGGTGCAGACGTGTTTCATTTGATATAACTTACCAACCAAACTGAGCTTGTACTACTAACATTACTTCACCAACTTTTTAGCAACTTTCAATCACTTATCACATGATTCACATGCCTTCACATGTTTGATTGGTGATCTTACAAATTGCACAGTAGTGGGACAGGCAGTTTCAGCATACAGTGAAACATGCAGATATAATTAAAAAATACCGAAGGCTTCCACTATACTCTACAAATTGAGCCAGTGAATGTAACTATTCCATCAGCTACACTCACTTTACTTCATCTGCTGGGAAATGAAGCTTTACCACACACCTACAAGAATAATTACGTTAAAGATAACCCTGAGTAGATACCATGTATTTTGCCAATAATAGAGAAACTTGATTGTGTCTGAAAATGAAACTCCATGGGTATGGTTTAAACATCAAGGTGAAAAGGCCCACTAAAGACTCTAAAAGTTATCATAATGAGCCAAGCAGCAGATCATTGACCTTTGGAGTGGTTCATTTCATATGCAAATGTCCCGCTAGGAGGATGCAGTAGCCCCCGAATGAAACCACACACATCTGAGGCTTCCTAGGGTTCCAAGACTGTGGGAGTTATCTTCGATTAAACTGCGGAATAAAAACAGATTTTTATTTATTATTAAAAAAAAAAGAAAAAATTTCACCCAAGTCGCTTATTCTAATAGACTGGTGAAGACACTAGTCAAACTCAAATGACAAGGGTGTGCTTATGACTAGATACTTACCTGTAGTAGGAGGAGACGGAATATCATTTTTGGATATGCCATGACCTGGACTACCCTTAATGTGCAACTGTTTAAAATGATATAAATGATCAAATAGTGGTCAAGCATGGTTTTGTGATATTAATGAAACACTGCTTTTTGTTTATTTGCATGTTTGTTTCTTGCAGGGCGTCAAGGAAGTCTTTATTCTGTCTTTTATTGAGATAAAGACATGGCTCTGACTACGGGATACAGCAGACACAGTACCCCACTGTGATTGGCAGAAAACAGCTGTTATTTCTCAGATACTTGTGCTCAGATGGGAACGCAGTAAATCAGAAGCCAGGCGATGTATAGTGATGTACTGCGTGTGCTTAGTCTGCAGTATTATTTTAAAAGACACAAATACACACCCATTCTGTGATTTTTGCAAGCTTCTGCTTCCCATTTCATGCCACACACTGGCATCATAGCATCCCTGAACAACAAAGATACAATATAGTAGAAAAATGTAATATCTCTATTGTATGCAATCATCTATATATTAATGTCGTAGAATTGGAAAGCTTCAAGTGCAGTAATGGCTCAAGGACTGAGCGAGTCATGAATTATTCAAACTAGTACACTATTTACATTTAAAGATATTCACCTTGGCGGTGCAAGCCCGTCACACATCACCACTGATGTACTTGTGTTTTGCATAAAAATAGCAGGGGCTACAAAGGCACTGACACTTAATTCTGATGTAGCCTAAAGTCTAATTGGAAAACTGGGTCTATATACTCAGAAAAAAGACAAATAAAATACAATTTAAGGCCTAATTGTTCCTGTTTTCATTTCAGTAACAAACACTGAACAGTGATTTAACAGGCGATCATCTCTTCTTGTTGTTTATCAGATGCTTAAGTGTGTAATGTGCATTCTCTCCTTCACACAATACCAGTTTGAAAATAACTAAACCTGCTAAATAACTTAGGCATATGTATAACCTGCCGTGAACAAGAGGAAATGTGCAATTTTTTTAGTAAAAGATTATCTTTCTTGCTAAATAATGTGATAAGTAATTCTCTCATTAAGTAACTAACAGTTTAGAACATGTTAGGATTGAGAAGCAGTTGGCATGCGGTACTATATTTCATTCACCAAGATCAAACTCTCAGGGCTCACACATTGGGCTCACAGCATGTCTTCCCCATAGCCCCATATTTCTTAAATCTTCCCATCTTCATTGATGAACTGTGCTGATCCCTAAGCTAAATGCCTCTGGGCACCCCGGCTCAGAAAGGAGACATGCTATATTATTTATATGGACAAATGTTCAAGGAGTGCCTCTCTGGGTATTATGCTGAAATTGTGGTCCTTTTAGCTGGCTGGCGTACTGGCATACAGCTCGAAATCAAAAGAAGGGTTTAGGCCTTTGACTTTCAGATGAAACAGCCATTTACGATGCAAACGACCTCCTTGTTTTAGCCCTTATTTCAGGGCTCCCAGTAGCGCTATGAGATCATTTCACATTTCTTTCCTCAGAAATGTCTGCTTCTCGTTCAGGTAGAATGTGTTGCTGTATTAGTCGTCGGAAAAAGAGACTGATAACAATAAGTGGCCTTTAGGAAAATGTATAGGTTTTGAAAATTGGATTTTGAAATGAATTCAGAATATCACATTATTTCATTTTAGCTACATTCAGTTTATATAAAAATGCCAGAGATGCTGTTTGAAAAATGACTAAATCCCCCTCTATTCATGATAGATTGTAAATTGAAATGAAGAATGTTGCTGTTACATTAGTGCAATTTTGACCATTCTTGAAGTGTTGTGTTATACGATATATACTAGATTATAAGAAACTACAAACATTTACGTGTAGCTTGTTGGGTTGTGAATACTACGGTACTGTTTTCCAGCTTCAGAGAGGAACTTAATATGCATGTGTTTGGAGGAGTGAGGATAAATCTGAGCTTGAAACAAATCACTTCAAACAGGAAAACCACACAATACAAAAAGTGTCAGCATATCACAGGTCTTATCATATCACGTTGTGGCGCCTACACCACCTCCTAAGCTAAATATTATCGGCTTTGTGCCATTATCACATCACGCATGCATTGATTCCACAAACATAAATCAAACTCGCATATGTAAATGGATCAAACCTACATCATCCACACAGAGGAGCACGTTTGCCAGTGGCTTCATCCCTTATCCTTTTCTCACAGATGAGAAACATTAAAGGACTTCACTACTCAGGCCTCGGGATGCCAAACCCACTCAGCCAATGGGATGATCAAGGAGGCATCACGTGACGCCAGCAAAGAGATCATGTTACAGAGATGCAAATCGGGAAAATCCACAGTGTGTGTTTGTATATTCGCACAGTAGAAGGAGATTACGCCGTACAACCAGAGGGGTTATGCACAAGTGTCAGGTGGTTATTTGCATTCAAACGGAAGAAAAAAATACTGCAGATTTCTCCTGTTCCCTTCACTTTCTATTCAAAGGCTGCCACAACCAGAAGCCAGATACGTATCAGTTTAAAACCAAACATGTTTATGTGCTTATTAATTTCCTTGGAATAAAATCCAGTGGAATATCCCTAAGATATTCACTTGTATCCATTTCTGAATTATGTGTCTGCTTACAGGCCTCCATCACGTCGTGTCATCTGTACTGTACTGCACATGAGCTCCTGCTTTCCCTGTCTTCAGTTAGTGTGTCAGTCTTGTATTGCATAACTATCTCAAATGTGCCAACTCCAATTAAGCAGGTCAAATTCCTGCATCTGCTGTATCCTAGTTGGCAAATCAAAGTGCCTCTCTCTCTCCTGCACTCCCCAATGCGTTTCCCTGCACATAAACAGATGTATGCCTGGCGAAAATTATGCTTTCATAACATTATTTTCTTTTCTTTTTAAACACTTTTACCTACAACGCAGGCCATGTCTTAGAAAACTGGATTCATGATGTTCCTGTGGAAAAACAAATCTAGTGTAAGCAGTCTGATAATGCAACAGGTACAACTACTTAAGAAGTCAGTGGGTTTGCAGAGGCTCCTCTCACTGTTCCACATTTCATGTCTGGTGATCTGCTTCATCTATGTTTAAATTCAGGCTCTAAAATATATGTACGATATAACAAACTCTGATGTCTGAATGCCATGCTGCTCACACTGAATGTCACTTACTTGTTGTAACAAATGAAATTTTAAAAAATAAACACAGATTTACCCGCAAAGTCAAAATATGTCCTTTAGTCAGCTCACACCTGGAAACTAGTTATTGGTAGTTTAAACTGAAGGGAACACTTGTGACGTTGGAGACAAAGCCTGTTGCCAAGAAACACGACCTCGGCCCTTTCTGTGGCTTCCCACTTTCAGTAGCTCAGCATCACAGAATTAACAGCAGAAGCAGCAAGCTTAGAGTTACTGAATTCAGCACCACGGACAGCTACACACAGATCAAACCTTTGCATGTCTGACCTCTTGCTCCACAGACTGAACTATAATAATGATTTTCAGCCATATTTAACGCCACAGTGTTTCCACATAGCAGCAGTCCATATCATAACCGCCCAGTTGCACACTGATTCTTTAGTCATTATTTAGAACAACTCTTCCTTTGAATCATTCAAGTCAATGCCTCCAATAGCTCATGAGAGACTGACAACAGCTGATTTTATGAAGTAATATAAATGATAATGCAGCAGTAATGATTTTGTGACTCTCCACTGAATGTCAGTTTTGATGCTTTTGCATTTTCTATCGATGGCCATTTCATTAATGTGCAAATTAATACATATTGACTCAAGCCACTGATGTCAAGGCCTCCAGTCTCACACTTATCCAGCATGTCAGGAGTCAGCGAGATAATCTCAGCCGTGTCATGTGTGAGCTACCTCCTCCCAGCCTGCTCTGGTGAAGTGTATGTTCACATGTGAAGGACAAAAGACTCAATATATCCATACGTGTGTGGCAAGAGCCTTTTTTTTAGAAGATAAGGAAGCCATTTACAAACTTTACACACCATTAACATCAATGATTACTGTGAATAACAAGATTATGTCATTATTTGATTAAAGATGTAGCAAGGCTCCTGATGCCCTGATTTTCCATATTTTACATGATGCGTGAGATAATCTGGTTAGAGTGCAGAAAGATCAGAAAGATTTGATAAACATCAAAAGTTAAGAAAGCTAAAACAGAGAGACTATATTTTAGTTTGATTTTACTGCAATTATTCCCTTGTTTCTACCACTAAACTACTACCAACGTACTGAGGATGCAAATCAGTTTCACTCTGTTCCCATTCATGCTCAGAAGGTAAATACAGAAAGGAATCGGAGTAATCATGTAAACGTGTAATTCACTACACCAGAGAAGTGAAGCAGCTCCGTCACTTAGGCTATGTTTACTCTCATTTTCAACTTCACCTAAGAGGACTCGCTCAGATCAGATCCAGTGCTAATCAAATTATTAGTCTTCATGTAAACTCGCTGAATGTTAACCCTATCAACATGCTGATTATCATCATCTGCCTGCTTGCAGTTGAAAAGGTCAGTGCCACAAACAGTTCCCAAGCAACTGGAGACGCCAAGGCAAAGCTAGTATTTCTAAATGGAAAAGGTGCAGGTTAAATGAGTTGGATGAACAATAAGGCAAGAAAAAAAAAAAACTCAGGAGCTCCGTTCCTTTGTTGTTTTTGCTTGCAAACCAGAGGAGGCCAAGAAGAGAACAAATGGGCTGTAATTACCAGAGCTGATTGATAGGATGTCTTATGGCTGAGAAAATGCTACATATCACAGAATGGCACTTTGAGAGGCTAAAACAAGAGTTTAAAACAGGGAACATGGAAGAAAAATGAGCTCTGTATAAGGCAGAATAAACTGGTGCAGCGATATGAGCTTTACTTATTTTTGCACAGTCTTATCTGAAACACAGAGAGTCAGCAGCAAAGAAGTAAATGAGAAAACACTGAGAAGAATGCAGCACAGAGGGAGCAGCAGTGGAAAGTAAGCTATAAATACCAGATAGAAGGCATGTTACAGCTTTATTTGCATCGTTCTGCATTCATGTTAACAGAAAAAACTATTTATTTCATCTATATTTATACACGTATGCGTCATAATTATTGACTGCAGGTACATACAGTATGTGTAATACATAAATAAAGTTCTTCTTCTTTCGTGTAAAGACCACCTGTGTGTGGCAGTTATTTGTATTCTAGTTCTTGACAGTAGCAGGTTTCCCTACAACATACAATAGCTCCCCATATGTGCGGTGGTCTGGTAAATATGTGCACTAAAGATGTGCATTTCTGCATCTTCTGTATTGTCTTGGGAACCTATTATGGAGCACTACTGTTGAGGAAATGAATACATCACAGGATGCTCATACGGTAAACATGATCGTCACGTAGTATACAGGGAGACACAATGACTTCATAAGTCAATCTATAAAGCAGACTACCAAATGACTACATGCGGGAAGATGGCAAGCTGGCAGCAAATCATGCACGGCAACATACAGTACACCATTCAAAGCAGGTAAAAGGTTCCTGAAGCATATGATGAAGCACAACACTTAAGAGCACATACAGTATGTAATCTCAACGTGTTGACTTTGGCTGTGAGGATTTTCTAACACAGGAGAGAGGAATTAGCATATAGAGTCCATGAATCATTAATAAGGAGATTAATTGATGTTTCTATTCATTAATGAGGCAGGGAAGACGAACAAGGCTTGACACGTCAGAGTGCCATGGCATGAAACTGGATTAGTCTTGTCTAAGAAGCCAGGACACCATTATTCTGTGTACTAAGACCCATTTAATACAGGGGAAAACACACGGGCTTAACAGTGGGCGCATGTGTGTTTGACTTTGTGGCATTGTGAGTGTGTGTGTGGCCACGTGTGAGGTACATGTTCATGTGGGGTCATAAAGAAGGTTGTCACCCGCACTGATGAGCAGCATGCAGTAAAACGGGTTAATGTTTGGGGTATTTCAGATATACATTCGAACGTGAACGCAGTTTGTGCTTCTGGTAGCGTGATAAAAATGACTCAGGACCACTATCTGCTGTGCAGGCAGCACAAGCCATTCAGCCATGCTTGCCCGCTCATGTGTATGGGAGGTGGTAAACAGCGGTTTCCAACACTGACTCTCTGTTCTGCCTTTTCCTTCCATATAATCGTCAGGAAGTGTGTTCATACCTGACTCAGTTCTCGTATATGCACATCAGAGGACAAGTTTTATGTCCAGCTTTTCTGATTGAATGGTACCAAAGAAAGGATGAACCGATTGCCCTATATTTGTTAATCAGTGGTACCAACAAGCTGTTTTTTTTTTGCTTTCTGAATGTCACCGATTTTCAGCCAGTGGTCTATCCAGACTGACTCGTAACTTCATGAGCCCCTTTCTGTTTGTCAGGATTACCTGCTGAAGGCAATGGCAGAAGGTTCCTATGAAGATAATCATCATTCATTATTGGTCCCCCACAAGCCAGCAGACCCAGGAGCATCCTGTAGTCCTGCAGTCTTTTGATGTCTCAAGGTTCCAGAGAGAGGATAGAGGATGTGATCGCTGAGGTCATGCTCGTCACGTTTCCCTAGCTGACTTCTGCCTCTAACCTCTACCTTGCCTCGTCTCCACCTCTATCTCCACCACCATGCTTCTCTCCTTTCAGACATATCCAGCTGCATAATTCAAGTCAGGGAATAACCTCTGATCAGACAAAAGAAAAGAGAAAAGGGAGATTTTTTGAAGTGGTAATAAATATTTAAAACAGAGGGACTTTTCTTAAGCTGCGTGCCTTGAATTTCCTTTTTTCAATTTCTGGACCAGATGGAGTGGTATCATTGTGGAAATACGAGCAGCCATTTTTCAAAAACATGTATTGCTAGCATAATCTCCTTTTCACTTCCCCCAGGTTCCCTTGGACTTTATTAATATCACTGTAGCTCATCAGTGATCAGACTGACAAACATGTAAAGCACTGAGCTCAAGCTTTGAATACTGCAGTGACAACAGAGGAAACTCATCCAAATGCACCCTCCAATTAAAAATACTGTTTTTGTGACATAAAAGACAAAATAATAGTCAGTTTAGGCTTCTGTGTCAACTCTCTGCTGTGCCGTAGCTACGTAGCAGACGACAAGAGCTGTGATTGGTCCACTTAGTAGCAGCATGTTTTCGTTTTAGTATTTCCGGCTGCTTCTCCATCTCCGCAATTTTCAAACTGATTGTTTTGGATCAGTGAAGATGGAACACATTGAGGAAAGGTTAAGTGAGGAGGTTCAGAGATACAAACATTTGTATGACTCGTCTTTTTTGAAATTTCAGTTGCCATTGTGGAAAGCAAAACAGGATGTAGAAAAACAGTCAAAAAATAGCGTCAACTACCATTTGGGGAAATCCTGTGCCAGATAGCAGCAACCTGAGACTGGGTCAGCACTAAAGCTTCAAGCACAACAGTGACCTGGACCAGAGAGACAATAATGGAGTACTTTTCAGAAAGTTCTAACAGACGGACAACTGCAGAACATCTCTGAAGACATGCAAATGTTATCTCACAGATGCTTCTCATCCACATGTTAGGATGGATGGGATAAATGGTCCACATCCAGGTCTACAAAGCTTGTAGAGCCTTATCCAAGGCGCTAAAAGCTGTGCTTAATAAAGTATCTGTTTTTCCTAAAATCACATTTTCGCTTTGTTATTATGTTTTATTAATTGTGGACTGCAGGTCAATGGCAAATGGATTGTGTTGCCATTTAAAATTAAATGTGCAACTCAAAATGTGCAAAAAGTAAAGCCCACTGAAGACTGATACCTAATTGTGCGACACCTAATTCTTGCGGTACACCGGCAAATTCTCAAAAAATTCTCAGTCATTTGCTCTTTACTGAATACTTTACAACGACATAAAGTTGCTTATATTATAAAATAGAAAGTCTATGGCGCCCTACACCTATTAAAAGGCACAACATGTACCATCTATTTTCAAAAAATGTCTGAAGCAAGAGCAATTGGACTTTTCTTGAGGATGTTTCAGTACTCATCCAAATAGCTTCTTCAGTTCCAGATGACTTGGTCTGTTGGAATCAGATACTTAAAAGAATCTGTTTGGATCCTGTTTCCTTTCCTCATGTGACTTTCAGGTGGGCACGAGCAAGATTTTCCGAATACAACCCAAACTCCATTCCAGTCATTTAGAAGCTACTTAGTGGAAACACCTTCAAGAAACCATGTCCACTGTTCCAGTTTTGTTTTTAAATATACCATGATATGGGTGACTGAGAACCTTCACAGACATGTGTGAGATGGCATTTTACAGGCATCAGCTGTAGTCAGAGTCCTCATCAATTAAAAGATATATAATATAATATAATATTCTGAGGTACTTTGCATCTCTTTACATAAATCCATCTCAACTGCTCCCCTCCCAGAGCATATTTACAACACTCTCTCAACTCTGTAACCAATTACGAAGCATTTCCACCATGAACATCTCCACGGCAGACATCAAGCTCACTGATAGCATCAAACTGTTCTGCTCCCCCGGCACAGAGACAGCATCAGCAACCCTCATCCGTGACTTGATGTCAATCTGAAAAAAAAAATTGATTCATGATTGTTGCATTCATTATCCTTGGGGGAAAACCAGTGCATGTCTATCAGCGAGATGGTGAAGGTGTTCAAGCTGGGGCAAAATCCTGAGGGAGGTTTGGAGGAGAGGCAGTGCAGTAGAACTGAGCTAGACCAATCTTGTTCCCAGCAGGAGATCTATCACATGGCCTTAGCTTCTTTCTCTTCATGTATGTTAGTGTGTGTAACAGCTTTTGCTGCTGAGACTATCACATACTAGTCTGGGTTTTTATCTGTCATAGAACAAAATAGATACAATTATTGGAATACAGCAATCAGCCTGTGCATCAGGCTTGTTCATTTCATCGTGAATATGAAGCAAATTTAGACTTACTTAAATAGATGCGTCAGTTTCATATTCACAAAGTCATTTAGTCTGACTGTTTGGACCATTGCATTGGCCTTGGTATTTTGGGTCACTCCTCTACTAATAAAAATAAATAAATAATAATAAAAAAAATATATATATATATATATATATATATATATATATATATATATATATATTACAGCGGTGTTATTATATGGTTCAGTCCCAGTTTCTTATCAGCCTCATTCTAAGAATCAGGCAGCAGCTGTTTCTAGGGAGAAAAACAAAAACATTACCTGGAACTGGAGCAAAAAGGTGAGTGGATATTGAAGTGAACACAGCACCAAATTAATGCTAATGATGTAGACATGTTAGACATCTAGAAAATCAACCAGTATTGTTGTTGTTCTACCTATAGAGCCGAATAAGATATATATTTTAAAATTCATGATTGCAGCTTTAAGCCACAGTATCAGAAAAGTAGTCTTGTGAAATTGAGAATTAGAATTACATTATTAGATCAACCTATAAAGAAACTATCCCATTACTAAATCCAATATTGCAGGATCTTGCGACACATGGGAAACAAAGGTTTGCTGTTAAAAAGCACTGGGTTAGGTGTATCTATAAGAAACAAGAGATTAGAAGACTTCTGTATTGGAAAATAAGAGCTCCCTCTGCATTAGGACACCTCAAACGGGACAGCTACACTAAAAGCAGTCAATCTAGCCTAGTTTAGCAACAAGAAATGTGACCTTGATCTTAAACCTGTCAAATACAACAGCCCTGAGGCTATTCAGGCTGATCTGTCAGAGATTGGCCTGAACTCATTTGCCATGAGAGTCAATAATCTTCAGATGACCCATCATGGTGTACAGCGGATTTTCTTGAGTTGCTTGATGTCATACCTTCAGAAGGGTGATGTGGATCAGGCTAATGAGAGTGTGATGGTAATTATATCCCATTAATTGGCGGTACTGGTGTGCTGCCCCCCACCCACATACAACCTACTGTGCTTCTACTTGCCGTCTGTGTGGCCAAGAAGGCATGTCCATGAACTATGACCCTCCCATGAGGACTCTCGTCAGGTCAGTCAGCTGAGATTTGATTTATTGACCTTTCTGAAGCTATCAAACGCTTTTTGTATCGGCTTCAAAGCTTGGGGTCAACTCAATTGGCTGGCTGGAGAGATTGGGCTTATCAGAGAGGCCACCAGTTATGAGGGGTCACACTGGGCATCTCACACAGCCTGTATACGGCTGCTGATACTGGCTGTGTCTTGCTCTGAGGCCATCTTTTATATATATGGATATCCCTATATAAAGGTGCTGCAGATATAAAAACTGTCTCATAAAAATGGTTACAGGAGATCACTGCACTATGACCAACTCAATTGCACTGCTCTTTCCATGAACAACTAGCACACCAATGCCAGTCAAGTAAAACACCACAATGACTGGCAGATGCTGGTTAACATACGTACTGTATGCTGCACAGCTGGTTAGGTTGATTGTGAGGAATTTATTGAGGGTATTATTTTGCAAACAACCATGGATGCTCTAGATGAAATTGTAAATCCATGGTAATCTGCAGGTCACACATAGCAGTTGACATTTCAGGGCTATGCAGATCACCTTGAAAAGGCTGGATTCTTACGAGCCTGTGGTTTAGTGAAAGCTACCCTTCCTCAAGCTTTCGGTCTCATAAAATTGTCACAGCAAGCTTTGGTTCTGTTTCTGCCACTGCACAATCCAGGGCCTCGTGAGGTTTTCCTGCTTTTAATGGCTCTGACAGTCAATCTTAAACTTTCTACAATAGCCTTGTTTCTGAAACCGAAGCTATACTTTAGAAGTCAGTCATTAGACAGTTAATGCATTATGAGTCTTTGGTGAGTTTCACTCTAAAGCCACGACTTACCCATTATAAGCTTTCATGTACAGTACTTATTTTACATGCTTTAGTATTGACTTTGTTTGTACAGCCCAGTTTAATGGCTGGTTTCAAAGCCATGTCATTAACAGGCAGAGGGGATTGCAGTTGTTCAGCTGATTCTCCTTTCAGCTATAAGACTGGAAGTTTTAATTGCACAGCTGAGGGAGTGATCTTCAACAACTGTTGATAAACAGTAATTTAATCATTGAGATGCTGGAAGTGGCACATGTCTGCCAGAGGCCCTTTTCAATTAAATGTCTGTCCCTATCCAGGAGTCGCATTGTGACGCAGCTGTACGCACTTCCTGGTACACTTTGCTCTGAATATTCCTTGTGACCTTTATCCACTGCTAGCGTTCTCCTTCATGTCACCCTCCATTGTGTAATATCTAATAAAGCAGAAATATATAAAAGAGCCTTTCACTCGCTGATCTTTATACTGGAGCTCGGGCTGTGAATGCAAAACAGCCTCCGCTTGATATAAGTGAAATAAAATCTCCTAACTGGTGACACACGCCTAAAGCCTGTACCCCGTGGCGGTGGTGTGATAAGATGCATGAAAGAGCAAACGTGCAACTCAAACCCTCCATTTTTCAACAGAATCCATTCACTTCAAGATGTTGTGGAGAAATAGTTCCACTTAATGTAAACCAAGATAGGAAGAAAAATAAGGTTTACTCCTCCAAAAATGAAACATCCTTGTGCAAGAACCCCACATTTTAGTATTGCTTTCTGTCCACACACATGCTGTCTAAAACGCAGAATAAGGAGAACTTAAATGGCACAAGATAAGTATCCTCAGAGTAAGTAGAAGAGGGGAACATCTGAAACAAAATGGGAAATAAAAAACACTATAACAACATTTGTCAGATTTGCTCACAAAGCAGAAAAGAAACTAATATAGTGAGTTTGGGATAGGCTGAGGAAGAAAGATACAGTGACATAGGGAGTGCAAGACAGAGATGAAATACTGCACTGATAAGATGCAGTAAATGTCTTGTTCCCACTGTGCCAATAAAGAATATTTGAATTTGAAAGCAGGAGACGAAGACACAAGGGGAAGAAAGTGGTACTGCATTATAGCATAAACAATCCAGGAAGCTATGTAGACACACATACCAATGAAAAAAAAAAAAAAAAAAAAGAAAGAAAAACAACACAATGATACAAAGCTATAGGAATCATGCACATGAGACGCACAGGCACATATGCAAATATGCACTCAGGGCTCAGTTTATATGACTAAACAAGAAGAGAGCGACAGAGAGAGAGAGTATAATCGCGGACAAAGATAAAGTGTTTCATGAACAGGGTGATAAAGTGCATATTAAATTAGCCTTAGCTCTATCGATTGCTGCACTGCACCAGAAATGGATGCCTTGCATATCAGAGAGATTCAATTATACTCATATAATCAGCTTCAATTCCTAACGGAGCGCAAGTCGGACGGGGGGAAAGGGTGAAAGGAGGGGAGGAAAGGGAGGAGATGGGAAGGCAGAAGAGAGGAAATGATTTGCATAAACTGTATGGAATATTGCTACTTATAGAGAGACAATTAAATAAATCTTGCGCCGAGAAAATGAAAAATCGCCTATTCATCAGTTTCAAAGAGAATTACAAAACAATAGAGGCAACACTTCTAATCCCATGATAGAATGCTGTTTTTTTCTTTGTCTCTTTCTCCCCTTCATCCTTTCTTACCAAACTTCCTCTTTTGCCCACTTGCTCCCCACACCTTCCTGCTGTGTTCAGTATTCATCCTTTCAATTCCCCTCCCTGTACTCCCTCTTTCAAAGCGCATTTCCTCTCATTACTTATTCATTAGTCATATTTATTGAAGGGGTTCACTCTGAGGGGGGATCAATGTCTTATTTACACATTTAGACAGTCTATGGACTGAGCTGCGATTAACTGGCCCATAAAACCTTTACCAATACCCCCATAAATCTGCCATCGGGGACGTTTGCCTCCTAATAATGTGAATCTCTTTGAAAACAATGAAACTGGTGCAAGAACAAATGAGTCTTAGAGAAAGAATTAGCACACCAAACTTTCTACATTTTAAAGACCTACTAAAGATAGTGGATAAATGATATTTATATTTCTAAGGAAGAACAACAAAGAAGTCCTGTGTTTTGTCAGAGTGCAATTCAGCAGTAATATTAGTAATATATCACTAGTAATATTGGTAATAACACTGTATTAACAGTTTATTCAGAAACTATTCTGAATGCAAAGTCGAGTAAAATGATCTTCTAATGGGTGTGAAATGAGTGCCGGTATGGCTAATCCGGGAATATTTGAAGGACAAGAAGGCAAGTTAAAATCTAATTTTGGATTACCAAGGTATGAAAAAACTTTTGATGTGAATCCTTTTCACTTAATGGAGTTATAAATGACATAAAATGCAGCTGTCAAAGTCAGCTGCTGTTGGTGAGTTATCAAAACAGTAATTTGTACAATTATATAAGTCAAACGTTGTCAGTGTTAAAAAAAATGAGTGGCTGTATTTACTAAAACGTGTTCCTTTCTAGCGCTGTTTTCCAAAAACATACATAGTCCAGTTATTTGGTGAGCTCATCACCAGCCACAGAGATTTGTCACATCCTAACAACACCTAAACCTCTCTTATTGATGACTCTTAACTGATCTGTTAAATATTACAGTATTAAAATTGGTGCAGCTTGATATTTACTTGAACGGAGGTCACAATGTGTGGATGAAATTGAAGCTGTCAGCTCGTGCATCTTTATTCCCTCTCGCAGATCCTATAGGATACTGTACCCAGGGACAAGCTCTGTTTATTTGTTTGCTCTTGCTGCGGTATAAAATGGCTGACAGACGACTGAATCCTTGTCACAAATGATTAGTGTTAATATGCTCGGACTCCGTGTCACTCCTATATTATTTTGCATCCATTAAGTGTGTCACACGAAACGTATTACATCAAGACAAATTGCATATCCTCTGAACACACATCTATCCAGTTATTTGCATTCAGCTCGTATGCTGACAGAATGGAAACGCTCGTAGCGTGATTTAACAAAAACTGTTCAATGTAATTGGCAACCATGTTTCTTGGGGTTTTATTGATGTGGGTTGCAGGTTGATTTGGACCTGGTTTGGTGCCCTCATGGGATTTCAGTCGGCATCTGTTATAATTCTAAATAATGGAAAGACAACTGGAAGCTAGTACTGATATCATGTCCATTCTTTTTTTTTCTTTCCCTGCACTCCAATCCTTTCTCTTGGCTCTGCAACAGAATTCAATTACTCTCATACTCCCATATAATCACTTTTCATCCCCAAGGCTTGACAGTTTCCCTGGTCTGACAGAAAGAAGCCTAATTACTCCCTGACCTTGACACACTCTCTCTCTCTCCCTCTCTCTCTCTCTCTCATGCCTCTTTCACAGCCAGCATTTCTCTCTCACCGCTCTCCCTCATCACGCAAGCAAAACACCTGTTCAAACGTGTAGACCCTGGTCCTGCTGGCAACATGGCCACGCTTGTACCTTTGGCCTGTGAGTCCACTTCCACTGTATCATGAAGTGAACTGGTTCCACAACAGAGAAATGCTATTTGTGTCAACCCATATATAGGCTTTTAACTTCAGGTCTTAATTTCCTTCAATTTTATACCACAGATAGAGATGCTCCTATAGTAATGGTCTTTCATGGTCTCGGGGAATATAAGAGGCTAATCTCAACCTTGCTTCTGTGTGTCTTTAGCTTTGCTGCTAGAACATGATGGAGGATAATGTGCAGTCAGAGAGGAATTCTAACACTGCTACCATTTCAGTTATGTCTCCTGCTCCCTTTAATCGTCTTTTCCGTGTCAAATTTAATGTAGAAGAGAAAGCTTGGCAAATGGCAAATTAGTTGCAGGAAGGAAGACCAACCATTCTTCTTAGTGTTGTCTAGCATGAGTGCAAACATATCAACAGCATCATTACAAAAGGGGAAATGATCTGTTTACAGTTTGTACAGCTCCAGGAACCATTATAGGAAACTGTAGTGGGAAGCTGTAAACAAGCATTATGTTTAATAGAAATAATTTCACCATGTAAATCATTTGATAAGTATGAAAACACAAAGGATAAGTATGTAACAATAATGACAAATGAAATGTGGTGTGTTTTTTTTGAAGAATTATAGTTATATGATGTTCATGCTGTGCAACACACCATCTCTTATGACTCTTTCGCCCACTATAATGACTGAAAATACTATCTGCATCAAAATGCCTGGATAATTGTCTTCGTATCTGGAAAAAAAAGATGAGATGCATTAAACATCTGCATCAAACCAAAAATGTGTTCATTTCCTCATTACGCTAAAGTCACATTCACACAGGCATTTTTATGCCCGGGCAATTCAGGCGCAGCAGCAGAAAGGTGAGTTACTCTGCAGAATCAGAGTGACCTGCTTACTGACCAATGAGGTGAAAATATCACTGCAGAGCCAATAACTGCTCAGTAGATCTATACATCTTTTTTTAATTGGCTGAGAAGACATTGTTTTCCAGTGTCTTTTGTTGCCTGGAAACGTTACTGTTATGTACTATGGCTGGTTGATGCACAGACTATAAATATGAACATGGAACTGCTCCTCAAAAGTGGAGCCAAAGCAAGTAGAGCTCCCCCTGGTGTCTAGCTGCAGTATAGGTCATAAGCTCCACCTCCTTGTTAGTGGATGGGACTTGGGCCAAACTAAAACTTAAGTACAGTTTCAGTCATTTTAGGTAGTTAAGGTGCATGTTCATGTTTTTTTTTGGATAAGTTTCGTTGTAGTTAATTATTTGATACTATAGATGCAGGATGTGACAAAATGGCGACAGCAGTTGCAATGCCAACTGCTCCGTAAACCAGTCTCGTGGGGCCGTGAGAGCCAATGCAGTGTATAATCCAACATTTCCTTGTAACTGGTAGAGTGCAGGTAGAGCAGAGTGCAGCATTAATTAAACGTAAATGCGAGTGAGTCTGGTGCAAGTGTAAATAACAAGTCTCCACGTGGCTCCACGTACCATACTGCAATGACTCTGGTTCCAAACTTGCAAGATGGCGCCACTCGTATCTCCGGGAAAATAGCGTCAGTTTGGCCAATGCAAGGAAATGGGGACAAGGTGTATATTTATACAGTCTATGGTTTGAAGTAGCACTGTCTCAATTCACAAGCGTCATCTGACAGGTGTAGTAGTGTTGACAATTTTTGGTCGTCTTAAGTAGGTCAGCCTCCCACATAACCCACATAATACACGAGGAGTAAATGCAAACAATAGGAATCACAAAAATATATTCAAAATTGGGGAAAAAGTTTTTACTAAGCAATGATGACATGAGTGATTGTTCAGCTTTCTCCAATTCTTAAAAATGACTTTGGATTTCCAAGAGTGGATGGTATTTACATATTTAGTCTTGCTTCCTTTTATGCATCAAGACACAGAGTAGTATGGTCCATGGTGATGACACTGTTCACTATACCAATCCAAAGCCAATTATTTTTCCAGACTGACATTTCCATTCCCTAGTTGAGCTTAACTCAAGAATATGATCGCATTGAATCAAAACTGTTGTCAGTTTGTGCACCCTTTCCCACAGGCAGACCGGGATCACTAATGTTTGACTGTATCACAATCTCTAGAGAGGATGAATAAAGGCAAAAAAGTGTCTTCTGCCTCAGTCAGAGCAGACTTACTCCCTGATGGGCCTCCGTCAATATTTTTGCCGGGGGCAGAGAAGTCAGTTGTGCCTCTGATCTCGCTTCAGGCATTTTGCTTCAAGTCGTGTAAACCTGCTTTGCTGCGTGTTTTGCATAATATTGGAAACAGCTCCTCAAACTTAGCAAAGGAGTTACTAAGCATACTAATTACTGATGGTGGTACTACAGCAAAGGTGCCCTTAGCAGACAGAGTGAACCATTTTATTACTGGAGTATTAGCCCTTGCTTTATGTCAAAATTTAGTTTAGATGCGATCTAAAGGAGAATCTGCTCTCAGCCCTAAAAACATCTGAAAACCAGATGATCACCTCATCTTTGTCAAAATGGAAAAGCCTGTTTACAGCAGAGTACATCCACACATGCAGTGTGCAGTCACCATGAGAATACAAAAAAATATCCTTCAACAAATGTCCTGCTCTTTCCCCTGAGAGCTGAGCTTTCCCAAGGTCTTTATTCTTTAATTAACTCTCTAACGGTGACCGGCTGGCCTGATGTAAGTTTTACTCACTCGATTTCTCACACACACACAGAGACACAAATCTGCACTTACTGTCTGTGGCTCCCTACTATATCCAATACTAACAAGACCTTAAAGACAGACCCTTCCTGACTCAAGACACAAGACATAGACGGATTGATGGAAATGTCACAGATGTACGCTGCCCAGCAACTAGATTCAAAGAAAATAAAAAATAACATTTAGACAGCCATCAATGTAACGCGTCTCTAAACTAATTATTTGTAAATATCTGTTAAAGTCGCAGTGATAAAGTTCATTAGGAGCCAAGAGACGGCGTTATACTGCCTTCAAATACAACTTGTGAGCTTGTGGTTATGAGATGGGACATTTCTGTAACCACGCCTCTGCTGGATAACCGCTACCATGTAGAAGCAACTGAAGCTAACGGTTTAGCATGCTAATGTCTGTGTAGCTTAATATATGTAACACAAAAGCAGGATGAAATGAGAAGGCTGTTGGACATGTACCTAGACATATTACAATTACAAAGAGAAGTCTATATGCCTTAATTGGCATTTATAACTTCATCTGCCACTTCTGAACTTGGACCAGGAAGAGGACACTTCCATTCACCAAGCTGTGGATGCCACCAGAGGGGGCCGTTGATGTACATGGCCCCATTTGATGGCACCACATGGCCACAGCACTGAAACTATGTACACCAGATAAAACCAACACATTCTAGATGTATGGAAATGTATTATAAAACATTGAAAATAATTAGCATTCTTCCATAGATTGTTGAAAAAGACAAGCAAAAGACATGGCAGGCATTTAGTAGACGTTGCTTCCACCGTTTATCACAATTTAAAAAAACTAGCTACTTCCATTCTTTAAATTAAAATGCAAGAACACATTCCTCTGTGAATTTATTAAGGTGTGCTACAGAAATGTGATGTGAATATCATTTGGCAGTTCCATTTACCATCCTTACAAGCTTTATCGCTGCTACCAAAGCTTTGATGTTTTATAATTACTGTATGTCTCTATAGTGTAAAAACCCGTGAAAATAAGCTGTAATCTACTGTATACGCATATATATGTAGGCATCATTATCAGATTTAAAGGGTATGGAAAGAGCACCTTAAGTTGCACAAAGAAGCTGACAAGAACAAAAAATAATGAGTTTTCCTCATTTTATTACTACTTCAACAACACCATTTGTAGAAATACTCTGCATATGCTAGTCTAACTAAACTGACCGGTATCCCTAATGTCAGTTGTAGGGTCAACATCGTGCACATGACAGTCATTTTGACTAAATGTATGAGCATGTGTGCCTTTGTAATATTATTTTAGGAAACAGATGTTTGTATTGTCACACAGGGAGCCATTAGCAGCTACCCCTGTGAGCTCTGCACTGGCCATCAGCTGATTTATAACACACATCAAAGCTAATTCCACTGACTTCTGCTCAGTGCGGGTGCATCTGCAACGCTCATCGATCTGCCCTTTGTATCTCCATAAGCCTGAGTGCCGTACACTAATAGAGGAAGTATAAAGTTTCTTTGTGACCTTAATAAAACCTTCACTTTGTGCTTTAGTCTGCTGCTGCCTCTTGAATCAAGCGGTTTAGCTGCACATTGTTAGAACAGCAAACACCCCGGCCTGCTGTGCACACTGTACATCTGCACACATCAACTCCTTCACCTTTCACATTCACTTTGCTCTGCGTGCTACTGTGGCACAAGTTGTAACATAACTTGTGTGACATAGGGGTGTGGAAGTACACAGAATGAAAGGGGGAATTCGCGTAATAGAAAAGAGAAGTAAGGTCGAGAGGTTACACTGGAACTACAATAAAATATTTTTTTCGTGAACGTTTTTCTATTGATGTTCTAAAAATGCTGAAGAGAAAACAAACCTCTTCCCTGGAAGAAAAACCCATTTTGTCTCCACAAAAGGGCCCAAGTCAAAGGTCTTTTTGTTTTAACAACTGGATTTTGCAACACAATGTTCCATGGGGAAGAGCCAAGACAGACTTGAACAAGGCTTACTCAGCTGCTGCAAGGTCTTAAGATTTAGTAACTTCATGGAAAATTTAGTAATCAGCAAGACCCACCGCTGGGCCCTTCAACGAAGCAATAATAGTAAAAGTTATTTCTTTGGCACTTCCCTTTTTCCCAGAGCACAACAACACATTTAGGTTGTATTCATCGCTGACTGTTCTCACGGTTTCTCAGTGCAAAGCTAGAACCACATATGTAAATGAAAGGTGATGATGCACATATATTCAAATGATTTACTACAGTCCCATTATACAAACACACGTGAGTGCAGCTAATAAAGTCAGAGGGACATTTTTTGAGGAACACGATGATGCTCAACTGAGATGAATGCAATGCAAAATTATTTTATTGATGGCTTAAGATAACGTGCTCTTTTGCTTTTCAGAGAAATATATATGCATCCTGCTAAAAATACTGTGGATGTTGGACTGAATATAAACTGATGAGGTACCTTGTTTCTTTTTTGTTCCAATCATCATCATGTCTTTTGGTTACATTTGACCTCCAGTTGTCATCCTCCTCCACAGGTAGAAATATCCCTTTAATTTGTGGACAGTTAAGTATTCATGTTAAAGCTGTGGTGTAGGCGTGGTTAAAAAGACAAAACATTTCAGTTGTCAGTGTACAAACTAAAAGATTAACAAATCATAATGACACTTGGTCAGTCGATCAAATCAAAACGACCTAAAATGTTCCAGTCATGAGCCAACCCCGTTTTGAAAGCACACCGTGGATCAATGATAATATCTCCAGCTTATGTGACAGTTAGTATTTTATAGTGACAACAGGAGAGAAGATTTTAACAAGGACTAGACACTTTAGACGCTCCACCAAATGGCAGAAACCGTAAGTGTAACGAAAACGAAGAAAACAGGCTTCCCGTTTTTCGGCTCCAAATAGCTTACATACACACTGAGAGACACACAGGAGAACACAGGTGTGTTAAATGGTCCCAGCAGGGTGTTTTTGGCAACTGTGCCCCAATTCTATAACACATGTTAATTTAATCTGGCTTTGCAGTTCCGTGTGCATTCACACCGAGGAAATGACACAAAAGTGAGCAATTCTAAGGTGTCAACACACAGACAAAGTTGGCTTGATTTTTTGAAAGCAGAGTTGATGGGATACTTTTGTCTCCTGACACAACGTGTGGCATACATGGGGGAAGTGAAATTTAAAAAAAAAAGGTTAGGGATGATGGATGGCAAACGAATTAGAGATGGAATTAAACCAATTTTCGACTCTATTCATTGCCAGCAGTGTCACAAAATCAGTTAACACGAGGTGCTTTCATTTCTAGCATGGAAATGGCTTGTGTACGTAGGAGGCTGCAATAGCTTTAGCATACAGTATATAAACAACCATAAATATGGACGCCAACTGCTTCACAAGAGTGTAGCCAAAGCAAGTAGAGCTCCCCCTGGTGTCTGGCTACAATATAGGCCATAAGCTCCACTGCCTCCATGTTAGTGGATGGGACTTGTGCCAAACTAAAACACTAAAATACACATCAAATATTTTTTTTTCAAGGATGGTTTCTGTCATTTTAGGTAGTTAGTATAACACTGAATGTTCAAGTGTAGTTTATTTGGAAACGTTTCGTTTTAGTTATCTTATTTTATGCTGCAGGATATGACATAATGGTTACCACCAGTTGCCATGCCAACTGCTTTGTTGTCTAAAAACAATGCAGTGTTAAAGAAACGAAAAACATGAGTGATTCTGGTGGAAGTGTGGGCAGGTGATCAATGACGCAGCTCCACGTGGAACCACTCTCAGACCGTACTGCACAGACTCTGGCTCCAAACTCATACGAGTTGGAACTGGATTTAGATCAAGGTTTGGGTGAGACTGGGGCTTGTGTATAAACAGTATACATATATAAAAAATGTATGTATGCATTCCTTCATGTTTACTTTGGTGCCTGTGAGCATGATGGTCCGTGTTTTTCTGAATGTTTGCTGGTATGTTCGTAACCTTGTGCACACGGTGTGTATCTGTGGGTGCTAGTTCGTGCATGCCATTATGTGTCTGTGTGTGAATGGTTGTGCTCCAGTGACATGAGAAGTGCAAGACTTTGACACGGAAGCTTGTCTGCATCCATCAGGATCACTGCCATTATTCCCTCACAGCTCCCACCCCTGCACTTCATTTGTCCTCTCCTCTCCTCTCCTTGTTGTACTCTAGATCTCTACAGAGATACTATATCTTCCACAAAGGCGCACATATACCTCCCTCCCTCCCTCCTTGACTCTCTCCATCATCCATCCACATGCACTACTTCTCTTCTTAGTAACAAGCTGACAACAGATGTCAGGTAGACCTACAGTGCAGCATGACATGTCCTGACAGATGCTATGTTGAACCTTTGGCCAATATGACCATAGCTGAAAAAGGGTAAAACTGCTTTGTGCCGAATCTCAGCCTGAAGCAAAGCATTGTGGGTCTGCAACCCTGAAATAGCTTCTCCACTCTTGGCCAAGCACAAACAGCCCTGCAGTGAACCAACCAAAAAAAAAAGAGAAGAAAACCTGAAAACCTGAAAAAATAATGGCTCCATTATTGGCTATGTTTCTGCAGCACATGATTATCTTTTTATAGCCAGAAGTGTTTATACACACACACACACACAATCACACTCCCTTTCCCTCACACACGCAAACCGATATTCATGTACACATTCTGGTAAAATCTAATACGGACTGAGAAGCGTTATATGTAGTTTAGAGCGTACCGATTCTAAATCACAGGGGATGTCTGTTTAATTTATTAATTAAACTGAAACAAATTAGCAGCATTTTAGACCATTTTCAGCTGGTAGAGTTTGTGGCTGTGAAGCCTGCAGGTTTCTGTTCCCCTCGGCGTTCATGACTCAAATTCAAAACAAAACCGTTTATGGCTAAACAGAATGATTCACATTTCACATTTATTTATTGCCATCAATTCAATAAAAGCAACGATAAAATAGTTGCATGACTGTTTTTCTAAAAGTAGTGCTGCTGTTTATGCATTGAAATTATGTTATTTAATCCAATTTTCTCACCGTTTTGAGTGGGCTGCAGGGATTTTACTCACCGAGTCAAAATCATCCCACATTGTAGGAGTCCACTAAGATCTTTTTTTTTTTTTTTTTAATATACAGTATGTGCTTATTTGGTGCATCTAGCTGTGATCAGCAGAGACAACTATTACAGAACTATCTTGAGTTTTAAAATGACAATTCTGTTTGTCAAAAAGGCAAATTACATACTGCTTTTTGACGCATTTTACCTATGGGGGATTTGGTCTTCAGTTAACCAAAGTAACATTTTACTATCTGAAGTTTTCAAATTAAGCAAAATCGCTAAAAGGAAGTCTGGCAGTGCCCAGTGCATTGTGGGTGTCTAATAGCTCTAAGGCAGGGGTGCCCACACTTTTTTGGCTTGCGAGCTACTTTTACAATGGTATAAGAGGATCTATCTATCTATCTATATCTATCTATCTATCTATCTATCTATCTACATGTTGCTACAGTGTTAAACGCTCTATCCAGCTTTGTCAAGAAAAATTGGTACACTGCACCTTTAGAAAAATAGCGCTGTGTCTTTAAGAACGGTAGTCTTGAGTTGCCGTTGAAGTTGGGCGTGGCTGTGGACGTGTGCCGCTGAATTGAGGGCATGTTGCAAATATAAAGTAAAAATAAAAGATGAACGCTTGTCTTGCTGTTTGTTTTGGAGTTGGAACAGATAAATGTTTTAGACTAACATCTAAAAACATTTTTCATTGCCACGCGATCTACCCTCACTACCTTCACGATCGACGTAATGAGCACCCCTGCTCTAAGGTAATGTATGTTGCATCAAGTGCAGCTTAAGTGTACAGTACCACATTTATTTTACACTTCCTTATTTTGTGGTTTAGTCTTTGCACATAGTTGGGCACACAAACAGCCTTCTTGTTCAATTAAAGCTCATAACCCACCACGACTTTTATCTACCTTGGGATTAGCTTTAGGATCATTTGATGGCTGGGGTGGTAAAAGGCCATTTAAACCTCATATTGAGTTAAACAACACTGCTTGTCCTTTTCAGGTAGGATTTAAGTATCACTAATTAGAAAGGAAAAAAAGCCAGGAAGAGCAATTACAGGGCCTCTAGTTGAATGTCAGAATGGTAGAACGTCACGCGCCATTGACCTTGTCCAGACTCTGTTCTAGACAAAATGGGAACCATAAAATATCCATGAGCACATAAAGATGGAGCACAGATTGTGTAGGAGTCCTGCAGGTTTGTGAAGCGTTGGAGTGTGGGTGCCTTGCTGTAGAGTGCGTACGCTACATGTGTGATTACATGTGTGCAATAAAAGCCTCGCTATTCAGAAAACACCCTGACAGAGGGCTGCATCTTGTTAGTAAGAGTGGGAGACAGACATGTCTGGGCTTGGGGCGCTGCTGCCATTTCAGAGTGAAGTGCACTACAGTGAAAACACACATCAGCAGGCTGGTATAGCTCCCAGGTAGCACTGGGACTTCAGACCTGCTTAATATTGCAGGCACAGCTTGTCTTGAGTTATTCTTTTTTCTATTCGCTCACTGTCGCTTTCAATCTCTGTCCCTCGTTCCGTGTTTTTCTCCTTCTCCTTTTGTTTCAGCAATTCCTTATGTAAATATCTATTTTACGCTGCATCATTTGCTTTTTGGTTTCACAATAAATGGTCTTTCTTCTCACAGATGCAGAGGGCAGCTGTGTTAGGAAGGTTAAATTACGGTGCTTTTGTGGCCAACTTAAAACTTTCCCTAAATTTAAAAATAAAATAAATATATATATATATATATATAATAATAAAACAAACAAACAAGAAAACAATAGTATTTCTGTGAGCCTACTTCTATTTACTTAGTATGTTCCAACCTGCTAGATGGGGCAACACAAACTCACTGAGAGTTTTGGAGGGAAAGGAGGGTTCATTTGCATGCATTTGCATCCCATTAACACATCAAACCTGCTGACTTGAAAGGGATGCCTTGATTAGGAACACCACCAAATTATTGTACGTCTGCTTCCTCACTCCCTTCCCTTCTTGTCCTCTCACTCTCCTCTGCTCCACCGCTGAGTTTCATTACTGTACCGTGCGTAGCTTGTGCGTATTTGTGCATCATTATGGAGGATAAAGCTGCAATATTCCTCAGCCTTTGATGTGCCGAACACTTCCAATAACCTCACCTCTGCTTCTCCCCTCTTGCTTTTGTCTTTCACCGTAAAGCCTACGATTCTCCTTCTCCGCTCCCAAAATGCGTCACTTAAAGGGCGTGTCAGGACTGTCACACATTTATGTGTGTTGTGATTCCAAGCACACCTCCAGACTGTATATACACACATACATGAACAAACACTGCAACATGGGATAACACGAGCCTTATGAAGATTGGTGGACTGTGTGCGCGTTGGGAAATAAATGTGCGTCCTTATTTCTGCTTACTGATTTGTGTAATGAAATGCATCAAGGCTGTCACTTCCAAAGTACAGCAGGGAGGAAATTACCTTTACTACCTACTGTATCTTTACAACCAAATTCTGTTTTGAATTCTGAACAACCTGCAGCAAGCTCTGCCAGCTGGATCAAGCAAAAATATTTAGGGCGGTTCGTGATTCGTCATGGACATCGCATTAAGATAAGATCAAATATCTTGATCCTGCAATTAAATCCTGTTCCATTCTCCTGCCAGTTTCACCATACAAACCCCACTGGCATGCCAGTGGTGCTGCCAACCCATAATAAGCGTGTAAAGTTTGTTAAAATTCAGTGGAAGATGGCATTGTCAACAAAATGATGCATCAGTCTGAGGGAATGGTGCACCCATAACAACATCTTCAGTTTTAAGCTCATTTATACTGTAGACATACGGATTTGTTGTCAGGATGGTTGTTTTTTTTTAAACCAGAATGGGTTGAAGCAAACTTTGTTTCTGTTGTGCAAAATATATTTTCACTGTCAAGTTACACTGAATCCCAGTTGGTTAATTGAGAACAACAAAACACTTTTTCATTTTTAATGTATTCCGCTCAAACTGTTTAGGATGTTCTTCATCTAACCATCTTCAAAAACCCACAGCTTCCCAGGCTGTGAGTGTAATTCACAGGAAACATTTCCATGATTAACGATTGCAATTTGTCTAAGTAGTAGTACTCATAACAGTAATGTATTTGACAATTATTTAAAGCTATTCTGTCTGCAGAGTAAAGTGTGTCCCAGCTCTCCATTTCCCACCCCTTTCTGTCAAAATAACATTATTGTAGCTACATACTACTTACAGCTACAAAACACACCGTCAACACACAAAATCCTGTAGTTTAAATTCTCAAGAGATTTGACAAACCCATTCACAGTATTACTTTTCCTTAATAACGCATGAATTAATTAGATACTGATCAGCCACAACATTATGACAGAAGAAGTAAATAACACTGACCACCTTGAAACAATTCAATGTTCTGCTGGGAAACTTCTGGACCTGTCATTCATGTGGATGTTACTTAGACATGTAGCACCCACCTAGACCAGACCAGACACCCCCACCCCATAGCAATGACACTCCTTGATGGCAGCAGCCATCTCCAGCAGGATGCAGTCTGACACAGACACACACACAAAAACGCTTTAGGAACAACTAAAAAAACATGAAGAACAGCACAAGGTGAAATTCACTAGATCCCAAACTGATCAAGTGTCTGTGGGATGATCCACAGAGGCCCCTCCCCTTAAAGGCCCCCACTAACAACATTCTGTTACCAGACACCACAGGACACCCTCAGAAGGCCCATGTCCATTCTCTGATGAGTTACAACTGTTTTGGAGGCACAAGGGAGACCTACACAATATTAGGAAGGTGGTCATAATGTTACGCCTGATCAGTGTATAGAACATTGTATTTGTCAAGAGAGACTCTGAGACACACGCACACACAGATTATGTATATGTTTGTGAAAGCGCCTTGATTGGATGCTCTGTGCTGTTTACCAAACTCACTTAGCTTGTGCAGTTGCAGAATTAACTCGTTAAATCTTGCTAATTGAAACCAACAAAGGCGTCAATACAAATCAATCGCAAGTTGAGAAGTCGTTGAGGCTTAAAAATGGCACTGAGCAGAGAGCTTGTGAAAACTCAATCACAAGAAAGCACATCAGATATTGACACAAATTTTCTCCTGCAAGAAGGGCAAAGCAATGCACACACAGTTACAGTTCAGTGTTTTGCTGAAGGTTTTCAGCCTAAAGAGCAGTTCAAATGCAGACAAAACCACACTAAATATTATGTATTGATATTTTGTTTAGCACTTTAATCATCCAGATTGGATAGCGACAGATCTCTGCAGCCAACCACCACCTCTACTCATATGTAGTTACCTAGAGACCAAACGATAACCTTTTTAGTCCACCGCGCTTCTCTAAACTTTAAAAGCACTTTGAAAGCTACAGTTCAAACCACTGGACCAAACGCTGCTTGTCATGTCAAGTACAGTATGATGGCAATATAAGAGGCCTCTTCTTCTTTGCACAAGCCGAGTACAGTGCCCCTTGGGTTTATTTTCAAGTGAGCATTAAAATATAATTAGAAAAATGTTCCCAAACTAGCCTAAAATCTGTTCACTTCTGAATTTTGTTTTGACCCACAAAATCCAATTTAAAACCACTCAATTGTTCATTGAACTGTTCTAAACTGACTCTGTTAAGAAAAATACACTGCCAATTTAATAATTAATCTTCAACTGGTGTGCAGTGGCAACACTTTTCTCTAGTCTAGTTTAATATTCATCAATAAATTTCAGGGGGTTTCTGCAGAATGCAACATACACTGGGTTAATCAAAAGTAGGTTTTCTGAAAGCAGGTGCTTGGTTAGATTAATGACGGCAGTGAGATTAACCCAAACAGTTAATGTGCTGTGAAATCAATGGGCTAAAAGAGACTTAATGCTTGAGCTGGATAATTGGATGATAATTCTCTGTAGGTTTGGGTCGTCATTTGATTCATTGTTAGGACAAAAATCAATGCTGGTTGGAGATTTTTACAGCGAGGAAAACACGCTGCTGTTACATTTGCTTTAGTTTCAAGCACAAAATGTAGCTCCATGATGGCTGATTCCTTTTATATAACACGATGATTGAGCTGCCAAGAGATCATCAAGCCTTCATTGTGTGCTAATTAAATCAGCCCACAGTGACACACTGACGTTTGGCCACCACTGCTCTCACTCTCATCTTCTCCCAGTCACCATGTCACCAAAATAAGCATGCTAGTTTCCTGGTTTATATTTATCTCCCCCCCCCTCCTCGGCTCCCTCCCAGCTTCTGTTTTCCAATCCCAGGCACGCCGAGTGCCCCTCTTTACACGATGGAGGAATCACTTGCTGAAAAGCCACAATATGTGGTCTCTTATCTGTTTAATTTTCTCCCACCTCGAAAGCATGCCATGGCATCAGCCCTGTTTATTACTGTCAGAAAGACACCCGTCGAACTCCCACTGGTGCGCCATTATTATCGCACAGATGGTGATGAGGGTTTCAAGAGATCGACGAAGGAATGGAGAAAAGGTGGGAGGGAGGGTAGGCTAAGGAGAAAAGAAAAAACACAGAGAGAGAGGGAGTATCTGTGGCCAAGAAAAGGGTGGTATTTTCCTTTTTAACTGCAGCCAGATGGTTTTATGAATGTAGTCAGCATACAGATTTTTCTCCTGTAATGACAACACACCTTGACATCGCTCTGGTTAGTCACACATACAAACACACAAACAGACATGTGCACTGTATATATATATATATACACAGATACACACGCGCACGCGCGCACACACACACTCTGACCATTTGACACACCTTTATCCAAGAGGCTTGCTCCTGCCAAGGTAAATCCCTGCTGTCAGAAACAATATTGCACAGAATGCACTGACCCCTCTTTACACTCCTTGACTCTTGTCAAGCGTTCTGCCTGAACGTCAAGGGTCTCCAGGGATGACCTTCACATGTGGGAGTGGTTGCATATGTCATAGTCACTGCAGGTGACTGCAGGATATGGGGGAGTAGCATTTTCCAACTCAGAATAAATCGTTTGGCCTGACCTCAATATTACTATTAGCAAAAAGTTTCATGAGTGTTGAGTATGCAGTGTTTCTTGCAGCCAGAGAGCATTGATTTGTTGATTTGCAGTAGGTAAATGTATTTGGTATTTAGGTCAAAGTTGGGCAAAATAACTGTAGTTTCAGTAGCAGGCCCTAAATACAAAATGCAATTGTATTCCAACTCAAGTTAAGATGAAACAAACTTCCAACCAAATCCATGCTTACGGAGACTCGAAAAGTCTCTGCTAGTAGAGATAATACACTATCCCATGTAATATATGGATTGCATTAATAATATGTTATGTAGCACTGGCATACCTTTGAAGCTTTCATTCCCAAATGCTTCAGGTGCCTGATTTTTATATGCATTTTAATCTCCTTGTTTACAGGCAGCTTAAATGTGTGTTCTTGATGCCATGTTTTCAATTTCACGCATGCTTCTTGTTAATTGGCTTGTCAGTGTGCAAGTGTGTGTGTGGGGGGGTCTATGTGTGTGTATGAGGAGGCAAGGTAATGTTATGTATTCCTCTGTGCAGCCACTCTTTGCACCTGTGAGGTCTGAGTCAGTCTGATGGCACCGTTCCGTGGCTGAATGCTTTGGAGAAGCCTGAGGTCACCCAGGAATGACAAGGTGGTAGTCCAGAGAGACAGGAGGGAGGATGAGTGGGACTGTGAGTAAGGGAAGGCAGATTATACTTCAGATGAAAAAAGGACAACTGTAACCCTCCTAGCTTCTTCTTTTTTCTTCTGTCAGGATACAGGAATCTTAAGTGACATCTTTTATTTGTTTTTCTTTGCAGCAGCAGATGTTTTAATCCTGTTGATGAATGAATTTCCCCAAATGTCTTCAAGCCGTCAGAGAGAGATGATTGGGTAGTTCCATTATGAAACATTATCAGCGCTATGAAACATGTGAGAAGTGATGAACCGATGAAAGATGGAGGGGTAAAAGGAAGTGGGACAGCATACAACTGGCATGCATGGCACCTCTGGATAGGTTCCTTGTAATGTTTGGCTGAAGCTGTCAGTGATGAACCAAAAAGGCTGAGCAATAGGGACACAGGAAGAATAAAGTCTGGACTATCAATAAACATCGAGCTGCCCTTCAACTTCAGCAATCATTGTCTTTAGCCTACATTGCAGTTTATCTATTCACAAATACCCATGAGAAATGTACCCCTATCAGTTTAAATTGTAACTACACAACCTCTTTCTTAAGTCTCTACATCTGTACACGGATCAAACCAAAAACAACCAGTCATTCTTATTGTTATTATTTATTATAATCATTTACCATGTGAGGAACGAGATGTTGGTAGATTAATGAAAACGCTACTCAACCATCACGTTGCAGTTTACAAGGTCAAAATTCAAGTCTCTAAATCATTTAATACAACAGAAGAAGTTTACCAAACTTGAAGAAATTTCCTTAAGATGTTCCTTATGAGAACCTTATGAGAAAGGAACGAACAGATCACCCAAAGACGTAATGTGTCTTGCTGCAGCCATCACCAACACACTGGAACTGCAGGTGGATTTTACATTTTCTTGCTGAAAAAGACCCTCGGTTGGTGAGAGGTCAGCTGGGTGACCTGCGATACAGTCCAGGCAAACATCTTAGCTTCCAGCAGACAAGCTGTACCAGGGTTTGAGTGTGTGTGTATGTGTGTGTGTTGTATATCCTTTTCTGCCCTCCTGAGAGTGTCTGTGTCAGACCTCAGTCTGATTGGTGGGGGCTTTGCAGGGATCACTTCCAAACCCCTGCTACGTCCACTTGCCAGGTGAGATTGCCTTTCTATCCCTTTAGAATAGCCTCTCAACAGAGGGCAATGAGACAGGCTTTGCAAACTAGACTGGGGGACACCCTCTCTCCCTGGTCACTCTGGCAAGAGGAAATAAATAATAAGCTGCTGAGAAATCAAATTCATTGCACTGCCAAAGACAGATTAAATAAACAGTGGCATGGGAGAACAAGTAAAGTTAAATCCTTCTGCATGGCTCAGTGTGGCGACTACAACTATCAGGAAACATTTGTTGTTCAGAGATTATGAAAACAAAGAAAAAAATATCTGAGTATTATATAAGTAAGTGACTAAAGTATATGAGCAAAGGTAAGATTTTGAAAAAGACATTTGATGAACCGGCAATTACACTAAAACAATCTTTTTTTGTTCTCTTTATGAAAATTGTCCTAAACAGAAAATGTAATTAATCAAATCCATACTTCACATACTTTTCTAACATCCTGGCCTCTTGCCATGTTAGGAAAATATTATCTTACCACACTGACTCATTTACTGGTTAGCTGAGCGCTAATGATTGAACGCCTGACTATGTTGCCCAAAGCAGTGAGCACTGTGGCGTGAATGTGCGAGAGGACGAGCAGTCCTTCTGACTCACATTTCCTCCCCTCTCTGCAGACGTCCCGTAAGGTTGACAAACACAACCGTTGCACACCAACAGCACTAAACAACGCTCCGGGGGACAATTTGCGCTTGTTTTACAACTGGTCGGGAACGCCACTTGATACTTGAGTTATGACTCTTTGGAGAAAATCATTGCAAAAAGGATCGAGCTTCATCTCACAAATAAAAATGATTAATTCGGTGACAAAGAAAAAAGGCCACAAACCGGCTCAATTTATCCCCACTAAATGTCTGAATTGATCACTCTTTTTACAACCTGATTTGTCTCAATTTGTTGTAAACACAAATTGAATCAGATTATGCATTGATCCTGTGCCTGGGGTGAAATTTGTCATTCTTTTGTTGATGAGGATAAATTCATGTCTAATGGCATGTCCACTGAAGCACGACGTGCCCTCTTTTTCTTTTATGTGAATTTTAGGACTATCTATCTATCTATCTATCTATCTATCTATCTATCTATCTATCTATCTATCTATCTATCTATCTACACGATATTACCAAAAGTATTCGCTCACCTGCCTTTACTCATTCTATGAACTGAAGTGCCATCCCATTCCTAACTCATAGAATTCAATATGATGTCGGTCCACCTTTTGCAGCTATTACAGCTTCAACTCTTCTGGGAAGACTGTCCACAAGGTTGAGGAGAGTGTTTATAGGAATTTTTGACCATTCTTCCAAAAGCGCATTGGTGAGGTCACACACTGATGTTGCTCGAGAAGGCCTGGCTCTCAGTCTCCACTCTAATTCATCCCAAAGGTGTTCTATCGGGTTCAGGTCAGGACTCTGTGCAGGCCAGTCAAGTTCATCCACACCAGACTCCGTCATCCACGTCTTTATGGACCTTGCTTTGTGCACTGGTGCACAGTCATGTTGGAAGAGGAAGGGTCCCGCTCCAAACTGTTCCCACAAGGTTGGGAGCATGGAATTGTCCAAAATGTTTTGGTATCCTGAAGCATTCAATGTTCCTTTCACTGGAACTAAGGGGCCAAGCCCAGCTCCTGAAAAACAACCCCATACCATAATTCCTCCTCCACCAAATTTCACAGTTGGCACAATGCAATCTGAAATGTACCGTTCTCCTGGCAACCTCCAAACCCAGACTCGTCCATCAGATTGCCAGATGGAAAAGCGTGATTCATCACTCCAGAGAACGCGTCTCCACTGCTCTAGAGGCCAGTGGCGGCGTGCTTTACACCATTGCATCCGACGCCTTGCATTGCACTTGGTGATGTGTGGCTTGGCTGCAGCTGCTCGGCCATGGAAACCCATTCCATGAAGCTCTCTGCGTACTGTACTTGGGCTAATCTGAAGGTCACATGAAGTTTGTAGCTCTGTAGCAATTGACTGTGCAGAAAGTCGGCGACCTCTTTGCACTATGCGCTTCAGCATCCGCTGACCCCTCTCCGTCACTTTACGTGGCCTACCACTTCGCTGCTGAGTTGCTGTTGTTCCCAAACGCTTCCATTTTGTTATAATAGAGCTGACAGTTGACTGTGGAATATTTAGGAGCGAGGAAATTTCACGACTGGATTTGTTGCACAAGTGGCATCCTATGACAGTTCCACGCTGGAATTCACTGAGCTCCTGAGAGCGGCCCATTCTTTCACAAATGTCTTGTTTCACAGTCTGCATGCCTGAGTGCTTGAATTTATACACCTGGGGCCAGGCCAAGTGATTAGAACACCTGATTCTGATCATTTGAATGGGTGAGCGAATACTTTTGGTAATATAGTGTATCTGTCTGTCTGTCTGTCTGTCTGTCTGTCTGTCTGTCTGTCTCTCTACCTACCTACCTACCTACCTACCTACCTACCTATCTATCTGGAAGCAGATCCAGTTATAAAATACTGATATGAAGGTTTTGATTTAAAAAAGACTGAATCATTAAATAAATGAATCAGTTCCGCAGGACTCAACATGACCCTTTTGAAACTTTAAATGTTATTTTTTTAAGTACACACTCTGTAGTTTTACGGCTTCATCATACCAGATGTTATTCTGACAGGGAGAATGCCATAGTGCTTGATGGTCCTTGTTATTCCTTTAGAACGCTCATTGCCACACGATTAAGCAGAAGAGATCAACACATTTTTCACTCCTCCGTACCTCAGCACACACATTAGCATTCACAGACAGCTTAAACGAGGTCGTCCCGGCATATATTGCAAACCTTTCGCTCTGTAACAGCTAAGCTTGTCCACAGATTATGTTGTCATGGCAACAGAGGCAAGAAAGGGGTGGAGGGCAAGAGTCCTCCCCTATCTCCAACTCCTTGTCCACCTACACCTTCGTCTTCCTCTCCTGTATCCTCTCCATTTTCTGCCTCTCTAACCCTTTCTCCCTTCCCCTCTTTCAACAAGCATCCTTTTCTTGAATATAAATGAAAACTTGGGAAAAAAATAAATGTTTCAAACAGAGTGGCATTCTTCACGTCCTACAAAACAGAAAACAACCCGTATTGCACTCAGGACGTGTGCAAATTTAGCATCCAGTGAAATTCAGCTCCACCAACAACTCAATGGGGCTACAGATCTCAGCTCGAACACGTGTAGACCTCCTTTAGATATAATGTCATTGTGGTTATCTCTCTTTGAATAGTGGGTGTTGTCTGCTCAGGCTCAGGCTGTCGAGCTAACCAGAACAGTCTGGAGGAAAGTCCTAGATTTGTGAAAACAACTGTACGTTACTTATATAACCTGCATCTCCAAAACAAAGTTAGGGTTGGGGTCTGATTACTAGCCTGCAATGTGAAAGTACCAAATAGTCTGTGAACACACTCACAAAATTACAAATTTCCAATATAACAAGCCTTTTTCCCATGATCTAGTTTGCTGGGTTCATGCAAACACTGTGTGTGTAAGCGCACATTAATCAATGCTTCTCAGGTTCAACCTTGCTCACATCAGTTTAGTGAACCTTACTTGCATTGCTTAGCTAAAACACGCTCCTTGTCCTCCACACACAAATCCTACCTCGTGCATACAGATGTATGCTCGTAGCTCAGAGGAGGCAAAAGCGCCTCTTTGAAAAACAGGTCGGGTGGAAGTCCTGAGGTTACATTTTGGATGAAGTTGTTCTGGGACTTAATTAGTAAAGGGGCCTCCATTTGAACGGGGTAAGTGCCCATGAGCTCTTCTCTCAAATCTGGGACAACTAAGGCGTGCACACACATAATATATAATGGCAACACACACACAGAAAAAAATGCACTACAGAAAATCCTTCTTTCAAGTAAATCAAATGAAGGAGCAGCCAACTCCATCTATCGTTTTAGTATAAAACATTTTCTCCTCATTGGCTTGATGGGATGATCCAAAAACTTTATAGCTTACTCCTCTGCAGTGGCGGGCAGCTGTCAGCTTGGATTCACACCAGTTATAGTCATTGATCTGTACACTCAGTGTCTTCCAAACGATCCTTGCTTTCCCATTAAATCATTAGACGTGGGACCTCCAGTGGAGCTTTTGGGCCACGAGGAGGTGATAATGAGACACAGATGTAGTGTAAATAGCTGTTGTTGAAATTATTTTGGTTAACACTAAGTATATATTTCAGTGGCAGTGGATTGGTGGAGCAGCCCTTCAAGTTACATGAGTATTTTTTTCATCGATGTGTTAAGAATAACCCTGCAGCCGGAATAAAAAGCACAGGTGGAAGTGCATCAGGCAGAAATGCCTTGCAGGTGGTCTCACCTGTACAAATAATTGCAACTCAAATCTTTCCATCAAATAGCTGTATACTTAATGCATACCCATCTGTATTTGCTGAATAGTGTTCAATATCCAAAGCATACATCCAAAGTCTCATCACAGCCAGCAATGTAGAATGCAGACGTAACATATACCAGGGTTTACTGTTAGGTGCTCTGAGAGGACAGAAGCAGAAGAGTGGGCATAGGAGAGGAAGGAAGAGGAGGCATTTAAATAATATTATCACTTACTTGCAGTGCTTGTGAGGCCCGCTGAGTGTTTCGATGACAAAGCATTCGCCACCATTTAGGCAGTAGGCCAAGTCCTTCTCATGACAGGGTTTGAAATGCTCCGAGTGCAGTGGAGGCACTGTTGGAGATGCTGCAGAACAAAATAGAAGAAAAAACAGAAAACCTTGTAAGTCACAATCAACCAATAATTATACAGTACATGTCAATTCATCTTCTGTTGCTCCTCAAGTCTCATTACAATCATCTTTTCATTCCACAATTGTGCAAATAAATTACATCATCTGAAATTGCAGTAAAGAAATAAACAGTTTTCCAGCTACCTACACTCCACCAAAGGATCCATAACAAGACCATGGAATTGCCTCATAACACAATGTACACTGTGGGTAATACCAGCACAGTATTGTTTGTTTAGACCCTGTAATGTCACCAAAAGATGGATGGAAGACGTGTAATAATCTGTCCTGCTGTGATTAATACCCCATGGTCACAGTAGGGCTGCTGGAGAGCTTGACTTCTCCCAGTGATTTATCACAACATGCATGGCTGATTGTGGACAGTACACACTTAGACACTTAGAAGGGAATCAGCTCAACAAACATTAATGGATGATTGTTTAGTTGGAATTAATTACTAAAGCAGCAGTTGCTGCAGAGAGAAACATGAAAATGAATACAACTTGATTGAGATAGGGGCCTTTTCTGTCCTTTTATTACTCATTGAGGAGAGAGATAAAACTAAACGTTGAGATTTTAAGGGGGTCTTGGGCATCCATCATCCATCAGCAGTGTTTTGAAGGCCGGAGACACAGTTGGTCCAAGTCATGACTTTAAGACGTGGGGAGAAACCCAAACAGCACCACAGATGATGTTCTTATTAAAACCAGGCTGCTCAGTGTTTCCTTTGTGCTTACACATGAAAAATGAGGCAGCTAAGGGCTCTCATTAGCCGGACCTCAGCCATGTTTTTTAAAGTAGCTAGACAAACAGTGATGAGCCACAACTTCATGGTCCAGTGATTAAAAATCAGTTTGACTCAGAGGAGGCTGTTATTTCCACTAGTGTACTTATTACTGTATTAGGTTGTTCTTTAATGGTGTGAAGAAAATACATTGAAATGTACTGAAGATTTTTTGGGGGGATAAAAAGAGATTAATTCAGAGCAGTGTTTGGGGTAATGTAAAGGTGAATCGTTTCATTTGGGCATCAGATCCCTTAAAAGGATTCAGTTTATATGAAGGTGGGTTGTATGAGGTGCTTATTCTCAGTGTATTATACAGCAAATGGTGGTCTACCACAGCCTCGATCAGGTAGTTTGGTATTGGTATTGCTTTTCCATTACTTCATATCCGTATTGATGTGTAACTACTATGTCACACACGGTGGCTTTAGGTGATATAAAGGCCATCAGTCCCCCACTGGAAAAAAGCCTTCTGGTGACAAGGAAAAGTTCTACATATAGCATACTGATAATTATCTAGTTGGTTGTTGCGGTTCCTCTTGTTTCTACTCCTGTCTGCTATTCCAAGCTTGGCGTGTGCTCATGACAAACAGCTATAGATAATACTCCAACAATGGATAAGTACCTCAAATAACCCTCTTCAAAGCAGTCCAACAATCCCCTTTAATCAGCAGTCAGCACATGACATATTTACGTGGTGGAGTGCTGGATTAAGTTATAATAGGCTGGGTGCAGACCGGACTCTGGAGGATATTCCACAACCCTTGATAATTAGCAGGTGAAGTAATGGTTTCAACTTAGAAGTTCAGTCAGGAACTGAACAACTGGTGAGCCAGACGGTGTTAATCAAAGTTGTCCTGCAATAGCCAGACCTCTCTTCACAGAACTATCTCAGCGCTGCAAAAATGCAGTCATTATAGGGGAAAAGCACTCTGGCTTGGGTCATGGGTCCCGATCGCTGCTAAGTCCATGTTGCAGTGACTGCAAAGGCTATAAAGATATTATTTACAGACCTTACAACCATTCAGTGACATAACCAAGTAAGCCAGCCCATTCAAATCTTCAAATCCTGACATTTTCAGTGTGTAGGTTGCTAGCTCAGTGGTTGATGTTGATATTGTTTCTCTTACCACAGGGGTTTATTGAAAACAGAAACACACGGACAGCAGAATGGAAGGAGAATGCCGCATCAAATTCATGCCCGCTGGAAGGCTTTTTCCCCACCAGTGAGACAAAGTATAATCAGAGTAATAGATTGTAAGGGTTGTCTAAACTAGTCAACACATTAAAATCCCAATTCCTTCATAGAAAATCAGAACTATATGACAGATAAACTGTTCTGTGGTATTTCCTATTGCTCTGTGGGAGATTTTTCTTAAAGACAACATTGCAAATGGAAACATTAAACATTTGGGATAAATCTTAGGTGGATTTTAAAATCTTTGCAAACAAGTGTCATCCCATACTGGAGACAAAGTCAGAGCATCTATAATCGTTCAATGAGAACTCAGTCCCATTACGCCAACCTTCAGCCTCACAGCGAAGCTCTCATCTGCTCAAAAACCATGCGACAACACTATACAGGCTTGATAGGAACCAGTGAGTGATGAGACAGACATTCCCACATACCCACATGTCCCACTGACATACCAGACATCTCCACTCAGCCTCCTCATCGAGCCAACAAAAACTAACACAGGACAATGCAATAATCACTCTTTCAAATGTTTTCACAGCACAGTTGAAAATCAAAGGAGAAAACTTTTTGTTGACGTCACTGCAACAAGGTGCAATAGAGACATAATGTGTAGTCTATCATACCCCTTTGCAGGAGACCAAGTATTGTATCCTGTTCCACACATTACCCATACAACAAGTTCTTTCAAGTAGTTAAATCAATATAATGGCTGTGGAGCTTGCATGTCATTTCATTTGACTGTAACAAAAGCAATGCTCACATGATCACTAGATGGGAAATCAGCTATGTATGACTGAAGGTAGAGCATGAATAGAGAACCACGCAGCAGCTTCCTACAGCTGCCTTTCAGAAAGACAAAGAGAATAAAATCTCATAATAGTGTACACATTTGCTTGCAGTGTTTCCACCAAAATTCCCTAAGACTCTGTTGTTGTTTTTTTGTTGGGGTTCTAAATAACAGATTCTTAATTATGAAACAACTATGAGCTATACAGTATATGGCACATAAAATAATTAGTAATAGGAATAATAGGAAAAACAATGCAGCATAAAATACTTGGCGGAGCATATTTGACCCTGGTGGGCTGCTATAATATTAACATTGTACAGGAAACCCTGGTTTGCAGTGTTGCCTGCACATTCTACACAAGGACCTTCACAAACCACATCTGTGTGTCTTTACACTTGATCTGAAACACTACATTTTTTTAAGGAAGGATTTCCCTCCAGGCATGATTTCATGCTTGGACTGGGCTGAACTGTTTTAGTTCTAGCGATAAGTGATGGAGGAACCATTTGTCGTCCTCTCTCTTTGTTTTTTGTTGACAGAGTTGTCACAGTGCAACTGTAGGTTGTTTAGCTTAACGCTCGTCACCTGTCAGCTCAGCCGCCGTACACGCTCAAAGAATTGTATCATTTTAAGAAGCTGGGTGGAAAAAAAAAAGAAAACATTTCCGTCGCTGAAAGTTTAAAAAACACTGCTCGCAAAAAGCATGCGTCAATCACTGCAGAAGAAAACAGTCCAATTTACTCCCCTATGCTGTGAAGAGAGAAACAAGGGAGAGGCACGGCGGAGATCAATAAACCATTGGACACTGGATAACACAACCCTTCTCTTCAGCCTCTCCTTTCCTGCTTGTGTCTCCCTCTCTCTCTGCTTACAGAAAGAAATGAAGGAGGAATAAGCAACCCTTTGATTTCCATCTTTCCATCAAGGCACCAAACAACCATTATTGAGAAAAGGCTGCCGCCTACTACATAACAGTCAAAAATTTAATAAAACAAACAAACAAAAAAATGAACTAGAGGCCTTCATGATTCTCTAAAATTGACAAGGATTTGTCTGAAGGCTCTCCACGAGCTGAATTTGCCAAGGAAATCAACACTGCTGGGTGCAAGTGATGCAGTATTCATGATTCTATTATTGTTCCTCCATCAAGTCTAGATCAGTATGGCATGATACAGAATTCATTTCAACAGGTTGACCTTATGGTAAAATCCTGTCCTCTGCAAAATAGATTTTCATTCTCCTAATTTGCATCACCAATACGGTTAGGGCACAGTAAGGCATTGGCATTGAAGACCAAAGTTTGCACCCTGTGTTTAAGATAAGAGTGAGAATTAGTGAAGATTAGGTAATGTGTTTTGACAGCATCTTTATGAGGGCGCCACTCACACAGCTCCTGTACTTAATCAAGATCACAATGTCTTCCTGACTTCAACTGAAGGCTTTAAGCTGTATTCACAATACTTATGGCAGTAAAGCAACAGGCCCCACGTCATTTCCAATAGAAGCTGTTAATTTGAAGCTACAAACTGACACCCATCACTTGTTGCGTCAACCTCTTTCAGTCCTTCAGTGGCACATGATGAGTTAGCCGGACGCACATGTTTATTTCACTAGTAAACCAGCAGTGTAGCTAAACTTTAATGGTCATTGACAATGTCGACCATTACCTTTCAGTTTAGTAAATTATTTTAAATGCTGTTAATGACCCTAATAAAGGCCAAAGGTCAAAACTTCCTGACCTAATAAAGTTGTTCCATGTACTACAAGTGTGGCTGGAGTCTTGAACTTTTCAGTTTTGCAAAATTGGAAAGGTACTAAAAACTGCATGGCTCTTTGCTGATATGCCAATTCTACAGTTAAGTTAGGGAATGACTGTTATGGTTAAAAGCAAAAAAATTAAAATATTGCCTTTAAAATTATCTAGTAGGACACTTTTAGAACATTACTGCCTTCTTTGCACACAATGCCCTCCACATTGTACGGAATTGCCTCTGATCCATTCTGAAAAATGCAAAAGAAGTAAGTTTAAATTCCTTCTGTGTTTGCAGTTGGAACGAAATAGACTTATGAGAAAAGACAATGTTGTGACAGATTTTATTTTCAGCAGTTTCTATAGCAATTTCTAAGTGACATTACATTGGTCAGGTTGGGCAGTAGTCTGTGGTACAGGTTACAACTTTTCTTTATGTCTTTTTACAGAGAATTTGCGTGCTTGATGGAGAAAATGCAGTCAGTCTGTGCAGTTGCAAAAGGTTCTGCAGTCACTCCAGACAAAATAGGCCAGGGGTATCAAACTCATTTTAGTTCAGGGGCCACATACAGCTCTATGTGATCTAAAGCATGCTGGACCAGAAGTACTATAGTACAATAACCTATAAATAATGGCTCCAAATGCTTCCTTGTTTTACTGCAACGAAGTACAAGTACATCTTGAATGAAAACGTTCATTTACAGAGCTATCCTTCTATAAAACATTTATGAACAACCTGGAATTTCTTTTATTTTTTTGTGCAATTTTATTACCATCCATCGATTAGTTCTTTATGTTCTGTTCTGTCTGCTAATCTGACCAGCTAAACAGTGGACAAATTAGGAATAGCAGTTACTTTAGTAGTGTTCTGTTCTCATATTTTACAGGAGAGTGGAGGGTAAAATGCCTCAAAACTATTCTACTCCTGTCTATCCCAAACTACTGGGGCCGTTCTCAGAACACACCGTTGGCGCAGTTCATTTGAATCCTTCCACAGTGTCAGTACTCAGTACTCACAGTTCCTGGGATGCAGTAAAGCCCTCCAGTGCCATCTCTCTCGATGACACTGGTTCCGTCCATACAGTCAATGGTTCCGTCACGCTGGTGTAGAAACCATTGACGTCCCCAGGCTCCGCCCACGTTCATAAGCATCCAGTAGGTTCTCAAAACACAAGTACCTCATACTGCTAGCATGAGGAGCTAGGTAGCAACGAGCCGCAGCGTGGTCACGGTTTAGCATCAGTTAAGTAGAATTCCCGGTGGGAAAAGTCTCCGTGCAGGCAATGCACGTAACTAAATCACACTAAGTTAAATAAATACAGCTTACTGAACTGTTTTAGCGGTGACTTTCGTTCTCGTTCAGTCTTTCTCCTATCGGTTCCACCCACCTGGAACATGACCGTCACTAATTGGCTAATCAAACAGATTGACACCTGTCCGTACCATTTTCAACACAAGACTATGGTGCGTTCAGAAACCACGGTGAACATAGGACATTCCGGATACTTCATGAACCTATGTAGTTTTTCTGATGTTGCACTTTGCAAAGTCATGCCGTGGGCCAAATTAGAACCTCTGACGGGGCAGTTCTGGCCCGCAGCCTGTATCTTTGACAACCCTGAAATAGATCATGTCCTAACTGTTGCGAATGAAAACACTGATCATTGCAATTAATTCTACATTAATTAACTACAAAGCACCAGTTCAGCACAAAGCACCTAGCACAATTCATAGTTTATCAAGAGCTAACAATGACCCACAAAACACTGAATAAGCAATAATCTGAGAAACAAGTTGATGTGGTGAAGTTTGTACGACCTTCATGGTGCAATGTGCTGGAGAAAATGTCTCAAGTATTACGATTAACAAATATTATCTTCTCTCTGTCATTACCACATCTAAATGGTCCATCTTTGCCTGCTGTGTGTGCCTGTTCACTCGAGTTTCCTCTATTCCATGCATTGTGTACCAACACAGATGTGTTTGAGAGGATTTAAGTCTCTAGTGACGGCATGTAAAAGCGTCCTTCACGGATGACAGAGTGGCAGACCGACAGCCTGCCAGACAGGCAGACATGCAGCCATGCTAACTGATAGTAAAGGTCTTTGGCAGGCTATTTCTGCCATAGCTGTTTATTGACTGGGCTTGAGCGCATGAATAAAGACCAGAGACACAAAATGCAAACAAAAAGGGGGGGGGGGGGGGGGGGGGTTCTAGTGCAGAAAGAAGGCTTGTTAAGTGTATCAGGTGGTGGTTTTAAATTATAAGTGGTATTCCAGTGGTGCAGAAAGAAAGGTTGTTCACCTAGTTAAAAATATTACGTGTGGAGACAAATCTGGACTGAACTTCTAGTTTCTGTCGTGAAACAGCATTGGTAGGAGTCACAGTCTGTGGTGTGATAAATGAACCTGTGACACGGATATTTAGATGATGCTTATGCTCCACATTTAAAACAGATGAGATTATTTAATGCCTGGGCTGTGGTTTAATTGGTAGCACACAGCATAAGGCCCATTCACGAGCAAACCTGAAAGGTGCTAGAAATTAATAAAAAAAAAAAAAACATGCATATGGTTCTATTGCTCTAACAGGTGTTGTTTCATTAGGGTAATCAGTCACGTCTTTTCTCTCCAGAGATCATAATAATGGCATTCACCATAGTTTGTATTGCATTAGATTATACATTCACTATACTGTACTATACCTTTTAGCAAAGTCAAAGCACTGCATGGGAGTAGGGGTCAAAAATGTAATTTACAAGCTTAATGAAGACTTATGTACACATTAGTATTCAACCATTATTCAAATGATTACAATAATCCAAAGTTAGTGATTATGGCTTGTAAAAGTATATTCTGTTGGATATTCCAAATTGGGTTTTTTTTTTTTGTCTATTATATCATTTTCCAATTTAGACATGTTGGAGATTCTAATAATACTTCTGAGAGACACACATAAATCAACTAGCCAGCCATTGGAAGGCCTATATGCCCAGATGAAAAGACACATTTCTTGATGGGAAGGAGAAACATAGACTTACTGTACTTTAAAACGTGTAGCTGAAGAAATGAAAGGAGGCAACTGCAAGTCATTTTCAGACGGAAAACTATGAAACAAAGTCTGGCTGCATGTCTACAGGAATATTAGTTAATGATTCACTTTCATTTGGTTTCAAGGTTTCAACCCCAACCCCCCTTACCCTAACCCCGAGTGTGTTGGTGCTGGACCTGATGCTGCACAAACTTTGTCCTAAAAGTGGAGAGCAGAGTCCATGGACTGATGCCTGCTGCCCTTTTCCTGCATCCGCTGTTATAGATGTCCTCCATGGCATGGGTTGGAAGCTGCAACCAGTAATCCTCTGTGTGGCCTTCGTTATTTAAGTGAGCAGTTTCCGTACCTAACTAGATGAACCACATAGTGGTGGCAGATTTAAAGTCTGATGGTACCTTTGCCTGGGAGAGGGAGTTGTTGAAAATGTCAGTCAGTGCCTGGCCCTGCTTGACTTCTAGGACGGACCTCCTGGCTCTCTCTGTGTTGCGCTGAAGGGCCGTTCCCCGAGGTTAAGGTGAGTCATGTGGTGGGCGTAGTGACGGGACGGATCCCTTAGGCATTCTGTGTGTTTCTTGTTGTAGTCCGCTGTGTTCTTTATGCCTGCTCACATGCTTCTGGAGTCACTGGTGGAGAAGTAACCCTTAATTTTTAGTGCATAGGCAGCTTTAGCTTTTTGATGCCTGCAGCCAGTATCCTTCTTGCTGCCCTGAGCACTACTCAGAAGATTCCTGATGTAAGCATTCTACCAGTATTTCTGGCTGGGGTGGACAGTGATTGTTTCTGTGGAGGTAACATCATCTTAGTGACAGATGATGCATATTCCTCCAGGTCTACCTAGCCAGTGTTTCTGTTGCTGCTTATCTGAAGATCTGCCAGTCTGTGCAAGCAAAGCACTCCTGCAGCACCAAGGCAGCGTTGTTTGGCCACACAGTGATCATCTTTGTTGCTGGTTTCACTGTCTTCAGAATGGCGCGGTAGGAAGGAAGAAATGCTGACATGATGTCAGTCAGGTTGACGTGGTTAAAGTCTATCCCACTGTCACGAGAAAAAAGGCTTTGGGATTGTTTGAGAGAGCAAATGTTGTCATCGCCTTGTTAGCTATAGTATGTGCACTGCTGCGAACTCACATCCTAAACATTGTGGCCAGCACTTGACAACCATATATTCAGCCGATTCGGAGCAGTGCCTGGTAAAAATCAAAGAGTTTGTACACCGACCTTTGTTCATATATACAAAGTCCTTCTCCGTGGGTTTTCCCCCTGACAGGTAGCTCCACTCACCTCAGAAGAATAGCATGCCATTTTAACAGCTAGGATACAGTCGTTTTTTGGAGTAAATACTGGAATATGTTGTGAATATCAACAAAGTCCATAGTCCTTTTTACTAACAGAGGCGTCAAGTATTTTCTACTGACGTACTGTCAAAAATGCACCGCCAATGTAGTTTTTTTCATAGGCCTGACAACGGTTGCTGCTTCGCTTTCAACACAAAAACGCAGCAGTTTTAAAGACATGCTTGTCAGATTAACTGGTGATTCCGATTGGCAGTAGGTGTGCTTGTAAGCATGAGTGGTTGTTTGTCTTTCTGTGTACCAGGGTGTACCTCGCCTTGAACCTAAGGCTATTTTGTTGATGCAACATTTCCTCCTTGATCAAAGAAAGGAAGGAGCGCAAACCCTCGAGTGTCATCCTTTAGCATTCACAGAATTCCAGAGGCTTTTATCGTAGCGGTCGGTTAGATATTTCAGTTTGCTCAATTTGGAGCCTCTCGAATCAAAAAACGACTTTTCAAACAAACCCCAGGAATGTACAGCAAACAACGCCTCGATAAATAAAGGTCAAAAAACACATTTCTTCCTATTTGGCCCCACTTTCTGCTCCAGCATCTTTTTTATGTCTATCTTCCCACAATTTCAACAGCAGGGTCACAGCAATTTCCTTAAGAAAAAAAAATAAAATCAAGGAATAAAAAGGGCACCTTTTCCTCCACAGATAAAAAAAAAAAAGACTGAACTACAGTGCAAATAGACTATCTGCATATTACTCTGCTGCTACACATGTTATGCATTTGCATTTACAGTATACATCTAAAAGGAGTATGTGGCAAAGCAAGTACATACCACAGAGAACATGCCCCCAGGGGCAGATTATACTGTGTCTAATGCAAACATGAAGAGAGATACTAGTAGATAACCTACACTGCTGAGGTAACTTACTGTACAGACTCACTTAGCATTCTGTTGGTTATACTCAAGCGTGATTAATGGCTTCACGCCATAAATAAACATGCACAAACAGCTTGGTCTTTCTGTCATTACTGACCTCCCATTCATCCGTTCATTACCCCTGAACCGTAACTGTAACCCAAGCCATTTTTTCTTTCTACAGCGCTCCATTCAAAGTCTCAGTTCCACTGGTGATTAGCAGATTAGCTTCCATACATAAATGAAAAACCAATGTGAGAGGAAACCGATGCTATTATACGTTTTACTTTTTGGCACTTACGCACATGGGAATTTCAATCAAACACAGACTACATGGTGGCGTGCACCTCCATAGATACCTCAATAGTTGTCTGACATAATCGCTGTAGCTGCAATGATACTACTCTTTCAAAAACATTCCATTGTGCGTTATTTTACATCTGCTTGTTCAAAACTAAGGGACAGAGTTTCCATTTCAGCACGGTTTCCTTGTACTTGACAATCCAGCACACACACTCACGCATTGCTTATTATCAGTCACACCGTGACGCCGATATTCAAGCCATTTCTCGAATTCACTTTGTCATTACCGTTCTCACAGCTTCACTGTGGCTGTAGCGGGGAGAGGATATCATTACTGCACAACATGATCCAATAAAGATAACGGCACACCTCTCCTCTCTCTTGTTCATCCCCAATCTTATACAGCAGCCGTCCAATAAATATCCACCAAGTCATCTGCACTGATACCGAGGCGCTTTTCAGATAAGAGCACCGGTCTCGGAGTGGTGGGATGCTTCTTTTTAAAATTCGCTTTGAATAGCATCCATAGCAGATTCGTTTGATTGAATGTAATCAGGTTTGTGTCAGAAAATGGATACAAATCTGAGGCGTTACAGAAGCTGTCCGATGGTTAAAAGTAATTATTTTGACGATTTCTTTTTATCCAAGTTGTTCCAAGTGCCGCTGGACATCCTGCTGCATATGTACTCATGTTGACCACAACTGTAACAGCCGTCCTGTTCAAGCCAGCGCTTCTGAGTGCCGGGATGTGTGTGTGTGTTATTTTAAATGTGTTGGTGCATCCAAATGTGTGTGCACTTCGCTCCGTCCAACACCCAAGAGTCCACATAGACAGAGGCAGCAGAGCTAAGCCACAGCACTCACTCACTGCACTGCAGATACTTGGCCCGGCGTGGCACGGCACAGATAGATATGTGTGAACAGGCCTCCGTGCTCTGACTGTACGGCCAAACAAAAACAAAATGGCAGCGTGTCAAGATAACTTTGTGGTCAACAACGGGCTAATCATGGCAATCTGATACTACCTGTTTTCTCACTCTCTCTCTCTGTCTGCGTCTCCCCTCTCTCCTCACAAACAGACATGTACAGTACATACACATACCACACTCCAGTGGCTCATTTTAAGCACACCTGCTCAGTGCAGATAGGCCCGCTACCACTGTTAATCTGTCAGCGTGTCAGTCAGCCCTGCCTGGCCCATAAAGCCCCCCCCCCCAGCTCCTTTCTGTTCTCTGTTCAGATTGTATTCACAGGGCACCTCCAGGCTTCGCCAAATAAATAGCACTAAGTATCAGGCCTCATCCCGTCCCCTGGCCATCTGGCTGTGTAGCAGAGAAATTCATTACTCTCCAGGTGATAGCTCCAGCACACTCTCTCTGGATTGGCTTTGTATTCCTGCAGCCTCCATTCTGACACTGGAGATCATAATCGCAAACTGGCTGCTAATGTGCATGCGAATGATGAAACCACCGCTGTTGCTCATACCAATACCATTATGCTCACTATTTCTGCTCGACTGCAACAAGTACTACTATTTATGCCGCGCTGATGAAAGTGTCACCAGATGGGGTCGGAGTGATAGGATCAGATCATCTGTGAAACATTCCAAATCCCTTATCTAATCAATTCAGGTTTTAACTTTCGACAATTGGTATGAAATGAATATCCAGATTTGTCCGTGAAAAGTGATGTTCTGCCAGAGAGATTCTTTTCGCCAGTTGCATTTTTGGGAGATTTGCAAAATGTGGGAAATGTTTTCCCTTTTGCAATTTCATGTAATCAGTTCACATTTAGTGGGGCAGCTGTGGTTCAGCAGGTAGAGTGGGCTGTCCATGAGCGCAGAGAGTTAGCGGATTGATCTGGCGTCTTTGAGCCAGATACCGAACCCAGAGTTGCTCTCCTCTGAATGAATGGGCAGATGTGTCACTGAGCTTTTAGTACCATTAGGTAGAAAAGAGCTATGTTAAAAACACAGACTATTTAAATAGGACTTAGAGTGATTTGTAATTTTGTTCTTTGCCCATTTGTTCTCTCTCTGTTATTTGTCTTTAAGGTCTATCCTGTGGCTGGTAACTAAACTTCCTGAAATGTGCTTTATGATTAAATGAGGACGGTCAATAGATTCTAAAATCTGATCACGATTTCTGTAGCTAACGCGCAAACCATCTGAAAGGGCTTTGAAGCTGAACTTGTTGGATTTTTGGCACTACAGTGCTATAATAATAGAACGTGCATTCTTTAAGCATTTAGAGGGAATTTGCTTGTTATGAAGGCCTTCACTTTGACAGATAAATGTCTTACTTTCTTGCTCGATTATAATTCCACAGCTTCTTCTTTTTTCTCTTTCATGAAGACAGACAGAAGAGAGACAGAACCACTTCACAGAGGATCAGTAAGATTGCATTTAGGTCAAGTGACTTTCAGCATCACTTTATGCTGCTGATGAAGGTAAAATCACAGTCCATGGCGACGTACCTCACTCTGCATCCTTTGTCCCGCACACTTGCTCTCCCGTGAATGGTATCTGCATCAGCTCCCCAGATGCTCAAACCTATTTCTGTTTTTTATTTATTTATTTTTTTTAATTGCAGATTGCAGCCACTTACTTTAAGAAGACTTTACAGCAGTTATCTTCTCAGAAGGTTACACCAAAGTGACTTTCTGTATGACGCCGTGTCATACAGTTTGCTAATCTGGCTTACCCATATTCATTCATTCATTTTCATTCATCTTCTATACCCGTTTAGTCCTGTTAGGGGTCACGGGGGTCTGCTGGAGTCTATCCCAGCTGTCCTTACCCATATAACTTTTAAGAATGAGTTACCTGCAGTAATAATGTGTGGGGACTTCATGCATGCCGCTACAATTATCACAGTTGGTTGTTGCTTCTCTCTCGTGGTTGCTGCCATCTCTGTCCGTGTAAACAAAGCACTCAAGGTAATGGTCCCAGTATGTGTCCTTTTATAGGAACATATAACAGCATGCACCGTAGATGCTCTGACACTTGACCAGGCAAAATCTGGATAGACTCTGTGAATGTTTACGTGTTGCATCCTGTCTATGACAAAAAGTACTAACAACACTAATCCAAAGATCAGTTGCTGCAATGTACGTTTGCAGTGCCGAGCTGAGAAAGTATGGTGGCTCTTCATCATGTCGCCTGGAAGTACACACTGATGATCACATAATAAGACTATTTATATGCTGGCACGGCCCTCACCTCTGTTGTATGGAGCATCTTAATAGTTACCTTTATTTAGTGAACTCTTTACACCTATGGTGAAGCCAATATTATCCACTCTCTGGATGTATAAAAATGCAATAAATCACTACCCTGTTACTCATGCGCCGTTTTCTGTATGTCGTCAGTTCAAAAACAGTAATGTTTTAATTCCCTTCTATGTAAGTTGAGTTTGTTCCAGCCCAAAGCATGTTATTATTTCTTTTTAAATGCCTGTGATTAATGTGCATGTCATACAGCAAATTTTCAGGTTACAGGTCACTGATCAGAAAGGATTTTTAATTGCTTTTTCTGTATGTGAAAAGAGCTTTCTGAAGAAATGCAACTTTACCTTGTAAATTAATGACAAGGAGAAGGTGAAATATTTCCTGTCTCACCTTTAACCTCCCACATGAATCAATCTGAAGGATTATTCAGGACATTGAATCTGTTGTTTTTAAAACCCAGAAGATTGGTGTCTTAAGGGAAATAATAGTAACATCTACAATATTTACACGGCCCAGAAGATGGTAAGATAATTAATTTAATATAGTGATTAAATAGGAGCCTTTATCAAGTTATTTATTAGACCAGTGTTGGAACTTCTTATTCATGGGACATGTTCAAGTTGACAAAATGAATAGTTTATTGCTTCTTATAGAATCAGCGAGGCTTCACAGAAAATCCAATTACCGATCTGTTGCTGATCCCTTATGCATATGCTTCCCAAAAGCTATGGGAAAATAGCTTTAGTGAATATACAGAAGGAGGAATATCCCACAAAATGACTGAATTACTTTTTTTTTTACTGGGTAAACAAATATGATCCCTGTGAGGTCCCTTTAAGCGAATCACTTAAACTCTAATTGTTGCAGTGGAGCTGCCAAATACGGAGAACTGAGGTTACACCAGGCTGCTTGAGGTTGACAGTATGAAAACGAGCAGCTTTGCTAAGCAATCAGTTTCTAATAAAATTGTAAAGATTCGTTTAGCGTTATGATAAACACCGTGCCGATGCTTCACATGCCTAGCCCCCATTTGTTGTAAGCTTTCAAAGCGTCTTAGAGACCGACCTGTACTGCAGCAGACGTGCAGACAGGTGTCTGAATGCAGATGTAAGTGCTTTTATTTTTAGTTGTCTTTTTGGAGAATTCCCACGTGTGCCGGTTTTGCATACGTCAAGTCTGGTCAGATCACTCAGTGCAGCTCTGAACCTTTCATATAGCATCTAACATGTGTAAGACACGGGGGGATAACAATGACTTGACAAAAAGTACATTTTCTGCAGACACAAAACATGAGCGTTACACCATGTTTAAATCTGTAATGCACAAAGAGCAAGAAACACACTCATGGGCAGTCTGCCACATATGTACACACACAAACGAATGCACGCAGACAGTGTGATCAGTTCGTGAGACCCCCCGCCCGCCTCCCCGCCATCCCCCTTACATGGAATGCAGAGAGAGTTTCTTAATTAAGACGAGAAGAAGCTATTACTTTTGGGACAGACTCAATTGTCCTCGCTCTGTGGCACCAATGGCTGTGGGCTTCTAATCACATCATACACAGAGAGAGAGGAGGAGAGAGCGAGCATGACTGCTTGCCTGCCAACAATTAACCCTCTCACTAAGACTTCCTACAGTGAATGTGGTCTTTGAGGAGAGTGATTTTCATGCAATTACATTAGCAACACAAGCTGCATCAGAGACTGGGTCAAATTGTTTTAGTGTATTAGTCTTTAAGGATTTAAACCCAGGTTTCCTTGTTGCGTTTCGTTTCCTACTCACACATGACTAGATTTGTAATGTGTTTTCTTTCCTTATCACAGTTGGCATCTGTATTTACACATTCTGCAGAATCTAAGCACCTATTTGATGTGCTCAGGTCCATCAGATGAATCTGAGTCTAATGTCAACACCATTATGCACCGGTTTCATCTCCACTAACTTGAAAAAAAAAACTCCAGTTCCTCCACCAGCTGGTCATTTTCTCTATGCCATGAGTAAAAAGAGAGTCCAGTGACCCCTTGTGCAACCCACCGCATAGCTGTGCACGCCTTTAACTTAAGCAGAGTTCTAATCAGCCAGAAGAAGTGAAAACTTCTGCGTAGGCAGGCAGGCAGGCAGGCAGAACATGGTGTTTAATCAAGCTTTGTTAAGCACTTTGGGAGAGTGATGACCATTGGCTTTACTATCACACACTAAACCAACACACTTGACATTTTCAGCCCACAGAGATCAGATCTGAAGATGCTTTAGCATTGATGTGCTTTGAAATGGAATCAAGAAGAATCTGATGTAACACTCTTCTACATGTATGCTAGTGAAAAAAACTTCCCGCCGTACATTCTGAGTCACGGAGCAAAACCCTAAGTTCTAAATGAGGCAAAAACTACAGAAAAAGCTGCATGTCTTTATTTTCATTTGTCTCTTAGCAACCAGTAAAAACACGCACATTTCTTCTCCTGCACATCTGATTAATACCACCATCTAACAATGAGGTTCCCATAGGACATGCTGGCTCAGACGTGTTATGCTCAGTGCAGGCTGGGGTCACTGAGAGTCCATAAAGTTTTTATAAGTGAGAGTGTTGTATCTCCCTTTCTGCTCACTTTCTGTGATCGTCTGTGCAAACAGCACCACCAGCTCTAAACTCTTGTATTTGGCACTGAGGAGACGCGCCGCACAACAACAACGGTGCTTCCTCTGTGGCACATCTGTATATTATCAGGACACAAAATAAACACCGTTCAATAATTCTGCTACCGGTGACTGTAGCTTGCTCCCAGGCTGGCCTCAGCACAATGTAAGGCGAATGTAAAACCAAACATGACAGGGAGTTTAATCTGTTAACTTATAAAATGCGTCACATCAAGTCTCAAACACAGAGGCAGCTCAAGGGTCCAGTAAAGAAAACACAGTCAAGCACAGTGAAATAAATATTTGCAATATCTACATATTTCACTTTAATGTCTTTGGGGCGTTCACTGGCCCGAGTGTTAGATATATCACATCTCAGAAAAGCACGTTTAGAACGTTGATCTCATTTTTCTCCTCCCTCCTTCTTCTGTAGTCAAGCCTCAGTCCCTCTCTGACCATCTATCATTCATCTGCGCCACATATTTATTCTTCTTCCTGTTCTCCCCTCTCTCGGAGAATCAAATTCAAACAGGAGAGCCGAACGGAGCTGACACTCTGGCGCTCACAATCGATGCAAACAACTTCATCGCCAGATAGGAAGCAGTGTGATACAAAGTTGTACATGAGTGTACCGGCAAACAGGCACGTATCGCATTTGTTGTTGTTGTTGTTTTTTTTCTCTGTATAGATGCAATGCCTCTGCCACAAATGAGGGAGTCGAGCGGAAATAAGAGAATCAGTGATCAGAGAAAATTTAACAGCAATCATCTCTGACAACTCCACGGAGAAGAAACAAAGCCATACGTGCTTCCTCGGGGATTACTTTACATGGATTCAAACCCGTGTCGGGCGTATCAAATGCAGCCTGTTATGAGGAGATATAAATGAAAACAGCTGTGCATAGTGCACTTTTGATATTTCTCAGAAACTAGATCAATCCAGCCTGACAGAACTGTTTTTTATTATCTTTTTCTTTCTTATTAAGGGCAAAAGCGCTCACAGTGCAGTAATGGTAGCTATGGGCAAACAGTGGGTCTATTTATTGTAGAGCAGGATGCATAAAAGCTGTATTTATAGAAAAACAAATCACTTCGACTGCAGAGTTTAATTTCTTACAGCGCATGGAGGAATACGTACTTTTGGCTTCATCAGTTTAATTAAGATGCGCATCATTTTGCAAGGACAGTATTTGTAAAACCGGTGTATACAGCTATACACCGTGGTCTAGTGCTTCCATACTTGGTCACTCTAGTAGCTTAGGGGACCAAGTAATAAATCTAAAGCTGCTAAATAACAACTTTCATTATCCAGTCAGAATATTTCCATTTTTATTGCTACCTATTTTCATTTCATTTTCTATTTGTATAGTTTGACTGAACTTACATCCCCATTCCATTCCATTAGTTTTATGTGTAAGTGGGAGGGAGTTATATGTGAAGGCATATATAGGGGGAACTAAATGAGTGTTTGACAAAGATTTAAAAAAAAAAAAACGAAAAACTAAAATAGTATTTGCTGCACTAGCCGCTGGAAAGAATATAAAGTGATTCCTCTTTGACTGTCTATAATCTTGGGCAGTTTGGAGTAGATTTAAAAACATCAGCTCAACTTATTTCAGTTTCCTGGATGTAATTTCCATTTTCTAAATGCACTAGTGACTTACTGCGTGAGGGACGGATGCATTATCTTAATACGGCCTATAAAATTCAGTGAAGCAATAACTGGACACAGCTATCGCTCACTGCGGTCAGACAACAGACAGATGTCATTTTAAGTGCGCTGCGACGGAGGCAGGTCATGCAGTGGCTGAATAACCTTTGTTTTGTTTTTTAATGCAGCTTTTTCAAATTGCCCTTAATGAGGTGTGTGAGTATGGGGGACTGCTCAGTCACATTGTCATCAGAACCTGGTGATTAGCCTGTCATGCATGATGCAGCCCGTGCCCTTTCGTCTGGAGGATGTCAAGGATGACAATGTGATATGCCTTACTGAAAACACACACAGCAGGAACACTAGTCAGACATCAGTGGTCAGGCACAGAGCACAGTGACCTATGAAGACTTCTCGGATCACGATACAATAAAACCGCCTTCCTTTCTACCTTCATCTCACATTTCTGGCAGTCTCCCGATGTCTGTCTCCCTTGCCTTTCATCTTTCAATTGGTTTGTCAGTTTGTCTTCTTCTACCAGACATTCCTGGAAAATGGCTCCGCATGTCCTCCCTTTTCTTTCCTCCTCTGCTATAAGAATAAGTCATACCTGAAAATACAGCGACTGAAAAAACGCAACTTTCTTTTTAATGACCCCAACTGTATCCATGTCCATACATACGCCCCAAATTACTAAATTAATGATGTCTGCAGAGTTATCAGTGTAAACAGAGATCCATCTCATCCTCCCTCTCTTGCCTGTACCCTCCTCCACTTCTTCACTGCTTTTCTGCTCTTCTCTGGCCCATTTACTTTCGTCTTTATACCCCTGCACAAAGTGCACACACGTGTGCGCACGCACACACACACCTCGTCTTTGCTCTTAGCCAGCAAAAGGAGGTGCCAGGTGGAGGAGATCCATCACAGTGACAGAGGCGTAGTGCTGCAGCACCAGAACAGTCATGTGTGGCTCTGTCTTTGCCTTTGGAGACGACCTTGTCAGTCAGCCATTCACACAGACAGAATGCTAGACTCGTGGGGTTATTAGCCACTTGTTGCCCGACGGGTATGGGGCATATCATGATCAGTGAGACCAAAAGATCAACAGCAGCTTAGAGCTGAATTCCTTTCCATGGTAGTTTTAGGAAAGTGGCAAACGTTGCAATATATTAGTTTAGCTATCCGCTTCTTTTTGTTAAAACCCATGAGCACTTCAAAATCTGGATTAACAGATCAAAAGAATAACTTTCCTTTGGTCTGTTAATCCAGTTTTTTGGCAAGGCATCACATCCTCCCCTCAGCCAACTGAGTCTTTTAAATTAGATTAGCTGTAAATAATTCACCTGGCCTGGTTCTGAAAAGGTTAATGAGGGAATTCAGTGTGCTTATGGACAGTGCTGAAGCACATCAACACCGTGCAGATTGAGAGACCTCCTTATCCTGACCTAAGGCGATGGATGTCCGACAGATTTGTCATTCCCACAGATGGTGTGAAGAATGCACTTATCTGCTCGGTGAAGGGAACATGGAGGATGGATTAGATTCATGCTGCATTGATTTAGACGCTCAACGTTTCCAAGCATCCACCGGGCTCCTCCTCTCTTTCCTTCTCTGCGTCATGTGACGCGGCCAAAGTGACGTCAGTCTCTCCCGCAAATACAGTGCACGCTAAAAACACACAATCAAAACCATGAAATCCTCCACGAGAAGCCACTGCTAAAAAAAAAAAAAAGCCAGAGCATGAAGCGAAGACGGACAGATGGAGTCCTTTTCTCCATCCCAACTGAAGTCCAGTGGCTCTGTATTCATTAATTTTGAAGCTGCAGTGTTGTGAGACATTTTCTGGACCTATTGCACGGCCTCTAAAGGAACAGAAAGGACTGCTCAAGGGACATTGTCACACATCAACAATCAAGACTATGCGGATGTCAAATGTCCACATGTCTGGGTCCCCGGCTTTGATGGTTGGTGAGGTTCTGCAGTGGCTGTCAATAATAATATCCATTCAGGTGTCCTTAATTTGCATGTCATGAAAGCAGCTTCATTGTCTGCAGATTATGTATTTGCTGACGGCGAGGAGGGGATGATTTCAGAGGCCACTGCTTGGTGGTGTGGAAAATCACTGTTAAAAATTCCGCATCGAGAAGCAAAATAAACACGCAGACATCAATCCATTACCTTTTCTTTGGGAGGATTTGTTCCCCCTACCTCTTTCTCAGCGGTGGAATGGAGGTATCATTTTTCATAGCGCGGGTGAATGACTCATATTTTTTTGCGTGTCATGCCTTTGGAGCGCATCTGATTTCTGAAGAGAATTTGTGTCCCATCTCTCTCTGTCTGCCTGTTTCCGTCTGTGTCTCTCAACATCTCTCCCTTCTATCTATCCAAATGAATAAGAGATGAAGACGATGATTGCTATTATTTGTAGAAGGGGACAAGCTGATGGATGGATCACAGAGAGATGAAACACTAACTCGACGACGGCATAAAAGGCATAGCAAGAAAGAAAGTGGCAGCTTGAAGTGCAAATAGACAAACTTGCAAAATATTCTGTTTGGTGCGTATGTTCTAAGGACATGGTCACGTTTAATTCGTACCAGTGTCATAGCTGCAGGGATGTAATCAAGGATATGTCTCTAGTCAAAACCCTTCAGACTTGCCTGTAATGTTTTATACAGTAGTGTTTAGAATGTTACACTGGTCCTAATTCTGTATTTAAACAATGCTATAATTATCATGTGTATACTTGTGAATATACTGAGCTGCTTCACCAGGCAGAACATGCCTTAAAGTCAAATACAATTAAAATGCAGCAGATTGGAGCTGTGACCTTCTGTCCAGTGTGGCTCTGTTGTGGCACTTCAGGACTTTAGGCTACTTTCACATCTTTAATTCGGGTCTTAGTATTTTAGTTCTGGTCCAGCTTAATGAACCAATACACCTAAAAGCAAAGTCACCCTGCATCATCAGCACCTTCTGGATCCATGGGGCCCACATTGAAACAAAGCGTATTCTGCTGACTGACAGCAAGTCATCTGTTATCACGCACCCGTCATGAAGTAACTGCATAAATAATAGTGATGGAAGCTGGACAAAAAAAAAAAACACTGGGTGAGGTAAATCAACCATGTTAGTTGCCGCGTGGTTGATTTACATAGTGTGGTACAAGCACAACCCGTCTGATTTAACCCCAATTCACATGCTCATATAACAGGAATATCTTTACGAAAGGGAGAGTACATTATGCTGAGACCGTATCAGATGGCTTTACAGAACAATGGCTCCCATTGGAAATCTGCATATGTGCACTAAAGTCCTGGCACATATGCTGAACGGGGAGATATGTGGCCACTTATGAACACACACACACACACGGGAACCTATCTGATACGGTTGAATTGAATATTCTCCACCACGCTGTCTCGAGCAGAACCTGAGAAGCTCTATCTCAACGTCTAGTATCTCACGGTATCTCACTTCTGGTGCCACAACACACACAGGTTTGTACTGGTGCACTTGCGAGGACTCCCACAAATACAATGCATTCCCTGGACGTAAACCTAAATCAAGAAGTGGCACTAAATATTAGCTTCACTTCTAAATAAACGGATGAAAGAGTTACATGAAAAAAAAATGTGCTCATAAAGAAACACTTCCTCTATCACAATAAGATGTGACTGCAGAAACAATACATGTATGATATATGTCTGTGAAGGTTCTCAGTCATCCAGGTCATTGACTATCTAGACAACAAGCTGCAGGCTCCCACTCATCCATCTAGCTTCATTCATTCGTTCATTCATTCACCTTCTGTCCTGTGAAGGGTCGTGGGGACCGGAGCCTATCCCACCTGTCACTGAACGAGAGGCAGGGTACACCCACCCCGTACAGGTCTCCAGTCTATCACAGGGCTAACACAGAGAGACAGACAACCATTCACACTCACATGCAATCCAACTAGCTGCTGCTGCTCTAAATGACTGGTAGGCAGTTGGGGTTTCATAAGGATCACATGTGGGTGGTGCCAACCTGAATCTCCCACAGGGAAAGAAGCCAGGATCAAAACTGATTCCTCCAATCACATTTAAGTCAGGTGTTTTCTTGGGAACATGTGTGGATGGCGCCATTTACAACAGAGCCTTAATATTTGTCCCAAAACAACATCCTCCCACACTCACATCTTGAGTGAACATTCAGTCATTAGCGGGTCAGCAGAGTACCATTCATAGGGGAAAGAAAACATAAAGCAGAACCCTCCAATTACATTACAGATGAGTTTCCACCCACCCACTATTAAAACCCCAGCTCCCCACCAGTTATGTGGAACTGAAGAAGCTACACGGATAAGTGGCAAAACATCTTCTTTTTTTATTTTTTTTTATTGTGGATTTAACATGTGTGACTGCTTACAAAGTTGCTGGCAGGTGAGGGAAATACCAGACCAGACTTTCATTCAGGACCCTCCTGGTTCATGTCCTGTGTCCTTTGAGGTTAAGTAAAAGGACATGTTTTGGGTTGAAGGGTTAGGGTTAGGCGGTTAAGGCTCACCCTGGGCCTGGGGCAATGGGGGTATAACATGTACAAATTAACAACAACAACAAAAACGAGTTAATCACCTTAAAAGCTGATTGTCGCTGTTTTTCTGGTGCTGAAAGGCTGTAAAACTCTATAAAACAAAGCGTCTTAAAGTGACCTTTAACATTTGACATTTAAGATACAGAGAACATCAAGCACTGTTTTTGTCGCTTATTAACACCTCTGTCATGTATTCATGTGTTTTTCTGTTGACTAACCGTTTAATCAACTGTCTAGATTACTTTAAATATCGTACCAAGGAGTCTTTAAAGAACTGTCGCCCTGAATTTTTGGACACAAAACTGGCACTTAGACGGAAGAATACAAAACAGCACGCAAGGCGCAATAAACACACACACACACACACAGACTGACTTCAAACAGACCAAAGAGAAAGTGAAGCCTCCGTCTTCTCTGCAGCGCAGTGAACATGAAAGCTGAACCCTTCAAACTTGAACACAACATAAAACATGCACGCACACTTTCAAACACACACACACACACAAAATAATTCCAACTGCTCATCTCCAGAGCAGTTCAAAAGCCTGTTACATTTGGACAAGCGGCCCTGTTGTATTTCGAGAAGAGGAGCTCATTGGATGTTTTGTTTATTCCCTTTAATTTATCATAATTAAAGGTTACCAGCTGATTCAACAGAGAACAGAGTGGTGGCGCTTCCCCCTAAACAGCCATGATTGATTTCCTCTCTGCCTCCGTCTCGCTGTGACAAATATTAATTTGACATAGAAGAATAGAAGAATGGATACGAGAGCTAAAGAGAGCGACAGAAGACATAATAAAGAGAGAGAGAGGAAGCGCTCATCCACACCCTACATGTGAAATAAAAGAAACCTCTCTGACAGAGCCTGAAAGCCACATACGTGTCTGATGAAGCTGACATGTGCAGGCGTGCGGAAGAATGGACCGAGGGGGGAAAAGCGAGGTGTGGGAGTGAATCACGCTGTGCTTTTCTCAGAAGTCAAAGGCCCCTGAGCAGGCAGAAATAAGCAGTCAATGGTCACCGGCAGCATGGGGAAATGGATCTAAAATTAATTGCGTCTGTCTGAAGCCTTTTCCAACTATCCACGCTGACTCCGGAAGCTGTGTCACATGTCTTGATCAATGATCAATGCCCTTAATGCTGTTTGTGTATTTGGCTGCTCAGTTTGCCAGTCAGCCGTTTGATAAGCCCGTCTGTTTCACATGCATAAGTAGGAGCGCTAAATCTTCATCTAATAAAATTGATATTTGGGACACACCATTAGCCTAATTGTGGTGGGAGGAGGGGTTTATGGACGTTTCAGAGAAAACCTTCTGGTTGGACCTAGTTGACAGGTGCAAGATTTTTAGCTTGCTGGAGTCAGCACCATTGCACTCTGAATGATTTCCTTCTCAGCCAATAATGGCATTCATTTCTTCCCAAGCGAGCCTAAAGCAAATAGGGTTTCCAAGCATTTTGCTGAGGAGAAGAGAAGGGGCGAGAAAAAAAAATAGATCACGCCGGGAGAAAATAGAACAAAGTCGGAGAAAACTAGAACAGAACAGGAAATGAAAGTACCCGGCAAAGAGCGAGACACTCCTCCTGCAGTTTTGAAGTGTCATCAAGAACTCAACCTATATCCACATTTGCTGAAGTTATACTGATTGTGACATGACGAACAGGGAACCCTACGTATTCTTTTCATGTACTCAAGCCCTTTGTAGCTAGTGAATTGTTGTTTGTCTCTTGGTGAACGAGTCCTCACTCCACAGTGTGTCTTTCAAATTCAAAAACATCTTCGGCCGTGGTGGAGGAAGTGGGTTGAAGTCCGGGAAAGTACCGGGTAATATACTGTTTTGATTTATTTTCATTTTTGCAAGAAACAAACCTCCCTCTTCAGATGAAGAAATCTTGAGCAAAACCCAGCTCATATCTCCTTGAGGCCAGTCGGGTAGAGATAAAAAAATAAATAAATAAAATAGAGTCCTAAGAGAAGGGAGGTGCAGAGAAGAGTGGGATACACAGCTAACAATGTGCTATGCAACAGAAGCATACAAATGTACAGAGGGCAAGAGAGAAGAAATTAGACGATAGATGCTCAGTGCATCAAAGGAAGTTGCCCAGCAGTTTACACCTAACAGCATAGCTATGGGATGGTTCACTGTCACCTGAGCCAACCTTATCCATTTATCAAATGAATGCCAATGCCATATATGGTAATGTTGCCCCAACTGACAGACCCTTGCAGTATTAGTGTGCTTCATAACAAGCCACACATCACTACACTTTAACAGTTAACAACACAGTTTGTTGATGTCCTTGCAACCCTACATGTTCATGCACAGGAATAATACTTGAGGCTTATCACTTGTCATATGATGGCATTTGTTTCCTTGCGTTTCAGCTACTGTGGTTGTTGGAAGAGGTCCCTGACCGATTGAGCAAAAGGTTATGCGGCGGACTCTTAAATCCTGGAGCCAGCTCATTGGGCTAAACTATGTGCAGTAATGTAATGGGGCAATTTAGCTGTAGTTAGCTCTTAATTTGTTCCTTGTTTGCACAAAGTACTCATTCTGTCTGGACAGTTCAAAGAGTAGCGCACATATTGCTTGGCGGCTGACTGCCCTCGTGTTTCTGGAGTATACAGAACCCATATTGTTCATCTGAAAATTACTGCTCAGCTCCTACCTTTCTGACTCCAGATTCTAGGAGCCCAGAGCTTCAGATTCACATTTCTGCCGTTATATTCCCTCATTATTTTTCAAAAAACAGGTCTATATAAAAACACCAAATAACCTCAGCAGTTCCAACATGACACATGATTCGAAAGTAATTTAAACTGTGAGAAATTGGTGGTTGAGTATTTTCTGCTAAAATTGTATACAAAAAAGCAAACAAAACAAGCCTTGTGAGCTTATTCAAAGCTCCAAAGCCCTGTATATAGAACTGATACATTATTCATCTATGTAGTCTTAACATAGCAGAGGGGTTATGACAACTCAAAGTATGTTCTGGAATCCAACAGAACCAACGTGAGATTTTTGTGGTAGCTCTCCCTGTGTTGTTTTATACTCTCACACCAATTTAGAGCATCCAAACGGGTGTTTTGATGGACCTGAGGACAATTAAAATAGTATTTCTAGTTTTGATTAGTATTTGTGAGTACACTTTTCCTGACTTATTGCTGATCTATATTATTGCACATCAACCCAGGGTAGTCTTTAAAAATGCAATTAGCTGCCAATTAACAACTCAGCAGGCTAAAGAAAATCCAAGTAATTGACAAATGCGCCTCCACTCAATGGAAACAGTCAATAGACAGCCCGACATCTAACCTGAGTTTGTATTTCCAATAGCGAGTTCTTGCATTTATCCTCCTGCTCCTGTGTTGCAGGATTAGGCAGACAATTTTATTTCCCTTGTCAGCTTCCATTTTCTTAGATATAAAACATAAAATCTCTATGCTGAATTCTCAGAAATGAAGAATGCGCTTCGGGAAAGTACTTCTTTTTATTAAGAAGAGCAGGCTATCCAGCTCTCTTAAGGATATTTGACTGTACACGGCACTATAAAGCGACACAGGAAGCAAGAGGAGAAAAACACACATCACAGCAGGACCCAGGATTTGAACCGATGCAAATGACGGGGGAGCTCGGAGCAGAGCATCCAATGACAGACAAGCCCACGAGGGAAGGCCATGAAAGCAGCTTCAGATACGTGTGGTGCTTGGTGCTTTGAAAGTATAAAGCTTTGATATCCCAAATCCCCACCCAAATACGAAGGAATAACCAAAACCTGTATTAGTATTGTGACCATTTAGATCAACCGTAAATCATATAAGGGATGCTACGATACTCCCTGGGAGAAATGTAGTTTACTGCGGTCTTATAAATCTTCTAAGACGTACAAAAGACACTTTAAAGGAGACAGACGATGTCCTTAAATTATCTTACTGGCTTTGGACATTGGATTTTGGACAAGATGATGCAAGTATATATCTGAATTTTACTGTCAGCAGCATATTAGGGAATGTTAGTGTATGTTATATTCAGTGATTTAAAGTAAACCTCTCATGTCAAGTTTTTTGAGGTAAGTTCATGTAGAAGTGTGAGTGTTTGTATAGTTCCTCTGCCCCCTTGTGGCCAAAAATTCTATAATTGCAGCTTTAACAACAATACACATAATTAATTAACTGTTTTAATGTGTAGAATGACTATAAACACACTATAAAATGTTTTTATTCCAAAAATAAGGGCACAATATCCTCTTTTCATCCAAGGGCGCTTTGTTTATGAGCCACAAGGTGACACATGTAATATGGATTCCATCAATATTTAACAGCTCGTAAGTAGTGGAGCTGATGCGTGACCCAAACAGATTAATTCACTGCAAGGAACGAACACACATTCACGGTGGCACCATGTGTCTTCTGCAACAAAACACCCAAACAAACTGTGTAGTCATCTGTGAACCCCAATCTAAACTGAACTCCCAATTAAATATTTACTGCCTCCCAGGAGTTCTCTGCAGCAATCCTAGTGTTACCCCTCCACATGAAACAAACACAGCAGCTTCCCCCCCCCCCCCCCCCCCCCCCCCCCGTTCTAATAATGAACGGTTCATTGTTCTGTCTGAGTAAATGAATAATATAAAATTGTCTGTGGAAGTTTTACTTGAACTCTGGTGGTAACTTTTGCTAAATAATACACTTCCTTCCTTTCTTAACCTCTCTTATGTTCTAGATTTTAGTAAAATGGATGCAGTACTCTTTTAAAGGCCTCCACTTTTTTCCCTTTTTTCTATTAAGCTTGATTAAGTCTTAGTGGAAGTCTTCTAGAGCCAGGAAGTAGTATAGTTGTTTTGGAAATGACTATTAATTTCACCTTGGAATGGTGTGAGCAATGTGTCACTGTAAGAGATAATAGAGGATGCTGAATATAATGAATTACGTGGACTCTCTACGCCTACATTAAGGCCCAGAAGCACCAAACTGACTACTGACGCAAAGAACTGCCGTCACTGAAGGCCAACTGTGACGCCGCCTCATGTCGTTTGCGTCTAACAAGTTACAATTTAATATACCACAAATATAAAGACAACTATTCATTTGTGTCCTTTGTGAAAGGGAACAAGTTTGTAATTGTCATTCAAAAGGGAAAACAGAAGAGCTACACTTAGCTTGGAGGCTATTACACCAGGGAGAGCTCCAAACCACAGTGCACAGCTGGCCTCTCTGAATGATCCTGATCACATGCTTTACAGCAGCGGTGTCAAAGTCATTTTAGTTCAGGGGCCACATACATCCCAAGATGATCATAAGTGGGCCAGACAAGTCACATAACAACATAATAGCCTATAAATAACAGCAACTCCAACTTCTAGCCTTTGTTTTAGTGCAAATGAGTACAAGTACATTATGAAAATGTTGACATTTAATAAACTATCCTTTTACAAAACATTTTATGAACAACCTGAAAAAAATAAGTGCAATGTCATCGCTGTCTGCTGTTTAGATCTGGTTGTTGTGTTCTGTCTGCTACTCTGACTTAAACAGTGAACAAATCAGGAATAAGCAATAGCAGTTACTTTTATAGTCAGCCCAGCCTCACATGCATTAACAAAACCAGATATGAAAACAAAATAAATCATTTGGATTACCCAGGATTCTTGGTTAACCACTCTAATATTTCGTTGGACCGCCTTTAGCTTTGATTACAACACAAACCCACTGTGGCATTGTTTTGATAAGCTTCTGCAGTGTCACCAGATTTATTTCCATCCAGTGCTGCATTCATTTTTCACCAAGATCTTGTATTGATGATGGGAGAGTCTGACCACTGCACAAAGCCTTCTCCAGAACATCCCAAAGATTCTCAGTGGGGTTAAGGTCTGGACTCTGTGGTGGACAATCCATGTGTGAAAATGATGTCTCAAGCTCCCTGAATCACTCGTTCACAATCTGAGCCCCATGAAACCTGACATTGTCATCTTGGAATATGCCCGTGTCATCAAGAAAGAAAAAACCATTGATGTACTAACCTGGTCATTCAGTATATTCAGGTAGTCAGCTGACCTCATTCTTTGGACACATAATGTTGCTGAACCTAGACCTGAGCAACTGCAGCAACCCCAGATCATAGCACTGCCCCATAGCACAGGCTTCTACAGTAGACACTAGGCACGATGGGTGCATCACTTCATCTGCCTCTCTACTTACCCTGATGCCCCCATCACTCTGGAACAGGGTAAATCTGAACATCAGACCACGTGACCTTCTTCCATTGCTCCAGAGTCCAGTCTTTATGCTCCCTAACAAATTGAAGCCTTTTTTCCAGTCAGCCTCAGTGATTAGTGGTTTTCTTAAGGCTACACAGCTGTTCAGTCCCAATCCAATGGTTGGCAATCACGATCAATCAGGATTTTTGTTTTTCCAACCACATTTCTTCTTGACATTTCTTCTATGACCATAAACATGGTTGTTTAAGAAATGAGAAGCTACTCATTGCATCAGTTGGAGTTAAATAACCTGTTAGCAGCTGAAAGATAACCACCCATCACCCAAGTATCCAAAGGAGGCTCGTACATAAATAAATCTATGTTTGACACCCTTGCTTTACAGTTTGATCGTGATATTGAGAAAATATTTGTGTATTGGAAGGTTCAGATGAAATTGAGATGGAAAAATGAGAAGAGCCTTCTGTGATCTGCGCTGTGTACTGTTTAGCCCAATGTCCTTGCTTTATTTTTATGTGGTTTGCTACGTTGACCCACCAATCTGAGAGAGCCCTCTGACAGGCTCATTCTGCCCCTGATTCAGCACATGGAATCATCTGAAAAGCTGGCGACTAGGGCCCCTGTTGCCCTAAGGCCATAGACGCTCAACGCTCAATGACCCAACACCAGCAAATGGCTGACCGTTGGCTTGATGTGTCATGGCCCTCAGATTGAAACCACACTTTTTTGTTCTCATGTTTCTTTCCTGGTTATATTTGTTACAAGCGAGTTGTTTCATCTATTTCATCTATTTTTTCTGTCCTTTGTTTCGTGCTTGTTTTTCATGTCTACAAACCCCTCGTCTCCTGCTTGTCTCATGCTCGGTGCAAATTACAATTTATCTGTCCACCATGTTATCTTCATCTATCCATGCCTCCATTAATTCTTTTTTGTTTGCTCATTTATCCTTCACTGCTTAAAACAAACAGGATTCTTTTATTTGGTACCCATCAAACTTGTGCATCCATCTATCTTATTTTTTCCCAGCTTGTTCAGAACATCAAGAGGCATCTTTTCCCTCTCTGTGTATGCTGCCTTCTTTTATTAGTCACTATTTCTCTGTGATGTCTCTAGTCTTCTCCTCCATCTTTCCATCATCTTTCAGACTTCTTTCCTTTTAACTTATCCGTCCATTCAAACCTTCCTCGTCCCTTTGTTCAGTTAAGATGTGATGCACAGCTGTATCTGCGCTGTTCAGTCAATTTTTGGTTCATCCAATATCATCCCTCTTCTTCCTTCTCCTGCCACACAACATTAAAAATGATTTCTATTTCCTGAAACACATTTATCATCCTTAATTACAATGTACTGCGGCAGTGAACAGAATCTGCACCCTACTGACAAGTGTCATTTTAATTTTTTTTTTCCAAGTAAAATGGTGTTTTTTGTTTTTTTCCCCTAAGCTCATGTGGTCTCAGTTCACTGCTTAAAAAACAATATGCAAAGTGGGTCTCTATTTACAAAGAGCCGGATGTGGTGCTGTGTTTACACTGTGCTTACACATTCAGTTCTGTTGCTTTTGTTCGAGCCAGCGCTTTGAAGTGTTGACATGTGCCACAAATCTCTGTCATCTCCATCATAGCTCTCCAAAATACAGTTTATGTTTTGCTTACTTTTGCTTAAAGTGTAGAGAAAGCATTCATTTCGTAGCTTTCTCTGTGCAGGTGTTTTTTGTTCCTCCAGTGGAGAAGAGTGGAATGTCCTTTCCAGCGCTGGATGGATATGTTCATGGATTTGTCAACTCTTATGTTTGTGCATGGACTGTAACACTGCAACTTCTTTTCTTGACAGCCACTTCTCACACTCATTCTCCTTCGTTACAAACAGTCAGAAAGACATTATCCTTCATCTTGGAGCTGGCTGTGAAATCTAACCTTAAGCTAAGCGAACTTATTATTCAGTTAGTGTCTGTATCATCAAAGCACATCGTTGTAAATGTGCAGGCATTTGGACGGTGATATGTCAGTAATGTAAGGACGCTGCTCTAGCTGCTACTAGCCGTCTCCAGTCAGTTTAAATTCGTGCATGCATGTATCAATACGCAAGCCACCACAAGCCTTGCTGGAATCAATTTTAAATGGAACAAACGTCAAGAAAAGCTTTCACAGCGCCATAAACCTGTTCAGCCATTTCATCCGCTCGGTTACTCTGAATATAGGTAAAAGGCTCTGAAAAGAAATCATTTCCAAAATTTGCTCCATTTCCTCTTCTCTCGCTCTCTCTCTCTTTTTTTGACTATTGATTTGTTTGTTCGTTTTAAATTTCACCTACATTGTCACATGTTCTCACCTGTAACGACACGTGTTCCAGTTCCTGCGCAGTCACCTTTAAAACGTCTGACTGACAGGGGATCTTGTCTTTGCTGATGCTGCTGTGTGGGCCACCACCCCACCCTCGTCCTTATACGACTCTGTGGGAATACAACTGATCACTTCCCCGTTTGCTCTCGTTTGAATTGCCACTGCGACGGCAGAGGCTGTGTCCCAATAAATGTTAGTGTAAGCTACGACTTGCAGGGTTGCTTTATGGCAGTCTTCTTAAAAATCTATGGCTCCATTGCGCTGGGTATCAAAATGCCAAAGCAAATTTGTTTTAAAGACAGATACAACGGGGAGCAAAATGCTTTGGGTTTTAAACGATAGAACGACAGACACAGTCGCATGTGGCTGCTGGTTACTTTAGGGCAAGTTATTAGGGGGAAAAAAAAGTAACAAATCACAATTACAACTTAGATGTTGACACATAGACCACTAATGACACAGAATTAGTTCATTTACTTTCTTATTCACCAGTCACCCCCTCCCTTTCTCCCTCGCTGAACCCCTTATTATCCATCTTATTCGCTAAATTCCTCCCTCATTCACTCACTAATTTACTTTGGCTCTTACTCACCCACTTCCTGGGCCTGCTTCCCCCCTCTCCACTGTTTACAGCGTGTGCTATAATCCTGCAGTCTAAATGCCAATGAGTAACACTCTCCACTGCTATTCAGCCCCTCTTCCCATTCACTCCATTCACTGTCTGAGTGTGTCATCCCTTTCTCCGCATTACATTGCCTTTGTCTGTAACATTCATGTATGAGTCCTTCGTTCCTGAGTTTTTCACTCTATTTACACTTCGTTCAGCCTGCGCTTTGACCCTCATCAGCTTCTTTCACTTGTGAAACTTTGTTTTACTCTTCTCCACATTTATCTTTTTAATTATTTTTACTCCTGCAAAATTTGCAGTCCAATTTGTAGCGTAATTGATCTGCATTAAATTGCATGCGGCGGTTTCTCCACATTTCTGTGATATTTAAAGGGTGAGGTATTCTGGTCTCACCATCGGCACACAGCCGGGAAATAACTGGAGGTGAGCTGATGTGAAGACAGCTGTGTGACACGTGATGTCTTTTGACGATGGCCTTGGCTGAATTGTGTGAGTGCCTCCATGTGCGCCGGCACGCATTTGTGAAAAAAAAACGCCTTTGCACATAATTAACGGCCTGTCAGAATCATTAATGTACACGCAAGCACAGACGTGAAGGAGGGAGACGGATGGGGACGCTGCTGCTCAGACACACAGTACCTCACAGACTTTGGCAATTCAGAGAAGCAGGAAACAAAATCATGACTCTTCATTTCTTACACAACACGTAATCATTTCTTTTTCCCGCAGTGAACAACCCAACACCAGAACAGTGTACAACTTCTGCCTGTCACAAACAGTAGACGCCGGTCAGGCATAACATTATATATTGTGTACACCTAGAAGTCCAGACAGAGACAATTAAAGTGCTTTGACTGTCTTGCTATAAAGATCCCTGGATCTGTCAGACATTCGTTTCTCTTGGCCTACACCTTTTTTCTTAGTTTGCTTTCTTCAGTTTGTCCACATTGTCATCATCTTTCCTCCTTCTCTCGTCTTGTCCCATGTCTCCTCTCCTCCTCAGATAAACTGTTCTCTCCTGGCTATATAACCAGGGTAATGTCTGCTGCCCTTTGCTGTCATCCTCTGGACTTCCATCAGAGCAGCCACTTCCAGCCCTCTCAGTCCCTGTGGCTTTGCATGAGTGTGCAAATGTCTTTTTGTGTAAATTGGTGTGAATGACGCAGTCTAGCTTCCTGCTCCCTGTCTATCAACCTCAGTTAGCATTCATCTCCCACTGTCACTACCGGACATCTCCATGCACTTACAAACAGAGCAGCTCACAAACTTCCTGTCATAATTTCCCTAGGCTAAGAAGTTGAGGGGATGATGCTATCCATCACTGATTCCAAAGCCTCTACAAACATATACACACTTGTAATTTCCCATAGCCATACCTATAAAGGTGTCTGTACTTACACACACGGCGCAAACTTCATTCTCTGTAGCTGAGTGTTTTGACCACCATCCACCCTGAGCACCTCCTGTGCTGTTCATATTTGTGGCTTTACACATTTAAAAGGAAAGAGTTTCTTCTTAATGTAATCCAGCCAGTAGTTATTTTGCGCCTAAACTCAATTTAGAAAACCATTTAATTGTTCAATACGTGAATGCAATTTACAGTGGATAGGGTTGGATGTTATTATTTTCTATCCGCCTTTATTTTTTTTTTCAAGTCCTATATCCACTGCTTTCTTATACAACCTCCAAAAGAAAGCCTCATCTGCTTGATCTCAATATAATACACTCTCTCTGTACATATCATTTACACTGATCAGCCACAACATTAAAACCACTGACAGGAGCAGTTAATATCCTCGACCATTTTGTGACAATTCAGTGTTCTGCTGGGAAACTTCTGGACCTGGCATTCATTTGGATGTTACTTAGACATGTAGCATCCACGTAGACCAGACCAGGCACCACCACCCCATAGCAATGACACTCCTTGATGGCAAGGAGTGGTAGAACCAACTTAAAAAAACATGAAGAACAGCACAAGGTGTTGACCTGGCCTCCAAATTCACTAGATCCCAAACTGATCAAGTGTTACCAGACACCTCAGGACACCCTCAGAAGGCCCATGTCCATTCTCTGAGGAGTCACAAGGGAGACCTATACAATGTTAGGGGTCATAATGTTGTGGCTGATGTGTGTATATTTATTCAGTGTATAGTATTTCTTTTGCTTGTTTTTTTCCATTCTGTTTGGGCACTATTAGGACTCCTTTTGCAGAGGACAACAGGGCAGATGAGAGCAGCAGAATACAGATGAGGGAAGGTCAGATTAGAGGCCAGGAAGCAGGCACAGCCTACCAAGACCACTAATCGCATTCTTCAACGCTGGGGCCGGTCAGCGGGGACCGTGCAACTTACGGTCATTTTGCTTTTGCTTTTTTTTTGCTTTTCTTTCTTTTTTTCAGCCTGGAAGAAAAGTGATGAATTTAGTCTTTGACCCCGGCTGCTAAAGCATATTCATCTCCCCTTGTCTGGTGGGGGCTAGTGAGAAGGGTTTTCACTAGAAATAAGCAGCACATTGCCTGCGGCACAAGTGAGGAAGGTATAGGAAGAAAAAAGAATTAAAATGAGAATGAAGGCTAAATAATAAGGAAAGTAAAATAAGGTATTTTTTTGTCTCAAGCTGGTTGAGATGCATTGTTGTAAATATACTGTATACTGTACATCTTTAGGTGTATGGCTGCATTTGCCATAGTGCAACTCAACCACATGCTTTTTTAGACGCACCTGTTTTTTCACACCGTCATCCCTGTGATGAATACGCTCACTGTGACACAAAACGATTCTCATAAGGCCCGTTTGATTATGGGGGAAAATGTGCCGCAGGTGTGCACAGACAGAGGGAATTATTTAGAGCGTTACAGGCGTGAGTTGTTGCTTGAGGGTTAACACTGTCCTGAAGTGGCTTTGGAGGTTGCTCACGGGGCTGAATGGATGACATGTGCGCATTCAGCTTTCATGGTCACTCGGTGCCGAGGAGTGGAGGGTCTGAACTGACAAGAGAACAAGGACGAGTTCGGACTGAATAGCAACCAGTGACCGCTGGCAACGTACAATGCAAGGTTTATTATAGTTAGTGGAGAAAAGCTCCACCTAAGCTGCTACGGTCTGGCTTTGAATTCAAAAATACAATGTATCATTATTACAAAGTGCTTTTGTAAGAATAGCAATTCTCCCAAAAGGGAAATCACAATGGGTTTGTAAAAGCAGTGGTGGTATTTCTATTATTTTGTTCTACATGAGTGTTTATATGCAACACATCTTGCGCAGTGATTACTATGCAGCACGGCTAGAATGATGCTACTTTACTTCCATCCTAAAATCTTGTTAACTTCAGTCCTTTCCGACAGGTCATGCTAGCACATTTCCTTCACAGAATATCCAGATTTAGCTTTGATTGCTTAAACGTGTTACATGTCCAACCGAGAGAGGGCTTGAGGCAGATCCAGAACAAGCTACGGGGGGGCGGCTGTGGGTGGCTGCGTGTTCCGCCTGGACGCTGGAAGCCTCAAGATATCCCAGGTAGAGGCAGAAGAGAAAAATGCCACGTTTTTTTTTTTAACTGCTGCCAACGTGGCCCAGATAAGCAGCAGACAATGGGCGGGTGGTGAATGGACCACTTAGGAATGAGAGTGAAAGAAACGTTTAAAACATGTATTGTTGAGGGTTCATTTTCAGCCTGTCTGCTAAACATCCTAACTCAATCCCAGTATCTTTCTTTCCATTTTCCTCTGTACTCCTGGACTGCTGCACAGGCTGCACTGTCTGCTTGGGTTAGTATGAAACTGCAGCTCATTTGTCATCTAAAACTTAAGCTGACAGAATAAAAAGGCTTTCATAATGCTTAGAAAGGGAAGCCTGAAATTCTATATGCTCTGCTTTACGGGATACGGTATGACCAACTATGAGTTACTCAGGATGAAGTTGTTGACCCTCATTTTTTCTGACTGTTCCTCGCGTCTTAGCGTAATGAAGGGCCATGTTTTATAGATGTCCTGTTGCTTTGTAATTAGAGCCACTGCATTATAGATGCTCGTATCAGTAAGTGCAAGGAGAAACGCGATGCGAGCGAGGCACTTTTGTTTTTTCGGGGACAAAATGGAGGATGCTCCTTCAGAGCAGTGGGGGCCTGGGCTTGCCAGCAGCTATGCATTATTGAGTGTGGTCCTCAGCGGGGGGTACAACACACACCCCAACACGAGCAGCCCGAGAGTGAGGCTTCGCCAGACAGCGGCGCATCTCGTGTGATGTGCTGCTGCTGAGTAATAAATTAGTCTGACATCAGTGGAGGCTGCAAGTGAAAGGAGGAGAAATGAGGAGGCGCTGCGCAGAGACAGAAACCCTGTCAGGGAAAGAAAGTTTGCAGTGTCACTCATCCGTGTATCAGTATCAGAAAACAATCTAAAAAAAAAAAATGTTTAATGCCTCTGTTTCAGTAGTAGTAGTGAGTTTTTAAGGTGCATTCAGTCACAGTAGTTACCTAGATCTGGGGACATACAGTATGAAACAGTGCATATGGAAATAATTTAAATCAAACCATGTTCTTTTCCAAAGCCCTAAAGAGGTAGTTGCCTTATCCCAACAAAAATGTGAGAATTATAAGTCAACAAAGCAAAAAGGCGATGGTCCAACAGTAGACATTAACCTCGCTACACGCGCGTCATTTTCTAAAACCATCATCGACCTATGTGTAGCTCCCTTCCTGTCTCTTAAGTTGGTTATTTTCCACAACTTCCTGCACTCTGAACACCCCCCATCATACCCTTCTTTTCCAATTAATTCCCCCTTGTGCGTTTTCTGCTTCCTTTTTGTTCTGCGTCTCTTCCTCGACCTTATTTCCTTCCGTCACTCTTCCAATTAATTTGCTTTCAACCGTCTCACCAGGTGAAGACATTCCAAGTACCCATCCAGACTGAAATTATTGACATGAGTGAATCAAGTAGCACCCACCATCCGCACGTAGCAATCTCTTCCTCTGTGTCTGTAGTGCCACTTATTCTGCCTCAGGTACTGGCGCGCCTCGGTGTCGCGCAGACACAGCCGCGCACCGCACGGCCGCGTCCACACACTCTTTTGCATGTCATCAGTCCTAATCATTCTGACCCAAATAGAAGCAAGCATGGATTAAATGCACCTGCTCCCCAGATCAAACAGCAAAAGAGGAAGAGACGGGCTTCCTTTTTTTAAACGGATATGACTGCGACCATTAGGGAAAACGAGACGGCGGCCAAAAGGCTCTCATTACACGTGCCTGCGTCCTGACATTATGGACAGTATGGAGTGGCTTTTTCGCCTCAACAACGCTGATCGATATCGTTCTAAATGCAACAATTACACCTGAGCTTTTAAAAAGCTTTGCTGGCTATTCTACAGTGATGGAGGGAAAGAGAGAAATCAATGCCTGAAGGGGCCAAATGTCTAGCCTGCCACAAAGCCTAGTTTCATTTATTAATGCCACTGATAGATCAGCGTTTCCAATTAGGTTTTGCTATGCATACACCCGCATTTTAAACAGGGGCCGGGCTGGTCACTGGAGTCCCTTTCTCCAAACTGCTTTTCCCATTAGTTGTACCTAATTACAAACAGCTGACCATTGATTTAGTTTTTTTTTTTATCTCTGTGATATAATGCATCAGCACATCTCAACTTGTTATTGATCCTTGAACGTTGGTAATAGAAATCTGTCTCCTCGGGCAAACTGTCTGAACATGACACGTTATGATGAAACAGTCCCGGGAACTCGAGGCAGGACCTAAATCAGCGCTCAGCATCTCTTTTATCTGTGTTTTCCCCTCAGACAAAGGACTGAGAAGGATGATAGGTTTCAAAACTAAAAGAAGCTATTAAGCAGTGCTTTATAATTCACCGTTGCAGGTGAAAACGCAAAAAAGGCTACATGACTAGTGCCTATGATACACTGAGTGACTATATATCTCTTTCTGATGATTAGTAAATACAGTCAAACTTCATTTCCCTCAGTGTTTTTCATTAACGTGATTTAATCATCAACATTGTTTGCTCTCAACCCACTTATACCCATCACATCATTTGTCAGTAAGTTTCCATAACTTAATGTTACAGTCTTATTAAATGTACTTTCCATTCATCTAAACAAAGCATGAGAGAATCGTGATGTGCAATTTTCTTGAAACCCAACCAGATTTACAGGCTTTTGCCAAAATAAGCAAAGAAATCGGTAATTATGTGATCAATAAAAAAGTAAACGGGAATCCAAACGTGCTTGGCATTTAATTTCAGCCTGTCAAACACAAGAAAACTCCTCCTAGAAAGTGCCTGGGTAATTAGAAGATCTTGGGAATGAAGACCTTTTGAAGCCAAGGCGATAAAAAAAAAGAAACTCAGTGGCTTTCCGTGGTGGAAATACAGGTAAAATTCCAGAGTTCTTAAAGAGCTTACTGTAAAAGTGCCTGCAGTGAAAAGAAAAGGGCACCGGTATGCAGCTTGTCAAGGGGAGCACAATATATTCCCGGCTCCTCTTCCTTATCATCTTTCCCCTGCTGTCTCCAGACATTTATGTAGGGTGCGACAGACGCGACGGTGGCACAATTGAACACACACAAACCTTAACGTGTGCCGAGCGAATGTGGATGAGAGTTAAAACGAGGATAAAAGTGAGAAAGACACAGTGGAGCCGCGGAGAGATGCTGGGCCGCGAGTCTATTACGCGCCATGCTGCTGTCCAAATAAAAGCCTAATGGAACATCAGCACACTTTGCCTAGAACGCTGTGAGCAGATCTGACAGCGGGGGAGAGCGGCACCTTGTCGGCACACTCGTACACATTCCTTTCCGTCGCACCTGCACGTATTGCGCTATACGCACACATAACCGAAGACGTGCAAGCCTCAACTGTGTGAGCTCGGCAGTTCTAATAAAGTCCGCCTATAGCAGCGACCCAAAGGTTAACGTCTTGTTCAGAACATGCATCAGAATCTGAATCAATTCCTTCCTCTGAATCAACAATGGAATCTAATTTTTCTTGCAGACATATTAGACATGTGCAACCTTTAATCCACATAATGGCCGGGAAAGGTTAGGACAGGGTTAATAGACTTGAGATGTAGCCAGCGGCCAGGACTAGCCGAGATGCAAAATGATTGTGTCGGATTTAAAAATCAGTTGTGGCGCCGAGGAGAGGCGAAATATGGACAATAAATTGTTATCCACTGTAACTTTCCTTCACGCTTCACTGGATCTTGTGTAGACTGAGAAACGCTATGAAAAGCTGCCGTGGCTCCACAAGGAGGCTGCTAAAGCTAATTAGTCATGGTATCATCCTCATCATTAACAATGTTAGTGTTGTGATAACCTTTGTGGGCAGAGGGGGCTGGCAATATGTGTGTACATGTTTGTGTGTAATTGAGTCCATGGGGAGTTCCAGTTTGGCTCCATGAAAGAATTCCCAAATAATCAAGCTCCCAGAAGCACCAGCGTCTTACACTAATGGGCCACGGGCTTTTGAAAAGACCCCCATCACACACGCACACGTATTCACATTTCTTTAGATCCTGACTTCCCCAAGACTACATTTTTCGTGTTTACCGAGCCCAGCCCACCACATTTTGTAAGCTCCTTTCAGCGCGACCTTCAGTACAGATCCTCTGTCATTGCTTTTCACATTCACATCCAAAGTGCACTTGAGCTCCATTGCAAGCTGCTTAGTTCAGAAAATTTGAAAAAATAAAATAAAAAAGGCACACATTTATTCGCGGCAATGAAAGCAACACGGCACATCAAAATAAAACAGCGACGCTTCTATTCAGCCCCGCGCAGCTGAAGAAACGTTTCGGCGGCGCGCACGGCGCCACTGCAGAGCGCCATTAAAATGCATTTCTTTTATGCCGTGTTGTTTTGAAAAGAGTTTCAGAGGCAGCGGCCATGTGAAATCACGCGGCCCGGGGTACATGCGTTCGCTTTAATTTCTAATACATAAATACAATGTGTAAAGAGAAATACAGTCTGTGTTACTGGAATAGTCTTTATTCTGGAAATAATGTTCAAACTGAATGAACTAACGTGTAACTGCATCTGCATGTGAAACACTTACATAACGTAAAATGTGATCGGACACAAACAACACATCTAAAAACATCCGTCCAACTCATCCAGCTGTCAATAATCCACACACACATCAACGAACACCAGATGGTGTTATAAATAGCGGCAGCTCAATACATCACATCCTTCACTTTGGTAAAGGTAGCGCCGCTTCCCATTTCTAAAGACCCCACCCTCCACTATTGCTTCTTCTCTGCCTCCATCTCCCTCTTCCTGCCCTTCCCCCGCCCCGGCTCCCTTCCATCTGGGTGGGATGGAGTTTCAAACAGGAGCTGTGATCTCTGTCGATGACGGTTTGCTGCGTTTTCTGAGACAAAGGGGCCTTTATGTTGAGTGCTCGCTCTGAGGAGGAATTTCACAGTGCCACGCTGTACATCCCAGGGCTTCGGCCGCTTTTCTCTGTGGCTGTAATTACCACATGTTCTTTGACCACAGTGTACTGAACCCCGCGCGGCTCCCCAGAGACTTTGTCAATCTCTTTAGTTACAGTCCACTCTTAGCAATGCAGCCATAAATCTTAAGCGGCCTCAGAGCCGGTTTGTACATAAATAAATGCAACCACAGGCAGGCACGCAGATGTTATTATGGTCTTGTGGAGGTTTACAATTATATCAAATCATACGCACACAAATTAATAACAACTGCCCTACAATGCTCATGTTGCTCATCAAATTCTAAATCATACTCTTAATATGTGTTTGGGTTCTTGGAAGATTTTAAACATGGTGTTAATTGCTTTGAGTGGGAATAAACTATTTTTACATCTCACACTTTGTCACGTGAATCCCAGTGGGATGCACAGGAGACAGCTGTTCATTCTCATTAAAAAAGTCTCAGCCTCTTGGGTGGAACAAATTTAGCCACGAGTCCATCATTCGGAACAGTTGTTTACGGTCCGAGTTCATGAAGTGTACCTGTCTCCGCTCCTTGGCAGCTGACATTTCTGTCTGCAGAGCTTGGTAAAAATCAAAGTGTCCTTGGTGCACGCGTAGGCGGCGTGCTGCATGCAAAAGTAAAAAAGCTGCGTTCTGCTCTTAAATGCTGGATTTGGATACGTGTGAGTCAGCCGCCACTCTGGAAAGGGAAGTGGAATGGGTTGCTATATCGAGCTGTCATATGAAGCTTCGTAAGGCACGGTTAGCTGAGATTAGAGACCGTTCACTGTGTACGAGAGAGCGCTAATGATCTGATACGACGCACATCCTTCGAATACGACTGATGAAAACGCCTCCCCATTTAGATTGGCTGATAATGCTCTAAATCTAAAGACAGTAATGCTAACAAATGTGATGCAGAAATAGGCTGCTAATATTATCTGTTTAATGTGCATCAGAGATGATTATAGCTTAATGGCATTCCTGTAATATCTTGACTGAACAAGGGCAGCTGGACTTGTTGGGTTTTCCCGCTCATCCTAGAACGCAGTCTTTTCTGCTCCAAGCGACTCTTGGGGAGTGAGGGTTTTATTAGGAACATCTGCGGGTGGTTCACACCTGAAAACGCATAACTACAACTTTGCACGTCACTATTTAGTCATCTGGACACCTAAACTTATTTCAGAGGACTGTGTTGTGGTCATTTGAAATCACTTTTACATACCATGACATCTAAGGATAAAATATGCCTCCTACAAGAGTATATAAGAAATATTTAATCTGCTCCTGTAGGCGTGGATTCAATTCCAATGTCTTCCGGCTGTGTTCAACTTCACTTCCAGTCCCTTGATTGCTTTTTTTTTCCTTTTTATTGGATGAATTCCATCCAGACCGACTTTCAGGGTTCACCAAACAATCACTGCATGTTATTTTATTTATTTTTCATGGTTCACCAGTTCCACTTCAGCCAGTTTTCTGGTACACTAAGCGTGATTTCCTTTCTTCATCATGTGTTCCAGGCTCAACTGGTGAAATTACTCAAAGCTGAACAATTTGTCAAGAAAAAAAGAAGAAAAAAAACACGTAAAAGGAGCGAGGGCAAAGGACAAAGAGGAATAGGTCGCTCGAACGAGAGCCGTGTACATTAAGTCACGTGGCGTAATTCGTTTTGCTGCAGCCCTTTAATTGGCCGGCTGGGCTCATTAATGCTGACATTTGGATCAACGCTGGACTTGGTGGCTATGTGTTTTGTTCTGAAAGAGCTTGTTTGCACAGTGAAATAAGGACGATGACTTTTCTTTTTTTTCTGATTTAGCAGGTTTAGCAGTGCAATAACATTCTGCCTACAAGCGCTTTTATAAGGTCAAACATACACGCAGCTACAGAGAGACAGAGACTTACCGAGCAGAAACAGCTGTGGTAATTCTAATGTGGCAACAATGAAAAGTACTATGCAGTGTACACAGATCAGGCATAACATTATGACCAGTGACAGGGGAAGATACTAACATTGACCATCTTGTGACAATTCAGTGTTCTGCTGGGAAATATTTGGCATTCATGTGGATGTTACTTAGACATGTAGCACCCACCTAGACCAGACCAGACACCCCCACCCCATAGTAATGACACTCCTTGATGGCAGCAGCCATCCCCAGCAGGATGCAGCCTGACATAGGCTGTGTCAACTACTAAAACTACTAAAAAAAACCAAAAAAAAAACCCTTAAACTATGCCCTGGCATGACGAGAAGCACCCAGTTAAGGACCATGCATTCATCCAGTTTGGTGATGAAACTGATGAGTCACGCCACCTGACGGGAGTCTTGAGCCAATCATGTGCTGGCGTATCTCTGCGAGGGTTAAACGGAAGACGGATGAACTGAGAATGAATCTACTGTCAGCCAGCGTCATGACGCACTTCAGCAGGGCTGCTAATGGGAAAGCAACGAGACTTCTCTCAGCGCACTCAGATTGACACTTTAAATTGATCAGTGCTACTGACAGGAAGGACCTTGTAATGCAGTTACATGCATGCTTTGCAGTGAAAGTCCCTAAATGAACGATCCGCAGTATGCCAGGTTTTTAAATTTTAATGAAAAAAAATACCTGATGCAAAGGAATCATGGCAATCTGTGAGTGAATATTTCGAAATATGAAACTGCATGAGGTACTCACACGCACCGCTGAATAAGCTTTTCAAACAGAATAAAACAACTTCAGTAACTAAGATTACAGCAGGTTTCTTTGTGATCACTACCCCAGATTATTCCAACAGGCTGCCATTAAATGGTAGCAAACAAAAGAATCCTAAAACATATCAGACCATGCTGTTTTGTTCTTTTTGTTTTTCATTTTGTCGCCTCATATCAACCATTTTTATGTATTAATGAGCACATTTAGCTGAACTGACCTGCAGTCGAAGTTCCTTTGCAAATAAAGTGTGACTGATGCAAAGATGCAAAGATAAATATATAAATAATGCCACTTTTTGAAAGTGAAGCATGTTAATATTCCAGTCTTCACACACTCCTGACGGTAGGACCAAACAATTACCGCCATAAAACTGCCATTAGACATGAACTAGAGAATGCAGCCTCTCCAGAAAATGCATTCATTCTGGATGCAGTCACAGTTTTTCCATCAGTTCTCCTCCAGTGCACAGCTAAATTTGCAGCAGCAGCTTTAGTCTGTGGTCCACTCACCAACACCAGTTTATTGGGTTTACAGTATGGAGCTTCAAATGTCATTTACCAACTGTTTCATGTGCACATATCTGGCTCTTCAGTACTTCTCCTATTTTTGTCTGTGAGATTGTGAGCAGTCCCTGTTACACTCTTTGGATCATCAGATGGGTCTGTCACAGCGTACTAGAGCAGAAACAGTATTTCCAGTCACAGGCCGTTCGGCTGCTTCAGAAGAGGTTAAGCAAATATGTAATGGGCTTTAGTCATGTTTGATTAACCCCGTTGTCTCTCTGAAGTGGAGGAAAATGAAGGATAGCAGTAAAAAAAAAAAGGGATCCATCCTTTACAAGTGAATGATAAGAGCATTGCATTGGATTATTTTAATAAAGTGGAGACTGCAGTCAGTCAGCTTTCCATCCATTTGTGCTTATCTGCAGTCCTGTGTGACAACGCCTTCCAAAAAGGCACATGCTCTTTGCAGTTAGCTAGACACAGACTTAAACTACAATGTGTCTCAACCACAGACTGTACAGAAATACAGACAGTGCGTCTCGTTTCCTTACATTGGCCAAACTGATGCTATTTATCCAGCGCCATCTTGAAGTTTGGAGCGAGAGTCTGTGCAGTACGGTCCGAGAGTGGAGCCATTTGGAGCCGCGATATCAATGGCCTGCCCACACTTCCTCCAGACTCACTCAGGTTTTTGGTTATTTACCACTGTGCTCTGCTCTACCGCCACCAGTTACCAAGACACTGTATCTATTTTGATTTGTTTTTCCCAACTCCCCAGGGAAGCACTCCATGGAGCATTGGCAACTGGTAGTCATGATGTCACATCCTGCTAAAACAAAACTTCTCAGACAAATAGACACTTGAGTATCCATCAGTAATATATTAACTACCTAAAATGACAGAAACCAATCTTGAAAAAAAATGACTCGATGCATACTTTCTGTTGTTATTTGGCCGAAGTCCCATCCAGTAACATGGAGAGCTTATGACCTATACTGCAGACAGACACCAGGGGGAGCTCTACTTGCTTTGGCTTCACTTCTGACTCCGTCAACCATCCTCATCCTCATAATATCAGAAACTGTATTCAGCATGAATATGGATCTTTTAAAAACCTACGTACATCTAGTGAGTCAAAAGTTAGAATTAACCTTTCTTAACAGTATCAACAATGACTGCACACAATGCAGAAAAGAGTTTGGAATTCAGGCATGGCTCTCAATGTTCTTCCACAGCCCAGTCGCCCATATCATTATACACCAAATGTGGAAAGTGTGCTTTCAGCTGTGCTGCATGGAGTCATGTACAGCACATCTTCCCTGGATCTCCCTCAGTGCTCTCAGAGCTCATTAAGGCCATGATCCGTTTTAGCTGTACATCTTACAGTGGTCATGTTTTTTACTCAGTTGAAGTACTTCCTCTTCATTCATTCCCCCTTGTTCGCCATATCTCAGATGCGGTCACAATTCTAGTAAAATATTCAACAAGTATCCTCTGTATTCTCTTTCTCCTGATGGCTGCGTACATATTTGACACAGTAAAATCAATGAAATGCACTTTCAGCAGCTGACTGGATAATATTTGCTCAGGTGTTTTAGGTAATCAATGAGCACCTTTAACAAATCATTTCTGCCGTGCCGATCAAGGCGGGTGAGACAGCGAGCTACAGGTGGTGTTGGCAAGAAAGACATATTATTAGTTTTAAGAGTTTTAAGCCAAGTATCTGAGTCCTCTTCCTCTTCCAACATTTGTGGCTTTAACCTCAGTCAGAGGTAAGGGATCTTGACTCTATAATTGAGATGCTTTAATATGCAGCATCTAATAGCTTCTTAATAGTCATGTAAACCGACAGTGGATATTAGAGGAGTAGTTCAGTCACTTTTTACTTGTCAGTAGTTTGATCTTTGACTCTTGGAAACGATTTGTTTGTACAGCAGCGGCGGTATAAACATTAAACTTGAAATGCCAATGAAAAGTTTGGATACACATTCCTTTGGGTGTATCCCGCTGCAGAGGCAGCAGTTTTTTTCTGAAATCAAAGGACTTTTCCCGATTAATACAGTGTTTACTGATACACACACTTCAACACAAATACGGCTCATAACTAAGGCAATACAAGAGCATCCCTATCTCTCACCGACCTAATAGAAAAGCATCAATAACAACACGGCAGGAGGGAACCCTTTTATGAAGCGATCGATCCCCGAGCCTGTTACCACCGCAGAGAGGAAGCAGAACTCAAAACACTTGAGAAAAAGAATGAAAGTCTACTTACTCCTCGGACAAATGGAAGAACAAGAACAGACAGGCAGGTGAGTGAAATATCAAATGAGTCGACAGAGGCGTTCAAACCGAAACTTGTAGTGGAAAGTTTTGTGTAATAAGATTCACTTAGCTAGTAAAGCCACTTAAGCTTACTAATACTCGGTGTTCCTGCCAGATGAACATCGTGAGCCCCCCCTACCAGTCTCACGGTGCTCCACGTTGTATTACAAATTTCATAGAACGTAACAGCGATGCAGAGAAGTCTGAACATAGCAGAGACTTCATGCATTTAGTTGCACAAACCTAAGAAACCCTGAGAAAGGTTATTACCAAAGAGATTTGAGAATTTCTTTGCTTGATGGAGTGCTGCCTTTTTGATTCTTCAACTTACACACATATCCAAATATCCAGCCCATATAGAGGCACGCTGCACAGGAACCTATTTAGTCATGCCATGAGCCCAGAGCCATCAAGCCAGTTAAAGTACTTTTGATGCCTTCACAATGTAAGCCCCAGTGCTGCTCTGTCAACTGGAATTTCCCTACATGGAAACAATAGGATTCATCTTATGTTATTGTTTAACATGCAAAACTGCAGACAAGTTGCCTGGTCTGGTGGTCTAAGTAACATCCACATGAATGCCAGGTCCAGAAGTTCCCCAGCAGAACACTGAATTATCACAAGATGGTCAATGTTATCGACTTCTCCTGTCTGTGGTTTTAATGTTGTGGCTGATAGGTATACCCTCTCACCTTTGTTATTAAAGACATACCTGTAATGTTATACTCATACTGTCATGATTATATGAACCTCGTCTGATTAAGGTGTGATTAACATCACCCTACTGTGATGTTAATCATACCATTCAGAGTTGGGTTTAGACATCCGTCTCCACAGAGACCTTAGATCTGAACAATATGAGATCTGAGCTGGTTGGTGGGTTACAGTGGATTTGAGAGCCACTGCAATAAGATTTAAACTCAGGGGCAAAATAAGTAGGAGGTTTTCTTATAATAGTAAGCAAACCACTGAGTGTGAAATTTTAAAAGTTCTGTTCCTGTCTTTATCCTCCACTGTGTCTGCTCTCCAGCTCTGGGGAAGATGTTTGTGCTTCTGTTTTTCCATTTCATCTGCCACTCCCCTAATGCTGGCAATCCCAGGGAGAAATATTTGTTTTTTTCCTGTTGAATTGAGCTTTCCGGAGCACAGAACCCCTCCTAGGCATGCAGGAACACACATATTTACAGACAAAGGTAAAGTAAACTTTACTTTTACAGACTAAGCATGTGTACAGCATGTGAGCAGTATGTGTGCTGTACTCAAATACATACCGCAAGAAGCGTTTGCCAAACATGCATGTACATAACAGCGTAAATGCAAACATACACAAGTGTAGCCTGTCAAAGAGCAGCAGGGCATCACATCCTGACGTACTGGAGGCAGTAATGGAAGGAAGGCAGTGAAGAGAAATTGACACGATGAGACAAAAAAAAGCATCACTGTCAGAATAGTTAAGATAAAAACCAAGATTTGAGAGTTTTCGGTCTGATGTGGTAAAACTGGGATTTAGCTGTCTATAGCAACAGAGATGGTATGAACTTGTTGAATGTGTTGAATGTCAGCGTCTTTGTGCTTTCAGTGAAATGTTAAATCCAGTCTATCTGAAGCCCGGTGTGACATAACACTGACGTCTTAGGGTTATTTCTCTGTCCGCAACTAACTTTACTCAGCTGCTTTTGCAGGCTGTTCAGTATCCCTCATAAAGCTGCTCTTCAGGAGTAGAACTGTGTAAAATTGTCGGGGCATCTATTTAATGTTCGGTTATCGCTGCATTCTGTCGCTGTTCAATTACCCTCATAGGTGTAAAAAAATCTGTGGCATATCCCTTTAAAGTTTGACTCTGCAAAGTAAAGTTAAAAAATATATATATTCATATTATATTTTAATATCCGTTTTGGGTTAAACTGTCCTCCGCAGAACGGGAAAAGAGATGAAAAGAAGTGAAAAGAGGTGGTGCTGGCGAGGGACTTTGATCAGGGGTTGAAGAGTCAAGATTAATCTTGCTGTCAGGGATGGGAGGCAATGTGAGGCACACTGCGTTTCCATCTATCACCGCTCCAACTGCTCTGTTTGGCCCTGATCCGCTCCGCACAGAGGGAGAGGACGCGTGGAACAGAAATACTGAGCTTCCAGGTAGATCTCCTGTCTGCGAGCCACCTGCAGGATTTCATCTGGATGGGACAGCGTCTGTGGCTTCAACCGTGGAGGTGGACGGAGATAAAGGGCAATGTTGTGAATTGCATAGTGTGGTATCTGATGTGGACGTTTAACCCCTTCCTCTCCGTTCACCCTGTCATTCCTTGCATTTCAACCTATCCAACCCTTTCAGAGCCCACATTCATTATCTTGCAGCCTTGTCCCCCCAGCCTCAGTTTTCTTGCGTAATATTCATGGGGTGTGGCATGGGCTCAGCTCTTCCTGATGCGTCAAACTGAATAGGCGATTTTAGAGATTCTTCAGAGGGGTAATGAATCACACTGACACAATCAAGCACATTACACACTCTAAAAGTATACTTTTAGGAGTGCTTAGGATGCAAATGTAGCAACTTAACAACCTAAAGCATATGTTCAGTAACTAAGCTCAGCTGAGGCAGATCGCTGAAGGGAAAAGCAGAAGCCCACCAGCTGTGCCTCTGTCTTATCACAGAACAATCATGGGAATCGTGGGTTTATGGGAAACCAGTGGGGGATTTGATACAGCGATTGTGGGGGGCGACAAATAGTGCACATATTATGGGTACAATATTGGTACTGTTCTTTTACATAGCAGCATAGTAGCGGAGTATAAAGTGCTTAAAATTAGTGAACAAATGATAGAAGAGGTCTTGTAAATTGTCAAAAAAAAAAAAAAAAAACAGTATCATCTGTCAGCATATGAGTAACAGTCCTGGTCATGTTGTATGCTATCAGTACATATTTTGTGGTTTTGTCGTGTTATTTCACGGCATGTGATCTCAACGAAGGACCATCTGTCCCCAAAAGTCTAACCACTTTTTTATCACTGCAGAGAGACACGCAGAAAAGATTTGAAAGTGCTACTATGACACAAGAAACGTGCCAGGAGTAGTTTGTGTTATGTGAAAAAATATATACAAAACAGAAAAGAAGTAAAATAAATATAATATTTTAATATGTTGTATGGTGTTATGTAACCACTAAAACTGTATTAGTACACCATTCAGGCATAACATTATGACAACTGACAGGAAAAGTAAATAACATTGACCATCTTGTCAAGAACAATACAGCGTTCTCCTGGGAAACGTTTGGACCTGGCATTAGTGTGGATGTTACTTAGACATGTAGCACCCACCTAGACCAGACCAGGCACCCACACCCCATAGCAATGACACTCCTTGCTATGGGGCACTCTGGTGTAGGAACAACTAAAGAAACATGAAGAACAGCACAAGGTGTTGACCTGGCCTCCAAATTCACTAGATCCCAAAATGATCAAGTATCTGTGGGATGATCCACAGAGGCCCCCATTAACAACATTTTGTTGCCGGACACCACAGGACACCCTCAGAAGACCCATGTCCATTCTCTGATGAGTCACAACTATTTTGGCGACACAAGGGAGACCTACACAATGTTAGGAAGGTGGTCATAATGTTATGTTATTAAGGCACTGACGGGGTACAGAAAAAATGTAAAAAAATCCATCTGTATACGGAGACTATGAATATAAAAACAGGACCTTTAAAGTTTAAATTGGTTGTATCTGCTTCACTGGTAAATGTAACTGGTGAGCCTAGATGAAAGTCTTGATGATTTGCAATTTTAATATTGTTCGTGCTTGCAGGTGGGATGATGATACATGTAGGCTATGATTAAGAAGTGTTTTCAAAGCTAAAAATCTAAAAAAAAATGTCCATGCCAGAAGGCTATCTTTGAGTGCTTGGTTCTCAAATGGTGATGGCACATCCCGAATTGAAGTGTCACATATACAGATGTTCTGCATCTGATCCATAAAAAGTACTCTGCGTGGCCAAGACTGACGTTCACTTCACATGCACCATAATTGAGCCATCAGTGTTTTCTGTAGCTGCCGGAGCATTTACTTTCAAACACAAAAAGCATAGAAAGCATGGTGTCTTTTGCAGAGTAGTAGTCAGACATGAGGTGAGTCTTGTAGCTTCAACAACATGGACTTAGTTGGCTAAACAAATATTTTACATTGCTATATATCATTGATTTAATGATATAGCCAATCAGATACAAGCACACTGATCTCTGCAGTGTTTTAGCAGGGATCCAAGCAGCTCTAAAACCTTCAATTAATTCCTACAGAGGTAGTGCATGTCAGCATTAATCCTCAGACTGTGCATAATCTTAATTATTAACTCATTTAACACTTTAGTGGTGCAATATTCTGTCTTCGGTCTGTACGAATGACAGCTGAAAAGCTAAAAGATAAAAAAGAAGATGGAAAAAATAAAATAATTAGATGTCCATTATATATAAGGACCATCTGTAAAATCTGTCACATACTCACATTCTCTCTTTTATAGCTGCTTTATGGTTACATAAAGATATGAATCAAAGCAGGGGCGGTACATTGCTGTGGTGGTTAGCCACTTTTCCACAAGAACACACAACAAGTCATGAAGGTTCAGAACCCAGAACCTTCACAGCAAGAAGTTTCCAGGTTCGAACCCTGGCTGGATGGGGCCTTTCTGTGAGGCGTTTGCATGTTCTCCCTGTGTCTGTGTGCGTTCTCTCCTCCCAGTTAATTTGTGATTCTGAATTGGCCGTAGGCGTGTATGTGAGTGTGAATGGTTGTCTGTGTGTTAGCCCTGTGGTAGACTGGAGACCTGCCTCTCACCCAATGCTGGGACAGCTGGGATAGGCTCCAGCCCCCCCACGACACTTCACAGGAGAAGCGTTTACAGAGGAAGAATGAATGAATGAATGATTAGAGACTGTTCTTATCTCCGCATGTGATTACTTTGTCCTGATTTCTCTTTTGTGCAGCCTTATTTACAATCTTTTTTTTCTTTTTTTACTGGTCACTGAGTCTTTTGAGAGTTGACAAGTAATCAAGTCAGGCTTTGAAAGGGGCCACGTGAAAGTTTGTCATTAACCAAATCACATCAGATTCTGTAAATGTGACGTGACCTTTCAATTCTGGGTATTTCAGAATCCAGGAACAGTGGCACTGTAGGTTTTGTTCTTCAGTTACTTCCCGATGTATCTTTACGTGGGCAGAGAGGCATTCACGAAGCAATGCCATTATAACGTTTAGCATTCAGAATCTGCGAATGTGGAGAACATCACTTAAGAGAGGCCTAGTGGCTGAAGTAGAAAGATGGAGGAAGACGGTAGGAGAAAGTGAAAGGGAAGAGTATTAACCAGAGAACGAAGAAGGAAATCGCTTTGAGAGAATCTAAGCATCCCGCATGATCAATTTTTGTTGAATATATATTCAGGCCCAAGCCTTAATCACTCCCAGTCTCCTCTTTCTTTTTCTTTTTTATCTAAACCACTCCCTTTATGTCTGCAGTCAACTGAGACTCCCTCTCTTTCCATCTACCTTACTACTATTTAGTGGCATTACTCTTTAAATTTGTTTTCCCTGTTTTCTCCACTATTGCCCCCCAGCCCCATCCAACACCCCCTCCAGCCTCCCCTCGTGGCCACCTTCATGACTCGTCAGCGAGCGAAAAAGCACAGACACACATCCATCCATAAAGACGTCTCCAACAGCGAGGCGATGGAAAATACCATTAAAGCTGCAACCTGCAGATCCTCCAGAGTCAAAATGAGTCACGCACACACAGTTGCAGGTACTCCAGTGTCAAACTGAGTAGAATATGGAGAGACAAGTCAGTGCTTTACATTCAAGAGTGCTTCAAGGATTTGGAAATGTAAAGAAATATTGAAGAAAATCTTCGGGTGGAACTGAGTTCATTCTCTAAAAATATAATCTGACAGTGACAGTGTGAGGGAGATTGGATTAGGTATGCAACCTTTATATTTTGAAATACTTTTATCCCAGACGGTGTCTGGCACTTAAACCTGTATTTTTATTTATGCGTGCACGCATTTGCATACTGGCAGGCGTCTGCACCATGCTCAGATCTAATTCAATCATTTGAACTGGTTGAGATGTTGACAGAAACACAGCATAAAAACAGCGCATTGCCATCGCAGGGTGCAATTTCCAGCTCATCAAAGCTCAGTGATACCTTTCTGAGGTACGACAAGCTGAAACCATGGTGATTTTGCGGCTGTCTGTGTTCTTACCTGACTTTTTCCAGCACATTTCAAAAGTACTAACAAATCAGCAGTATGTTAATATGAAAATAAGTTACACACAGCGCAATCACAGTGGACCAGAGATAATGTAGAATCCAAGGGTCTGAAATTGCAGGTACTGTATTAGTTCATAGACTGTTGGCATCATGCTGACCAGAAAACAAGAGTGGTTGTGAGAACAGAAATAACACACTGACAGATCGCTCACTGCATGTGTTTTGCTGTGGCTCTAAATAAAAACCTTATCGTCTGTATGTGGTGCATATACTCTCATGTGACAGTGTATGGAGAAACCATCCACAAATCATATACAGTCCAGATTTATCAGTCTTCATAAACTCATATTTTGGTTCCAATTATGACATGTTTGAGTGCTTTATTACCTCTCACCTTCACAGGTAAGATTAGAACAGTTTGGATTTATAACTTGTCAGTTCCCCTTTGGCTACCGAGCTTAGCTACAACACAGTACATGGTAACTGAAATGCAGAATGCACTTGCGTGAGACGCTATAGGTTTGTTACACTGTGCTGTCAGTGTAAGGTATTGTTCTCAAACAATGGACTCGTGGCAGTGCCATAGACTCAAACAACAAAGCGTTTGAGTCTATGCCATTGACACACACTCATTTCGAGTGTTACTCCTCCTGACTGCAAAAAGTCAAGCTGCACTTCACATCCATCCAAACTGTAGCCAAGTATTCACTGTCCTACATTTGTTATCTCACACTGTGCCTTCAGTGAAATAATAATGTCATCCTGAATCTTAAACTCCAAGTCCTCTGATGCACCGTTTCCATTCATCCCTTTAAAATGTTATACTATGCTGCTGTCAAAGAAATGGCACGATGTTCAAAAACCTCCTCTTGATATGTCTGTATACCCTGAGAACTTCTTTTGTGTTCTGTCATTTCTGCACGCTGACATTGTTTGGTTTCCAACCACGATCAGCGTGAGACATCATTCTTCACCCAGACAAATGCACTGATCCTCTCTATTTCTGAAGGTTTGATCTGTTCTCTTTTTACTAAAACGTCAGACTGTCTTAAATCCGACACGTGTGTGGCAGTATGGTTTAGGTACATTTACAAGTAAGACCCTGAATTGCGCTGAGAAAATAAGCCCTCTGAATGAGCACCACTGTAGACACAAGCCTGATTCCTTTCAGGCAAGTTTCTGGCTCGCGTTAGCTGCCGCATACAGCTGGTTGAGACCCAGGCGATGAAATGGCCCTGCAAACTAACAAGCTCCATAAACTAATCATCTAGCATGTTTGTGTTTCATCCGTATCACACAAGCAAACACAAGCAATGAGGGTTAAGAAGATTAGACCAATGAAGGATTAACTCTGTACAATATGGGAAGTCTTTTTTTTTTTTTTTTCATGACACAAACCAACAAGAGAGTCGGCATGTGGGTCTTTGCTGCATGGCTGCCATGTTTGAATAGATGCTGGAGAAGAGTTGTGCGGGGAATAAAGAGTGGACTATGAATGGCAGGATGAGGCTTTTCTCCTTTTAAGTACACAGTTTGAAGCAAACCTAGAGGACTGTGTGACACTCAGTGACTGAGTACAACCTTTTAGGAAAGAAGGAACTGTTCCTGATCAATGGTTCTTCAGTAGGACAAGATTTCCTACGTTCTGCAGAGGAAAAATGTCAACAGCTACCCTTATCAGACGGTTTTACTTTGCTCTTTTTTCCCCTACTTGTAGAGTATGCTGCTCAGATGCTGGCGTGTTGATTTCAGCCTGCGTCATAATTGTCAAAATTATCTCTGATGTTGTAATAGTTGTATCGGTCGTAGAGGTTAGCACTCTCCTCTCCACATATTACATTAATTTCCACTCAGTGACTCATTTATTCTGGGCTAAAATCAAGACAGGGGTTTTCTTGGAAAAATAAAATAAGTGAGCAGACTGATATTCATAAGACGCATCAGCAGGCTGTGAATCATGTACATATGTGCGTCACAGAAAAAAAAAATAAGATCTGAATCATTAATGTTGTCGTTGTTCCAGAAATCCAGTTAACATATTACCTGATATATACGTGTGTTTTACCTCAGTAAAATGTGTAGGCCTGTGTAAATGATAGGTTGAGTACCACCTTTTTGCCACCCATGAAAACTGCTATAAAGATGGGGAATATTTAGAGAAAATTACTATAGTGGTTTGGTAGAGCAGTTGAGCAGTTGGGGTGGCAACTCATGCAGTACTGTGGACTTTTTCTCACTGACGACTTGGACCCCATTTGTCAGGGAGTATGTGAAATTATATTAAAGGTGGCCATTTCCACAACTTGATATGTTTCTTTCAAGACTCGATGGAATCTCTGCTTCAGGCTTTGGATAAAGATTCTCCATGACTGTGTTAAACAGGCCCTATTCACCAGGTCAATAACAGCCCTTTTCACAGTGAGACATTTTGCCTCTGCCGCCATTCAGTGTGTCGTAGAGTACGGCAGCTTCTGAAGCTACATCAGTCCATGCGGTCAACCCATAAAAGCTGAAGCCACAAGCATTAGAGCACTAAATACTAAAATATGTTAACAGAGATTCTGACACAAAGTAACGCTGTCCCAGTTAGCAGACACCTGGCTAAATGGTTAGCCTTCTGTTCCACAGTAGCACACACAGCAAACAGAAAACTTACTAAAATATAAATGACAACACGACCACAGCTAAACTCCATTTGGTTAACATACCAACATACAGACGCACTGAAAGTGTCCATTAGACATATAACAGAAGAATGTTTAACACTGCATTAGCATGCTAGCTTAGCCCTGTGGTTAGCTCCACTCTCCACGGTAACCACCATGTCAGCCCCGCTATACTGTTTTTAATTCTGGCATCAACTCAAAGTGTTAATAACAGTGATAACATACAGGTAACATTAGGAAACCGTACTGTGGACTGTTAATCTCACAATATCTTGTGACAAATAGCATCGTATTGAAGTTTGGAACAAACCTGCAAGTTTTTACTTGTGAGATTTTACAGCTACTTCATTGTTGACGTGTATCTGATGCTTGCTGAAACAAAATGAGGTTTCACTTCTCTAGCATCGTTACTACTTCTGTACACGGAAGGAGGAGGGATTCTTTACACTGTCTAAGGTCTGAAGCTGTGTAGGGGCCACTAACTGACAGGGCATAGCAGTCTAGGTATGTCACAAATGAGTCGAATTTGAAGGGCTTTGTTGGCTACATGCGTAGCTCTGAAGCTGCAGTCACTGGACAGATCAACATGACCTGGTATTCTGAGAATATGTAGGCAGCAGTTACTAAAAAAAACAAGTAACTAATTCAGACTGTATCTGTGTACTGCTTGTTTTCAGTGAAGTAAATGAATTAAGAGATGAATGCTGCACCATCCACAGTCTTTTCTCCCAACATTGCAAAACAAGTCTGTGCTTCAGGTTTGTGAGGGTAAAACATCCCTTTCTGCTCACGTAAAGCTAAGAATAAATGATTAGGTGTTTCAGTTTGCAACCGTAACCGTGCTGAAATGCAAAGGGCTGCGTTTCGCCAGTCAAATGAGGTCCTGACAAGGCAGCGTAGCTAAAGCGAAAATAAACACAGTGAAACCAAAGATTTTCTGCTGCACATCAGTGACCGTAGTTTCTGTTCAGCAGGACCCGCAAGAGATCCGAGACCCGCCCCTGTGTCAGGTAACGACAGGTAGCGCCCAGCCTACAGCACTGAATAAAACAGAGCGAGCTGAGCCCATCACAAGACTATAAATATGGTGAGAGGAAACAAACTTACCTGTTGAGTGGCCAGGAGAAATACAGCGTTGGGAGAGAGAGGCACCAACCAACCAAGACCCAGTGGAGCAGAAGAAGGAGAGAGGGGGGAAAAGAAAAAACAAGGAGAAAAATAGTCAGAAAGAGCATAAGCCTTTAGAGATAAATAATTGAAGACATACTTTTTACTCAACAAAGGTGGCTCTTAAAATGCCATTTGTGCCGGAATATTGAAATGAAAGAAACACCTCTCATTATAAATTATTGACGGGGCGTGTGATTGTCTTGTGGCAGCAGTGAGGGCAAGAGGCAAGATGAGGCTACCCTTCCACACCCAAGCTGAATCGTCATGCAAAGGGGGTTGGCGACCACAGTGTCAGGAGCGGTGCTGAGGTGTGCTCAGGAATTCAAGAGGCTAAGAGGATTTCAACACATGCAAAATCAGTCAAAAATATCACTTCATTATGACCCCGCACAAGACAGAGGCAGGAGCAGCTGCACGCAAACCAGCCTGCCATGGCGGCATGTATCAAGTTAAACAGCCATTCATTATGCATGCTGGCTCCTGGAGAACCGGGATTTCTTATATAGTTAGGGCTCTGCACTGTGAAAATGAGAAAGAAGCAACAGACCGGTTACGTACAAGTGGTGGCTTGGTTTGATATTACTATTCTTTCATTAGCTAAACTTAATCACATTTGATTTTATGGATCCTATTTATTCCATACGCAAACAACGCCCAGTACTGCTGACTGTGGAAAAAGCGCTGGACTGTAAGATGATACAATGCAGCGAAGATGGATCATATCCATTCACAAACAATAGTCTTGTTATTAAGGTTCTGAAAAGAAATGCAGACGAAGACTGCTTTCTTGTTTCCAATTAGTTTCCTTTATGTGGACATGACTGTTCATCCAGTGGACTCAGCGGGGCGGCCTTGACCTCAGCTTGTGGTAATCTCAAAAAAAGCACCAAACACAACAGGCGGAACAAAAAGTCCAAATAAGTGCAAAGTGAAAACAAGGGATACGACAAACTGTACTAGGAACAAACCGCAAAGGTGGAAGGAACAAAGGCAAGAGGAGACACCCAGCGAATTGACAAGGTCCCAGGGTGAGGGGCTGGATATAAATACACTTAGGACTAATTGGGAAACAAGACACAGGTGAAACTAATAAGGGAAGAGCGGACAAAGTCACAAGCAGGAACCAAACAGAGACGGGAAGTAAAACTGAACAGGACACGAGGAAGGAAAGTGGCTAGATCGAAATAAACTAGGAAACAAAAAGTCACAACCATGGCACAGCTGGGCATGGTCACTGGGTTATCCTGCTACCTACAGTTTCAATAAACACCACCTTGTTTGTAACTAAAAAAAGAAACCCTCTGTTAAACCAGTAGCCCCTCTGAATGGACCTTATATTTCCATAAGACCTACGACAACGACGCATTTTCTCTTACGGGGAAAAGACCCTAATCCAACACACTTTAAGCAAAAATCAACATTTCTGTTTCTACGTTTTCCTTTCACCAAAGCCTGCTATTTACAGCAAATATGTAGCCTAATGAGCAGAAAACATAATTATCCTGCTTGCGTTACCATGAAAACAAACCAGAGGATACCATTGAACAGAGGAAAACTTTTAAATAGTACTTTTTGCCAACCAATGTCGCAGCAGGAGACCGTGAAGTGGACCAAGCAACGTACTTCAAGTGATGCTAAGCAAAGTGTTCACGGAGAAAGAGTTTCCAGTCGTGCGCCCTTGGTTAGGCTATTTTAATGAATATTCATGGGCTTCAAGTGCAAAACTTGTGCATATTTTTGGTGAATAGCTCAAGTGACAAAAAATGCGTCTGTGTGTAACTCTATGAAAAACTACATAAATTATCACGTATACTTCAGTATTAAGACACAACAGCCTGTTCGTTGTATGTGCATGCAGCTAGTAGCTGTATCTTTTATTCATGTCTGCTTCTTGTGTGCATAATTTTATGCCATGTCTCTAAAAATATAAAGAGGCCATATCGTCCTTCTTCTAAGTAATCATCAACACAGTAATTCACTTCCTATATAATTATGGTGTGTTTATAGCCCGAGTGAACGGAGGCCAGGCCTCACCGTCTGACTCCCGCCTACACGTCAAATAGCTCACGGAACAGCCAGTTCAAGTCTGTCTGTGCAAAGACGGAGCATACCGCGCTGACAAGCGCACATGCAGAACAACCTCATGAGCTCCGTGACATCTGGCAAAAACAGACAAAACAAAACAAACATTACACTTATGAGCAGGCAACCTGTTCCTGATCAAGGAGAGTTTGAGTAGAGCTGGTGATAGACATCTCTGCCTTATACTCCCAGCAACTACAGTTTATATGGCACTGAAGTGTACGGCCAGTCAAATCAGCGAGATGGTTTACATCTTTGAAAGCTATCTGATGTTGTGTTTATGTCAGATTACTAAAGATCTGTCTTTGGAAAAACAAAAAATGGATTTGACAGAGAGCCACAGACACATTTACTCTCATAGTGGACCAGGACCAACCCCTCAGTGACCCAGCCTATTGTGCAGCACACCTGAACTGAACTGAAGAAATGCGGAGGGCTGTGAATGCAACACTCCACACATTGTTTTGAAGCGTGGCTAGGGGTGCTAACAGGAGTAGTGACATGATACCAGGTCTAAAACATGTCCTCTGACAAATACCATCAAGTTCAAACGGCAAACCTGTGCATCTAATTTATGCCTGAATTTAATATTTGGCCCAACTGAATTTGTAATTAAATAGCTCTGCCCTAAAGCTTTAGGCATTAGTCAGCCCATTCAAATACAAAAACTATGCAGCCACAGTTTAGATCGTGAAAACAAAAATAGCCACAATCAGTAATGTATCTTGGACATGAGGATATATTTCTGAAGATACTTTTTAGTTTAAACATGAACTAAGTCTGTGAAATTCTCAGTATCTGGCCTCACTCCTGCACGCCACTATCATATGCAACCGTCCTGCTTCTTATCAGTGTTATAGCTGTCTGTAACTACATAGAGAAAGCAAGCATTTCAGTCAAGTTTCTTGCCTTTCTGGTCGACCCGTGCAGTTCAACAGCGTCAATTCCCACATTTGTATATTTAAGCTTCCCTTGTATTATCTTTGCACAAGCCCAAGTGTTTTTGTTTTGCAGGAGTATCAAACAAGGCCGACTGCTTTATTAATTTAGGACATATTCTAATAAACGAGCACTACTCCAAGCTAAGTGCTAAGTTGTTTGATATTTGGGGGGGGGGGGGGGGAGTAAAATCGTCAGTCAAATGTGGGTTTTCAAAACATCTGCGTGAGCTCTGAAAAATACATGAATTCATGAAGTGATGGAAGATAGATTTTCTTATGACTATTCCTGGTTTGCTGCACTTGAGAGTAATGACAGCTGGTTCTTTGAGTGTGTGTGTGCGTGAGCAAAAAGACAAAGGGACTTGTTTACTCCATTTCATCGCCACTGTCCCTTCCACACTGATTGCCTCTTTAAATCCCTCATCTGCGTGCCGAGCTCATTTGCCAGTATTTGGGGCAGACTTTGCGAGACTGTCACGTACAGATGGGGTCAATTGGCACGGAGGATATCCGATCCCTACACTTGTGCGGGTGAATACACACCTCAACCAGAGTAAACACAACAAATGGATCACTTTCAATGTCACAATGGGCAATCTTTTAGTCCGTCAGACATTTAGTCAGTCAGCTAACCAGCCAGCTAGTTAGACGGTGTCTCTGCCAATCAGCCAGCCAGTCTGTCAGCTAGATGCTGTTTCTGCCAGTCAGCCAGTGAATCAGCCAGTCATACACTCAATCAGTCTTGTTTATCCTTGCCTGGTGAGATATGCAGACTTCAAGCTGTGTCCCTAATATCTTGTCACGGTGTATCTGATTGGATGAAAGAAAATAAAAGGGGGGAGGAAATAGAAAGTCATTTCTGCATACTTTCCTCCCCAGTGAGATACCTATGCACATTTGTGTTACACTCTGAAACTCAGATCCTGCCCGAGGAGTGTCCGTGTTCTCCACAATACCTTAGCTTATGTTAGGACTGCATTCTTTTGGACATTCACCTCCCACCTCCATCTGATTGTCCCTTCAGCCCCCGGTACTTCTCCATCCTCTTCTACACCTTCCTCCTGAAGCTACCCTCAGCTGTGAGGGCCACACATATCATGAATGACCTCTTCTCTCTTATGCTCAACCATCACTGTTCCTGGCTGGTTACTCAGCAGCTGGTTGTCAGTCTGGAACTTGAAGTTCCACAGGATCATAGTTCTGCTGTTCTCAACCACTTTGTGTCCCTATCTGCCGCTTTGGGACTTGGGGACTGATATTCGGCACAGACGTTCCTGTGCACTATCACAGCCTCCCGGTGTTTCTTTCAGTGTACACTGTCCTAGCTTGTTTCAACCTTTTACCTCTTAGAAATATCTTTGCACAGCTTGCCTTATTTGATAGACCACTGTTTCTCAATATCTGGAGCTTATGACCTGTTCCTGTTGCGGCCTCATCAGAGTCTTTCTCTTGTCCTTCAGGCTAAGCTCTTCAGCCATAGATAGGACATTTTGATGTCAGACACCTTCTCCATGTGCCTATGACGGTCGTCTGCATATTCCCCACGGAGGGGCCTGATCCTGCACGTCGTTTCATTTTCTCCTCATCACCTGCCCCCTCCCTCTGACTGACTGAGACACTCTCTTAGCAGTTCATCCATGACTACATCTTGCTGATGCAGTCATTCCACATTCCCACCACTGACTTGGCTCCTCGACACCTGTCTTATCCTCTGGAGGTACCGGGTGACGGTGATCTCCTCACGTCCTCATAATACTGATAATGCGAAAAATGTTGGTAATGTAGGTACCTTAATAGCACATAGTATACTATTTAATCTAGTTGTTTTCACATGCAGCGTTACATCTTGTGATGCAAAAAGTTTATAGATGTTTTGAATGGGCTGGAAAGAAAATAGTCACAGATGGCGTACATAGCTAAATTAACAGGTTAACTGCTTTTTTTTTCCCTCCTCCAAACCTTCACTCAGTGCCACTACTGTAAGCAGTGGTCTGAGTCATCCACAAGAGGAACAAGCCACCTACTCCTGGGCCCAGACCTACATTTCTATGATGGATGATTTGTGTTTGAAATTGGTATTCCAAGCATTTGTCCACACTGAGATGGTGGCTGCGTTCTGCCCACAATCTGGGGTTTCTCAATTCTTCAAGAAGTGGGCCACTTTGCAACTGCTCAGCAGCAGGCCAGGCATCCAGCCTTACTCCAGGAGATGAAGGTCTGGGGCAGCTTTGGCACAGATTCAAACTGTCCTAACGACCTCACTTTTTTGGTCTTGTACTCCTTAAAAGTACAAGTTCTAGTCCGCTCATACACTGGACCCAGAGCCCTGTTGAACAGAACAACACTGCTTCCACTGTCCAATGCTCCGGGGGGCAGGACCTATAATCATTGGTGACCCCCCTGGACAGAAAACCTAGGAACCAGAGATTATTTTCCTTTCCATTACCCTTCAGAAGAGCACATGTGATTGTCTGCTCAGATGACAGAGTCTTGTCTTGTGATTGAGGTGGGCAAAAAAATTGGTGGGCATTCACGCCCACATGTATTTCTTTTGCTTGCCCAAATCAACCAACCACAAAGTCCTCAGAAAGCGCCTACCCTTTAGGAGACTCACAGTAATAGTCAGGCTCTGTGAAATCTGAGGGCAATAAGGGCCAACACAAATGGTGGGTTCTTTGGGGACTTGACTACTATTCGTGCGGATGTATCAATGCCTGATCCCTGCTTGGCACTATGCAGCTTTGTCAGAAATACAGTATGACCTTGAAGATCCTCAACGGTGTTGTTTTGTCTCTTCAAGAGAAAGAAGTTCTGTGCTCTCCCTCACATAGATCTGATTCCTTTTCCTCCTTTTGTCTCCTCTCTTCTCTCTCATCTGTCTTGTCATAGCCCAGTAATGGCCCATAAAACATTAATTTCATTATTCCGGCAATATGGCTGTTAGCTAGACACTGAGCGGGTGGTGAGCAGGGAGGGATGGGGTAACAGATTAGTTGGACAGACAAATCAAACAGGCCGTCATCAGACTTTCCATTCAGTGGTTTTCCTCTCATCAAGCTAAAACGAGATCTTGCCATGCAGAACTTGTTGCTCTTCTCAAATCAGAGTAATTGAATTCAAATAACTGTATCTTTCCATTTTGCTGGACACACTTGACAGACGACGAATATTCATTCCACTGAGACATATGTGTTTCCTAAGGCTTAATTCAAAAGTGGAATAGCAATGAAAGTGAATATTTAATGTAATTTTTGTGATTTGAAGACTTGAAGCCTTTTAGATGAATTTTGTTGAGAAAGAAAATTAAAACGAAAGAAAATGTAACTTAAAAGTTCAAGTGTCAATCAGGATATATTAGTTGTTGGATTCTGTGCAATGTATTTTATATTCATTACGTCTTGGCCTGTGTTGTGAGTGGGATTGTTTGAGAATGCACATTTTATGTATGTTCGTATTGCCTGTTTTTTTAAAGCACCACTGTGAGGGGTTTCCTCAGTTCCGTTCATGTGTGTAATGACAATAAGCGCTTTTCATTTTCATGGCACTTTGGAGTTTTAAGCTTTGCTCATAAACCCATTGTACACAGTGGGGAACTAATTATTTAAGGATATAAGGTCTCATTCGTGTGTGTTCAAACACATTTTATACAGGTCATTACGCAATCTATCAAACTACCAAAGCAAAATCTGTCACTGCAATTCAAGGGAGCACTAAAGAAGTTTCCTTTTTTAAAAATACAACAATAATAACAACAACATATTAACTATTGTGTAGCTGTCCTGTGCTTAATTAGGTGTGTGTTTTTCTTCACCATGTGAAAGCAGTAATTAGATTAGAAGTGTTGCTAAATTCAGAACTCTCTGAGGAAAAACACCCATGTGATAAATCCATGGGTACACACATGGCATAAGTGACATCGCATCACCCAGCCATTTTTTTTTTCCACTATTTGCTCACAACACAAGGACAAGATTAAGCAGCATAATTCTCAGTGATTATAGGTTTAATTGCATTCCTAATTGGTTTTCTCTGCTCTCTCTACAGTTACACTTTACCACCTTAAACGCTGAAACCCATTTACTCCTTTTAGCAGCAGTGAATTAGCATGTCATTCTCTGACAGCCACTGCAGCTCATCTCCTTGACGCAAAACAAGCGGCCGGTCGTAAACATGAGCACGATGCGGACCAAACTGACGCCGCAGATCGTTCATCGCGCAGATCAGCGCAAGGCCACGCGCGTGTGAACTCCAGCTGCGGGGCTAATATGAACAATCTGGGCTCTATGGATTAATTACAAATAAGGTAGACCTCCTTATCTTTATCACCAGGCCGGAGTTAGAATCAAACCGCAAATTAGAAATCAAAGAAAGCCGTGAGACCCCGCACGCACATCAAGAGAGATAATATAGGACAAGAGGGAAGAAACGCATTCAGAGCTACTACATGGCAGTGGCTAAATAAATAAACATGAACATTTGGAAGCTTATTGATGTTGCCTTCAGCGATGCAGGGCTGATTATGGAATTAAGAGGATGTCTGTCTGGCTGCAGATAAAAATTGTTTCAGGGTGGGCAGCCCAAGGAAAAACATATCTTACCATACCAAATGCATATTGTCAGTATATGCAGAAAGATTTCTGCTCATAGTATATAATACATATTTGACAGTTTTCATGCAGTCTGTAAAAGTACAGAAGTACAGTACATGCAGTCTGATGTAAACTTATAGGCACATTTCTACATGTAACGCTGTTAAGTTAGAATCCACAAGGATGAACATCAACCATCACCACTACTTACAATTTAACCTCAGTTAACGGCCATTCCAGCTCTCAGACCTTTGTTGTAGCTTTTTTTTTTAATGTATAGCTTGCTCAAATGCTCATTTAGGGCAAAAAGTTGCTTTGAATCAGTGCGGTCAAAGCATAGAAATCATCCAGCAACAAACTGCAGCTTTTCTACTCTTTAGAACGAGGCACAAGCAGTGCTCATTCAGTGCACTCTCTCACTCTCACACACAATGTCTTGGGCAGAGTAAATGCCAGCTTTAAAAGATAATTAGAAAAAAAAACAAAAAACCAGTCCATGCTTCTTCTCCCACCCATTTTGCCAACAAAATAAAATTCAAAACCATGCAGTCCCAGAACACTGAGCCCCCAATGGTGTCGGCCCTGTGTACATCCATTGTGGGAGTATAAACCAATCTTTACTTATTGTTCTTCTGGCTTTTGACATTAGCCCGCTATTCTTAGACTGTGTGCAACAACTTCTTTGATTTTTAGTGCACTCATAGTCTTACCATTTCAAATCAGCAGCCTATTGTTAAATTATTGGGGTAACGCATGTGCTAAATATGCGATGGGGGCATGCTTTTGGGTCACAGTGGACTGCAAAAAAATAGGTCACGTGGAAAGCAAGGCTCTGGTTATACTAGAGAAGGAGTAGAGAGAAAGGAAATAAAGTGGATTACACTGGATTAAAGCGCAACAGAATCTGCTCAGATTCTGACAGCATATATCCAAGCAGTGTGCTTCTGCCATCTTTCTGCAGGCTGCCGTAAAGCTGCAGCTCCACTGTGGGAAGTTCCTTATACTCAGCAAAACTTTCAAGCCTTCCTGCTTCAGTACCTTTGTTCCCTATCACTCTTTGTGTGAGTATTTATATTTATTTAGCGTCTTCCTTCTGTTGTGTTACCTGTGTACAACACATCCCAGTAACATAGTCTTGCAAACCTGAGGGACTAAACCGTACAGCCGGTCCCTGCTCCATATGGTTTTGGCTGCCCTTTCGCTTGTTTCTCAACTCATATATCACAGCCAGCCAGGGCCCGCGACAAGCCGGAGCCCTGCATTTGAAAACACATTACTTTTTAAGACCCCCTGAGAAATTGTGAGAGGAGGAAGAGTAATAGAGCTTTCCCACTCTCTCTAGTAAAGCACCCGCTGTGCACATATGAGATTGTGTGTCGCTGTGCGTTTGGGAGTGTGTCTAAATGCATTTGCGTGCCCGTCCGCGTTTGTGTGTTGGAGGATATTTGGACTGGAGGCTGGTGCAGACAATAACAACAAGCAGTAAAGTCAGTCGGGTCTGCGTTGTTTTGTTCTTCTTTCTTGACGTATTGAGAATTCACTGTCTCTTCTGATTATCCTGTAAATAAAAGAAAGAGCCAGTTTTATGCGGATTCATCCAATTTCACACGCATTGTTGTGTTTTTCCATTTTGACAGTGTTATTTGTGGGGGGGTGTGGTTTCGGATTGGATCTTAGTTTGAAGATTTCTTTATGTTTAATTTATACGCCGTGCCTTGGGGCGATGTTGGACATTTGTATTCTGACTCGAGCTGTTCACAAATACCTCAATCAAAACAAAACTATGAATGAGTTCAAGTCTTTAAGCTGAAGATGGTGGGCTCAACGAATTCAGATCATCAAATGTATCCGGCCCGCATAAGTTAATCATGAGGGTAGGAGCTCTCCAGAAATGATGTGTCGAACAAAGAAAAATATGTTTCATATTTTAGGTTTAGAAAATGCTACAAGTGAACAGGGTAAAAATGTATTACTATATGTCTATACTGATGATATTGTTATATGTAACAAAGAAAACAGGCATTATTTCATCAAATATGTCTAAACGAATACATAAATGTAGTAAAATAAACACCTAGTACTAGTTTTTGCCTTGTATTGTCTCTGTACACTACATGTAATATTGTTACCAGCCTCATGAAGCTGTCACCTGGACTGATTTCCAGAAAAGTGACAGCTTTGATCACAACTTAACCGGTGGGATATCCCGCTTTCATTTCGCATTTGAGCTCATAGGTTGTGCTGTGCAGAGCTAGAGCAGAGCTGGTGTTCTGCAAACGTCTTCTACTGTAATAAACCATGCTGGTAAAAGCACACAACAGTCCATCATTACTTTAAGTAAGTCAGTCAGTCAATACTCTTTCAAGCACTTCCTTAAAGTGCAGTTGGAGGATCATCAGTGAAACTGGCCTTCACGAGGAGCACCCACAGAAAGAAGGAGCAAGACTTCTCTCTGGTGCAGGGATATTCAGCCTACAGCAATGCTTCCTAGAGTTTAGAAGAAACCAACTGTGGTGTGGTGTTTGGTACATCCAGAAGGTTCTGGGTTCAAACCCACCAGCTGTTCTGTGTGGAGTTTCCACGTTCTCCCTGTGCCTACATGTGTGGGTTTTCTCTGGGTTCTCCAGCTTCCTCCCACAATCCAAAGACATACTTGTTAGGTCAATTGGTGATTCTAAATTGGCCGTAGATGTGGAAGTGATAATGAATGGTTGTCTGTCTCTTTGTGTTAGTCCTGACAGTCCTCGCCTTTCACCCAGTGACAGCTTGGATAGGCAGCAGCCCCCTCTGCGTCCTCTCAAGGGCAAGTGGTTAAGGAAAATGAATGAATTATTTCATGCGTTTTTGTTTTTTTTTGCAAAGTGGGTCTAATTTTACAGGAAAGGAAATAAACCTCAAACCTTGAGTAATTGTTCCTACTGGCCTGTCAACAGCTACTAAATGCCTTTAATAAGTTGCAAGAGAGCAATAGCAAGGGGAAGCACTGACTTCGGGTTCCGTATACGTAACCAGTTAGTTGATATTCCTCAAACTACTCCTGCTGACCCCATCATAAAGGCCTGAAGATGATCCCATGATCCCTCAGTGTAAATGATCACACTGAATACGTCTGACACATAAAGGTGAATTTTATTCTCCCTGAGTTCCACATTCAGAAGGGAAGGCACTGATCTTCCAATGAGGCACCTCTGCTGCACCAGCACTTCTTTTTTACCACCAGATCTAAGACACTTGAAGGGATCTCTTCTGGGTGTATCTGTCTCTGGAGTGCTTTCTCTCACAAAAACAGTATTTTTCTCCCTTCTCTCCTGTGCTCTCTTTGCCCATCACTCCCTCTCTCCCTTTCTCCCTCTCTCTTTTTTTTCTGCAAGGGACAGAAGATAAAAATCATCACCATGGCTGGAGGAAGCTCACAGGGTATGAAGAGACAGAATACAGCAGGGAGACAACCATGTCTGGAGGGATGGCTTGATGAATTGAAAGGCAGGCAGGCAGGACAGACACTAAGCAGCTACACTGTCGTCCACTGATCATATCGTTGCTTCAGATTTTTTATTTTTTTTATTTTTTTGGTTTCAGTTTGGGGCGTATCCAACTGTGTTCAAAGAAACAAAAACACATTTGAAGCTTTGCAACAAAGAAGGAGTCACAGTCAGTGGTGCAAATACTACACCACCAAGACAGTGTTTCTTTTACTGTGAGCCTTGCCATAACCGGATACGGAGGGTTAGGCACTGATTTCAGCAAATGGGTATTTACCCCACAGAAAATCATTAAACGAATTAATAAAGCTAAACTAAAACACAAGTTTATGGTTAGTCAAAGTTGTTTAGGGTAGAATAATATAATTATCATCGATAGATATTGAAAGATTGCCCGAGATGGGTCTTTTATCAAGTCCTGTCCAACAGAAATAGAAGATTGAACCTTTAGAAGGTGAAGTACCCATTTGAAAATTAAAACTCCTCTGTGGTCCATTATAACAAATAGCTAGAGGCAGTTGAGTCATTAATACTATGTACCTACAGTCAGGCTAAAGTAAAGAAACCAATCTGCTGTGTTTGTGTACATAATGAGGTTTATGAAGACATTTTTATTTATTTATTTATTTTACTGAGAGACCAAGCAGTCAGTTAGTGTTGCTGGAAGGGGAGTAGCTGGGAAAGGACAGAGGAAAGTTCAGCAATGGGGGATAGAAGTCCAGAGGAAATGTCACCGGCCCCTGTGGAGGCATACGTATGGTGTTAGTATGATCCTACGCACATGCGCAGACACACACACTCGAGTGCTGCAGTGATGACGGGGACCTGAAAGGTTAATTAGTCACCATGGGGGGAAACTCAAAGGATGCTGGTGCTGCCTCTCTCCATCATCAGTCTGGCTGTCTGCAGGCCTTGGCCCCCCGCTGTGTTTTTTGATTCCAGCTGGAGGAAAAGACCACTTGAAGCCTAAATGAAGAAGCTGAGTAAAAATAATGGGTTCGCTCATTAAGAAGAAAGAAGCGAAATTGATGGAAGCCTGACAAATATCTATGAAGAGATTGAAATTGGCCCTTGAAACGATAAAGCCCTCAAACGTGGGATGTGCTCACAGCATGGGAGCAGGTTAGTTACATACCCACATGGTACTTATCTGCATTGGTAGAGAAATACCATACTATTTCACATGCTATTAATGATGTATAGCACCACTTACTGTGCCCAACCCATCAATCTGTGTCTACTGAAGTAGGAATGGGGTATCTCATAAATCAGGGTTGTTTTCCTGACTGCAGGTTTGGATGAATAGCTAAGGTCAGACTCCTCATTCAGGCTTTGGACCATCATCAATTGTGAAATAAACCACAATTACTAATCTTGGCTAATTTGGACGAAGCTGAAAAACTCATTTTGAAGACGTTCTGCCATTTAAAAAGTGCTTGTCCTAACGTGAACACTATTATTAAAGGTCAAAGCAAAGGAAACCTGAGGGACCAGCCAGGAGTTTTAATGGCACATAAACAGACGATTAGTTCCATTTGTTCCTGCATTTTTCAGAGAGACTACTCTTTATTTATACTCTCTCTTTATTTGTTACAGGCAGGACGGCAAAATGCCAAACGGCTGAGTTATAGGCAAAATGTGTCAGCACATGTTTAGAGCTGAGAGTGAGGAAAGCATCATATTATTGTAAAACTGAACAAGGCGATTAAAGAGTTCAGGTCAGGATTAAGACATATTTTGTGGTTTTAATCCTGATTGATGTCTGCATCCACTGGACAGTGAACTAAAAGGATGTCTTAGCAGTCTGTGACGCACGCTCTGCTAGACTGTCCAGCAACTACAAACCAACACTGTACAAACGGAAACAAAGGCACTAAGGCATCTGTGGATGAGTTATTTCTCCAATGAACAAACACTTAAAAGGTTTTTGCCAATACTTGTGAGGATCCAATTCATGCTTCTAGGCGTGTTAACATTTATCCATTGTTATTTATGCCAGTACGCCATTCTAATAGCTGATCTATTCATTGTTGACATCAAAATTGACTCTAAAATAAATGGCAACCTGTCAACAGACTGGTCGCAATATTAATAACAATGGTTGACAACAGAGATGGGATTTACAGCTCCTGAGAAGGAGCTGGATCTTTTGGATCCGTTCTTTTTAAGAAGGCGTTCAAAAGACTGGATTGTTTTGATATTTATTTATTTTCAAGAGGCCAGCATGGGGGTAGCTTATTTTATTGGGGAAATAATCACAGGGAAAAAGATAAGATTTGGATCAGAAGCACTCAAACTACATTCTATTGGTGGGCTAGAATAATATCTAGATAGAAACTCTATCTAAGCTCACCATTATACCGCCATACTATTCTGGCCAATATTACACTTGGCTTTACCGCTTTTGTCATCACAAAAGTGCGACCAGATGCTGCTGCGTTTTCTGTGGCTGAAACACAGCAAACCAAAAAGAACTGTTCGCAGCTGCAACTTGGTTCCCATTGTTTGTTTCAAAGAGCCCTACTATGGATACGGTTCGTTTGCGAATGTCACAACTCCAGCTGATAACAAAATATCCATCTGAACATGTTGTATATTTTGTAATATTAATGGACGCCACAGTGGTGGAGTGGGTTACACTGATGCCTCTGGGTTCAAACACGGCAGTTTGCTCCAGCTTCCTCCCACGTTCCGTGTTAAGGTTATTCTAAACAGGCCGTAGGTGTGCACATGAGTGTAAATGGCTGTTTGTCTTCCACTGACAACCGGAATATGCTCCAGCCCACCATGACCCTCTAGAGGCTATGTAGTAACAGAAAATGAAATGGATGAATATTAATTTGTTCATCTACCTGAAATTCAACGAAAACTGCTCAGCCTAAAGGTAATCCTACGGTTTTCTTGCTATCGTAGTTTAGATTTAATAACCGTAAACTGTAGCATCAGTAGTGGATGGATAGTCAGGATCCAACGTTCTTGAAAATCTGGGACCTTCTGACTCTTTTGTGGAGTTGGCTCAAGAGAACTTAATATGAATCACTAATTAGTTTTGACTAAAGCATTAAAAATGCCACCAACTGTCCCAAAGAATCATCCAGACAGCTTAGGAAGTATTAGTCAATAGTACAACAGTAGCCAGTAATTCTTTTTTTAACCAAAGTCAGTGAGGAAGACTGAGAAGAAACGGTGTCAGATGTTCGATTCGCACTGTCTCCACTGTGTTAAGAAAAAAAAAATCCTTTGGTCCTCTGCTCCAACTTAAGTGCAGTGCCCCTAGGGATTAGCAGGGATGCAGGATTTCCCATTTGTCTTATCTCTCACTTCTCACAGGGCTGAAGGCTTGGCTTCAATGAAATAAAACACTCCAACAAATCACTCCAGCTTAATTTTAAATAACAAGAATCCCAACTCATACTGTATACTGTAAAAGCTTCAGTGAGGGCTTTTTTTCTTTACTCAGATGTGAGCCTAAGCCAACAGCGGTGCTCACGACTTTGCAGGGCTGGAAATAGATCTACGGAAATGGAAAGCATTTCTCCGTCTCTTGCTCAGTCTCCCACCCAACCAGAGACTCACTGAACTGTCAGGATGAGGATCACATGCACATCAGTGGACTCGCAGGCAAATAAACAGAATAAGGAAGGAAAAAGAAAAGAAAAGAAAAAGATGCAGATACATACAGGCCTGAGCTGCCACAGTAGATTTTTCTCATGCACCACATCAGTTTATTTTGGGCTTAAATAGACTATGCAGCATCACACTGCGGTCTTAAAGAAAAACACCACCAAAAGATTCCCAATTTAATGTATCAATGTGATTAGTGTGCTTACATTAAGTCTCACTTCAGATGCACTGTAATTTCTCTACTCTCACTTTTTTTCTTTCCTTTGTGTTTAAACACAGCCTCTCCACAGTGCTTGGCTCTGCCTTTGATAATAAGAGAAGGCAGAGCGTCTGAATTCAGCCACCAGGCCATTAATCTGTGACTGGGTCTGAGAGATGAGGGAGTCTTCAGTGGCGCCCCTCGGGGGATTATCTGCTCGCTTCAGCCTGCCGCGAAGACCCACTGCTGGGCTCAGACTGCTGCATGGGCAACACGCTCGCCAATGGCCACCTGGGGCAGTAAATGTGGAAAACGATGCGGAGAGAAACTTAAATGAAGCAACACATACGTCTCTGAATATACTTGAGGGTTGCTGCTGCAAGCTTCAGTAACAGTATATCTTTACATATAATGCTGTTTAAGGAGACCGTGGGTTTAATTTCCTGTTTTAAAGACATAGTGGGGGCTTTGTCATTAAGTTCAAGACAGCTTTCCAGGAAATCTCGTGGACATTATAAGAACAGAACTGGAAGGTACTTTGGCATCAGCCCCGAGAATCAAAGAAAAACAATACATCCAATTCTGCCAAATGAGCTTTAGGCTCAATCAAAACAGGTTTAACTGTGTAAAAATACAGCAAAAATATAAGCTATTTAAAACTGTTTAAGCGGAGAAGAAAGCTCCTTTTAAACTCCAGTTAACATCTGATCTTTACACTGTCAGATGAGATGGTTTAATTTGGTTAACAGTCTTTTTTTTTTGGCAGCGGCAGACATGAAGATGTCAGATCCTCAAGGGAAGATAAAAGACTTGACCTATTAGACTTTAATGAAAACAGTTTTCATCCTTTTTATGTTGGGGTAGAGATACGAGGTATCTCCTTTACGGTTCCTGCTCTCATTTGAAGGCACACATCATTTTTCTCAATGCTGGCTCTTTTTTTTTTATTTTCTATTTTCTTGTCCTCTAAAATGAGTTGAGGTTGTATTATGGTTGTTTGTACTTGATGGATGAAGCCATCGCTGTTCTTACGTACACGCAGAAAAGAGGTCTATTGGTAAAATCGAGTTAAGATTATTCACTGAAAGAACGCAGTTATTAAAAAACAAACCTGAGCTTCACATGCAGCCCAGGCTGCATAATCAGATTGCTCACCTATCCACTATCATATTGTTGCACCAAGTTTTTTTCCATGCTGCGCGAGGATGTGTCATAATTTATAGATAGCTACACAGACAGATGTGAGAACAGACTTCAGACAAGACTTTATTTCTGTTTTCGTCAGACTTTGGATTGAATTACGTTAGACGGATGGGAGAACTTTTTTTTCCTTTTCTTTTATCTGCACTGGTGCAACAAAGAAACTTTCTAAAAGTTGCTTATCGTGCACATCAAAAGTTCAAAACACACATAGAAACCAGGTCAAACTGTATATACAGCCAAGAAAGTAATATGATAGAGTCCATGTCAATTCATGTATTTGTATGCTTGTGGTTTAGGGATGCTATATTTCGACGGTGGTGCTGTGAAGTTATTATTCACATTACGGCAATATGTGATATTGTGGTACAAACCAATATCACATATTCCGCAGACTCCGGCCACCTCACCGTCCTCATCCTCCTGGACCTCACTGCAGCTTTTGACACCATAAATCACACCATTCTCCTCTCCCGCCTTGAGTCCTCCATCGGCGTCACCTCATCATACCTCTCAGACCGACAACAATTCGTCCATATCAACAACTGCACCTCCTCCACTGTTCCTCTGTCCCAAGGCGTCCCCCAGGGTTCGGTGCTTGGTCCTCTCCTCTTCACATTTTACCTGCTCCCCCTTGGCAACATCATTTGCCACCACGGTCTTCATTTCCACTGTTATGCTGATGACGTCCAGCTCTATATCTCCACAAACTCCATCACTCCTGCCACTCTTTCCACTCTCTTCAATTGCCTCGCCGACATCAAATCCTGGATGCAGATCAACTTCCTCAAACTAAATTGTGACATATCAGACCTAATCATTATCGGCCCCAAATCCCTCAACAAAACCACGAACAGCTTCCGCCTCACCATCGACAACTCCACCCTGTTCCCTTCCCCCTAAAGTCGCAACCTTGGAGTCATCTTTGACAGTAACCTCTCCTTTGATCATCACATCAATCAAATCACCTGAACGGCCTTCTTCCACCTCAAGAACATTGCCTGACTCCGTCCTTCACTCTCCTTTTCTGCTGCTGAAACCCTCATTCACGCCTTCATCACTTCCAGAATTGACTACTGCAACAGCATCCTCTATGGCACACCATCCAAAACTTTAAATAATCTTCAGTACATCCAAAATTCTGCTGCACGTCTGCTCATCCACACCCGCTCCTGTGATCACATCACTCCTGTCCTCCAGAAACTCCACTGGCTCCCAGTTCCACAGCATATTCAGTTCAAAATCCTCCTCCTCACACACAAAGCCCTCCATAACCAGGCCCCTTCCTATCTCACTGACCTGCTTCATCGCCACAATCCATCCCGCAGCCTCTGTTCATGTGACGCAAACCTCCTTACTCCACCACTCAAGACCAAGCATCGAACCTGGGGCGACAGAGCCTTCTCTGCAGCTGCCCCTTCCCTCTGGAACTCTCTCCCCAAACACATACGCGACTGTACCGACCTTCCTACCTTTAAATCTGACAAGAACACACCTTTTTAAAATTGCTTTTAATGTTATATTTCACATTATTTTGTTGATTTGATGTTCTTTTTATGTAAAGTGTCTTTGCATACCTTGAAAAGCGCTTTTAAAAAAAAGTATTATTATTAAAGATCCTGGGTCTAGCCAAGAAACATTTACTTTACATGTCAGGCCTAAAGCAGAAGGTAAATAACAGATGGCTTTGTGTTTATCACAGGGATGTAAAGTTAAGAAACCTGCACATGTCTATTTACTCTTCTCAATTCTCGCAGGATTTGTGGTATCACATGACGACCCATCGTCCCATGCTTCGAGGTATGCACTACTGAAGGTACTTTTGGCAGCATGCTTTAGGCCAACATGGTAACTACACAGCTAGTGACACGAATGGCTTGCAAGTATTTAAAGCTCCTCGGTCTAAGGATTTGTGTGTAAAGCATCTACTAGACAGAAGCTCCATCTATATCTATTTGTTTGATTAAAAGTATTACTTGGCACCACTGTAGTACATATCTAGTTATAGCAACACCCTGCAGTCTGAACTTTGTGTACCAGCTGTAAACTGCAACGTTGTTCATAATGGAATTAACTGCTATCAATAATAAACTAAAGCAAACATGGCAGAGTTGTTGGTCTTGAACCATGAGGCACCTAATACTTTGAGACAATATAGTTCTACAGAAACCTCTTGAGTTAGTCTTAGACTGGCAGCTGATTTAAACAGACTTTATCAGCCAGGACGGTTCCAAAGGGCTGATCAGCTTTTATTTAAGGTAGGGATTCTGTCCTCCTTCTACCTGTCTCAGAACCATGTGCCAGCTGTGCTCTATGGTTCCTGTCTCTGTTCCATCCAGTCTACTTTAGTCCTCCCGGAGACGAAGCCAGCGCCGGGTCTTTGCTCATAACTGTTTTAGCATTGTGTGTTTTCTATGACTAACCACAGCACCCACTCTCGTCACCTCTGGCCTCTTTCTTCTCTCTCTCTCTCTCTCTCCCCGTGAATGATGAGCTGGAGTTTACTGTACATCTGTGCGTTTGTAGTTCTGTCCTGTTTTTCCGTGGCACAGAGCAGGGTTTGCGGTCGAGGCTGAAGCGGCTCTTGGCAGCGCGAGCAAGCTGCTTGATGTCTTCTTTATTGATCCGGATTCTTCATGCTGTGCACTTTTATACTCCTTCAACACTTAACTTCACATAAAATTAGCAATAGCTGCACATATGGTGCATCATAATAACCACTGTATTACATTCTTGACGGATATTTTGCATGCACGTTGTGATTCTGCTATTTTTATCTGTTGTGTTCTTACACGTTTTATTCGTCTTGTTGAAACTAGATGGCATTATTTTTCATTTTTATCTTTTTTTGTACTCCCTAAGGTTTTCAGTTATTCTTGTTTATTTCCAAAGTGTGTTGCTGTCAACGTCTAAATATAGAGTCAGAAATCACACCGAGAGTAAATCCCTTTGGGACAGAACTTTGATTTCTGGCTAATGATCCAATCCTCTTCCTTGTCTCATTTCAAACCTTACATTGTTCAGGGAAAGCATGATACCAACAATTTCCATGCACAGTCACTGGAGATCTGTCATCTGCCAATCATATTAACAAATCTGATCAGAAGACAAGCAATGTGGATTCCTCAATACCAACAGCGTCTCTAAAACTGTCAAATACTTGTTTTCCTGGATGCTACTGTACATATATCTTTTTCGCTGGTGCTTCAGTATGCAGAAAGAAAGGTTGTATAAGGGGCCTTCTTTTGGCATTTGATGGATGAAGCAATGTAAAAAAAAGAGGAGGGATAATAAAACACCACCACAACACCGGGACATTTTTTACTTCAATTTTGCATTTCAATGATTTGAAATTGTTTCCCTCGCCAGCGCGTCAATCTCTGGTACCTATTCACCGAGTGAACACTATCTTAGGAGAGAATTTATGCGCGCATCATTTGGCAGTTTGTCTTTGCGATAGCGAAGAGATGAAAAATGTGTTGCGGTGAAAGAGCGCTTTATAATTATTTTTCCAGTAGGGTTCCTGGAGAAACACTCAGTCGGGGGAGACAGAGAAAATGATAATTAAATAAACAGAAAAGTGTGAGTGCGTGACACGTTGAACGCTCTTTGTTGTTCCCTCTCACCCGGGCCAACACATGGTGCTCCGGGTCTGAGCTCCTTGAACGGGTTTCGTTATGAGTCCAGCGCTGCGTTGTGGTCTCATGCACAATTCACCTGTATTTTAGAGACAGCCTTAAAGCCTTAACGAGCCACGCCAGCCTCACGGTCAACATGCCCAGCTATCTGTTTTTCTGGTGCAATTACTGAGTCCTCCCCATCTTCCCTCATGAGTCGCACATATAAATTTCTGCTTTTGACCACTGAGGTCAATGTGCACGGGGGCTTTTTGCAGGGGGCAGGTGGGGGTTCAGAGTCAAGCTGAAGGACACAACGGACCAGGACTGTAGTGCAATTATAATAGTTGGAAAATGCATTCCATTTCCCTCTCAGTTGTGGAGCTTAATGCCTCTCTCCTTGGCCTTGTATACAGCCCTTCATGGCAGGAGTGAGACCCCAACTGCCCATGTAATATAATCCATCTGCTCCCTCAGCAGTTGCAGAGCAGAACGACACACAGCGAGGAGAGAGAGAAACGAAATGTGGACCACTGCACCTGCTGCAACTGATCTTTAGCTGCATTCAGAATCACATTTGGTGGTAGGTGTGTACTCAGAGAGAGATATCTATCTATCTATCTATCTATCTATCTATCTATCTATCTATCTATCTATCTATCTGTCTATCTTTAGATATGTACATAATACATATAATGAATAATAATGATTCCAAAGAGGTTGCACACACACATAAGCAACTTGACATATAGCAGTCCCTCAGATCGAGTGTGTGGTTCAATAATCTTTGCAATTAGAAAAGTCATAAACCGGTGACGCTGATGAAGGCTGAGATTCGTCTTGTGCTGCCGCCGCCGCTACCGCTGCGGAGCGCTGTTAATAAACCGTGATGAATTTGTTGGGGGGCTGCTGGTACAACTTATCTAATTTCAGCCTGCTTGGTATGCCACGCTCACGCCACAATGTGAAAAGCGGCGTCGAAAAACGAGATGATGTTTTTGCTGCCAGATCATTTGAAGTCACATCCGAAATCCATTTTATCTGCGGCGCGGCTTCATAAATAAGTCAAAAATCAATTATTAGTTGCAAGTTAGGCTGATTCTATTACAACAGAAGGGCAATGTATTTGTAATATTTATTGCCCTTGACTTGATTCATATGTTTGCTGCCTGTGAAGGAAAGTCTTATGTTTCCTACATTCACAGAACATTATAGTCAACTCAAAACGGCATGGAAGCAGCTTTAGACCTGAGCTGGAGTATAATCATTTCTACTGAATGTTATATCTTTTGCATTTTGAATTCTACTCTCTAAGGTAAGGCCTATCACACAGGTAAGGTTTGCTGAACGACATTTCTAGAATTCATGGCATTAAGTTATATATAAATGAAAATATGCTACATTTAATGGCTGCACCGTGGCTTACTCTGGCTACATTCTGGAGGACCCTACGGAGCGGATTAAGCTAAAAATTGAAATTCTTCTGCAGCTGCGGTGGAGAAAAAACACAGTTAGGCGCCAATGGTAAATGAGGCCAGTGTGTATGTGGGGAACTCTGAGAGGGTTTTTTGTGTTTGGTGTGTTGGCTGGATGTGCCCGACTCAGCCTTGCCGCCTGAGTCTTGTTTGCTTTACATCTGGGCCGAGCTGGAACAAAAGGGCACGCGCTAACCCAACAGGCAGCGCGAGCATTAGCACACTGATTATCATCCCACTCACGGCCACACATGCCCACACAGATACACGTGTGCGCACACATGCTAGCGGTGGAGCCACAAAGCACGGCGTCTTGACGGTGACTGAGATGCGCGGAGATGGAGGGAGGGAAGGAAAGACAGAGAAATGAAAGAGGGAGTGGGGATGGCAGCTGGTGCTTCCCACCAACCTCCTGCTGTCTGATTTCTGACGATGGCTTTTCCCTTTTATCTCGGTCTTTCACTGCACCATTTCCACCAAACACTGCGATTACACATTAGACTCATTATCTATCTATCTATCTATCTATCTATCTATCTATCTATCTATCTATCTATCTAGACGAGTAAGAGACAGAATAAATCAGTAATACTTCTGTCAAACTCACCTCTAAATTTAGCTCCCGCTGCAATGCAGGTGACAACCCATCACCAGAAGCAATTCTCTCGCTCCCTCTCTCTCTTTCTCTGTATCTCTCTTTCTCTCTCTCTCACACACACACACACACATATATATATATATATATATAAATAAACACACACACAGACCAGTCAACCACCGAGTGAAAAGGAAGCATCCCAGCTGTTTCGGTAGAAAAATGAAAAGGCGCTTTAATCTGCCAGTCTCCCCCACCCTGCCGGCGGCCTCACCTCCTGTTCCCCTTCTCTCCTCTGAAAAAGGTTACAGGTGCCTTAGGACTCAACAGCAGCCATCATGTTTCATTTCTCTCCAGACTTATCTTATTTAACTCTCTGTTGTTGTTTGCCTGCGATTCCGCCGTGACGTGGCCGAATGCCATTCGCGTAATGTGATGAAACAAAGAAAACAAATAACGGGATTTTATTTTTTCCCCCTGCTCTGACCGTTATTACAATATATTTCTATTCCCATGCCACGTGCCCCTGGTTGCCTGCGGAGAAGTTTTGGCGACACCCGCCCCTCTCCCTTCCTGCTCTCTTGTCTCCTCATCTCTCTCCATTTCTCTTCGACTCTGTCACTGTGCCAGATTAGTGCCTGAAAAGGTACAATTTTCAGTGTGCCCACAAAGAGGAGGAGGTAAGAGGATGTGATTAATGCGCACTTCCTTTTTATATATTCATGACTATTTCCTGGAGTCTATTAGAAAGACATGACTTATTCAAGTGGAGGTTTTGATTGAAGTTCTCTCTGGCTCTGCAGTTGACTTTCCATCATCCATTTTCCAATACTCTTCCCCGTCTCTGTCTTTTTTTTTTCTTCTGCGGGCTTGATCTCCGTCGTATTTCCCTCACTCGGTCCTATAACCCCACCCTGCTCTCCTTTCATTCTGGAGTACTTCAATTGATTGGATGTGACAGATTATATCCATTCGGATCCACTTAACTCTGTCTGGTTGTAGGAGAGTGAAGGTTCTGACCCTCTGTTGCACTAGGGACGAGCTATGGTTCGGTTGTGGCTGTCATCTATTATGGATCTGGAGGGAAAGGAGGCTGTGATGATTTTAGTCCAGTGGCTGGCCGTCTGCCTGTTAGGTCTTGATTATACATTCGCAGAAAACTATTTTAGGGAGCTGCATAGCTCTGCCGTGTTTGAGAAATTATGATGCTGTGGCGCTATAATGCCTTAATGTTCTATATCACTCTAGCTCCAGTTATTCTCCTTCGTTCACACACGTTGCTCCTCAGACTGCAAATGTAGAGGCGCAGCGAGCACACCTTCAAATGGACTCGCTGAACTCTAATGATTCCTGGTTGTCTTGACTTTTCTCTCATTGCATAAAAGGCAAATCATTTCCCATCAGTAAAGGTACCACATTTGTTCCCTCACAGGATTAAGTCAAGTCTCGACTGCTTGCAGGTGAGTCCAAGTCAAGTGATCATAAGTAAAGTGCAGAGGCATGTCTTGAGTGTCTTCGACTGCTGCATATTGAGCGGCCGAGTGGGAGGAGGAGTTACGACAGCAGTCACGGTCTCTGTTCCACTCCAATCCACTATATTTCCTGCATGTAGACACTGAATGATATTTAGACACATATCTGTGTGCACAAAATAAATAACAGGAGCAAAGAAATGCCATGCCCTTTGACATCCAATAAGCAATGAAAAGCAATGTCCCTTATTGATTGATTTTGGGTGAGTTCACATCCAATTATGCCTCCACCTCCTACAAAGTGATGCTCAACTCCGTGTGTAAAGACAGTTCCCATACGTGTTTGTCTCTCAGAGGAGAGACCCTAAATAGATGGAATAAATGGGATGGAACCAACTCTGTTATGTAAAAAATACTTTATATTTAATATAATTAACAGCTGCATTCTGCATTCTCATCAGATTGCAGGCTGGAAACCAGACAGGCTGTTCCTCTAAGCTGACTCCCTGCAGTCTTCCATTGAGGAATTATTCCGCTTCAGACAGAAACGAAGACAAACCTACCCACCATCTTTTTTTTTTTTTTTTTCCAAGAAATATCTGGTAGCTGGCTAATAAGGACGGTACCTTTCCTTCGCTTGTAAAACTAGGGCGAGACTGTCTTTTTTATTATTTTTGTGGCTTCGCTCGGATTACGATGAGATAGACTTAACTGTCACATGTGTTGTCAGCAGGGGGTCTTTTCCGGGTAAGAGTATCAGCGTGGATCAGGAAGATATGCGCAGTGATTCCCGCCCAGTGCCGTGCAGCCGTGTGAATCCCTTCACAGCAGGCTGTACATAGATCAATGAGGTCAGTGGGCCACTTTCAGGCATCAGGCCCAGACGGTAATTTCAAAGTGCATGTTCTCACCTACACATCTGTCTTAAAATGCTTGAGACAGAGATACACACAGATTGATGAATGAAGTAAAGGCCAGCTTACTTTCTCTTAACTTTTTGTAAAGAAACAAACTGGGCCTCTTGCTGGCTGCCAGTGCTGCTGGGAGCTTTTAGGGACAGTAGACAGTCTGTGGGCAGCACAGGGATGCAGATGGCACTCAGTCCTACTATACAACTCCTTACAAAATCTGTTACACTATTACTCTCTGTCACTTGCATGTCCATCTAGTTATTTTAAATTTTGAGCAGTGTAACTTCCCCATCATGTGTATATAAACTGTATACACATAGGTGTATACAAACAGTACATACACACAGAATACATTCACATTTTTCGAATACAGACGTTATTCAGCAGAAGCCGTATGGTCCTGTTGAGCGTTCACAGGCAAAGAGTCAGCCCAATAATGCCAATAATGAGTCACGTAGAGAGGGAGCGCAGTTAACGCTGATTGAGCATCCGCGCACACGTATTCGCCGCGCAACTGCTTGACTCCGCAGAACAAGTGTTGCCCGTCGGTTTGAGGAGAGGCGATATGTGTACACAGCTGTGCTCATATGATAGCCTCTTATGTCTGTGAGCCTAGGAGCTGGAGTACTTAGACGCCCCCTTAACGTACATACATTACGCGCAGGCAAGTAAACACAAAAGAGCTTCTAAATGTTGCTGCCAAAATAGTCCTGATCTGAGGAATTACAGTAACAAAAAAAAAGGTAATAGCTAACTGAATAGTAAAAGGACACTATAAAAAAAGCTTTACATAGCACTTAATCATCACAGCTCCATGTTAAATATACTCCAAGCTCAGTCTTACACAAAGAAAAAACTTGCCTGCTGCTTCGCCTATGCACGAAAGTCCTTAAAGGCAGTGTTGTTTCACTGTCTTCAACAAATTGTGCACATCTTATAACTTGAAGTTGTCTTCTAATTCATGTACTGCGTTGACATCTCACGTTATTAAAAACACCAGTGGATCTAGTAAGCTTAACATGCTATGTCGTGCTACCGCTAGAGTGAATGTCCATCTCGTTCTGTAGACCTCCTTCAATCGCAGCGTCCTTCCCTTTTCCACATTGTCTTTTCCTGCCCCTCTTCCGTCCTCCTGCCCTCTCCTCTCACCACGGACCCACGGACAAGTCAAAGACCACCCGGGACGCAGATCGATCCACGTCTTTCTTCTTGTTCAGACTGGGAAAGGAGAATCACAGCTGGGACTAATGCGGTGTTAGGAAGCGGTATACAGCACAGTCAACCCACACATTCCTCCCACTTCACAGTCACAAGACTTCACTGTGGGGGATTGTGTCAAGAACACCTGCTATTACTAAGGCAACAGGAGGTCACTGGTCTGCAGTCACGAAGCTGCTAACGGATCAACTACAGTGTGAGACACAGAAGCTGTAAGGCTTTATGTTCCATTAAATTCCCTTTTATGTTTCCAAACCTTGCTACGAGAGTGTGTTTTTTTTTTCCACCATGACACAGAAACTGGTAAATGTTTCATTCTATATTTAGGAAGGTGAACTCAACGTGAGACATTTGAGGCAGTAATGTGCAGTTTTATCATTTGTGGATCAATGGCAGCACTGATCTAGAATTGAAAGAACACATGGCCCAAGCTAATGCTTATATTCTTGTGTTATGGTAATATATAATAAACTGTGGTGGTAAATTGACTGTTGCATGATGAATGCAAACTATGTTTTTCTGCCAGAGTATATCCACCAACATCTAGATACAAATACATTCAGCTTAGCTGTTCACATACAGGTATACGAACATACCTGAAGTTCAAAATCCACTTTGAAACACTCAGCAAATTCACCATGACCATCAAACTACCAATCACCACTGACCCAGCTGTCTGGAACGTGGAGAATGCCGTTTGTTACCTAAGATGTTCTGCCTTGTATATATGTATATGCTTAGGTTTAAAGAGGTAGCCTTATGATCTGGAACAGTAAAAATATATAAATAAATAAATATTTTTTTTGTGACAGGCTGCACTACATAAAATCCATACTCTGAAGCATTGACATTTCAAGCTGTACAACATAGTGTATAATCCTGTGCATGAGGGTGCACAGGGATGCCAGGGTTCATGCCCCTGTGATGGATGCAGTGGCCATGATGACAGAGGTCAAGAAATGGACATTGATCTCTACCAGCTCCTGTGGGTCCATTGTGTTTCTGATGCTGCACTCTGACCTCCATGTAAGCAAGAATTATTCACCTTACGCCATTTCTTTTTTTCTCATTTTCCCTTCCCTTGCGTTTTTTTAACAGTATATCATCTCCCCTCAGAGCTTGATTTAATGTACGTCCTGTGGAGAGCTGCAGACAGGCATGTGCAGCAGACAGTCCTTTTCATCTTTCAGCAAGTAGCTTCACCCCCCTCAGTTCCAACCCCCACTGTGAAGATTCCCTCTCCATCAAATAGCAGTAACTAGTGCAGTCGCAAGAATCAGATCCCTCATCGGATTCCCACCACACAAACACGGCCACTGCAGTGACCTATACAAATAGTGGTTACGGTTACGCCTATAGTTCTTGTGTCTATATACACATGTATGTGCAGGTACAATAAAAGCAGCACTTAGTGGATACAAAACAACCTTTTTCTCAAGCCTTGTGTAAAGCTAAAGCCTTGGCTGCCTATGTGTGTGTGAGGGTCCTTTTTCAGGACCTAGTGTATCCAAAAAACCTAAACTGGACTTTTTTTGAAGATACTCATCCGAGTAGCTTGTAAAGGACTGGTGGGGAGCTGATGTTTAAAAAGGAACACGTGTGGCTGGAGGCCATCAGAAACTTCCTTGACGTGTTTCTGTTATCGACTCGCCCGCCTGTGTTTTCGGTCAGACCCTTGGACAACCTGAGACAATAACAACCCTTAAGCTGGCTAAAACCAATACACTCAGGACACAGGGACAGCTCAAAGCCTCAGAATTCTACGGTTTCACCTGAATGACATCAAGTAACAGCTAGATGGGCGAAGCACCTCAGACACGTGTGCGCGCGTGGCCTCAAGTTAGAGGAGCTGCTCCACCACTCAGTGCAGTATATCTGAGATTTTAAAAATGTAGCAGCTCTCCAAAAAGCCTTCCCCCGGACACCGGTTGTAAAAATGTGTAATTTTTTATTACTCATTCCAGAACCTGGAGCAAAAGCAAGCCTGCCCGGATTGCTGGTGCCCGGATGATAACACAAAATTCTGCTTGGTTAATAAAGTTTTAGGAGTACATGCGATGCACATATCAGTTGCAAAACTCCCCTAAAAGCCCAGCATGAGCTTAGATTTCTGAGCCGTCAGCTGCAAGTGAGATCTGTTGATACCCTTACACAAAACAGACTGAAAAGTGTTTGATTCGTTAGGCGCATATTTGAGTGGGGCAAGGTTTCCGTCGTTACCGTCTGTCACCTCAGCATGGGGTGTAAATAGCTTTACTTGTTCTCAATGGTTTGTTGCCTGTTTCTCATTTTCTTACCATGTACTCACTCTCTTTCACACAGCTCAGAAAGACACATGTACACGCAAAAAAAAAGAACATATGCGCAAGAGGAGCACAGATAAATGATCACTGTGATGGAATTGAAGGAAGGATGTACGCACGTTGGATCCTGGGAAGAATGCCTCATTCTGTTCTTGATACAAAACCATTGCTCATCTTATTGTGCTTTAGGAAACGCGGATGCAGTTTTCCCCGGAATGCCATGGTCTTCAAGCCACGCACATACACACACGCTGCCCACATCACTGAAACTATTTCCAATTTGAAAGGCTTAAGATAAATCCAGAAGGCACTGCCGCACTAAACAAACTAAATCCGAGAGTCACGGATGAGATAAAACAAGTAAATGTGTGTTTTCCTCAACCTCAGACACCACTGACAGCCATATTGGTGCTGCACACATGGGCAAGCCCAGCGTCACACACACACACACGCACACACACACACACACACACACACACACACGCAAACAGGTTCACTTGTCTCATTCTTTCGAAACACCTCTTTCGTCTTTTATTCACACACTCCTCCTCTCCTCTTTCAGTTTGCGTCTCTTGTGGGAGTTGAAGAACAATAGATGATGAATGAGAGGAGCCATGTAGGCTATGTGAATCAGACAGCTCTGTTTTCATAGTGGCAGCCCACTCTCTCCATCACCAGGTACTCCACATCGGCTGGCATGGTGAACAGCATTCAGCCAAAGTGGTATTACGCTGCCTCAAGCACATTTAGTCGATATTTCCAGTGTACGGAGGGATTAAAAACAGAGAAAGGGTTGCCGGTGAGGTAAACTCTATCCCAGCAGTTGTGAAGCCAGAGTACGTGAACCCTTGACCATGTGTAGTGTTTAACAGAGATGTATTCTTGTTTGGCAGCATTTTCTACGTGGTTTTGAAGAAAGAGTAGTTCACTGAAAGGCTGATGCTTTGTCAGTTCTGCTAAAAATGTGCATTATTGCGTCACACAAGAGTAAAGCCCTACCAATTTACACCTGTAATGCTTCAGTGGAGTCTTTCTATTAGCTGGCTTTGCAGTAAAACACACTGTCAATAATCTTTCTTATGCCCTATGGATAGTTTTGCCTGGTGTATTTTTAAAACAAAATGGTGTGTTAGTACTTTTTAAATCTTTAAAATGTAACTTATATATTCTTATTATTATGATCTGGCATTGCTAAGCTCAACATTTGCTCAGGTTCAGGTAAAAAAATGTTCATGGCTTGGGTGAAAAGGTTAAAAATTGGGAACGATTATTGTTAAAATGATATGGATGGGTGGATGGATGGATGGATATGTGGATAGGCTCTCTCACTCTCTCCTGCACACACCCACGTACACACATGCACACACAAATGGAATGGGAACCTCGGGAGAATCAATTTCCCAGCTGAAAGTGTGACTGAGTGTTTCAGCTGGGCTGAGAAGGCCCATTATGATCGGACAGGGGGAGCAGCCTGGGCACTTCACCCTGCCCTGTGTGGGCATGTGTGTGTGTGTGTGTGTGTGTGTGTGCGTGCGTGCGTGCGTGCAGTCCTATTGCAACTGTTGTTGAAAGTACTTTCATGCACTTTCTGTCCATCAAACATTCAGTCACACACACACACACACACACACACACACACACACACTGAAGGATCTGAGGCGGATAAATTGGTTTAGTTAAGTTGAGTTCAGTCACCCTTCAGACCATCAGGCTTAACGGGCATTGATTTCATGAGCGACTACTCCATGATGCAGTCATGATGGTCCACGGGTCTAAATCCAGACTATGAGGGATCGGGGCAAAATTGCAGCTTTGCAGTCGCAGCTAGAAGGGTGACATTTTCAAGTTTTAAATGTCATTAATTAAAATTATAGCTGGGTCTGTTTTTCTTTTACATTGTAGACCATAATTCTGGTATTTGTGACAGACTTTTACACTGAATACATTTTTTAATCACCTAAATTAATTTCTCTCTTTTAAGTCAAAACTGGTGCACTGCATCATCTCTTGGCTTAGCCCTGCTAAAATCCTATGAAATATAATATCATTCCTAGGCCAGTGTTTTGCACTGAATGCTGGTTACCCACACAGCACACATTATATAATGCTGGTGAAATTTCGAGATACAAAAAAACAAACAAAGCGATTGGTGCTCCTACAGAGTGGAAACTGCTGCTAATCTTCTCTATGTGCAAAGGCATTTGCCAAAATAACAGTTTAATCCCTTGAGATATTTTTTTTTTTTTTTCATATTTTTCTTTATTTGTTGTGATCTCTTCAGATTTAAATACAGATTAGTTGTTTTTGTGCAGGAAAATCACAACACCGTCTATGTAGCTTGAAACTTATAAGGTGTCTGCAGACTGTTTAAAAAAAATGAGAAAAGCCAAGGCAGATCATTAAATTGAAAGTCTCTTAAATGACTGTTGGACTGTTGACTGTGAATGGTGCATTCACTGACATCAAGGACAAAAAAAAAGACACACTCTACAATCACAGCAATAATGTCGACTAACAGAACACAACAGAACTGAACATAAACACATGAGCTTATCAATACTAACAAATGGTTGATATGCAGCCTCCTTCTCTCGGTTGCCACAGGTCGTTTGGTGAAGTCATTAACTGACTGCTGTTAAGAGGATGTGGACCGTTCCCCAGCTAGCATTAGCAGATGTGGACTGTGTAATGCAGTAGTATGTTTGTTGCATTTGCATGTTTGTTGCATAACCAACTGGGCTGCTCACCTGTCTTCTAGGAGGTGTCCATGTTGTTATTGTCATGTGATCGGCCACTAGTCAACTTGATGGTTAAAGCATCACGGCACAGGAGCGAAGTCCAGTAGTCGGTTCAACCCCTAGCACAGACTCAACTATACAGGCTTTGATACAAACTGCGAGCAGCTAATGCAAACAACTGCATTAGTTGTTTGGTTAAATCAAACAGCTAATGCAGTAAATCAGAGATGTGAAGCTTCTTAAATATGCAGCGTCTTTAACCATATGAGCCGCAGATAATGTCCTTCACTAATCCTTTATTACCACTGATGCAAAAATATTTGCAAGTTATCATTTATAGCTCAAGGGTAAATGCAGACACGTTTGTCCCTGTACTGTGAAATATTACAATGTAAATATGTCCAAATGTTCCTTCCAGGCAAACGCTTCAGGGGCCTGACCTGCTGCTGTTGCTCTTATTTCCATGACCACAAGCTCCATGGCAAATTCTGCTTTACTGCAGCGGCTGCCTTCTCTGGTGATTTGTGGATTTCATGCCAGTCCTTCACTTTGGTGCTGAGTGCCGACACAATAGCTCCTCCAGCAAAGGTTGTCAATCTTATTTCATGACATGGCTCTACCTGAGTATTAAATCTCATTTCACTGAAGCAAAGCTCAGCCTTGCTTGCTCTTTCGTTACCACCACAAAGTACATACATTGCGATTAAATGTTAACCAAAGCGCCGGCTTGTCTGTTGGTGATAACAGGGTTTTAAATGATCTCATTTCAGCGCTGGCTTAGAAACTGCTCATGTGTTGAAATCATTTAAAATATAATAACGAAATACCTATGCACTTGTGTGGCTTAGATTTTCTGCACAGTGATTACAGCAGCATCCAGACAGAACTTCATTAAAAGCATATTGTAGATTGGGGACTGGTGTTTTTCAAGCAAGTCTCTGTCAATTCCTAGAACCATCCCTATAACCTGTGAAAGCCAAATTGCCTCAGAGGAGCCTCAGCCCCTGAGACAAAGCATGTAGGCAGCACTCCGGAGACACAATCCATTTTTATCAGCCAGCCCAGACCTGGGGTTCATGAAAAAAGAATAAATAGGGCTGTTAAAACCTTATAGCTTTTCTCTTAAACAACAACAAATAGACAGAGCAATAAAAAGAGAACTAAAAAGAAATTGTGAAATCGCACGAAAGCTTTGTGGCTACTTCTTTACCGTTACAGCTTTCTGGGAGGTGCAGGACATTCTGGTGATTGATAAAACACTGTCTCGTTGTGTGCTCGTCACACAGGCTCTTCATATCCCTTACATGGCTGTGTGTTGGCTTGCTTGTGCCTTCCGTTTGCCTCTGGCCTTATTTCCTCACGTCAAGCCCCCCTCTCGTCACCCTTCAAAATGTGTATATGTTTTCATCTGTCTGTGCAGTAAGTCTTTTGTGAATGGGACCAGATCGATAGAACATTTTTGACCTCTCCTGCAAGCCTCAGGCTCCTCCTCTGAGTTTTTGTCTTATTCCGACTACCTGGAGGACACCAGACATTAGAGGTTGTTACTGGGTTAACATGGCTGTATGGTAGTCTGTTGTGCAACAAGAGAAAATTATGAAAAATCCTACCTCCAAAGGTCTTTTTAGGAATCTATGTATTAACTAAATGCCATGGTGCAAAACTGTCTCATTATATGCGGAGCTGAAAAATTGGACCGCAATGTGGAATATATCTTATCAACTGGCTTGCGGGGCTTTTTAGCAGGAGTAAACACGCAGTCCAGTTTCTCTGTTCTTCTCTGACTCAGTCCTTTCTCCTCTGGCGTCTGCACATCCAGAATCAAGTGAACGAGTATAAAGAAAAAAAATAATAAACCCCCTAAATTCAGTTTCATTTCAGATGAATGGCTGATGGATTTAGTTGCGTCAGTGCACATGCTTGTCTCTGCTTACGCTTTGCATCACATGAAACTGAGCAGCAGTGTTCACTACATTTGCTCTGAAATGTAGGCCTCTTTGGAACATGATTTATTTGAAATTGCAGTTTAACGCTATTCTTGTTTGTTTTTTTTGTATTTATGTAGGAATTAAAGTCTGCTTGTAGAAACACAGTTCTGAACTGGCATTTATCAATCAGTTACCCAGCTCACGCCTTAATGTAACCACTAGTTTAATCCAAGACAGCTGCCACGGCCAATGCAGTATGCACCTTTTGCTCATTCAGACAGATCCATGGTATTTTTAATGGTATATTCATGTTGATTGTATCGGATTTGCAGATTTTCTTCCAAATCTTTTCAACCCCCCCTTTATCAGTACCACTCCTTCATATCCGGAGGTAACGGGGGATGGAGTTCATTACAGCACGCCGTGGGCAGAGGGCACGGAGATTCCCCTCCTGCCTGGACAGTTCGCCCGGACCGACGTGTAGCATTGAAAAGCGCTCACATTCCGGTGTAAGATGGAAGCATGAAATGTTTATGAATTCACTTGAGGATCATAAAATACACGTTAGTCCAGAACTCCCCAGAGGCAACAAACAAAATATGTGCTTTGTTAATATTGCAAGGCACCAACACAAACACTATGGTATTCACCCTGGGCCGCATACTGTTTACACACAAACATATGCACACACAGATTCATATATCTTTTTTTTTTTTTTTTTTTTTTTTTTTAACCGGCAGGTTATGAAGACGGTTATGCACAAGTCACAGATTTCTCTTTCTCTTTGGAAATAATGGCTCCTCTTCAATAAAATCAATTTTGCCACAACAGCAATTAAATGCCAGATAGATACACACACAACAAAAGCGGACTGTCCCAAGGGAGCGATGATGATGATGATGATGAGGGAGAGGGGGTGAGGGGAGGGAGTCCATTCTTTGCTCTTCCTGAACATCACTTTTGATTTTACGGTATAGCATGTGAGATGTATGCAAAGGTGTCGCTCATTAATACGGAGGCAAACCTTAGAACAAACACATGAATGCACGGCTAACTGTGCAGTAAGCTCTGAAGGAGAAATGCAATATTTCTGGGACGATCAATTTGCATTTCTGATGATGAAATTAAACATTACCGTCTGTTTACTTCACAGCAGAGATGCACAGCATGTCCACCTGACAATGCTTATTGGCACCGCAGAAACAAAGCCATGCTTTATATTATGCCTGTCCGTGTGTCTTCACTTTTAGGGGGTAAAGGAAGTATGAGAAAAGCAGAAGTGCACACAGATCACGGAAAGGCAGGAAACTCTGTGATAATGAGGGGGAGAGCTTTAGTGTGACAGAGCTAGAATTCTGTTTGTCAGTGTGTGTCTGTTAGTCTTTCCCACTGTGCACAGAGCCTGTGAAGAATCAACACTGTGTCATCACTTTTTTTTTTGCCTGCAAGGTGGGATGGGGGAGACTGGGCAGATACAGACGGGAAGCAAAATGAGAAAAACTGAAAACGAAAAAAGTCAGAGAGGCTAGATGTGAAAATGTTGCAACGTGATACACAGAAGATTCGTTAATGCTGAATTTATATTTATACTGTGTTATGTACGCATGCATCGGCGTGCGTGTCCTGGTTGGGTGTGATGCTGTGATCGAGGCGGTTAAACCAGGCAGATCTCTGGATTGCATGCAGAACACGGCTCCAGAAATCAACGTGAATCGCGAGCCTGTTCCGAGGCTTTCACACACACCTTTTCCAAGGAGTCACGTGTCTTTTGTTACCTCATCTCAGTCAGTAGAGATAAACGTCTTGAGACTGATTTGTTGTGATCACATGCAAAATGGATTCAGAGTCAGAGGGTGACTATGAGGTGAACGAGGAAGCTGCTTGTTTTCTTTTTGTCTCTATCACAGTCTATGTGCATTTATATTAAAATACTGACACAGACAGGAAATGCTTTGAGTCACGATTTATATTACCAACTACCTCCTACATAAGCCTCAGATGTGTTTCTTTGTCACGGCGGAGCAGTCAGTACGAGTTGCTTTCTGATCTACCACCCCAACAGTTCAGATCCTCTTTTGTTAATATTTCCTTCTTTGTCCGTAGAAGCTTAACAGCGTCAGGAGGAAGTCTAAACATGATAAATATTTCAGATTTCAGAAAGTTAAGCGTGCTTTGCTTGGTTGCAAAACGCAGTGGTTAAGTATTGGGGTTCCAAAATATGTTTTTAACAAGTCTGAAACGCACATGCTCCACCCAGACAGATGTTTGGCTTGATTAGTCCCTTTGCTCACTACGATCTGGCCTCAGCAGGAGCCTGATCAGCCAAACCATCTGAAAACACGTGTGCATGCACAGAACTTTTACACAGTATGTCTGTTCTGTGAAAAAGTTAAACTCTAAGTTGAGTTTGAGGAAACAATAAATGTTTTTAGAGGTGCAAACTGCTGCCTTGAGTAAATTTTGGAACATGAACATCTGGAACATCTTACTGAGAGATACAGTAACTCCACAATATTTAATCTGTTGCAGCAGACTTTGTTGTAATCAGTGGTAACTACAGTAGTTGTGTAATTCTTTCTTTGCCCAAATAAGTGAACGGACGACTGAGATGCTGCAGGAAAATTAACTGAAGATAAAATAGGGAATGGCTGTGATTGTGAGTGACGTTTCTGTTGGGAAGAAAACATAAGCGTCCCTGTGTGATGCCGGACTGTCCATCTTCATCAAATGCCTGTTCCTAATAGGAAATCATTTTATTTGGTTCCCATTTGTTTTGTAAGATTTACCAAAAAATGAAGCGCATTGTTAACTACAGCCTCCACAGGAAAAAAATAATAATCTTTTCAATCCGAGATATGACTCAGAACTTCATTGTTTGCAACACTGTCACTAAACTTAATCAATGGATTTTGAATTGGCATACCACTGCCGGCTCTCACTATTGTCGGCTGCTGACGTATGGATCAATACTGCATTGAAGTGTGAAATCAGAGGAATAAAATACACAGCAAACAAGGCTGTCTGGTGGATTTCAGATCAAGCAGAGCTGCATTCACAAATGATTCATATTCAGTTGTCATAACATTTAAAAATGGATAACAGGAATGCATGAATTCATGCAGGCATGAGAAGAGCTACTTAAGTACACCAGTCACATGTTTGGTTTAACTATAGCATGGCAGATTTTCCTCAAATGCATGCACAGCCTTGTAAAAACATATAAAACAAGAAGAAAAGATCCAGAGATTCTTTCCCACGAGACTGGAAATGGTGCGGTTAATGCCGTTTGTTATGTAACGTGTAGGCGACGATGCATCTCTTAAGCGCCTGTAACCCTGCTGCGTGCAGAAGTGCTGCACATGTTAGGAACATGCAAAAGCACACAGCACCAGTCCAACATGGAATCAGCCATCTACGGTTTTATCTGGAGCTGACTGTACATTTTTCATAAACAAAGCGGGGGCAAAATAGCAGAGTTAGTGCATGAGACAAAGAGATATGTACAGTAACCAACCAGAGCTCATTAACCTCTCCACTATGCACAAACAACAAAAATAACAAAAAAAGATGGATATACACACAGAACGACAGTAATCACTCACTCACTCCCACAATTCCCCTCTCACTCTATCTGCCTCTCTCTCCTCCTCTCCCACCCCTCTGCTGAGAGGGCTCATAAATAAAGCAGGGTAAGATTGCAGCGCCCGCAGCGATAAGGGATGCTGGCTGGAAAAGCACAGGGCCTAGGCTGCCACATAGGGAGAAGGCAGAGACAGGCGGTGAGGTTGTGTGTGTGTGTTTGTTTGTAGGTATGTGTGTGTTCTTGGGTGGGTGGCTTGGTGCTTTTGAACCGTGCCAAGCGTTAGAGGCCACTTTCTGGATTTAAATTAGATGATTTGGGGACAACTTTGGGACTGCGCGAGGACAAAGTTGCCAAATGCAATTTACTGCGTTTGGCTCAATTTATGCATGACTACACACACTGTACACGTTTGATTGGCTGAATACTAATGAATCGCCCCTTACCAACCAGAGTGAGCTAATAGGATAACACCACCTGCTACCGTTGAGACAGAAAGGGAAGGGATCAGAACGTAAATGGATGTAATTTGCTGATAATCTGCACTGTTAGTTGCAGTTGCAAAAGCAAGAGATTCACTTGTTATAGCGCTATTTAAGTAACATCCAAAGTAAGGACTTAAGTAAAGTGTGATGCTTAGCTTTCAGACCCTCCTGCCTTTATATTTCCCATTGTGACTGATATACTTGGTCCAATGTGCCTCAACTGTCTGCCCCTCCTGGTGTATTTAGTCCACATGTTACCCTCAGTTGCTACTCAAGTACACATCAGCCCAAGTACAGTCCAAATACGGGGATGTGTACTTGCCCCACCCGTTTTATCAAGGATGCAACTTGTGTGAACTCTTGGTAACCCAGAATGCTGGTCGTCATCAAATGACCAATTGGCCGTCCTCTGTCTTCCAGTCCTTCAGTGTCTGTACAACTCTGAACTTTGCGAACTTGGTTTTGGTATACGCCTCCTCTCTCTGCGCCAAATCATATTTCTTCTTCTTGTGAACCCTTCCAGCCTTTTTCCCCCCTAGAGATTGGTTTTAGAGAGAGTCTTTCTTGACCCAGCCTTCTTCAAATAAAGACATTTTTTTTTCCTAACTCTTTGAACAGGTGTTTAGGTTCAAAGAAAAGTCTCACACACTTCATACTGGATCAAATAACATTTTCTCCTTTGAAAATAATGACATAATCAGACAGACTACATCTACTTCTGCGGGGTATAAACACACTGATGGATTGACCCCTCCAGAGCTGAATGACAGCCCAAAGCATTTTAAGTTTAACATGTGTCCCATTTTAGCTATGTGGGCTAAATGGTTTTGTGAAACAATACCCTGTATACATACTTTATTAAACTGAATAAAATTTGTAGCTAACCTGATTTGGGTCTCAAAGCCTTGAGTCTTAAAGCTTTGAGATCAAAGTCAGTGTCCTAAAAGGTTTATTAATGACGTCGACCCATGGACCTTTGTCTTCTGCTGTTACAGTACACACATGAGAAGAAAGAGATGAAGAATAAGGCTCAGAGATGTAAAGATTTTGATCTGCTAACAGCCAATGGTCTGCGGGAAAAAAGTCACCCCTAAGCCCTCTGCCTATTTGCCTTTCATAAGGATAAAACCAACAAATAAACAATGCATTCATAGACTGGCAGCGGTGTTCCCATGTCAGTGAGACAAATCCCCGTCCGCGATGCAATCTCATTGCATTTTCATGCATGTTCCATCTGTCCGTGTTTATCTGATCAGGATTTCACAGTTTGAAGATGCAGTTGGATTTGCCGTTTTCTCTGCCCAGTCCAGATCCTCCCATGTGTCTAGAAGCCCTTGTGACCCACGTTAGTTCCTTCAGAAACACTGACACAAACCACAGGTTTTTATCAGCTGGGCTCCTGAGCTACTTCATATGTCTTTGTCCTTTACAGTTTTCCCGGGAAAGATAACTGCAGCCATGTTATGTTTCTGATAAAGACTCACAATTGCACGACCACACGTGCACATGTCAAGGTAAAGACACAGATTAGGATTGTGCTGCCATGGCAACACTGATGATGGAGTTTGTTGATGATACAGATCCTTGTTTGCAAATCTATTGTGTTCATCCCCAAAGCAAGTTATTTGTCTACAGTACGGGTGAAAAATATGACTCTACAGTTAGTAAGAAGTAAAAGTTGCATACATTTTAAGTTGGTCATAGTCATTACAACTTCTCTTCAAACTTCACTGTACAGAATGATGTGAGGGAACATCTCATTTACTTCGGCTGAGAGCGGAAAGCTTCCCTGTTCTGAGTGAGTCGAAGGCAGATTATACCTGGAGGAGATTTATTTTTTAAATGTCTTCAAATAAGTCTGGGGCTGATCTGTAACAAATTTACCCTTCAGAATGCTCGGCACAGAAGTCAATCCCTTTTTTTTTTCCATTTACGTTTTGGATTTCAAGACAGGATATGTCTATGTAAAGTTACTGACACTGTTGTTAAAAAAAAAAAAAAGAACCCCGACAGCAAATGTGACGTCATCTCAGTGGCCCAGTTAGTACAAATGAAACTTTCTCCAGCAGTAAAGATTGGCCCCTTTGCTGCACAACCCCTGCAGACTACCTCCTCTAGGCAAGACAGCCATGACACAAGTCATCTTTCCTTAAAAAGGACACATCTCTTTCAAGCCTGTTATTAGCACCCTTGTGCATAAAGTCTGTTATGCCTATTTCCCTTTCCTTTTCTGTCTCCTTCCTATCTCCCTTGCTCCCTCTACGAATCACTGAGGGATCCTCTTGAAATTTGCCCCCGTAGCTATTTTGAAACCATATCGGACTGGCTGGCTTGGCCACTGACTCATTTCCGCCTTATAACTGCCTCATTATGTGTCACAAATCAATTATGGATGAAAAAAAACTGCAAATACGCACAGTGGCCCTTTCATGTGTCAAACCCTACAGCTTGCCACAAACGCACAAAGAAGAGACGAGGAAGTCAGGGGAAATAATATGGAGGACAACAGGCGGAGCTAGAGTTTGCGTATGTGCACACATCTTTCCCCCCCAAGGTTTTATTCATTAGCTGACCTCTGGGGTAGTTTTGCAGTTGCACTAATTTGCTTTCGTTTGTGAGAGCGAGCTAATATCAATCTTATGTCTGAGATGTACCAGAGTGGTGGCAAATCTTTTTTTTTTTTTTTTAGCGCCTTCAGTCTTTATGCTAAGTTATGCTAAACTGGTATGACACCAGTTCTATGTGCATAAACTGATTAAAAATCCTCTCATGTTATTCTCAAAATGTTCTTTTGAGAACATTTTGAGAACACTTCTCTCGCCCCCCTTTAAGTTTGGACCAAATCCTCTCACACCGTCTCCATTTTTGCATCCGTTCCTTGCCTGCTGAACTATTTTTGTCCTCCTCTCTCCGTCTGTCTCCGTTTCTCACTCCTTCACTCTCCTCTGTTACCCACTGTTCCCTGTCTTCATCTTACCCTTCCACATTTTCACACACGTTCCCCTCCTGCTGGGCTCTGTCTGTCTCCGTCTCCTCCTTATCCTTCACTCTTTGCACTCGCGTGTTCTCAAGTCTCCAAGGTTAGGAATACTAAATTACAGGCTACTGAAATCTCCTTGAGGATAAACTCCTAACCTTGAGCGCGTGGCATGGCCGCCGCTCTGCTGATCTCATGCTCCGACCTCTGCTGTGACATTTTTGTTAGTTGGGATGTTTATGCGCGTCTCAGGGCGGATATGCAAAATAATTAATTTCCGGTGCCATGTGTGACGGCCTGCCACGCTCCCGTTCTCTCCGAAGAGAAAGAAATCGCTTTCCCTTCATCTTCCCTCACTGCATCTCTCCATCAATTCCCCTCTCTCATTCCCTCTCTCCCTCTTGCTTCAGAAGTTGTGATTGTATTCGGGGTAAAAGTGGAGCAAGGGCAAGGCAAGGCCTCCTCCTCCGAGGCGGCGGCTGCTGGCCATTTAGACAGCGTTGAGCATAAAACACACAGGCCTTGGCATATCACTGAGTCCCTGCACGCTAGAGTAGCAACACCATCCGTGCATTATTACACTGACTGAACACAGTGCTGTGCACAGATTTATGCTCAGTCACAGAAGGGGAGTGTGCCCATGGGCAATGGCCATGTAAAGTTGACATGGATGGATGGATGGATGGATGGATGGATGGATGGATGAGTAAGTAGGTAGGTAGGTAGGTAGGTAGATTGTAAATAAAATGACTTACCTGTTTTGTAGAACACAAGATGTCGCAGGACCAGAAGCGAAGGAAAGAAAGAAAACATAACCTTAGTTGACACATACAGTAGTTATGTATTTACTCATGCAGAAGTTGGAATATGAATAATGCTGGTAGTGCAAACAGTAAAAAGCTGCATAATAGTAGTATGATCACAACAGGTTTGTCAACACAGGTTTGAAAGTGCCTATATACAGACAGACACTAGCCATTCATTTAGTCAGACTAGTAGATATTGCACTAAATACCAAACAATTGACAAAATCGCGACTAAAATGAACAAAATCAATTTGCAGCCAAAACTGCGTGTGCTGTTGTTTGCGCCATTGCCTTAAAAAACAAAAACCCAAGGACAAATTGTGGTAGGAACACTAGAGAAAGATTTAAACCACTGCATCTTAGGGCAGAGCCTTTCAAACACCCCTGTCAGGATGAGCCCTCTTTGGCTGACTTCTCTGCGTGGGGAAGCTTCGCTACAATCCTGTTCTCCTTCCTCTGAGATTTAATAGACCTTCCACAACAGAGACATGACAGCACATCTCTGCTGATTTAAGGAGGCTTGTGAAGCTACATTGAAGGAGAAAATGCCAGCAAACTGTTTGCAGTACACGAGCCCTTTGTTTGATAAGAGAAGAGCTGTGTGAATAGAAACCAAGAAGGCAAGCGGTTTCATCTGCAAGTTGTTCATAATCAAATGCCGTGTTGGCTTTGAACTTAACTGAACCACACAAATGAAGTGTTGTTGTTTCTTAACGGGTCGTCGGGTTAATTGGATGAGAATGCGTGTGTTCGACTTTCTAGCGAGGCTCAACAGCAGTGAGGACAGCATGAGGATTTGTGTTGCGGGTAGGATTAAAGAAGGATTGTGAGTTTTATTTATTTTTTAAATCCCGGTCCTTAACGTGGAAAGATTTCTTTAAAGCAACTTTCACCGTTGAGTATTTAAACATTGCATGCAGTTGACATACATATATTTTGCTGCCAACAGCACTCACACACACAGAGACAGGCTGGGAGAGAGGCCTAGTTACACAGACCCAGATATAGCAAGAAAATGGAGAAAAAATAATTAAAAAAAATGGAGAAAGAATCAGGCAGCAAGAAACTTTAGAAAGTGTGTATTTGCATAATCTCTTCTTTGCAAAGAGTCTAGGGGAGGAATAATAAGCTAGAGAAAGCTATCATCTGCCAACACAGTGCTGAGCCAAACCCTTATGTGTGTAAATGCAGCTTGCAAGCAATACAGTAGCTCTCAGTACTTCTTTACCGAGTTGCATGTTCAGTCTTATTCACCTCGTGTGGTTGTCAAATGCACTGGATTTGCCTGAAGACGTAAATGAAAAAAATGGCCAGTTGATGACTTAACCACTGCCCTGAGAATATATAGACCTCTTGTATTTGCCTACAGAAGACCGACCTCAACCTTCTTTGTCATACATCGCATATATGGATCTGAATAACCGTTCATCTCTTATTCACGGTGACACTTCGCCGGGGAAATCAGTAGAGGAAGCTCTGCTGTGCTAGGACTAACTGACAGCACTCACTTGTCGCGTCTTTGCGCCTTAGCAGTGAAGCAAGTTCAGTAAAATCCCAAAATGGCAGGAGATATTCCTAAGTGTGGGTGTCAGTAAAAGAATTTTGCATGAGATATAGAGATATAAAATCTTTACCAGCATTAAAAGTCAGTTCAAAGCAGGCTGGATTGTCAGTGGGCCTTCACAATTTATTGTGTCTTTGGGAGGTTTCTGTGTGTAGCGTGCGCTGTAGATAGGAAACACCATGCGTCAGTGATTCACAGAGATGTAATGTTTATGATTTTGGGTTTGAGTTTTTATTTATTTATTTATTTTTTGGTAAAGACTGTCTGAAGAGTGTGGAGAAAGATGTTGACTATGACTACTTCTCTCTAGTCCATTACTCTTCAGTTGCCTTACTAACTTTACCGGAAACATGAAACAGATCATAGTGTTTGTAGGTGACACTGATATTACATCCAAGAGCGGTGTTATCAAAAATTTTAGAGCAATATCCTTGGATGCAAGGTCTAAGCGTTAAGCTTGGGATGATTCTCAGACCTTAGAAGCTCTTGCTGGTGATAACAGGAGTATTTCTGCATGCAGTGGGGTGTCTGAGCCTAATCTGAAAATCGCCAGCGTCTAGAACTGGATCATGAGATTGCTGAGACGCCAGTGTTAAGGAATCGAGGTGACACGAGCCTTTTTAGAAGATCTGGACGATTTTATTTTTTATTTTTTGTACATCAGTGACAACATGAAGAATTGTTTTACCAATTTCAAAAGGCTGCTGTCAGTACAGATAAACCTGCCTGCCCATCAATATGCGCCTGGATGGACATAAAGGGACTAGTATAACATTTGAGGGATTTTTTAGAATCGGCCATCAACACACCAGCCAGGAGGAAAGAGAAAATGGACGGAACATGATGGACAAGGGGAATTAGAGCATGCACACTGCATCACTAATTTGTCTTTAAGTGGAAGGCTCATTAATTGTGATTGACTTCAAATAGACTGGAGGAGGCAAACTGAGGGATATTTACAATCAACTTGCAATGAAGCTGAAGTCTCGGCCTTGTTTCTAGAGTTCAGCTCTCCGGCTGCTTTATATTGCGGATGTCTCGTTGTGCACCCCGAGGGCCCTGGTGCTGAGCGGATGCTGCAATCCTTTGAAATCTACCGAAAAAACGTGAAGGGTGAGATATCACTGGCTCGTTGGTGTGCAGGGAGGGTTTCTAGTTTCCATTTAGCGGGCGACAACCTGCTCCGTGTGCTTATCCGGCAGACATCGCATAGGTGCCTGAACACACACATATTTGTATTGCTCAGCTTGTGAGGACCTAACACTCCCTCTCTGTACCATAACTGTAAAGCTGCAGACCTAACCGTACACCTGTCCACACCAACAGACACAAGGCAGCACCCTATTTTCAGAGCCGGTATGATTATCTACCAAAATAAAACAGTGGTCCTAGTTGTTAAATAATAATATAACCCAAATTCATCACCGACTGCGCTGACTTTAATCCTGTAAGGCCTGTTCCCTGTTCTTCCTGTGAGCCTGACTTGATGTGGTGGGTGATATAATATGATTGTCTGGTTGAGTGGGTGTATCCAGGAAGCCCGCTTGGTTCAGACCAGATTGACTATTTAAATTCCACTGCGGAGACGTTTCTTTCCAGCTCCATCATCAACACCTACACAGCCATGCATACCAATCTTTCTGGCTGTCTGTAATCTGGTCTTTGCTTTCTTAAAGTCATCTTGAGATGTTTTATTTTTATTTTTTGGAGTGTGGAATGAATACACCTTCTTTGCCAAAGGATAACATTTAACTTTTGTTGCAAGTGCTAATGGACTACAGCACTGCACCAAGCAAAAACTGCAGTTCTTCAAATGACCACCTAAGGCTGGCTCCAAAAATGAGTCAGATATATGATAATTCTACTATGAATCATCTGTTTCATCTATAGATCAAGTCTATGCATCTATAGAATCTATACAATCACAAAGTTATGCATAAATAAACGTATGGCTACTTGTATGAGTGACAGGCGTCTCCAAAGCACTTCCAACATGGTGATGACCAGAGCCACCACACTGGGTTTCAAAACCAATCTGTGGAAAAGAGTTTTACAAGAGTTAACCCATTTCTATATGCAGTCAGTGGTAGACTTGTGGGCTAGGTTTAAGATATTCAGCTACAATCTCTTCAGTCACCCGATTACTACACGATACTGATGAACCACAGCTACCTTGCTGAATTCCATTCTCTTATTTGTCCCTAAACCTGATCTGTCCAGCAGCTGCTAACTGTTCCTAATGGTTACATGCAATTTGTTTAAACAGTACAACTGTCCCACATGACTGTGGAGGTTACTGAACTGTAAGAAGGCTTCTGTGTATTATTAATCTTATTAATGTTCCTCATTTTCTCCTTGAGGCACAATCTTCTCTGCTTTTTTCTTTTTCATCTGGAGCAGATCAACAGTGTTGGGAAAAGTGGTGAGGATGCAGATGTAAGCAAGTTTTATTCCTCAGACGGTACACACACACACACGCACACACTGGAGATGCACACAAATAATGTGCACACCGACGTATACATGCAAATACCCACTTTACACACAAATCCCAAACCACAGCGAGGTCAGGGCCCTCGTCTACAGTGAGAGTAAATAAAGTTGTTCTCATTTTAGCCCAGTCTCTTAGGTGTCTGCGTGTCCACCCCTCTGAGCTTCCTCACAGGACAGTGTTAATAGACACCGTACTGCTTTTAGCCACAAAGTCAAAGTAGCTGTTCGCACGAAAAAAGAACAGCATTAGCCGCAATCACAACACACTGTTATTTGTCTACTTCCTGCACGTCTACTTGGCAATATTCAGCGTAATAATTCTAGTGTCTCGGCTGCATTTACAACGCTGAGAGAGCATAACAATAAATCTGTCTAGATCTGCATCTCAATACAAACAGCAGAGGAGCAATGATTCATGCCACGATGTTCCCCGCTCTGCTGTAAATCTGCTTTATTGCAGCTTCATAATACAGGGAAAATATCCACATTTCTTTGTGTTGGAAATCAGCACGAATTTGCTCAGTGATGAAGCAGCACAATGGAAGTAACAGACCTATAAGGAAGGGCGTTGTAGATAACTTTATGTCACAGATGTCTTAACTCACCATAGAGGCTATTCAGACAGTTTAAAGATTCAATTCTGCCCAGTTCTTGGTAGAAATTCCCTATTCATAGCATTCGCAGTGTATTTTAATCTGAAGCCCTACTACAATGGCAAATTAAAACACAGTTGTATCTGAATGAATGCTACCAGATACTGTATCATAATCCTTGTCTTGGATCGATAATAAAATAGACAAATATCCCTATTTTTTCCCACATAATTTGCATAAAGCAAATTGTCAAATGGTTATTTATCATCACAACATTTAATGCACACTCCTGTTCTTACCATTCCTTCTTGACTATTTCATGCATTTATTGAAAGACCCAAACACAAGTGCGCATATATATATTCTGAGATTTACATTCTGTTCTGTCTGCTCGTGTATAAAAATAAATGTCTCCTGCATCTGTGAGACCGATTCCCTAAGTGCATCCATTACCGTTTGCGTGCGTGTGTCTGTGTGCGCGTGTTTTGCAGTCAGTTAACCATGCACACACACAGACTCAGACAGACAGACAGACGGGGGATCATGTCTCCTGACAAATGCTCATACAAGACCTTGTCACGGCATGGGGACGACACCACAGAGCTCGCACCAGAACATACAAATTGTGCAGGGACCAGACATGCGCAAAACACAATCCAGGTTTGCACGCACACACGGACATATACACACCGGCGCACCGGACCAGCTCGGCGTATTGGCTGCTCATCCCAGTCGAGAGGGCCTTTGATCACACATCAAACAGATAACAACCTGGGAGACAACACACATGCATGAGTTCACGCGCACGGCCGCTCGCATACATGTGCCGAGAAACACTCTCACGCACGGCAGAGTGTGAAGATTTTTGTGCAGCACAGGTTGTTCCCGGGACTGAATGAGAAGAAGGGTAAGAGCAAAGAGTGGCGTGGAGACACCCTAGAACAGATGGATGGAGAACGTGTGAGAGAAAGATAGAAAAAGAAAGCGCCAGCCTCACTGCACGTTGGTTGCCATCTCTGGCCTGAGGATTTTTTTTGTTTTTCTTTATATGTCTTTCTGGTTTGTATTATATTCTCTTCACATTATTTTCAGAAATGTATTAGCTCATGCTTATGATTTAAAAATACAAACAGGAACTATAAATGCTACAGGCCATAACAATGTTAATGATTCATGAGAGTAATATCTGTTTTTACGGATATGTTTTGACGCAGCGTGCTTCAGACTAATATAAAGGGTTAAACTGATGTTAAAATCAATGAGAAATGAAAATGACAAGCCTCAGAAGTGTTCTCAGGGAGGCAATCAGCTTTATTTTCCATCTGGGGCTTGTGGCACCAAACTCATGCTGCAGCTGCCGAGTTCTCCCACACACAGATTTGAGGAGAGGAACTCGCTGTAACTACAACATGCCCATATTCAAAGGATTTTATTCATATCTGATTTGCATAAGCAAACATTTTCCCCGAATATCAACAAACAACCACGGACAAAGACGTACTGTACATGCACATGCACATTAAGGATACGGAATTATGCACACGTACACTCACGCAAACCAGGCATGAATGCTGCCGCAAATTATGCACACAGACACACAAACACTCCAGAAACAGCTCTCTAATGCGAAAGCAGCTGAGTCTTTAATGAGCAGGATAATGTAGGCGGCTGTTTTGAAATTCCGCTTCTCGTCTGCACCAATCTCCAATTCCTCACCTCCCTCGCTACCTCCCTCTCTCCCTCTAAATCCCTTTCTTCTGCCTCCCCGCTCTCCTCCTTTTCCTCCTCCTCTGTCTAGCAGCCGCAATACAGTTTTAATTGCTTTCTGAGTCACCTAATTCCTCTGAGGAAACACATGTGAGGAGAAGAGATGGAGAGAAAGACAGGGCGAGGTGGTATATTTAAACATTTAAAGACTCAGACGCGCACACTGTTTGAGTCTGCCTTCCCTCCTTTCTTCCCCTCCTCTTCAGTCTTTCAAACGTTTGATTGCCTGAAACTTTTCTCGCATAAAAACGCGTCCTCTCTTACCCACAGAACTGCGGAAGCCGTCTTCAGAATTGGCAAACCTCCTGTTTTCTCCTCAGCTGTAATCAATTCTACATCTCTCTGACAAAAGTATCCCAGTATGTACTAAATACTACCTCCCACTGCACCAGGTGTTAAAAACCTGTGCATGATTCTAATGAAAAAAAAAAAAGAGTTACATACCTCATTTTTTTCCCATGGATATGAAAGAAGACAAATGTTCCTTCCTTTTATTTCTCTGCTGGCTCGGTGTCTTTTTGTAGGCCAACCTAAGAATGTGTAAGCTATTCCCTTCAAAGGAACTGCAGCAGCAGCAGCAGCAGCATCGTTTGCGTGGTTATAAATTACATTATATGGTTGCAGCACAGCAGCTAATTAGCCAGATACACCCTGATTATGTCACTGATTGCTCGTGTGTCGCACGCACCGCTCAGAGTTGGAAAAGGTGGCTGGCTCTGGTATTTGTGCTTGATTCTCAACTCTGCAGACATTTTGGCAAACAGGCTTATCGACCTGCTGCGCATTAGATGAGCAGATCCATTCCGCTCAAATATCTGTCCATTAAGTATAAAGCTGGAGCAAGGAAGCGGTTAGCTCTTCTGGAGACTGGGAGCAGTGGGGAAACGCTATCCTGACTCATGCAGGAACCTCTTCTTGGCTTGGGTAGGGAGCTTCTAGTCAGGTCCTGCATTATTTATACTGCCCAATATAAAAAATAGATTAGTAAGAGTTTTGGTTTGTCCAAAAGTCTGCCAAAAGTCTTGAAAGTAAAATAGATACCTAAAAATATGTGAAAAGTGAACTGAATAACAGCAAAATCAACGTATTATACGTTAAACTGATATCAATCATCATCTCATATCGACACAATCCACTGAAGATGTTGGCAATTCTGAGTCAGACAACAATGGAGAGCTGCCGTAAATCAATAATAATATTAAAAAAAAGAGTGGATGGATAAAAAAGCTTCCAGAGAGCAAAAGTAGGTGACTAGCAGTCTGATGAAAGAGGCCCTAATGTAAAAAGGCAGATACACATAGGAGATTAAGTAAAATGCTCAATAAAGCCGACGCAGTCCTTTCAACTCTCCTCGACTCTTTCGGTTTCTCCTGTTTTCTCATTCAGGCTTTGAAGTTGAAATCGAGGTCCTCTGTTCATACGGCAGTGACCAGACAGAATTGATTTGGTGTTGATTTGGCGCTGATGAAAGTGAAGATGTGTCAGCGTAGCTGTGTGTGTCTGTCCGGGTATTCGGCATCCAGAAAGTCCTTTTGGTAGTCAGTCCACATGCAGCATGTCCATGTGTTCGAAGGATAGTAGTAATTTTAATTTCACTGGCATCTGCTGTCCAGCTGATTGCCCTTCAGCTCAGACAGTCCAAGCGGTGTGCTGTAACCTTAATAAGACAAAGGGTCTCTACTTCACTCTTTTCCTCAGCATGTGACATAAACAGCTTCATTGACTTTTGCCCTTTAACTATTAATGTGATTATATCACCACTGCTCTTTTCTTCCTCCCTTGCTTTTATTTGCTTGTTTTTACATAACTCTGTTCGTTTTCTGTTCCCTGTGGTTTTCGCTTACTCGTCGCTCTTGTTTACATCCATGTGGGATAATTGGGAATCAGCTGCAGTACGTGGCAGCGTTATGGACCCCTAATTCAGGCATGGTATCTGTTCATGATGTGTTTATCGTGTCTGTCTGGCTCCTGTCACTTTTAATAATAATAATAAAAAATAAAAAAATGACTTCAGTTAAGTGTTAAAACTTTGCTCTCCAGAGGACTGAAGGCAACAAACAGTGCTGCCCCAAATTACTGACAGTCTTGGTGTGTTTTGTTGAGTCAGCCTGTTCCCATGTGTGCGTGTGTGCGCATGTGTTTGTGTGCCCATGCTGGTGTGTCTGCTGGTTTTCTGTTTAGTGGCCTAGTGTACGCAAGACCGTGTCTTTGAATATAAAATAAAGCATGGGCTTCTGAGCTGGTACCTTCTCGCGTGCCAATGAATTAAACATTTCCTCTCTGATCGACCTCACACTCACCTCAACAACCAGTTAAGTAGCCGGTGAGTAGAAATTCAGAAGACATCTGTTCCAGCACTGCTAAATAACAAAGTCGAAATTCTGAGTGCGTTGCATCGATGGCCAGATTGACTTCTGCCCACTTCAATATTGAATATTGAACTGGTTATGTGTCTCGTATTCTATTCCTTTATTATACATTTTTTACTTTGCTCTGCTTCTTTGATTTCAGTAAAGTTTATATCCCTACTATTGTGTCGTCTGTGGACCAGTCAAGGTGGGCGGTAGAGTGACTCAGCTGGTGAGTTTTTTCCTCTATTTGACATGTTCTCCTATAGATTCTCCCTTAAAGTGTTTTCAGCCTTTTGTGTCCAGACACCCGCTCTACCTTTCCATTAAACAGACATTTGCAGCATTTTAGCATGCATTAGGGTCCTTGCGGCTCTCTCTCTCCGACTATAAAGGCTTGCAGTTCATTGGCTTACATTATCAAGCATCACCAGACGTGTCTTCATTTAAATTAGAAGCTGGATGTTCATATGAACATGGTAAAACTAGGCTGAATCTTTTATGGTGCTCTTTTGCATCACTGCCCCGTGTCACACTTTCAATACATACAAATCAGCCTTGTTCCAAACATGCGTACCAGAAGTCTCATTTCATTACACCTGCTACTGCTTAAGTTATTTCATACCACCACAAATGTCATTTGGAGCCCACTGCTCTCCATCACACTGATTAACTTCACACAAAGACCTGCTCAAGCAGCTGCAGGTGTGCTGTCACGTGACCTCATCAGCGAGGAATGATGGATCAGCCCTATCTGCCCTGACTGATCACTGCACTCACACCTTTGACAAATAAAATGGAATAGTTCTATTCCTGTCGTTAACAGTGGTCATCGCACTGTAGGACAAGCCAGAATGCAGTGGGAGCACACCGGTACTGGAGCTTGTGATTCTTCTTTTTGTCTCTTTCAGTCTTCAGAAGAATCCAAGTATGATAACAGTCTGTGTGCCAGAAGCATGGATTAGTAAATGAATGCAAAGCTTCCAGTGCATTTCTCCCCAATCCACAGCCCAGGTGACTCGTCCGAAGGCGCGCAGAGCTCGGCAGTGCATAGCCCGAGCCCTTCAGCTACATTAGCTCCTGGATCTCTTTGCAATCTCTGCAAAGTCTGCAAAGCACCCTAACTTTTCTGTTGTCTTCAATCTCAAATAATGGGAAACGGCATTAATCAAACCCCAAAGCTGTTGTTCTGATTGAAGGGGAATTTAGATGGAGGAGGCACATCGTTCAACACAAAAGAAGCACACAAACACACAAACACATGCACTATTTACAACAGCAGTCCTTGAATTGCAGTTGCAGATCGACAGAATTTTGGCTTTTCGTCGATAATATACACACACAATCCCCTCCATGTTCTCTTTTCCCTCATCTGCTGTCCTTCCTTTCTTCCTTTGTAATACATTGTCCTACTGGATAGATATCCCCTCCTTTTATTTTACCAGAGGCAGATATACAGCAGTTTCCAGTTGCCCAGTTGCCACCTGCCATCGGCTGATCAAAGCACACGGTTAGCTGCAGGAGAAAACCTCTGGACCTGGTAAAGTTTCAGCAGTCTTGATCTTCTTGGCTTGCACATTTGGTGAGCAGCACCAGTCATGCTCTGTGTTTCCACAAAGTAGAACACTTGTGACCGCTTCAGTTCACTTCACTGGAGTAAAATGGGCTTTCAGGGGTGAGAGCGAAAGAGGGAGAGAGAGAGAATGGGAGAATGTGCTCAAATGACCCTGCATTCGATTGTACGTGCAAAATCTGATGCATGTGACGTTGCCCACATATCACAAGAGTGGAGGACAAAGAGGAGAGAGAAAGAGGAAGAGAGAGAGCGGGAGGGAGACTGTGAGCGAGTGCTGCACCTACACCTGCCAGGTGACTCTCGAACAGATGGCCAAATCTAAATACAGCACCACGGGCACTGAAGACAGCGGGCTGACACTGTGAGTGTGTGTTCGCGTGCTTGTGCACTTTTGTGAGTCTATGTAAACTTGCGCATGGATGAGGTTAGGGATGAGCTCAGAGGTGGAGCACAGCCAGCAACCCAGCAGCAGACAGCTGGCTGCAGGTTCGAGTCCTGAGGTCCAGCCCCTGTGGGTCTGCGCATATGTCCATGTGCTGTTAGCAGCAGACCTTACTGTATGTAAAGCACTTTGAACCCAGGGGGCTGCAAACGCACACGCTCTGCACATTGCTCTTGAAGTGACTACCTTTAGTATTTTAATATAACTAAACTTTCTGATGATGAAAGGTTGTAAATGGCTTTTTGTTTTTATTTTAGTATTTTAAATTAAAGGAAGGGATGGACTGTTTGCAGCAGCACCAAAAACTAAAACATCTGAACAACCATACGAGTGCTGCTTATGAAAAGCGAACAGAGATGAAATGAAGTAACATCATGATACATTCACTGACATCTGTACATCTCCATCAAAGCTAATGCACTTTTAAACGGGATCTTAAGGTGGCAATCTGAAGATCGCATTGGCAGCACCAAATAGGATGTAACAGCTGATTTGTTTTTAAGCCTTCGATCCAAATGGAGTCAGCAGCGAGTGTGAAATCGCTGACACTGGAGCCAAACCTAAACCAAAACTGTTTTATGATCGTTAGCACTATTTTATTTTCTGCCAAGGTAATGGTAACTTGAACTTTTGTTGGAAAGTTTTCTTGCAGAAAATATTCTGCTGCATTAGCTCATTCTAACCTGCTGGATGGTGCAGCTCTTTTTAACTGTGCATGGCTTGTGATTTAGTGCAGGACTAGCTTGGCAAAGGCAAACTCAAACCTTACCAGAATTAGCCTGTTTCAGCTGATACAGAGAAAAAAATACCTCTCCATGCAACTACATAATCCTACAAATGATCAGAGCCAATTTGTAGTAATCAAACTCAACTGAGATGACATATATGACTATGTTGCTGTTACTCTTCTGTCCATAACTGCATAAAGCCTGTCCAAATGATTTGATTAGCCTGGCAGATCTTCGCCGGACCCTAATGAGCTCCAACAAAGCAACCCCAGACTAACTTTTTACTGAAAAACATATTGTGGACAGGGGAAGTCAGGCTAGTTTTCAGACTAGCTAGGGATACAGAGCTTGGGATACTGTAAATGCAAAGGCTTCACAATTTCATCAGTATCTCAAGTGTAATTATGTTACCCCATTTGGTAATGATGTGAAAAAATGTTAATATGGCATCTTTCATGAGATAATTATTAATCATGCCATCACAAACTAAACTGAACATCTTACTGCTATAAATCTGTGACTGACTTTAACTGTGACTATTTTCATCAGGACTTTAGGATTCGGGGTCAACTCAGAGTCAGCTTTGTTCTGCACGAACACTGATACTTCACAGCATCAGTCTCTCTGCTGGCTGAGTTTGACTCCAACTAAGAGGAAGACAAAAAGTGCCGATGTCAAAGCCACGTCGGGACAAATACCTGGCAATGTTCGGTAATTTGTACTGGGGTTGTTGAAGTCGCCAGGGCTTTAAATCCTTTGCAAATCTGCCACGGCTGCTGGGGTAGGCCAGTCACACTGTGACAGCCGTGGGTGCGGTGATACTCATGATCAGAGGCTAATCCTGCACTGAATTTGTTCAAGACAGTTTTATGCTGCAGCATGAGTAGCACTTACTTAAGCATGAATAGCTCTGTGGAGGAGTATTTCTTTCAAATGGAGGAGACGCTAGAAAGAGGCAGACATTTGTTTAACCCCCCAAAAAAGTACCAGTAATGATCCAGCCTACCGTGACAGCCATGATAGGCTGGACCAGTCATGATAGGGTGGATATCACTTTTTAATCATTTTAAATATTTTTTCTGCTTTTCTCTTCCTCTATCTATATAGAGAGAGACAGTGTATGTGTCATCATTCTAAATGTTTCGTTTGATTTGTATGCTTTCAGTTAAACAATTGTGAATGAAGCCCTCTGAACAGCTTTTACCTTTAGCAGATTATTATTATTATTTTTTTTTTTCACTAAATGTAAAATTAATGATCAAACGCTGACAAGTCTTTTTGTTCCTTGCCCTGCGACCTCAGCCACACAGTCATTTAATGTTCCCTGAGAATCTGGGAGCATCTTGGTTTTGACATCTGCGCTTTTCTTTCCTTCGGTACATTAGTCGCTTCCGTCTTTGTCATAATACGACTTAGAAGAAAGTAAATGTGGGTGGAAAAACGTCACACTTGTGCAAATACACAAGCTGTAGTTTGTTAATAATTGATGTCCACTACTTTCAGTACTTGCTTTGCCACTGGGTGGGGGGGGGGACTTTGATTCACATTGACTTTACTCACCCATACACGTCCCTGTACAGAAAAGTAGAGAAATTCTTACTCTGTGTGAATGAGCTACAGGTTATCATCTCATACGTTATGTAAGTTTCTAGGCGTTTTCCTCAACTGAAAGCTTAAAGGCCACTAAGTCTGCCTTTCATAGCTGAGGTTTAGAATAGTAACGTGCACTCACTGTAACAGTAAGTGAATTAGACTAAGCAGTAAATTGCTTCAGCCAAGCGTCGGATTAATACAGACGTACACGTGTAGAATTCTGCCCATGTTGAATATACAGTATATTATATGCTTCTTAGTCTTTCACATCCACTAAAGCAAAGTGTCACATCCCCAAAATGAAAAATGCATTATTGCTTCAGTCACATAATGAATAAAAAATAGTTTCTACCTAATCACGCACATGTAATTTCTATGTAAATCTAATTCTTATCATACTCGGATGAGCCGGGCAAATCAACATGCACATGAATGAGTTTTTTTATAAGATGCACCAACTATGCAAAACAATGCACAACACTTTGTTTATCCTCTTTTATGTTTTGCACATGTCACGACTGCTTCCAGCACTGATGGCCCCACATATAGGACAGTTAAGAGATGTAGGCTGTGGCCATTTTGACTGTGCCCCTGTTTTACTCTACAAACTCTAAAAGCGCGTTTTAATTTGTTGTTGTTTGTTTCGGAGCCAAACTTTGTGATTGCTGCTTTGCTTTCAATCTCCAAATTTCAAATGCACCTCTTAGCTGGCCCAACATAAAACACGGACGCACACAGACATGCGCAAGCACAGAAAAACAAACTAAGCCAACAGACAAGGCTGTGGTCAGTGACAGCTATTCCTGTATTAGCACAGTAGGGGTTATTTTCTTCGCTCGCATCACTCAGACAGCCTGCAAACATCGTAATAGCTAGCCATTAACAGAGCATGTAGCATCCGGTCAACATGCCCCAATTAACCAATCAAGGTAATGAAACACAGGACAATAACAATGCAGAGCTACCAGCAAGTGCCAGCAGGAGTGCAGTTAGTTTGTATACAGAACTTTTGTCATTTGTGGGTGATGGTTTTGTCAGTTCTTCTTGTCTTTTTTTTTGCCTTGTGTCTGTTCTTTCCTCTTGCCATAGTCTCTCAGAAACAAAGGATGACAGATGTTTTCCAAGCCAGGTGTGACAAGCAAACAGACAAGGCTTGTTTTCATGTACGAAATGACTTCTAGTCTCCTCTTAGTAAATGCTCCCCCCTCCTCCTGTCTCCAATCCTCACCACCTCCGTCTTCATCATGTGTGCGTAAGGGAGTCTCGAGGCTTCCGCAGGAAACAGCAGGTGGAACAACCCAGAGGAGTCCACCAGCTTCTGATAAATGAGTTCAAATGCGAGCTGTTTACCTTGTTTTTTTTTTCTCTGCTTTTTTTTTTTTATACCCTTGCTTCCCGTGCATTTGCTTTCCCAGCTTTCTGTGAAGTTTGTTATTCTTCCTCTCATCAGAGATTCAGGGTTCAACCCAAGATGTTTTCTAAATTCTGCTTATGATAAGACAAACCAAGATACATGAATAGATATTACCACAAATGAACCCTCACTGTTAATCCCAGTGGCATGGAGCCAACTCCAGTGGTAATCCACACCATGCTCTGCACAACACCTGGAACATTTTACTCATCTATTTTTTGTTTGTGTAACAATGTGAACAATTTTTTGGTTACACTTCTAATGGAAAGGAACTGTTCATGTCACACCAATCTGTCTTTCTACTACTTCACCAATACTATACGGTTTCCATCATATACCAATCAGTTACAGAACACTGTCAAGGATTGAAGGATTCTTTATTGTCATTTCAACACATGTTGGTACATGAGTCATGGTGAATACTCTCTTTTTATCCACTGATCATTTTGAAGGCCTTTCTGACAGAGGTGTGACCTCTGACATGAAGAGCTGTTTGGAGGACAAATGAATGCTTTATGTTTCGAATAGATGGAAATTTCTGAAGAGGTTACAAACTGTTGCCGTGCCACGCTTCACACTTTGTTGCACCGTGTGTATAGAGGTACATTTCCAAAAGGCATTTATAGTTCAGAGATTTCCTTCATTTCAGTCCAACTGTGGGCAAGACACAGAGGACATGGCAACCAAATGCTGCTTTCCCCTTGCAGGAACACAGTGATGAGTCATTTCAAGCTTCCCATAACCCAAAAGGAAGAACTTGTAGTGCAAATATGACTGGTTCAGCTTTGATTTTCCACTGTTGGGGGGGTTCAAATGCACGCTAAGTCATTGTTGTTATGTGTTGATGACCTCCTTTGTGGAAGAAAGAGTGAATAAAAAATGACTTGAAGGCCAACATCTCCAGTGGATCTGCTACAATGGTTTTTAAACTAAATGTAGAGTATTTTACTTAACTAAACTACCATTTCATAACCTCATTCCCTCACTGTCAAAAGCATAAAATGCTTTGGGATGATTTCATTGGGGCAGTTTGAAGTTTGTGATCATTTTGAAATGGCTCTTCCTTGGCTGAGAAGGTCAGTGAAATTTCAGCATGCATACTCGAGATAACAAAGAAAGCAAATCTAGAACAGTAGCAAGCGCAGTAACATTGTGCTTTTCAAGACTCCAGTATCAAATCAAACTGTGTCTTCCCTGGTCGCACAGAGAAATGGGAGGGAAAGAGAAAAAGAGAGCATTCCTGGAAGCTTCAGAAAGACAAGATGAAAGAATAGACCGGATGGGATGCACGAGAAAGGAGAGATTGTTGGACCAATTTGTCTTTATTTCCCAGCAGTGTCTGCAAAATAGACCACACTGAAAGACTTTTGCTCTCTGCGCTGTCATTATCTCTCCCGAAAGCCAGGACAGAAGCTCTTAGTGTGGCCTGCTCACTGAAGTCCTCCTCCCTCTCCACTTCCCCTTCTCGTCCCTGTGGATGCAAACACGGGCGCAGATGGCCTTTTTTTGACTATAAATTGGAGGAATGAGACTGTCTGTGACATATATAGACATGTTCACACTGTAGCTGTTGGCTGCCTGGTATGACTAAAAACGGAACAGAAACCTGTCAAAATAATTTGGACTTGACTTATTAACAGGACTACTGCAAATCTGTACTGCAATCTGTTCAGATGAAAAACAAAATGCTCTTGGATGAAATATATGCCCTAATGCTGAAAAGTCAAAAGTAATTTAATACTGTTACAGCTGCTTTTTCCTTATTTATTTATTTTGTTAATAAAGGTTTATTCCATAAATGTACTACGGCATTACCTGCAAAACTTACATATGTATCAAACGGTTTTCTATGGATCACAGTCATTTTAAGAGTCCAAACCATTGACGTATTATGAGTCTTATAGCTAATAAAGGTTAAATGTGAACTATTTTGTACATTTGTGGTTGTTTTTTAATAGTGTATCATATTTTTCTTTTATTACATATATTATTGGTTTGCAGAGAATGTTTTGGTTTAAAAAAGCAATGTGTGTTCTCACAATTGTTATCAGTGCCAAGGCTATTCAGGGTTCATTATGGGGTTTTAACAGATACAAACAAACAATTACCTTTGCGCACATGTGGCTCATCCTACGACCAATCAGAGCCTTTGTTTTAATAACAACAGTAATAATTATTTGATCCCTCGTGGGCATTTCCAGGCTGACCCAGAGCCACCCATGTGATATGACCAGCCCAGCAAATCTTTGCTCTAGCATAATCAGTTCCCAACGGACAGTTTTACGGCACGAAAGAACACGGGGGGCAAGGAAGTTGGTCTGGCTTCCATGCTCCTTATGTGCACCTTGAAATAAATTGTCCCTAATGTCCCTAATTTAAAGAAAAAATGAATTAAATGGATGGAATATTTTTAGAGTGAGCATCACCACAGCCAGACACAGAGACACAGAAACCTAGACGCAGCAACAGAGCTCACCCTCCCATGGTTTTTTGTCAGTTCAAAAACCGTACCTCATTTACAGTGCAGGGCACGTTTTCAAACAACTATACGTTTTACCCCACAAATAGCTTTGCATTATGCATGAGTGTGTTCCTTTTCATGTGTGACGTTGATAGAATGTGGCAAACATGATGTGGGGCGCAGCAAAGTATGTGACATATTTGTCAAATCAGCCTCCGCCATTCAAAGCTTGAAAGTCAGATGTAGGACAAAGACTGCTAACCCAGTAGGGGAAAAAAACAAGATCATTCTTGCGCACAGGGTTGGGAAGTTTTATTTATAAATGTATCACTATCAATTCATATGTGTATTTGCTGGGACTAGTCACCCAGTTTCTGCTAGTGTTGGAATATTTGAATAACAACATTAACATATTAACATTAACACATTTGCTAGAGCTTTTGCTTGGAATCTGGCCCTCTACTTACTAATCTGGACCCGCTGCGTGAAACTGTGGTGGGCACACATTCATTTTCTACTTTTGAAAAATGTGAAATGTTATTTGTAAGTATATACTGCGTGTACACATCCAGAGAATTTATTCTGGGTTAAACTGTGGGTTAAAAGCAGATTAGTGAGCACACTTAGAGAAGCGAGGAGCGATAAAGGGTACAGGAGTAACAGTTTTTTTTAGGGATTAAGTGCCTTGCTCAAGTACACTTCAGCCATGGCTGTAGAGGGGATCCAAACCAATGACAGCGCAGTTCCAAGCCCACATCACGATCTCCCGAAATCAAAAACCGCCTCCTCTTATCACAAAGTTACCTTCCCTCAAATTTTGGCTGATAATATTTATTTGCACTTTATATATATTTTGCATGCACCAGCACCTCTGTTGACCCACTGTACTTCACATTATGTGTGCAGGTGTGTGTGTGCATGCACGAGTGTCCATGCCGACCCGTCTGCATTAGTGTGTGCGTGACAGTGTGTATATTCCTACAGAGACACGCTGTCACCTTCCGGAGCCCAGGTGGCCAGGGTCACATGAGTGCCTTATGCAGACGAGCTGGTGTAGAGAGTCCATCTGGTCCCTTTATACACAGCTCGCGTTTGTGTGTGTGTGTGTTTCTGTGTGTAAAAATGACCTTGCTTGCATTTCGAGACAGTGCTTACAATTGGAATACTGTTTAGGAAAACAGTTTGTTCTAATGGTATAGAACTCTGATAATTGCACTTATAGCTAAATATGTGAGCCTGTACAGGGTCATTTTGTAACAGCTTAAGCTTTAATTTTCTTTGGATTGCTACGAGAAGGTCTAATTATGCAAGAACAGACTGATCAGAGCCAAGACACTGTCAGGGTAACAGGCAGTTTGTCAGGCTTGTTCTGTTCCATCTGCCTTTCTATGGACTTAATGATTCAAATGAGCTCGCTGAGAAATGTGGGGAGAAGTGCAAATATTTTAAAGTCTGCGGTTGCTCCTATAGTCGGCACACAGGCAAACACTTTAAATACTAATATAATTTTCTGCTGATCGCTTAATCTCTTTACTTTTATTTTCATTACAAGCAGCCGGTGAGATTTGCTCACAGGTATTGCATCATGCAGAAGTTTTCTTATGTAAACTGCGCCTTACATTTTAGAGAGGATTATCCTATGTCCCCAGTGTTTTGTTTGTTTGTTCCTCTCTGTTATTCCTTGCTTCCTTTTTAGTTTACACTATATTTAACGTGTCGGATCCCTTCACATGTTCATAGTGTTATCACAGTGATGCCAAATTTCTAGCTCTTACTGTGAATATGAGATCACTGTCTGGTGACTGATTCCATTACTTTACCTAAAAGCTGGAAGGATCACTCCGCATTTTTAACTTGTTAGTCATTGATCTGTTTATATGGGGTTGTGGGGGAAAATGTCAAATTACTGGTGATGTAAATGATGGGGTGGTTGCGTGACGGATGGAGGGCGGCTGCCGGTGTAGTAGGCCCTAAGACAAACTGGGCTCCAGCCTCATTTGCATTTGGCTGACAAGGATGGTATGGATTAGGGGTGGCCCTGGCTGCCCAGAAGTGCTGATGTGGGGAATCGAGCCCAACAACCGGCTGATAAACACATGAACATGAAGAGATCTTTCAGCAGGCTTTTCTAAAACCCAAACATGGATGCTGCTACATGCAAACACACACACCTTGCACTAACACTGGATTTATTCAAACCTGCACAACAGGGGGTTCCAAAAATGAGCTGTGTGATTGTTTTGCCACCTGTATGGTTTTGATCTGGGTCCAAGCAGCAAACTTGGTCAATGTTAAGAAATGCGGTCAGCAAAAGCTTCGTAGTTTGTCAGTCAGCTGTCTCTGCAAGTATCTCTGCTGTCATCATTACTGCTGCTAGCTCAGAATTTAAATCAGCATCTGCTGCAGTCCTAGCCATTATGACGTTTGTCACCGTCTATAAACAAGGCACTGTTCAACTTTATATTTAAGAACGTTTTTGGGAAATATTAACCTGAGGATCTTCCACATGTGTTTGTCTCTGACTGTTGTGAGGAGAACATGTTCCCACTGTCTCCGATGCTCTGTGTTTCTCTCATGTCTCATGCTCTGATTGCATGTGTTCCTCTGCAGGTTCACTCTGCCCAATTACTGATAGTTCTCCTCTCCTAGTTGTCCTGTCTCCGGCTGCTACCGCGTACAGCCAGGGGCCCCCGTGGCAGCACCAATGGTAATTACACCTCAGGAGAGGGAAAAACACATGCACACACAATAACAGCCATGAACACACATGACTAGACACAAAGTGACTCCAGGCTTCTCTGACAGGTTGTCTAATTGCATTTCAAGAATTGATCATTAAGCTGGAAAAGTTCTGGTGCCTTTAAAGCTGTGTGCTAACGCGTGCAGACATGTGCACGTGCCTCCGGCAACCTGGCTGCATTTATGGGACCAAACTGTCCAACAGTGGGAATACGAAATAAGGCAGCACAGGTATTCTGGTATGTTCATTATTTTCATTTCATATTTACTGTCCACAGAAAAGCACATTACAGCAGAAACGACCCTCATAAATAATAGAGCAGTTCCTTGTGCTGTCATGAACTAAAACATAAATTAAATGATCTTTGAGTCTGAATCAGATCCCTAATCCTTCTAATGGTCAGCATTGGAACACGTCTGGTTATTTTACAGATGATATCTTGGTCTGTAAGTTGTCTGTCTTTTTGTTGCTGGACGATGTATTTGTTTAGATCAGTGAGGATTTGCTGAACATTAAAAGAACAGCACACATGCTAACTGTTAACATTTGAAAGGGAGTTGTTTTTTTGTTTTGTTTTTGGCTTACATAAAGTGACCGTTGCATAAAAAACTAAAATACTGCACAAACTATTCACATTTAGAGTGTTAAGAGTGATCCACACTCAGCGGGAGGAGTTATAAAGTTTGATGGCCACCAGCAGGAATGACCGGTGGTGTTCTGTGGTGCATTTTGGTAGGATGAGTCTATTACTGAAGGTCAGTGTGTTGTAGAGTGGGTGGAAGGAGTTGTCCAGGATGGTCTTCCCTTTTACCAGCACCGTAGATTAGTGCAAAATGTTGTCCCTTCAGGATGAAGCCCAATGATGATCCCATGACTGTTATGCCCACAACATGCTCGTGCTTGACTCTGTGCATTGCTTTGGATTATTGTATTACATTACTATTAGTCTCAGCGATGGTGAAGGCAGATGTTGGCATGCACACTTATTTCCCAAATTTGGTAAATGCTACCTGCTAAGCATACACATTTCATTAAATGAAATATTAACATATTGGAATTGTTTTTTAGTTCGATGTTTTACTGAATGTCTATATATTTATCTATATACAAAGTATTATTAACAATACCTTTCCCAGATAACTCCCAGCCTTTCAACCTGAAAGCAAAAGGCCAAGACATGTACTTCCAGTATGACATTTTGGGTTTGACGAAGAGATTTAGGTTGAACTTATTTAAATTATTAGGAGAAGGAAGCAGAAACAGCAAAATGAAAGTAAAGGCTAAAATAGAGGCTGGAAAGTGACAAACAAAATGTTTTTTTAGGTTTCCTTTTGTTTTCAGGTCGCACAGTTTACATACAAGTTTAATCAAACGCAGCACCGTCTTGTTATTTAATTACCATGGCTCCTTTTGATTAAAACAGAATAAGCTTGAAGCTACCTACGCTAATTTTAATTTATTTTTTATTTTTTCACATGAATCTTAAGTCTTAATTTAGTCCCATTAACCTGGTTTCCAACAGCAAACCACACAGAGGGCTGATTTATTATGGATGCAACTCAAAGTGAAATGTGCTGTTAAATGATTTTCATAGCAGCCTGATCCTGGCAGGAATGATTGCTGAGCTGGGACCCAGTACAAAGCTGTAACTAAAGCTTAGGAGGTTTCCATATTCCATACATATCGCATGGTGGGTTGATTCAATTTAGGACAGAGTCTAGCCTTCAGCTGTCTGCTTTGTGTTACAGTATGTTATGCCTTGTGATGTGATCTTGAACGTGTGTGTGAATGCCAGCCTCTCTCTTGCCTCTGACAATGTCCTGATAGCAAAGTATAAATTTAGGCCTTATCACACTCAGATGTAAAATTTTGGAAGCGCTGGAATGATTCACATAAACAGGCACGTTTGTGTACACATACACAAGCCCAAACATTTAATGTCTTAAATGTCTCCAGCGCACAGCCTCCAGCCGCAGCTGAAATGTCACAGAGAGGCGGCCCGTCGAGGATGTTGTTGGCTGGACTTTTTCTGTCTTTTTGCTCCTGCCCATTTTGGCTCTGTCCAAACAGCCAAGCTACTGCTCTAGGGAAAGAGCAGCGGAGCTTGCTGTGAGTGTCGCAGAACTGTCTTTGTCATCCTTTAAAGAGGAACTGGAAAAAAAAGGGTGTTTTCCTCCCCTTTGTCTAAATTTTTGTCAGTTGCTTTTGGATTCAGTGACTCAAGCTGATGACCAGAATTCTACTCATCAGTATTGAAAACGATTGGTTATCTAACATAACCTCAGTTCTTAGAATAATATGAGCGAGGTGTCTCGCTATGGGATGCAGCCTCCCGCAGCCCTGATAGAAGCATTTATCTCAATCCGCCAATCATGATTGGCCGGTGAAGGTGTTCATCCGCGCATCACCCAGTAGTCCCACCTACTATATATAGTGTGCGCAGAAAACACTCCCTCAATTCAATAAGCAAACCTCTTCTCACCGCCCAGCAAGAAGGGTCGTCTGGCGAGACACCTCGCTCATATTATTCTAAGAACTGAGGTTATGTTAGATAACCAATCGTTCTTCTACATAATATTCACTCGGTGTCTCGCTATGGGATATGGTAGCTCCCGTATTGCCAGACAGCTTATCGAACAAGTACCGGCCAGTGAGGAGGGTCTATGGGTTCCAGTTAGGACTCCAGGACCGCGCTAGCTACGCACGGCCCTGACACGTCAAGCATGTAGAACCGAGCAAAAGTCAGAGGCGAGGACCAACTCGCCGCTGAACAAATGTCCTGAACAGACACACCCCTAAACAAAGCCCAGGATGCGGCCATCCCGCGGGTAGAGTGTGCACACACACCCGCCGGTGGCTGCAGTCCCCTGCTCGTGTACGCCACAGCTATAGCCTCCACCACCCAGTGGGCGAGGCGCTGCTTTGTGATCGGCTGCCCCTTTCGGGGTTCAGCCCAGGAGACAAACAGCTGATCGCTCCTCCTGATGCTCTGTGTCCTGTCCATATAAGAGCGCACAGCTCGAACCGGACACAGCATGTGCGCTCGCTGCTCACCAGGAGAAGCGAACGCCACGAGCACAATCGGAGAACATGAACCCACCACCTTAGGTACAAAGACCGGGTTGGGCTTCAGAACCAAACGCGTATTCCCCGGGGCGAACTGAGCGCAAACGGGGCTCACCGAAAGCGCATGAAGATCACTCACTCGCTTAGCAGAGGCGAGAGCCAGTAACAGCACTGTCTTAAGGGACAGATATTTGAGACTCGCTCCCAGCAATGGCTCAAATGGGGGGCCTTTTAGCCCCTCCAGGACCACCGCTAAATCCCACGGAGGTATCAGTGGTCTGGAGACAGGGAGAAGCCTGCGTGCGCCCCTCATAAACCGGCACACCAGAGGGTGTTGGCCCGCTGTTTTGTCCCCAAATCCTATATGACAAGCCGTTATAGCTGCCAGATAAACTTTAACCGTGGAAAAAGCTTTTCCTTTATCAATCAGGTCCTGTAAAAACGACAGTATCGCTGACACAGAACACTGAAAAGGTATGTGGCCTCGTTCGAGACACCACCGCTCAAACACTCCCCACTTAGAACCGTACAGAGATCTAGTGGATGGAGCTCTGGCGTTTTGTATAGTGTTAACCACGTTCTGTGGGAGCCCAGCGGTGGTCAAATTGAGCCACTCACGGGCCAGGCCCACAGCTGCAGTCGCTCCGGGTGCGGGTGGAACACCGTGCCTCGCCCCTGCGAGAGCAAATCCCTGCGCACCGGCAGCTGCCACGGCTGGGCGCACAGCATCTGATATATCTCCGCTAGCCAGTGCAGCGCTGGCCAGTGCGGAGCTATCAGAATTAGCTTGTGATTGTGCCCTCTCACTCTGGCGAGAGTGGGAGGTATCAGAGCGAGTGGGGGAAACGCGTAGAGCAGCTCGTGCGGCCAAGCGTGCGCTAGTGCGTCTACGCCCAGGGGAGCGTCCAGAGTGTGCAGAGAGAAGAACAGCTCGCACTGAGCGTTTTCTCTGGACGCGAACAGATCCACTCTGGCGCGGCTGAAGCACGCCCAAATCTGCTCCATGACCTGTGGGTGTAGCATCCATTCCCCGTACATCGGCGCGCCCCTGGACAGCAGGTCGGCACCTGTGTTCAGGGTCCCCGGAACGTGAGTCGCCCTCAGGGAGAGAAAGTGCACACTGCTCCAGAGGATCAGTTTGCGTGCCAGAATGTGCAACGCACGAGAGCGCAAACCCCCTTGGCGGTTTATATACGCCACTGTCGTTGTGTTGTCCGTCCTCACCAGGACGTGGTGGCCCGAGAGGAATGGGAGGAAGTGTTTCAGGGACAGACACACAGCTGAGAGCTCGAGAAAGTTTATGTGAAGACGTTGGAGAGCCTGGCTCCAGCGTCCCCTCACAGACCTGCCCTCGTAAATGCCGCCCCAGCCGGACAGGCTGGCATCCGTGGTGACCACCTTTCTGGACGAAACAGTGCCCATGGACACCCCCTGAGTGAGGAAAGCCGGGGCCCGCCAGTGACGCAGAGCCGTCACGCAATCCACCGTGACCGCTATCCGCCGTGCGCCATGACGCACGGGATCCAGCCTGAGCGAGGCGACCCAGCGCTGAAATTCCCGCATGTGAAGACGGCCGAGACGGATAACGAGGATGGCTGAAGCCATCAGACCCAGCAGCCGGAGACACACTCTGAACTGGACAGACCTGTGTCGACGGAAGTGCGCGAGACAAGCTCTGAAAGTTTTCACTCTCTCCTCCGAGAGGCGAGCAGTGAATGGCACGGAACGCAGGGATAATCCCAAAAAGCATATCTCCTGCGTCGGGGAGAGTTGGCTCTTCTCCGTATTTATCACAAACCCCAAATCCATTAGGTGTTCCGTGACAATGTGCGTGTGAATCCTGGCCTCCTGTTCTGACTGCGCCAACAGGAGCCAGTCGTCCAAATATGTGGCCAGCCGTACGCCGCGACGTCTGAGCGGAGCCACAGCGGCCTCCGTGCACCGCGTGAAAACCCTCGGGCTGAGAGACAGGCCGAATGGGAGAACCCGGTATTCGTAGCACACCCCCCGAAAGGCGAATCGGAGATATTGTCTGTGAGGGGGGTAAATGGGAATGTGGAAATACGCGTCTTTCAGATCCACGGACGAAAACCAATCGTTCGGTCTTACCAGACGCAGCAGTGCCGCATGTGTCAGCATCCTGAATTTGTATTTCCGCAGAAATTTGTTCAGAGCCCGCAGGTCCAGAATAGGGCGGATTCCTCTTCCCCCCCGTTTGGGAACGAGGAAATATCTGGAGTAAAAACCTGACAGACTCTGTTCGGGAGATACGACAGAAATTGCTCTTTTTTCTAACAGAGAGAGGATTTCCTCTTGTAAGATTCGAGCTAATTCTCCCTGTGCTTGTGATTGTATTACGCCAGAGAAACGGGGAGGGACAGCGGCGAATTGGAGCCTGTATCCCCGAGAAATCGTGCGTAATACCCACGGTGAAGCTGCGGTCGCTTTCCACTTTTCCCATTTGAGGGAAAGAGGGGAAGCGTATTGCAGCTCTCGCTCCGACAGCGGTGATATGGCGCCCTCTTGTGGTAGAGCCATATCGCGCACCGTCGTAGGAGCAGCGAGACCTGTCGCTCTGTTCCGCGGGAATGGCGATACCCATTCCGCGGTTAGAGCCGCAGAGGGCGCGGTGGCCACACTGCTTATGGACAGAGTATCTTTGTTCATTCTGGCTTTTTTTGCTATCTGCACCCTCGGCCCGTGGCCTGGCTGTGACAGATTCATTTTTATTTTCACACGTTTGGGGACATGTGTGCATGTATGTGCTTGTGGACATTCTGCTCGGGGCGCAACAACGGCAACCTCCGACGCGATGTCTCTCCTCCCGCGAACCGGCTCTGGAGTAGGCAGCGGCGGCGTGGGACGCACACGAACAAGCCAGACGGGTGGGCTTCCGTAACGGGGAACGGCAGGATGCTCCACCCGAAGAGAGGAAGGCTGTCAGGCCGCCCTCTTTTTCTTCCTCGCCTGGGGGACCGAAGCTGCGGCAGCCGGGGTAGGCGGCAGGCCTGCGGTCGAAGCGGGGGATTTTCTGTGCCAGCCGGCTCCGGGCTCCCTCCTCGGCGGGATGGGGGGCGGGCCAGGCTGTTGCGGCCGTTTCGGCATCCTGAAATGCGGCGGCTGGGAAGCAGCTTGAGCAAAGTTTTTGCGCTGCACTGGAGGTGAGGGGGTGGGCGCTTTTCGGGGGAGGCAAAGTTTCAAGGCCTCGTTGTCCTTCTTCTTCGCCTCACATCTCTGCTGCATGGTGGCCAATGCAGAGCCGAAGATGCCCCCCGGGACGATCGGCATATCCAATATGTCATCCCGCTCCCTGTCAGTCAAGTTAGCGAAGCTTAGCCATCTCGCTCGCTCCTGAATGACGAGGGTCGCCATCACCTTGCCCGTGGCCTGGACTGAGACGCGTTGGATACGGAGGGACAGATCAGCGATGATCGCCGCTTCCTCCCACGCGTCGGGGTCCTGCTCGTCGGCGGATGCCCCAAACAGCTCTGCCTGATACGCAGTGAGGATGGAGAGAGCGCTGAGAGCTCTGGCCGACAGGGCGGCTGCCTTGTATGCCCTCTCGGCCAGCGCAGACTGGAACCGCTCGGGCTTGGTTGGCAGCGTCGGACGCCTGGAGGAGGCGGCAGATAGCTGGCTCGTGCTGCCGGGGCAGAGATGCGCAGCTACGGGGGCTTCCACCGGAGGCATCGAGAGGAGACCGTGGGCTTCCATCGCCTCGCAGTCGAGGGATGCTGCGCCCGGGACGGGGCTCCTGTTGCTGTACGGGTGATTACTCCAGATTTTGGAGAGCTCGGCCAGCAACTCAGGGAAGACAGGAAGAAGCTGTTTCACCGCACTACGGGCCAGGGGAAGCCGCTTGCCTTCGTAGCGGGACCGGGTGGGTTCCGCTACTGCAACCGGCCAGGGGACCTCCAGTTTCTCTGCCGCACGTTTGCACATGTTAAGCAGGTCCACATGGAGGGACGGAGCTGGAGAGCTCGCCCCGCTATCCCCTCTGTTAGTAGGGTCGCACAGCTTCGGCTTTTCAGCCAGGGCTGGGGCCGCGAAGGTGTCGTCTTCCTCCTCGTCCTCTGATATGAGGAACGAGGCGTCATCGTCATCCTCCGTGGGGCCGATTTCCAGAATGTCTTCCTCGGGAAACGGGGGTGCTTGGAGCTGCTCGCACTGGGCGGCCCAGTCGTAGCCAGACTCCAGAACTTCCCCGGCCATGTCCTCGTCTTCCTCCGCGGCTGCGCCTTGGTCAGCGGTGGGGAGAAACGGGTCACGGTCTGCGAGGCTAACTTGGCGGGCTAGCCTGCGTCTGAGGCTCTTGACCGTGAACACTTTGCAGTGTCCACAGGACCCGGGAATTTCCAGGGCTAACCTGGCGTGGTCAACCCCCAGACAGGTACTGCACACCGAGTGGGTGTCCTTCCCCGAGATTTTATTTCCGCAGGTACAGAGCCGAGAATCTCCTCTGGAGTGAGGGTTTTTAGTGGTCATTTCTCCAACGAGCTGGAGTGCTAGCGGAGAAAGGATAGAGGTTAGCTGGTGTGCTAGCGTGGGGTCGAGAAGGGTAGCTGGTGTGCTAGCTTAGCTCGACCGACTCCGTGGAGGGGAGCCGAGAGTAATTCCGCCGTGGAGGGGCTGGAAGAATACTTACCGATCCGGTCTGGTATGAAACGGATAAGGCAGAAGCCAGCGCACAACACTAGCGTCCGGTGACGGAAGCTAGGAAGATCCGTCTGTTGAACAGTTAAGCTAGTGAAGGCTCTGACGTGAGATAAGCTCTAGGTGAGAAGAGGTTTTGAATTGAGGGAGTGTTTTCTGCGCACACTATATATAGTAGGTGGGACTACTGGGTGATGCGCGGATGAACACCTTCACCGGCCAATCATGATTGGCGGATTGAGATAAATGCTTCTATCAGGGCTGCGGGAGGCTGCATCCCATAGCGAGACACCGAGTGAATATTATGTAGAAGAACTTCCAGTTTTTACTGCCAGTAAGCGATGCTTTTATGCATGGATGGCTTCAGTTAGAAACAGGCGTAGAAACCTTGTACTGTTTTGCTGGCCGAGTGACTGAGTTTGGTTTTATCTCACAGAAACGGAATAGGTGCCCAAGTGGTTCACACAAGATGTAGCGCGTGTAGACACAACCTGCTCACTCAGTTCTTCCCTTTTTAGTTACTGTTGCATTAAACATTAAGAGCAAGAGGCTAAATCCTTTGGCTCTAAAAGCCCGCGCTAAACTGTGACTAAATTCTACAATTATGCACCAGTTCAGTCTTTCACTCCGCAACAGTCTGAGACCATCATCCTTTATAATAAACATCATATATTATAAATCCCGGGAGCTGGGTTCCTTAGTGAACTCCGTCTTGAAGTTCATTTGTCAAAAGCCATGTTAATTGGTGCACTCCGTCTTGTCTTCCCTGATGGCAAAAACTAATCTATCACATGGGGGCAACAATCCCTCTAAAATGTTTAACTGAATAAAGTGCACTCAGAGGATAATAAGGATTTTGTTTTTTACACTCGGTATCTTTCATAGTGCTCTGTCTAACAAAAATCTGTCATACTGTGTACGTGTTTAGGAGCTGTACAGCCATATGGAGAAAAAAAAAGGTGAAAATTGAGATCTGCTGTACTGGAGATCCGCTTTCTTTCTCTCTCTCTCCTACTATCTCTTGCAACCTCTCTCCCAAAGTCATCTGTCAGCAGTAAGTCCCATTAGCTGTCACAGCGACCCTGTGACAGCATCCCGGCTCCAGGGGACCTGCTTCACGCCAGGAATATTCATGCCGATCCAGACAAGCCAGCACCAGACTCTGTCAAATCACTCAATCAGCCAGTCAAACAGAACAAGAGTGAGAGTGCCAACAACAAGAAGTAGAGGCTGAGCAACTAATCCTGCTACACTGCAGCCTGCACGCAAAGACCCAAATGCACACAGAGCCAAAGGAAAACTGACATTCAAAGAGTATGACATGTTTTCAGATCAAAATTCACTTCTTACGTGAGGAAGAAATGAAATCACCATGAGGCAGCCCTGTGTCTGTCAGGCAACTGCATACATAGCTCCTTCCATTCTATTTTATATTCAATAATAAGAGAAAAGAATACTATTTTTGGGCTGTGTCCTTCTGTTTCTCCTACTGCCGACCTATCCAAGATATGCCTCTGTCAGTACAACAGAAGGCCACACATATTTCCATTTTTTTCCAAACTCCCTCAACCTACGTCTGCCTTGCAAACAGACTCCCATAAAAAAAGTTTTGTGTGGCATTTAGCCATAGTACCTCTGGCACTGGTTTGCTAAAGGTCACATCCCTAAAAGCTTGCAGCTCTCCATTCCCTCTACCAACTATTTCTTTCGCAGTCACTTTCTCTGACCCATCCCCGTCTTGTTTTCCCCATGTATCCTTCCTTCTCTCTGGTGATGGCTTTACCAGTATGCTTTTACAGTCTGGCCTCTTTGAGTTTGCAGTGGCTTTTAATGCAGTATGTTGTTCACATTCAATGGCTGAAATTGCTTTTTGTTTTTTTTGTTTTTTTTTTCACACGCACATTTATGCCTTTTCTTTGCTTGAAAGTGGCTGACTTGCATTATTCTGCTGTGGACATTTTGTCGAATGTTTGAATGGTCATTAATTTTGTAAAAGCTCTGTGAAAAGCATTTTAAATTCAATTCCAGGTTGCTCTCTGTGTTGATTAGGCCCCATCCCTGTCATCAAGCCAGCCTGAAAGCCTCCTCAACCCCATCCTAACCTATTTCTCTCACTCTCCTTATCAATTCTTCCCCTCACTGTGTGACCAGAAAGGAGGATTTGATGAATGCACATTTCCTCTTTATATATTCATGACTATTTCCTGCAGTCTATTAGAAAGACATGACTTATTCAGGTGGAAGTTTTAATTTAAGTTCCCTCTATCTCTGCCTCATGCTGTCTCTCTAGTACCAGGATTTTTGTCTCTCAAACTGGGAAAGCCCTGAAAAGGAGGCAGCACTTTGTGGTCGACAGGATGATCACCCTCTGTGCTTTAGCTCCAATTAAAGCATTATTCGGGAAACCGGAGCCAGGACATGTAATTGGACAAGGTGAATGGGGGAAGAACACGGCTAAGAGAGCAAATGAGTGCTTTGTTAGCAGGTGAGAGTTTAAGAAGTACAGCGAGGACCTAAGGGAAGGTAATGTAGTGGAATATGCTTTTGTAGAGAAGAGAGCAGGGAAATTCATTTTTTATAGAACGGAAACTGCAGCGAGGAAAGACAATGCAATGATTCTGGAAGGAATACAATCCACCGTTTTGCTGTGAAACAGGCAAAGCCTTTTACATGACTGCGTCTGAACGATACCGTGTTCAGAGATGTGACTGAAATGTATAAATGGGCATTGTACCAGCTTGTGTGTACACAACCTCAGAAGAGTGCACCTTCTGGGATGGCTGCTTTCCAGTTGTCTGAGTTTGTCCTAAGTGCAGGAACGTCTTCACCAAGCTCAGCGAGGAAACCTGTTCACTTCAAAGCATTGTTGCCCAGCAGCTACAGCCCTGGCTGCCAGTTGTGGCGGCGCTATCTGCAAGGCTATCCCTGTCCGTAACGACCACGTTCATTCTTGCTGCTGATACCCCTTTTGTTTGGCGGATTTGGCCACATTAGGATTGTATCGGCTGCCTCACCCGGTTCCCTGAAGACTGTCTTCACTATTCAGCAGTCATTCTTTCAGTAACAGGCCCAAACAGCCAGTGGGATTTAGCTTATCGTACTGTACACAGAAAAACCATTTTAAGACTGACTAGACTGCCTGATTCATACTTAAGTCTTTTAAAGGATTCATACATATTATAATTGAGAGTGCAGTTAATCTTTTTCTATCTGCTGTTTATTTTGTATATTTGGCAGCCAAACTAGGCCAGTGTTTGGACTTTTAATCTGCCAGACATTGCACATCGAGTTTATGTAATAGTAGCCACTGACGATGAGAAGAAGGTAAACGATTAAACAAATGCAAAACGCAAAAGTTCCAATAGGTAAGTGACAGTAACACAAACGGGGTTAAAATGAACAGGCTGGAGAATAAAACTTCTATCACACCAGTCGAGCTGTTTGTAAGCCAAAACCGACAACCACACACTGACACATACATGTAAATAAACACTTATTAACACACGCGCGCATGCGCAAGATAAAGCGGCACGGCCATCAGTGGCGGCCTCAGGGTCTGGCTTCAGAAAATGCCATCACAAATTGAGATCTGCTAACAGTTTACACCACACTGACATTTTCCAGCTGGCTGCCCACAAAGGTCAGGCTCCTCACCTGAAGGCAAAAGCTGAGGGAGATGGTAGTGTAGCTGTGGTCACTACTGAGATTTGGCAGCTTCAACAGTCGGCTACCAGTGCATTATTAACTCCAAGTGTGGGGTGCTCAGGAAGCGGTATTATGAACTGAAAGTAGGGCCTTTGGCAGCTTTTCTCTCGCTAAGTGCCAAATAAAATAGGTAGCGTTTGGCAGCGAGATCGTCACTGAAGCATATATTTGCTTTGTTTTTAATTACAGCGGCTCAGTGTTGCTTTTAAAGATGATTTCAAAGAGACCACAGGAAGGATCTCAGACTCTTTTATTTTTAATCCCCTTTAGAGGCACAAAGTACATGCTGACAGAGTCTGATGCATGGGAGAGGAGGAGGTAGAAAAAGCGCACGAGTTCGAAACGCAAATTTACGATATTGCCACGTTTTCTGTTCCATAGGTTGTAATTTTCCCGTATCAAAAGGAACACAACGCCCACTTTAGTGTGGTTATCTGGTAACACACATTGCAGATGAGATTAAGGGATTTGCAGATGTATAGAGTTACTGTAAGTAAGCAAATCAGGTTGGAGTGGATTGAGTTTATATAATGTACATTTGCTCTTGAGCACATTAAATAATTGTATGTTTTTTTCCAGTGGTTGACAAACTTGAAATTAACATTGCACATCTTTGAAAACACGTGTTCCTTTCTTATTCCAGCATGTCAGAGAAGCACTCATCTAGGAACAAACTGAACCCAGAAACCTTCACTGTATGACAGTTATTTCATGAAAGAAGTGTGATCCCGATGGTTAACTGTAAATAATTTAGCCAATCGACCTGCGCATGCTCCATTCTCAAGTCTATTCATGGAAGCACTGTGGACACAAAGGTATTTTGACAAAAAGCATTCTATTTTACATGTCTTCTCCTTGCGGCTCTTTTATTTAACCATGAAGACATATGCATGTGTGGCTACAGGGACCGACTTTCATTGCTCATGCTCCTCCAGAACAACAAGAGTGCCTGTGTCCTGATTAAGTGTCATGAATAATTTTCTTCTAACATACTCCAAATGTTGTCTGAGTAATGTGGGTCAGGTGTCTAAACTGAACCCATCGGTGCAAGAGCATATATTCGTTGTTTTTTTTTATACATCTGTGCGCTACCATTTAATTTCCTGTGCCGACACACACCTGCACCCGCCTACGAACGTGCTCTGCCCTCCCGACAATAAACAGACACACAGACGGTTGATTTTGTATAGCATTTGAAGGGCATCACCAGTGTCTCTGTCTCTCAGGTATCAAGCTGATAGCGGGGTAGCTAGAATGTCATTTATCTTGCTGACAGGGACAAGCCTCGGTGACAGCAACAGTCAGCCGAGCAGTGCACAGGCAACATTCTCGCTCTAATACTGCTATCCCACCAACGGCACACAACAGCAATCCATTACGACAAGCATACTGTAGCATGGTATATTATATCACTGTAAAAAAAATGTCACTTTAGTCCAATATTCCATTCATATGCTTTCAAGGCACGTACTGCCTTTCTCCTTCGCTTCCTGTTGCTCTGCCATCCGTACCCAGTGTCAGACTTTATTTCAGTTTTTCAGGTGCTGTATGTGTCATTCACTGTGGCCATAAACACAGGCTAGTCTATAGTCCTGCGTTATTAGAAAAGTGTATTCATTTCGGGTTATAGTCAACAACCAACTTTTTGTGATATTATTTTGCATTTCACTTTGGAAACATGCATTTTTCTCTGGAAAAGAAATGTACACTGATCAGCTGCAACATTAAAACCACTGACAGGAGTAAGTAAATAACAATGACCATTGTGTGACAACCCAATGTTTTGCAGGAAAATCTTTTCTGGACAACATGTGGATGTTACTTAGACATGTATCACCCACCTAGACCAGACCAGGGACCCCTACCCCATGGCAATGACATGCCTTCATGTCCTGCTGTTGCCAGGACACCCTCAGAAAGCCAATGTCCATTCTGTGATGAGGCACAGAGGTGACCTACACAACACTGGGACAATTTAAAGCTAACAAAGAAAAAGGCAAAGCAGATAACGAGACAAACATGTGACAACTGAATTCATTCAGGACTTTAGCCTCAGTTTGTGAAAGATTCACCCAACCAGGTCAGCCATGCAGATGCTGCAATAGTTCCAGTTTCATTCACCTTCTGTTACAAGTTTTGACAAAACACAGCAATGTAACCCCAACCATAACTCATAAAAGAACCTAACTTTCTGGTGCAAAACATTCGCCCATCATTTCCCCATTCTTGTATTTATAGTTAGGAATCCTCTGAGAAGAAAAATGGGATAACACAAGCATTTAAAGGGTTTTGTTCCAGGATTATGGACATTTTGGGAAGTAGAAATGAACAATAATGTTCTTAAAGGAATGTAGATGAGTTAATTCCCAAATTCCACCCTTGGGGTGTACGGATGAGCAAGACGTCAGTTGCCAAATGTACTGCAGCTCAAGAGTTTGCAGTCATAACAAAATCAAACTTGTTCTTTCAAAGAGTCAGATGAAATGATGTGGAAAGAATATAAATTTAAAATGGGTAATTATGCAGCAAGGTTTTTATTTTTATTGCCTTTCTTAAGTGAGATTATTTTGGTAGGAACAGAAGTAGGCACTGAATGCGGTGGTTTTGTTTTCTTAACACTTTGTGCATGTATGAATGTATAGGATTCTTGCAGATGGTTGCACACACAGAAGACAGACGTTTTTTCCTGAGTCAGACATATGTTGTAAATGAGTTACATCCATCTTTGAAAGTTATTTAGGATATAGACTATTAGCATTTGTGTGTGTTTCATTATGTTTTTGTATTGGCCCACGTGTAAGAGAACAGGAAATAGCTAGGATTTTAGATTTTGGCTGAAAATCAAGGCTACCCCCACCTATCCATCTGGCATCTACATCTGTACTCAGGCTCTGTAACTACCCTTCGAAGCCTTATGTAAGAGGAACTGATGAAGCAAAGGCAGAAGCAAATGAGAAAAAGAGAGATGGTGAGAAGCAGGTTATAAGAGAGAATATAGTGAAAAAAAATGGATTGAGGACAAACCCAATAGTGTACAAAGGTTGTGATCTAGTTCAGTGAGGCACTTCCATCACAGTGCCAGCACAGGGTCATGATCATGTGCCATTTCATCACTTTGCCTTCGTAGAAAGTTAAAATAAAAATCACAAATCTTTTGGGAAATTGGTTTTACTTTGCAGATGCATTTGCATAAATGGACTGGCAGCCTGACACTTTCTACCAAATGCTCCAATATTTCCACATGACCATGCAAGCATTGTCCACTTTTGATTTATTCACAGAGGTGTTCATGTCAGGCAGGATAACTGAGCTATAAGTGCCAATATTGGCCAGCAGAAAAAGTAATTAAATCAATTTCCGTGTGATAATTGCATTTCATAATTCTGTGCGCTTGTCCCTGGAGAGAAGGGACATCTGTGGTGACAAATACGTTTGGAAAATGAAAAACCAGCATTTTAGTCATGTTTAGGTCTTTACCTAGAGGAGGCTATGCCCCCAGAGGACCCCATTTATCTTTGCTTTTCAGTATGAATTATAATCTGCATTTATTTCTCACAGGAAAATAAAGAAAAGGTGAAGTTAACAGCTGAATAGGGGAAGGCAGTACAACAAGATAAAGCAACAATCTATGCCGTTAAATAAAAGAACAAGTTAGGGAGAGTGGGATTTCCTGAATACAGGGAACAGGAGCCACAGCCAATCACAAAAGAACATTAGGTCGCAGCACAAGCCATCTGGGATTACATTACAGGAGCCTCCCATCTCTGGTTAAGAGCTTGTTTCTGTCATGGTTCATCTCATCTAGAAAGTAAAGGAAACCTATAGAGCTCTACTGTTGACTCAACTATGCTCACATTGGTATCTGGAAAGCTGTAGATGTGTAGATGTTTTAACAAACCATTCCCAAGAAAATATGAAAACCACAATGTAAAAATGGATGAAAAATCTATTCCTGAGATTTTTGTTTGTTTTTTTCATTGCGTTTTTCATGATGTGATCCATGTGATTGCCTGTGGCCACGAAGCGTTTCAGCATTATCAGTAGCTGCCACAGTCTAAACTCCAACAAAATGAAAATATAATTGATTTATACAGGGAAAATGGCATCTTTGCCATTCACATCTAGGATGTGTCCTTTAACAAAATCACAGTAAATCGTTCAGAATGAAAAGCTACATTAGACACGAGCATGTGAGGCAAATGTCACAGTGCACCTACGGCAAGGGCAACATTGTTGCTTAAAGACCTCTAGTACCCATCATCCCAGCAGGAAGATGTGCAGGCCTACTTGTGGTTTCTAAAGTTTCTATAAGTAGAAAGGAGGTATCTGGCCCCTCTCCTCTGGAACTAGCTCCCAGTTTGGGTTTGGGACGCAAACACCCTCTCTACCTCAAGGTTAGCCTTAAGACTTCTTTTTTTGATAAAGCTTATAGTTAGGGCCGGAGTGAATCATCCTTTAGTAATGCTGCTATAGCCCTAGGTTGCTGGGGGACGATGGACTGAGCACCCATCATCTACTCTCTTCTCTCTCACGCCTATCCTCCAATTCCTTTTCTTTCTCATCATGCTCCTGTCATCTAATTTATTTTCTCTGGCACCAAGCTTCTATCCCCCAATTTAATTTCCTCTGGCACCAAGATCCTATCCTCTGATTTCTTCTATCTTATCTTTCTTCTCCACTACTACTCCTGCATGTGTGATATAAAACAGATGGAAATCAATACCTTCTATGTTATTCATATTCTCAGTAACATATCCAACAGATAGGAAAATTGATCTTGACACTACTCAGAACAGCGTTAATGAGGAGGTACTTGCTGAACATGTCCTGTGCACTTTGCACTCAGAAACATGTCTTAGCCTGATGGTAATTTTGGTTTGGCACCATTACTTAGCTGCAAACTGACTCCTATTTGAAAGTGAAACACATTTGCACTTAACATGCCATAAACTGACGGAAAATCAGGTTAGAAGTGAATTCAGCAGATGGAAAGACTGCTGCGTACAGAATTCACATCCAGAAAGGATATGTTCATCTCATTTGTTAAGGCTAGTTCTCAGAATACTCACTGTCAACATACATTAAAGGGTAACTACGAACACACTCAGGTTTAAAAAAAATAAAAATAAAATAAAATATTGACCAGGTGTTGTAATGTCTGGATTTCAAAGATCCGTCTGGCTGGAAATCTCCTATGGTCAACCAAGCTCCCTGCTGCCAACTGGAACATCAACATAACACCTGCTCTGCTTTTCAGCTGCTCAGTTAGGGTGATGCTGCAACGGGCGAAAGACCAGGATATCAAAGTAGCTCGGCAGCAAAAAGCCAAAAGGGTTTATCCTCAAGATAAAAGACGAAATAATTAGCAGCATCATATTACTTCTTCACTCGATATTTTCATTTTAATCTGTGCTCTAATTAGCAGGTTTATACCTCCCGGTGGCTAAAAAATTCAATTCAACTTTATTCAGCTTTATTCCTTGGCTCAGTAGTAGCCCATTAAGGCACACAGTGCGAATAAGAAACTTTATAGTTCTTACAGGACCAATAAAAGTAATATATTGCAAAATATTCCTCAGGATGCATTCTTGCTTTTTTCTTTTTTCCATAATGAATTGATAGCAAACGTGTGACATGTCAGTCCAATGCTTGCACGGAACAATCATCATTCCAATAACTATTACTCCTCAGGGATATTCTTCCATATAGGACTTGGTTATATGTTACATCCAGTAGGTATATATTTTGTTTGCGTTTTAATGTATGCCTAATGCATGTCTTTGTTTGAATGACAAAGGAACGTGGGTGATGGATGAGTGCACATGAATCCATAGAAAATTGAGAAAACATAAGGACCGCCTCCTGAAGTACAGTGATAAATGACCTTCCTTGGATTGTGAGCAATTATGATTGCATCTTCTCTGAATAGAAACGATGAATACGCAAACAAAACAAGACATTTTCCGTGATTACTAATGTTTAAGGGTGTAATATTCAAAAACTCAAGAGTGGACTGGCACGGGGGAGCTATTCTGTCCCTATATTCTGGATGTGTTATGAATTAAACAGCATGTGATCCAACCACAAATTCAAACAAGCAGCCACTCGTCTGTCCTCGTCCTTATCCAACCGTCTGCGTTGTGTATTATGTGGTCCCTTATGCATATTGTATGCACCACTGTAAAACTCTTATCGACCTCTCAAGTTCAGTCGCTGAGTTATACAAAGGCCTAAGTGATGGCTGGAGTGTAACAATGGCCCATTTAGAGTGATCTTATGGTTCATAATGAGCTTCTTAGTTGGCCATTTCCACAGTTTTACTCGTTGCTGAGGAACTTTGCCAACGGTCCTGCATGCCGTGTTTACCTCCCAGCTCTGTGACTCCACACACCACTTGAATCAGTATACATGAGATGCATAAACATCTTTGGATATGAAGATCTTTAATGAGAGAAACAGAAAGAGAGAGAGAGTCGAAGAAGGAGCTAGAGAACATACAAAAATGAAAGCCCTAGCCCTCGCATGCGTGATCATCTGGTTGCGCCTGCTGTCTATGATGGACCCAGGAGACTGCAGGCTGAGATTTGCATTGCAAATAAGCCGTATTTTTCCTAATAGTTCTAATACCTCTACAGTGTGTCTGAGCGGCTCTGCAATAGAGGTGGCACATGTCTGCAGAGACAGGGCAACACCTATCACATATAACCTGTATATCTGTGGATGCGTGCAGCTCTCAGCACGCAGGCGTTCATGTCCGTGTGCGTAGAAATTTCAGCCATCAAGTGAAATGGAAACCTAACACGAGTCGATTTGGGAGACGTGAATGTTACACATATCTGATATCATTTCTCCCATTTCCTCAGGCTTGTAGCTCAGAAATACAATATAACGCAACAATGTTACTTGCAACACACCCCAGACCCCCAGGTATCAGCAGCCACAGCACAAACAGTGCAGGGCAAAATATAGCAACATTTTGGAAAGCCCTTGTTATGTTTATCGCTAAACACTGCGCTTGTCTGGAAATAATTGCCCTTGTGCTATCTCACTGAGAGTGCCACGAATGGAGGATCTGGGCAGATGGAGATAAGTCAGGGAGACGGGGAGTGGCCTCTCAGCGTTTTCTGGAGGGAAACCTCTTCAAAATCAGGGTCAGGTCAGGTCCGCTGTGCTGTGCTGTGACAGAAAGGCTTCCACTCAGGTACGCTTTAATAAGATTTATCTATGTTTAGACAAAATGTAAAAAATGTTGCGTTCATAGTTTTAAAGCGGTGAAGCACTGCAAAAGAATGAGTGTTAACTAAACATCAGCACTTTTGAGCCACTTCTACAAAATTGTACAAAGTTGGCAGAATTTAACATGCGTGTATGAAAACTGTTTCAGCGTACAGAATGGCTTTATCTGATATTTCTTGTTGAAAAAAAATACAGTTTACAGCATGAGAAGTGCCTATGTCATGGATGGAAGAATAAAAAATTAATTAGGCTTCTTCTAATTTCTTGGTCCAGTGGCAAAGTCAAAAACAAATGCAGAGCCTCTTTACTGTAATAAATCAGATTAATCAATCCCATATTGCTCCCACAAATACACAGAGGGTCATCCTGGTTGGTATATAGTGTCACTACTGGGTCATTTCTAGTGGACATGACCTTGCGTTGGGAGTGCTGGAAGCAGAAAGACTCGGTGTAAATTATTTCTCGACAGAGTGCTTTGGCAAACAATGGAGGAGTAATGGTGTGTTTCACAGAGACAAGACTAGCGCCTCTTTTATTCACAGGGGTGAATGCACTGGACGCCATTTAGCGCTCATAAAAATGGCTTTCGGCTGCCGGCACAAGTCTGGACTCCTTCACTGGATGGGACCAAAAATAGATGCATGTACTCTAGGAGTCGTTCATAAAAAATGCAAATGAAACATCCCTGCAGTCATAAAGAAAGCTCTCAAAAAGACTGGTTTTCAAAGTGTATATATTAAATCAACTGAACTACACGCATTTCTACATACTGTATATATTAACTTGGGATCAAATCAGTTCTGTAATTTATGACACAGCAGATGCTCCGCCTTTCTGCATATTTCTTGGTGTTCCAGTTGGAAGACAAATACAATGATTCTTACCAGATCTATGACATAATTAGGATAATTCTTTGCGTACGAAGAGGGAGGAAAATGTAAAAATAATGTGGGGATATATGGGTGGTGAGGGAATTTGGGAACAAGGGAAACATGGAGAGGGAGAGAAAGAGAAAGAGGAGGAGGAAGAAAGGGAGCAGCACAGATGCCAAGGTTTTCCAGTTCAGTGCACTGAAACATGAGCCAACACCACAATTAGGATGTCCGGGGAGATTGTTAAATAAGACATTTATCAGAGAAAACAGTGTTGCCTGTGTCCTTCCAGGAAACTTTAATAAGGTCCTGTATTGCTTTATCTGTTTGCAAACAACTTATTTAAAAAAAAAAATCAGCCAGCTTTCTGCTAACATTCAAATGCAATGTGAGTTGCATGCTAATGTTTGCAGTGACCAGGTAGCCATGAGCCAGTGTTGCCAGGTCGGGCGGTTTCACGCCTCATTGGCCAGTTTAGAATTTTATGTGCATTTACTCGTTCCTTAGAAAAAATCAGCCGCAACATTAAAACCACTGAGAAGTAAAAAAACATTGACCATCTTTTGACAATTCAATGCTCTTCTGGGAAACCGGAAAAGTGGGAAACTGGACCTGGCGTTCATTTGGATGTTACTTAGCAATGACAGTCCTTGATAACAGCAGCCATCCCCAGCAGGATGCACATGGAGAATAGCACAAGGTGCTGACCTGGCTTCCAAATTCACTAGATCCCAAACTGATCAAGAATCTGCAGGATGATCCACAGAGGCCCCTCCCCTCAACCCATGGGACTTCACTAACAACAGCCGGTTACCAGACACCACAGGACACCCTCAGAAGACCCATGTCCATTCTCTGATGAGTTACAATTGATTTGGAGGCACAAGGGAGACCTATACAATATTAGGAAGGTGGCCATAATGTTATGCCTTGTCGGTGTATATGTGTGCATGCATGCACAAGCGTTCTGATACAGCTGTTCTGCTACTGCCTCTTTCTAAATTGTAGAGAAGAGCTCCATGGACCTGTCAGTGGACTACATGGCATCATCATTACTGGGGGTTCAGTGTCTTGCTCAAGGACACTTCGACATGTGGCACATTCCGGGGATCGAACCGCTAACCCTCTGGTTCGTGGACAACCCGCTCTACCTACTGAGCCACAGTCTCAGATGGCTTCATAGTAACTAGATGTGAGTAGCTGTGGTGGTTGGCTGCTGCAGTTTGTTGCCGGAGGGCTTATATGCTTGTCTGCATTGCTTTTATGAGGTTACACTAGAGTAATCAATCTGGGTGGTTAAAGTACTAAATAACATATTGATCTTGTATCGTGTGGTTTTGTTTGCTTTTTGATAAATTGACCTTCCAAACAAAATATATAAACATTTAGATCAATATTAATCATATTAACATATATTAACAGCAGCATTACTGCCATACATTCTCAACTTTGTGTCGGGTTCAGAGAGAAATGGTCCTTTACTTGAAGCAGACAGTAAGGCATGGATATTTTATTTTACCATAAATTAATAAGAAGTCTTTTATCATCTCCCATTTTAATTTGCTGCTCATGCTGTTCCTACAAACTCAACCAAACACTTGGTCTATATTTAAGTGTTGTCTTGATAAATTTTAAATGTTGTTCAGAGCAATAATTGCATCACCACAGAGTCATAGCCCACTTACTAATCTGCTGCTCTCACTTTATCATGATTCAAAGACACTGCTCTCCTGCTAAGTAACCGCTAGCACTTCTGTGTTTCCATTCATTTGTTCAGTGTTAAGTCACTGTCAGGGAAGCTCAACACTTCCTGTATGAATGTTTCAAATTAAAATCATTCCTGAGGATAAACGGTCTTGCATGTTCTGTAAGCTTTCATGGTGAAACAGCTCTGGGATGTTTTAAATCGTGTCAGCTTGGAAAGAATAACAAAGTAGAGCAGCTATCACTGGAAAACTTAACAGCATGTGTTACTATTACAATTTATTATTTTGATTCTTGATGCATGGTTTATACCTCTGTGGAATAAAGTAACCTCCGTACGTAGCCTACGCTTGTGAGCACCATTTATTCTAGAGCATTCATCAGTCTGGCTCACTCTGTAACAACGCCACCAAACGCTAGTTGTGCTGTGTCCACTTCCTGCTTCACTTTCAACAATGAAGACTGAAACTTTCACCAACATTTCGCCAAAGATGAGTCAAACAAATGTGTGTATCGCCGACCTCCTTGGTCAGATCTGTCGGAGCAGATCAAGCTATGACGTTAGTGTTAACGTCTGGTCTGGCCTCAAATTGACGCAGAAGTATAAACTGCTCATTAGGCAAAACTTTTATCATTTTACTATGCAACAAATACCAACAGCAAGCCAGATTTGATTTCTATGGGGTCTTTTTGTTGGATTATTGTCAGACTTGAAGTGTCAAGATCAGTGTGCAACTGTGGACTCCATCTTCAAGAGCAACACAGTCATGATAAAATGGAGAGGAAAGACACTGATGAGAAATGAAAATCTCTCTTTCTCTCTCTTCCTCCCTCTGTCTCTGTACTCCTCATTTCAATTCATGTCATAGGTGCGTCCTGTCAGTCTGGGAATTTGCCATCTGGCACTTCAGATTTTGAAACTCTGTTAAATACATTATAAAAACCAAAAAAAATTCTCATGAATCTCTATAGAACAGGATGTCATGTTGCATTTGTTAACCTACTTCCTGCGACTCCTTTCCGTTGACATTATCATTTTGCTGATTTTATTTAATTTCATTTAAAGTACAGGGGCTCTCTATTTGAAAAAAGTACGGGGATAAAAAGAGGTTTTTGACCTTTCCAAGCATGATGGCTTCCCGTCGCAACAGTACTTCTACAACTAACTTTGGCAGGGACTTTGTGGGCGAGCACAAGAGAAGCAGAAAACAACATGCATATAATTGATTCCTTATCTAATGGTGAAAAATTGGTTCTCCTTGCCTGTAATGGTTCTGTCTGTTAGCTTCCAGTCAAGCTGCCTTTTGCCTCTGTGAAAGTAATAGCCTGCAGTTACACATATCTCTTATCAAAGTAGGCTTGTTTGTGTGGGGCTGTTTCTGAGTGTGTGGCTTGACTATTCAAGTGCATTTCTGTGAATTCACAGGGTTTGCTTTTCTACATTTTTTGTCATCTAAGTGCCTGCATTCATTAAGAGGATTTTTTAATTGACGTTTTCACATATATAAAAAATTAAAGACATAAACATATATTTTTATATACAAACCACTCCAACCAATCACTGGTATCGTTCATCAGCAATATTCATTCAATTATTTTCCATCAGCTTATCCAAGGTCAAGTCATGATGGCAACCTCAGCAACACATTCCAGCTCTTCCTGGAGCCTGGAGGATCCCGAGGCGTTCCCAGGCCAGACAGGATGTATAATCCCTCCAGCGAGTTCTGGGTCTATCTGGGGTCTCCTCCCCACTGGCTATGCCCGGTAAACCTCCAAATGGAGGTGCCTTGGAGGCATCTGTACCAGATGTTCAGACCACTTCAGCTGGCCCCCTTTCACGCAAATGGAGCAGCGGTTCTACTCCAAGCTCCTCATATTTCTAAGGCTGAGCTCAGCCACCCTTCGTAGGAACCTCATTTCAGCCGTTTATAACCGCGATGCACTGTTCATGACCATAGGTGCAGGTTGGAACAAAGACTGACTGGTAAATCTAAAGCTTTGCCTTATAGCTCAGCTCCCTTTTTGCCACAACAGTCTGAAACACCATCCACATCACTGTTCATCAGCAATATCTGTCAGTCATTCAGACAATATCTGGAAGCTTGCAATATTTTGCTGCAGGCATGTTTCAGTCAAATGCAGCAGGATCATCAGCAGCTATTGTTGCGTACAAACTGCATGCACACACATACATACACTATATTACCAAAAGTATTCGCTCACCTGCCTTTACTCATTCTATGAACTGAAGTGCCATCCCATTCCTAACTCATAGAATTCAATATGATGTCGGTCCACCTTTTGCAGCTATTACAGCTTCAACTCTTCTGGGAAGACTGTCCACAAGGTTGAGGAGAGTGTTTATAGGAATTTTTGACCATTCTTCCAAAAGCGCATTGGTGAGGTCACACACTGATGTTGGTCGAGAAGGCCTGGCTCTCAGTCTCCGCTCTAATTCATCCCAAAGGTGTTCTATCGGGTTCAGGTCAGGACTCTGTGCAGGCCAGTCAAGTTCATCCACACCAGACTCTGTCATCCACGTCTTTATGGACCTTGCTTTGTGCACTGGTGCACAGTCATGTTGGAAGAGGAAGGGGCCCGCTCCAAACTGTTCCCACAAGGTTGGGAGCATGGAATTGTCCAAAATGTTTTGGTATCCTGAAGCATTCAATGTTCCTTTCACTGGAACTAAGGGGCCAAGCCCAGCTCCTGAAAAACAACCCCATACCATAATTCCTCCTCCACCAAATTTCACAGTTGGCACAATGCAATCTGAAATGTACCGTTCTCCTGGCAACCTCCAAACCCAGACTCGTCCATCAGATTGCCAGATGGAAAAGCGTGATTCATCACTCCAGAGAACGCGTCTCCACTGCTCTAGAGGCCAGTGGCGGCGTGCTTTACACCATTGCATCCGACGCCTTGCATTGCACTTGGTGATGTGTGGCTTGGCTGCAGCTGCTCGGCCATGGAAACCCATTCCATGAAGCTCTCTGCGTACTGTACTTGGGCTAATCTGAAGGTCACATGAAGTTTGTAGCTCTGTAGCAATTGACTGTGCAGAAAGTCGGCGACCTCTTTGCACTATGCGCTTCAGCATCCGCTGACCCCTCTCCGTCACTTTACGTGGCCTACCACTTCGTGGCTGAGTTGCTGTTGTTCCCAAACGCTTCCATTTTGTTATAATAGAGCTGACAGTTGACTGTGGAATATTTAGGAGCGAGGAAATTTCACGACTGGATTTGTTGCACAAGTGGCATCCTATGACAGTTCCACGCTGGAATTCACTGAGCTCCTGAGAGCGGCCCATTCTTTCACAAATGTCTTGTTTCACAGTCTGCATGCCTGAGTGCTTGAATTTATACACCTGGGGCCAGGCCAAGTGATTAGAACACCTGATTCTGATCATTTGAATGGGTGAGCGAATACTTTTGGTAATATAGTGTATATACATATACATGTATACAACCCCTCTCCTCACTGATGCACCCCATGTAAACCAATATATGTCTGAAAATGGATATTCAGTACAATTTAGTTCGATGGCTAAATAATTAAGTTCAACAAAGCTCACGCTGCATATCAAATGACAGCTTCTGCACAACACACGGTGTAGTTCTAAGTTAAATGAATTAAAAGTGATCTGCTCTGAGAATTGCACTTTTAAGCGAATCATCCACGCGCACTAGTTTTGTTTGTTTGTTTTGTTGTTTTAAGTGTGCAGGATTCAGTATTAACAGATGCACCTGACAGTCACAGTGCACACGCACTCTGTGTCATAGTAATGAGTACAACTCAGTGATTTGAATTAGTGGCCTTTCTGTGCTGGTTGTGCTAACACGCTGTCAAGTGCATACAGAGCATCAACTGAGCCACAGACTCAAAGTGACCATCTCTGAAGCGGATAGCTTTGATTTTTTTTTATTTGAGTTTTCTGCAGCAAGTGTTGTCTAATAAGTTCATGTAGGTAAACAAATGTAATCTTTATTATTATTATTATTATTATTATTATTCCAAATACATGTGCAAATGTGTCTTCTCATTATATACCTCAAGTGCATTCAGACTCTTACTTCACTTTCAAATGTCTTATTTCACTTTTATTTGGAGCTCAGACCAAAACCGAGTTAGATGCAGTGGATGCAGTGGATTAACTGGACTTGCTCTCACCAGGTGGTCCAAAACAGCAACCCTGATAAAGTTTCCTGATAACCATCTACTGCATAAGCATACATTTTTCACTCAGTGTGTTCACTTTCTTAACTGATTGGGATAATTCGTCAACCTCTGGCCTCCTAAGAGAAAGGCAGGCAGGATCCAACTGTGCATGCTCGCAGGACTTTATTGCGCACTGCAGGGAGTGCGTTTGAACATCCTCTCCTTAAATTCAGCTCAGTTTTGCAGTCAGTTGCAGTTCAGAATGATCTATTTAATTGGAGATGAAAACTTGAGTTGAAGAATCTCCTGCAGGGGGAGCATCTGGCTGTCTGCCTCAGGGTGTCTGTCATGCATCTCCAGCTGAGGAGTCCCCAGCTCCCCCACTATACCACCAGAAAATAGCAGAACAGAACTAGGGGCCCAGAACCAAAGCACCTGCTGCAACCAGGCATACAACATCCATGTCTGGTTTGTGCTTCCATTCACTATTCATCGATGCTGCAAATCTGGCATAACATCTAATCAATTCTCAGCCAGAGTCAGATTTCTTTTTCATATGGCAATAATCTTCTAACTTAATTAAACTCTTAATTGAACATGGTGTCACTGCAAGCCTGTAATTTTCACAAGCACATCACAAGAATAAGCTTTGTAGTTCCTGACACACAGCATTGTGCATCTACATATAGATAGGATTATGTTATTTTTCACCCAGTAATTGGTGAGTGTGGATAAGAGATGGGCTTTTCAACCTCGTTCTGAATCAGAATACCCTCTTACAGTGGACTGTCACGGTGCATTTGCCATTGTTTTCTAATTGACTCTGAATGCCGTCTCTGACCATTAGTGTTACATCAAGCCCGGTAGGGTATTGCTGAAAAACACTGTGCATGCTTCTTATACCTTATGAAAATAAAAGTTGTGAGTACTGGTTAAATAAACTGCAGCTGTCATCCTTTCATCATAACCTCACAGTGAAAGCAAATTCACAGGATTAAAAGTTAGGTAAAGAAAAAGATGTTGCAGATACCTCACATGGAAGTCTACGTCTTTGGGTAACAGTGGAATGTCCTGTCTCCACTGAACAACATCATGACCCTGTATACCAGTCGGATGTGGTCCAACCAGCACGTGCAACAGCATTCATTTGCCAAAAAACACTTATTTATCACAATTAGTGAATATGCCCGTGAATGGAAAGTGCATTTTGCACAGTTCTTTCATGTACTATGAACAGGAGCTGAACTTTGTTTAAGTCATGGACATTTTTCCACCAATTGCAATCCATCTCTGTGGTGCTGACCTTTAATATAACCGAGAGGCTAAATTAGGGGGGCGCGACGATGTCCGCTGCTTGACACCGTCCAATTTTCTATATCTCTGCTCCCCTCTCTATTTCACTATAGACTTTCCCGTCAGATTCATTTTGCAATGAAGGAATCCTAACCACAACCAATGGAAGCCACTGCCTGATCAGGTAGAAGCCATTATGATTTCACACTGGAATTCATATTTGGAGGAGTTTGAATAAGCTCACTTTACAAACTTTGAGCTTTTTAAATTGAGATCCATCATCACCACAAAAAAAAGTGCTGCTCTTGGTTTGTTTGTGCCACCATAACAGTCTACTGCAGTCAGAGTCACAAAGCGTTAAGGGGATTCCCTAACATGTTTTATTGAACTCCTCTCCTTGTGTCTTCTCATCCCTCAGTATGACTCATCCCACTCTCCTTCTGTTTTCTTCGTCCTTTGCTCTGCTGGGACGCTGCTGTATCTGCTCCCCACCCTTTACTCTGCCTTGTGTTCTGTGTACTTACACTCCCTCGCTCCATCTATTGCCCTCTCGGTAAAATAAACTCCTCTTATTACTTTCTACCTCTGTTTCCTGCAGTGCGCTTCGTTCTGCTTCCTTGTCCTCTTTTATTTTCACCGTGGGAGGGGCTGCAGGGATGGGATATACGTGGGAAGCACATCTGGGTTACTCATGTGCAGCAGTGATAGGAGTGGAAACGTGGGTGGATGGGTGCCACTGTGTGTTTTCACATGCACATGTTTGTCTGACTGTGCGCGTGTATGTAGAGCAGCGATACGGGGCAGCTGCAGTCATTTGGGCTTCAGCTGAGCACCCCCACCCACCCCTTCCGCGTCGTCTCAGAGCATGCTCTGCACCGCATCTGCCTGTTTTCTCTTTCTCACTCTCCTCCTCTACCACCGATTCCCTCGCTCTGTGTTGGTGTCTTTCACAGGTTCATTGTTGCGTGGCCGTTTCTCACCACCGCAGTGCTTAGAGTGCTGGGAGAGACACGACACCCCGGGGAGTTGAGGGCTGTATGTGAATTGGTTTCGAGAATATATCTGTTGATCTATTTTACAGGTTTCTATGTATCTTTGTGCAATGGGCCAAGTAATCTATGTTTTATAATTTGTTAAGACATCTAACGGGAGAGGTATTGGTTTGAAAAGAAATTGCTGCAAGGTATACTACTTCATTAAGACAGGTCATACATATTTAAAACTTTAAGATTTGGGACATGCGCTAATCTGATTTTCACAGAGTAAGCCAAATTCTCAGGGAATTTAAATGAAAAACTATAGTTGAGTGGCTAATAGGCTCAGTCTATAGTTGGGTGGCTAATAGGCTCAGAGGTGATATAAATTATTCTGACTGCCCCACTGCTACTGCCAGAAAAATCAAACCTGCACTGAACATACTTCTTCTAAATATCCACTGTAGCTAAGGAACACAACTTCTGGCCAATCTGAGACATGTAGGTGAATCTGAATGATACAGGCTGAGTGAAATTACAGATTAAATGACATTATTGAGTGTAAATATGGATGGAAAGATGTGATTTATGGATGGATGGAGGAGGATAGGCTTTCAAAAATATGCACAGAAACTTGAAAGCACATCCATTACCATCTATAACACATCATTATCACTTGGCCCCAGTGTGACTTTGTTCAGAGAGAAAAAAAAGAAATGACGAATATTTCTCACACTGGACATCTCGTCCATAACTGGTGTGTGCAGGTGTCCTATTTATAATTAGGCTGATTTTATTAAAAACTAGAGATGTGATACAAATCTCTTTTTTTTCTTACTCAAATTCTCCAGACATATGCAGCTATATGTGCAGATTAATCATTGAACACATATTCAAAGTGTACTGTTCATATGTTATGTATGTATATATATATATATATATATATATATATATATATATATATATATATGTATCAAAGTTGCCACAAATGTCATCCATCCTTTTAAGTCGTGCAGTCAGATTCTCACATTTCCTAAAGTGTGTTGAGACTTCTACTGTGTGGAGACTGACAGCACATCCACATGTCGGCAGCTGTGGGTCTAGTGCTTTGATAGAGTGAAGGAGGCCGAGTTCAGGCTTGGAGTAACCCAGCAGAGATGCTTTTTTTTTTTTTTTTTTTTTTTTTTCAGCCGAGCAGCTTGTTAGTGCAATGTCCACCATCAGCCAAAGGCAATTACTCAAGCAGGAAACTGGACTGACAGTGTGTGTCTCGGCGATGGGTGTTTTTCTCCCACAATATCTGTGTTTGTCCATGTGATCGACTGTGGGTGATTGTATGTTTATTCTTCCATCCACGTATGAAATCCTGCAGTTCAGAGTGCAGTGTAGGAATATGAGAAGAGCCATGCAGAAAACCCGACGTGCTGAGACCAGTCTGACCCCCCCCCCCCATCATCAGCTACTCTGCGCAAGCAGCAGAAGGCTGCTGGGTGTTCAGCTCATAGGTTTTAAGAGGCAAGCATAAATAAGAGGACTGAAGACCAGCATGTGCTCAAAAGATATATATGTACATTTATTATGTTGAATTTATTACATTTTGTTTATGAATGTGTATCATTGCAGATAGGTTCCAGTATCTCTTAATGTTGCCATCCCACAAAAAACTTTTGCAGATTGCTGTGAAGCTGATGAACCCACTAGCTCCCATTAGTTTGTGATGGTTGACATGAAGCCGTCAAAGCTATTGACATTCTGTCAAAGCCTAATGTGAGCTGGGCCTTGTTAAATGCTGACAAAATCCTATTTTTTTTTTACTTCAAGTTAGCTTAGAATATAGACAGAAAACTTCAGTATCTTATTTTAGCTTTTCAGAATGATGGATGGAAATAAAGCCAAAGAAAGAAAGCCCAGCCAGTTTCAGAGGCTTGTTGTATGCCCTTTTTGTCTCTGCAATCATTTTACGATTTCAGACTGGTAAATGTTGTGTTACCTTTGACACAGAGTGTGGTTGTAATGTATGAAAGATTACGCATGCATTGTCGCCTGCTTAGAAATAATAATTTTTAAAAAAAAGAACTTTTTGAATGAACACAAGGTTACACATACTCAAGCATGCAGGGACAGATAAGCGCATCATAAATGCATATAGCCACGGTGGAAGTGTTTGTCCTGGCCTTCAACCTCTGGCATGGCGCATCATACCCAGGTGGCCGGCCCCTGCTCTCTGGCTGACTAATGGCCCCAGTGGAGCAGTGCATGACTCCATCCATCACAGCTATGCAGCAGTGAATGTTACCCAAACAGGTACATGCACGCACAAACTCACATCCGTGCATGCAGATGTTCAGTCACGACCTCAGCAGAAGGTCAGCACATAATGCCTTAAAGGGCATCTTTTCATATTTCGTACGTTCTCTTGGAGTAAGAAGAACGGCAAAGCGAGCCACATTAAGGGAGACCACACAAATGGCGTCGTGTCAGTGTTTATCTGCTTTCATTGGTTCTATTCCTGGCCCTGTGAGTTCATTCGTCAGCTGGAACGGGAGTAATTTATTACCATTTGCCTTGTCAGTCAAGCCCCTGATACCCTCCATCCATCTCCCAGAGCCAGCAGCACTGTCCCCCTCCAACTTCACCCTCATCTTATACAGAGCCCCTCAGTGCCTGCATAAGTCTATGTTCAGCATTCACACCCACAGCTTAGAGGAGACACACTCTGATAACTATTCAATAGACAGCATGCCGCACCACAACCCAGGCTAGCATGATATGAGATGGATGGCGATAAAGGGAGTGAGAGGGAGACAGAGTGTGAGAATTGGGAGTGAGAGCGGGGGCAAAAAGAGAAAAGGGTTATCAGAAGGTAAGACAGATAAGAGAAAGAGGAGGAGGGAGGGAGGAATAAGCTGGAAGGATAAAGATGTGAGAGATGAGGCCACAATGAGATGGGAAAAATTCCAGCAGAGGAGCAAAATGGAAAATAGGAGGGAGAAACAGACTCAAAGAACAAGGCAGTGAGAGATGAACACACTGAGACGGATAGAGATGAAGTAAGCCGTCAAAAGGAAACAGCTCTAATTGGGCAGGAGTTTGAAAAGGGGGAGACATTTAAAATCTTGTGCATCTGCAGTTTGGCATTGTGTTGAGAGGCAACAAGGAGAGAGGGAGATGGAGGCAGAGGAGGGGGGTGGGGGGGTCACACAGGAAAGTGCAAGCTAAGCAGACATCACAAGACTGAAAACGTGTCCAGACAGAATCAACATCCTTTGACTGGCTTCTACTGGGAGCTTATTAGCAAAATCTTCAGCAGCATGATTGGGGCAGATTTCAGGGTTTGATTTTCCTCTGTGAAAATACTGTCACCATCACAGGTGAAATCTTCTTCATAATAGAAACGAGTGGCAGCCCCTTTTTGTTAAAAAATCTGGACATGAATATGGCTTCTATTGTGTCAGAAAATAAAGAGGGTGGACCTACTAAGCTGCTCATACTCTCAGAACAACTGATTTAATGACCAGCAATAAAGGGCAACACAATTTACCGTCATATCAACATTTGTGAAAAAACACAGATGAAATTTCATTCCTGTGTGAAGCCGCAGTGAGGAGTTTCAGGCGTGCATCACCGCCGGCCGACGCACGTCACCGTGTCAAATTTGCCACACTCCTATTTCCCAACAGTGACACTCGTCTATGCATCAGCAAATCAACAATTTTATATAATTAGCTGCTGAAAATTGTGTGCCCTGATTACCAGCTCTTCATCTACATGTGCACCCTCCTTCAGACGAGACACTCCATTGTTGGTCCAATCAAAGTGTATGGACCCACTGGAAGTTCATTAACCGATTAGACATAATTGCTGTGCAAATGCTGCGTAAAGAATGATTGAAAGATGCATAAACAATACTGGATTGGAAGATAAGGAGCCAGATATCATTCTGAATGTACATTTAATGAATTGTGCTGATGTAATGATGTGTTATTGTCTGGGTATGGGGGTGGGAGTGAATATGGCACAGCTAGAATGTGTGCTACACAGTCTGCAGAGGATTAATGGGGGTATGTGTACTACCATGTGCCACCTTGTTGCTGTTTGTGTTTGTGTTGCTGACGAGGCCCTGTAGTCAGGCTGAGGGAATATTGTTCCTGAAGCAGGGAGAGGAATTACATCAGGAGGCCCAGGAGAGCTTCATCGCTTGACAACACACATGCACGCGAACACACGTGCATACTACATGCATTCTACTTTTCTTTTGAGGCCTGAGTGCTAGGCATGCAATACCATTGAGTGAGAAATGAACCTGGAGTAAATCACGCAGAGGGGTAAGGTCAGGTGCAAGGCTCTGCATATCTCATCAATACCTACCCTCACCCCCCCTCAGGCCTTTACACCCCATGGAGAGGGAAAGAGAGAGGGGGAGTGCAAAACCCGGGTGTACTCTTACTCAGAGATTTGCGAAGCGTGACTCACAACATCCCCTCGTCCTGCGCTTATCTCTGAAATTCATATCCACTTGCTCCTCTCTCCAGCACACCCCCAACCTGGAATCCATAACACTTAACATCCCTCAGTGCTGGATCCAGAGCTATACTCTGCCACCTGTTATTCATCTGATCACATGCAGAGACTCAGCTGTCACTGCTCTATTACCGCTTATTTCAACTGCATGCCGGTGGAACAATTGGACTTTTCACCCACTTTTAAAACCATTAGCTGTGGCATATACTGTCATTTTCTTGGCTGTCTTTAAGAATGACACAGTAGTGTGTCAACACTGGAAGCTTCAGGGTTTGAGGTGTATTGTTAGCAACACACAAGCAAGGCTTTTCTGTTTTTTTGGGAGCAAATGTTGTATAAAATGTTTTCCTTTTTTTCTTCTCTTTCTTTGTACATGCCCAGTTCTGCTCGCTTTGTTATTTAGGTTCCCAAGTGAAGCACAAGTGTACATGCTGAAAAATGTAGCTAACGGAGGGAAGAAGAAGGACATGATGCGTAATTCACACCACGTTCCTGGTATACAGCTGAGACCATTCCTTTAGTTTATGATAGGGACTATTTTAAATGTATAATATGCACACATGCCTTTTTCTAAAGCTGTTTAAAAGTACAATATGCTTACATATGGGATGTGATAGTGGCACGCCACATTACAAGTAAGACAGAGTCTAGACAGAAGATTCAGGAAAATTGTAATTCCTGTGTGACAAGCTTAGTAGAAAAAAAAAGACGTTCACAAACATTCATGCACTCCCCAATTCTTCTCCCCAAGGAGACTGGAGCCTAGATCTCCTCATGCAGATGGTGCACAGTCAAAACACTGTAAATAGACTCTAATACACATATGCTGGAATTTCAAAATGTGTATTTTCTTTGCTCAAATTTCAATTTTTAATAGGGCCTGTGCATCTTTCCAACTTAGTGATCTTGCTTATAGGAGAGATCGAAGAGGCTGGGTGGACGAGACTCTTGCTGTCCATCTGCGAAGACATAATTATTAAATTACTGAGCCATTCAGGGTATTTAAATTTTCATGGGCAACCATTAGCATCCACGCCAGCTGATGTCAACTGGAAAAGGCAACGTGCTACACTGGCTAGTATATGAACAATATGGGAAGATGGGGGGATTGGGAGAGAGAAAGGGTGGGTGAGGCAGTGAGAGAAGGGGGGCGGCAGTAGTGAGGATGAACACACATAGATGACCTAGATAAATAAGCCTTGCACGACATATTCTCTCCTCCTCTGCGTACTCTTTCTTTACATTCTCTTGGTTTGTCATGTTGCCTCTCCTCCTCCTACTCCTCCTCATTGTCATCTTTGCAATGCTTTTCCTCCTGCTAATGCCAGTGAAGAGTAAAAAGAAAGTTGGAGGTTGAGTAAAGTTGTTAACATCATTTGGAAAGACTAGCCGGTGATTCATGCAGAAATGTTGGAGCGTGCATGAATGCAGTGCAGTGTAGGTGTGTTACTGTGGCGTGCACCTTACTTGACAAGTGATTTCAGTCTGATTTTCAGCTTGAAGTTGTGTAGTGATCCAGTTTTGGCACTTTCCTGACATTTGATACAACGATACACAGACATGTGCAAATCAGACTTCAAGCTAAATTATCATTATAGGACTATCTAAAGTTTTCACTCAGTTATCCACCTCTGTCTTCATGTAATAATAATGGATTCTGCCTGAATTTTAAATCTGGCCTCAGTTGTGCTTTTTTTTTTTTTTTTTTTAACTCTCTGCCTCTGCTTTTCCCACTTCTCCTGACACTCTCATTTAACAGCCTGTCAACTCACCAACTAACCTGTGACTACAGTTGGATTTCCTTTATATTAACCTTTTAGATTTTTCTACAATTTAGTTCCATTCAAAACGCTGACCTTTTCAACTTAAGCTTTCTTCAGCGAGTACGATGCAATAGTGGTGGCGTTCCTCCTACACTGCTTACACATATCCTATCTGCTGGATATGTTCGACTGGAAAGTCAGTAAGGACCACAAAGAGCTGAGGTCAAAGGCCCGTAGTCTTTTATATTATCAATCGGCACAGATGTGACTCACTCTAGCTAAGGCTTAAACTTCTGCTTTTCAGCTTAACATGTGTGATAGTACTATGTTAGATGCCTGCTGGCCCTACAGTGGGTTTTCACTGGTGGTGGAATGCAATCACCTCAGCTGTAAGCGGGGGATATACTGCATCATCCTGCAGTCATTTACTGACCTCTATAAAGTTACAGTAGTGGAAGATTACAAGCATTAGACCTAAGTGCTTTCGCTCAACTTTACAAGATAATATTTTCACTTTCATGTGAACTGGTTAGCCAATTAGCTATTCCATTCCAATTTCCACTGATGCTTCCAGAGAAGCGTGTACTCTTTCTTGCAAATGTTAATACAGGCAGTACAGGGAGATACAGTGCAATATGGAAAAACGGCTCACAAAGTACTGCACTAAATGGTAAATGGTAGACAGCTTTCCAGACAATCACATGACACAGACAGAAACATGAAAAAGTGACCTACTCTGCATGGTTTCTGGACTTTGGAATAGTTAATTAAATCTTACAAACTATTCTGTTTGTGGTAGTGTAGACTTCACTGTGTAGTACTCTGCAAATTTAACCAGATCACTTCCTGACCTTTTTCACATTGAAATCCATCAGATGACCCATGGATCAAGACCCCGTTCCGCATGTTAAACTTACCAACAACTGATCGCTTAACCGGGGAGAGAAGTTTTGGAGTAACACTTTAAAAAAAAATGGGCCTCAGTGTTACTGCTTAATGGCCAGCTGTGATGTGCTCGCTACCAGACCAGAACTATATGACAGAAATGGAACAAAGATGAATTAAACAAGACTGGTTTTCTCAAGGCAGCCAGCTTCTGTATGATTTTTTTTAACCAGCTGTGACATTGAGTGAGGCACTGGGGAGTCGCATGCTCTGATTATTTTCAGTTGAAGACGGAATTTAAGAAGATGCTCGAAACTATCTGTAAATAAGTCTTTCTACATTTAACATAGCCAGAAGAGCAGGTAGAATATTGTATTGTGAATCTTGGACACAAATCTAACAGATATACAACAGTATAGAATCTAAAAATAAAACTCGTGTGTGATTGGCAGATCAAACAGAGTCATGTTTGACAGTCTACTATGTATGAAGTGGGCATAATCATCCTCAAACAGTATGCATGTAATAGGATCTACATACAGTTGCTGTTCAGAAACAGCTGAGTGTGTGCCAGTGTTGTATAAAGTACCCAAAAGCCATACTTGAGTAAAAGTAAAAGTACCTTACTGGAAAATTACTCAAGTAAAAGTGAAAGTAGCCTGCTAGAATATTACTTGAGTAAAAGTAAAAAGTAGCTAGTATTTACTGTACTTAAGTATCAAAAGTAAAAAGTACTGTTAATAAAATGCAATCAGAAATTTGAGTTGTAACATTTTCTTTATTCCTGTATAATTTAGTTTTTAAGTTTTGTTTAATTTGCAAAGTGTCACATGACACTTAAAGGAGCTTCAACGCCTCCTTACATAAACCCAACCATATACAAAAATACATAAACATATCCTTACAGACCGGGTCTGCGGGGAATGTTCAGCTACATCATGTAGCTGAACATTCCCCGCAGGTATGGCCACGGGTGTTCATCGTCATCGTCGTCGTTGTTGTCTATGCTGGTTGTTTCAGCAGCAGGTTCAGGTTCAGTCGCCGATTCAGTCACCTCCATCTCTGACATTTTAGGCTTCTCTGTCTTCCTCCTTCTCTTCAAATAACATTAGAGACCCGACTTGTCTGAGACTACTGACATGATAATGCGACCATTAATTTGAAATGTACCCGCTGGCCGCTGATTTCATCCGCCGCACAACGGGGTAAACCAACGATAACGTCTTGCGGTCTGTATCTCCAACATCATTGGCTACTGGTCCCACTACAACAAACGAAGATTGTCCATTGGCTATCACGTTCCTTCTTATTTTGTAACGAGTAACGAGGATGCTCAGGTAAATGTAATGGAGTAAAAGTATTGATTTTTTTCGGAAAATGTAGTGAAGTAAAAGTAAAAGTCGTCAGAAATAAAAGTAGTAAAGTAAAGTACAAATATAAAAAAATACTACTTAAGTATAGTAACGAAGTATTTTTACTTCGTTACTATACAACACTGGTGTGTGCATTTGTGATATAACTAGTATCTGTTTCCAGTGAGGTCTCTGCTTCCTCAGACAGCTTCTACGCCAGGCTGCCATAGTAATTATTATTTACTGATTTGTAATTGCTTGTTGAGTCTCACAGGGCAGCTCGTAATCACACTCATTCCCCTATAAAGTAATTGTTCCTGTTTAAACTAGGCTCGCTATACTGGCTACACTGGTAGCACGTTGTACTGCATGGCATCTGATGTGTGACTGTCGTTCTGTCAAGTTGATTTGCATTTATATTAGAGAATGCTTGCTTGATATTATAATATAGACCAACACGGTGTCCTGAGCATACCTTCACGTGCAGTAGCACGTGAGCTGTGTAGTACTGCTTTTGTGTTTAGTTTTAGTTCAGCTCTTTCTTATTAAGAATGGGAAAAGATAGTTTTTATGGTAATCTGTTAATTTAAAAAAATCAAAGCCAACTTGAATCCCAAAACTAATAATACATAAAATAAAAAAGGCTTTCTTGGTAGCAAACTTAAATAAGGATCTTTTTTCAACTAAAACGATTCTAATAGTACCAAAGGCTTGCACGCATCCTACGACAAGGTACTCGTGATGTTGGAAGTGGTATAGCAAGGCAATCTCACTCTGGCCAGTGAGATTCATTTTCACCAACCATTTTAAAAACCTGTCTTATCAAAGTTGTTCCCCAAACATTTTGATTCTCCATATTTCATAGGATCAGTTGTTTTCTAAATGTATTTCCAACATAAAAATATTTAGAATTACTGATTGTACACTAATATTCGCATACAGTGGACTAGTTAGAATTATCACTATAAAGAACTGTACATTTCCATGTTTTTGTTTTAAAATGTAGACTCCTTCCAGGTTTCCAGAAATCATACCAGAACCTTTTCCTTTTTTTCCCAGTTGTGCTTAGAGCATAAGCTGAACTTTTGCAGACACTGAGACTTCTGACAACTGCCATCCTCTGGACTGGAAAACAGCATTGCCAGTAAACATGATCCAGGCTGCAATTACATTTGAGCAGAAATGTATTCACCAAATCAAATTAGTATATAACTCTGTCTTGTAGGAGCCAGGGTTGGCTACCCTAAAGTTTACGTTTAACCACAGTTCATTCATTGTATTAATGCTGAATTCTGAATTGAAACTGCTGGGTCCCCAGAAAAAGAGTATAACAGCTGTTGTAGATAATTACCACACTGTAGATGTTAAGTAAAAGACAGAAGGAAAATGGAGGAGGGAGGGGAAAGAAAAGAGAACACAGCCAATGAGAGAGAGAGAGAAAAATGCCCTATAATGGCCTGTCAGCAAATGCTAAAGGATGGCTATTAGTGAAACACCACTTTGCAACTTCATCAATATTTCAGCAGCATGTCAAAGGCTCAGCACCAGTCTCCCTCTCCCGCAAGCCGTCTTTCTTCCTCTCTTCCTCTCTCTTTCTCTCGTCTTCCTTTGCTTTCATTGGAGGGGCAAAATCTAACTGCGAGGGCAAACAGCTGAACCCTTTCAGGAGTCTTTCAGACGCTTGGTTGAATCTGTCTTTTCACGTGTATGCAAGGGCTCGTGCGCGCACTTAAGCACACCAACAAAATCGTGGGGAACTTAGAGTCATACCATTTGCTGACTGCTTCTTCTGCACGGTTTAGCCCGAGGACAATCACCCATGATTCACTCCTGACCAGTCCTGTGTGCTGCACATATCCCAAACTGTGTGCTTTCATGGTGTAAACTAAAACTGAAAACACCCTGCTACTCATTGCCTCACCGTAATCACTCTTTTTCACCTTCGTTCCCCACAATCCCCAGACTTTGCCGTACATGCACCCCTCATAATCTCAGCCTAACTTCTCTTATATCCCTGGACCTTATCGATTTTCCTGCAGCCACTTCGGCCCAGAGCTGCCCCGACTGAATGAAAGAAATTACCTGCAACGCTGAACAAATTAAACAGTCATTTGCTCCAAGCTGCAGCCAGGCTCAGTACAGCAACCAAGCAGCAAATCTAAATTTTCTGGTTAGACCAGGAATACAAGGCTGCCCCTCCCATCTCTCGCTCTCCCTCACAGAGGACAGATAAACACCCCCCCCCTCCACCAGCCACCCCTCGGTTGGAATGCCTTCGCTGTATTTACGACAGCCTGTCTCATGGGGATTGGGGATAAAAGCGTCAATCCTCTCTAATTGGTCACACCTATGCTGAGAGGGACGTGGCAGGTATTATAGAATAGGCAAGGGGCCTTTCATCAAGTCAAATTATTGAATGGACTGAACTCATTCTGTGTGGCAGTTAATGGAATAATCGTGGCTTTTCCTGGGCACGACAAGCCCACACTTTAATCAATTATGGGTCTTGCGCACATCTACATCTTGTGACTTGCAGAGATGCACAAGTACACAAAAAGGAAACGTGTCCATCACTGGAGTTACAATCCAAACTGTTCAGACGCCGTCTTTCTCCACGCTTCCTCTATCATTCTGACAGAAGTTGATTTAATCAATACATAGAAATTTGTTCCAGAACAGCTTTTTTTGTATGTTTTGGATACTGTAACCAGACTTTTTTTTAGGCTCGACATTCTGCCATTACACGCTTGACGCCAAAAAGAAAGACGCTGCAGTCTTCATTAAGTCCCACATGATGGTTGACTAAACACGGACTTTTAAAGTGGGACAGAGTCAATGTTAAGTCAAGCTACTGTAATTAATCACAAATTACAACGTTCACTCCTTGTACACCTCCAAACCCTGAATAAAACCATGAATATTCATGGTTAAAAATGAACATTTAAAGGATGTTTAAAACAAAAAAAAAGCAGTACAGTACTGCATGTGCTATTAAAAAGAAAAGGCGCAAACTTCAACCTGAGTCTTGGTATGTGAGAGAAATAAAATTAGCTCCTAGAGTGATAAGGCATTAGTTTTCGCATCTAATCAAGTGAACTAGTCTGTCAAATGTGTTGTTAAATAAGACTAGCAATGTTAAATTAGTCAAATTAGTCAAGTTACTGCAGAAAAAAAAATGCCAAGGTAATTACAACAAAAAAACATTTTAATTATAAAAAGGTACGGCAAAAGTGGTTGTTATAAAAGGTAAAATAGCTGAATAATGACATCTAAAACTTCATGCGCCTTAAAGTCTTTGTTTCACTGCTTCTGTATTTGCTGCTTTTTACAGCCCTACACTGGCCCACTAACTGCTGAAGTTCAGCACCACCCTGGGTGGACAGCTCCCTCACACCATTATTCTTATTTCAGCTGAGAGTAAGGCCAGTAAGGAGCACTGCCTCGGTTATCGAAATTGCAGCACAGCACCCGGATGGGCAGCTGCAGAAGAGTTTAAGCAGTCTGGACAGCTCCCTAAATGTTGCAGAACATCACAGCTGGCCCTTCACTAATTACAGAGGACAGAAACAGCAATATTTCGGTAACTTGGAACAAAAGCAAAGTGCATCGACACAACTCTTAACTGGAATTGACTTGACTGTGCTTTCAAAACAATGTGAACACGGTGTGTTGACAGAAGGCATGCAAAATTACAGTGAGGCTGAGGTGCACACCAAAAGTCTAAATCTCTGCAGGTAAACTCATCAAAATTGCGGGGTATATCGCCTTGGGAGCATTGCAATGCTTCTCAAACCCCAAGACAAAATATCTGGTAGACTAAGAGAGGTTTGGACAGGATATTGATATTTTTCTTTCCCCTGAGATGGGTACAAGAGAAGGCCTCTTATCTGAAATGAAGTATCGATTCTTTGGAGATCATCAGTAGTAATCTGCTCATTGCAATCACCTGTTTCTTGTTTGTGACTGGAAAGTTTGATCTTACAGTTGTTCAACACTGGGAGCCAGTGGCTCACCAAATCCTAACAACAATTAAAAACATTAACAAAGACACGGCTGACCAAACCCAGCTGAATCACATCTTGTATAAACTGGATGGTGTGCTAAATTAAATTCACAAATATTTCAACTATTCAGGAAGCGATACAAGACAGGGAGGAATAAAACAGGCATAGATGCAGAGCGATGCACAGCTTCACGGTCAGAGGAGGATGGGACGTGAGAAAGCAAAGGAGAGGGAGTGTTAGTCAGAGGAGAATTTGGGCGGTCTTTATGTGTGTGTGGGGAAACGACTCGACCTTGAGCAGCTGTCAGGTGGAGCGGAAAGCTGGAGAGGAGCAGAGGATGAGCAGGGAGAGCTGTTTAATCGTCCATTGAAACAAAGCCTGCTCGCCCTCTTGACAACGCCGCCTTGGGCCTCCCCCAGCACGCTAAGCACCTGCAAGGCGGCTTATGCACAAACCCCGCAGCTCTGGGCAGTCTCACTCTGAGCGTTTAGAAGTTTATATCTTCCTCGTCATCTCTCTTTATCGGGCCTGAGTAATGTTGGAAGTGGTCCAGGAACACTAACAGTTCAGGAAACAAGAATACGGTGGTAGTCTGAGCACAAACTGTAGCTGGAAGTTGTTTTCTCCTCTCAGGATAGAACAATTTAAAGCAACATGAACAGTATTTGGGCTCAACATTTATCTTGCAATACTGACAATATATAAAAGCAATTGGATATAGAATGATTAACCACTTGAAAGGTTATTTGTATATTTATGCGTATGGAGCATATTCTGGCTAATGCTTTGCAAGTTGAGGATGGATTTGTAACGCAATCAGATGGGCGACTGACACATGCACCACAGTAAGGAGCCATTTCTGAAAAACACTGTTGGTGATTGAATTCAAACAGACAGATAGCACACTGGTCCCTTCGATATTCCTTTGAAAGCTCTGCACCTGAGATTCAAAGACACATTGCAGAAGAACAACTCTAGTGCGGGAATACCTAACACTGGCAACAGTATATTTTGTTCTGTAGAACTAATGTCACCGACCTAGTATCACGCAGAAACAGCCTCAGCATCCATCTTCAGGCTTTTCAGCTCTCTGAGCTCTCTCCACAGGTAGAGAGCAAGTTGCCTTTAACTGCCTACTTTCTCCCACTTCCTCAAATCCTGCATGGGAACAGACATATGCCCCCTGCTGCCTGTCGCCTGGAACAGACTTGTGTTGCTCTTACCCGCTTTATTTTTTTCCTATTTACCCAGCCTCAGCTGTGTACAAACACTGGCTATTTTTCACACACACAACGAACAGCTAGCAGACCGTGAGGAAATGGTCATTGAACTTGAGAAAACTGTGTTCAGAATGACTTTCTCTTCCTTTAAACTCAGTGCACAACTGAACTGCACAAGCTCACTGGCGGGAGAATTGTGGGTTCACACACGGTGACACGCGGCTGACATTTTGCAGCCACGATGCCTTCTTTCATTAGAGCGCTATCATTTACGTAAAAGGCTGATAACAAAAACACACAAACACATGCAGCATTGCATAATTATACCCCACGGAGAAGACGATGTGAGAGAAATTACATAAGCATTGGATTAACCTCCTTGTGCCACACTTGGCTCTAGGATGGGAAAATCTGCTCTGTAGGAGTCAAGATGAGCGAATGCATAAACATGTGACGCCTGCTACTGTATACTTGATCTTATACTGAATTATTTAAAGTAAATATTAGATTTTTTTTTTTTTTTGGTTAATTTTATAAAATATTCACGAAGCGCTAAAAATTGAAGAAGCTGCTTGTAATGAAAATGCTAGCAAATATTTTCTTAAAACAGCCTGTCACCTTCTCACATGCTGGCTCTAAGTATTTAAATATATGCAGAGTTAAACTCATGTGGCTGTCAGAAGGTGCAATGTTCCAACACACTAACAAGGTAAGAAACTTGGAAGGATTTCACCTCCGACTTCAGTGTGCGATGAGCATGAGACACGCCGTCTCCTCCCCATCACTCCCTCCCCCATACCTACCCGCTCTCCCCCCTTCAGCCGACGGCGTGACATCTACCACCCCGTGCCACTGTTTTCACAGTGCAGCTATTCTTCGCAGGCTGACCTGCTTCACGCACGACCCCTCTAAGTGCTTCCATTACTGTTTTTCTTTCAATTGGAGAGTGGCAAAAAACACGCTCTCGCACACGTCTGAGTTTGTTAATGGATTAAATGTGTTGATTATTTAAGATGGTTTGAAGTAATTGTTACACGGTCTGGAAATCGGCAGTGTACACCACTCAAAAGGCACATTTTCTTTCTTGTAAAGGTTTCTTTGTGTTCAGTGAAACAGTAAAAAAATAAATAAAAAAAATACAGATATTGAGGGATTACCCACCAAACCTAGAAAAGTTCCCCTGACATAGAATCCATCAATACGCCCTTAAATCACTTTCCTCAAACCTCTGAGTTTAATATTTTAGGTCCAAGTCTTTTCCCTAGATGATTTGTGTTCGTTGTGAAACCGACCATTTCTTCTTGTCTTTTTGTCACACTATCACGGCCTATTTGTCTCGCTGCATCGGCGATACATTTCATCCATCACTAAGATAACCACTCAGTCTCTCCGTTTCATTTTTTTGACTCTCTCTCATTCTCAGTTTCTCCTGGCATTTCCATGAATGCAGCTCCAGAGGAGAGTGCCTCTGTTACCATATTGGCTTGTGCATGTTCACACTAAACAAAGCATCTTGCAGTCATACTAATCAAATATGACATGAATGCGTCATATACTGTAAACCAGGGGTGTCAAACTTATATTAGTTCAAGAGCCACATACAGCTCAGTGTGATCTAAAGTAGGCCATACAGGAACTATAGTACAAAAAACTATAAATAACGATAGCTCCAAATGTTTCCCTTTGTTTCAGTGGAAAGAAGTACTAGCACATCATGAAAATGTTTACATTTACTGAGCTATCCTTTTTTTTCCCCAAGACATTCCTCAACAAGCTGGAAGTGCTATTTTGTTGCCATCTACCATTTAGTTTTGGATCTTGTGTTGTGTTTGCTACTCTGACCACAACAGTTGACAAATTAGGAATAGCAGTTATTTTTGTACTGCTCTGTTCTCTTAAGGCCTTTCTGAATAATCACTCTTTCCATGGGAGGTGAACGGATGACAGGTCTACTATTTAAATTTGGGAAGTGTGTATAGCAGCAGTTAGAATGTCTGACTCTTTCTAGGGTGCAGAGAGACCTGGTTAGCTTCATATCCAGCTATGCTGCCATGACAGCTCAGACTCCCCATATATTAACAAACTTAGTTCCCTACTGGTTAAAAGGAAATACTTTATCACAAAGATACTTCTAGAAGCACACAGAACATTTATTTTTGACCAGGTGGTCCCCACCATTGAATTTAATATCAGTTAGGTCCATCCATTAAGTAAATTAGTCTATGGTACCAAACCGTTGGCGCACGCGCATGTTGGAGTTCATTTGAATCCAGTCCAGTGTTTTAACAGTACTCACAGTTCCTGGGATGCAGAGATGGCATTTGGTAAACCCCTCCTTCAGCAGTGTCCAGTCACGGTGATGTAGAAACACGTCCTCAGGCACCGTCCACTTTCATAAGTAAGCATCCAGCAGGGTCTCAGCAGCTTGGTGCAACAAGTGTTTCCCAAACAAAAGTCTCTCATACTGCTAGCATGCTGAGCTAGCTAGCAACAATCCGCAGTGTGGTCACAGTTTAGCATCAATTAAGCAGAATTCCCGACGAAAAAAAGACTCCCATTGAGGGTCCAGTCTCTCCAGCAAACAAATACACTAGTCGTGCACACAGGCCCGTAACTAAATCACATTTTTAGCGGTGACACTTCGTTCTCGCTCCGTCTTTTTCCTGTGGGTCCTATCTACCCGGAGCGTGACAATCACTACAGAGTTACACCTGTCCATACCATTGACAGCACAAGACTATGGTGCGTTCAGGAACCATGTTGAACATAGGACATCCCATATGCTTAATGAACCTTCCAAATACTAGTTGTCTTCTATGTAATTTCCGCATTTTGAACTTGGCAAATTAATGCCGCGGTCCAGATTAGATCCAGTTTTGGCTCGTGGGCCATATGTTTGACAATCCTGCAGTAAACCAAACAATGATTTATGCCTACATGATTGTACTTTTAAAAAACTTAACTGATCTGGTTCACACATTTCCATTCAGCCAGTTTTAATAAATAAATAAATAAACGTCTGAGAGGAGAAGTATTCTGCTGGCCTGCTTGAGTATGCCTGCACCATTCACTCGAGGCCAGTAAGTCAGAGAAATCTTCCAAACTCCTTTGAAGGTTTTGCCTGAACCTGACGAGAGCCGGAGATGAGAACGGGCTTTTGGCCTTTCTGAAAACCCATCGTGCCAGACAATGTCTGCAAACATCAAATTAGAAATCTGACGCTGTCAAAACATGAAGCACGAAAAACACGCAGTCATGCTCTGATTCTGAGCTACTCTGCTATGTACAAGCAATGAACTGTAGATGACGCATCATAAAGTCCCAAAATGTTAACAGATCAGATAAACTGTCTAAACTTCCCAAACGTTGTCCTTTGAACAGTCATAACCGTACATTCAAAAAGCTTTTTCACATTCTTAAGAAAAAAAGACCAAAGATTGCTTAAGATCATTTTAAAGTGTTCATTAAATTCCTATTGCTGCCAGTTTTGGGGACAAGTGGGAGTATTCCCACTGGCAGATTTATTTATTTTTATTCTTTGAAGACAAATGATTCCTAAGGCTGAAAAGGAGACAAAAGAGCTTTCTTCAACTACAAAAAAAAGTGTCACCTCAGCTTATCGCTGGTAGTCTTTGCTTTAAGGAGGAAAGAAACTATATACCAATGAAAATTAAACCGTTTTTGTTTGTTTGTTTTGTCCAACTTGTGTCACTTATTAATTAGTAGATGTACTCCAGTTGTAAATAGTGCAAATCATGGGGTTAATCTGCATAATTTTAAATTCTCACACACTAATCAACTAAGGGTAACAGTGAGATTATGACTCTTTAAATTCATAAATACTTCATAGTAAACATACTAAAACCGGCTTCCTCATGTATGGTGCTAGTTTGTATTGTTGTACTTATTGCACTTTGTAAAAACATTCATACATACATAAAACAATCATTCATTCATTCATCTTCTATACCCGTTTAGTCCTGTTGAGGGTTGTGGGCTCTGCTGGAGCCTATCCCAGCTGTCATCGGGTGAGAGGCAGGGGTACACCCTGGACAGGTCGCCAGTTCTTCGCAGGGGTAACACAGAGACAGACAACCATTCACACTCACACACACCCCTACGGACAATTTAGAATCATCAATTAACATTTTTGGATGGTGGGAGGAAGCCAGAGTACCCGGAGAGAACCCACGCAGACACAGGGAGAGCCCATGGATTCGAACCAGTGACCTTCTTGCTGTGAGGTATCCGTGCTAACCAACTCACCACTGTCCCGCCCCATACATAAAACAGAATAAAGCCAAATAAATGTTGCAATATTCACATTTGCAGTAAACAGAAGCCTCCTCCCTGCCTGCTTAACACTCCTGGCAAACACCGACTATTGACTGTACTTCTTACCTCTTGGCGCTGTCTCGCACCTTCAGAAGGAGCTCGAATGCAGTTGGGAGCGCGGAGAGTTCTTTTTATGTCTTTCTCTTAAATCTCTGCGGGTTGCTGTGCTCTTGGCAGGCCCTTGCCAAGGCTGAGGATGTATTAGTCACACACATGTTGCACTCACACACTTTTTGCATTGATGTCAGTTAGCGAAAAGAATGGCACACAAAATACTGAGTGGAAGCTAAAGGGGGCCGTAAGTCTTGTTGGTGCTGTAAGGAATGTAGGGATGTGGGTATTTGTCTGTGAGGATATTTTTTTCTTTTTTGAGTTTGTTTTCTTTTGCAGATGCTAAAAGCAAGGATTTATCCCGACACAAGCCCAAGCGTGCAAAGAGCAGTGTGGTTATTACTGACTGATGGATGAACGGATGGATGATTTAAGCATCTATAGATCAAACTGCAAGAAAATAAAAATAGACAAAAAAAGATATATGATCTTGTATGTAGGCTTATCCAGATGTAGAAAGAAAAATACTACTATTCATTGCAGACCTGTCAAACGCAGAAACATTATAGAATATTTATTAAAAATATAAAAACATAATAACATAAGTAGAATAGAAACAAGGGGGTAATATGAATCCAACAGATGCTACATTTCCCTGCAAATAGACCGAGTGCATCTTGCTTGTATATTGATTGTTTTGTTCATCTGTGCCCTGTCCACAGCAACATGCAGTATACCGGCTCGTAAAAATAGCCTCTGACAATGCATGCAGGTAGTCAGGTGATCCTGATTTTCTCCATTGCCATCCACACTGAGCTATGATAAGTGCTGACATGCCCTGGAGCACTGACGATAACCTCAGTTTGACGTTAACGCAGCCGAGCTCCGTGGTCACGTCTGCTTGGGCTAATTTAGATAAGACAGCCACAGAGGGAGAGGGGGAGCGAGGTGGCTCCGTGGCTGTGTGGCTCGCTCTGTCACATCACTGGAAAATCCCCAGAGTGAGATGACTTTGGTTACGTAAAGTTTCCCTACCTGTAACTTTCATATAATCAAGCAAGAGTTGGGCATTTTGGAAGTTTTTATGGAGGAATGTTTAACGCAAAGCCCACTAAGTCTAACTTTTCACTTCAAACTGCCTTTCAGGAGTGGTCTGTGAAGTGTGTCTGGATTTGTATAAGCAGCTTCTGTTTACTATGGACTAACATCAACATTCATGTAATGAGTGATGGAAAACTGGTTAACCCCGTCACAGCCTTTGTGCTGTTGTGAAACATAATATTATTTCCAGAACACATGCATAAATTACAACTATTCAGCTCTTAAGATTTCAACAACATTTTTTAATACAGAAATTGAGAAAACAGCATTTAAGCTTAATAGGTGCTATTATGTGATGTTGGCCATTTTGCGGGGTTAACCAGTTGTTTTAAAACTAAACAGAGGGAAAGGAGTGCAATCAGTGCGCCTTTCAAGGGTGAACCGTATCATTTGGGTTTTTGCAGTGGTGTATGTTTTCCCTTCTGTGAAAACCCAGGGAAGATAATTATAGTCGTAGCAGGGGGCTATTGTCATTGCGGAAGTGGACAGCTTTGTGCGTTTGTCCACGAGCCTGTGTGTGCTTCACACTTGCGATACGCACAGCAATACCCAATTCACTGAACTGGTTGGATTAAATTTATTGTGATTTATTTATATTTTTTACCATTGGTTTGTATGGGGTCGTTTCATCAGCCATTTTTACATTCCAGCATTCCTGATTTTTGATTTTTTTTTTTTAGCACACCGATGCTTGACTGAAGCACATAAATCTGTGGTAATTCCACAAAGGTATTTTAACTCTAAGACCTCACTCTGTCTTCTTTGTCTTTCTGTTGCAGTAAGCCAACTATCATGCAGCAACTAGGAGGCCCTACAAAAGGTTCTCAGACATCCAGGTCATGGGACATCCAAAAAACTAAGCTTAAACAACTGGACTTGTTGGGCTTCTTCATGATTTCTTTCTTCCAAGATGCTTCTTCAGTTCTAAAAGACTGGTGCTTAGTTGGGGGTTCAATAGATTTAATAAAATTCACATGAATGTGGTATGTTAACAATCAAATACTGATCCAGTTTCCCTTCCCTAACAAATAGTACTCCATTAATGTCCATTAATGCCAAGAGACTTGGCAATAAGATGTTGTAAATTGATGGCAGCTCTTCAGGCCGGGATTCAACTGTCCACCTACACCGAAAGGGCAAAGGACTTTGAGGACAGCAAAGTACACATTTTTGCCAGAGAAGACAGGTGTTTTGAAAGAGGAGTAAAGGAAGCAATCTGTGTCGAATTGGAAAAACAGCAGAGGTGGACTGAGATATAGTTTTAACCCCCATTCATCTGGTTGTTAACAGACAGCCATGTAAGTTTGAGGTGGGCAACAGGCACAGATGATCAGATGAACCTTCCACCAGTCTTTTAGAACTGAAGAAGGTATTTGGATGGGACTTCTTCATAATCCCATACTAGGCTTGTAGGGTTAACATCCGTGGCTTAAACTGAGGACACGGTACAAAATCTTTTGCCAGTTGGTCAATGTCTGCATTAGTTTGGGACAGTTGTCATGGGTAGTTGCCACAAAAATCTGACGCAAGGATGATTCAGGCGTCCTGTTCAGGGTGTACCCTACCTCTTGCCCAGTCACAGCTGTGATAGGTTTCAACAGGCCCTACACGTCCAGCTGCCCTTGTGTCAGCTTGAGTTTTTGGATATTTCAGCGAACTGATTTAGTTTCCAGAATTTGAGTGAGACAGAGCAAAGCATTTTGCATGCCAAGATATGTGAAACATGTGTTTACTACTCTGTGTGGTTCATGATGCCATTTGCACACATATTGTTTACTTGCTGCACAAAAACCCTCAATTCAACTTGGCAAAAGCAGAATGTGTTGATTTGAAATGGAGATGAATTACGCCCACATGGCTGTGAGCCAATTATGTTTTTGGAGTGCCCCCATTTTTGAAACCTGCATTGTATACATAAGGTTATTTGTCGTCTTTACTTTTTTTTTTCTATGGAAAATGGAATTGCTGCGTTTGTGGACCATTATCATGCAGATGTGTTCAAAAACCACAGCCTCGACAAATGTTAAGCGTGGCCCTGCTCAATTCAACCTGAAGCCTAATCAGTAACGACAGTCGCCTGCGTGGGAAACCAGGTTCTGGTAACTGGCAACTTCATGCCTCCACAGCTTATGAATTATCAGGTTCAGATTCTCCCAGCTCCACAGAAACATGTCAAAAACGCAACTTCTCTGCAGAAATCTTGAAGTCTTGCAGCCCGCAAGAAGTTTCACGCCACACAAATCCCAGACATTTAGACAGTTAGCCCGCGACTGAATCCTGCAGGGCAGTGGGGAGATTTGTGTGTTGTGTTTCCTCACCGTGGGACATGATGAATTGTCCCGCAAGAACAAACTGAGTCCAAATACATCAGAAGACTCACTATCACGCACTCACAGGCACAAACGTCCACTCTGGGACCCAGCCATGAGGGCTACACAGCACAGAAAATGAAGCCAGCGTACGGTCACGCCCCGTGGCTGGAAATAGAAGAGCTCGGGACGGCGTGATTGACACGCTCTGGTGTGGCTGATGAAACTTTTAAACGCTCTTTTGGCATCATCAACGAAACCAGCCATTTGGTTCACAAGACATGTCTTTTAACACTGTTAGATTTGATTGATGAACCTACGCCTGGCATGCTTCACTGCTGCTCAGTCGTCCATATTACTATCAATCTCAACTATTGTTAAGACGTTCGCTGTCATCTGCTGGACGGTGGCTCCACTGAAGAAATAAACATTACGCCTGTATTAAAGGTTCAGCTCACACAAATTGCAAAACACACATTGTATTTTCTCACGTAATGATGCATATCCATACAGGTACACTGTATGAAATTATGTCAAAGTTTCTGCAGAAAATGCTGTTGAAGTGAGCTGGTCATGTGCAGAAGGTTCTATGCAAGATGCAACAAATCATCAACACTTTTTGGTGATATTGTTGTATTGCCCAACATAAAAAGTGTTGAAACCAGACAATATAACTATTTCATTTGTTGTTGTAATTGAGATGTTTGTCCTTTGGAAATAGCGTGTTATGATGAACGCTACCAAAAAAAATAATAATACGTAACTAAATAATGACACAGCAGTTGAATGCTATCTTTAGTTCTCTCTTGGTGTTTGTATTATAACATGCCACATGCTCTGCTGCTTCCTCATTCTACCTTTTCTGCTTTTTTATTTTTCATGCAGATGACTCTAGGGCTTCCGTGTGCCCAAAAGGCGCCTAAAATTTGTTGTTCTTATTTAAAATGTACACCACATCCCCTTTCTGTGGATCACAAGAAAATAAATAAAAGAGGGAGCACTCAGTAATGAACATGTAGCGCTCGGATGTTAGAAGATAAAAGCTAAAAATACATTTCTAAACCTGAAACACAAAGTGGGAGTGCAAATATATTCTTTCCCTGCTAATTGAGACCCTGTAGATCTGTCCCTATTTGCCCAAATGAAGGCTGACGACTTCTACGGTAAATGACACATCGGGGAGAAAGGCAACCAACCGCTCCATCCAAAAAAAGCAGGACAGAAACTTAAATCAGCATTAACACGTGTTAAGGAAAACAACCGTGTGCTTGGCTGTATAGACATTTAAACTTGATCTTAATTGCACGCATAAGCACGGTCACAGTGAAGGGCTGCTGCTGTAAGCTGCAATGAGGAGGGTGAGCTGTACGTACATCCATTAGAGTGTGTCATGTGCGATTGTTCAGCGCTTCATCCCACAGCTCTGTGCAGTGTGTTTATGTGACGTCTATTTGCAGTTACATCCACCGCGCTCCTGCCCTCTGGCCCATGCAGTCGCTCCATCTCATCTCTGCTCTGTAGCGTTTGTTGGGCTGCAGCCTCACGTTGTTAGATGTGAAGAGTTAAACACCTCTGGGGACAGCGCTAATATGGGTCAGCACAATGTAAACATAAACCATGTGTCGACTACGCCCCTGGAGGATGCCGCACCGACGCCAAAGAGGTGAGACATTTCAAGCCGAGGGTCCCTTTTTTGTGCATCCCGGATTTTCACCGCACATGAAGGAAAGAGGAGTGCACACAAAGCAGATGGATAAAAGATTAATGAGATGGAAGTTTGTTTTGAGTTATCGCAGTGAAACACTATTACAGCACCTCTAGGTCTGAACTCACAGAGACTGTAAGGAATCTAACAACAGCTGTATGTGAGCTATACTACTCCACAGTGGGAACAAAGAAGCTCCCTTGAATGTAATGAGGATAAAATTAGCAGCTACTGGACTTGATAAGATAACAACATTTCAAATCTGCGATCAGAAACTGTAATGCAAGACAATTTCTGATTTTAACTGTAGTTTGATGTCAAAACACTCACTGGAGCACGTCCTCTCCTCATACATTCTACCCCATTTAATATTTAATTTAACAGAGTTATTTGGGTACATGTTGTGGTGCCGAAGCCTGGGGGTGGAACTTTGTTCGAAATGCATTTTACTCGCTGCCACCCATTAGTTTGTGGAGTGCCATTTTGGAACCTTGAGTTTGGCATTTTGACCATTTCCATCTTAGCTGTAGGACTCTAATTAGTCTAGTTTCTTCTAATTGTGGCCATAATTTACAAAATGAAACACAGTTTTTTTTTTTTTTTTTTACTGAGGCAGTAAAACAAGTGAGACGTAAGGTCTAACACAATGGACTACATTACCCAATCTATAACACTCAACACACACAACAGATGTATACTCACTATTGCTGAAAGTCCCATGATATATAATATTTTTTTATCATTCCCTGACACTAGTTGTAATTATTCAAGGCTAAGTTGGCAGTTAGGTTTGTGTTGCATTCACACCATCTTCTATATGTCAAGTAAAATACAGTTCTGTTCTGTTTAGTGAATATCTTCACGTTGCTTCTTTCCAGTCAGCCTTGCTTATTGTGATGCTAGTAGTACAGCATTTTTATAGATTTATAGTCATTTATGACCATTTCCAGACAATACTTTTCCTCAACCCTCTATTATGATATCTTAACCTTTCCCGTCTGGCAACACAGATAATTAGACTACTTTACTAGGCTATTTCGCACTTTAAAACACTGGCTTCACTATTCCCGACCCAGAGACTACAGTCTTTTATACCGTCCCCAAATGAGAGCAGTGCAGATGTGCATGGGGGAGGGGACGAACGAGGCAGAGGAACAGATGTGCTCCACTGGGGACCTCCCTTCGTTCTGATCGGACCCAGCTCTGCTGAGGCAAGTGGCCGCTCATGTTAAGCCTCTTAGTGCCGATTCAGATGACACTGGGCAAGAGCTTCTGGCCCGTGTCACACAAACATGTGCTCGCGTGGACGTGCACACGAGTGTGTGCATCTGCATCTGTTTTAGCCGTGCATGTGCGTCAGCAAAAGCAATCATGATAGATAGGAAAAAAGAAAATGCCTATGCACATGTTTACGTTGTGTGTGGGGACATCGCAAGCTATTCACAGGCATTAGCAGAAGTACAGTATCAGGCATGGCTGTAGATCCTCCCATATCAGTGCAATATGCTGGAAACAGATGCTTGTGATTAGGTAAGACGGACTACATCAGTACGTGATCCAACATCAGCCATCAATGGTTTGCTAATATGGATTAGCAGCAGAGGAGATCCACGAGCTGCAGCTTACAGTACGCGGATTTTGATGGGATGTGATGATATACTTATATAAGTCATGTATAATTCAAATGATGAGTGCAAAGCCTTAGACTACCTTAGGAATCGATATGGGAGGGGAATGATTGATCTATAAGATAACATGGGATAATGGGGAATATTCAGTTCCCCAAGGCATGGTGTAATGTTTGAAATATACAGTATATACACTTTCAAGTTATCTGCAATGACCTTTAATTTGCTGACTACAATAAATGAAATTATCCAACATCTCGGGTGGGTGTACCGAATGTACAGTCTGAAAATCATGACTGCACACATGCGACCAGACACTCTCACAAGCAAACACACGGATGCAGCATGACCGTCCAGGAGACAGGGACGTCAGTGTGTCTGACGCTGTTTACTTGCCAATTTTCTTCTCTTTGTCAGCCTTCTATTGTTCGAACAGCCACTCTCCAACTGATCCCCCTTCAGCTCCACTTGTCTGCCCGCTCTCCTCGCCACCCTTAACAAACCTTTTACGCATTTATTTATTCCCGTGCTTCCGCTGACGCCCGCCGCCGCAAACAAACCGCTGTTGAGCCCCCGATAGAGTGAGGGGACGCATAATGAGAAGGAAGCAACATGTAGCGTTGGAAAGGAAGCAGGGGGATTTAGTTTTGGTAGCCTGTTCTTCAACAGTTAATGCCTTGTTTTGCTGCTCCATGAAACTGTTTGAGACTTTGCAACCAAACTGTGTTGATTTTATCAAATTATTTAAATTTTAAATTATAATTTGGATTCTACAGCACCCACTTCTCCTTATTGTAGTCTGGTTTAGCTCCTTTTGTCTGTCGAGGAAGCATGTGCAGTAGCCTACGCTGACAACTGACAGAAATGGAGGGCATTTCCCTCTAACTGAGTCACCAAAATCGGTTTGTGAATACATTCGGCGGGAAAAATAGGCCGTGTGTTTGGAGGATCGTGTTTTATATAACATCTGATTCAAACAGTTCCGATTTATTTATTTTATTCAGTTAAAGGAGTCGTTTATCTTAACACTGAGGCACACTTACAGTTCATCAGTTCTCACTCGTTTTCACTTGTGACTGCTAAAAGATTTAATCAAAGCAGCAGATCAATAAATGCTTCATAGCGGATGTACAACGTGCTTTGTTGAGGCAACACAGAGGAGCATCTTGTAATTGTGGGATTACAGTGCATGAATAATGTTTTCTCCTTATATAGTACATCAATCTATTAATCCTGAAATGAATAAATAAGAATGGGAAAGACAGTGACTAGCACATATTTCATATATTCATTTTCGTCCCTCGTATCTGATCACACAGATTCTTAATTCACCGTCTCCTCTCGCCTCTCTCAGGATTCCTCATTGTAAATCAACACGCTGTTCTCTTCAGAAGCCCTCTCTGCTTTAGCCTGTCAGATTGAAGCTTTACTCTGGCTAGCCAGGGGACTCTGTCCCTCTCCCTCTGCCGACACTGGGTTAGACTCATATCATGTTTCAAGCCATTACCAGCCAAGCCGAGCCCCGGGAAGGCAATGAGTGGAGAGCAGTCGGGGAATGGAAAGGAGAAGGCCCGAGGAAGGGCTATCCATCACTCCTTGCACCCCCCCTCCCACCCAGTCTTCTCACTGCCTATCCGCTGAAACACTCCCCAATAATGGCGGGATGGAGAGAGAAACCTGCCACACCCAGGTGGAGGTCAGGGAAACCAGACAGAGGAGAGAGCAGACAAGGATGGAGAGATGAGAAGAGGGAGTGAGGGGGAGCAAGTTAGCTAGTCTTCGGGGTTTTATGTCATTAGAGCCTGGTGCAACATCTTTATATCCCCAAGCAACAGGCAAAGAGAAAAATGATTATGGGATGCAGGGTGGTGTCAGTGGAGAAGACAGAGGGAAGATGAGGAGAAAGCAAAGGGAACGAATTATAGGAAAGAGGAAAATAGATAGCTCACATTCTGCTCCATTTTGCTTTAAAACACAAACCCTTTTCTAAATGTTCATGAACTCGTTTAGAAACATTGCTGAAATATAACTTAAAGCGATATCAGAATGTTTTCAAGATGTAATATGTGCATCTATGCTTATAGCACAATCACAGTGGGAACAGTGCTTTCCAGAGCCAAGTACCAAAATTGAAAACACTTATAGTAGTGCCATGCAAATATTTTATGCTCATTAGATGTTTATATTTCTATCGGGCAATAGCAGAAGCGAGGCATCTAACCGGTCCCAAATGTATTTTCCAGCACATAACAATGACGCCAGACTTACAGCCAGTATCATACTGAACAGTAAAAAAAAATGGAAGTATCTACAATTCAAACTGGGCTCCTCTACATGCACTTGAAGATAACGCGATATTATAGGCAACAGACCTTAAGGTGAGATTGATTTGCCCACAGCCGTTGCCAAGGTCAAGCATAAATTGCATAGATTTAACATTACATGTTACAAAGAGGCAATCTATTCCTGGCAACCAGTTCATTTACATACAGACAGTTGCTGGGCAATATCTTTGACTATAGATGTTCACAACTTAAATTGTGTTTTAGGAAAATATCATGCACTTAAATGTCAGATAATGGCATAAATGAATGAATGAATGTTAGTCCCACCTCAAAATAAGAAATGCCAAGTTAAAAGCCAAAACGAAAGCTGCCTAATTTGATTGAGGTGGTTAAGTAGACAGGGCGATAGACACTCAGACACACAGAGGTGAAATAAGGCACAGAGTATGACGCTGGTTGAAGTATTTGCTAAACACTCGGAAGTGACAGCGCCTGAAGAAACTGAGCGGCTCGTGGTGACAGGAGCACATAGCGATATGTCGAAGGAAAATCACCTCCGAATCACCTCCCTCACATTCCTCGCTCTCAAATATAAAGCCGGCTAGCTAGCATGCATACACCCTGTTCTTCTAATTAAATCCTAATTCCTTCAGGCAATTTGACAATTTACTCTTGTAAATAGGTTGTATGAACTGTAGTTTTTAAGAAAGTGCGAGTCCTTCGCTAAATTGCTTTTGGCAAAACTTGGAGGAATTTGGTTGTTAATTGGGCCCGTTCAATCACAGCCTCAATGAAACAAGGCCCGTACAAACAATGGATTTGGAAATAAGGAACGTTTATCTCCTCCAGGTGCGGAGCTTAGCTGTCATTATGACTGGCGCAAGAAATAGGCCTATGGTAGTGCATAAAATAACCACACCTGGACAGCTGGCATTGCATCAATGTGATGGCATTAACTGAGTCAACTCGCTGAGGTTTCGATTTTCACTTTTACAAGACTAAATTGTCCATACTTTGAGACATTTTGTGACTTCAGACAGAGTCAAGGAGACAGCCTACTAAATATATGTTTAATTCATCTTTTAACACTGGTGAATTTCTAAGACTCAGCTTCAATGAGCCTCTCTCCCAGGCTGTCACAGGACCATGGCTTCACCAGGACTCATTGTAGTAATCTTCCTAGGGCTTAAATATGAAGGCTTTCTCAAAAGAGGTCGACCCTTTTTGTAAGTGAACCCCAAAGGCTTTCAAAACATTAAAGGACGGGCTCTACAGGAAACGCCTGTTGTGCAATATTTATACTTTGGACACAACCTGTAAATGAGAGTCTTTTAATGCTGTGTGTGGAATTGAATGAACTGAGATGAAGTGGGTTTGGTCCAATTAAAGCTGCAGAGCTTGAACACACAAGCAATAAGGTGCCGACCCATCCTGCAGGAATCAAAGACAAATATTAGCTGTCGCAGATAAGACAAGTCCACATACCCTGCAAGCTGCAGCCCAGCACTCAAAAGATGGAACAAATGTTGACATGTCTCCTTAACTTCCTCTCTTTTATTTAAACTTTCACACCAAAATAATCCAACATATACACCTTTATACCTAACAGTCTACATTTCTCCTTGCAGCTTTGTTGGACAAAAAGAGCAGCAACTGCCACAGCCGGAACCAAACCTAGCACGCAAGCCATACATCAAAACATCTGTTGTTCCCCCAAATCCCCGGAATGTTTCTGCCTGGTGCCAAATAGGATGTGAAGGAGTGATCAGGAAGGGGGTGATCCAGCAAATTAAAGTCTCAGCAAGAAAAAAAGAAAAAAGAAAGAAAGAGAGCAGGCGGAGAAAGAGAGAATGGCAGGAAAAACAGCATTTCTGTAAAGGTTAATGTGTGTTTGGATGTTGGTTGCCAGAGGGTATCTGGTACACTAATGAGTGTGAGAGTTAAGCTCGAACCAGCAAGATGGCATTTGGCCTTATTTCTAATGGTAGAGGAGAGAAATAAAAGCAGGGCTGATGGAAAGAAGGATGAAGAGGCTGAAGTAAACAGAAAGATGGATGTTGTAGAGGGATTTGCTTAGACTGAACATTGCATCAAGCCATATATACTATATGTGACTACGTGATTATAGGATTTGGTCACTTTTCCCATCCGTCTTTTGCACTGAAACATACTTTCCTTGTAACTCTCTTGTAACTATATATTAATTTTGAATTTTGGAATTTGAATTTATTGGTTGCAGGCACACAAATAGAATCAAATGGATCAAGCATTGCATTTTTTGTGGTATAAGTGAAGAGGGATCAACTTTCATTTATCGCACAGTGCATCAGTGACGAAGCATGATCGATGAACGATGTTGTTTTTTATCTCAAGTCTGGAGTCGGCGTTGCGTTAAGTTCAGGAAATTCATCAAAACCGACTATTTACAGGTGGCTCAGTCAGATTTGGGGGAACCGTTTTTTTGTGGCTTCCGAGCTGCAGCTGCCAAACCAGAGATAAACAACATACTAGTTAGCTGTCAGTCAAACAGCTAACAGGTGACCCAGTGATTGTGAGGCGTGGACAAAAGAGTAGATGCCAATTAGATTGTATAGCAGTGGTGCTTTGCTGAATACCCATTGTTCACATGTGTTAGGTGTGCTAGTAATTCATATTGGTGGGGTGACCTCAGTGGGGGGAGATGACAGGTAGAAAACTACGTCTACGGTTAAGGTGTGTAATTAATTCACGTTTCATCATGAGTGGATATGGACGTTATGAGGACCACGCGGCATCCCTCCGCATTCTTATAATCACATCACCGCTGTATTCAATTTGTCTGTTTGCATCAGGACAGAAGGCAATTAACACCGTTGCTCCAAACAGCACCAATCAGGTTTATGCGACTCTCATTCTCAACATCGTGCCCAGAAGCCCGCTGTTTCAAATACCATGCATTGCAGTGATTAAATGGAAACAATCCATTTCAGGGGCAACAAGGACAGAAATGACTCTACAGACATTTGACATCTGAATTGATTTCGTGGAACCGAGGGTGATTATTTTGCATACATTTGCTGTATGATAGATGTTGTGTTAAGGGTACCAATTATGTAGGGGTATCTATTGAGGCCTTCACATTACTGACCTGGCAAAATGCAAAGACAAGCATAAACGAAAGGCATGTGTTCAAAAAACACTGATGGCGAACTGGACTTTAGATATGATATGGAAGGCTGATTGCATATTATGAAGGTAAGGCAGATTAAGGGCGAGAGTATCAGTGACGCAGCAGAGGAAATCCTTTCGTGACAGGCATTAAACATCTGTAACTTCTCATGATTAAGCAACGGACTAAGAGTAAGAGGGATGACGGGTATGAGAGGGAGAGCAGGAGAGAGCCAGAGCAAACAGGGTCAGCAGTGAAGTCACATTAATCCCATTGTATCCCCGTTCAGGAGGTTAATGGCTTCTCTGAAGCATCGTGACGTCTATGCGAGCAACACGGTTAGCTTAGTTGTAGACTCAGTTTGTATACATTACACACCACATCCTTGTATTCAATTTATGGTAATTAGGTAGGAGGAAAAATCCCAAAACACTTGCTGTTTTTACAAACTGCAAAAATATGTATATCCTCCTCAAGAAATAATATAGCCACGCAAAGCTCTGATCTGTGTTTCCCAGTGGAGACAATGCAAACCTTTTAATGGTGAAAGCATTAAAATACAACATAGCAACTGGGAAGGTTATCGTGTACAATATGTTTTTGGCCACGCACACGATTCTCAGTGTGTAGCTTCTCCCCGGAAAGAGCGTTAACATACTGTAGGTTTACACATCTATTATGTCACACTGTAGAGGTATTTATTATTAATCTTGTGGTGTCAGTGCAGAATTTATAAGCCTTTACTCGGTGTGCTTTCAAACAGTACATATTGTATAGGCGAGCGCAGCGGCGCTTCTTCATCGAGGCGGGCTGCCAAATGTCAAACGGGAGCGCTAATGGGAAAGAGATAGACATGAGACATAGCTGTCATTCATGTAGGTCATTCACGGTTCAGTTTAACCTCCATCTCTCACACATTTGAGAGACTGACGGAGAGAGGGAGAGGGAGCGGTTTAAAAAAAATGACAGGGAAAAGACAAAGGGTGGACGTATCGTTTTTGGAATGGGGAAAAGGACAAATGAAAATATGACCAATGAGAAGCGCTGAAGTACAATAAGCCACATGGATTCTGGCCTGATATACCATAATTTGGCATTAAAAACATATGAAACAGCAGGAACTTTCATTAAAATGTTTCCAGTTGAACAATTCAAAACCCCCTCGACCAACAGAGCTGTTTCATGCTTCCATTCTACAGGAAAATCAATAATTAGTAATAAACCGTGAGAGTTGTTTTCCATACAGTGGGACGGAGCATAAGCAAAGCACCAGAAATAACGTTCTTGAATGTAAAGTCACCGCAGCACGCGTGTACATTTGTCTCCCGAAAACAGTCCTGAAACTGTGTTGCACAAGTTCACCCTTCAACAATAGGTGCCTGCAATCGATCAAGACACACAAATGCTTTTGCTGAGTCACAACTGTAAAATCCGTCCACCACCAGCATATTACTTTCCAGAAAAGACCAGGTGCTGGATGTTTTGTACAGAAAGGCTTTCATGTACAGGAGAAAAAAAATAAACAGCTGAATCACTATTGAGTGACATCAGCTGGCGAACACAACAGAAAGGTGTTTGGAGGTGAATTTGATATTCTATTACAGAGCTCCCCACGGTCACACAAGAAAAGATCAACAGCCTTCCTCTGGTCGTGGTCAATGTAGGCCCTGACTGAACTCAACAGTCTCTTCCTCTCGCTTTACTCAACATCCTCTGTAGCAGTTCACACCCTGATTAGGATGAGTGACTTGTGCTGAGATAATTATCATCCGATCTAATTGGAGCTGAGCTGATGCTTCACATGTGGTTCATTATCTGTAGTGAGAGGCTGACTCCGTGTCCCTGCGTCCTCGCTGACAGCTCCTGCCTGTCCATCTTCCGCCGGGTTCCTCTCAGGGCACCGGGCCAGGAGTGTGACGCCCCAGCTGTCTGTGTGCGTGAGGGATGGGTGAGTGTGTGTACATATGTGCATCAGTGGTTTGCATGTGTCCCAGTCAGTGTGTGCGTGTGGGATTCGTGAAGCATGGAGAACAAAAAGAGAGAGAGAGAGAGTGCGAGGTGGCGCTGGGCATCAGTCAAACGCTGACAAGTGGCGGATGGAGTGTTGACAGCTCATGGCTCTGATGTGTTCATCTCTGCAGGATTGAAGCACATGATCCAAGTGACTTCTAACTGGACAATAATAGCTCCAATAATTATGATGTAGAAAAAAATAAAAACACAGATGATGATGATGGTGAGAGTGACAACAAAAATTGCGCAATTGTGCAGCCAGCCATTGAAACATTTCATCACTTCTGGCAGTGCACTAGCTCTACTCACTCCTCGTTATCAGTAGCTCATAATTGTACCTCAGCTGAAGCGCTACAAGATTAATAACCATTAACATAATTTGTACAGGAGCACAAAGAAGCCTTATAAGCCGTCAGGGATCACACACCATTCACAACGTTGTGAAAATTTCAGTTCCATTGGTTACACATTGGATGACACTTTGCAGACAGGGGGAGCAGTAGCAGGGATGAGCTTGTCCAACGGATGTGGTATAATTGCTGCTTTTCTGGGGCACTTTGCGTTGTCTGACATCATCTTGTGGTGATGCGCGTCTCAGTGCCACCAGTGTGGTAATTGCATTCAAATCGGATGATTATACGGCGCACAACTGACTTCCAGCTACACAATTAGTGCCAACAAAAATGTGTCGTACGGTGAAGCAGAATGAAAAGGTGTGAGGGCCATGCTGCCCTGACTCCACTTGGTGGGTGGTGGATGGTGGAGGACATCTGTCTGACCAAAGTTCTTTTACAGTATGTACCGTATGCACAGGAAGGCGACAACGGCTAGTTATTGTTTTATATAAGGACCACAATCGTTCCTTAACCATAACCACACAAGTTCAGCACTGTAGTCGTCACAATGTTAAACAATAGTCTAGAGACATGCAAGCAGCTCTATGAGGCTGGTCACAGCATTTGTTAATCATGTTAACATGCTAAGACGTGCTAATAAGCAGGGATTGCTGCTGATAATAACATGTTGATGGTTATAGATAAGGTGCTAATGGATGTCCATATGATAGCGTGATACAGATCTTTTGAAACCATACTGAAAAATTTAAAAAAAACCATAAAGGTCAATTTCTTGGCGACACTAGCGTAAAACAGAATAACTATTGTTGGGAGTAACTGTCTTTCTGGACGTAGCAACAGCCTCTCGTATTCAGACATGCTGCTGATGCTGATGTCTGAGATCGTCAGAGTTGTTAGGATTCGTTCTCTGAACCCAATCCCATGATAATCCATGCAGAGGGGCCTTTCTGATATCGCACATTCCTGGCTTTCGTTTAGTGCTCCAGTTTCCACGCTAAGTGCAAATATTCATACACAGCTTAGCTAAACTGGAAACTCTAAATAACCTCTATGGTTAATTCAAGTGTTTTCCGCATGCGTTAGCGTTGCTATAGCTGGAAGAGGCACCCGAGGTGTGCCTAGTTTCTTTGAATGCATATTGCAGTATGCATCAGCCCCCCTTACAAGCCAATACAAGGAAGTAGATCTAGCCAATATATGGATTGATGGACTGTTTTGCTCTACTTCCCGTTCCATTTCTATTGTTTCCTTTTATTAACACATTCTTGCACCCTGCTACACTGGCTCATACCCAGTCCTTCATCTTCATTTACTTGAGAAGAAATGTATACGTACTTTGGCAACACCCTGTGCGTGAATGTGTGTGGAGGGTGTGTGTTTGATGACAGTGCACACAGATTGCGCGGTGCACACACTTTGCTTATTTTACCCGAGCAGCAATACCTAACCACTTTACAAGCTAACTGTTCAATAACGGCTAAATCTGTGAGGGAAACCTGAACACCGTAGGAGAGGCATGACTCTACAGAAAAGTGCTCACGGAGGGCCTTTGTTTTAGCTGCACATCTGTTGGGCACAAACAAAAAAAAAGCAGATGCTGCTGATCCTACCAAGAAAACACACGGGGGTCATTATACAGACCAAATATTACTCAGCTCAGTCTGTGAATGCGTAGCCACATGGAAATAAGAATGGGGATAGCAAATAAACTAGTTTAGCCCGACAACATGAATTAACCTTTTAAGGAACGTGTTTCTAAAAGGTGATGTTGGGAGCCAGGTGAGTGTCTTTGAGCAGTGATTCCAGGCAGATCATTTTCTTTTCTTTTTCTTTTTTTCCCCTCTTCGAATCAGGGACCATCTGGTATTACACAAAAAGCCCTGTTCTGACAGCATCGGTTTCTGCAGGGGAGGTTAGGTCATATTTGTGTCACAGTTGCATCCAGTGATATTAATCGTGTCTGGAGCTATGTCTGGCCCTAATACACCAGCTCAGAATCACTTAGTATTCTATTAACAAAATGTATGGCTGATATCAGATCATATAAAGCCCAGTTTTAATTACTACACCAATGCAGTATTATAGTGCAGGTAGCAATATAGATGTCAAAGCTCAGACGCAGTTTGATGACCTAATGCTGTCCACAGAAATTTAATGCGCGTATGAAAACTACCCCAGGTCAATAAACTTCACAAAAAGCCATAGATCAGGTTCAGAAAGTGTTGCAGTAAACAAGTGCAGGCCATTTTACAGTTGTTTTAACTAACTCTGTCAGATGGGCTAACTAGCTAAATACAACGACAAGCAGCTGACACCGAAGAGCCGCCTCCCATTAATGAATGAGCTACAGCTGCGGCTAGCAATTTAGGTGCTAACAAGCAAACCATATTGTATCAGGCCGCACTCACCAGCTAGCAAACAGCTGACACTGCTAGCCCCCTGAGCCCACTTCTATAAACAGCATCAGAACCTCGCCATCTATCACCCGCCACCAAATCAACTCCAGCTGGGTGTAATGTAAATGTAAATGAACTGAGTGGGCAGAGAGGAGAAGATAGAGGGAGAATGAGGGGAGCGCTCACTGTTACTCGGTGGATGGGAGGCTGCTTTCCCTTTGCCAGCTCGGAAAGGTTTCCTCCAGACGCTTCTCCTGCTGCACCCTCAACGCCTGCCTTCCTTCCCATTATTGTTTTTTTTATTTCCCCTCTCCATTTTTATGTTTTCCCTCCACAGATTCCTTCCTTGCCTTTTGCTCTTCACTCAGACCTTAGCGTTCTTCAGTGCATGGTAGTATATTTTTCACAATGCATACACAACTGTTGTACATTTTTTTTATGTACAACAGTTTATCCCCAGATCCTGAGTGAGCCAACTGGAGGAGACCAGGTAAGGGACTCTACCTGCCATTAGTAAGTCTTAAAACACGTATCTACAGGCAGACAACCCAACAGTTCACCAGGCTTGTCACAGAAAAAAGGAATGACCTGAGGACATGGAGGAAAAGACAAGAGAGGCAGGATGGGACAACAGGTAGAATAGATAATATAACACTAAAATATATTAACAATTTGTGTTAATGCTGAAGACGCCATATAATGGGCAGGTTACATGTTGACCTGTGAGCTGTTTGTTGGACAAACTAAAGAGTCTGTAGGCGCCTTCATGTGCTCCGGAAATCCTAACGCGCTATTTGCATGCGCTGATTTACAGATCAAAAGATCATTTATTTTCTTGTACGTGTAGCCCAGAAAAGACCGAAAACCAGGGAGGAAACGAAGAGCCACGCTGACAGACTAGTAATGCGAAGCTCTTACTGAATCTACTGATACTGTCTAGACTAACACACAAACACATGCTCCCTGTCAGGCTCCAAAAGAGAAATGATGTAACCATCTGCTCCAAGGACGGAGCTGAGAGGACCAACGTCTAACACATGACACAGCTTACCGCTTTTTGTGTGTGAATGGTGTGTGTGTTTGTGATCGAGATGCGTTCTCCATCAAGGTGAAAGTGACCTTCTGGACAGCTTCCTGTTACCTCGGGAAACCTCCTGGATTGTAACACGATAAGTAACGTGCGGTTAACAGCTTTGATTTCCTGGAAAATAGCTTCCAACATCTTTAGACTCCTATTATTGAGGTGTCCAATTGCTGTTACTTAGCATAATAAGATACAGTACAATGGCAGCCTCCCTAAAATAAACAAACACAGGAAGTCGTTTTTCACTGAGCTTAACATCCTAAATCCTCCCTAACTGTAATGTTTCGAAAATAAAACCCATCTTCCACTGACACTAAAGTCGCCGTCTCCACTGTCTGCTTCTGTGCTTTCTTTGTTCTATTTCCTCCAGTGCTGTCAGCTCCAAGGCCTAGACCAGAAAAGCCAGCTCCACGCAGCCTCCCAGAGAGAAGCTGGCAACAATCTTTTGAAGCTAAAAATAACCACAGAAAAATGCAGCGAGCTCGGGATAATCAGAACCCACGCCCATACGCAGGCCTGTTTGCTCGCAGGGCTGCCTGCTAAACTGCTGAGTGGCAAAAGACGGGGATACAATCACAACGGGATCAATATCCCCAGCGCAGGGGAGGGGGTGGCTGAGGTGGCTCGTGTGATGCACGTGAAAACTAGACGCCGACGCACCTGCGCGCAGAGAATCGACAACAAACCAAGAGGGAGGATCTGAGGCTGGCACGGATGTTAAAATTAATGGGCAGGAAAATGGATTCATTAGATTAGCCTCAGGTGCTCTTTAGTCAGGTCTTAAAAAATTGAATTTACATAAACAGCAGTGTTAAAACACTCACTCTGTCAGAGGTGCACGTTTTCTGATCTTACTTAACACTGTATTTCTTGAGATCCTCAGCATTACCAGGGCTCTGAATCCAGAGTTTAGGCTTACTCTCACCTTTGGTCACAATAGTATTCATGTTAAGGTTAGAAATGTTCCAGTTCTAAAATAATAACCATAAGAAAGTAGAAAGAAAGCAGAAAGTTTTTTTTAGGTGCAACATAAACCAGGTCAAATGCACCTTTTTTTTTAAAACCTGCAAAATACGGTATGTTAACAAGACTATCTTGTTAATTATTTGTACAACACCCAGTTTGAATCCCCATCCCACCCAAGCATCACTGCTGCTGCAAATTATTTGTACATTATCTTAATTTCTAGGAGACAAGGCTGGATGCAGAAGTAGCTAGTGCACGTCCGTTTCATGTATGTAACTCTTCACTAATGAGCACATTTAAAAGCACGCTCTAGATACACCAAACAGAGGAGGCTCATTTAGCTTTCATTCATTTTTAAATTGTTTCGGGATTCTTTTTTTTTGTTGCCTCATTTTAATGACCCTCCATCGAGTCAGCAGTAGGAGTTCCAGTGGTATGAATCAGAAAAGGCTGACCTTGACTGGAGGAGGGAGAGGGATAGCAGAGGAGAGGAGGAGAAAAAAAAATATCCATCAAGCAGCTCAGCCAATGGAAGAAATCATATCTGACTAGAACTGGTTCTGACCTGAACTGATGGGCTCCCTGCTAGCTCTGTGTACACCCAGGCTTAATAATCAGCATTTTATCTTTGTTAATGGTGTTGTTTACTGCCAGGTGCCAGCAGCATAATGAGCGCTGAGACTTTCCTTCAGACCAATTCATCACTGTTGAATATTTTATGCTAGAAGCAGCCAGGTCAAACTCTGTCACTTGGCTTATGTGACACAAAGTTAATGTCTACATATGGCAGGGGACATGTTTTTCTTGTTGTGCTACTATTTGTTTTTATTTTTTTCAAAGGATTGCGAGAAAAACTGTAAGGAGTTCTGCATTTCTAAATACATTTGCATGCCTTGAATTTGTTGCACTTGGTTTTGCGCACAAGATAAATTTCTTGGTCTGAAATCAAAAGTAACTTTAACTGGTGCAAATATTTATCTGCTTTCATTTTCATTTTGCTTGCTTTGTACGAGGATATAGAACATAGTTAAGGAGCTGAACATGCAGAAATCATCCAATCATCATGCAGAAGACAAATCACAAGTGTTTTCTGAACTGTTCGGATCTGTTAAGTGAGTTTTGGGATTGCTTGTGATTTACAGGGAATCAGGAAAGACATGTTCACTGTGTCTGCAAGGCCAGAGCAGGTGCAGAGGGGCATAACAACCATTGTTCTGTATATGAAGTTTAAGCATCTGGGCTAGGTTTGAAAGCACTCTAAAGCTACCTGGTTAAAATTTGGAGATCGCTGTCTTGATTATACTGAACCAGTACAGACTGTGGTAGTAGTGATGTGTTGTTTGCGAACGAGTCAATTCTTTGTACTGAACAAGAAGAGCCGACTCCCCCACTCCTGCTCAGCTCTGAGGATCAATGCAGCCAAAGGTTGGGATTTTATTTTGATGGACACACAATGCAGCCAATCACATGCAATGACAGAATAGGATCATACCATTATGGGAAACAGGAAGCACTGCTGACGTTCCCTTGGGCTAGACTTTTGTGTGTCATAATTTTGAAACTTGGCCTTTTTTTATTTGATTTGTTTGCTGTAGTTCTGTGTTCATTTGTTCATTTAAAGGTTTGAATTAGACTCTGAGTGAAAGTAAATGAAGAGCCATTTAGGAGCCGGAAGAGTCAGCTCTTCTAAGGGAACGGAGCAAAAAGAGACGATTCTTTGAAAATAGAAAGACTTTCCATCACTGGGTTGGCAGAAGACCGGACAGCAGCTGTAATCTCTGTCACTGTCATTTTTTTTTTTTTTACATATCACAGTCAATGATGCAGCTTTTCTGATTCATCTGCAGGTGAGTGGGGTAGTTAGATCCCCCCATTAGTCACCGTCTACACTCCCCCTCACTGAAGTAACTACAGAGAAACACGCTGCAACAACAGCTGGTGGCTATGGTCACACTCATAACAGTCAGATATTTATTTGCTTACTTGTGTTAAAAGAGTTTGCTGCTGCGGGCCAGAGGACAGATTTATTAGGAGAGAAAGGCAAAGGTGGGCCGTGGGAGAGGTGGGGTAGATTAGCTGCCTCTTTGGAAGTCTCTCTTATCTAGCAACCCGCACAAATCTGAATGTGCTTCTGAAATCCTCGCTCATGTAGTATTTAAATACAGACTTTTAGTTGCAGCTTTGACAATGATCGTTCTAATAAAGGCACTAACCTACATAGTCACAGCATTATATAATATACAACGACATCTTTTTCCCCCCTGTGAGATGATTCATTTGTTCTCAACAACGGGCCATTAAATGGCAAGCAAGTAAATAAATGAATCTTTAAAAAGTTTATGACAGGGTAGGACAACTCATCATGCTAACCCAGTTTCACTAAAGAACACACACAAAGACACACACACACGGCAAAAAAATATATAAATAAAAACCCCAGCTTGCGACGTTAGCGTCTGTGCTTTCCATCTTTCCATCCAACACCTCTGAGAATGGGCACGCTGGAGCAGTTAGCTAGCTGGTGGCATCTTAGGGCAGGTGAATCCCTAATAGGAATTAACTTCTCTTACATCTCATCAGCCGCTACCTTCCCCGCCACTGGCTCCGATAAAGTGGCACAAGCCTCATCTAATCAAGGCAGCGTAAACCCGAATGAATTATTAAAACCTCCTCTGAAGTTAGTGGCAGCATTTTACTGCTTTGTACTTCTTCATCATCTGGACACTGCTGATAGATGTGCTCGAGGAGGGAGGGAGGGAAGGAGAGAGGGAGGGAGGGCTAACAGCAAAGAGGAAGTGAACAGGGGGAGGGCGGATTAAGACATTGGACCAGATTCGTCTGTAAAAAATCTTCCAACCACCGAACAAATATCTCAACCAGCGGAGGCACCTAGGACGCCCTCATTCACCGAGGATGTATGCTGTACGGTGAACAGCTCAGCGTGGGATAATTTGTCAAAGGGGCATCTTTAATTATTTACACTTTCCACTACATATTGAACATGTTTCTTTTTTGCATTATTAAAATTTCATCACTCTTCCCTTTGCAAGACGTTTCATCAGAATGAATCAAAGTGACTTAAAGCTGTATCTGGGCAGCGTCTCCCTGCCAAATTAAAACTCTTAACCAGGATGAGGTGACAGTTTGGGATGTGTTCGGTTAGTGGTCAGGTGCAGCCGTACAGGCGTACATTGTGAATTAAAAACGGATTTTTTAAGAACGCTCGTGCAATTGGCTTTATGTCCTCTTGGCACTGAAACAAAATGGAACATGAGTGCACTGTGGGCATTTATCATTTAGATAGATGGGAATAGAGCAAGGTTCTTGTTTTGCTTTAGATTGTTTTAAGTACAAGGCCCTTGAGATGTCTCTGTTACAGGCCACTCTCATGGGAGTGTGTGAAACTGTCACAAAAGGTAATTGGAAGGATACGCGTCCTTGGAGACGAACTGTCTCCTGTTTTGGGGACAGGGCACCGCTTTGAAAAGAGAAAGAGATGTAGTTCAGTCGATAGTAACTTTTGTTTCTTCACAGCTTTAATAAAAATGCTGTATTTTACCCTGAATGGTGATCTTTTCCCAAAAAAAACCTAACGAAGTGTTTTTGTTTTTCCCTTAACCTAACAAAGCAGTGAGGGAAAGCAAAGTCAAAGAGAGACACAAAGAGAACAGCGAGGCATAAATGTGTAAAACTTAGAAATGACTCCTGAGTGAAAGTCCTTTGTGTGACTGGAGCCTCCACTGACCTGAACAAAATGGGACCCTCTTGTCTGTGCACCCAAATTAATTCATGTGAGTATTCATTCATGAATTGCCATGAGACTGGGCTGCCTTTCAAAGCCAAGGTGATAGTACAAAAGATACTGCAGACTGAAATATACGGCTTTCAAAGTAATAAGAAAAGAAAAAATATTTCTTGTCAATGGGCAAATAACAGTTCATTGAATGTGAAACTAATCAGCGAGCTGTTGAGACTGTGTTTGTCCTGGTTTAAAATAATGTGATCAGCAGCTTTATTTAGCAAAGCGTCGCCATGGAAACGGGGTGTAACACAAAACCTCACTATGAGGAGACTACGCATGCACGGCTGTTTGATCTCGTTCTTTATTGGGGTATTTTCAAAATGCAAAGTGCGGTTTATGAAATTGACAACAGATGGCCCACACTTTCGGGCCCCGTGGGGGTCCGGGGTTCAGTGCAGTTGCCTGATCGCTGATTACAAGTCACCTGGCGCCTTCATTCTCTCACTTGCTTAGGCACCAGACACTCCAGTGAACTAACAACCTGATTTATCAGACTGCACTGGCAGTGATTTTGTTACAGGCCACAACGGAGTATTCACACCACGTATATCTGGTGCCACGGTTTAGAACTGCAATATTTCCGCTGTGATTCCTTCCGCACAGTGCCTCCCCCAAAAGCTGTAATTTTGCTGTAAAGAATTGTTCCACTTGCAATCAGACGTCAAGACGGCTCCTGATTTCAGCTCTTATTTAGAGGTCACAGCTGGTTCACACGCATTTCAATACATATGGGCACACTTAGTCACAGGGGACTGGAGACGTGTGTAGTCAGTGCATGTACACAGGGACAGTGCATAGACTGAGAAAAAAACATGACTACTTGTTATTAAGCAGCTTCCATGCAACTAATCCAAGGTTGTAAACTCGACAATCTGGTTTAAACCCTAAAGATAGATAGATAGATAGATAGATAGATAGATAGATAGATAGATAGATAGATAGATAGATAGATAGATAGATAGATCCTTATGTAATTTATCCTAAGGGTACAAACCAGAAGAAATTAGAGAAATCCTCAATGAGATCTGGATGTGATGAAGATGGCGAGCCTATCCTGTGGACCTGTGGACAGTCCCTGAAGCGGTTTGGCTGGCCGCGGTGCTAGCTCTCAGGGGACACCGACTGCTCAGCAGATTCGTCTGGACTACATAAGAACTCATCACACTAGATCTCATTAAGGCTGATTTTAGATGTGGATATGCTGGGATAAGAAAAGTCAAAAACAGCAGGTGAGACTGAGCCCTGTTTTGTAATACACATACTCCTGCGACACAGCAAAAACCAAACGCCCTGTCATACCCGGTGATGTCCTTTGGCTATTTTTGAACTGACATTGTGCCAAAAAAACGATTCAGACTTTCTGATGCTTTCAAGCTATACGCAGATCATAAATGATAATGTCCTCATAAAGAAAATCTGGCCAGCTGGAAGAACAGCTTCTTGCCCAAAGAGTTGAGTGTAAATCTGATCTGTAATACACCCTGCGTTGAAATATGTACTGCTTGTGTATTGTTGTCAGAAATAACATGGTTAGCAATGGCTAGAATGGGATAATAAGAGCACAACAGTTAATGTTCTCACTAGTATATAAATTTGTGCTTAGATTTCTTTGGATATGCACGACTCAACATCACAAAGAGACACCATCCCTGCATTTTAGTGTAAAACACACAGCAGCAATAAGCAGCTCTTCACTGTGTGTGCTTGTTACGTTTGTGGTTAATATAAGCGTGAACCAATTCCCCGGGCCTCTTCACGATACCCTTGAGGGATCCTGAAACACAGCTGAGGGAAAACGTTGCCTTAAACATGTCACCTCGGCATCATTTAATGAAAAACACCACGCCGCAGAACGTATATCAAAACAACCCTTCAGTAGCCGGACTGCTGCTTGTAGGCCAATGCAGAGCGTGTGTGACTGATAGGTGGGCTGATGTAATTCTGCTGCTTCCACAGTGATGGCGATGGGGTGTTAATCTGGATTTAGGTTTCAGGGCCACTGTCTGACTGAAACCTAATCCCGCTGAGTGGCTCAGCACGGAGACAAAGACCTCAGACTGCACCGGAGCATCTTCCGAAGCTTCGATCAGTCGCCATCAAACAATCAGAGGCTGTGAATCTACTGAACGGCTCTTCTTTTATTTATTTTTGTCGTGTCTATTATTGACATACCGTGGAACAAATGTAGCCCCAGCCCCACCACTGAATAAACCTTTGTAGGGATTTACTCATTACTGCATTGACTCATCTGGTCCTATTCACTAACATGCCTTATTTATAACTTTTCTGCAGGCATATTGCCAGTTTCAATATATATATATTATATTTTTGTATTCTCTTTTCTTTTAAAGGTACCTCTTCCTGAGCTGCACTCGCCACTTCATCCATCTCATGTATAGTCTCTAGTTTGCCATGAATGCCACGCAGCATCGTACAGGTATGCATATATGTTTGTGCATCCTGGTTGTTATTGAAGCATCACTTGACATTTTGGTCTGTATCACAGAGGTCACTTGGCCCCCAAAAATGGCATCATCTCCCCCGGGCCTCAGCTTCGTTCTGCATCTTATAGGAATAGGATAGCATAAGATTTTTATTTTTTTCCCCAGCAGATTTAGATATGTCAATCATTGCAGAGTGACATTTGCTAAAAGTAAGACAACTGAACTGTCACATCTTCCCACAGTTCTCAGATCTTGACTTTTCCGACACTCAGAAGAGCCGGAATGTCACCAAATACCACCAAAGGTGCACTGCACCGAGGGTTCAGCATGGGCAAACGCTTCTTATCCACGCTGAGATCAGAAGCTAAGTAGCAGAAAGCCATAAAGAGTTTGACCCATTGGGAAGAAAGATTAGCAGCTGTGTTTGCCCTCTTTAATAAAAAGCTGAAAGGGATAGCATTTTATTAATAAATAGGCAGTCATCAGGCTTAAAATTAAGTTGTATTTACTGATAACTAAAAGAAAAATCAGGTAACACATGCACCGATCAGGCATAACATTATGACCAGAGAATGGCTGCTGCCATCAAGTAGTGTCATTGATATGGGGTAGGGGTGGCTGGTCTGGTCTAGGTGGGTGCTACATGTCTAAGTAACATCCACATGAATGCCATGTCTAAAAGATGTCACAAGATGGTCAATGTTATTTACTTCTCCTGGTTTTAATGTTGTGGCTGATGGTGTACATGCATAGATTCACATTTGTGGGGTTCTGGGTGGAATTTATCTGCATGTAAGCTTGGAAGATATCATTATGCTCACTTAGCAAACCGCCTCATAGCCCACTGTGGCATGAAAATCTATGTCACTCTTAATTTTGTAGACCACAATGACAGGGACAGCGCTGACATGAGCACACAGATGGCCCGCCATACTTAAGTTCTCCCACTTTTTGAGCTTGAGCCAACGCAGGCAATTCAGTGATAGCACATAACACATTTGCACATAATGGATAGTTAATGTGAAAATGATGGCCTTTAAAAATCAAAGCAGCATGTGGGTGGCGGAACGGAAAGGGTGGGAGGGTGAAGGGTGTTTAGGATTATCGAACAAGTTGGCTACTCTGTTGCGGCAGAACCTTCTTAGGCGAGCTGGAGCAGGAGTGACATTTTCCCTAGGATATCTATCAGTGGGGCTTAATGGTTTCCACGTGCGCATGCTGGATAAATGCCATTCTTTTTTTAATGGTTAATTAATAAATGAATGGCTGATGATGAATCTCCCCCGGTTTTCCATTTTCCCACTTGGTAACGTAATGATACACAATCTTTCGTCCAGTTTCTAATTATCAGTGGAAACATGCCTCTGTGTAATCCGGGGACATTTTTCCTTATCAAGGACACAAAAGAAGCAGCTGCACCTTTGCAGTCAAGCAGACACGTGTGGACGCAGGTGGAATTGTGTGATTGGGTTTATCAATTATTTAATGGCGTTGGGCCATTTAATAAATGGTGGCCATGATATAAATCATGCATTCCAATAGACTGTATGATACAAGAACAGAAACAATACTCTTAATTAAATCATCACAAGGCCATTTTGGTCAGTGCAAATGAATTCATAGCACAGAAGGAAATGCTGCACATTTGTTTTATGTTATGCACGGGTTCATAACAAATTGGTCTTGACATTAAGTGGCATTACACAATGTCAGTGTAATTCTAAGGTCAAACTGTGAAAAGAAATTAACCGGAAATGAAAGGTATGAGCCAGCGTCACCTCCATTTCATAATCATTTCTCCTTATTTTCTCAAGCGCAGACTGAAGAGAGTCCTGATATATGCAGCGCATGAGGTCACGCGGTTAAAAATAAAGCCACTCCTGTGACTCCGAAACTGCTTCTTTAGGCCCAGTCAGGATCAGAGACTTCAAAAGCAGAGGGAGGTCCAGCGCATAATGTGAAAGCAGACATCTGAGCGCGCGCGTGTGTGTGTGTGTGCGTGCGTGTGTGTGTGTGTGTGTGTGTGTGCGTGCGTGCCATTGATTGCTGCAAGAAAATCCCCCGTAGCACCAATCAATAACGTGAGCACTAGCATGGCTTGAGCCAAGGACAGAGATGGCAAAAGAGAAGGAGAAGATTCAGCATCTATTAAAAATGAATTACAATACATTTCTTTTCGAGTCAACCAAGATCCAAAAATGTAGCAGTTTCAGTTACCAAGTAACACCACTGATTCCAACAGAAACCTAAACAACGAGGAGTTACATGTTTATAGGAATTGAACTCTGTGACTTCGACAGTACAGGTACACAACACCACGCGGTATATATGTATGCACTTTAGGTGAATAGAGGGAATTTTATGAAAGAAGTCAAGGCTTAAACCACTTGAATATCACTTAAATGTTCACATTACTCTTATTATACTAACCCCAGGCCATGATGCCAATTCTCATCTATTTAATGTGATGCTAATCTTATCCACACAAACCAAAGCTGCAAACCAAAGGCATGCCGTTCAAGGCTATACGGCTGAAAAGGAGTGTCTCAGTGCTGCTTGCTATGCATCCAGTTTATGATGCAGCTAAGGTTTAACTATCAACAATGAAGAGATTGATTATTAAGTAAGGCATAGTTCAGATAGCTTTACTGTATCAATCAATACTATTGATCACTCTTCTGCAATGTCCAGCCTACAGGAGTGTCAAATACACAATTTCCAAAGCAGGTCAGCAGTACATGTCAATTGCCAACTCTATGGTGTGGAAGAAAGTATAAAATTACCAAAGACATGCTGGATATCAAAGCAACCAACACCCACGCCATCTCACAAGCAAGCACTTCAAAGTTTGTCGACTGGATGTTCGAGAACACAGAGCGTGAGAAAGACTTACGTGTTTTGCGGTGGCTATGCGTACGCGTGGTGAGTGTCGTGGAGACCGCCTCAGTAGTAGTATGTTCCGCGGTCCACATCTGCGTGGAGTCATGAAGTACCGTTGGGTTGGACGGAGAGGAGCTGGATGTTGCAGTTCCACTTATGAAGGTTGTCCGTGGTGCTGCAGTGGTCGTAGTAAAACCCGACGGGCCGCGGCCGTTGCGATGTCCAGGATTCCGAGGAGTTACTTGACTAGCCCCGCCCCCTCTGGGGTTTACAGTTGTGGTAGTAGCAGTTGTGCGAGTTCTACCTTTTGCCACAGTTACAGTTCGAGGTGTGGGGTTCCCGCCATCGACTGTAGGAGAAGTGGTAGTGGTGGTAGTATCAGGACTTTTGGGAATCCCGCTTGGCTTGGAAAGAAAGATAGGATCTTGGCCTATTCGATTAGCATCCACCAGGTCTGTTGGCACATAATCCCTCACTGTACCCACAACAATCCATTTCAGCAGCATTAGGCTCAGTCCAAGACCAATGAAACCAATAAGTAAGGGGACCACACACAGCCATGTTTGCTGGCGAGGCCAAACTGCACAGCGGAGGGGACCCTGTTCCTGGGCCTGGCCCTCTCCACGGGCACCAGAAGCCGCTGATCCCTCAGGTTCCTCCTGGATCACTGCCCCAGATGCAGCTGCCCCCGAACACTCACTCATCCTTCCCTGCCGTCCTTTATGGCTCATTTAGGGTTAACCCTGCGATAGACATCCATAGCACATGGCAGAAAGGTTCCCGACAATGCCGGACAGCGAGAAAATACAAAGGGACAGGTGGAGAAATGGAAAAGAAGCACTCCACTGAATCTGGCTCTCAATAACACCTACACAAATAAGTATTCCAAGGATAGATTGAAAGGGGAGGGGTGTAGGAGATACATGCGGACACACAGTCACAAACACACAAGCACACGCACTCACATCCAGAGACAACCAGTGCGGAGCAGGAGACCTGCCGTCAACTGATACTCTCTCGATTAGTCCGTGTTTAGTCCGGCCCAACTCTTGCCCAAGCGACAGTAAACTCCAAGAATGTCCACGGCAGGGTGAGCAAGAGGAGAAGTGGAAGAAGTGATGCGTCTCACAAGGAGAAAGAGGGACAATAGAGAGATGGGAGGGAGAGATGGATGGGAAGGTACAGCTTTACATCTGTGCATGTGAGAAATCCTTGGCATCGGTGGATGCCATTGCAGCAAAAATCCAACTATTTTTACTTAACATGCATATATGTCTCCTCCATTTACAATCCACGGTGGGACAGTGTTATCTAATACGGGAGTGAAACTTGCAGGGCGGGTCCAGTTGCTTCCCCACCCTGTGCGAGACCAAAAAAAAAAAAGAAAAAAGAAAAAACTGTTTTCCTATGCAGTCTGTACCAACAGCTTTAGCCAAGTCAGCGTCCCTCAGATCCCACAATCTGTCTCTTTCCTACCTAAAACAGAGCAGGAGCAAAGAGGATCTATCGCTTATGTGTCCGTTCCACACTCAGCCACGATTAGCCCCTATCGTTGTCACCCGTTGCTTCCCAATCAGCCTCTCCTTTTTATCCTTGTTTTCTTTTGTATTTCTCACTTCTGTTTCGGATCCAAACCCACTTTGTGCGATCTCAATTCCAGTGAGGCTAAAAACAAAGCAGAGTAGAATCCAAACCCAGATCCAGCCTGAAAGAAACACTTCAGATGAGGACAGAGAGAGAGAGGGGGGAGAAAAAAGAATGAGGGGTGTTGTCGCGCAGTATCACAGGGTGGATAAATCTGCAACTGCGACGCGTGATCCTGCTCCTTCTCTGGCCGGCTGTGGATCAGATTTCCCCCAAGCTGTCCGCTCAGCTCTCCACTGACTCAGTATACTGTTCGTTAATACTGCAGCAATCGCTCAGAAAGCCTCTTCTCATCTATTTGTAGGGAACATTCCGCCACAGAGGGATAAAGAATATGAGAGGAAGAGAAGCACGGAGTGCATAAAAATAATTGAAAGAGAGAGAACAGAAAGCAAGAGGCAAGAAGGATAAAAAAACAAACAGCAGAAAGCAAAATGTTAAAAATATCCCACTGGTTCTCTGTTGCCTCTCTCTGAGTGGTGCTTTTTCATCAGTCCCTGGAAGCCTGTGCTCCTTCCAGTCAGCCAGTGATTTGTTGGTTTAGTTGCTGGGATCCTCTGCTCGTCCTTCCCTCCAGGATGCTTTCTTGGAGATGATTAGAAATGTGCGACCCGCGCCGGGATGAGAACTTGCAAACGCAGCAGCAGCAAAGGGTCCCCAACCCCCTATGGGGTTAGCGACATCCACCGACACAGCTGTCTTTACCTGTGGTAATTGCGATGCAGACGCACATACATCTGCCTCCCTGAGCTGCCGCCACTGAGAGACAGAGAACGAATGAGAAGGGGGAGAAAAAAAACGCAGGCACAGACAGAGCCTGTACACTGGTAGAGCGAGGAGAGAGAGAGAGAGAGAGAGAGAGAGAGAGAGAGAGAGAGAGGCAGAAAGGAAGGGAGGGAGGGAGGGAGGAGAGAAAGAGGCTGCACCTGCTAGATGCACCAGCGCTGGGAAGCTTGCCCACCTCCGTTAGCAGGGAGGGGAGTGAGTAAAGACGCAGAATGCATACAGAAATCTAGAAAAAAGGCAAAAAGGGTGCGTAGGTGTCTGTACAGATAAAGATAACGAGAGTGGGAGGGGAGGGAGGGAGACAGGGCTCTGCAGCGGAAGACGAGGCAGTTACGGACAAGGAGCCCGAGTCCCAGACGGATCAGATCAGAGGCACAATGCAGGAGCCGTCACTCATTCGGCCGGCCCCACCCACTGCACAGCAGTGAGAGACGGGGGGGAAAAAAGAGGAGAGGAGAAGTATTTTCAGATCAAACTTCAGCATTATTAAACAGCATGTTGGTATGCTAGTGCACCGCCTCTTGGTAAGAATCACACGGCGGTAAAACTGGATCAGCATGAGAATAATAGACTCATAATTGAGGGTTCATCTAAATAAATGAATCATTTTTTTTTGTTTAATGCAGCACATTGTCATTTATTCTATTGTGTGAAGCCCTCTTCATATTTTTGATGCATCGGTTCAAGTTCTTTGGATTTTAAAGCACTTTACTGTGTATTAGTTTGTCAGGATACCCTAAAAAAGTATTTTTTCTTATTTCTTTTCTTTTTTTCTACATAATATATGTTCATATCCCAAATATTTGTTCATTCTCTTTCCGTTTCCTATCCTTTTTTCTGTTTCATATTTCATATCCTGTCTTCCGCTAACACTGAGTGGATATTTGAGCGTGAAACGAAGGAAAATAGGAGCGTGAAGAAGCCGCCGCGGTCAAGATGAACTAGCATTTAAGCAAAATGACAAAAAAAATGACTCTAAAGCAACCTGCTTGTTGTTAAATCATGCACTGTTCTCTATGCTGTTTAACGTCTGTATCCTCATGAACGTACGCGTTTACAAGTGTGTCTACGAGGAGGTGGCAGTGTCACAAGGCAGACAGAGGCAGAAAGTCATGCAGATAGCCTGTACCCGCCTGTAGGAGGATCCTATTAGTCCCATGGGGGGGACTCAAGGGTCAGTGTGTGTGTTTTTACGCCTCTGCCTGACAAACGAATATACGGTGGCGACAGTCTGTTAAAGCAGACATCATGGCACTCTGTCGGTTTGAAAGAACTGTCAATAACCACGCTGGCGACCAGCCACGGGGAAACAATTTATACGCCAGCCCGTCTGAAGTAGCTCTGGATGAGGAGGACCCTTTTGATAACATAAAAATATATGGCCGAACCGTAAAGCTGATTACAAGAGCAGATGATTTGAATCGCTTGAAATGTTTTAAACCACGTGGGTGGTATTCAGTGGCAGATCCATGCTCGAATATGAACATATGAGCCGCAAACGGGACTGCAATATGCTGTCAGCTAATGCCAGTGAGTAGTAAATCAAAGTACGTAAAAGGGCTCTCTCAGATTTCCCTGAGTTGCAGAACACACGGCTTTACCTCAAAACTAGAACACTTTCTAATTGAAAAATCTGCTGTCAAGATGAACCTTAGCTGTGCTTAATTAGACTATATCATAGCCCGTGCTGGATTATGGATTAATTACTTGTTCGTACCTACAGTGAGAGCAGTCTGTGTGCAGCGGAATCCAGTGGTGAGGAAGGTCAGTGCGCCTTTGCGTTAACACTTAACTTTAAGGTGGGAGTAACTTAAAGAGTTTCAGTTTGTGTCTTTGCATCTTCCTTTTGCAAATGCATGAACAGAGCAAACTGTATTTAATATACCTATGTTTAAACTTTGAGAAGTAAAGACATTAGAGTCTCTGCATTACGAGATGATAAATGTGAAATCATTAACAAAACTATACAACACAGGAACCATTCAGTTATTAATGTATTTATTTTGTATCAGTCCTAATTCATGCTGGGATAGCTTCTGGACCACAGGATCTTGTATGTGCTTCCTATTCTGCATCTGGTGTCCAGAAAAAGTTCATTTACAGCCATTCAACAGGGTGAAAATCTCACAAATGGACCATAGAACAGAGCAACAAAGTATGAGGTATTTTGTTTTTGCCTCTGTGCTAATCCTACCGCACTCGGACTGTCTGTAACCATTTAGAGTTTATATTTAGACTGCACACATAGTGTTGCTTTTAAGCTTCTGCCTGGGACGCATCTGTAAATATGCTGTCTTTCCGTGCCACTGTTCTCCACTTGCTTACTGTAGTTTACTGTAATGCAGTGTAATCCCATCAGATGTCATGAAAATAGATAGATAGATAGATAGATAGATAGATAGATAGATAGATAGATAGATAGATAGATAGATAGATAGATAGATAGATAGATAGATAGATAGATAGATAGACAACTTTATTGATCCCTTTGGGAGGTTCCCGCAGGGAAATTGACAATAGTGTTATTTGGTTCACTATTCTGCACAGCTTCAAACTTGGATCAGATATAATAAAACTTGCTTTTCATTTGCGGCTGCACAGAGAAAGATGGACATTTTCCATTCACAAACGACACATTAGACTCTGTTTTGCCAACAGTAAGCCCCGTGTTTACTCCTCAAATATAACTAAACATTAAGCATGTAACTGAGAAATCCTTCTGATTAAATTGGAGGAAATTACACTTTTATTAAAGTCTTAGATAAAATGAATATTTTACTTACTATTAAAGACGCAGCATATCTAGTTGAGATGTTTTTCTGGGAGTAGAATGCATAATATTGAAGATCGAATAACAGATAGAGTCTCTGACATTATCTTTTCCATTGGAATCCCATTACGTGCAGGCATTATTGTCCAGAAATTACCCAAGAACTATAGTCCTATCCCATTAACAGTGCTGGAAAAGCCCGCTCATTATGTGCTTATTCAGCAGCCATGGATATGGGCTAATGTCACTTACATTGTTTCAGGCGAAGTGTGCATGTGTCGTGAAATGAGAGACATCAGGAAAGCACTCAACAGTGCATCAGCAGCTCATTCACAGGCAGCGTTACAAGCATTAAAGTTTACTTTCACAAAGACAGAAAAAACAATACTTAAAGTTCAAGCTAGCAGAATAAAAGAGAGCGTGGAATGGGTTAAGCAGGCTCCACTGAGATAAAAATGCCCCCCTACCTGCCCTCAACGGCCGCACGCTGTTTGATGACCTTTGTTTTAATGGTGCCGCTTGTCTGAATTACAGTGCCTTTTCAGGCTGCAACTTAGTTTCTAATTAATGCGCAAACAAATGTATTTTCTCCAATCACAAGAAAGGAAACAAACAACAAATCAGCCGCGTTCCAAAAAGGTCAGAGTGTTAGTCTTTGTTTGTTCTTTTCAGAGCAATAATGTGTGTATAAGAATGGGATCCCCTCCAAGAATATCTGGTCACAGATATCTAATCAAACTTTCTAAATCTTCCATCACTGTATTGCTTGCTCTCTCTCTCTCTCTCTCTCTCTCTCTCTCACCCCACAAACAAATAAGCTCTGCTGCGCATTTGTTTTCAATTAGATTAAAATTAATTAATGGAATTAAATCAAGTGCTGCAAATTGCACACATAATATCAATTAATAATACCTCTGCGAGAGCTACTTTGGAGTAATTAATAAAAAGCGTTTGAAGACTCGTTTCCAATCACAGATCTCACATTTCGCAAATTTATAAAATTGAGTCTAACACAAACTATACACATTATTATTATCTTCACCTTTTTTTAATTGCAGTTAAACATGGGTCCATTTAGTTTTTTTCTGGTGCTTGTTTTTCAGCTTCCATGAAATGATAGGAACATACGCTACAAAGGATTTAAGAGTCTGTGTGCGAGTCCAAGATTGTTTTCATCGTGTGGGCTTCTGGTCTCTCTTTCAGAGCTCATTATATGCAGCAAGAAAAAAAAAAGAGGGGACACTTACCGGACATGAAGGTGCACTTTGACAGCACCAGTGTGTGACAGTTGAAGCAGACTGGTTTCAGGTTAGTGCCCTGTTTTTAATACGTTTCATGTGTTAGGGCCCGAGGATTAATGTAATGTTTTATCTCCGTCATCTCCGTTCCATTAACACGGCGGCGGCGTCTGCTGGGTCAGGCAGGGTCAAGCCTCAGGGGTTTTGGAACGGAGACGCACACATACACCTGCATATGTGCAAAGATTTTGATCAATGATGAGGTCGGCCTCCTGCGTGTCGTTAAAGATCTTGTGCAGAAATGTTGTGACAAGAGGAAAGAAGCCCTTCAAGTGTTATTTTAAGCGCTCTGGCCTGTCTGTTGCATTATCCAAAAAAACACTGTTAATTACTGTCAAGCTGGAAGTCAACTCTAGACTGTGATACCTTTGCATAAAATAAAAAAAAGAGGATGTTTGTTTTCCCTTTTACCAAGATAACGGTGTTACTTTTAAACTTTTTCCTTCTGCTGTCAGTCTACGATCAGCTTTGAGCGACAGAGCGCAATAAGACAGAAGACACGTTTTCCTGCTCTTGTAAATAATGTCTGCGACTGTAAATATTCTCTGCGCAACGACAGTTTTATAATTAGAAAATCTGTGTCTTAAACCGCACTCTTTAGCCACGTTTCCGTCTCTTTGCTTTTATCCCTGCAGACGGCAGTTATCCCTGTTGCGGCGCCGCCGTCGAATGGGAATTTCTGCTGAATCAATGCAAATGCAACCCAGGAAATATTTCTTTCGGCTCGCACCCTGGAGACCTAATTATAAGCCCAGGAGGACGGCTGGCATATTTTAATTCTAAGACGGGCAACGGTAGGGTCAAATGTTAGTGCGTGTCTTACTCAGCCTTACTCGTCCACATAAATAAAGGAAAAAATTGAGAACAGAATTGTGGGTACTTTCATTGTTCCAAATGAAGTGGCATCACCAGTGCTCTGACATTTCAGAGGAAAAGTACATTTGAAAATGTTATCAAAAACTTTTCTTATATTTATTACGTTTTGTGTAGGGTTCAGCTTTGTCATTGTTTTGGTCAGCAACTGAATGAACCCATGGTGCTAAATGCCAATTACAATACACTAAAGAATTAAAAAACTAGAGAAACTTTGGCTGAATAGAAACTTCAAATGGTTCATCTTTGTGTTCTTCTGTAACCGCTTGTTCCTGTTAAGTGTCCCAGGGTCTGCTGGAGCCCATCCCAGCTGTCATCGGGCGAGAGGCAAGGTACACCCTGGACAGGTCTCCAGTCCATCTCAGGGCCAACACAGAGACAGACAACCATTCACACTCACACCTATGGCCAATTTAGAATCTCCAACCAACCTAATGAGCATGTTTTTGGACAGTGGCATGGAGTACCCGGAGAGAACCCACACAGACACAGGGAGAACATGCAAACTCCACACAGAAAGGCCCAGTCGGCCCATGGATTTGAACCTGGGACCTTCTCGCTGTGAGGCATCAGTGCTAACCACCTCGCCCTCAAATGGTTCAATGAATTCAAACAGATGTGTAAGGGTAGGGTTGTTGCGAACTTCCTCTGCCTTCAACAAAGAAATCGATGGACCTAGGAATCCCCACGCTTTCCGCTTTCCTTTCCCAGTCAGAATGTGCTTAGTGTAGCTCACCTCATCTTTGTTTCTTTACCCTGAATGTACTCCAGTTGTTGGATTTGAGCCAAGATTTAGGGTTATGGATGGTGCCACGGGGCCTGGCACTGGCGGGATTTGCAAAGAGGATTTGCTTGACAGGTCTAGCTCAGGACAAACAAACAAAAACAAAAAAAATCTGCTGCTGGTAATCTGCGAGGCGGCCTTCCCCACTGGGAACCTTGTTGGCGGGGCGAGGTCAACAGTGTAAGTGGTGCTTTAGTCAGAGATTTGTGGTAAAATGATGACATGCGCCCTGTTAGAACAGATGTTTAAAGTTAAGTATGTGTTGCTGCGTTTTATTGGTGGTCATTTACACTGATGTTGGATTGGTAGTCTCAAACATTCACTCCCTCTGTCTGATAAAAACGTCTGATTTGAAAGAACCAGGTGGGTTTCCGTGATCTGGACATCATCAGGGTCATGATTGTCTTGTCCTCTGTGTCGTGATAAGGTCGACACATCCTCCTTTAATTGCCATCCAGCGCTCCCAGCCTCTTCGGTCAGGTCCTGATCACTATCAAACATGTTCGATAGTTTCAGTGGCAGTCTTGTGGTGTGAACGATCGATGAAGCCAAACTGTCCCTTTAGCCAACACAAAGGATATGTGTCAGTTATCTGAAGAGTTGATTGCAATCTCCTGGACTAATTTTTGGGGTCGTGCTATTCTTTTTTTTTATCCAAAACCTGAAGCCTTTGACCGACCAACTGGCCCGCAGCAAATTGAAAAATATTTAACTGTAAGTTTAATTGCTTTCTTGTAATCCATGTCACCTCCTTCCAATGACTTTCTTACCTGTTTGAAACTGTTTCCAGTCAGGAAGAGTTTACTGGCGCTGGGAAAAAGACATTTGGGTAGACTGAGAGGTGAAAATGCAAGCACATCTTTGAAACCCCTAAAAATACTTTACTTCAACCGGTTTGTTAATCACAGGTAATTGACTTGAATGGATCTCTATCTATCCCCAGAAATCGTCTTCAAAATATTCAGATGTGAGGAGCAATTAGAGCTGGGCAAATGTTTTTCTGATTATCTTCTGCTGCATTTGATAATGATATACTGTGATATGCAGCTGCATGAGTCTGGGAACCCCTGGTGAAATGATACGTTTTATTGGTTTCCGAAATGAAAAATTAAATGCAGTCACTTTAGAAAACAACCTTTTATCATTCTGGAAATATCAATGAACTGTGTTTTTGTTATTGTTGATTTTTATTTTTATTTCATGAACTACTAAATAAGAGAGCAAAATACCCATCTCTGTTTTGGTCTCCACATTCTCCTGAGAAAAGAATCTGTCCACTCTGTTCACCATCTAGTTGCTGGAGCTCTTTAAAACGAACAACGGGAATATAGCTGGTATAGTGGTGAGCATAGCAGTGGATTTCCAGGCAGCTCAATCATGTTTACAGAATTTCTCACGTGATAAATAAAGCATTTGTCTATCTAGACCACTGTGCCACCCTATTAAATATAGATAGACTCACTCAGCTATACCACCAATAGAATATATATTGGTGAGACGTCTAAGTTTGAATAATTCTGATTCAAATCTTACCCTATCACAGCGCTTATTTCCATGATACAAATAAATAAATGGATATCAAAACGGCCCAGTCTTTTGAACAGCTCTTTGAGATGAACAGTTCCAAAGATCCGGCTCTCTTCAAAGAGCCATAAATCCCATCTCTACTAGTCACTGTCTGGACGGCACTTGATGCAGAGCACGGCTGGTTTATCAGAGCTTCTAACTTATTGATGGCAGAGATAGTACAGAACCAAACAGCAAAACTGAGGGCTGTAAAACCAACCATTCAGACGTGAAAGTGTGGGTTAGAAATAAGGCAGCAACAGTATTTGTTGAAAATTGAGAATTAAACCAGCCCCATATCTGACACCAAAGTCTTAAACAAACTGAGGACAACTACTCAACTGTGATAAGAATATTCTTATTAATGATTAATGTATTGTTTGAGAGGGTCAGTTTCATTGTGTTCCAAGACCCATTAAGGACATAAGAGGACTATGCCTAATACATTTTGGGAACTCTAGTCATGTTTTCCTTAATTATTTATTGTGCTGTGTGTTCTGACTATTATTTTACAGCTCAGAGTGTGTTCAGGTGAGCAGGTTCCAGTCTGGCATATCCTCTGAACGTTGTAGAATTAACTCCATAACCTCCATCCAATCCCCATATTGTTGATTATGCAAACAAATCAGCCCCAGAATGAATTTCCTTTGCCCTCATTTCATTTGTTTGTTTTCTGCCCCCCCTCCAATCCCAGCCATTTCCTCAGCTCTGAAAATTGGTGTTGTCTGTGCATAGATCCTCTGTTATCTCATTAAGCCCTCCAAACACTCAGGCAGCCTGAAGCCTCCATTATTCTTTTTATCTCTGATTAGGAATTCTATTAAAAAAAGTAAATGAGGTCTGTGGGGGTCCTAGTTTTTGCCGTCCTTCTTCATCCCACCCCCCAACAGAATGTGTCGTAAGCACATGTTCTGGCTTTGAAAGTGTACATTGATTGTGAAATGCTCCCTCATCTGAATGAAACCAACTAAAGGCTATTCATATCTTTTTATCATCCGAGGGTTGGATGTGTGAGTCATCACAAACAATAAATACATCAAACATTTCTAGACTGATGTTCACGGCTCTCTGACACCCGACGACGTGCTATTCCGAAGCTAACAATACAGAACTGGAATTAAAAAAGCGCACACGCTGTATGTTGTGTGTGCGAATCGAGTGTGGCAACTCCGATCTGAGCCAACAACACCTGTGTTATCCACGACTACAGCAACAAAACAACATAGCATCAAAGAGCATGCTTGCATTGAGGAAATGAAATACAAGCCGCAGTGCGCGAGCTGCGCGGGGGCTAACATGAAAGCAAACAGGACGTGTAGAGTTTGCAACAGATGTAGCACTTACAGGGGAATGAAAAGAATTAAAACAGTCACAGGGCCGTAATATGGCTGATTGAATTCAGCGAGCGCTACAGAGAGACTGGCCGAGGTATTTCCAATCGACGTGCAGCCACACGCTGTGGTCAGCCCAGAATAGCTATTGACTGATAGGCTAATAGGAATATTTCTCCAGCACGAGCAGAAGAAGATCAGCGGTGGTATCATTTTTATCATTTGACTCTTAAATGAAATAATTTGACTTCAGCAAGAATTCCAACTGAAGTGCATTTTCACAGTTATATTTAGGGCCATTAAGATTTAATCGCTGGTTAAATATGGAAGAACTCATATCACATAACAGCGATTGTCTTTATTTTTTCGGTGACGTGCTTGGTTTACATATCCTCATTAAAACAGGGTCTGGGGTCACGCTTTGAGTCCTTAGTCTTGGAATAAAAGTAACACATAAAATTCGTTAGCTAGATTAATCATTTATTTCCCATTTGCCTGTCTCATGCACCATACACAACTTCTCATAGCATTCCAACGCAGTGCATACCGATACTAATAATAACATTGTGTTACTAGTATAGTAACCTTTGGGACTAGTAGTAATTAGGCAGCTGTTAGTCTTGCAGCAATGACATATGGATGTCATCAGACACTGTCCATTGGTTATTGATTTAACAAGAAAACAGTAACACACACCCAAATCTATACATTACTTAGCTTCCGTTTTCAGAGAACATCGACTGCAGTAACCCTGATTTCTTGTCATAAACAATGTACCCCTCTGGCAACACATCATAGCAACAGAGAAAAACAAAATCCATATATTTGGATTTACACCCATTCATATGAACTATAAATAACATGCCTGAGTTGCAACTGTAAAGCTGTTTTAACCTTGTTTCCATGACACACAAAGCCAAAGACATCATGGACGTGCACGTACGAGACGTAGATCAGAAAGTCGGCAAACGTAGCGTTGGAGGCAATAACCCCAACTGCAGATCCAGAAGGACGAGGTCATTTGGAGCCAAGTCGAAGGCGATCATATTACTTCATTTCCTGTCACCGCTTGTCATGCGCAGACACAAGGAGAACATTCAGATGCCACACAGAAAGGCAGACGGATTTGAACCACCGCACCACTGTGCTGCCCTCATCGCTAACATCACATATATAAATAGGAAAAAAGAAGAAGTCTGTAACATAAAACAGGCGTTAAACTCACAGATGGCTTTCGTTGAACCAGAACAAGCAATCTGAATTATCACCTCTGACATTTTGTCATCTACTCCGTCTGTTTCACCTTCTACCATGTACATACTGTCCATATTCTGTAAATATGTTGTAATCCGCTTACTCCTGTACATACCTGTACTTTAACACCTTGTATTCACTTCTGATTAGATGCCAGTGGTATGTCATACTCTGCACAATAGCAATACAGCAAATTTAATCTAATCTAATCTAATCTAAATAGCATGCATCTGTTTTCTGCATTTCAAATATTTCAAATGAAATACTTCCAGTCTTATTATAGGATACAAAATTACCCATTGCACAAACTGATTCCGTTTTCTCACTAATAAGGTGTTCCAAAGAAAAGCACCTTATCTGTTTAACCTTTTCATCTTTTAATCAGCTGAAGCCTGCAAAACAATTTGTGAAATGAAAAAATACTGAAAGTTTTTCTCTTCCTAATATAATCCAGTCAACATTGTGATAGGAACACATTTTACCCAACAGATCTGTCCTCTTTTCTTAATTAACTAAAAATAAAGCTGCAATCCTCCTGTCTCCCTCTTAACAACCATCAAAGGTATTGATGAGCGTGACCCGAGCAAAAGTGTGAGCTAATTAACAAGAGCTGGCCGCCCCCTCAAACGCATATACAACACATACATGCAGAGGCATGAACGCAGACCTTACAATGGGAGAAGGGAGTCTTTTCTTTCTCGTGTGACACACAGCCTCTGCGGCTGTTCTGTGGTGGTTGCCATGGTTCCTTCTCATGTCATGGTTTTACTAATGAAGGGCAGAAACAGTTGGGGTCTGTTCATTGACATGGGTAGCCTGCCCACTTAATTACCCTCAGGGATGACCAAAAGGGCTTTCTTAACAGGTGACACAAGGAGATCCTGGTTAGAGAGGCGAGGACGAGGCGGAGTTGCATCTTGGAGAAGAAAAAAGGAGCGGTGTGATGACACATGGGGTGGGACCACGTGGTAAAGAAGATAACAAGGAAGAACCGAAGAAAGGAGAATGAGGGAACGTAGAGATTACATGAGATAAAGAGGGAAATCTGAACGCAGTATGGGTCCAAAAGTCAACTGACACTATGCATTAATACCATATGACACTTGAATGCGAGGGCAGCACTTGAGCTGTGAGAAGTATATGATCTTTTAAATAATGGAAAGCTTATCTATAATATGTCTCAGCGTGATTCTGAGCCCTACCTTGTATTCAGAGTTGAGTCCCCAAATTATAACAGAAGGAAGAGAGGAGCAGCCCTGGTGCAGAGCACCCCCACCCCCACCCCCCAGTCTCCACTCCTGTTCTGAAATGCACTCCAGTATAAGGTTCATTTCATTGAAAACTCTTTCAAGTCAAGTCCAGCCTATGTGGTAAATGAAGAAAGTGGAGTATTCCATCAAACACATTTACCCACTTTGATCTTCCTGACAGCTTTTGGCAGCAGAGTAAGAGATAGGAGGACTGTGTGCATGTGTGTGTGTGTGTTTAAAAAAAAAAAAAAAGATGGCGGGGAATTTTCAGAGGCGATCAAGCATTGACCAGCTCCCAGCTCAACATCTTCTGCCTTAATATTTTAGGGAGAGAGCTTGCGGTTGGAGAAGCAGCTTTGGGCCCGTGAGGTCTCTGGTCCTCTCTATGTCCCTACCTGAGGCGTCCACTGCTCCAAGTGTGCTCACTTGCGAAAACAAACAGCGAACAAATTCCTTGTGTGTGGACATACACCGAACTGCCACAACATTAAAAAAAATCATGTGGATGTTACTTAGACATGTAGCACCCACCTAGACCAGACCAGGCACCCCCACCCTATCACACTCCTTGCTGGCAGCAGCCATCCCCAGCAGGATGCAGCCTGCCACAGACACACACACAAAAACATGAAGAACAGGACAAGGTGTTGACCTGGCCTCCAAATTCACTGGATCCCAACTGATCAAATATCTGTACAGGACACCCTCAGAAGGACCATGTCCATTCTCTGATGAGTCACAACTGTTTTGGAGGCACAAGGGAGACCTACACAATATAGGAAGGTGGTCATAATCTTATGCCTGATATACATAAAATAAAACTAATTTATTCGTTTTTTATATCTGTTGCAAACACATAATTGATAATAATTTACATTTGTGTTTTTCACTTGGTCTTCTTTGTCTGCCTTTTAATGTTCATACCTGAAACTCACATACCTCATCTTCTCGCCTCCCACCGGCCTTCCGTCTTTGCTTTCTTTCATCTATCTCTGTCCCTCCTGCGTATCCTCTCCCGCTTGTCTCCCTTTGGTTCATTGAGCGGTGAGCTTAGTAAATCTTTAATAAGGCGCTCTGCATAGAAAGTGTTGGCTGTGACATGAAGGGACAGCCTAGATGAGCCGGTACGTGAGGTGTGCTCTGATTCTGAAGGCGCGCTCTTTAAAGGATGATGCTGACACCTTTTGGGAGAAGAAATACATTCAGGTGCACATTTACTCCACATGTACGTACGTACACCAGCTGCACTGCAAACGTAAGTTGAGTTACCAGTGATATGAGGAATGATGAGACAAGCTGCTGTTAAAAGCTGCTGAACTAGTCCCAAACCATTGGGACACACTGACACATTCTAAATATACAAATGGACATGTTGTTATGTTATAGCAACATAATCAAGTAGAGAACCACAAAAAAATAATTTCAAAAAACTGAATCGTGAACTTGCAGAACAAGGTAGGGCACTACATCCAACAAATATATGTATCAGCATCTCAGCTGCAATATGCTGGCTAATGTGGAATCATCAATTGAAATAAGTCAGACTTTCTTTTTTTTTCTTTGGCTCAAAATCGTGTTTTTTTTTTTAACAGCAGCAAACTATGTTTCATGAATTCAGGAGAATAGGGGCAAGTACCTACGGCCTTGCACTTATACTTTAAAGTGGAAAGCTAGACGTCAGTGCAGCTACCAGAGTGTATGTAATCTCTTGCGTTGGACTGAAGAAACTTTCTTGTCTTTATCACTACAGTGAAGTATTAGATCCACAATTTGTTCTGTCTGTCTCAAAGCAATAGTCAGTTATGAGCACGGAAAAAGTTGTTTCCCACGCTCCATGTGCTATATATTGAACAGGCTGACTTGATCAAATGAAGGAAATGTCTTTTTAAAGTAAAAGGCTTTTTAGTATAAGCGCTCCTGTTTTGTTTGTTCTGCCACAACAACTCAATAGGAAGATACAGCCTCCTATTTTCCATTTAAATTTCATGGTGGATTTCTGTCATATCTGGGGAACAGGCAGGGGCCTGTGCATCTTCTCCCTGTGCCTGTGTGGGTTTTCTCCAGGAGCTCTGGCCTCCCCCCATAGTCCAGAGACACGCTTGTTAAGTGTGTCATTGATGCTGAATTGGCCATAGGTGTGCATGCGAGCGTGAATGGTTGTTGCATTTTCGAGTTAGTTTCATAAACGGGCAACATGTCCAGGGTGTACCCCACTTCTCGCCGCATGTCAGCTGGAACCGGCTCAAGTCTCCACGGTAGGATAAGCAGTAATAGATAATGACGCTCTGTCATATCTTCTCCATTGACTTGAATCCAGGTAACACTTAATAACAACTGCACACAATACAGCACATCTGTAATCCAGTGTCGGCACTGGCAATTTGTATTCAGCAATTATTACACTTTACAGAAAGAGAGACGTGTACTTTTATATCAGATTGTAGAGGTTTAATTTAATTTTATTGCAACTGTTCTCTGGGAGTCTACAGAAAATGTTATTTTATAAGACTGCAGATCTTTCCTTCTTCACTTTATATCAAGCGGATAGCTGAAATAAATATTTCAGCTTTGGATCGCCCTGGGTTGTGTTTGTCTCGTTTTTCTGTTGAGAAGGTAACTGAGCCTTTAAATCTCCATTGTAAATGCTTTACACGGCATGGACAGTCCTCACTTCAATAAATGTTCTATAAGCTACTAATTAACCATGCATTACAGTAAGAATGCCTGTTTTTAAACCATTAGACACATAGCAGCTATGAATACACGTGTAAATTATATGTATAATTAAAAGTTCAACTTCAGAGGTGTGTTTACTCGTGCAAATATATTTATTAAATACGTTGTAGAGATACTTACTATTGCTTCATAGTGTGCAGTTATTATGAAGTGTTACCTAAATATAAAGTTGTATTAATTAAGAAAAAGGGTGTACCCCCTCTCCAAGCCAGTGACAGCATGTCTAGGTTCCAGCTCCCACCACCACTGCCCTCTCAAGGGCAAGCGGATACGGAAAATGCGTAAATGAATGAATAAAGTATTTACTTGGTCCAGGTCCTGTTTTATGAAAATTATAACTGCAAAGTCAGTGACTTTACCATTGTGCAGAGTTGACCTGTATGTACATCTAAATGTATGTGTATCTGAACAAGGAATAAAGAGGGAAGTGTGCACATTGACAAAACAACTAAAAAGTCTCCCAGACAACATTGTGTCCCTGTCATGTCCTTGTCCTTGTTTTACACTTATTTTGTCTTTCAAGGCACAATCTGTTTAAGGTTAAAGCTGTGGAGAAAAGAATGAAGCACAGCTTGACTGAAGAACACGTTATAAAAATAGAAATGGTGAAAAGGCAACAAAGCATGAGAATATCAAAGATATACGCAACACTAGCATTTCAGTAATTATTCTCAATGATGGCTTTTATGTGTTTTTTTTGTGACATGTGAACTGCTTTCAGAGGTGGCGAAATCTATGATGACGTACTGAACTAATGCTTCAGTGCACATCGTTAAATCTCTTTTTGAGGGAGAATGGGCTCAATAGATAATTAGCTTTCGGACACAGTTCAAAATGAAGTGATTCACCAATTTGACCAGTCTTTTTTTCAGGCAGAGATTATATCCCATGCTGTGAAGGCCTCAATTTATGGACAGGCTGATGTCGGGCCAGCTCGTTTCAGCATAATAGAGCAATTTTCACTCAAACCACGGAGGAAACAGACATTTATTTTCTTGTATGGCATGATGTGCAAGCAGGGGTTCAAACCTGGAAATCTCCAAATATACTGATTTGCTGCAGAAACTAGCTAAAGACGCTTGATACGAGCAAATGGGGAAAAAGTTTGCAGTTTGAATTTCACAGCTCTTTCATTTAACCTCTGCAGACCACTGAGTTCTCATGATCCTGCTTTTCCCCATTAACCTATAATTTCCAGGCCCACTCTAAATGGTCTAGAATTATGCACTGCCTTTGATTTTTTCCCAACCCCCTTTCCCCCATACAGATTTCTTTATCTCTGCTGCTTTTAGGACATATGAATGGTGGACAATTTACATAGAGGAAGGGCAATATGATTTGTCTACAATACACTTATTTTGCACCAGAAAATGCAAATCTACAAAATGGAAATTAATTTTTTTTTTTTTTTTTTTTGGTGAAACATGTAAAACTTTCGCTAATTATAATTTTGAATGTAATGTCTTTGTCAGTCAGTCAGTCATTTTCTATACCCGTTAAGTGGTATTAGTTAGGGTCACGGGGGTCTGCTGGAGCCTATCCCAGCTGTCATCGGGCGAGAGGCAGGGGTACACCCTGGACAGGTCGCCAGTCCATCGCAGGGCCAACATTCACACTCACATGCACACCTACGGGCAATTTAGAATCACCAATTAACCTGATGCATGTCTTTGGATGGTGGGAGGAAGCCGGAGTACCCGGAGAGAACCCATGCAGACACAGGGAGAACATGCAAACTCCACACAGAAAGGCCAGCCGGCCCAAAGGGAATTCAAGGAGTACAATTTACTCCAATGCTTCAAAAACAAAAATATATATCTACATATCTATACATAGCTATATAGATATCAACTGCATGGAGAGACTGTATATTTGCTGTAATGCAGAGAAAATAAAACTCAAGTTGTCATTAACTTAAGAAATATTTAAAGTCAGCGTACCGTTAGCTCCATCCAAGTGTATCCTAGCTCCTAAACGCAGCATCACTGTTTGTTTTCACTCTCAGGTAGAGGTTAACTACCGACTGCTCTTGGAGATCCAAGGGATCTCAAGCATATCAAAAATGCATTTTGGCCCTTTGCCACTGAGTGATTTATAAACTAGGAGCAGAGCACTTTAATGCCTCATTTATACCTGGGAGCTAATCAGAAGTTTTCCAGTCCAGCTGGAATTAAATCCCCAGTTGTAATTTTTTAATCTGCTACAGATTACTGATCTGCTTTCTGAATAAAAACTAAATAAATAAAGAGAACAAGGCTGTTTTTCATAAAATACCATGCCTTATTATTATCAGAGTAGAGAAAGAGGAAGACACTCTTTGCAGCATAGTACAGCAGCTCAATGCGCTCTGAGCGGAGTTTTTGCAGGACTCTCTGTCGGAGATGGCAGCCCGCCACACAGACAACAGAGCAAACACTGATGTTAGTTTTGTGAGTCTACCGGTCTAGAAGTAAAAATGCACCTCGGCGGTGCCCACTAGTCTACCTTCTCAACAAACACAATCTCAAGTAAAAGACTGTGGAGCACTGACATCATTTTGAAGGAAGAGCTGTAAAACTGCTTTGGAGCTGCCTGCAGTTGTAGAAGCACTGAATATTTTACAGGTGGACAATCAGTAAAGACACGCTGATTACAGCAAGCTAGAGTCCTCAGTGACCTCCTCACGTAAGGGCCCACTGATACGATTGATGTGTATTTTTAAAAAAGGAGGCTATAGTATTTTAGTGAGGCGTCTAGTATCTTGTTGGAACTTAGAATATATATATATATTTTTTGCAGACAAACAACCAAAGCCCCTACAGGACAGAGACAAACCGATTAGTACAGAACATCGAACAGCATAGAAGGTGATGAGCTGTGTGTATGTAAGGGTACTGTGAATATTAAGTCTGGGAGGAAATTGATGAAAAAATAAATAATACAACATAAAATGCAGAGGAGAGATCAAAAAGAAAGACAAAAACACTGCTAATTAGTTTTTTTGTAATGTTATAGGGATAATAATATAGTAATTGTATAATAATATATTACATATAGCATGATATGAAGTACTAGTGTAATAACTATGATGGTAGGGGAGGATGATCTGTGGGGTTGGCACATACACACATATACACAAAAGGAAATTGCGGGAACAGGGAATAGGATCCATGATTAGAACATCAGTATCTTAGCATGATATAGTTTTGGATTTTTCAGAGGAATGGAAAGTAGTCTGCCCACTTCCTGTGATTCTCCTCACCTTGTCTAAAAGAGTAAGAACTAGCAAGGTCATAATCTCCTGTTCCTTTCAATGGAGGGTTGGGTCTGACTGAGCAGCTCCGTTGAGGCCAAACATAATTTACAGGCGTCATTCGGTCTCCAGCTGATCTTCGCGGCAATGTCACGGCAACAAAGAGAGTGGAAACAATAACCAAATTACTGCAATTCACATATGATTTAACAGAAAATTCGTCCCGCTAATTATGCACAATCTATGCCGGTCACCTGTGCCGTCCATGGAGTCAATAACCACATGGTTCCATTCATATCACCTGCCTCAAGTTCCATGGAAGTCTCATTAGTCTCCTGCAAAGAAGCAAATGAACTCCGCTCTGGAGGCAGCAGGGGAAATCTCATAGAATTACTCAGCGTCATTTTTATTTATTCACAAATAAGTCAGAATTTTTAAATCATAAAGATACTGGAGTTCTTCTAGCAAAAGGGTCTATATCCAGATATGTTCACAATTACTATGGGAAGCATGATGTTCAGATGAATGCTCATGCTTAAATATGGAATGGACAAAAAGAGTTATCAGCAATTAGAAAATGTAACCTACTATTTATTGCCAGTTGCACTGCAACTGTCAGATGCAGTTATGAGGGTAAAATGGTATAAAATCAAGTGTGGATCAGCACATCAGGAAAATTGAATGCTATCTATTCATAAACTTATTTACTGTTGCTCTCATTAGATTTGACTGATACCGCAAATATACAGCTACAGTATGGGAGCCAGACCAACTCCCCTGCCTACAAAATGTTTGTAGCAGAAAGTTGATCTGGGACCCATCCACCGGCAGTTGGGATTATGTTCAAGCAAAGATCTGCCAGACCAGTCACATTGTTTGGAAGGGCTATATGTGGTCATGGACAGAAGAATTTGTCTGAAACTAAGCGGCTGCTATCAGGAGAAAAAAAGCTGTTGAGAGTCTGCTAGTAGGCTGTTGTAAAAGATGCTGACTGCAAACTAGCTTTGCAGGACAAATAGCAATTAAGAAAGGATGCCTTAAAACGCGTACGTTTTTTTTTTTTTTTTTTTTTGAGGTGTTACCAGATTCATATTCTAAAAATATGAGTCAGTCTGGCTACACCAGGGTAATATACCTACACTCACAGAATACAGTATTGTATTCTAAGAAAGATAATCCTGGAACTGATGAAGGGGTGAAAGGTTTTTCTTTTATACACCCAATAAATGAAGCAGTCATGAAGTCTAAGAAGGCAAGCATTGTGGAGGAATAATTAGAGACCATGAATTGATGCTAGAGGAGGAAAGGTATCATTAGCGGATATAAGTAATTGAATATTTTAAATGTTTTAATATTATAGCAATAAATCCAAAGCAGCCGCTTGGTTATTTTTTGTTTTTTTTTCTTCCTAGAATCTCGTTAGGTTGTAAGCAAGACCCTGTGAAGAATGAACGTGATGATAGTCATCACAGTGTGAGTGCACTTGGGAGACAGCTGGTGTTTCCTCCATGTACGGTATATGACTGTGCATGTAACAGATTGAAACGCTGTTGGGCTGTGATAGACTGTGAAATCAGCCAGAAGAAGTCACATGGTTGAGGGAAAAACAATATAAATTGGACACTGACATAATAAAAATGAAAATAATGAAGAAAAAAAAATCATTTGATTAGTGTAATTGGAAAATGGAAACAAAAAAATAAATTAAATGTATAAGCTCTTTGCGACTTGAATTAATACTGAAAACTGGTAAGTGAAAGCGTTAAGAGAGTTCTGTGAGTTTGTGTACAACATGTACGACCGAGTAGAAACAGGTCTGGTGGGCAAAGCAAATTAGCATCACAGTATGTAAACATGACATGTTGGAGATAGTTTTGCTTGAACAGAATAAGGACCTGTGCAGACCTTGCATTAAGATCTGATCTGGACAATCTGACCACATGAAAGACAGGTGTGAACACGCCCGGGATGCACCGAGATCACCTCTGACAGATCTGATCTCTGACAACATTTGGAGGTCATTAGTAATCAGAGTCTATAGAATATTTTGTCCTTGTAGCTGTTAACTAACTAAACAATAAATAAATAGTAAGAATTTACAAATGAAAGCATTTGACTCTGTGTTAATAACACTAAAGAGTGAAGCACAACGTGTTAACGTCAGTAAAAGCGAGTTTAAAAAAAACCCAAAAAACAGCAGGAACGTAGATCCAAAACCGAAAAGCAAAAATGCAAAAGTCAAACAAAAAACAAACAAAAAATGCTGGAAAGTCCAGGAAACAAAACACAAAATGGCTGGAAGGGCAGGTAACTGGCTTTCTCAGGGAGGGAACAAAGAGAAAACATAGGAGATGAGTTCTACGCTTGCAACAGTAAAAAACACAAAAGTGTGAAGCAAAACACGAGCGCTGGCAAAGACCAAAACACGTGGAGTTATCTGGGACTGGAGGGAAGCCACGGCCAGCCTTTTAAAGAGAGCTGATTGGTGATTGGCTACAGCAGGGTCAGGTGCTCCAGCCAGTTCCCAGGTGAGCCTAATGAAAGTGACAGAGGGGAGAGTGCAGGGACAGAAAGAACAAAACACAGATGCATAGGAAACCCAGGACCATGACAGTATCCTCATTTACTGGTGTCTTTATTTACTTTATTACCAGAGATTATGCCGCGTATTGAAACTTCAAGGATTGGAGTTATAATCTGAGTTATAAGAGTGGAGATCAGTGAATTATAACTTGAACCCAAAGTCAGGACACACACACACACACATATCAAAAAACGATGTTCTTGGTTCTGGAGCAGTGGTAGAGACATCTGTTAAAACATTCTACATACAGATTATATACAGATATATATTTAAGGATCACGGAGGTCTGCTGGAGCCTATCCCAGCTGTCATCGGGCGAGAGGCAGGGGTACACCCTGGACAATCACCAATGAACCTAACCAGCATGTCTTTAGACAGTGAGAAGAAGCCAGAGTACCCAGAGAGAACCCAAGCAGACACAGGGGAGAACATGCAAACTCCACACAGAAAGGACCCAGTGGGCCCATGGATTCAAATCTTCTCGCTGTGAGGCATCGGTGTTAACCACCTCGTCACTGTGCCGCCCCCAGGTCTGAACACACGAACCTAAAGGTGGCCACTTGCAATCGGATGGCTCAGATCGGGTCTTAATGCTAGGTGTGAACAGGCCATAAGAATGCTTTAACGCCGAGTCTGTTGTTCTGAAAACGAGGAGTGTTTGCCAGGTCAGAAATTGCACAACGTCCTGGAACTGATGTCAGCGTGGTCTCAGTCTGCTTCATTTGCAGTGGGGACACATTATACCCACGGACCAATAATATAATAATCATACCACCAAGCAGTTTACCTGAGGCATCTTTGGAAGAGTGCACACCTGACAGTGCGTTTGTATAGTGAACACTGATCTGTCCCTTTGAACACAAACTGAACCAAGGTTTAATGCACACTCAGAACCTTCTCAGACTTTTCTCCATTTGAAGGTCGTACTGCTGCCACATTCTGTAACATACACATATTATCCTCCTGAAACACTGCACACACTACACAAAGCTGGATTGTGTGTGAGCTTTCACAATATGTGAAATTCTACCAACTTATATATTTGACGGCGTGCATAAATATCTATACGAACAGAAGCAGCAGTAAAAACGCCCTGCACATGATGAAAACACTCGAATCAAAAAGCAGGCAATTCCGGACAGACATTATAGCTTTGGAATTTACTCTACTTAAAAAAGCAGCAGCAGTATTCAGGAGGAATATCAGTCTGCTGTCTGGCTCAGGTACGTGAGCAAATCAAATATTTAGTAAAGGTTTGTGTAAGTTCATGGAGCACAGGACAGCACATTCAACACGAGCCCAGAAGGGAACATGTATCAATCAGGCACTATATTAGCAGCTTATAAGCTACTAAACTTTGTGACGTTGTAGAGTTTGTAACATTATAGAATGCATATGCTTTCATTTTAAGGACTGGCTTTTGGGGTTAGCAGATGAAAGAAGATAGAAGTCTTTTCAGTGGCAGATTATACAGTGTGAGCGTATACCCGCTTCCACTACCAATCTACCAATCTAAACTCAGTCCCTATTAAACAATCAAAAGAACCAGTACATTTGGTCAGCACTATCTTTGGCAATCCTCTCGGACACCGCGGGTTCAGGAAGGTGTACTTTACTTGTCATCATGAGTACGACGATTTCACAGACTGACAGACGGGTTATTGGAAAAAACGAATACAGACAAACTTCCCATCCGCCTTCTCACCTTCACCCACCAGCGCCTTGACTCACACCAAACGTGACTAAGCCAGTGCTCATGTCATGCAGACACACAACCACTAACACATGCGCACACACACACACACAATACTTAACAACAGCAGTTGGTCCAGCCGTGATTGGCTGATCATCCAGAGGCGACATAAAGCCTTTCTCCCACCCTCAAACTGAGCTGTCAGTCAAATTGGAACAGGGCAACACTGCAATATGGCTGCTGAAAATAGCCTGTCCTCACCTCAGGCCTGTCAGGGGACACGCAGAACATAATGTTTCCGACAGCCTCGGAACTCAGGAGCCAGATTCACCTGTGCAGGCCGTGGTAATGTGGTATAAAGCCAACGGGGCTGGTCTCCTCAGGTGCAAAGACTGAAAGCTCTCCCTCATCTCACTTTAAGCCATAAATCATTCTCCCCGTGTGCTGCACACAGTTGAATTAATTGGAGCCATGCGGTAGGACAACTCAGACACAAAAGTAATTTCCTAGTCACACCCAGCAATCATGTCGGTTCACATCCCATCTCTCACAATACATAACACGTTCCGATCTCGTGGGTTGCAACCTTAAAGTGGGTCGTGGATGTGTGCTGTCAGTAGTTGCAATAGCATTCATTCAAACATTTCATATTATGGAGAAACAAAAGTATAACACATTAAACTCCGTTTTCTTACACTGGGGACAATAGGGAACGGACAAATCTTCAGAGTGTTGCACAAATGAACCACCAACAGAGACAAAATTGACATTCTTAATACTTGACAAGCCAATTTTCATTTAACCCACATCCTATGAGTCATTTGGCTGGCTGCTGCTAAGTACACAAGGCAAGTTAGTAGACCTGAAACACAGCAGATGATTCCGCTAGACCATGCAGTCTATGGGCTGCACTGACTGAAGAATCACCGGAAACACTGTGGACTCAGACTTCACTTCAGTCAGTATTTATATATTTCAGGCACATGCTATGATGACATTTTGCATTTTTATTCAGTTTGGTTGTTTTTGTTTATCTAGCTATTAATAATATTCAAATCTGTCTATATTCAAATTTGCACACTTTGCATTTTTGTTGCAATTCTTGCCATTTTTATATTTGTATTTTAATCTTATATATGCGTCTTCTCTAACTGCACATTAACTTCTGCATTTACTCCAGTGCCTCAAGTAAAACCAGATCACTTTAGTGAATGACTGACTAACCCGGGCCTAGAGTTTACCACCACTAGTTATTGTATGCATGTAATTTAAGTATTTTTTTTTAGTTTATTTGGGGTTTTAACCCTAGTTTTGTCATTTCATTTTTTAGCAGTATATGAAGGAAGTATTTTGTATATAATTATTTATAACAATTACATTGTAATGGTTCAGCTACTTCCAAAATGATGGTCTACGTGCAACAAATCTGTGCTCTGTTCTCAGAAATGTAACTCTCTCCACTTCACCTCAGCAGCTTCTCCCATGTGTTAGCGTTTCGCTGAATTTGAATTTTGCATGTTTCCTTAACATGTGTTCTCCTTCAAATGCCGTGTATTACAGGCTCTGTCAAGGGGATTTGTGAGCTCGGGGGGCAGTTTGCATCATGCTCACACTGATTTACACATGAGCAGAGTTACCCTGGAAAATTAAATGTGTACTGTTGCTATAAATAACTAAAAGTTTGAATTGAGCATTTTAACTGAAAGAGAATGCTGGTGACATGCTGTAAAATGTAGATTAACAAATCTGCCTCATGCATTCATTCATTCATTCATTCATCTTCTGTAAACGCTTGTTCCTGTGAAGGGTTGGGGTGTGGGTGCTGGAGTCTATCCATACAATGAAGCCCCTGCCTCACAATTACTTTTTGGAAACGCAAAGCGTCCCATTTATTTACATTTGAGAAACACAATAAATATTTCAGTCAGTCAAACAATCAATCAATCAAACAATCAATCAAACAAACAATTAAAACAATCAATCAAACAATCGGTGCTCTCCTAGTGCACTTCCTGCAGTCATAGTACCGTTACAGTATAACAAAAACAAAGCTTACAACGCTTGACAAGGCAACAACGTTAAATGGCTAAATTTAATTCGTTTTTAAAAGTACTTGCCTGTAACATGGCAGCAAAAGTGCAGTAACCCGACTGCTCAACAAAATAACCAGCATCTTTTTTGAAAACAGCCAACACGACAGTAAAGGTGCAGTTACACGGACGTTTACTGTATCAAAGTAACCAGCCTACTATACCAGAAAAGTCAGCCAAATCGATCTCCATTGACTTAAAAGCAGCTCTCGTACTGTATTTGGGCTCGCTTGGTTTCTTCTTCTCTCGTTACCTGGCTCGACCTGACATAACTGGTTGTGGGAAACACTAACGCTAAACAATCAATATGGAGAGCATTATCACGGATTTGATGCTTTTCTTTCAATATTTACTTGTGCCATAGAATATGTGTGCATAGCATAATCTGTAACATGAGCATGTTCAATAGCAGAGGTTTGACCAAATCATGCTGGTAGGTCATGGAAATTGCAACTTCCAAGTAGTTTTTAATATCTTATTACAGAATAATACATTTCACATGTGCCTTAGGTCCTACATTTACATAAAGTGCTGTCATTGTTAGTTCCAAGAGGACTGACACAAACTTGATAAATAAAATATACAACATGTTTTATTCTGTTGTCATTTAAGACCTTAGCATAATTAAACCAGACCAAGAGGTGATGTAAAAGTAACCAAGCCAAGGCAACTGTAGTACAGGGACCAGTATCTCTTTTCACTGTTTTATCAGTAATCTAACCAGTCATTTCACTTAAAGTAATTTCTGTATTCCTGTGATGACAATCCTCTGTCAGAGATGGTGACCACCCTGCCTTGTAAAGTGGACATTTGAAGGTCTTTATGGTTCTGACTTGTTAAAAACGAGTGCCCATCGCTCTGCTTTGTGTTCCTCAAATAGGGCTTTATTTTCCCCTCATTCTTTTTCATGGATTGCTCTCATTCTGTTCTTCTGTTGGGCTGTTTCTTTACAGTCTCTCCCCTGCTTTCCTCCTTACCTGCACGGATGGCATTTTATTTACTTCCAGCTCAGGTGTCTTCTGAGTGCATCTCAGGACAAACCATGCTGAAAATCGCTTTTCAAACAGACAATGCTCGGTGCTTATGGCTTTGTAGAACATACAATTCCCATTCAAATTAGCAGTGCATTGCATGCATATGTTATTCTAGCACGACACTCTTTGTACTTTACTGGGTGTCAAGTAAAGGCTGTCGTTACTGTGTGTTTCTATGTTTGAAAAACTCAGCTGCTCTTCTCCTTGTATGCCAATCCTCCCCATCAACACTGGAAACATTAATGTTTAATAATGATCCAGAGGCAGTGCTCTCTTTACCATGGATTGATCAGGTGCATCACAGCCTGTAACACTGCTCCACCAGCTCATGGTATTTCTCCCTCTTTCTCTCTTGAGCCTCTTCTTTGAGCCTCTTCTTCTCCCAAGGCACTGTAAGCTTCAGCAAAATCGGTTGTCTTGTGGCCTCAGAGACCAAGATGATGTCAGGTCTCAATGTGGACTGGGTGATGGGTGGTGGAACCTTCAGTTCCTTCTCTAGGTCAACAGTCATTGCCCAGTCTTGGACCATGGAGAGCAAAGCAACAGATAAACCTTTTGGTGTTCTCTCTAACCTCTTGTCCTTCCTGAACGGCCTTGGCTGTGGCTTGGTGATATTGGTTGTCCTAGATCTCCTTGCTGATTGCCTCTGCAATGGATTTGAAGATCTGATCGTACCTCCATCAATACCTTGGAGCAGCTGCTCAAGATGTATTGTACTGTCCCTGGCTTGGAACACAGGAGGCATGCAGGTGTCTCTAATTTGCCCCATGTGCAGCATGGCCACTGCTCTGCTGGTTCTCATGAGCCATGATTCTCTCCAACCCCTGGAGGATCCATCTTGCTCCTGGTACCGCTGTTGCTGTAACTGAGGTCGTCCATGAATGCTCTGATGGGAGGTTTCCTCACTCCAGACTTGCTATGGGGGCCTTTGCATTCTGTCTCGGCTGCCTTGACCATCATGTTCATTGCCAGTGTGAAGAGGGTCACTGAGATGGTGCAACCAGTGATTATCCCCACTTCTGATGTTAACTGATTAGAGAAGACTCTTAAACTGAACTTGCTATAATAGTCCAGGATGAGATCCTTCTGGGGTACAGTGTGTTTCTGTGGGGTATTGAGGCATAGGCGTGGTGTCACTGTGGTAGTTGAGCAAATTGCCATAGCTGGACTCAGTGCTTACCACAATATGAGTCTGGCAACTCATGAGTCGGGAGTTTGTGGCTCAGTAGGTAAAAAGAGTTGTCCAAGTATCCTTGAGCAAGACTGAATATAAATGTGTGTGCTTGTGTGAGCCAATAGGTAGATGTGTCTTTGACTGTAAAGCGCTTTGTGTACCAATAGGTAGAAAGCGCTATATAAAAACAAGGCCATTTACCATTTGTAGCAGTTGGATAGTCCTTCAACCAATCAGTGCCAATGTTTGTTCTAAGCAAATTCAGTTTCATGCTGCTCAAATATTGAGTCTAACTTTGGAGTGTCACTCAGCTCCTAATGATGTTATTGACGGCATCGAGCAAAGCAAGCGCATATGATTAGTTGACATGTCACCACGTCACCACAGAACCGATTCAACCTTGGTCTTGCCCCATCAAAGCGGCCAACACATTGCAGTGGCTTACATTTAAAATATATCACAGCTAGTATGACCATACCATTCCTCATCTGTCCATCAATGCATACAGTAAAGCCCACTCAAACACTTTGATTGGCCTGGCAGATCTTTGTTGGAGCATTATAAGTTCGGAGCAGTGGTGGGTAAACTATGTCATGTGGGCCACATACAGACTGTTGGGCTATTTAATATGGCTCATCAAGCATTTATAAAATTGCCCCAACAACCCTGGGTTTCCCATACAATGTATACACTATGGCAGCTATGGCAAATTTTTCCGGCATGGCCACATAATAATTTATGCACGTCTCAGACAACAAATGTCCAAAGCATCTCTCCTCATTAGTTAGATCATCTCTTCCTCCCTCCCCTCCCCTAAGGCCCTCCTATTTTTGCTAAATCCTATTTCTACATTATTGTGGTAATATACAAAGACAGACAGATAAAACCAAAAACTTGATCCTATTCTATGTGATGTGCATTTCATTTTTTTAATAGCTGGGATAACATCATAGTTGACATTTATGGGCTTCTGTTCATACCGTATAAATTACAATAATGTTACATGCTACTTCATTAAAAAAAAAAGGCTGCTTCTCCAGTTTGCAGAGTAGGGGCATGCAGGAGAGATGCAGCTGATTCTAACACAGGGTGAGAGATTCAGAGAAGAATAGCAAGGCAGGTAGTTCCCACTGAGGCAGGGGACTCTTATCCCTTGACTTTAGCCAGATTGCATGAACCATATGGAAATTAAGCTAGACTGAAAGCACTCAGACATTATTTTTAAACATACATACACCAATCAGCTATAACCAGGGCTTAAAGTAAAGTACATCAGCTGTGAATGAACCCCGGGCAAACAACTTGTGTGTTGAAGAGAGTGAACAGTTGCTCTGTGACTGGGGTCTCCTTCAAAATGATTTCTGGCCTGGCACCAACTATCAAAAGGTTTGCTGTCTCTCTTCCTTTCGTCTATTCACACCCAGTGCCATTTATCAATTAGGATGTCTTACTCTGCCTTCATGAATTTATTCTCCATCTTTTAGGACTTCAGTGAGACCAGGACCTGCCCCCACCCTAATAATGATTGGCTTAGCCCTTGTGCTACCTTTGGGATCTCTGGGACCCCAAGTGAATGGACAGACACATAGAGAGCATGCAAGAGGTGCCTGGGTCCTTTGGGTCCTATGGGTTGAGAAGAGGGGCCTCTGTGGATCATCCAGATACTTGATCAGTTTGGGATCTAGTGAATTAACAGGCTTGGTCAACACCTTGTGCTGTTTTTCACCTTCAGTTCCAATACATGATGTTGAAACACACAGTAAAAACAGATATAGATAGATTAGAAAAGCTGTTTTCTAAAATGTCTGACAGTATTATGAATTGTGACCATTTCTGTTGAGTGTTCTTGCAAATTGCAGTATAGCTCCTTTCCCGATGTTTACAGGCAGATCATAAAAGCTTTGCGAAGCTGAACCAGTAATGATTATGGCCATTTAAAATTTTCACACATTTTCTCCTCAGTAGAATTTGCTGGGGCAGTTTGTGCAAGTATTCCTGCAAAATTCAAAAATCAGCAATGCATAGCATTGGTAAAGACGAGAAAGACAGCATTTTAAATATCAGGAAGGGACAAAAGACAGAACACAGCAATTCATTTGGCTCACAACAGCAAGGCCACATAAACGGTTTCAGTCTTTTTAGATAGCAAATATAATGCTGATGCATACTCAAGTGTCTATTTTTCTGAGAAGTTTCGTTTAGTTATTTGATGCTATAGGAACAGGATGCGACATCATGATGACTGCCAGTTGCCATGCCAACTGCCCCATGAAGCTGTCCAGACTGTGAGAGTATGTGGGACCGTACTGTACAGGCTATGGCTCCAAACTCACAAGATGGCGCCGTCCATCAATGGTCTCAGATCGCAAATCAGATACCCCCACGCACACCCCGTATACACACATGCACGCACACACACACACACACTATCAGTCGCTCTTTATCGCCAGTTCATTATTGCACCATGTTTTGGAGGAATTCTCTGACATCAGTTCTGACTGCAACACATTTTATAGTAGCATTACCAACCAGTATGAGTGGAACAATTACCTGATTGGTGGCAGATGGCAAACAGATGGATCCATTCCCCAGGAATTGGTTGATAGTGTCACTGCTTCATGTTTGTGTTTGTGTAACTTGTCATAACAGGAGAATGACTGTTGCTTTTTTTTACACCTAAATTGTGCTCTAATGAAAAGTGGTCCAATCTTTGGCCTGTTCAGTTGAAGCATTCATATTAAGTGAAGGAAATTGGGGTAATTTTCTGAATTTCAGTTCAATGTAAAAGCTCCATTTGGAGTAATACATCATTGATATGCATTTGAAATCGTATGACCTGTTACTTTACTGTGTTTCTTACTGTTACTTTTCAAACTGGAAAAAAATGATGTTTTTGACTTTGCACCACAGTTTTGTAATGTAAGATCTGATTACATACAACTAAAAAGAACACATTCTTCATAAAAATACCTATGCGCTGCATATGTGCAGTTTAAATGTTTGGATGGCTTCATCTTTGGAACGTTTCTATCCCATCGGTTATATCATATGATTTACATGTAGCCTGGTATAGCCTGGTCATTACACTTTATTTATATACTGTCTTCTTTGTTTCTTGGATTCTGCTTTATGTTTTAATCATGTCCTATTTACCCTGCATTTAGGTATTCTCTTTTGGACTAAAAGCATTTCAAATATACTTCAGGTTGTGGTCAAGAGAAAAGGTCCAGTACAACATGTGCTGTACATGACCCGTGTAGACAACTGATAAATTATCTGTCTTGCCTGATGCTTGTGTGATAACATTATGAAACGGTTGTGAGGCATCAAAGAAAGGACATGGGTCTTCTGCCCAAAGCCCCATGGGTTGAGGGGAGGGGGCTCTGTGGATCATCCCACAGATACTTGATAAGTTTGGGATCTAGTAAATTTGGAGGCCAGGTCAACACCTTGTGCTGTTCTTCATGTTTTTGTTGAGATGTTTCTAAAGCGTGTTTGTGTGTGTGTCTGTGTCAGGCTGCATCCTGCTGGGGATGGCTGCTACCATCACGGAGCATTATTGCTATGGGGTGGGGGTGCCTGGTCTGGTCTAGGTGGGAGCTACACTACCGTTCAAAAGTTTGGGGTCACATTGAAATGTCCTTATTTTTGAAGGAAAAGCACTGTACTTTTCAATGAAGATAACTTTAAACTAGTCTTAACTTTAAAGAAATACACTCTATACATTGCTAATGTGGTAAATGACTATTCTAGCTGCAAATGTCTGGTTTTTGGTGCAATATCTACATAGGTGTATAGAGGCCTAGTTCCAGCCACTATCACTCCAGTGTTCTAATGGTGAAATGTGTTTGCTCATTGGCTCAGAAGGCTAATTGATGATTAGAAAACCCTTGTGCAATCATGTTCACACATCTGAAACAGTTTAGCTCTTTACAGAAGCTACAAAACTGATCTTCCTTTGAGCAGATTGAGTTTCTGGAGCATTACATTTGTGGGGTCAATTAAACGCTCAAAATGGCCAGAAAAAGAGAACTTTCATCTGAAACTCGACAGTCTATTCTTGTTCTTCAAAATGAAGGCTATTCCATGCGAGAAATTGCTAAGAAATTGAAGATTTCCTACAACGGTGTGTACTACTCCCTTCAGAGGACAGCACAAACAGGCTCTAACCAGAGTAGAAAAAGAAGTGGGAGGCCGCGTAGCACAACTGTGCAAGAAGATAAGTTCATTAGAGTCTCTAGTTTGAGAAACAGACGCCTCGCAGGTCCCCAACTGGCATCTTCATTAAATAGTACCCGCAAAACACCAGTGTCAACATCTACAGTGAAGAGGCGGCTGCGGGATTCTGGGCTTCAGGGCAGAGTGGCAAAGAAAAAGCCATATCTGAGACTGGCCAATAAAAGAAAAAGATTAAGATGGGCAAAAGAACACAGACATTGGACAGAGGAAGACTGGAAAAACGTGTTGTGGACGGACGAATCTAAGTTTGAGGTGTTTGGATCACAAAGAAGAATGTTTGTGAGACGCAGAACAAATGAAAAGATGCTGGAAGAATGCCTGACGCCATCTGTTAAGCATGGTGGAGGTAATGTGATGGTCTGGGGTTGCTTTGGTGCTGGTAAGGTGGGAGATTTGTACAGGGTAAAAGGGATTCTGAATAAGGAAGGCTATCACTCCATTTTGCAACGCCATGCCATACCCAGTGGACAGCGCTTGATTGGAGCCAATTTCATCCTACAACAGGACAATGACCCTAAACACACCTCCAAATTGTGCAAGAACTATTTAGAGCAGAAGCAGGAAGCTCATATTCTATCGGTGATGGAGTGGCCAGCGCAGTCACCAGATCTGAACCCCATTGAGCTGTTGTGGGAGCAGCTTGACCGTATGGTACGCAAGAAGTGCCCATCCAACCAATCCAACTTGTGGGAGCTGCTTCTGGATTTCTCCTACATACATTAAGCTAATGCCAATCTGCAATCTGTAATTGACCTGCAAATAGATTCTGTCCAAAGTTTCATTAAAATCTTATTTGCAAAACAAACTTGATTTCATACTTGTAAGTTTGATCTATTCTAATCAAAACTTGTGGTAATAAGTGTGTTTTGTAACCTGTTTGGGTGACCCCAAACTTTTGAACGGTAGTGTACATATCTAAGTAACATCCACATGAATCCCAAGTCCAAAAGTTTCCCCGCAGAACACAGACTTGTCACAAGATGATTGAAAATAATATTTGTAACATTTTGTTAACCGTTTCAGTTGTGGTGAAAAAAACTTTTTTTTATATATCTTTCTCAACCATAAGCCCTTCCTTAAAAGAAAATATCTTTCCACTCCTCTTACCAACTTTAGTGGGCTTAATGCATTTTTTGAATAAGCCTGGGTGGACTGTATGTGAGGCAAGGTTCTGTCAAGGATTTTCTTTGTAGGAAGATGAATCACTTCACTGTCACTAAGTGGGAGGAAGCCTTGCATACTCATGCTTCCCCAAGTGGATTTTCTTTAAGCATAGCTGTGTTCAAATTTCAACTTACTGTATGTCAAGTGGATAGGTCGACAAAATGACACATTTGAATAAACCCTTGCTCTCTACTAACAGCTATAAACATATGGATGACAAATTCCAATGTTACCACCTGGGTAACTACCCAATGTTACAGCTCACTACAATGACAAAAAAGTGGACTGAAATTATTCTGAAAATGGTCGTATTTCGCTGGTTATCCAAGCGGTGTCCAGCAAACAACGCGGCTTTCATTGATATCTGGAACACTTTCTGGGGAAAGCCTGGTGTGATTAGACAAAATGGCCTCCACCCCACTTTGGCAGGTGCAGCTCTCAATATCGCCAATATTATTAGTCCCCCGAAACCATGACAACCCAGAGTTCAGGCCAAGAGGCAGAGTTCTCTGTCACTTCTCTAGGACTGCCTCACACCCAAAACTCTCCAAACTCCATAGATGTCCTGTCCGCTCCCAGATTCGTTAATTTGATAAAACTACACAAGAGGAGTAACTCATAGGAACCTTACACAAATCAGTGTCAATTCATTGGCAGAACAGAAGACTAGGAAAATTAAACATGGTCTTTTAAATGACAGATCTCTCTCGTCTAAATCTCTTTGTGAATGATTTGATAACTGGTCATCAGATTGATCTATTTAGTTCGACTGAAACATGGCTGATTATAGTAGGTGACTTTAACATCCATGTTGATGTTGTCAGTGACACCCTTAGCTCCTCATTTACATTATTAGATTCAATTGGTTTTTCTCAGAATGTAAAAAGATCAACTCATCGTTTTAATGCACAGGAAGTAAAGGTTTGACAGACAGTGTTTACTGATAACCCTCTTTTGTCTGATTATTTCCTCATAATATTTAAATTTACAATAATGGATTACACAAAAGAAAAAAGACATTTCATTACAGTAGATGCATATGTGATGGTGCTGTAACTAGATATAAGGAGTTAATTCCTTCATTATTTACCTTAGAGCCATGTACCAATATTGTGGACGATTGTCCCTTTTTTTCAGAGTGCTATCAACAAAATACTCCATTTCTGTTGGAGTTAAATTTTGGTTGCTGTTGTCCACAGTCAGGCTGACTCTTTGTCAGGTTAATTGATTAACACCTCCATATTAAACCTGATAAATATATCCTTATTAGCAGCATATATGCCTCTGCTGTAATTAAACCTTTACCTAAAGGCCTACTTTAGATGTTTGGTCAACTATACCAACCTTTTACTTCTAAAATTCTAGGAAGAGTTGTTGCTAATGTTGCTAGTTGTGTGACCAGAATGGTTTATTCCTGTTTAAATGGTCACACAAGTGATTAGCAACAAGTGTCCGTTCTTCATAGTACAGAAACAGTTCTGATTAAAGTTACCAGTGAGTGTTAAATGTAGGAAAAATACACATTTATATACATAATAACTCACCATTTCTTATTTCTTGTTTACAACCAACACTGAACTTAGTGCCATGTAGATATGAGCGAGAGCTCACCAGCGGTATCTGGTTTGGACCATTGTCTTTATTTGTGCAACAAACATTCATCCATTCATCATTTTCTATACCCGTTTATTCCTGTTAAGGGTCACGGGGGTCTGCTGGAGCCTATCCCAGCTGTCATCGGGCGAGAGGCAGTGGCGTGCAACAAACAAGTAAGCTTTTTTTTGTTTCTTCAATGCACTGGTTGTAATCTTGGTGGTAGACAGCTGGCACAAATGGCATTAAAGGAATTGTGGGTATTTGAACAGTTCACACAGTGTCATGGGATTAAAGATGCTGAAGATTGCTCACTGGAGGGATGTGGCTTGGCAAGTTGACAGCGTCACAGGCCACGAGAGCGTCAAAGTGATTTTTCGAAGCCGTTCTTCTTTTTCTACACCAGACTGAGTGATAAACTACTTCAGGTTGGCATGGAAACATCAGTGCTCTCACTAGAAAACTTATTTCCACTGCTGTCCTATTTCAAAAGCAGATGAGGCTCGTGAATTGCCAAACCGCAACCAGCTGTGATACAAGACGATATTAGCGATAAAGGAGTCCAGCATGCAGTCTCCTGTGTTATTTCAGAAAAGTCTTGCACTGCATCTTGTTAACACATTTCGACATTTTAGACTTTAAAGGATGAGATTACTGCTGACACGACGTCTTGACAGTGAGCACGACCAACCGAAGCTGCATACTGCTCTGGGTAAAAGAGTGGTCAAACAAGTGAGAACACGAACATAGACCATTATTGATGAGAAGGCATGAGTCAGAGACAGAGAAAGGAAGAATATCTGCTGTAAAGAAAAGGCTGAGTCAGGTAAAGACTACTGAGTCAGTGTGGGTAAAAAAAGGCAGACCAGCAGTGATGCAGGTGACAGAGATCTCAAACAGACAAGATGACAAGTGAAAGCACTGACTGAGAGAATAAATCTCCCTCACATGAAGTGGAAGACTCAAGGACATGAGTTGCACCGACATAATGTATTGGCAAGAGCAGTTTACTCTCGCCTAAGTAATTCCACATCGATATTTCACAGGCAAGAATGATTTTTAACATGTAGATTGTCAAAACAACTAAAAACTCATTTAAAAAGTGGATAAAATCAATAAAAACGCTGCGTACATGCTGTAGAAATGTCATCATGGTTCCAGAGGCTGTCACTACTACAAAATGAGCAGAACACATCAGCAAGAGTGATTTAAAGGGTGGCATCCTTAAATCTAAATAGTGCCAGGAAATAGATTATCCTTTTCACAAGTTCTTCAGTGCAAAACAGAAGGAGGATATGGGGATCCCTTCCAAGGAGTGGAGGGTACTGTGGTGAAATTGCCAACATATTGTAGCTTTTTTATCGTATCATTTATTTATTCATTAGTTTTGTTTGCCTAACACATAAAACGATCGGTTCACATAAAACAGAAACATTAAATGGACAGCAGGCTCTGTTTTACATCAGGTCTCTATCGCGCTGGCAGCCGTACCCAGCAGTGATGCCACAGCAACCTTGTTTATCACAGCATTAAACGGAGAGGATCAATTATGTCTGAAAAAAACCAAAAAACCAAAAACAAAAGCTCAGAAAAACAACCAATGCTGTTCTCTAGGCATGCAGAGCTGCCGCATTAAAAGGTTTCAAAAGGCTTGGTTTCATTCTTCCAGCACTAATGCATCACATCAACGACAGTGACTTCAGGGAGAGTGATGTGGAAAAGAGAAGGATAATTTGCAGATTCTCCAAAATCATTCTCCGCTCATACGATCTGCACAACGGAAGAGAAAAATTCACGAAGCCAATATTGACTTGGGCGCAGCCCTGATTTTATCTCTCTGTTGTTTATGTCCCCTGTTACACCTGATGATGTGAGTGAGAAAGATGGAAATCAAGAAATAAATAAAAAAAAAATCAGTCTGTGAACAGTACTTGCTCTCCTCAAGGGAAAAAGGACATTGAGTACAACAAACATTCTGAAAGATCAATGTGATGAGGGGACTGGAAAACGTCGGAGAAGCACGTAGTCGCAGAAAATCCCACCCAGCACCCTCCACAGTACATGCAGTACACGCTTAGCATAAACAAATACTCCTTCTACCTACTCAGTCACCCTTTGCAGATTAACAAGATATGCTTTTATTAGTATAATGACAGCAGAAATCATATCTATGTATGTCAATCTATAGTGCATTTACTCATATAGGCAAATGGGGCTAGAGACAAGCTTATAAACACAAGCTTATAGTGTCAGTCCAGAGACTCAAAACAGGTCACCGTGACGTTGATGCTGTGGCTTAATAAGCCTCAGCCCCAAGTTGAAGACGTTTGTCACACCTGGATAATCCTGGTGAAAAGAAAACTTCTCTCCACTGTACTGAGTGCCCTCTTCTCCTATTCTACTCTAATTTATCAATTAATGCCACAGAATACAGGGAAGGAAAATAGCAGTCCTGCCAAGCGTACACTAGAATTGATTTCGATTTTCAGTCATGTCACGTGACACAGTTAATTCCCTAAATTCATTCATTCAGATTTCTTTCCCCTTCATACTGCTTATTCACCTTTCCTTCCAGCCAGTGTGCAGAACATTAAAGAGATTCACTTTCTCTTTCAGCCTTGAGAAAAGACTTACACTTAGATAGACTTTAATGACCCACAAGGAAAATTGCTTGGTCACAGTATCTCAGTTGCACGACACTCTTAATAACTACAAGTAAAAAGAAATGTCCTCCTGTCCCTCACTGAGACGAACATCTCCAACTCACTGCCAATAACATGACCAGCCTTTCAGATCAGTTTGTCCATTCTACTTATGTCCTTTTTGCTGGTACTGCTCCCTCAACAAACCCCAGCAAAGTACAGGGCGCTCGCAACAACAGACTGGTAAAAAAGCTCGGGCAACTTGCTGCAAACTTGCTCAGGCCCTTCTTGTACACAGCATCACTGCTATCCCTCCAGACCAGAGGTCTCATGTGAGCCAGGGTGAGTCTCTCCAGAACCATCAGGACGTGTGACATCAATCCAACCAGTCTGAAGTTGTTGAGGCCAGAGGGGATGGGCTTTTTGGGTACCGGCACAACTCAGGATGTTTTCCATAGCACCATGTGTTCTATACAGCTTCAGACTCAGGTTGAACATTAAATTATTAAACATTTCATATTTGCTACATGAGTTTTTGAGTCCTCTGCATCAACATGTTCAATACGCTCCTAAACAACTTGAGACTTGTCATCTGCCCCCTGGTGTATCTATTCATCCTCTGCAGTCAGCGGCAGGCTTTCAGCAATCATTCCAAAATAGCTGATTTTTGTTTTGTTTTTTATTTGCTATTTTTAAATATATCACTTATGTTGTTACTGATATTTCTATATGAATATTTACTTCGATTACCCTTTGTTCAATGCCAGTTCTCACTACCATCCTCCGTATTTTCCCAGCACATACCTTGTTCTGCAGGATTTGACTGTGCTCACAGACTCACTATTCACCTCATGTTGTACCTGAGACTGACGGCTGACTGACAGCCCACAACCCTCTCCCAATTCACCAAATGTGTAGCAACACGGAGATGCAGAAAAAGAAATCCAAACCAAATACAGACATGTCATTGCGTCAGTGCAGGAATCAGTGTCTGTGCCCTGTGTGACATTGTAAATACACAAGTTAGATTTGTACACAAAATGCACTTGTGAAAATACACACAGAAATAAATGAACCGATGTCAGCACACAGAGAAGCCATATATTATCCAATATTGTCAGAGTGGTGGGTATACAGGAAGGCAGATGTAATAACAGAGGATCTGTGAGTCATTCAGACAAACAAAACCCCACTTTAAATATTGTTTTTTGTACATGAGCTGTTAACTCCAAGGTAAACTGTATTGCAAATGCATTCAAACGGTTTTAATTGGCACCCTTTGACTTCTTATTTAAAGAACCGCAGGTTTTCCTTCATTTTGTTATATGTTATAGTGTAGGCAGTGGCTGTAGTTTTCAGTAGTTTAAAGTATCAAACACATCACTGAGACATGGGGTGAGTCGGTTGCAGTGGGTTGATGAGGAAGGTACAATGTCACTGTAAACCTGCTGCTTTCATGTCTAGTTTTTAATCCTATTTAATGAACATGCTGAAAATGGAAATGAGTCCACTCACTGCAGCTGTCACTAAATAGATATAAATTGAAGGGCTGACAGACTAGAGAAATGCTAGACACAGGCCATAACAAGGACTTGTCCTTTTACAGTCAGTCATAGTGTCACGTGTTACCAGATGCCTGTAGACTTGTGACCTTTGACTGCTCTGCCATCCGCCATGACAGATTTCTTCCTGGATGAGATTGGCCTCTGGTCTTTGGAGCTGACATGTCAAGAAGCTCTATAAGTAATGAAGGTGTCAGTGTGTGTGGGGGAGTTTGGTCTTGTACACCATAATACATGTCTGTCATCATGTTCCAGCTTGCTTAGCTAACAGGCATCATCTGTGAGATGAAGCTTTCTCTGGGGTTCTGAGAAAGACACAATGTGTTTGCTGGTTAGGCTTGAAATTCTATTCAACAGGTCAAATATATTCAGGTATAAATGCACAATACACACTGCTTTGGATACAAGGATTAGCTACTTTAAATTGTAGATTTTTGTTATTTCACTTGTTTTGTGTCAGTTGCCCGTTACAGGCTGTTTTTGCTGTGAAAAAGAAATGCATGCATTGTCATTTTATCTTTAAAAATGTATGTGACTTTGTGGGGCGGCACATGTACTGATTGGCTGACTGGGCCTTTCTGTGTGGAGTTTGCATGTTCTCCCTGTGTCTGCATGGGTTCTCTTTGGGTACTCCAGCTTCCTTATTAGGTTCACTGGCGATTCTAAATTGGCCATAGGTGTGCATGTGAGTGTGAATGGTTGTCTGTCTCTCTGTGTAAGCCCTGCTATACATGGTCAACCTGTCCAGGGTGTACCCCACCTCTCACCCGGAGCAACTTCGATTTGTTGCATGTCACATTCATCAGCAGCCAGTGTCGACTTCCATTTAAAATGATTTGTAGTCTATTGACACTCACATTGACAGTCTCAGTATTGCAAAGTTTTGACTTCTTGCCGATGGTAAATGGTCTTGTACAGCACTTTTCAATCTATTGGTACTCAAAGCACTTTGCAGTCACAATGTTCACCTCCCAACAGCAATGTGTGAAAACACTGAATTGTATTAAATGTTTAATAACAGGAAGGAAAGCAAAAGTACACTGATCAGCCATAACTGTGACATCATCCCTAGAATGTTCTGTTGTGTTCTGTTGTCAGAGAAACACGATTCTGCATTGATATTTGGAGAGGTGAGACCCCTCTGAGGCTGAGAGGAAAGAGATTTTTACTTTATATTTTTTTCAACTGGCTTAATCCTACATTTACTTGCATTAGAGCTTACTTACATGTGACCGACTTTTTCTCACGGAGTTGCAATCTAAATAAAACTGAGCTAGTATGTGATTCTTTGAATGGAAACGGAGAATGCTAATTCGCTTTTTGGCTTGTACATTACTTAATTTGTAAATGTTGCTAGTCATGTTGTCTACGCTACATTTCCTCAAAACAGATTTTTATAGCTGTTGTTTTAGAACCACAACCAAATGATGTTGACTGAAAGACTTGTAGCCTTCACTTGTGATCCTCTCCAGTTTATATTATAAATGCCTTCCATAACAATGATTATTTAATTAAGTTTTAATTAAATAAAACACTTGGCGCCATTCTTATGTGCATTAGTTTATTAAAAAATATTTTAGTGTATAATCTCATCTTTTGTGAAATACCTTCCTCACCAGTTACATTCCAAATAACATTAAGCTAATATGTGAATGTTTGAAAATAAGCAGAGGATGCTAATTCACCTTTTGTCCTGTACAACATCATTTTCATTTGTAAAAAATAGTTTTTTAGTATTTTTTTATTTATTTTTTTAAACTACAACCAAATTATGTTGACTGGAAGGTTTGAAGTCTCTGAACTTGTGAGTTTATTTTATATTATTTAATGATGTTTTAATTAAATATGGTACCAGCGCTTCCAGATGTGTATTTGGTAGACCAACTTTTATTCTTAAAGGCTCTTTTTCTTGTCAACTGACAGTATAAGGAACAGTTCAGTGACAGCAATTGTGTTTGCAGTTAATCAACACTGCAAGAAAATGGACAGTATTGAACAAGATCCTGAAAAAAAATACAACCTTTGCACGAGCGAAAGGGTGAGAGACCTTTGATTCCTGAAGACACCAGCCTTCCCACATTCCAGGAGCGCAGACAGAGGGATGAAAGCCCTCGAGAAGACACCAGCCCATTCATGAGATGAGCACGGAGGGAAGGATGAGAGAGCTTCTTCTCGTGGAGATCCCAGCCTATTCACAAGCTCAGAGGAGCCTGGATGGAGCAGAGAGAGCTCTACTTCTTTTGGTTCTCGCAACCCTTCCGACAATCTCGGAAGAGTCTGGATTGAGCAGTGACAGCCTTTCTTCTTTTGTATCTGTCACCCCTTTGGCGAGCTCAGAGAAGCTTGGATGGAGCAGTGACAGCCTTTCCTCTAGTGAAGACACTAGCTCTGAGGAAAACTCAGGACTGAAGAGAGCAGAAGTCAGGAGCAGGAGAAGGAACATTAAGAGTCTGAAATCCAAGAGCTGGAAACAGATGAGTCAGAGAGCCAGCAGAAAAATGTCTTCACAAACCTAGAATGGCAAAGACAAAAAGAACTGGAGGACAAAGACAAGCTGAAAAAGTGATAAGAAAAACATTGGGAGATGGAGGGAAGAGACAAGAGAACTGGCACAAGGAGAGAAAAACTGCAAAAGGGGGAGAGGAAAAGAGAAAAGAGCGGAGAAGGAGCTACACAGACGAGAGAAGCATGTGAGAGGAACAGAGATAAGGAAGGAGAAGATACTGAAAAAAATGGAGAAAAAGGAGAAGCAAAGACAGGAGAAGGAGGAAACGGAGAAACAAAAGAGAACAAGGAAAGAGATAAATGGTGGAGGAGAAGGAACAAGAGGGAGGAGGAGGACAGAAAACGTCAAGAGAAAGACAGCAGGCAATTAGAAGAAGACAAGCTCAAAAGGACAATTCCCAGCAGAATCTGCACTTGGCTGGTGAGGTTCTATAGGAACAGAACCGTCATCAGCAGGTACAGGTACAGGGAGTCACAGACACACAGTCACTTTTAACTGTGGATAAAGACACGATTTGAATACATGGTAAAACTCTTATCTAAAATTTGTAAAATATTGATTTGTTCTGACTTTAATAAGTTTAATTGTCACATTCCACTGGCTGAGACAATGAGGAATGATACAGTCCATGAAACAATTGTGTTTACATGTCAATTATTTTCTTTCCATCAAACACTGTGTTCTGTCTGCATCATTGTCAGTGTTACAGCAACAGTCTCCAAATTTAACCTTTTTCACATTTCTCATTTCAGGTGACACTGTGACAGGAAGAGGCGGAAACAATGAGGTGTCTGCTGAGATTACAACACACATAGAAGAAGGCGCAGGAGCTGGAGGACATGGGAAGACAATGTGAAGAAAGGTGGCACTCAAAACAACAGGTAAATGGCACAGATGGTAGCTTAAACACTCCACTACATCACTATACAAGAGGGTATCTGGTGTATTTAGGTCGCACACTCGTGCGCTCACAAACTAAAAAAGAGAGCAGTAAAACAAAGGGGGACAGAGTCTAAACAGACTGGTGGGAGTCCCAGGTATTTTAACCTTATACAGGGGGTTGGGGAGTTAATTTCCCAGATTGTTGAACGCAGCAACACGGTCGTTCACAGTGGGCAAATAAACAATGACATCATTTGGGGTGCTCTAGAGCAGGGGTATTCACTTAAAAGTCACTGAAGGCCAGTTATTAAAATTTCCTCAGAGTAAAATGTCCGAACCCAAAGTCCAGCTCGATTTCAACCAGGGCCGTTTCTAGCTTCGTAGGGCCCCTAAGCAAGATGCTGTTTGGGGGCCCCTAGTTTGTCAAACTACGATGAAGAAATTCCTAACCCTTAGATTGTCCACTAAGATGCCACAATCTATTACACTTTGTGAGCAAAACAGGTTACAGTTATAATTAAACATGTTAAGCTGAGCCACCCAGGCAAGTTTAACCGATAAAAAAAACAACCATAATACAAGGAAAACAATATGTCAATAAATATTATGAGTGTTTATAAAAATGTTTACTTTAAATAAGAAAATGCAATAAACCAACATCTATTTTAAGTGCAACAATGAAAACAACACTAAAATGAATGCATATTTAACATCACAGTCTCACACTTCTTAGCATATGAGCTTGTAATAATAATATGAATAGTATAATTAATATGAATAAATGAGTCAGATAGTCATTCTATGTCAGGAGAGACTGTCCATTCACATGCGACGCATTCATTTTATATTAGCCCAACTTTATGAAGCAAACACTAAAGCTGAGTTTGTCCTGGCTAGCAGGACAAATAAACAGTTGCTAAAAAACAAAGAAATAAAACGGCATTTCACCTCCACCAGTCCACAGTCCACATCACCAACAAATGCCTTACTTTCATCCTTCGACCCTCCGTTTTCCTTTTCTTCCATTTTTCCATGCCACTGAGATAATATTCCTGCTAATGGGAATGATGGATAGCTGTCAATCATTCCCATCATACCTATCGCCGGCCCGCTACATCACTCACTGTGTGACAGTGCGGTCCAACAATGTGACGTAATAATGCCACAAAAACACCAGCCACAGCTTATCATTGCGGTTTATGTTATGGATATCATGTGATTATTTTTAAGGATATTGTAAGGGATGTGATAAACACACAAGATAGCAACAGACATTGCATTTTAATTCTCCTCAGATTAGGCTGAACGTGCAGCTCTGTGGCCCCCTGATGGCTTGGGGGCCCTAAGCATTCGCCTAGTTCACCTACAGCAAGAAACAGCTATATAACAATTCACTAGCATTTAAATTTATTTCATTTTTAATTAATTCAGTAGTGGTGGAAAAAATAGATTCGGTTCACCGGTCACCTAAGAAGACTAGAGAATCATAAATCTCGGGTCTATTATCACGCCTATCACGGCCCAGCTGCCGTGATAGGTCGAGAGGCTGAAGCCCTTCCTCTGCCTACATCCCCCAGAACGACTTGCAGTTGTGGCTCTGGGTTTCCTTCCTATTTTTCTCTAACGGAGTTCAAGTGAAATTATCAAACATTCTATTGAACGTATTTTCTATTGATATCGACCACATGTCCATCGTGATATATATCGTTGTCGTTTTATCGTCCAGCCCCTTGCTAAACGTCGGTACAACCTAAGACAGGCACAGTCACAATTATTTGACCTGGTTTCCACTGTGTGCAGGCACAGAGTGCAACACTGTGACTCCAATTCTTCCACAAAAAGACTTGATTACACAGACAATTAAGTAGATTGATGCAGTTTTGAGGAAACTGTGCTTTGACTTGAAAAGGTGGATTTCTATAACACATGGTACTTGAGGAGACACATTACTAAGCTGTCTGACACTGATAAAGTCTGTACATGAAACTAGGTCCCTGGACAATGGTAGTAGGGACTGTAAAATATGATACATGGATATTAGACCTGCAGCACCATCAAGCTTGAGTTAGAGGTAAGGAAAATGTAATTTAAAAAGTTCAGATAAGGTTGGAAGAAAGGGTTAACAGAAAACATCTCATGGTTAAGATTTGATTCATTGGCTGTGACTTTGATAAATGTTGCTTAAACGTTTATGGGTGTGATGTATGCTAACAAAACAAGTGACCCCTTCCACTGTCTGATTTAGCTTCAGGGTTTCAAGTAGTTTCCAGGTGGCTGCAAGTGAATTGCTTAGTGAGTTGTTACCACAGATTATCCCATAGACAGATTCCTGAGCAGCCACTGTCACAATGGACATTTTTAAACAATTCACCCAACATCACGTCCTTAGCCTCCCTCAGCATATAATAGTTGAGTACGGCAGCTCTCCTTCTACCTCTGCTGCCAACAGCGACAACAAAACCCTGCTCCTTCTCAGCAACTGACAGTTTATCACAACCCTTAAATTCTCTCCACACTCTCCACCTGCTTCCTTTTACTCCGGTGATTCCATGGTGAATTTCATCCTGCCTGGGTCTAAGATCATTCTGTTTCTATCTTTTAAAATAAAACAGGCTTGTTCTAAAACAGCTCAGTAAACACATAATGTATAGCAGGGACGCCAGACTACAATTGGAGTTTCCAGAAAGGGTGTTTTATTTAAAGTCAAAGCAAGAGAAGGGGAGAAAAACAGCAAACAAGCCAAACTCAAAGAAGTAAAAAGAACAAAAGGGCCAGCCCACATGGGGCCGTAGGACTCCGGCCTCATTCCACTAAGTTAAATTACTAAGAAACAAAACCTAAACAAAAACCGATAACAGGACTACCAGTCACCTACAATTGTGACTGTACAACTAAAATGATAAAGCCTACAAAGTTTTAATACTTCACAGGTAAAGAAATAATCAGTGGTGCTGTCACAACATGCGGCAGACAAATATGGTAAGAGAAAGTGACAGTGAGAGAGACCACACCGCTCCTCTCGCCTCCTTATACAGCCTTGGCTTCGATTTTACCAAGCACAGGTTTGACTTGCCCATGACCCATGACTCTACCCAAATAGGTGAGCATGGCTTGGCTGAACTCACACTTAGCCAGGTTTAGTGTGAGATGTGCATCTCTCAGTAGTGTGAAAACTTCCTTAAGCTGAGAAACGTGATCATCCCAAGACCCGGAATGTACCACGATATCATCAAGGTGCACCTCACAACAAGATAATCCTGCTAGAACTGTATTAACCAGGCGCTGGAAGGTAGCAGGAGCATTGCAAACACCAAACAGCATAGCCGTGTGTTGCAGGAAATCATCAGGTGTCATGAACCCTGAAATATCATTTGCACGGTGTGACAGCAGTACTTGTCTCTATCCCTTTAAGATATCTAGCTTCAAGACATAGGCCGCACTGCCGACGTGATCAACACAATCGTCAGCATGAGGCAGAGGAAAACAATCCAGCTTAGTGACACCATTAACTTTAAGGAAATCCGTACAAAAACCATCAGAACCATCAGACTTCACTGAAAGGAGACACAGTGAGCTCCATGCGCTAGAGCTTGGTTTTGAAATTTCATTTTCCAACATGTAATCAACTTGCTGTAATTTTTAAGCCGGCCTTGCACGACAGCAAGGGACGGACAGACAGCATCATTGAGTGTGTCAGCTAACGCCTCTGGCATATCAGCACTGGACAGTTTTTCTGTTACCTGAACCCCTCCAGCAGTTTCAGCACCGGACAGCGCCAAACAGTCTTACCTGTTCACATGACACAATCTACTACACAATCTCTATCGCTGACTTTTTCCTTTATTCCATATGGACCAGTGAACCGTGCTTGCAAAGCTGACCCGAGCATTTGCAGCAAAACTAAAACCTTATCACCTGCCGTGAAGCTTCAACTCTTGCCATCTTTGTCAAACTACTTTATTTGTTTGTTGTTTGCAACAATCAGATTTTGTTTCACCGAAATTACTCACGTAATCACAAAGGTTTTGCTCTTTACCGTCATTCAGCCACTTATCTTGCAGCAAAGACAGTGGACCTCGCACAGTGTGCACAAACACCAACACGACTGGACTGAAACCCAGAGATTCCTGAATTACCTACCAGGCTGCAAAGAGAAGGAGATGGAAACCCTCGTCTCTTGTGACATTCAACTTTTAAAGTCCCAATCTCAACGTGACAACTAGCAACTGGCGGAGCACCAGGCGAGGAGGGCCAGAAACAGTTACTGTGTCGGAACTAGGGCTGCACAATTAATCGAATTTTAATCACGATTTTGGCTTCCCAGGATCAAATTTGCGTGATCGAGCAATATTTATAATGCGTTATTCCGTTCATAGAATTCTCCACGTCAAGTTTTTTTTTTTTTTTTTTTTTTTTTTTTAAAGCCAATCTAGCGCTCCGTAAACCACGGTCTGATCACGTGCCTCCATGAGCCAGTCAGAGTGGATCCCTGCACCGCGCAGCGTAGTTTCTAGATGTGGACAGTGACAGAGACCAGAGTAACGTGAGGGAAATTTCGCAACAGATAGCAGTCGGTCATAAGGCCAGACCGGCTGACAGTCTTGCCTGGGCCCAGGACGAGATAATCTTTTTAATCTTCTTTGTTAAAGTTAACGTGTTGTGTCAAGCTTTTATACAAGCAAATGGACGTTAACATTAGCACTACAATACGTTACAAGGCTGGTAAATGTTGGCTGCGCTGTTTCTTACATTGCTCTACGTTCACTTTACTAGTCCTAGCTTCACTGTCACAACCTTTATTTAAATATTTGTTAAGAGAATCTTTAAGGCCTCTAGTTTTTTCTTCTCTTTTCTTTCCTTTTCTGAGCATCGGACTTATGCTGACCGGACATTTTGAGCGTATGGAACTCAAACGGCAACATCAAATTTTGATCAGTGGCCTAACCATTTTTGTGTTGGGAATGGGGGGTTCTTGACCACTATTTCAAGGACAGTTAGGAAGAAAACAAATAAAAAGCCCGGGACAGCAGACTCGTTTGATCAAAATATTCGTGATTATCATTTTGGCCATAATCGTGCAGCCCTAGGCGTAACTATTACCATCGGCAATGATGCGATCAGCTACATCCACCACATCTTCAGCAGGCCTTCTGTCCCTCATTGGCTGCCATTGCACGAGTGACAGGGCAAACTGAAAATACCTGAGGAAACTTTTGTTCCGACTTGTCTGGACATTCAACTACAGGAACTGTAATGACTTTGGGATTTAAAAGGATTTTACCTCCTCCCAAGTCATCACCCAGGATAAAGGAAACCCCATCCACAAGAGGTTCAACTCGAGACATACATATGGAGCGGGACTCCTATGAACTTCATTCCAAATCCCCGGACTAACGTACTGGCATCTACTGAGGATTTATCTGACAAAGGCAGCGCCCCCTGTAGCAAATTTGTTGTTGAGATGGTGCACTGTCTTGCAGTATGGTAACAGGAATTTTTGGACCCTTTGGACCCTTCAGGAGAGTAGGAGATTGGAGATATTGTTCATACTCCCGATCACTTGTTGGCAGACATCCTGTACTAAGACCTTAGCTTAGAAAAATGTCATGCTTTGATGCAAAAATTCCAAAGAAGTCCTATTCGAACTGGTCAGTGTGAGAGAGGAGACAGTGCGCCATGAAGCTACTTTGCTGAAGCGGTGTTGCTGGATTGGAGTTACTGAGACGAAATAAACATCGATGGTGAGCGAAATATTAACACATAGGGATGTGATTGAGCTTCTATTCACTGATTCTGCACTGTAAACCTTTGATGTAAATTTACAGTGAAATCTGAACAGTAATTTACTGTATTCCTGTTATACAGTATCTTACTGTAAACTGCAATGCAATCTGGGAGAAAAATATGCGACTACAGTAAAATTACAGCACTTTAAGAGAATGCCATTTTTTACAGGATTATACTGTAAACGTTACTGTAAACAGCTGAGCATCATGGGAAGGTGAAAAGAAAGTGCGGGAACTACGTTTGAAAATCACTCGATATAGCGAAACCGTTCGCAGAGGTTTGTTATCGCTGCTTGTTTTTGTCGAACTTTGGCGCAAGTCTGCCACCACGATAGCACAGTCAAAGGACAATCTGCTCATCCCATTGTGTCCGGAGCCGTCTGACATTCTTCACTGAGTAAGTTAACATTAATTCACCGTTTTTTTCTGACTTAGGAGGACGATTTATCTATTCGTTTTTTTTGTGCCATTCAGAACAGTGTTACAAAAAAACTGTTGAAAAGTTCCGTTTTTGCAAGCTAGCTAAGATTAGAACATGTCAGCATTTTGTCTCAATTTATACTAACAACATTAAAACAGGGCTGTTGCTTTTACTGGAACATAACGTAGTAACGTAGCAAGTCTAACAGTGCTTTGTGTGCCTTTTTCCACACGGATAAAAAGAGCCGTGAAAACATTTGCAATGTTCTAGCCGAAATGATCGAGTATCAGCATCATTACATTAAGAAACATCTTTTGCTGGCACATATTTTAACTACCAATTTAGAAAGGTAGTAAGTCCTCGTGTTTTCTGCATGGGCAAAACAAGTCTTTTTTTTTCTCAGAGATCTTTCACTGCTTATTTGTGCCAAGCTGCTGCAAAGATTAGCTATTGAATTTTATGAGTTTTCATTGTCAGTTTTATTGGCCTCATAATTAAATAAAAACAGAAAAGAAATTACAATTATTATTCATTCATTTTCTGTATCCTCTTATTCCTGTTAAGGGTCGCGGGGGTCTGCTGGAGTCTGTCCCACCTGTCATCAGGGAGAGGCAAGGTACACCCTGGACAGATCTACATTTATTATTTTTCTGGACAACTCACTTAATCTTGGTTTTCATTTCATATGCCAAAATGTTTCCATGTGAAATGTGCAGTCATAACTGTGAAACAAAATTTGCCTTTATGAGGCATATGAAAATACATAAGAATGTCCGAAACTTCACCTTCAAATGTGCTCTACCTGACTGCAACCGCATATTTAGAAAAATAAGCATTTTCAAAACACATGTGTACAGAGATCACCCAACTAAAGACCAAAGGGCATCGGATGAAAGTGACCTTTTAGGCCAATGCACTGTTACTGACATAATATCTTGTCATGTGGATTTTTGCGCTACAAGGTGTGACAGTATTTCCAGTTTACTAGCTCACTTAAAGGGACACATTAGAGAGGGCAGGGCAGTTTCTTGTCCATTTAGAAACTGTGACAAAAGGTTCCTTGGGGTGTCTACACTGTCATCCCATTTATCAAGATCTCACAAACGATGCACTGTGAGAGACATTTCAAGTTCTTTGACCTCAGACACTTGAGACGTTATGCAGGCAGAGTGTTCAGGTGAACAAGCAGAGAACAAGGGTGTACAAGAGAGCATTCTGGATGATGTTGATAGAGAGAAGGGGCAAACAGATGATTTTCCTGAGGAGAGGTGGACATCGTAGAGGCAACAGAGGGAGGCAGAACAGGGCTGGAAATGATGATGATGACGTTAATGGTGGCTGGGCTTTTTTGAGAAATGAGGAAGTATATCAGGACTGGATAAAGCCCTTTGATGAGCAAATTGGATTTCGTGGTGACAGAGACCTTAGCAATGATCCAAGGTCTATAAATCTTTTGTCCCTCTTTCTGACTGACAATTTCTGGAATCTCATATCTCACAACAATGGAGACAAATGGGTATGCTCATCAGTATTTGGCCTCACATGAACTAATGCCAAGTTCACGGTTTCATGAATGGTATGATGTACCTGTCCCTGAAATGAAAGCCTTCCTGTCAAGGTGTGCCCAATAATGGACATGATCATTCCACACTTCTCAGCTGTCTTTGGCCTACGCAAAGAACTGTCACTGGATGAAATGACAATAGCTTTCAAGGGAAAGTCCACATTGAAAAGGTACAGACAAACCAAACAAATATGGTTATAAGGCTTTTGTTTTGAGTGAGGTCAAGTCAGGATACGTTCTGCAGTGGTCTTTGTACACTAGACAGCATGGTGATGAGTTCACTGATTTAGGTGCCACCCATGTTCTAGTTCGGCAGCTGATGGCCCAGTACAAAGGGAAAGGGCATGAGTTGTATATGGATAGCTACTATACGTCACCAGTTGTAACAAATGGGTTGGCAAATGATGAAACTGGTGTGTGTGTGGCAGTCAGTAGCCAAAGGCGAGGAATGCCAAAGGCCGTGCAAAAGACAGTGTTGCCCTTGGCCAGAGGAGATGACCCAGTTCATGAGGCATGGCAAAATGTTGCCGTGTGTGTAGCATGACGTAAAACGTTTCCATTTGTTGTCCACTCTTCATGGGAACGTGTGTCCGGAAATGGATCAGGTCCAAACATACAGACAGTGGGTTTAGGGAAATAAACAGACCTGTGTGTGTGGATATGTACAATTCCTTCATGGGGGGAGTAGACACTGCTAGTGAGAGGATGAAAACCTACCTCTTTCCACATCGCTCAAAGAAATGGTATAATCGAATAGTGAATGCCATTCTACGTTCAGCAGAGGGGGACACAGATGCTTACAGAATGCCACTGGCTGCATGATGCTGGCGATCGTCTGGGCTGTATAGTTTGCTCCAATCGTACGGTCGTCATCAGACACAATACAGGTGCAATCAGTGTGGTAGGCCTGTGTGCTGTGCCATGTAATGAGAGGTTCCACACTCTCAAAAACGACAGTGTCATCTGGGTAGACAGGCACACATTGGGCCTCTGTAGGCAAATTACCCCAATATTGTTCTTGCAGTTCTGTTTGCATGAGTCTTGTGGTGTAGTAATAGTTCTAGTTTATGAATGCTGGCTTACAATTTACTTTTTCCCTATTCCCTTGATGTGTGGACAACATAACAAATGGATGGAGGGGATGAATCTGATGAAATAAGTTCATGTATTTCATGGAATGACATAATCCAATATGGCCGCCACCATATGACATCACAATATGCAAATTAAATGGGAACATTTACTCCCTAAACATTAGGTCATTCTCAATGACTGCATACATGGTCTTTTGTATTCCGATTTTGAGGCTTATCTCGGCTTTGAGCATATCTGGGATATGGTGTTACATGGAACACAGAGAAACCCAGTTATTCATATCCCCGTATACATGATAAATACCAGTAACCCGTTTTCCAATCACTGCATCTGTGCATGCGTGTATTACATCTTTTACGTCTTTTGTTTACAACAGATTGCGCGGTTGAAAACCAGCGTCACGTAGCTTTTCCGGTGTTTTCTGCCATCTCAACACGTCGTTATATTTAGTTCTTTAAGGAAAAATTCTGTCTGCATCGCTCCAAAAGTGAGAAGTTGTCGTTGCAGCCATGTTGTTTGTATTTCTAGTGCGTCGCTTGGCGTCACTCGCACATGCGCAGACAGTGGAGATAAGGTGTATACATGCTCCAGTATCCTGGCTTCTATCGGAGCACTCCAGGTAGCAAAGCCGGTTTTCTTGAAATCGGGAAATGGGCATATGCCGATTTCTGAATTCGGGATATGGTGTTTACATGGACAAACACAAAATTGGGATACTAAAGACCATGTAAACGCAGTCAATATTTGTCTCATTTACACTTTGTCTCTATCTCAAACCACTTTCAAGCCATAGCCTTCTGAAATTTAGATGTCAAAATCTAGTATTTTTAAAAATAAAACCCGGTGCCTAGAAGTGAAAACTGCTGTCATTAAGCCACTACTCAAAAAATCCAGCCTTGACCCCGAAGTACCTGCCAACTACCGCCCCATCTCCAACCTCCCTTTTCTGTCAAAGGTGTTGGAAAAGGTAGCTTCAGCCCAACTCCACAACCACCTCATAACAAACAGTCTGTATGAGAAGTTCCAGTCTGGTTTTCGCTCTGGCCACAGTACAGAAACTGCCCTGGTCAGGGTCACAAATGACCTACTGATGACGGCTGATGCTGGCTCTCCATCACTTCTCCTTCTTCTCGACCTCACTGCAGCTTTTGACACGGTGAACCACCACATTCTTCTACACCGCCTCCACTCCTCCATTGGACTCTCTGACACTACCTTGGCCTGGTTCACATCATATCTCATAGACAGAATTGAGTATGTATCCCTGGGTGGTGCCAAATCTGACATGCACTCTGTCACCTGTGGTGTCCCCCAAGGATCTGTCCTTGGCCCCATCCTCTTCACGCTCTACATGCTCCCCCTTGGTCATGTCATCAGCCAGCATGGAATATCTTTCCATTGCTACGCTGATGACACCCAACTTTACATCAAAACCAACCGAATCCCCTCTGCAGCCCTTTCCACACTTTCCACCTGCCTGGAAGAGATAAAGGCGTGGATGACGGCTAACTTCCTGCAACTCAACAGTTCAAAAACGGAAGCCATTCTTGTTGGCACTCCACACCAGACCCGGTCATCCACCATTACCAGCATCACCTTCTCCGGCCATGACATCCACCTCTCATCCGCAGTCACAAACCTCAGTATCAGAAGGGACCCTCACCTGACTTATGAGGCGCACATCAAACACCTTTGCAAAACCTCCTTCTTTCACCTCAGGAATATTGCAAAACTCCGCCCCATGCTCACTCTCCGGGATGCCGAAAATCTTGTCCATGCCTTTGTCTCCTCCAGGCTGGACTACTGCAACGCACTCCTCATCGGGATCCCAGGCAAGAACATCAAGCAGTTGCAATACATCCAGAACTGTGCTGCCAGGATCCTGATGGGGGTGCGGAAGTACCACCACATCACACCCATCCTCAAATCCCTCCACTGGCTTCCTGTCCAGTACAGAATTGAATTTAAAACTTCCCTTCTGACCCACCAGTGCCTCCATGGCACTCCCCCCGGTTACCTCAAACAACTCATCACCCCCCTTTCCTCCTCACGCCATCTCCGTACTGGACAGGCCAACCTCCTCCAGCCTCCAAGGACAAGGCTGCGAACCATGGGTGACCGCGCCTTTTGTTCAGCTGCTCCCAGCCTGTGGAATACTCTTCCTGTACATCTAAGGGCACCACAGACTGTGGACTCTTTTAAAAAACACCTTAAGACGCCTCTTTTTACTAAAGCCTATGGCTAAAACTGCCATTTTAAATCTCTCTCTTTTAATTCTTTCATGCCAGTTTTAAAGTCTTTATGTTGTTTTATATGCATTGTAGCACTTTGATGTAAAGTGCGTTATAAATAAAATGTATTATTATTATTATTATTATTATTATTAAATGCTTCTAAGAGAATGAAATCCCTCAAATCCTCAAAAAGAGCTTCTTTGTGTGACCAACTTCACAAAAAGTCTTGCTGTCAGACGAGACAGTGTCATGGATGCGTAAGTGTCTTGAGCTTTCCCAATCAACACAGACTGCAGAAGTAACAGCGACACATCTCTGGGCCATATTAGTGTATTTGCTACACGTTACAAATTAGCAGTCAACAGCCCTCTGATTAAATAGAGGAACTGGATGAATCCATTTATTTAAATCAATCCATCATCACGGGAGCGCAAAGCAAATGCAGCAGAGGCATGTCTATTTTCAAATGGATTCAACTTTAATTATTTTTCAACCTCCATTTCACAACATTTCAATTTAAAAAGTATTTGTTTTTCTTTTAGTTCCTTTTCATTATTGTATTCTTTTTTTCTCAATTCTAAACGGAGCATTTACACCTCTAATTCTTTCAAACGGAGCAGGTCTTCTGAGCTTTGTATCACACTTGAACCAGCAGAGGTGTCACAAGGCAAAATTCCTTTTTCGTTCAAAGCCATAAGTAACTGAGATTCTTTGCATGTTTTGGTACCGATATTTTGAAGTGATCGGCAACATGATTTAATTCTGATTTTGTAAAAGAATGGAATTTATCGAGGCTAGGATTGGCTTCGAAATCCCAGATTAAGTCATTTTTTTATTTTATTTTTCGCAGATGTTAATGTGATCACAAACCCAAGCTACATAAGCGAATCCAAACAAGGACAATGCTGTAAAACACAAACGGCCCGCACATATACACACGCACACACACACACACACACACACACAAAACAACACGGAAGAAACGGAAAACCCGGTGGCATCCCTAACCACGTGTGTGAAGTGCAAAATACAAAGTGTTGGCTACACAAATCACATTGTCAGGTAGGACACAGTTAACATCTACCGACAGGCTGTACACAAAATGCACAACGCGCAAAACAGCAACACCGCTGAGGCAAAGGAAGACAACAAAAGCCAACAGTGCAAGCAACAGTGCATTTTTAACAAAGCTAGCAATCTCAACAACACAACTCATATCCAAAAAAAAAAAAAGATGCACAAATGTATTTTCGGAGGAGCGCCCAAATATGTTACAGTCTCCTTTCTAAAATGACTCAGTAAACGCATATAGAAGGGTCGCCAGACTACAATTGGAGGTTCCAGAAAAGGTGTGTTTTATTTAAACTCAAAGCAAGAGCATGAGAGAATAACAAGCAAACCAAACTCAAAGAATTAAAAAAGACTGTAGGTGCCGGCCAAAAAGAACAAAAGAGGAATTCGGAAACAGGGCCAGCCCACATAGGGCCGTAGGACAAAGTTAAATTACTTAAAGAAACTAAACCTAAGCAAAAAGAACAAAAACCGAAAACAGGACTACCGGTCACCTACAATCCAAACTAAAATAATAAAGTATACCAAGTTTTAATACTTCACAGGTAAAGAAATAATCCACCTGCTTAAGAACAGAGAAACATGAAACATAGCCGGCATTTTCACAACGTGTGCTAGGCAATGATGGTGAGAGAGAGTGAGAGAGACCATACCGCTCCTCTCAACTCTACAGTCTCCTCTACTACCTGAGCACAAATTAGATTCAAGTGGTCAGCAGGCATGGGGAGGAGTGACCAGGAGGAGATGGGAAGAACAGCCGCACATAACAATACTTAAAATAATACTAATCTTTTCTTCCTCTTTAAAGTCTCTTCTGACTGAAATACATTCAAATAAAAATAAAATAAAATGTAAATCTGTAATCTGCTACTACTGCACGAGCTGCAGTCGTTCTGGTACGATCTATCTTCCTCCTCACTGTTAGCCTCAGAAGAAACTCGTCTCACTCATCTTGATTTTTCTTTAATCCTACATCTGGTTCCTGAAAACTGCTCTGCTCTTGACCCAGTTCTTCAACTTGTCAATTACTAATTTTTCATTAAACTCATTCAGAAATGGAAAAAGTACTAAAACTAAAAATACTAAAAGTCTATATTCCTCTTTAAAGTCTCTCCTGGCTGAAATACATTAGAGTTAAAACTGTTCTTCTAAAATTCTGCTACTACTCGTGCCGAGGCTGCAGTCCGCCTGGTCCAATAAATCGTTCACCTCACTGTTTTAGAATTAGCATTCCACTTGTAACTAGTTAGCAATCTTCCATTAAAATCTCTCACCAAAGATCTTTAGTTCATAGTACAACTTAACTTAATATCAACTTCCTCCAGCTAAAGAGTCTGGTATGTTTGGAAACTGATCAATGAATAGTGAATTATATTTTAAAAAACCCTTTTATTGTACAATAAAGCAAAAAGTACTTTTCTTTAAATGAGCTTGATTTAATGGCTTGTTAAAGAGGGTATTCCTAAAGACATGATCGAGTTCACACAAGGAGACCATAGTGAAGCATCTCACCAACACCACAATGGCCCATCACAGCACTATGCAGAGCATCCTGTCTCACGGGGACAATGATTAAAATGATGCATAATGATGATACAAATAAATAATTATAACAAAACACTAACATTGCATAAGAGTATTTAAATCCAATCATGAATGCACACTGCAATAGTCTGTTATACAGTTAGGTGTAAGCTCAGTTAAGAAGCAGGTGGCATTGCTTGTTTCATCCAGCTTCAAAGTGTAATGATTACACAAGTTATAAGAGAACAAGTATTAAATCTAGAGATTAGTAAATAGAAAATGAGGAAAAGGTAAAGTCTACAAATCTCAACACACCTGACACTCATGTCTCATGACACATGTTGACCAGAGAGACTGTCTCCCAAATAGTAAATAATAGAATGTCTTTTGGAAGGACAGTGTTCTAAGGCCAAAACTTTTGGTACAATTTATGGAGCTTCGACTCATTTTAGGTCAGGGGCCACATACAGCTCAATGTGATCTAAAGTGGGTGAGAACAGAAATATTATAGCACACTAACCTATAAATAATGACAACTCCAAATGTTTCCTTTTGTTTTAGTGCCAAAAAGAACAAATATATCATGAAAATGTTTACATTTACCATTTTGCAAAACATTTATGAATAACCTGGAATTTCTTAAAAAAAAAAAAAAAAAAAGTGTACTTTTATTCTTTTTTTACCGTTTAGTTCTGGATGTTCTGTTCTGTTCGCCACACTGGTCAGTCGACAAATTAGGAATAGCAGTTACTTTTGTAGTGCTCTGTTTCTTATTTTACAGCTAAAGCTAAAGCTATTCTGCGTAGTTACTCTTTCCATGGGAGGTGAACGGATGACAGGTCTACTATTTAATTTTGGGAAGTGTGTATAGCAGCAGTTAGAATGTCTGACTCTTTCTAGGGTGCAGAGAGACCTGGTAAGCTTCATATCCAGCTATGCTGCCATGAGAGCTCAGACTCCCATATATTAACAAAACCACTGTGACCCCATAGCTCCCTGCAGGTTAAAAGGAAATACTTACGGTACTTTTAGAAGCACGCAGGACATTTATTATTGACCAGGTGGTCCCCACCTTTGAACTGAATATCAGTTCAGTCCATCCTTTAAGTAAATTAGTCTATGGTACCAAACCGTTGGCGCATGTTGGAGTTCATTTGAATCCAGTCCACAGTGTTTTAACAGTACTCACAGTTCCTGGGATGCAGAGATGGCATTTGGTAAACCCCTCCTTCAGCAGTGTCTCGTCACGGTGGTGTAGAAACACGTCCTCAGGCTCTGTCCACGTTCATAGCATCCAGTAGGGTCTCAAAACACAAGTCTCTCATACTGCTAGCATGAGGAGCTAGCAACAATCCGCAGTGTGGTCACGGTTTAGCATCAATTAAGTAAAATTCCCGACGAAAAAAGGCTCCAACTGAGCGTCCAGTCTCTCCAGCAAACAAATACATTAAATCATGCCGGCAGTGCACGTAACTAAATCACACTAATTTAAATAAATATAGCTAATTTAGCTGAGTTTTAGCGTTTTGCGTGTGCATCAGTATAATCGGTGTAACAGGAAATCGTGCACTGACAAAAGTTCCGTGATGTTTGGAATGAAAACTGCCATTAGAGACGAGCCAATTAATAAGGTCACTCGCCACCGAGTGGTCAGAGGTGTGAACTGCAACCTGTCACAGTGACTGATGGCCTTCAGATTTTTCTGTCGCAGTTTAAAAAACAACAACGGCCAATTACGGAAAATATTAGGTTAACGCGACCCCTGCTATTAATACTGCTACTACTACTACAACTATCACTTTATTCCTTTGATGACTTTTACGAAATGCTAACAACAGTTGAGTGCCACTCCTGTTGTTACACTTGATTATTATTATTTAAATATAATACGTTTCTACATTTCATCCTGATAGCATATAATTTTTTTTTTTTCTCTGTCCACAGATTTCATTTCAGAAATCTGATCACCTTACTCTGTGACCAATGAGCAGACAGCGGGAATCCCACTTGCCTCATTGGTCGATGTGTTCATATCACTCAAAGATATGCATCTAATTCAATTCAAGTTTGAGTCAAATGGTTTCACACACACATATTAGGGCAAAAAAAAAAAAATTGCTGCTCCTGATGCACTGTTAGAAAGTCTTGTTAATTTACAGCAGAATTCCAACAGTATTAACCTGTTATTTTCGAAAACATCACTCTTCAGTGAATAAAAACAAAAAACTGTGAAATCTGGTGATTTACTGTTCTTTTAACAAACTATACAGCATAAAATACAGCATTTTAATGCTAATCATTCGTCCAAACCTTCTAAATCACAGTATCTTGATGTATTTTTTGCATTCTGGGAAATTAACTACACACTGGAAGCTGAATCTGTTCCGGCGGCACAGTAGCGAGGTGGTTAGCACTGTGTGGAGTTTGCATGTTCTCCCTGTGGGTTCTCTCCAGGTAATCGAGCTTCCTAGCTAACCTTCCTTGGGTTAATTGGTGATTCTAAATTGGCCGTAGGTGTGACTGTGAATTGCTGTCTGTCTCTCTGTGTTAGCCCTGCGATATACTGGAGACCTGTCTAGGGTGTACCCTGCCTCTCGCCTGATGACAGCTGGGATAGGCCCCAGCAGACCTTGAGACCTTCACAGATTTTGTGAAGCCTAATCATTTTTAAAAGTGATTAGTAAACCAGTTGACTGTCAAGTATTGTGAAAGTAATCTTATCAACAAACAAAGGTTTACAAGAGCTGGAGCAGTTCCAAAAAGAAATGAAAGATAGGAGAGCTCAGGCTGCACCAAAGGGAAAAAGGGAGGCAAATTAGAAATTCCACATTGTTGATATTGGGCCAGATCAGATATTACACATGTTTGACACCCGTGCTCTATAAGGTGTTTGAAAATTGACATGACACTCTGGGTGTCGATAGACGGGAGGATGCTCCTGTCACACTACTGTCTGCTGACATCTTTATTTTAGCTCCACTCCACTTACCAAACCATCAAAAGCCGTTAATCTTACAGTTTTTGTTGACACTATATTAAAATATGTTCTAATATTTTGCCGTCCTCATGTAAGGTAATGGGATAGAAGATGTGAATGCTGAATGTACAAATGTACATGCCAGCCACTCTCCAAGCTCTGTGGCCTTCTGCTTCACTAGAGGGCACATTATCTTTGTATTCGCACTAAACCAGCTGCAAATTGTGCGTTGCTGATTTGTTCTGAATGGAATTCTTTGGAACTCTTTGGCTGTGGTGTGTACATATGCTGTTTAATCCCCCCAACATGTAAGTTTCTTGTGACACCCTGTTGTAAACTGTATTTCTTTCTGGTTTGGTTTCTTTCTTTATTTCTATTGCCTCTCTTTTCCCTGACCTTCTTTCCCTGCTGTGAGGCGAAGGTGAAGGAGAGATTTTTACCATCAGCCCTCAACATTCGCTGTGTTCGTCCATCATCTGAACATAACCCGAGGCTTTAGATGCACACTTCAAAATTTCAGTCATGTCGAAAAAGGTTTGCAAATTGTCATTTAATAAACAAAGATAAGTGAGACAACTCTACTTACGTTAGGTCTAATTAGGATTTTGCCTTTGCTCTGACTACTCCACTGCACATTCTTATCTAAACTATATATTCTGAAATACAGCCAGCCCCTCTTTTAAAAGAATATATGAGATATTAGAGGTTTGAAAGGACATGTAGACTGTCATCTTTCTGTGCTGTAGGAGGATTTGTCGATAACCTTTACCCTGAATACTTCCCAATGCACTTACAGTATATCACTGTTGAAGAAATGGCACTTTATCTGGCACAGAGTTGCAGTCATTCCTGAGACGTTTCTCTTTATTTTTTTCAATCACAGCTTATGTGAGAATGGATTCAAAGCCTGCCCCTGACCCAAAAGAACAGGTCTCAGTGCTGACGTCAGTGTGAGCGTGAGAGAGACAGGGAGAGCGAGAGAGTCTTTTGAAATGTTCCTTTGGCATTTTCAGAGACATGTGCTGTATAACCCTAGCTGGAATATAGACAAACGACTCTAATCAGCATTAGAATTACAGCAGGTCCAAATTATATATCCTGACATTTTGTCGGTGCCACTGTGCAGCTGTGCAAATTACCATGCTCTGTCAACAGCATAGCAAGTAGTGATATAGCATAAAAAAATGCCATACAGAGGTTTGTACAAATTGTTGGCACTTACAGTTTGTTACTTTGACATGAACATCGATTCGATCAGAATTTGCATCCTATTGAATTAACCAGCAACTGAGGCTGGCCGTGACATCGCCTCAAGTAACCTTTGTCCAGGCCACAGAGTTGCCTAGCTAGCTAATGGCTAGCTATCATGTGTTATGTTTAAAACAAACCAAAAACTCTGGGGGAAATAAATAAATAAATAAAATAAAAATAGTCGCAAGACTCATGAGTTTATATACAAACTAAGACTTTAATGAACAAAGGTTTGTAAGAATTGGAACAGAGTTCCATAAAGAAATAAAAGATAGTGGAGCTCGGGTTGCACCAAAGGGGAAAAGGCAGGTAAATTAGAAATTTCACTTTCAAGATAGATAGTGGGTGGTTAGGTAACTATCAAATAGGTAAACTGAAGAACTGGCGATGAGCGGGAGAGTGGGGAAATCCTTATGTTCCAGGCTTGTCTGAATGATGAGAAGAAAGTGAGTTAGCAGCCTAGCCTAGGTGGCTGTAATGAGTAGCAGAGCTAGGACTAGCTTGGAAGCTAGGACAAACCATTGTACAGAGCTGGCCTGTCCTGACTCATGCTGATCAGGTGATCTACAGCTTCTTTATTCCCGATGACCACTATTTTCTGAAAATATATTTGCAGTGGCTTGTTTAGATGAAATTAAAAACAGGAAGAGCCTCCTGCATGTGCCACCTTCAGTTCTGTTCCGCTTCGTGTGCGCTAATTGCCTAATTTGAACAGCCAATCAGAATATTCTCTTGCACCGTCACACTCTGCTGGTGATTCGCCATGCTCAGTCAGCTGAGAAGCTGGTGTCAGGTGTTCAACTATTGCCAACACGTGTGTGGCATGTCTCGAAAACTAGGGCCGCGGGCGGGTACTTATCGTTGACCCAGCGCTTGCTAAATGCTGACAAACAGCATAGCTCTTACTGAATACCACGAAGACGCAAGAGCAGGTTCATTGTATTCTCAGTTTGTCATCAACACCGTTCTATTCAAGGTGAAACAGAAATGACTAGAGACGTTTGCTTTAGTTTATGTTATTCCCTTTCTATATCTCTCCGCATTTAGTTCATAAATTCATTATGGATCCAATGCTGTCACTTTATGTTTTTTTGGCTCAGGTTAAAATCTATTTTCATTTCAAACCGACACATCTTGACTTCATCCGTTATCACATTCAGTCACACCGAATTGCATTTTTTCCGCTTTATGAAATTACATCAACTTTTTGTCGCTGATTCTAAACCCACTCCGACAGCAAATTGAAAAGTCTGCCCTGTTTTTGTCATCATATCATCTCTGGCTCACAAGCAGAAGTGTGCTCTCCAGAATCAGTGATTGGGCCCACAGGTGCTTGAATCCTGGATGCAGTGAGATCACAGGTGGTTTGTTCTATAACTGTCTGCGTCACCTGACCCCTACATTGTGATCCTTTGTTGAAGCTGAAATAAGAATGTTCAGTGTGTCTAAATGAATTTATTTAATGTGAATAAACTAATAAAGACTCATTTTCCATGTGACCTGGGGATAATTATACTCATTTCAACCTGAGCCAAAGGACAGGAGAGCAATTAGGCCTGACCCAAATGCACTAATCTGTTGTGAAAAAAGAGTGATAAATGATATAATATAAAGCTCAGTCTGTGGTTGTTGGATAAGCAGTCATTTGGAAAGTATGCCTGTTAAGATTAAAAGTGAATCATAATATCATTTAAAATCATGTAACTTACTTTTTTTTTCATAATCTAAACCTGAGCATGCATCAAGCAGAGAAAACATCTAAGGATATTGCAGAAACTACTAAAATTGGGTTAAGAACTGTCCAACACATTATTAAAAACTGAGATATGGAACATGTCTTCTGTGTCGGAAAAAAATCCTGATGCAGTGAAATCAATGGAAGAAAACACAATAGAAGGCTATGTTATAAGGAAAGGTTAAGCATGATGACACTGTGTAGCCTAAGAAACCCTATAGTGAGGCTAACTGAATTTTGCTGGGACATAAGGATAGACTCTGGAGCAATGAGAAGTCAGTTGCATGGGTCCAGATTTACTGATCCAAGGATGGGGGCTCAGGTAATAAAAGAAAGTGATGCACCCATCAGCTTACGTCCAAGCTGTGGGGCATGCTATGAGCGGGTTGCGCATTGCTCAGGTCTAGTTCAGCAACATGGTTCCAAGAAAGTCAGCTACAGAATAACGAATACCAGTTTTTCCATCAAGAGGTTTTCTCCCTGATGACACAGGCATATTCAAGATGACAATGTAGTCGGGAAAATGTAAAAGATGATTCGGAGCAGGAAATCATTTCACCAGGTGTCCACCAAATAAGACCTAACCCACTAGAATCTTGGATGTCGGAGAAGGCTTTGGCAGTGTCAGATCCCCATTCAATACAAGACTGGTGAAATGAATCATAAGGAATGAATCTGGTGACACTGGAGAAGCTTATGCCACAGCGAATGGCAGTCCAACAAAATATTAGACTGTGAGACCTTTTTTTTTTTTTTGGCCAGGCAGTGAATAATGCTGATGCATGTTCAAGTATCTGTTTTATAGTTGACGCTATAAAAACAGGATGTGACATCATGATGGCTACAGTTGCAATGCAGCAGTCGTAAAGCGTCCTATAGGACCAGAGAGTTTTAAAATAAATAATAAGTGTTACAGTGATGCCACATTGTTGTAACTGTGGAGTAAGAGAGCGTAGTAATATAAATGAACAACAAGCAACTCTGGAGGAAGTATGGGGTCATTTATACAGCCTGCTATGATCTGGGGTTGCTCAGGTCCACTCAGCATCAGTTTGGCCAATGCATTGTCCATATTTATATACAGTCTATGGTCTGACTGCATAGAGACTTGAGACTAAGCGCACAAACACCTGAGCTTAATCCCCAGTTGCGTTGCTACAGTGAAACTTATAGCTGTTGTAGGAATTAATTTAGCCATGTAACTCTTAAACCGGGAATATTATTACAAGACAAATGAATGTAAACCATCAAATTCTGCCTGAACACATTATTTAACATTTTTACTTAAAGACTTTGTAAAACGCTACCTTAGTGTCTAGTGTTTTTAGAGAAATTAGGGAACTGACATTATCAGTTGCACTAATTTCCACTGGCTCTAAAAGTGTAGCAATTATTTTGCCCTTAAGATCAAAGTTTCATTTTTTCTCAGCAGGCATGGAGAGAGGAAAATGCCACGCACGGCAGAAAAAAAGCGGAGGGGGGGCTATTATCACTCGGAGGCATGAAAGACTGAGAGATGTTGCCAAAAAAACTTAAATTACCTTTGAGTACTGTGACTTCCACCATCAGAAGGCATCCAGATTCCAGGAAGTCTTCCCGAACCACACTGACAACAAAATCAGTGAGGGTTGTCTCGTGGAACAGAACGCCGTCACTTCAAAAGTATTGTAAAGATTTGAAAAAAAAAGGAACTATTTTTTAGATCACAAAACTTTCTAGGCGTCTCAAAATGGGTTAAGATCCAAGAACTCAACAGCTGGGGCCTTGTAGGCATCTCGACGTATGCATAATCTTTATTTACACTGTACGTGCTTATTTAAGAGTAACTATTCTTAGAATCTGAGTTAGAACAAACATGCCTGTAGAATAAGTACAGGCTGTTCTATACTATGGTGCTTCTGCAACCTCCAGTGTTAGTTCATTCCTCTTGAGTGCACTTCATTTCCCACATACGTTACATTTGCAGTTTGTACTGGCCTAAACCTAGCTGCCTTCACCCTGTGGCTTTGAGCCACACAGATACAGTTCAGCAGCACTCACTCACAGACACAAAGCATCACTGACCTTTATAAACTGTATTTTCATTATTCACAATCATTGTTTTTTGTTCATGAAAACACAGGTCTTACCTCAGTACAGAACATACTGAAATGTGCCTGACCCTGCCTTGCCCAAATCTGTTTGTAACCATACCACTATCATTTCAAGCAAAAGGGTAAAGTGCAGCCCGTTCAGAGCGACTCAGGAAGCTCCTCTATCACGTTTGTTTTCACATGAACCAATTTGTTGCAGATTAATCGGGATAATTATTTAATTAGTCTAATCTTTTTGTTTGCATATAAGATCAGCTCCCTCTAGGCTTCCAGTGCTTGTGGTTGTGACGCAGAGGGCTGATTCCTTATTTTATTTTTTGTTTTTATTTTATTTTTTTCACATCACACAATGCATTTCACATAATGCACGTCACATAAAAAGTGATGAAAGAGCAGCCCCGCACATTTGACAGTCAAGCAAACACAGCTTCTTTAACAGTTTTAGTATACAGTAGATGTGTACATGCAGATGGTTGTGTTTCAATTTGGATCCAGACGAAAATGCTTATTAGTCTTGTTTATCATTCATAGTTTGTCTAGAGGCTTAGCCATTGCTTTTTTGCCAATTTTTACTTACTACATTTTTATTTATTTATTTATTTTTAAACCAAATCTTTTTATCGTATCTTTTGGGGTCTTATAGTTTGTTAAATGCTTTTGATATCTGATATGTATTTTAAACCCTGTTTTACCTGTACGGTTACCTTGGGTGTTTTGAAAGGCGCCTATAAATAAAATATATTATTATTATTATTATTACAACTGATTTTTTTCTCACTTTAGACCAATTTAATTCATCTATATACATACTGATCAGCCACAACTTTATGATATGATCTGATAGAAGAAGTAAAATAACATTGATCATCTTGTAACAATTCAGTGTTCTGCTGGGAAACTTCTGGACCTGGCATTCATGTGGATGTTACTTAGACATGTAGCACCCACCTAGACCAGACCAGGCACCCCCACCCCATAGTAATGACACTCCTTGATGACAGCAGCCATCCCCAGCAGGATGCAGCCTGACAAAGACACAAACACAAAAACATGAAGAACAACTAAAAAAACATGAAGAACAGGACAAGGTGTTGACCTGGCCTCCAGATTCACTACGTAGATCCCAAACTGATCAAGTATCTAAATGGAGGTATGAACCAGTCAAATCGTTTAGGTGGGCTTTACATGCTAATGGATAGGAAAGTAACAGTATAGTATAGTTACACACATCGTCTGTGCCCTGTGGAGTTTAATTAATTTATAATAAAATGGATTGGTTGTAGGACTATCCAGCTGCTTGTAGAGGTATTCATTCTCTCTATCAGGTTGAAACAAGCCCACAATAAAATTCAAATAGCATGTTACCAGACTCATATTCTGATATGCTACTGTATGCCAGGATAGGCGAGGTGGTAAAAAAGGTGGCCAGTCTATCTTGAGCATGGGTGTAAGTCCTAGAGCAAGACATTGCTCTTAATTGCTCCTAATCTATGTGTGTTGAAATAATAAAATTCACTTTAGACCGTATCATATTTCCCAAATGAATCTAATAGTGTAGACTTTTAGCAGAACAATTGTTCAACGATGGTTGCCCATAGTTGTTCAGCAGTCGATTATAACATAGTCTTTCTGTTTTTACATATTTAGGTTAAATAATCCTAACATAAATAAATGCATATCTACACAGATGCTGTGTACACATGATCATGTGCGAATGGATTTGTTAGCATGAATGTGTAAAGCAATTGTTTCCTAGCCTGAAAACTGAATATAATTAAACTGATAATAACTTAGCATGAATTAAATTTGTAACAGTCAAAAAAATAAATGAGAAAACAATATAAAGACATGCTTATATCTGTTTATAGAATTTCCCTGTTTCCCTGATACAGGCACTGCTTCCATTGTGTGCTAATGTGCTTAGGCGTCCCTTTTAGTTAATCTCTCAATCAATATGGCTGATTCTGTGCCTCTATTCAAATTTCAGTCACACTGCAATTTGCTGTTTATATCAGATTTAGCCAGAGCCTGATGTTAATGACCTCAGTGATGTCATTAAACAGTTGAATGTCCATCCAATCTCTCACACATGCACTCACACAATGGTGCAGCAGCGGGCTGGTAGGAGTGAGGTGGTTGAATGGAAATGACTTCACTGGGCCCTGCTGTTACCCAGGGTCCTTTGGGTCGCACCAGCATGCCCTGCGGCAGCAGAGTTAATGGGATAGCAGCAGGACTGCTGATCAAGCACACTGGTGTCACACACTGCACTACACTACACACTCTTTCACACACAGAGCAGCAGCAGCAGCAGGAGTGGCAGCATAGTCTGCCACACATTCACGCAGACACACCCACACACACATACATGCACACAAAATCCATACAGCCATCATCATTAAAGGGAGACGGACAGAGAAGAAAGTCATGTAGACACTTTTAACACTTTCCTCAGGACCTTTCAGGACGGTCCGTCCAACAAGCAACAGCTCCACAACAAACAAATTCTCACAACGGTGCATGCAAAGAGACACACATATTCACCAAAGCCACGGCAGTGAAAGACTGACACTACTCAACACCTACAGAGGGCAGTCAGATAAAGATAGATAGCTACAGTAGATAGATAAATCACTGTTCCTTAAGCCATGAAAGAGTGATGACCTCAGCCGTCCTGTCAAATAGAGGTAAAAGGAAAAGCTGTTCGTACTTGAAGGAAACTCAGAAAGTTAGGTCTTCTGTTGTTGCTGTTTTTGTGTTTTATCTTTATTCTCTGCATGACTGAGTAATTCTGAATGAGCAAATCCTACTTTATGTTAATGAAAAGCAAAGTTGTGAATCGTTTGAAATGGAAATGACCATAGTACAAGGTATGGTTACAGCTCTCTAAAGCACATTCAAGGGTCAACATGAAGTATGCAGTTAACGAAGAACAAAACTTCAAGATTTGCCAGAAAAGTTGGTGCCATGGAAAAAAAAGTTTTCTTTGTTTTTTTCCCCCATGCACTGTAACACATTTCTAGTCAGTAAAACTTAGAAACAAACATTCACCTGCTGCCTTAAAATGTGAGTAAACTCAACTGGAAGAAAACCTATATGTCAGCTCAAATAGCTTATAAATAACTGATGGTCAGTTCTTGTTTCAGCTTGATGCTGTGAGTTAAAACTAATTATTAGTTTACATACAGGGGGTCGGGTTGTCGGGTTGTTTTAGAGGCTCGATCCCTGGACCATGCCACGTGCCAAAATGTCCTTGAGCAAGACACTGAATCCCCAGCTGCTCAGAGTCTGTGTGAATGTGTGTGAGAGAAAATGTGCCATTTACTGCATTATCCACTGAAGAAGAGTGATTTTACCTTGTCAAAGAACTCCCGGTTCCTCACTTTTCCATCTATACTATATTCATGCCAACTGCCATTTTAAGCTGAGAGCACTAATGTTTTTGTTTCTTCTTAGATTTCTCATCTTGATGACTAATGAAGTTTTACCTAAGCTTCAGCGTACTGAACTCACACTTGTTGTTCAAAAACGTAACGTTGAGGCCACTCAGAGTGAAGGACAAAAGAGGCTTCTAAAATCCACCCATCCATTACGCTTATTTTGCCAGTATTTTAGCTGATGGTTTAATCCTCTTTGTAGAGCCTTGTTTCAAAGTTATCTCCATTTTATAGTAATGGTTCTGTCTAATTAAAAAATGCAAAAATGGCTTCTATATTTCCCAGCATTCATATCATCCTTCCCACATTGCTTTATTCAACTCAAAATTTAAAGATATGACTCAAATAAACATTGACCACACAGACACTCACAAGTCCAGATGAATTCAAACGTTCATATAGCTTAATGGGGCTGTGGTGTCTGACTGGTAAGGCTTGAACTGAAAAGATTCTGTATAAATTTGCTCATCATTTCTATGATCAGTTTCTAATTACATCATCCCAAGAGATGGTGTCAGATGTGATGCACAGCAATGCAAGGTGCACGTGAATATAGCAATATTTTTACTCACTCTTGCACCATATCTATATATAATGAATGTCTTAGCTGGCTAACATATGGGCTGTAAAGTTTCCACTGCGTAAAGTCAGGTACATTCTGAGACTCTGACAGGTGCTTAAATGGAAATGAGCTGCTGTGCTGTTCACACTTCAAAGGCTGCGAGTGACTCCTGAAGGAAGCTCTTCCTCATTGTGCGGCGGTGTACGTACACAGAGGCGTTTTATGTTTCTGGGACATTTGTACTTTTGCTGGAATATACGGTAACAGAAGTCAGTCACAGGTGACTTGTGTATTTGATTATGTTTGCGTGGCGGGATAAAAACTGCAGCTTATGTGAAATAGAAGCTTCTGTGCTTTCTGTTTCTCCAGAGCCTGAGAAACTCTGTGCTAATATTCTCAGACTAATTCTTTTTGACACTGTGTCATTGTCACACTCTCTTTATCTCACCACCTCTCTGTTTCTTTGTGCCTGCAGATATATTTCATTGTGTATACAGATACAGTATGTAAATATGCCCTTTTCTAAGCAGAGATGGGTTGAGAAAGTGCTGAGTGGTTTTACAGTATCTCAACTTTTGATTATGATGATTACCACTAATCTGGCTGTCTGTTCTTTCCCCCTCTATTGGGGGCAGTTTGGCTGATGTAACACGGCTTTTTGTTTAATCTCTGTGTTGCTCTTGAGGTCTATTTTGAAATTCCAATTTTCTCTTTTGCCGTCTTAGCCTTGAGTTTTTTTAATTCCCTGCCCAAAAAGCTTAGGAAAGTAAAATCAGTTTAATCTTTTGAATCAAGCCTTAAAGCCCATTTTCATAGAGAAGCTTCAATAATAAGAGTTTACATATCCCCGCCGCCTTATCGGTATGTGTATCCTGTTTCACATTTATCTCTGACATTTGCGTGACTTCCATTATTTACTCATTAATCTATACTTGCTTTAAAACGTGCAAAAATAATTTATATGAATGTTTTCTGTCATGGTGATGGTACGTTTTCTCTACAGCCATCTTTCCATTAGTACTTTTTCTGCACATCAGTGTAGCCGGATATACGATAATTATCATATTTATACGATAGTTTCTCATTCTCAGGTTAGCCATGTTCCTCTGCTTGCCTGCCTGGTTTGTACCTCATAGAGATGTTACATTGGCTAATGAACCCAAATCTATTGACTGGCTTTTTAAAACAAACAATAGGATCCAAGTAATTGCAAGCCATTTATTTATTTATTTTTTTGCTGTGACTCACACACACAAAAGCTCCTCCTTTGCTCCTGAGCATAGCTGTCTTCCAAGTAGTTAACACGGGTCAAGGCATAGGACTGTAATGGATTTCCCACAGGTAAATAAAGTATCCAGCGTCAATATTTCAGAATATTTCAAGCTCAGATTAATAAAGTATCCCTGCTCACCTTAACCATACCTCTTAAGTGATTATTTCCTGGATAAAACGTGTTATCCCAGGCTGGCAACTTACAAATAAATAAATATTAAACTGAGCCAGTCTTTCGAACAGCTCTTTGAAAAGAACAGATTCACAAGATCCAGCTCCCTTCAAAGAACCGTAAATCCCATCTCTAGTATCTTGCACTGCCTCGACTTTCAGTTAACTTCCATGCTAGTCTTGCTTTTGAGTGTGCCCTCTCTGACCGTGAAAACTGTATGTCATCATACGGTGTTCATAAGAATTTAAGCAGAACAAAATAAAACTTTAAAGCTCTTTTGATTTATTGGTGCAACAGCTCTGAAGCTTGTGGATTTATTTATTTATTTTTTTGACATTGGAAAGTCAGAGAGGAAATCGAGCAATTTGAAAGAAACATGTTGCAATCCCATGGCCATGAATGAATTGATCATTTGACTTATAGAGAAAAATGCCCGGCACAGTTTCACCAATACAGAAGATAAGATCAAGACAGAACTACCACATTAACATCCCCCCTTTTTTTTTTTTTCCAGAAAGCGTTTGTCTGTTCATATATGACACATGCAAAATGTCACTTGTGTATTTATATTTTATGAAATATCAGTGGTTACATCAGTATCAATGTTAATCTTATATTTAAAAAGTGTTGGCTCAACAGTCAAGCAGATTCAGTTTACAATGTTCTAACTTCATTTTGTTGATCAGCTCAACAAGTGTCGTTCCATTCTCCATCTCATAATCATGTTTCAAGGCTGTCTGGAAACATGGAAACCGCTGATTTTGTTCAAACTATTCAAGTTCGCCGTGTGGGCGAACCAGGAGAGTAAAGCAGCTTTTCCCCATTGATTATTGGCTTCGCTGTGTGCCCTACTGACTTTTCCCCAGTTTCAGCATTAAGATATCCACCAGATAAGCACATGATTTCAGATTTGTATGTTGCTAATTCCTTCCTTTAGTCAGCTAGAGCTCATACTGGGTGTGTGTGAATGTGTGCGGTGTCTGGAGGTGGTAAATAAAAGCATGCTGCCTCCAAAGGTCAGTGCAAGATTACCTTGAAACCACAGCACAGTGGAAATATATTCTCATATAATTTGCTCTTTCACTGTGGTGTTAGACTCATTGTCCCCTTCCAGCACAATACCATTTACTAATCAAATCCTGAAGCAGGTGAGCTGAAGTATTTAATTTTTCGACACAGAAAGCATTCCACCTCAAAACTTCCATAAACGTGCATAGTTTTTGTCCCTGACTGCTTGCTTGTCTGCTTTTCTTTTCTTTCTTTTTTTTCAAGCAACATAATATGAAGCTGAGCAAAACACGGGCTCATGGCCACTGCCAAATCTGCAACATTACAGCTGTTTACATAATTGGTCTGGTAGAGAATTGCTGTCTTTTAGTGCAGACATTCCCACTCCGTTGCTGTTTTAAATCGTTCTGACATTTGGAACCAAACTGTGCCGGGTGAAGGAAAACTCAGTTTAACAGAAAACACTGCAAATGTCTTAATCAAAGTAATAGAAATGTATCAGTCGGCGGCTTCTATTGATATAACATTGCTTTTTTTTCTAATACTCTGGGTGGCTGCACCGCACCTGCGGAGCCTGTACGTGTGCTGAAAAACACAACGCCGCTTGCAGCTCGCAGTCATTAGCCAAAGACAAACAGTATGAAAGCGTATCACGCAGGGTGCAGATATGAACTATTTCTCCCTCTCTGCTCCCTTCGTCTCACCTGCTGTCACTGCTTCCTACATCACTTCACACACCCATGTCTCATACTGTCCGTCTTGGCTTCAATTTACCAAGTCCCACTTTAAGAGATAAGGGTCACATAATGGATTTACAAGTGGCCTGGAAATAAAGGGACATGGAGCAGCTGTTGATGGAGCTGCTTTAATGAAAGAACTAATACAGATTTAATCATTTTCCGTGTGCTTAATATCTCAAAGGAGAACTCGTCTGATGTCAGTTTACAGTTTTAGGTAGTGAATAATGTATAAGAGAGTTTTGTGCTGTTTTAGTAAATAATTCCGATGTCATCAGGCTTTTTATAACAGACAGTGTAGATGTAAGTTGATACTGTGAGAATCCACCATGTACATGGAATGACCTGTAACTGAATAAAACCCAGACATATCTTGCCTTCTATTTCTTTTAGGTATGCAGTCTGTGCATGCTGATTGCCTTTTTGCATGAAAGACAAAGTGAACTGGCTTGGCTAACTTTTGAGGGCACCCTTGCTCCAGACTGCACTGTACTTCTAGGGACGTGTTTGAAATGTGAACATGACTTTTTAACCGTGGAACTGTCTCCAAACAGCCTTAGAGAAGTCGCTTTGATCGGTGTTCTTTAATTCATGCGTGACGTGCAGAACGAAGCCTCACCAAATCACGATCAGGCTTTCAAAACTACAACAGCGCGCATCTAAAAGGCAAAATTCAAGCCAGCTGCAGCCACAGTGTCTGGTGAGTGATTCGGTTTGTTGAAACATGGCAGCCACACAGAGTTGCCTCTGAGCTACGCTCTCCCACAGCAAAGTGCTTCATGACAAATTGAGGAAACAGCTTGTAAATTACTAATTGCCTCTTGATCAGCAGGAATTTTTGAATCGGCGCCGTAATTGGTGTATGCACGTGTCCCGTGTTCCCGTGAGTCTGCCAGATCCCATGTACATCCACATCTCTGACAGCATGATGTACATGTTAGAATGGGATAAGGTGTGACCCTGAACAGTATGTAGTAACAGGGGAGGGCGAGGGTCAAAGGGGATGGATGAGATAGATCAAAGGGGATGGGATGAAAAGGGTCAGAGGTGATGGGATAAAAAGGGTTGAGGGGATGGATAAGAAGGTTTGAAGGAACGACATAAAGGAGGCTGATGTGTAAAGTTTTTATGGTAGAAGACGCTTTGGATCCTTGTCCTCCTGGTTCATGTAATATAAGACGGAAGAAGAAAAAAGAAAAGAGGGATGGGGAGGGTGGGGGTTGAGAACTGAGATGAACAGATAGAGAGAGACATTAGGAGATATTATATGGGGCGTGGTCTTGTTCCTGAACCTAATTCATAATACTTTCATTTCACTGAAAAAGGCCATGTCTTAACTGACATAAAGAAGTTCATAGATAGACAGGATGTGAGGGACATGGATGGAGGGATGAGAAGGGTCAAGGGAGTGGAATGAGACAGGTCGAGGGAATGAATGAGAAGGGTTTGAGGGTATAGGATGGAACATCAACAGAAGTCAAACTTGCTTCTCTCTTGTCTGTGACACTCAGCTCATCTGTTGCTTGATTGGTCAGTGAAATTACTATACTATACGGCTGTCATCCATTTACTATTCTGCTGCCTATGCATTATAACTGACAAAGACAGAAAATATATTTTTTATATACGTGTGTTAAAAGGAGGTTGTGGAAGACCTGGAGGCAAAGAGGATAATAGCTACAGTTTAAACAGCGCCAGGAGTGAAAGCACATGTGGAAATGTTAGAAGTCTGCATTAATCGATGCAATTTTGTTCTCATTAGGCTATATTATTCCTAGTGTTTACCTGGGTAATACTTCTGACATCAGCGTTCACAACGATTCAAGGTAAAATGGTCTGATATGCTATAAGCATTTACAGCAATTAATATAGCATTTTGAATCTTTGAACACTTTGAATCTGCCAGAAACATACCATCAGAATTTTTCTTTAATCCATTTTGCTAACACAGAATTAGTTAAATAGAAAAACATGGCCAATGAGGTCAAGGCGGATGTGTGTTTTCCTCTTTTCGAACACAGAATGGATAAAAAGGTTTACATCATCCGTCTCAATCATACCAGACTGGGCTGACCAGAAGGAATTCCTAATCAGACTGAGGTGGTTACATGAGGTCTATTTTATCGGACTGGGCTATTATGATTATTAGCAGAAAGCACGTGCACATTAATCACTGACAGTGTTGTGAATTTCTTTGATTTTCCGCTTTCGCCCTCAGTACATAATCTCTTCTTAAGGTGACATTAAGACTTTCAAGCGCAGGGAAATGTCAAAATCCGCTGTTGGGGGATTGAGACACCACAGAGAAAACTGTGTTTGCTAAAAAAGAAAAAGAAATACTTTTCATATGTTCACGCCTGATGAGCCTTAATTGAATAGTAGTTTTAGTTCATTATAGTCTATATGTGGGGATCGAGTCTTACCATACCTGTACTTTTTGTTTTTTATACAGTACGCCTTGCATTTCCTGCTTTGGCTCTTGCAGTTTAGAGAGAGGGAGATAAAGACATGTCAGGAGCAACTGTTTCCTGTATTTTCCTGTATCCATGGTGGCTCAATTACACAAAGACATACCAACAGTTCACTTGCTTGTGTAAAATATATAAATAAATAAAATAGCTCAACTGCCATATCATCAATTAAGTCACTGAGCCTCTGTCCCTGAACACACAGGCGGTAATAATATACATTAAGAATGTCCTGTCTGGGATGAGAGTATTAGTGTCTCCACCGGGCTCGGTGGCATCCGCATTAGCATACTTGTGAGGCCTCGGTTCCATTGAGCAGACCCTGCACTGAAAAGATAAGGATTCTACAGGCAGCACCCAGCAAAGGTCTTCTCAGCCCTCCTTCCACACATGCTCCTGCCTTCTGCCGTGTTTCCACCGTCTCCCATCCCGCTGACTCTAAAACATCCAGCCAGCCCGGGGAGAGAAGGTATTAAAAATATCTCCACAATTACAAGCAATACATAACATGCACGTGGGGATACTTGTGCATACACAAACACATTTTTAAAACGTGTGTCTGCATGCACACTCACTCTCCCCTAACGCCATCACTCTCCATAATGACTGTGAAACGATTGGCTGCAGGATTCTGGGTCTTATTACTGTGCTTGATAGTCTGTAAGGGGCCCATAGTTTTACAACTATGGCATCATATATTCATTAGGTTATCAGCTATTAGAAGAAAGGGCCTAGAGAATGTTGCTAATTGTTTATCTAATCACAGCATTCGTCTCCCCCATAACCTTCAATATAAACTTATTTTTTTGATGGATCATTTGTATTAAAAGAATTCCTCAGGCTATTATTTACATGCAGCTATTTTCCATTATATCGGACAGTTTTTTTTGCAAAAACAAAGCTAAAAATTGATGCATTACAGTACACTATAGATATGTCAAAGAACCAGCACACACCACCAAGGCTATTTTGTAGCAGAGGGAGTGCTACACTGTGGTAATGAGCTGGTCTCTCTTGACTCATGCAGACTGGTTGGTCCATAGCAGGGGTGCCTAATACGTCGATCGTGGTCGGCCGCTGGATTGCGAAGAAAGTGTGGGTCAATCGCATGCCATTCAAATAAATATCTTGTCAATATTAGTCCATTATCTCTCCACGCGATTGCATCTGACACTTGGCTGACGTACAATACAGTGACGGATTGACAGTCACCACCCAAACGCTAGTTGGTGCTGTGTCTTTTTTATTTCTACTTCCTGCTACACTTTCAATGGTGACTTGACTTGACTTTTCAAATGACGAGTCATACAAATGTTTGTATATCCGAACCTCCTCATTTCACCTTTCCTCAATGTATTCCATCTGTATTGATCCAAAACAATCAATTTGACGATTGTGGAGATGAGGAAGCACTTCATCTCCACAAAAGTGGAAAAACACCACTACCAAGCAGACCAATTGCAGCTCTTGCGGTCTGAGTCGCCACAACACGTAGTTACCGTACATTTCTGGGGAGGAGCTCATCAAGCTACAGCATTAGGGTCTGTGAGTGAGAGTGCTGGACTAAGTAAGAAGAAGTCATTGGAGTAAGGAAAGAAACCATAAATGTGCCATAAATGTTTATGCAGTTATGCAGAGTGGGCCAATATACAGTATAATGTATAATTTATGTATACACACACACCCATACATGTGTACATCGGTAGATCACGTTGACTTGGTCATAGTAAACGTAGCTTGCAAGTCAAAAAAGGTGTTGGCACCTCTGCTCTACAGCTTATTTATTCTAGAGCATCATATTTGCATATTTGAACGTGAAGATGAAACACAAGATGAGCCTCCTGTGGGTACTCTTTGGGCGAGTTATCCAATTTCCTCATCTGATCCAGCTGACTGTATGATCATCTATCCTGATAAAGTTTTGTCTACCTGACATTAAAAATGGTTCCCACACACATCCAGCCACATCTGACTCAAAGACCGAGCAGCATTTTTTATTTCTGAGAGTTTCTGTGTCTCGGTTGGTGCCGGCTTCGAGGCATGACACTGTGGGTGATCTGCTAGCTCCAGCTCCCACTGAGCGCGAACTGACGGTAACATTAGAATGGTGTCATGAATGCAGATGCATATGCAGACAAATGCAGTCAGCACACATACTCTCCGCGCAAATTCCACACAAATGTGGGCTAATGGTTACCCTGGACATTTAGACTGTGGTAATTTTTAATTTACAGATTCAAACAGAGAGAAGGTTTCCCCATCAGGTATTACTCAGGATCTAATTAGACAGCAGCAGGGGAGACGCCAGTTTAATGAGACCAGCTGAGCATTTCTCTTGGTCCTCTGTGTGAATGCAGGGCCCTATTTTGTCTTCAGTGAATTTAAAACATCTGCAGTAAAACTGAATTATTATTCAAAACCAAAACCATGCTGAGTGTTTTCATATCACTGGTCCAAGTAAAATACTTCCACCTTATCTCACAAGAAAAAACAATATTTTACTTTTGTCCAACCCTGTCTCTTTTTAAAGATATATACTTTTAAAGGATATCTTAAAGACTTCAATACTGAGTTTTGTAGTTGTCCTTATCTTATAGCCGTGAAGCACACACTGTTTTCATTCTCGCTGTCTTTTATTTCTAAACACTCAGCATGCTGATAATAATGTTTCCATACCTCTATTGTTGTAAATACCTTCATGTAAAGTAAAGGTGTTTGATATTGTTCACCTAAGACACAGAAAGATGGATAAATATAGCATCACGTGGAACCTCACTCATTCAGTGGTCACCTTTACTGTCTGCCCTCCTGTTCTTATTTGTCTTTTCTAGTTCATCTTAACAATCTTTAAGGTGTCCAGCTCACCTCTGTCCCACTGAGTGTATAGAAAAGATTTTTGATGCCTAAAGATTTTGGAGGTTTTGGTGCATCTGGCAGTCTTGGAAGCGTGTCACGCCGTTTAACTACTTCAAAAGTGTGAACAGAGGTGAGGAGAGGGAGTGGGGCGTATGGGCCTATGAGGACATACAGCTGCACTGAAAGCAACAACACGCCTAATTATTCATTCATTCATCTTCTGGAACCACTTGTTCCTGTGAAGGGTTGCGGGGTCTGATGGAGCCTATCCCAGCTGTCATCGGGCGGTTTATACCCTGGACAGGTTGCCAGGTAACCTAACTAGCATGTCTAGGAAGCTGGAGTACCCAGAAAGAACTTATGCAGACACAGGGAGAACATGCAAATTCCGCACCCAGTTGGCCCATGGATTCGAACCCAGAACATTCTTGCTGTGAGGCATCAGTGCTAACCACTGTTGCCTAATTATGCAAAATCTGCCTAATTATTGCCTAATTATGCAAAATCTTAATTATGCAAAATCTTAAAAATATTTAATGCCTTCACAGTATGGCCAGGGTCAGGTTTTGACCCAGACCAAGAGTTCCCTCACAGTCAGTTTTTATCAAGTCAAAGTCTATTTCTATAGCACAAAAAAACAAAAAAAACAATGTGCTGTACAAGCAAATCAAAATATGAAATAAACAACAACTGCCTTTAATATACAACCAATACGTTTTATACGAGTAAAAACTGCTGTCCTGATCAACCCGGACTGAAGGCCAGAGAGAAGAAATGGATTTTCAACATTGATTTTAAATGCTGCCTGGACAGCTTCGATATAAAAGGGTAGGCCACAACTGAAAAGGCTCCCTCGCCTCTGTGTTCGAGCCTGGATCTGGCGAGGTCCAACAACAATTGGTTTGTTGACCTCGGTGCTCTGGATGGAGTGTGGCGACGTAGGAGCTGTAGAGAAGCGAGGTGATGCCTGGCCACTCAGACTCTTAAAAACAAGTAGTACAGTTGGATACAACTGGATAACTAAAATTCGCTGGAAGTCAGTGTAGGGAGGCCTGTATTGTTGTTGTTTTTTTTTGCTGTCAAAAGTCCAGCTGCTGCATCCTGCAGGCAGCATATTGATGACTGGTCAGATCAAACATACAGAGAATTGCAGTTATCTAGAGGAGAGGTAATGAAGGCATGAATTATCTTCTCTCTACATATCTATTTAGAATGCCTAAATAGCCTATGTCTCATCAATAAATGTATGATTAATCCTTAAAAATGTTTCAGAGAGCAGGGAATCCACTCTGGATTTTTTTTTAATTCTAGTTTGTCTTTGGAGAGGAACGTCTACTATTGCACATTGTCATGTCCTGTTTTACATAAAAACATAAAAGCCACGATGATTTAAATATATTTGAATCTGAAAATATCATTGTGTAACTGTTGGAATTTATAATCATGCTGCTGTCATGATGTCAGTCAGTGAAATGGCACCTCAGGTACCTCTATAATGCCATGCATTTCTGCTGTAAAATTGAACATTCCCCCATGGAAGTCTACGGGGATCAAGTTGCTTTTGGAGCGGCAGCGTTAACTGGCCATTGGAGGAACTTTTTTGCATTTCAGCACTGGCTTGGATTTGATTTTTCAACTTCAGAGGCTACTCCTTGCTCTCCACAAGTGTGAAGTAAAACCTCTTTGCATTGCAAGGCACATACTCCCAGGTTATCCCTCTGCATTAATAGAAATCCTAGCTGAGAGTTGCCGTGCCGTCGAACAACACATTTTGAAGCTGAGACTAAGAGATTCAGTAAAGACAAAAAAACTAAAACATGTTGTTTTCTTAGCATATTATTAATTGACATAAACAGAGATAAGGTATGGAAATCATAAAAGGCTTCTTTTAGTATGTGAGGTTGAATGCATACCTTACTGAAACTTTGTAGGCGTTTGTTCATTGATCAAGTTAAACATGAACCCATTTCTCATTCTCTCCTGCTGCCTGGTTTGGTATTAATGTGACATTTCTGATATGTGTAGTTTGTCTGGCTTTTATTCAGTGTTTATTCTGACTGCAGACAGATCCTGCTGTGGTCAGATAGGGGTGTTAAGGGATTGTCAGTGCCCTGAAGTGTGCTTAATCTGTGTCTGTTACATTGTAAATTGTACTCCTGTCAAATGTGCAAATGTAGTCTCTCTCTCTCTCTCTCTCTCTCTCTCTCTCTCCCTCTCTATCTCTCTCTCTTTTGCCCTCCATCTCTTTGTCTCATTCTGTCTTTCTCCCTCCAAGTAAATCTAGCAGATGAGTCCCATCTAGGGCTACCACTACTGCATCCAATTTCACTGCATGCTGTGCTAAAACAGTTTGGAGCAAATTAAATCCTTTGTAGTTAAGGTATAACAACAGCAGGCATCCTGCAAGTATTGAGCACATATCCTGTGAGAACATGAATTCTCACATGTCTGAACCAAAACAGGAAAGGACTTAAAACAAACAACCACTTCTATGTTCTGAGTTTGTACGAAAAAAAAAAAAAAAAAAAAAAAAAGATAAAGAAACTCAAAAAGTCTCAACTATGATAATGCAGTGAGCGGAGAGAAAGTAGCAAGAAGAACTAGAAACTTTCATTTCTTCTGATGGTGTAATTAGATAAGACAGGTGATAAAATATACCTCTCGCCATCACAATTCATCATGCTCTCATCTGAAGATGTTAACTTATTCTTTATTAAAACGACTGATGCTAACTGAGTGGGATGGCAAAAGAAAATGAGTAAATTATATTTCATCGTTATAATCATTTGCAAACAGAAAACTGCGTTATCAGACACTGCCCTCAAGAATGATACAAGCATTTGGAAATCTAATGCAGAGCACTATGTGACACGATGAGGCCTGCATTTATGCTTCATTAACTAGAATTGTAGGTACACTATGTTGCTAAAAGCATTCACTCATCCATCCAAATAACTGAATGCAGGTGTTCCAGTCACTTCAATGGCCACATGTGTATAAGTCAGTCACCTAGGCATGCAGACTGCTTCTACAAACATTGGTGAAAGAATGGGTCACTCTCAGGAGCTCAGTGCATTATATTGTGGTACTGTGATGGGATGCCACCTGTGCAACAAGTCCAGTTGTGAAATTTCCTTGCAACTAAATACTCTACAGTCAACAGTCAGTGGTATTACAACAACGTGGAAGCGACACGTAAAATGACAGAGTGGGGTCAGCAGATGCTGAGGTGCATAGTGGGCAGAGGTTGCCAGCTTTCTGCAGAGTCAGTTGCTACAGGCCTCCAACCAAACAACTCAAGAACAGTGCGTAGAGAGCTTCATGGGTTTCCATGGCCGAGCAGCTGCATCCAAGCCATACATCACCAAGTGCAATGCAATGTGGTGTAAAGCATGCCACCACTGGACTCTAGAGCAGTGGAGATGCATTCTCTGGAGTGAGGAATCTACGTCTAGTGGAACTCTGAATGCTTCATCACACCAAAATATTTTGGACAATTCCTTGCTCCCAACTTTGATGGAACAGTTTGGGGATGGCCCCTTCCTGTTCCAACATGACTGGGCACCAGTGCACAAAGCAGGGACCATAAAGACACAGATGAGCAAGTCTGATGTGGGAGAACTTGACTGGCCTGCACAGTGTCAGCATTTCTGGAAAAATGGTCAACAGTTCCCATAAACACACTCCTAAACCTTGTGTAAAAGCCTTTCCAGAAGAGCTGAAGCTGTTAAGGTGCAAAGGGTGGGCTGACATCACATTAAACTCTATGGATTAAGAATGGGTAAGTTGCTTACGTTGTGGCAAAACAGTGTATGTATGTTGCACATTTCAAAGTAACATGTTAATAAAAATGAAACCATTGCTGAGTCAATCAGCCCAGAGAGTGCTTCACATGCACGGTGGAGTAGAGGGAAGTTGGTGAGTCAGTGCAGATTCACTATAGCCTGAATCATAACTCTGAAAGAAGTTACCTCGCTAGTACCTACTATCTGGGATGGGAGACTGTTTTTTAAGTTGCAAATGAATTGTGTAAGCTGCTGGAATAATGACAGTGCAGAACATGGTGAGGCACACTTTGTTGGAAATAGTATATTCTGCTTCCTGGACAAACAGTGCCTATAGATAGAAAGAACACACATTTTTTCCAGTATATTCATTTTTACATTCATAGAATATAATGGAATAGAATTGATTTGCCATTTATGCAGCTACATTACAGTACAGGTACAAAGAATTTCTTGTGCATTTCGCTGAGTCAGGCTTGCTGAAATTTAAAAGTCAATCAAAAAAAATATACATATAACAGGCATAGCAAATACAATTAAATGCTAAAATAAACTAAAGTAAGAAAGTTCACCTATAGTAATACTAATATACAATATACACACTGATCAGCCACAACATTAAAACCACAGGACATCCTCAGAAGGCCCATGTCCATCCTCTGATGAGTCACAACTGGTTTGGAGGCACAAAGGAGACCTACACAATATTAGGAAGGTGGTCATAATGTTACACCTGATCGTGTACATAATATACACAAAATATACACAAGTATCAGACATGATCTTGGGGTAAAAACACTGAGACTGTGCGGTGTAAACAGCAACAGAGTTGCCCATATTGCACATTGTTAGGATGATATATGGGATGTGCAACAGTATTGCACACAGTGAGAAAAAAACAGGGTGTTGCACATTTTCTGTTGCAGCTTATCCTTTAGCTTTGTTGTAAGGTGAGTTGTGACATGGGGTAGTGCCATTATTCTGACAGCAGCTAGGAAAAATCTCTTGTGGAGGCAGGCTCTGTGGGCGCTGATGCTCACCGGTCTGCGCTGCCTCAGGTTGTAGCCTGAGTCCACCCACTGGAACAGAGCACGAGCTGTGTATTTGTCATAAATAAATAATGTAATCCTGCATTTATCACACCTTCAGATACATCAGAGGTTCTGAATTAGATGGCAATAACTTGAACCTCCTTAAGGAACGGCGGCATGCACCGGTCTTACCTCTGACACCTTGGATCTTCTGTTCTCTTTGATACCGAGGTGTCTCATGTCATCATACCATGATCTTCAGAGCTCTCTGCAGCCTTTACTAAGAAGAAGAAGAAGGAGAAGAAATGATTGTAGATGCCTCTGGGTCAAGTGAGGGATTTAAAAAGGATCTGCGAATCTTCTGAAATAAATCATCTCACTGTCATGTACATCTAGGGTCTTGGATTTGAAACAAATGCCCATTCTTTCCAACACTGACTGACACACATATTCATTCTGAGAGTAGGCTGATGCCAAAAGAAGTCTCCAAGAATCCTAAAATCTTATCATAGAACAACCAAACCTATGATATACTGCAACATGCTCGAATGTTAATTAAGGTACATTTTTCTTCAACATATTGATGGCATAAAATAACACAAAATAACAATAATATAAACAGAACAACTGAACTCATTCTCAATGATAATATCAGCTGATTGTGGGTGATCTGACAACAGTTGCTATCACTGAGAGACTAGGGATTTTACAAGAGGCCCTAACAATGGGAGGGTGGTCATTGATATTCTTGTTTTATAATGCAGTCCACAAAAGAGGAGCTGAAAAGACCTGCACTTGAAGCAGAGGAGAGAGGAAAACCCTTTCAAACTGCTATTAACTCTTTGAATGAGGGGATGAGCCTTTAAAGGCTTTACTTTGACCGGACATTTATGAGACTGGACTGTAGTGTGTAAAATGTTAATCTTATGGACTAATAATAGTCCCCCTGCATAGTCCAATGGATCGGGCGCTAAAGGCCTATTCACATATCGAACAATGCGAGGCTGTAATGATGTATTGTTGCTCAAGGATTCACATAATTGCCTTGTCTGTGTTGATTCCCCCGGTTATCAGAACAGTAATTCGCCGGGTAAGAATGGAAAAATAGCATGTTGTCTTGTGCTGTTTTCAGGAAGATATAATGCATTCCAAAAAGTTTCAGTGTGAGGGGAAGTCCAATAAACACAGGACGCTGAGAACAATAGTTGGAATAGTTGATATGAGAGGATGCCGCTGAGATTTCACGGCTTGGAGTTAAAAAACACCAAACGTGTAGGCTAAGGTTTTTCTTTTTTTTTTCTGTCACATCTACCAGGTTGGTAGTGCTGAATGACGATCTCTTACTACCGCCTTGTGAAATATCCACATAGCACAATTTATATATTTATGCAGCCTGGCTTTGTTTTCCACAGGAAAGTACTTCTGCATAGCGGACATGTGACTTTTAGCAGCGATGACGCTAGCCAGCCACCATTAAAACAGAAGAAGAAGTTTTGACGCTACAGAGATTCTGAGACTAACAACTGAGGTGGTTTCAACGGCACTATGACTATGCTGCTGTTACTCTTTTGTCAGAGGCCAGGTCATGTAATGCAGCTTAAATTGCCAGTAGTGTGCAAAGCTAACATCTAGTCAACCAGTAGCTGTTCGGGTGGATCTAAAATAGGAAACATCTTTTGCTTTGTTTACACTTTTTACTACGTAATTCTGTGTGTGTTATTAATGTCTTCAGGCATATGCTCTGATCTCACAAAACGGGGAGAATTTATTCTTTAGGTTGGTTCTTTTGGACTGGTGTGAACACAGCAGTCGTACTATGTTCTGGAAATAATTGTATATTATATAACTTATAACTCTCCTTATAACTATATAACCAAGCAGTTTACCTGATGCATGTCTTTAAGAATGTGCACCCGGCAAAGGTGTTGGTGAGCAACATCATATCTCATCATATGTACATAGACATTGTTTTCTACCCTTAGCTTAGATGCTTGGTCAAGCTTAACATACATTTCACAGACAGAGCACTGGAAACGCCAGTGCCCAAGAACCAAGGTTAAAATGCTTTCAGAATAGCAAATAAATGTAGATGTGAAAACCACCTAAAACCAAAAAATCATTATCACATACAAAAGAAAAAAAAATGGATAGAATTATCAAGTAAACGTGGGTGGAAATCCCTGACAAGTAACCCAGTTACCAGCTTGTTAGAAAAATACCAAAAACTTACAGAAAGGCATGTGTGCCCGACAAATGCATGACTGTAGAATAAAATAAAAAAAAATGTGTTAGCAACATCCCCTAATATCCATGTGTGCAGAATGGCAGAGGGCATCCTCTATAGATCTATAAATTATGCATGCCCTGATTCAGCGGATGGCTCGGACAAAGCAGGGTGATTATTTCCAAACGGAATAATCTTCTGAAGTATGATAATCAGGCAAAATAAATACTGGCTTCACTCTCCCGCACTAAGCAGCCTTTTGGGTTGTGGAGCCAGGTTATTTGGTTTCATCCCTTAATAATAATTAACATGATGCATCGTAAAAGACCTCTGTCTTGGCACACTCTTCAAAAACCTGAGGTCAGAGCGGTCTGTCATTGTGATTACCCACCCTCTGATGTACCTATAGTGGCTGCCCCCTCCTTTCCCACCCCTCCTCTGCATCTCTCTGTCACTCACCTATTCACCAGCCTGCCTGGGTGAAGAGCCGCAGCGACTGCTGAGTGAAATGATAATGAACACAGGCAAGAGTCCCCCCTCCCTCCTTCTCCCTGTCTCTTATATACGCTATGACTCTTACACTCATTCACTCCCTCTCTCCTGTAGCCTGCCCCCATCTTCCCATCGTCTCATTCCCCCCGTCACACACACACACACGGTCTCTCACTAAATCTGTCCGAGCACTCCAGCTGTAACCTTCGGACGCTCAAGAACACTGACTCAATCTGTATACATGAATCCCTTATTGTTACCCAGAAATCAAATCATTCCACTGGCTGCTGACAGGAAAATTGCCACCTTGAATGCCACACACACGCACGCACACACACACACACATTGAGAGCATTTTCATCTGCACCGGCATCCTCCCAGCTTCCTTTCACGGCTTCTCTGCTTGTCCTCGGCCTCTCACAAGCTATTCAAGTAATCATTTTTAATAGAGGCTTATCAAGGAACAGACAGCGAGTGCTACTGTAATGTAGCCCACTCACCTGCTTGTCTCACATTAATATGTCTGAATTGTTCAAGGTCAAATGACTCAGCCGGCTGACAAGCTGACAAACACACCAGCAGACTGAAAGGCAACCATGACAACTCAAATGCCTATAGTCTCATCATCTGTAAATGGAATCGTATGTGTTCCGCACAGACAAACATATGTGGACGATTTGCTTTTTGAGAGGGCTATTATCCGTTTGCTGCGTCTGTCCCACTTTACGGATGGATGTCTTGTTCCAAATGTAGATTTTAGTACTTCTGGAGGAGGCTCTTTTCAAAGAACGATAAAAAAGGCTACAAAAGGAAAGGTGCAAGATGAGTTGAGGATGGAGGATGTAGGAGAATGTAGGATGTACAGATGCAGGACTCTCAGAAACATTGCTAAAACGTTCAGCACCTGTCACTGGCAGCAGAAGCAGCAGACTCACTTTGCTCCCTCTAGGCAGGATGCGTGGTATTGCCTTAAAGTCATGAGAACATATGAGGCAGCTGGACATATACAATACCGTATAATATACATTGCACATTGTTATACATAATGTATACCGATGTACAATATATATTTAATATACCAGCAAGGGATGTGTTAAGCCTTCTTCGTGTTCTGCATAATTGGGACTTCTTACCCAAGGCTCTGAAGAGTGAACCCCTCCTGTCATACTATATGAACAAGTGCATACAGTTTTAACCATACAGTGTTGTAGAGCATTAGAAGCCTTTTTTTCATTTTCATGGAGAAATCCAATATTAATGATTTTACCATATATAGCTCCTTGCTCTCTTCAGGTACTCCAGCTTCCTCCCACCATCCGAAGACATGCTTGTTAGGTTAACTGGTGATTCTAAATTGGATTTAAGTGTGCATGTGAGTGTGAATTGTTGTCTGCCTCTCTGTGTTAGCCCTGCGATAGACTGGAGTAACGTCCAGGGTGTACCCCGCCTTTTACCCAATGACAGCTGGGATAGGCTCCAGTTCCAGGAGATTAGCGAATAAATGAATGAGTTCCTGCCCTTAAATGGTAAACAAATACAAACATGTATTTAGACCATTAGAACATCAGTTCTGATTCAGGCACCTGTGAATTAGAGCTGTAAATCTTTGCCCGAACCCGACGGGACCCGATGGGTTCCGTTTGGTCTTAATTTATAGCATTTTACACGGGCTCGGGTGGGGATCGGGTTATATTACTTTTTGTTTTATGACGTTATTCCCAAATACTTATCTTTGTTTAGAATTTATCTTGACTTATTTTGTTAAGAAAGACTCGAGAGATGTTACGTCGTTACTGAGATGTTACAATGTTAAAGAACTTATTTCATTTCTTTGTTATAACTTCCTAGTGGCCTATACCCTAGTCATTAATAAATTATCTTAAAAAATGTATAAATGACTTATTCTTGACAAAAGGCAAAAGAGCTGTGTGCGTGCGCACATTTCTATAATGTCTGGCTGTAAACGGGACCCTGATCTGACCTGAGAATGCTTCCTTGATCTTCTCTGATTGGCTGGTTGAAAACCACATGCTTCTAAAACCTCACTGAGAGGCACAGGGACACAATTTAAAATGTGAGCCGAAGTTACCGAATGTAGTTTCTTGTCCCATAAAGGGTTAAACAAGCCTTGAATTCTAAGCAGTTTATTTGTAAGAGCAATTTATATCAGTTCCCTTTCACGTTAGGGGCGTTATTGTCGGTTGCAGCTGTGCTGCAATGTTTTGGTCCCGCTTTCAGAAGCAAAGCATTGTGAATTTGGTGCAGTTTATACATAACTGGCGCAGTGTTTGTCTTTAGACTGCCATATTACTCTTCTGGGAAGACTGTCCACAAGGTTGAGGAGAGTGTTTATAGGAATTTTTGACCATTCTTCCAAAAGCGCATTGGTGAGGTCACACACTGATGTTGGTCGAGAAGGCCTGGCTCTCAGTCTCCGCTCTAATTCATCCCAAAGGTGTTCTATCGGGTTCAGGTCAGGACTCTGTGCAGGCCAGTCAAGTTCATCCACACCAGACTCTGTCATCCACGTCTTTATGGACCTTGCTTTGTGCACTGGTGCACAGTCATGTTGGAAGAGGAAGGGGCCCGCTCCAAACTGTTCCCACAAGGTTGGGAGCATGGAATTGTCCAAAATGTTTTGGTATCCTGAAGCATTCAATGTTCCTTTCACTGGAACTAAGGGGCCAAGCCCAGCTCCTGAAAAACAACCCCATACCATAATTCCTCCTCCACCAAATTTCACAGTTGGCACAATGCAATCTGAAATGTACCGTTCTCCTGGCAACCTCCAAACCCAGACTCGTCCATCAGATTGCCAGATGGAAAAGCGTGATTCATCACTCCAGAGAACGCGTCTCCACTGCTCTAGAGGCCAGTGGCGGCGTGCTTTACACCATTGCATCCGACGCCTTGCATTGCACTTGGTGATGTGTGGCTTGGCTGCAGCTGCTCGGCCATGGAAACCCATTCCATGAAGCTCTCTGCGTACTGTACTTGGGCTAATCTGAAGGTCACATGAAGTTTGTAGCTCTGTAGCAATTGACTGTGCAGAAAGTCGGCGACCTCTTTGCACTATGCGCTTCAGCATCCGCTGACCCCTCTCCGTCACTTTACGTGGCCTACCACTTCGTGGCTGAGTTGCTGTTGTTCCCAAACGCTTCCATTTTGTTATAATAGAGCTGACAGTTGACTGTGGAATATTTAGGAGCGAGGAAATTTCACGACTGGATTTGTTGCACAAGTGGCATCCTATGACAGTTCCACGCTGGAATTCACTGAGCTCCTGAGAGCGGCCCATTCTTTCACAAATGTCTTGTATATATATATATATATATATATATATATATATACACACACACACACACAAATATATATATAAATATATAAAACAAATATATATAGGTGAAAGCACATTGCTAGGACTGTTAAGTGCAAATTGTGCAAAATAAGAGTTTGCATACCACCAAAGAACATCAACCCTATGGTACCGTCTAGCGCTAGCAGTCCTGGTCTGAATTTAAAGTCAATACTGTCAATAGTGAAAAAGTACTTAACGTAAATGAAATTTTAATGAAAATGAAATGTTACTGATTATATCATTATCATTTGAAAAAAATTAAAGTGACGGGTAAAAATAGATTATGATGGGATGTTTATGACCCTGTCAGTCAAAATGACAGACAGCTTTAAACAAAGTACATAAACATCAGAGGTTGTGCTAGGCTTTTTTGCTAAGTTACTGAATGCAAGTTCACCTGCATGTTACAATGTCATCACTGTTATGTCTGCTGTGGCTTTCCTGTGATGAAGATTCATATTCTAAACATGGTTTATTCACAGGTTTGAAACTGTGCTGCAGAGCTTTAGTGTTCCAAGTTAAAGATTAGTTTATTCACAGACAGCAAATTGATTAACCTGGACATCCCCATGTTTCTCTGTTGCTGCTAAATTACAGTGAGGAAAATACTTATTCTGTTCCTACTCAGTATGACCTGTGTCTGACATGAGACGGGGTTCACTTCTCTGCCGTTGCATCAACACAGAAACGGTCACAGCTGAGCCCCCGCTGTCCTCTTTGCAGTGACCCCGCAACATAAGGAAAGGCAAATGTCGCACACAAAAGTCACAATGAACGCTCAAGTTACCGAACGGAGCAAACACGGAGTGGCCGCAGCTGCAGCGCTCCTCCAGGGCTGCGCCGGGATCAGGTGCAGAGGACTCCATGTAACGTCAACCTGCACTCGCGTTGAGATGCTCAACAGGAGCACAGATGACAGATGATCGCCGTCTGTGTTCCTGAAGCGTGTCACACTGTGACCTCACAAAGAATGGGAGCACACGTATGTATACAGAGGAGGTCATGTTTAATTACACCTATTAACATACATATTACTACAGTTAGTCAAATCCATTAGGTATGCAGTATATGTGTAACCAATGTTTTCTAACCAAAGATTTGGTTTGCTAATGAGTGAAAGTTAAACAGGGGTTTTTGTTGTTTTGCTTACAAGATAATGAGCATATTGTATACTGTACGTCTTCAGGACAGTTGTTTTAGAGAGAAAAGTCAGATTGCTTCATTTGAGGTTTTATTTTAGACACAGAAAAAGACATTTAGAGGTAGATCTGAGGATACACTGAGCTGTGACGGTTCCAAAAATAGGTCCTATTTTTTTCTGGAATAATGTAATCAATTTAACTTTGAAATCTATTATACTAATCCACCTGGGAGTTACACATGTTACTATCTCATAAATAGCCTGTAAACATCAAAAAATGGGCACTTTAAGGGTAGATCTGCATTTAAGGCAAGATTTAACAAATAAGAACTCCGTAGAATTAAATGGTGTATGAGTATCATGCCAAATCATGATGGCATGACAGTTTTGGTTTTTTACTGGGGCATCCACCATTGACCTGGCCATAACCCTATGCCTTCAGATCACAAGTGAAAATCTCCAAATGACTTGGTTCCATGGCATCACGTTTTGCCAGCTTACAAATGTTTTTATAATGAAGTTCAGAGTCTGATAAGCTTCAGTAAAAGCATTATGAATTTTTTAAAGCATAATCTGCTGGCATCTGACTGAAAAATGTGATGAAGCTAAAGCTGAATTTTTGACAAAGGTCAGGGGAAAAGTGTAAATGTCAAAATGTTCCCTTTGGCTGAGTAGCAGAATGCTTCCGAAGGCGGACTGGAAATAGAAAGTATCGTATGAAAGATAAAAGTGAGGAAGACAGAGTTTGTGTGATTGGAGTGATGGTTGGGGCAGTTGCCGGAGTGTCTTGCAGTGCGCAGCCCGCGCAGCTGTCTAATGGCTGGAACTGTGACTCTGTATAAACCTCTGGAGGTGTCTGACAGCTGATTTAGAGGCTGGGCTGTAGTAAATGATCCGCGGCTCTAATGGTCCTTCCTGCCACTGTTTTAATGGACATACCCACAGAGCACTGGGCAAAGAGCAAGAGCATTGCCAACATGCTGTGCGTAGGAGGCAGGAGGCGGTGGTGAGAGGTAGCGATGTGAGATAGAGGAGGAAAAAAAATAGAATAGTGGGCCTTTCAACACGAGATGCCAACACATGGAGGGAATTCCATCTCCTCTGACAAACAGGACGATAATGTCAAAGATTAGCTTTACTCGACTCAGCAGTTATCTTGTTACCCCTCTCGGATTCTCTCTCCCCTTGAGTCATCTCGGTCCCTTCCACCTTCTCCCTTCCCCTCTTTCCTCCTGATCCAGTGACCTCTAAGAAAACACTTTCAACACCCAGGAGGATTTTTCTTTGACAGAAACCATTAATCTTCTCTCAGGATTAAATTCAAGTCAGCTCCTTGATTTTTTTTTTTTTTTTTACCTTCAGCGGTGGGTGGCTTTCGTAAATGCATTTAATTAATTGATACTAATTTAGGTTTGATTACTCCTGATTGCATGAGTTGGTCAGGTGTACTTAAAAACCCTGAGAGCTTCTATTTCAGGAAGTTGCTTTAGAAATCTATTCTTAAAAATGTTCTGCACATGCACAAAATCTACAATCTTTTTTTTTTTTTTTTTTCCATCATTCACTACTGTTTGGTCATGAAAATGCAGGTTCATTGTGGTCCAAGGAATGAACTGATTGAATAACTGAGTGATTTTTGTTCAGCTGTTATGCCGATGTGACTAAAACTACACAATTAGGTTGTTGTTAGACCAAAACCTGAGTCCTCTTCAACAGACCATGACTAAACCAAATATTTGCTGTACATTTTATCCAAACTGACGCTAAGAAGTTAATATGCCAATATTGTGATGCTCAGCTGCAGTTTGAGAGGACTAAGCAAACAAACAAAATGTTCATATCACATTTTGACAGGTCTGAGCTGCAGGCTAGTTGGCTGCAGCTCCATTTCCATCCTTGTTAACACATGTGTAGAGGTTTCCAATGATGCCCAGCGTTTGTTTGTCTGTAGCTTTGTTTTGTAGCCCTAAGTGCAATATTCAAAGGATTCTGTGGACGTCCTGCTTCCCCGCGTTAATGCCTCTGAGGCCCTTCGGAGTGTTTGGGTGGCGCGTGCTAATTACAATTCAAACGCCGTCTTCCCTGCCCGTCTAGTTTTGTCGTGCTCAGCCTAGTTCATACACGAGTTGTTTGTGAGCATGTGCCCTCGGAGCACCCCGACCCACCTCAGACGCTCCCATCACTCATGTTCTCTTTCGCAGACAGCCATGACTTTCCTGACGGGAGTTTGTAAATTTATAGAGATATGCGACATGCCATCGCTGCACTCCTCCTGCAACGAAATAACTTTTCACAAATTCTGCCTGAAGGTAATTTATTCCCAACAATGTCGACCTCAAAGTTAATAAAATTAACATCAAAGGGTAACTGTATCCCCATTCCTCTGTGGTTCTATGCTAGCTTGAAAAATAACACAGAAAGTAGGAGTCGGGAATGACTGCCATATTAGGTCAGTTGTACAAAGACTCTCAGGGTAGACACAATGTTGTCTATCTTTTTTTTTTTTTTTTTTTACCTTGCTTAAATTTTTAACCTTGAACACATGAATAATGCTCCAAGGTGCACATAGTGTACATTGAAACATGGTACTTTATCAAATGTGTTGCATTCATTCATTCATGCTTAGTTTTTCTGAGGCAATGAGTTTTTTGAAGTAAAGTCAACTTATTAGATTTGACAGTGTATAATGAATCCTGATGACTTTTCCTCCAGCAAAAGCAACTTTCACTCCTATCTTAGTACCTGATGACTGGATTGACTCAAAAATTGGTGCAGATATGCATGGAGTAGGGCTGGGCGATATGGCTGAAAAATGTATCACGATGTAAGTGTTTCATATCAGTCGATATCGATAATTATTGATTCATTTCTATTCTACCCAGACTTCTCAACTGTGTTAAGCTGCATCCGTTATTTCTTTATATCGCTTTGATGATTTGTCGTGTGGCTGCTGCCGTGCGCTAGACTTTTTCGTTGTCTGTCATTTTGACTGACAGGGTCATAAAAATCCCTCATAACCCATTTTTATCCGTCATTTTAACTTTTTAAAAATGATAACAATGACATATTCAATGGCATTTAAATTTCATTCATTTTTAATTAATTCAGTAGCGGTGGAAAAAAAAGATTCAGTTCATATAACCGGCCATCAAAGACGACTCGAGAATCATAAATCTAGAGTCTATTTAACTGGCCCAGCTGAGTCCTACCACGTTTGATTGATAATCAATAAATGGCACCATTCAAACATCTTACATGTCACTCGGCAGAAAAAGAAAACGTACTACCCGACTTCACCAGCAAACAATAGCAGAGAAACGGAACTTAACCGACTCATAACCGCTGCTCGTGGATCCCCGCTTAACGTGTCAGCAGCCACTCACTCGGTCGGCAGATAAACGAAACTGAACTGACTCTTACACTACTAATCAAGAGAGACAAGAGCCAATTAATATGCTCACTCGCCACCAAATGGCCAAGTTTTTTGTTGTTGTTGTTGTCGTTGTTGGCTTAGCTGGGCTGTGATAGGTCGAGAGGCTAAAGCCCTTCCTCTGCCTACATCCCCCAGAATGACTTGCAGTTGTGGCTCTGGGTTTTCTTCCTACTTTTCTCTGACAGAGTTCAAATTAAATTATCGAACATTCTATCGACCGTATTTTCTATTGATATCGACTTGTCATGTCTATCGCGATATATATCGTTATTGTTATTTTGGTGATCCATGATGCTTTTTTTTAGAGTGTGTGGCCAGTCTGAACCTGTGCTCTTGACAAATCATACCCATCAATGTACTGTAGCAGTACATTTAAATCTGGGCTGCAGGATGGTCCACCGTGAGAGTGAGTCAAAGGCTGTATTAGCTCATTACTGACAAACCATGCTGATAAGTGCCAAATGCACAATTTAGAAGCAGTTTGGGCTGAGCTGCACCACCCAGGGACAAGTTATTCACTTTATTACTTCGATCAGTGCAGGTTGTTTTTGTGGAGCATAGTAACACGGCTTAGTTCAGACTGTCAGTAACACTGCATATACTGTAGATGGACATAGTGTTGGCTTACATCAATATGACATGTCAAATCTTAAATAATTCAAACGTGCAACATTGTTGGGAATGAATTGTTCCCAACAAACACACAGTAAAATGCGATTTCTGTTTTTCTTCCAGTCTTCCATTTTCTAAATGACCAAATAAAGAGGAACACGGATGTATTTGAAGCATTCACTGTTGAGTTTGGAATAATGAGGTAAGAGAATCCAAAGCTGTGGAGTAATTTAAATATTCATTTGCCTTGCTGAGGCATATTTAAGAGTTTGAAAAGGGTTTGCTATATCCTGTTTCCCCATGTGGTGCTGGGAGTGCTCATGTTCTACCGCGTGGATGTGTGAGGTGTGCATTTCTGTGCTTTTACGTTTTTTAATTCATTTATGGTTTTCTGTGTCAGTGCGGCCGCAGTAGGCTGAACATTTCAGCATATTCAATTATGCATGCAGCCAACCTGTCTAATTGGTGTGTTCTGAAATATGTAGGTTTTTCTGATGTATGCTGTATTTAACATACATGGTACAGACTCAGTTTAGCAGTTGAGCTTTCATCTATAGGAACCAAAGACAAACCCCAAGATAAACCATCAACATTATAGTTACAGCTGCTCGCAGCTTAATAGGCAAACAGACGGAAATGGGAAGAAATATGATTATTTGTAGAACTGTACTTACAACCCGTGCTTCTTCTTGTTGAATTAATTTGCCTCCCGCATTCTGCTATCCACAACTGGTTTCTTGCACTCCTGCTCAATGTATTTCATCATTTACTTTACTTATTTTTACCCCAATCCTTATAATTCAGACAGGCTGTGGTCCCAGTGTGTGGAGAATGACAAAGACTGAAGAAGGGAGAGGAAGGGGTACTGATGTTATGATGCTACTTAGGATGAAAGCTAGTACAGCGCTAAAGTTTCAGACCTCCTGAACTCACTGTTCATCACTAGTCATGTCATGTTGAAGTAGGAGAACTGGCACATGTACAGTTGTTCTGTTTTTGGTTGTCTTCCTGCCAGATTGCTTTTGCTTGTGCCTACTTCTCTCAGCGTGTAGATATTGTCTTTGTGTCCCTTAGTCCTTTCTTTGTCCTGTCTCATGTCAGTGGAACCTCTGCCACCTCAGCCTTGCCTTGCCAGGTCACTGGAGCTTTTATTATTCTCCTTGATTATTTGATACTTTGTTATTTTACCTTGGATTACATTTTTCCTCAAGGGTGATTTTGTCTTACCTTGGTCACTGATTCACTTATCATGTTTTGGCCTCTTGAAGAGTGATTCTTCTGAGCGGTGCATTTGGGTCCAAACCTTGAACAGTCGTGACTCTGCCCAAACACCCCTATTTCCTGTAGGAATCTGATTAGACATTGACTTTTCTGTCATTTTTCTAAGGTTTTTGGTACTCTGTCCAAACATGTTTGGATGTATACAGTGTCTGAGACTCACAACTGCAATCTGTCAGTCTCCTTCTTAGGTTATCAAGCTTCAATCTGGGAACCTATCAGCTATCGCTTGATGACTTAGCCTCCGGAGGCAACAGTCAATGTTTCGAGGCTTCTCCTGCAGCCAGCGGAAAACAGAAAATGGATATCTACCTTAAGACTGCCTGTTCCGTGCACTGTTTTTTTGTTCAGAGTTGGACTGGCAACTTGAGGCACGAATGGAGTTTGCACTTATTGCTTGACAAATAGGACACGTTGTGTGTAGAGCTAAATAGGGAAAAACTCCCACTGTTAACCTGCATGCAAACAACAACTACTCTGTGATTGATCAATACCATTCAGACTGCGAACAGAATCCGGAATGCTTCCAAACTCGTGTTCCTCGCCAACAGATTCCGCATATCCATATGCTGTTTATCAAATAGTCAAGTCTAAACCGAATTCAGCTGCAACAGACTAGATGCTTGATGAGAAAAAACAAAAAAAGAAAGTGAAAAAGAAGACTATGCAGTGCTGAAAATAGAATCTCAACATGTGGACACATGGATCTGCATAAGGCAGTCTAAATGATGTCCTATCTAAGTCTTTTATCTTACAGTTCACAGCTGAGGTGAAAATTGAAGTGATATTTCAAAAGGGGATATGGAGTCACAGTTGGAAATGGAGAGAAAAAATATGAAATAGATGGTATATAGAGTGCTTAAAAGACAGATGTTGGTAGAGTGGCAGGAGCATTTAAAATCTCTCTCCTGTGCTCATGATTGAACCAACAGCAGCTGCTTGGAAAGGTAATTGGCAGATGGCCCTGGATCCAGATAATAGTCCATGACCAGATAACTTCATCTCATCTTGACCTTTTTAGCATTTTACAAGACTGTCCTTTCCATCCTTAATCCATTGCCGTTCTTCAAATGGATATCGAGTTGTAGACCGTGGCCTCCAGACCTATTACACCGTGTGATGCTGAGTTTGCTGTACTCATACTCATAGCCTCGTGGCTTAGATCAATACTGCTCACAATGAACCTGAGATGGAACGACACAAAGAAAATGGTGAGGCCAAGAAAATTCTGTAATTTGAAATGTATACAGTTGGATCCATATGTCTGGGACCACAGTTACAGGTAGTTTTTTCTCCTGACAAAAGGTAATATTACCATAACAGCTTGAGTGAAAAGTTGAATCTCTCTGAAAGCTGTAGTTACATTTTAAAATAATACGTCAGGCATTTGCTTCCCCCTTTTGCTTTAATGAGGGCAGCCTTTGAGGTGCGTGGACTCTGTTGATCTGATATGGTGTCCGTATAGCTTGGAAGCTGGACAAACTGCTCCGCCCACAATTGTTATTTTATTTTATTTATTTTTTTGTGGTGGAAAGTTGGTCTGGAACTTTTCGGTTGGGAACTGATTTTCCTCTACCAAAGATCTGCTGGGCCAATCAAATCGTTTTCTAGGGCCATATGTTCAAATGACAGGACAGTAATGGCGCATTTCCACTAGCACGGTTCGGCTCGGTACGGCACGGCTCGGCGCGCTATTGCGTGTTTCCACTAGCACGCAGTACCTGGAACCGGGTACATTTTTGGTATCACCTCAGCCCTGGTTCCAAGCGAGCCGAAGCGTTACTAAAACGTGACGTCAGCCGACTGCCTTCCACTGATTGGCCGATGAGTGTCGTCACTGGAAGCGTCATAACCGCGCGACGACCGCCTAGAATGTAAATAAAAACAAGACGCGAGACAAGACACCACTTTTTACTGCTTTTTGACTTGGAACGAGATGGCTTCTCAGAAAAAATCCGCTCCTTGGTCGGTGGAGGAGGTCCAGACGTTCCTGACTCTGGTTGCCGAAGAACGGATTCAGAGGGAGGTCTTCCGGATTTGTACGTTGCTCGGCGCCGTGTAAATGACGTCACAGCGGTTTCGCGCAGCCGTGTTATGACGACCCCGCCCACGTCGAGGAGGCACCAGTTGTAACAGCCACGTAGTCATCCACATCATTTGAGCACCATGGAGTTGAATTTGTTCAGAACAAAATGCCTATGATTGGTTGTAGGACAAATACACCCCATAATGAAACCTAAGTGGAGCGTTACCAGACTTGGGTTATGTTATCCCTGAAAATTGTTTCGAAGAGTTTCCTGTGGTGTCAAGAATCTTTGTCTTTTGCAGTCTTCAAGTGCTCCATAAACATTCAGCCAACTGTGGAAGAAAGTCCACGAGAGTCAGCTTTCCTTGGCCTTTGAGTAGTCCTTGGGCTCATTGTACTGCCACAGTGAAGAATCCATCTCAACAAATATGAAACCAAAGATGAAACAAGTAAATGACCTGGAATTAGCACCAAATTGCAATAACATGCGACTATGCCTTTCCAGCCAGTGTGAGGCGACAGGTTCAAGTATGACAACTATCATTATCTGTTTAAAAAAAACAGGTGAATTCCTAAACAAACAGCAATTCATGGTGCAGGAATTCAAGGGAATTAAATAGGAATGTCCCGAAATTTTGTTAAAGTGAGTCAAAACGAAGCACTTGCAGCAGTTTATCCCGGCCAAACAGATCGTTAGTCCACTCAGGGGGATGCCAAAAATTTCCGAGGCAGGGATAGACCGTATTTATTGATGCCAGTTGGAGCATTCCATTAAATCGTGAAGCCAGCGGAACTGGAACACTCAACAGCTGACAACCTTAATGTGCTCCAGTTAAAATATCATCGTTATTACAGCCATCTGTAGGTTGAAATTGTATGCATGTTGTTAGAGGCTTTAATAACTTTTACTCGTAGAATGCTTTTTAACAGAATGCAACACTCGTTCTGTTAAAAATAATGAAAAATACTTTCCACTTTGGAAATAAGTGGATTGATTTGAGCACATGTTATCACTCTATTCTCACCCTTCCCACCTCAAGTACCATCTGATTTAACAATGCAACTAATTGATTGTTATTTTCATCTAAGCTGCGGGAAAAAGGGAACAAATAGGACTATGAAAAATAATTAAACTTTTATTTCTAATATGATGAACAACTTTATGGTGTCTCCGTTTCTATTTTTTTTTTTTCTGCCGGAGACAAAATGCTCTGAGAGCAAACAGATCTCTTTTGCGACTGTACAAAGTGGGGGTAGACCACATCGTTCTTCTCCTCCCCTACTTTTTGAAGTGGAATTAATGAAATTATTTCACTTTGTCAATGCGGCAATAAGATTTGTATTGACAAGACCTCTCAGCCCGGAGTAGCAGTGCCCGGCCTCCTATTCAAAAATCAATACCTGGCAGTGAGATAATCACCAAGCTACAGGGTGCAGCCAAAAAACTGAGAGGTGGGAGCTCTCCTCGCTGTGGCTAGGAGCTGGTCCCATGTGTGCATGTTAAGCTTTGAATTATAAAATGAATCATACAAATTAAATATAACCAAAAGACATTTTTAGGGAATCTTTTTTATTTATTTTATTTATTTTTTTTGGACTATCACTCTTTCTTGTGGCATGCCCTGCTACAACAAGTGCAATAATATTTGCACTTTGGTGTAGATGCATTGCACTGCACCATACTACATGGATGGTTGCTCATGTAGTAATTGTCTTAGCTGCAGTTAATACAGGTTTCACATCATATTTCCCACCCTGATCATCTTTCCCTAACCTCAAAGGTTTATTTGTCATTAGTCATGGAGGTCAAATGAGCTATTTCTTACATCAGGTTTTTGCAAATAAATTACCAGCTTTGTCATTTAGTTCTGCAGAAATGGTCTTTGAGCCATTGAAACTATTACACTGAGACTTTAATGAAAATGTAAAGGGAGCTCCAGAGAGAATTCAGACGATAACTTGGCAGCAGTTCAGTAAGGAAGTCTATGTTAATGCGGGTTTACATTCCCTCAGAGAAACTGTTGCCTTGTATGGACTAGAATGTGCAATGTGTCAAGCTAAACTGGCATTTTAAAATCCGTAACATTTTGCTGTAATAAAGTCAGCATTAGCGATTCACAGTTCTGTTTTTGAAGTCCTTCATGCTAACCCTGCAGAGATGGTAAAAGTATTCACATTCTGTACTTCAGTAAAAGTATGGATACTTGAGAAAATTAGCTGAATCAGTACTTTCTTTGACCAGAGTATTTTGCACAAGCAAAGACTCTGAAATGTACTTAGTAAAAAGTAAAAATGATTTTGCCATTAATCAAACCATTCATCCGTTGATATATTTGCAAAACGAAAAAGGTTCTAGCAGAATAATCTAGACTGCACTGACCAGAGGTCCTGCATGAGCATCTGGGTCAATTTTAATAATAAATTGAGGTTGATTGGGTTGTTGTTTTTAAAGAACAAGCTAGCTAGTGTTAGCTATAAACTATCAAAACTATGTATTCCCAAAGCATTGCTAACGTTGTAAACTAGCTTCCAAAATCCTCAAAAAGCTAATGATAGCAACAGAAAGGTCCGATTAGACCAGTAGTTCTCAAATAGAGGCGTCAGGTACTTCAGTATTACTGTCTTTATTGAAGCTTGAATGATAAACCAGCCTCCGGTCACTAGGTGGCAGCAGAGCTAAAATTAATCAACAGGCAGCCTTTTCAACACAGTAGAAGAAGAACACAGGAACACCGGTGTAGAGAGCTGATGGAGGGTATCAGAGGTATTTTTATTTATAACTGTGGGCATGTGTTTTTCCAATATAAGGAGTAGAAAGTACAGATATTTGTGTACAAATATAGAGAGAAAAAGTAAAAAGTTGCCAGAAAAATAAATACTCAAGTTAAGTACAGATACCTGAAAATCTACTGAAGTACAGTACCAAAGTATTTGCACTTCATTACAGCCCACCTCTGTAACCCTGTGTGTATTTTCTACTCAACTACCATTGAGACACCAGCTCCATAAGCAACATTTATACAAATACAGCTATTGTGTTACAGAACAACTCAAGGCAGGCTAATAATGGCGTGTCCAGGTCTTCAAGCTTGCTTCCCCCCAAAACATTTCCTTAGATGAACGATTCTTGTGCACCGCTTTAGAGGAGCAGTGTGTAGCACCTGGCTAAGGTGAGGGCTGGCTCAGGATTTATAGTAGAATACCTATAACCTCAAGGTGAACTAGCTAGTAATGACACTATCTTCATGCTCAACAGTCTCTCCCTCATCTTCACATCTCCTATAAAACCAGAATCAAGGATCCTGCCAGCTCCTGACACTATTTCCCGGAGACATTTTCCATCTGAATAAGGCCTGCTCTCTCTTTTTTTTTTGTTTTTGTTCCAGCGATGTCCCCTATTCACACCGAAGAGCCTGTGATGTTGAGGAATCATTCGAGGAGTCTTTCAGATGTCGCTTACAGATGCCTTTAAATCTCTGAGGGGAGAAGCGAGCCTGGAGCATTTGGGATGCAATGAGGTTGAGTTATTGGTAAGACGGAATCACATAAAGTGGACAGATGACTGGTCATCAAAGCGGTGCTGAAAGATAAAGAGGCACATAAAATAGATTTTGTGGATTACAGGACACAAGCTTTAAACTTGTTTGTAAAGTTGTGTGTCTGTGTGCTTGCAGTGATATATTGTAGAGTTTAAATGTGGGGAAGCTATTGTATTGTGCAACAGTAAGAAGGTGCGGATCGTCTCGTTTCTTACTTTTGCTGTGAGACATTTGCTCAGCTTCATAAGCGCTATCTGCAAAATAAAATTCTCTGAGAAATCTTTCTCAGACCCACAATGTTTTCAAGACACTTAAGTATGTATTTATGTTATTGCATTTTTGTATATGCATTAATATACATGGTCCAGGAATATACAAAATACTGAATATTAACTCAACAGTTTACTGATGTTGCCTCTCTGGCAGCTAACCTAAGCAAACAGTGGCTGTGAGTCATTGTGTATGGCCCAGATTCCTAGAATATGAGTCCCTCCCATTCATTCATGATTCCTTGCCTGCCCCTCTGTCCGATCGCTTGATCTTCCCCACCTACTAACTCACCAGTTCTCAACTGGCTTATTAGCTAGTACATACATGCAGCCTCCGCCTGACTATAGCTTTTGAATTGATTTCGACCTTCGTATCCTTGCCCAGCCATCTTGGTATTATTTGCCTCCCTGCCCAGTACAGAACCTTCAAATAACTTTTGAGGAAACTTGAACTGCAGCTTATCTGAATGTCTGCACTGTGCTTTTGGCTCTGTCTATCTCTGAGCTGTAGTGAAAAGGCGTTTGCTGTGCTAAAATGTGGTTGTGAATGATAAAGCAAGGAAAATCACTCATAATGTTAAAACCGTGAATGTCCTCCTCCTGACCCCTGGAACGTAAGCAATACCAGGACTCAAGCTCTAGTGATAACGTCTTTATGCCATCATAGAATTCAAATTAATAATTTCCATTACCTATGTTCTTTCTGTAAAGAGGCAAAGGAATCAACGCCACAACTGAATAAGAGCAAGTCAAGTCTGTGAAGGTTCTCAGTCATCCAGGTCACGGTATATCCAACTCATACTTGTAGCTTCTCCATGATGTTTCATCCAGGTAGTTTCTTCAATTCTAAAACTGATGGCAAGCTGAGGCTTAAATAGAAACAGCTGTGGGTGTTGCCCATCAGAAAACTAAGAAAACTGTTTATCAAAAGACAGGCGGGATCAAATCTGTTTTCTAAATACAATGAAGAAGCTACTTCAGTGAAACGTCTTCTAGAAACTCTACAAGTCCAGTTGCCCAGCTTGTACTGTATATTGGATGGGAATTTTGAGGCTTAGCTGGGGGCAATAGGTCAATGCAGTGCAGTCTAACAAAGATCTTAAGTCGCATAATCCTCATCAGAGAAAATTCTATAATACAGTAGTTAGACTTGGAGGAAATGAGTTTCCAATTCATTGATCAGTTTTTGTAAAATTAAGATAAAGTCCTCTCTTCGCCGTAGACACCGCTCTTACTGGCCGTTAGCCCTGTCAAAGACCGAGATAAAGGGACTCCTCCGTTCTCAACATGTCCAATTTGCAATTAACTGAGCTGATAAGTCTAACCCATAAAGCGTAGGCATGCATGAGTGCCAGAATCGCTAGTTTGCTTAAGAGACTGATCTTTGTATGTTTGTGTGTCAGTCTGATTGTGGCACAGCGATTCATATTTCATCAAGCATGTGTATCTGACACGGTCATGTTGGGTGGCACGCAACAAAAAGCAGAACTGACAAAGGCTGCTATAAAGATGAGGCTTAATGCATTTATGGAATGAAAACTAACTAATCAGCTTCAGGAGAACACTTATTGGAGCATTGGAAACTAATCAAAGTGAAGAATGAGGCTATTCAAGTCCGGGAACAAAGCATTTATTTTCAGAGAGAGGACAAAAGAAGACACATTAAAGAATTAAGACTTTCACCAATAACAGCCGCACCCTCTCCCCATGCACACCCTCTTCTATCTTATTTACAGCTGAGCTCACAAAAGTGTTGTCAGTCTACTACCATTTACTTTATGAAACATTAAACACATTGACAAGCCTCTCAATGCAGAACATAGCTGTGGATTTTACTATCTGTAACATTTCACCAGGGTGTGAATATTTATGACTGAATCAACCTGACAAGACAAACACTTCCAATTTAAACCTCAGATGCACGCTAAAATGCACAAAGTGGATTGCGCCCTTACTGCTGGTGTTACTGTGGGAAAAAAAAGACACACACTTTTGGTTTGTATTCTTTTAATCAGGACATATAGACTGGTAAATCTAACATAAATATTCTGTCCTGTGACACAGATTATTTTTTCTGACATCCACCACATTAAATGAATCATTTCTCAAACAACAGAGATCTGGCATTAACGCCAGACAGCGTTTCCATATTTTGTGGCCATGCCTCCAAGGAAAAGGAAGGAAAATCTCTGAAATTAGAACTGTAAGAAATCACATTTTCATAGTCAGCGAAGCATCAGCAAAGAGACATACAAATATACCTTTGTGTGCTTATATTTGAACTGGGGAGTTGTCAATCCTTGCCCTCACATATTTGTGGTCAAATCAATTTTACGTGGCTCAGTGGCTCAATATCCAGCGTCGGAAAGGTGCTGAAGTACCTCAGAACTTTAGAATGGGGCTAAGTTAAGGTTAATACCAAACACAGTTATGGACAGAAGATTGCAATTTAACAACAAGACTATAAGCTGTCCAAAATAATGCTGTTATCTAGACTGCTGGAAGCTAACACGATATCATCAAAGCACCTTAAATATCCCCTGTAATTTTAAATCCTGCACTCTTTTTTGAAGCTTGGTTTGCTTTTAAACTATTGTAATCGGTACTCGCTCAAATAACAGGTATTTAAATAATTATTAAAATATGCAGGATCAAAGCAAAAGCTACACAATTATATTAAATGCACTTAAATTCCAGTCGGAGGCTTAGTGCAGCACCGCTTCCTCTCTCTCATACCGCAAACAACCCTGAGAGACATGTTTTATATTTGCACTCATTCAATTGAATCCCATTATGAATAAAAGCTACTGCGCTGACTACCTCTGAATGAACCAGAAAGATTCTAAAATGTCCTGTCAGCCTCTGTAATCCATTTTCCTTTTGCCATGGAGAGTCCCTGATTGTGATCCCCGAGCTGTCCAGTGACAGTGGTAATAAATGGTCTTTTTATATGCCGGATCTTTAATGTGCTTATAACACCCCCTCCGCCCAAGATCGAATTCTGAACGCGAGTGCAAATATTGGCCACTGCTGCCAACAGAACAAACATAAAAAAATAAATAAAAAAAATCTGAGTGATTTGATAAAAGCAAGATAGGGGAAGGTGATGAGAGGAGGATTTCATTAAATGAGGCGCATTTTTCACCCAAATGGAGAAGGAACAACGCTCCTGTTCTTATCGTCAAATGACATCTAAAGAAAGCTTTTTGGGCTTCTGCGACTGATTTGCTGTGTGCGTTTCTCCTCCATTTCTAAACACTGTTGACACTTTGCACAGCTCCTCGAATGACGATAAGAGGCAAACAATTACAATCCCTGTACTTTCCCCGCCGGCACACATGAAATCAATTTCTCTAGTATCTATACACAAACTTACAGCTCAATCGAAGATGTATGAGTTATGTGAGGGCTCTGCTGAATAAAATGGTCACATTTGGATGCGTGGATTGTTTGCCTTTTGATAAGAGAGAAATTAGAAAGGAGGTGGAGGAGAAAGTGAAAGGTGTGTGTGTGTGTGTGTGTGTTGCGTCTGCACGGCATTGCTGTAGCAGAGCAGAGTGACAATGAAGGGGAGAAAAAGAAAACACGATTGAGGGGGACATTTTGTCAGCCATAGACGTGAGCTGGTGCCTGGATTTTGTGTGTGTATGTGCCTATAGGATTTACCAAACACTGAGTCACCCTGCAGCTGTTCTCTATGTTCACAAAGAACCGGATCTATTGACCGGCTCCTACAAAGGGAACCAAGACGCAGTTGCAAGCTGTTCTTTTTTTCTTTTTCTTTTTTTACTTTTGCTGTTTCACACAGATGCACACAAAGGCTCACAAAGATGGAGCTGGTATAGTAGTGAGCATGACAGTGGACATCAGTGGACAGGTGCAAAGGTGTTTACCAAACAAAGCATCTGTCTGTCTAGATAGAGTCAGATATCCCACCAAGAGAATATGAATTGGTGAATCTTACCCTAACACGGTACTTCTTAAAAACAAATAAATGATAAAGTGAGCCAGTCTTTGGAATGGCTCTATGAAAGGAAAAGACCCACAATAACGGCTCACTTCAAAGAGCCGTAAATCCCATCTTTGCTTCTTTACTGTCATTAAAGCAGCCACCGCCGCTGCCATGCTTGTTGACAGGGCTGCAAGTGTCCATGTTGTTGCTGATAGGTGTGTTCAGAGGTGGGAAGTAATGAAGTATAAATACAAATACAGGCTCGTTTTTTTTAACCTCCACGAATGACAAGACGTTCTTCTTCTACTACTACTGTTTTGAACAGGCAGCCTGTTGATCAGTTTGAGCTCTGCTGCCACCTAGTGACTGGAGGTTTGTTTATCATTCAAGCATCAACAGAGACATTAATACTGAAAGTCCACCTGACCCCACTATTTGAGAACTACTGTGGAAACTAATTGGAACTAATGTTGCTATCATTAGCTTTTTGAGGATTTTTTGGAAGCTAGTTTACAACGTTAGCAATGCTATGGGAACACACCATTTTGATAGTTTATAGCTAATACTAGCTAGTGGTTTAAAAACAACCCAGTAACCCTTAGTTTATTACTAAAAATGATCCAGACGCTCATGCAGGACATCTGGTCAGTTAAGTCTCGATCATTTTACAAAATTATCAACGGATGAATTGTTTCATTAATGGCAAAATCATTTTTACTTTTTACTTAAGTACATTTCAGAGCCTGTATGTTCTTACTTTTACTTGAGTAAAGTTGAATCAGTACTTTTACTTTTACCAGAGTATTTTTTACACAGTTATCCACACCTTTACTTAAGTACAGAATGTTAATACTTTTGCCATCTCTGGGTGTGTGTGTGTGTGTGTGTGGGCTATGCCACTTTTAGACCTGTTATGGTTTAAATGCAGATGATGCTAGGGGTCGGTATGTCTACTTGTGCAGAGAAATGAGTTAGCAAGTTTGGTTTGGTTTGTTAGGTTTTAGCTAAAATGATTAGGCTACAAAATGATGCATTAACAATGCCTAGACCATACCAGCTACTAATTTTTCCCCTGCATCCCATATTATCGTGGAGTCAGATATTTTTTTTTTTAACTGCTTTTTAATAGAATCACTTGACGTGATGTTGTGCCTGAAATTTGGAGCAATGTTCCCTACTGACCAAGCTGCATGTCTCATGGCCTGGCTTGTAAGCCATGACAAAAAACAGAGAAGCGCACTTTAACCTAAAGGTTAACTGATTTATTTAAACAAACCAAAAATCAACCCATAAGAATTAATGAAGTTTAAGTGTGAGTATCAGTCTGTTGATGGGTGCATGATAGTGTATGTGCATTGTTGAGAGGTGTTAACATAAAGCAAACATGCCAAAGTCAACAGAACAAAAACCCATGCCGGAGGAATGCAGGTTGAAGATTGGAGAGAAAGCAAGGAGCGTCAGTGCCAGATCTTATAGGCTCAGGGAGACTGGCCAGGTGCTCCCAATTGCCCAAATTAATACCCGCCCACTGAGGTACCTGCAGAAACAGACAAATGCAACACAAGGGGAAAACACCCTAGTAGCAGGTGGCCGTCACACATGCAAAAATCCCTGCAGTACAGATAGGAAAATATGTTGTAGCGGAAAGTTACTAGTGTTCCCTAAACACCTCACACGCAAGATATTAGTAGAATTTCTAGCTGGGGAGGTGGGATGAGCCCAAACTCAACATTTTAACGCACTTTAGGAATAAAAGCATTCCTCAGGATGACTCAAATATAAAAAACAAAAAGGTCCAGATGTCTTTAAACTGCTGTATTCTAATTTTTAATCTCATACTCATGACAGAAGAATTTACAGTTATGAGAACACATTATTTTCTGCACTGCTTGGGTCCAAACTGACTTTCTGACAGTATAAACGCTGCAACCTTGCACTTGAGTTGAATGAGATGTGTTTAAGGCTTTCAATGATAACACAATGGCAAGGTTTTATAACGGAGGTCTTTTACCGCAGTGGCAATCATTTCTCTATTTTCCATCACGATCAAAAAAAGTAAAATTATGACATTCCTGTTACTTTGTGATATACCGCAAATCCCTTTTTTGATTGGCCACTGTCGTACATTGCATTATTTATATCACGCTGTGTAGCAGCAATTTTTTTTTCTTTCCTGTATAGATTTTCTTGCCATCCAGACACAGATAGGTGATTAAAATGAATGTGCTGGGTGCTTTGCTAAAGTGAGGCTGAACACTGGCTTACTGATTTATACGCTGCACATATTTTGCTCAACGGAGCATCCTCACAACTATAGAACCCTGAGGTCTGTTGTTGTCTTTTTTATTTTCTATTCATTAAGTGTGTGTGTGTGTCAGATTGTTCAGTATAGGCGCCTTTCTAAAGAGAAGTGGACATGTGAACCAATGGTTAATTTAAACGTGTCTGTTGCAGACAAAGGCGTATTTTCTTCTAAATGGCATCAGAATCAAAAGGATTATAGCATGAAAGGGATTAAAGGTCTTTCGCGACAACAAATTAACCACCACAATTGTGGGGAACATAACATTTGTGCTGTGTACCCAAAAACGTTTCATGTGCACGCACGCGCACAGTCGCACACAGGCACATGTGGAGAGCCTCAGTAGTGAAGCACATAGCTGTAGTACAGAGTCAGATAAACAGACTGGTTTCCTTTCAGAGGACAGATGGCCATCAGAAACACACACTCCCCTAAAAGTCAGTCCAACCCGGCTCATATTTGAATCAATCTCAATATTGGTGAGTGAGCCCACTTCTCAGGACATGGCATTTTGGTTAATTCAGTGCTACAGTAACACATCATGGTTATGATATATTCCCCCAAAACAGGACTGAGATCAGGTTAGCTGCACCATTCATGTTAAATAAGGTGTGTACAATGCAACTACTGTTCACATTGTGGTACAGACTACAAATTGTGTTAATACTATACTATAAATGATAAGAAATATTGGAGCATAATTTCACACACATCTTTCTATAAGTAAAAAAGCTTAGTCACATTGTATATATGGGATTTTATTGGGAATACGTGCAAGGACATTTCAAGCTTGAGTGAACAGAGCTTGGAGCCATTCACTCGGTGTGTTAAAATCCAACTAGACAAGTGTACATGGCCTTGCTTCTTTACCTCAATCCCTTTCTCTCTTCATCCCTGAGCATCTGTTTGCATCCTCTCTCCCAAGCTTCCTGTCTCTTCTTCTATCCCTTTATTTTCTTGTTCCGTTCCCTGGTTACCATGTGGGCACAGTGTGAGATGGGTTTGTTTGTCTCCTTTGGCAATATGTTTCCCAGACGAAGAAGGAAGGAGACTGGAGACCGGCACTTGCAACGCAGCATGTGCACATCTACAAATACATGCGTCAGTGCTTGTGTGCGAACGCTCGCTCACGCACACATGTGCTGTTGAGAGTGCGTTGGGTGATAGCGACGCCTGGAGATTCTGGGAAAAGATTGATGTGAAAATATCAGGTTTGGAACATGCTAATCTTGTGTTCGTGGAACTGGAGCAAAAATGAATAGAGAAGAGGAAACTATTGGCAGCCTTACATGTGACGTGCATAAACAAGTTAAATACACTGGCTAGCCAAAAAAAAAAAAAAAAACACCACCTGGATTTAACTAAGCAAATAGTAATTACTGCATGGGTAATTATCTTTCAGCTGGCAACACGTTATTTAACCCCAACTGATGCAACATCCATGTCAAAAAACTCAAGGGATTGGGACTGAACCACTGTGTAGCCTTAAGAAATCAGTGAGGCTAACTGAAAAAAAGCAACATTATGTGTCCAAAGAATGAGGTCAGCTGACTACCTGAATATACTGAATGAGCAGGTTATTCCATCAATGGATTTTTTTCTTCCCTGATGACATGGGCATATTCCAGGATGACAATGTCAGGATTCATGGGGTTAAAATTGTGAAAGAGTGGTTAAGGGAGCATCATTCTCACACATAGATTGGCCACCACAGAGTCCAGACCTTAACCCATTGAGGATGTTCTGGAGAACGCTTTGTGCAGTGGTCAGACTCTCCCATCACCAATACAAGATCTTGGTGAAAATGAATGCAACACTGGATGGAAATAAATCTGGTGATGCTGGAGAAGCTTAGGCGGTCCAATGACATATTAAAGTGTGTAAACTTTTGGTTTTGGTATTGTCTTTTATTGTCTTTTTTTTGGCCAGGCAGTGTTTATCCTGTAATATGACACATGTGATGTGTGCACATACAAACATTTGTTACACACTGCAAGAAAGAAGCAGCGCTGTCTTCACAGAGAGAACAGTCCTGCACTGGAACCCTATGGCCAGCTGGGGCCTTTTTGTGCAGAGGTTGCATGTTCTACCTGCACCTGTGTGGATTTTCTCCATGTTCTCCAGCTTTCTGACACATTCAAAAGTTGGTGATTTTAAATTGTCAGATGCAAGTGTGAACAGTTGAAACTTGGTTCAAACCCTGAATTACAATTCCATAGAACAAGTGTATTAGAGAAAAACTATGCATATGATAAGTGGAGCTTTACAGACTCAAACTGCAGTATTTACAAATGACTTTCTCCATAGGTCTGATGTGTGAAAGTATGATTGATATTAGAAACTTCACTGCCAAGCATGGAGCTGCTGTTAACCAGAGTATCAAGGTAGGTATTATGTATCATAATCTTTTATTAAGTAGGCACAATGTGAGTGTCTAGACACACTTACACAATATGATATGACTGTATTCCATGAGTCACAGGCCTCCTTTACTTAAATGCAAATGCACATAAACGGTTTGTCTTAGTGGACCAGATGAGGCTCTTGTGAATATGATGGTGAAAGACTTGCAGCCTTTTTCCTTCATGGATGACTGTGGCTTCAAGGAGTTTGTGGCATTGCTTGATCCCACGTGCACTCCTCCATCCAGATGGGCTCTAAAGAACATGAGATACAAGGAGGTCATTCAGTGGGTAGAGGCTCAGAGCCTCACTGTGGATATGTGGGCCTCCATTAATATGGACGCATATCTAGCAGTGACCTGCCATTATGTGGAACTCTCTGTGAAGCTGGCCACAGTGCTTTTGGGAGCCTGCTGCCTTTCCCTGCTGCAATAAGGTCTTTCATGGAGGAACGGGGCATTGAAGGCAAAGTGACCTCAACTGTGAAAGATTCAGAAGCTAATATGGTTGCCTCAGTCAGAAGTTTAAATCTAAGACTGTATGTCTTGTCCTTGCTCATTTGCTAAATTTAGTGGAGAAGAAGTCTCTTGATGCAACTTCTGGCCTAGAATACCTACAAACAATGTAGTCACAGAACTAGCACAACCACAAAAGAGAAGCTCAAAGAAGTGCAGGAGCAGATGAAGCATCCAGTGGTTAAGTTTATTCAGGAGGCGAACACACGCTTGAACAGCATCTTTCTCACGCTGTAACACCTTTCTAAAGAGAGACATTCAGTGGGGGCAGCTCTTTCGATGCCGAGAACAGACGTGAGACCTCTGTCCTCTGAGGACTATGAAACAGCTGCTGCATGCCTGCAATTGCTTGCCCCCTTTTACCAGGCCACAGTACAACTGCCCGAGGAGAAGAGATCTCCGGGTCAGTGGTCATCCCAATGAAAACAAAAGTTTTGATGTTATATTTGTATGAAACAATGGCAAACTAACTAACTGTCACAACTACTGGGACAGAACGTGATGTCAGTGATGCAAAATGAGTTTGGCACTATGGAAAACCAAACAACACTGAACCTTTCAACACTGCTGGATGCTAGATTGAAAACAATTGGACTCAAGTACAATTGTTGTCAGAAAAACAGCTGAAACTCACAATTGATAAGATAAGAACAGTCCTCCACATCAGCTCAACCAGCTACAGCGAGTGTTGAGAGCCCATCATCCCCAGGTACTATTATAAATAGTTAATAGATAAAATGCAGGACAAAATAAGTACAAGTAAAAAGGAAACACATTTAAACCGTTCAGTACTGATGGTCACCGTCATGTTCATCTTCCAGATATTAACTCTGTACATAGATGTACATAACTGATCCACCACTGGAAAGATCAGAAGACCCACTGGCTTGCTGGTTGAACAATCAAAATGTGTACCCTCATCTGTTCTGAAGCTGTGGGCAAAAAAAGAAGCTGGCTCAACCCAAACACTGTTGAAATAATAATGTTAAAAAAAAAAAGCACAGCCAACCTATGCCATTTTTTTCCCAGCACTTTCTCCTCAGTAACACAATACATGCATTCATCAATCTTTATTTGTAAAATGAACATGGTATTCAGTCTTAGTGTGTGTGTGTGTGTGTGTGTGCGTGTGCGTGTCAAAGATTTTCAAAGCAAAGATACTTTAAATCCAAAGGTGATCAAAGCAAAGAAGCTTCAGAACAGCCGTTTCTCCAGGACGGCTCACTGAGGTGTGCGTTAATTAAAAGCCTCCCGTCCACCAACTAGCCTGCCTAATTTGACTGCAGCCTTTTGGTTAAAACGGAGCGAGAGAGGCTGCAGCCGGAGAGGTCACTGTAACCGAAGCATCGAGTAATGAACCCATTTTCGAAACAATTGGCTCGAGTGGTTCAGTGCCTCACAAAAGCTCCGTTCGCCCACTGCTACAAGGGAGCAAGGCTGGATGAAATAATAAAGTTCAGTTTAATGAAGACTTCTGCAGGGCGAGGCAGGGTAAAACAAAAAAACAGAAAAAAAAGGAGACAAAGAACAAAGGAGCACAAGCAAGTAACTGGAAAATGCAGGAAAAACATCCAGGTAAAACGCAGGGTACGAGAAGACACAAACTGACAAGAAACAAATGGAAACGCAGGACTATACACACATGCACTGATTGGGTAAGAAGGGTCAGGTGAAACTAATGAAGAGAGAAGCACGCAGACAAAAGACACGCAGCAAGACACCCGAGTCTACTCACAAGACAAAGACAACGACAGGAAGTAAAAGTAACCTAAAGGAAGTAAAAATAAAACAAAAAATAAAATAAAACTGGAAATACAAATAATCTAACTGGATGACAAAAGGTGCTAAAACAGAATGTCATGTCACAGGTTTAAGGCCTTTTAGGTTGGCTTAATTCTTTCAGAGCAGTTACGCTCCGTGTTCATTCGTATCAGTCCTTAAAATGTGTGCAGAAGTTACCAAATAGGGTTCCTTTCCAGATAAAGAGTTAAAGGGAAGGGACTATTCTTAGTCTTGCATTAAATGTTTAACCAGGTTGTCCCCATCTGAAGTTGTTGAAGTGCGAGAAGATTTTAAAGGAGCGTTTTAACTTTGCACACGTCTGACCTTTCCTCACAGGGCTGTTGTGATTTATCCAGAAAGAAAGTAAAAAAGAGAAAAAAAAAACATTCTTGGGTTTGTGTTTGATTTAACATTTGGTAAATGCATTAGACATCCCATCTATCTCATTTTCCAAAATGCCATTTATTTCGGTTGTTGGTGGCAGCGGATGACTGACGGAGGGCAAATCTCCATCAAGAGTGAAAGTAAGTCAAACAACTAAACGAAAAAAAAAAGAAAAGAAAGAAAAACAGATAAGCCTGTCAGGTATATATTAGAATTACCAGCAGCGCATTGTAAACACATTCACATTTGTGTGTTTTGATTCAGTGCGGACCACAGACAGTAAACACAAGAATTAACAACTCACTCACTCCTGCATTCAGAGCATCTCCAGCCTGTTATTCAAAAACATATAATATAATGCCATTTCTATGGATGTATGACTTAATGCATTTTGATGTTTTAAATTGGTACCTGCAGTTGTAACTGAAGGCATGATGGCTGGAAAGGTGTCTATCTCCACATTACTTTTATGAGACTGTAATGAGAGAATTTGGGGGCAGTCAGATGGGACTTCCAGCAGTTCTGCATCCTTTGTGATGGTGAGCCGTCATGAAGAAATAATGACAAGAGCGCTTTTGATCAACTGAAGCCAGAGCTTCCTCTGTGAAATCAAAAGAACTGTCATTAATGTTCTATAGCGGGGCTTTGTGCTCATGTGGAGATGCATGCAGTGCTTTGAGAGTCAACAGGATGGATGCTGTGAAGACATCACAACCATCCTAATCTTTATCTAAACCACAGGCTTAAACCTAAACATCCTGTGTGGTCATCATTTTTTTTCCTCCAATTTTACTGACAACTCTGAACCACAATCTTCATCCAGACCACATCTTCATCGATTCAGGCTTCGTTCGTCTTTCCAAACACAGACAGCTAGTTATTTTGCTACCTCCATGTTTCTGTCCCTCCTGGAAACTCGCCACATCTGAGGCCTCATGTACAAAGACACGCTCAGATCCAAAGTGGCACACGTTCAGATCCAGAAGCAATTTCCTTTGTACACCCTAATCAATGTGGAATTGAGCGCACATGTTGTACCTGACCCCTCCCTATCCATGCCCCTTTTAAATATGCAGATTATATTTAAATTGACCCAACACCTGAGATTTCCCTCTCTGCACGATCAGAAAATGAAAACATAAGAATGAGAAAGACAGGAAAATAGAAGAACTTCACAGAAAGCAAACTGGAGACACTTCTCTACAGGCAAAAATGTCCTGTTTGCCAGCTGTCCTCCATCTGGAAGTGAGTGGGAGAGCGCGTGTGAAGCCACCGTGCCACAATGTTGGTTAACTGCATTTGCGCATCACATATGATCTGTACATTGATCGAATGAAAATGTTTCATCATGTGATAGCGCTTTTATATAAATGTGTGTGCAGTCGATAGCTCCGATTACATCCGGAGAACCGGCTCTCGCTGCAGATTGCACATCAATGTTGATCTGTTCAGATGCATTGTATGGGAATTTGATATACCTGGCAGACATGCGGCTAACTCTGTCCCATGCGGCTGGCGTGGCTCTGCTCAGGGTTGACCGGCACAGTGTCGATCGGTCAGACTAGTTGTTTTCACATTTCTGACACTTCCCCAGCATCACCTCTAAGTGTCGCCAAAGGATCGACAGCTGTAGAAGTCGGTGTTATGCTAGCCATGAGGTTGGCGTAGGCGCGTACAAGTTTGCAGACGTTTCACTCTTGATATATTTGAACTTTTCTGTGAGCAAGAACCCTTCGTACAGGAGGCCCCTGATGTAATAAAATGTACATAACTGGTTATGTATTACAGTCTTTTTTACGTGGTACGTTGTAATAATTATTCCATGTTTGTTTGAGAGGCAGATTTGCTTAGCTGATATCTTGTTAGTCATGTATAGCCAGATATTGTGTTGTACTACACCTTTTCTGTTTGTTGTCTGCACTTATTTCAGTGATTGTGATCATTATTCTCTTATATTATTTAAACACTTTTATTTGTGGATATTTTGTATTGCAGTTTCACAGTCGAGGTATGTTCTTCAGTAAAGGTCAGAGACAACGCCACACTTCTGGTCTGTAAGTCTTTTCCTGGCATACCTGATTGTTTGGGCTAGCTGAATAGACTTCCCCACGAAGAGGGAGGCCAGTATAGTCATGACAAATAATCTTCAAAATAAATGAGAATTCATTCAAAGATTTTTCATCGAATGTCAGCCGTGTTCGGTTCCATTAAGTGCTGCAGAGCTACTCCTCCTGAGCATGCACAAGTTCATGTACCTGCCAACATTCATGAGTTCTTGTTGTTAAATACCCCCGTGCCTTCTTCCTTTTTTTGACATGAGCAAACGTCTCTTGTGCTGAAAAGTACAGAAATCCAGTGTATAATTCTGAAATGTAGTCTATTTTTATGATTACTAGACACACGTTTAATAACACAAGCATTCATTGCTTTAAAACCTATCCAGGCAAAGATTATAGTTCCAAAAGGTTTCAGCTAAATTTATACCATGGAGTTAAATTGACTGAATTTGCTTATTAATTACTGCACAGACTGCTCATATGCATCCGTTGCTTACACACACACATGCAGTGATTGATTACAGCTTTAATCAACAGATGAGCTGCAGCTGCTTCCCTGGTTTTAGGAGCAAGCAGACAGATGTTAAAGGAGCGATAGGGTATTAGGAGCTGACACTTTCGCCATCCATCTCTCCTAACCTGTTCTTTTATTCTCCTTTACTCCCTACAGTTGCCTCACCTCTATGTAACCTCGCTAATAACGTTCCCTCTATTCAGAAGCAAGGTGATTCTCTTATTTCAACATTTTCCTGTAGGGTGCTCTATCCATGCTCTGCATGAAACATTGCCTCTCTGCTAAGGCAGCTTATTCAGTTTCATTTCAGCACGTTATCTCAGCAAGGCCAAATCTTGCTGTCAGAGCCTGTATTACAGTGAAAATAAACGCTCTCTGCTTCCTCCAAAACGGGAACATTTGATAAGTTACCGAACAAAGTCATTATTAAAATCATTTCTGTATGCTAAACAGCAAAATGCAAAACGTTTGCTTGTCAAAGTCCAGCTGCTCAAAGCGATTTAAGAGACGGCATGTTGGGAATTTTAGCAACTAAATCTGAAAACGTTAAAGAAAGGCAACTGAACGTTTCGCCTCTCATCCGAGTGGCTTCTTTACCTCTGTGGAACTGGTGGGGAGTTGAGGTTTAAATGATCGTTAAGAAACAGTCCGGTTGTCTTTCTCAAATGTTTTTGGATATACCGTGACCTGGATGACTGAGGACCTTCACAGACTTTAGCAACTAAACTGTCATATTAGTTGAAAGAGAGTATGCAGAAAAAGGAGCAAGCTGGAACCTAACTTGTGCCACACCTAGCCTTTGTTTAGCTGTGCCTTAGACACTCAACCATTTTTCTCTTCATTTTAACCAAAATGTGATTCTATATTTGCAGTATTTCAAAACTGCAATAACATTCAAGATTGACAGAATTCACAATTTCAGTAAATTTGCTTTCTCTGGTGAGGACAGTTTGTCATTTGAGCCATGCCTGTGATTAGTATTTCATATTTTCCTCTCCCTGGAAAAATGACAAGCTGTGCATCTTCGCAGTTTTCAGAGTAGATGCCCTGATGTCATTTATTCAAGCCTTCAAGCAAAATGCAATGGATTTTTTAGATTAGTGTGTAAAAATGCATTTGCGTAAATACAGCTGTACACATCAGCTGCCTCAACAGAAAACTCACCAATCTGTTCAGGATTTAAAGTTTGGTTACTTCTACTGAAGCCATCTGTTGCTCTGGCGGTATGTTTTAATGCTTAGATACATTGCCGTCTGTTCTACCTCCAACTTCTGTGGGAGTTTTACACATCTCACTTTCTTCCCTTCCATGAACTACCATGCCTAACCAGTATGTTGTTAACAATCACGATAATTGCGTGGGGCGCAGGTCATAAGCAGCTTATCAAAGACATTCAAACTACAAATGAGGGTTCTGCATAACTCAGATTAAAGTATTTGGCTAATTACAGTATTTTCATGGAGCATTTTAACTTTGTTTTCATTTAAAAATATCAGTTCAAGATCAAAGCCAAATCCTTTTTAAGCAGGAACATACCACGTGGCTTTGAAGGCTTTCTGGAGGCACGTTATGTGCAGTTGCCAGGACAACAAAAGCACTGGTAAGGAACTTAGCGGTGACTGATTGACCATCCTTTCAGGAAATTGGTTCAATCAACAAGAAACCTCTCAGGGCTCCTCTGATCTGTGTTCATCTGCCGTGTACAAGTGTGGATCCTCAGTGTGTTAAAATTTCACACCTCTACACACATTTGAGGCTGGGTGGGCGTGAGTGAAGCCTGTGGGGCCGGCGTGGTACACGCTTTTGTGCTATATATCAGCAGGTCTGTGCCTTTGAGGGCGCTTCTGATTTGCCACCGGCCGTGCATACACGCGTAGATAAATATTATCCAGGTTCATGTTAAGGCAGGAACATTCACGCTGCTCTTTATTGAGCCGCAGTATGTCACCGAGTTTCAATTTTACGAGGAAAAAAAAAACTCAGGGAATTTATATTTCGTCCGGCCTCCCTTCTCTAGCTGTCCGTGTGTCTCTGAGAAATCACAAAGGCAACTGAATTTAGTTTTATCAATGAACACAGACAGTGAGTCCCTCATAAGATGTGAGCTGATTATATCTGTCAGTGACAATGATGCATCTGGAGGTGGGTGTTTGTACGTGTGCCGCTGTACAAACTACCTATTGTAATGCATTGTTTCTGCTCTATTCTCTTGTAAGGTTTTTCGGAGCAATACTTAGGTAAGTGGGTTAAAGTTATTATTGTGTGTTCCACGTGTCCAATCCTGCAGGCACATGAGGATACTCATAAAAAAACTGTCAGTTTTTTCTTACCACCTCTACTAAAAGGCAAAAAAGTCTCTTACACGTCCAGTAAAGTGGAACAGTCCATTATTCAGTGATTTACTTTTTTAGCTGAGGGATGTCCTCCGCCAACCCAGAGAAGTATTTAGGTAGTTTTCTACCGCTCTACTTTCTTCATCAGCAAGTCATTAAAGTTCCCTGTTGCTCAGCAGGTAGTGTGCAGTTTGTTTATCAGATCTTGTTGCTGAAAATGAGCTTTCTGGGAGAGTGCTGAGATTGAACCATGTAGTAAATATGCTATAAAACTAAAAAGGAGAGGCTAAAAGGGTCCCTGGAGTTAGGTGATAAGATGTGAATGCAGTCTGTGTTACTTACTGTTTAGAAGATGCAAGGTGCTCCTTTATACTACTACGTTATTCCTGAAAGTCCTGGAATTCAATCAGACATCCACTTCAGTGATCTGGTTTACAGGTTAGATATGTCACTAATGTTCATTAGTGACATATGAAATGCAGCTGTATTTAAAAATATAAAATAATAATAATAGATGACATTGTTGTTAAGGGCCATAGCTGGCAGCCAGTTCTTACTACACGGCATTGCTTCTGAAATGCTCTTATTCTCTACATTTTGTGCCTAACCTCTAATGACATTTTTAATTTATTTAAACCTTTAAAACTTTGGACCAAATCTCAGTTATATGAAGATGACACAGAATCTTTGCTTCAGTGGTCACATAACTCACCAAATATTTTAATGAAAAATTATTTGATGATCAGGTTCATAATGATACAGTATACTATCACTGTGTATCTAATTCTGGTGAACAGGCTTTGAATTAAGAGCATCATACTTTTCATTTAATGTAAGACATATTTATTATCAATGTGTCAAACTGAAAACATAGTTTTATATTGACTGATTCTGTACTGTTCCAATTAAAGCAGGACAATGTTGACAGAAAATGTCACCAAATCTCTTGAACTTGTGGAGGAAATCATTATTATTATTATTATTATTACATGCAGTCTATTTCCATTTCTGTTTCTGCACCAGTGGAAAGGCCACACTGAGTGCACACGTACGTTACTAAAACAAGCGAACTGGAGAACAAGATGAATGGCTGCAGGCAGCTCAACTGACAATGAAGGGTCAAATGTGGGCTTTCAGGGATTGAGAGTCATTGCTGGTCATATTCAGCTTCAGTGCAGAAGTCTGAACTGCAAAAGAAACATTCCATATGTGTGCGTATGTGTGTCTTTGTGTGTGAAATGCAGTCCTCCTATGCTGGGGCGTTCAGTATGCCTCCTCAGATAAATAGCATTCACTTGGGAAATTCAATCAGTCGATGTTCAAACAGACGATAGAGCAGCTTCATTATTGTCTTTTGTGTTTCAGTTTAATATAACAGACAGAACAAATGCTGTCAGTGCAACACCATGGGCAGTCACTGTTATCTTAGGTGTATGAAAATGGAAGATCTCCTTCCAGCAGGGGTTGCACAAGTTCAGATTTTTAAAGTTGACACCAAGTAGTTGCTGACGAGTAGACAGTAATGTCTTGCAACATTGAAATCTATATTCTTGTCCTGACCATCAATAGCTTTTAATTGTGCTCAGCATGGTGTAAGATAGGATAGTTTAACCAGGTAAAAAAAAAATAATCTCCAAAGTCTTCTCTGTGTACTGCAGCTAAAGGTCTAATAACTTTAGACAATTCACCATCAAATTGTTGATTTGCAGCCTCCTTGTATCTGTTACCTCAGGACATTTGTTGAAGTTGTTCATTGACATCACCGATTTGGACCGATTCTTTGCTAGCGTTAGCCTTTTCAGGTGATGAACTGCTGCTGGTTTGCTGCAGTAACCAACTGGGATTCTCACCTGTGAGGCGTCTATGTTGTTATTAATACGTGATCAGCTTCACGTCACAGCAGTGAAGTCAACAGGCCGACTTGTCGACTAGTCTGCACAACTAAGAAGGAAAGGCTGGTTCGGATTTCCACATAGGATATGGCCATCAGACTGCACTTAGCCTCTAATGCCTTTTGGGTCCAGTTACACATTATTTATCCATTCACACACTTTTCTTTGTGTGTGAATGTCGCATGTGTCTTCCCAAGAGGCATAATGTGGATACATAAAACTGACTTAGACTCTCATTTTTCCACCACAAGCTCCATCACGCTCATTACTCTGCCTCTTCTCTGGTAAGCAGTTGTTTGCCACATTTTTCACTGCACACATACATAAGTGAATTAGTTCTCTGCATTTAATCCAAGCGCACTTGGAACAACAGGCAGCCATGCACGGTGCCCATTATTTTATTTAGGTGCTTAGTCAAGGCAGCCATGGGCATAGAGGCGATCAGTCAATACTTTCAGGTGTCAAAGCTGCTTCTGCAGCCACTGGTGTCTATGCTCTAAAAAGCATAGACACCAGCTTTAAAAGTCAAATATAGAGAAATACTGCAAAATATAGTAGTAGCAAAGAAATTGGAACATGCAATGCTGATTAGCTTCATTAGCTTGAATCCATATGTAGCTAAACATTATGCCCTAAAGATAGAAATAGACATTTTTGATGATGATATAGCAAGACCTTAATTGGACACACATTTCTATTCTTTATTTTTCTCTCTTAAATGGTGTATTTTGCTTTATATTTGAATTGCACTTCAGCCACAGATAGATAATTAGCACCTTGCTTATTCTGAGAGTGAACTGAGTACGATACATTCACACTGTGCCTGTATTCTTATATGTACGTGTAGGTGGATGTTGTGTGTGCATGCGTGTGTGCGTGTTTGTGTGCATCACTATTTTTGGAGCAACAGATTTTTCTAACTTGTTATCACCTCATAGCTCTGGTCGAAAAATCACCATGCAAGGCTGCCATGGCAACTTGTCAAAGCCTCACAAAGGAAAATCTTTGGTTTAAAATGAATGGGATTCTCAAACAAGGTAAAGTTAACAAAAGCAAAGCCATGCTATCAATATGTTTCAACAGCTTGGAGTGCATGCACAAAAAATAGCACCTTTTTAGCACTAAAAATAAAAGTAGGTATGAGGTCTACCACACACTCTTAAAGATTTTCAGCACAGTTGCCAGCCAGTTACTGGGAATAACAGCATGGAACTTTTATTTTCCACCTTAACAGTAGATTACAAAATATTACCAGTTAATTTACACATATTTTCAAGTTACTTAATGCTACATGCAAGTAGCATTTAGTATACATGCAGTTCATCTAAACATTGTACCTTGATAAATTGTTCCTTGGCAGTCTTGCTATAAAGATCCCACATTTTGGAACAGTATATACATTTTTCTTTTTTTCTGTTTGACAGAAATTTGTCATGATATTGTGTTTTTGTGTGACTGAGTTTTGAACATTTTCTGTAGTCCTGTTTGTTTTTCCTTTTGCTTCCTGTTTTATTTTGTAATAATACCTTATCCTGTGTCTTTTAGTTTCACTTCCTGTCTGTCTTTTCTGTCTGTGATTGCTCTCACCTGTCTTACCACCTGTTTGTTTCTACGGTCAGACCTTGCATTAACATCCAACCTGGAAAATCCAATAACTAGGGACCAGCTTTATGCTTTATCTCCACATGCATCCCCAGCCAGCACTTGAGGTCTTTTCTCAGTTTTGCACTTTTTATGTTCAACATCATTTGAGTAGGTTTTTAATGTGACCCAGGACTCAGCCAGTTCTTACTACACTGCATTGCTTTTGAAATGCTCTTATTCTCCACATTTTGTGCCTAACCTATTTTGCCTATAATGACGTTGTTAAAATTTATTTAAACCTTTAAAACTTTGGACTCACTTTTTATGCAAATAGACCAACATCATTTGAGTAGGTTTTTAATGTGACCCAGGACTCATTGTGCGTTCACACTACCATATGAATGCAGATAAACGTGTTCCAATCAACCTCCAAATGTGGTTTGCGATCAGGTCACTTAAATGCGTCCTCAGTGCATCCTCGCTATGTCACACCTGTTGGTCTGTTGCCCAGGACAGATGTTAATACAAACTCTGAACTGCACCTGAGATGAAAAATGTCTGCAAGGAAGCCTTTTCTGATATGTACACCATTGAGACTACAGAAAAAAAAAATATATGCATACTTCTTCATGAATTCTTTGCCATGCAGACCATGGAGACACTGCAGGGAATTTTAGTTACCACATATCAGTTAGTCTGTGATACTGCATTTCTACATGAGCGCTTTTAATAATTTAATTTAATATTATTATTTCCCTGTGTCTGAAGCAAGATTGTTGTTTATGTAAGTGCTGAATTGTGAACAGACAAGAAGCCATTATGTCAGCTTGGGTCTTCTCTCATCTGGCCAAGGTACAAAGCATGACAGATGTCATGCGCCAGCTTAAAGGGCTCAAGCAGGTACTTCACATGATGGAAGAAGACTGGTCTGAGCTGGAGGCGTGCGATAACGCGTGCACTCACACAGCCATTTGCGTCAAACTCACGAATCAATGCATTCAGTCACAAACTCCCAATCTGTTGATGCACACGGCGCTCAAGATACACTCTCCGTGGCTCTGCTAGAATTTTCCAGAGTGATGCCTATATACCACCAAGCTTTTTGATTCGAAGGAGCTCAGATTTCTCCTGACAGATTACTCCTGCTGCTTGTCAGCCAGCGAGAAAGAGAAAGGTCAGCTAACATGGAGTGCGTTATCGCTCAATTCCAACCTCTACACATCGGGCCCTGGACAAAAAGATTCACCCCAAACGATGAAGTGCTTTTATAACAAAAACAAAAAAACATAGCCAGTGTTGTCCATTATACTACATTTGGCATTTTGATAACTAAAGACTAGTACGCTTGTGTCACCTAATTCCCTTGTGTGCATACGATGGATTGAGTGTTGCTGTGTTAACCTTGTCAGTTTTTCTGTGCCATTGTCTGTCTTCCTTTCCTTTCTACATGCAGACCACAGATTGACAGCTGAAACAATTACCTCCATTGTTCTTTTAAGCCTCCGTTACTGATAGACTCTACCTAGAAAGATTTTAATGTTTGCAGTTTCATACTTCATGTGGCTTGTCAGGGGCCTGACGTGACCTCCTGAAAGTGATAGAATTTGATGAAATACTACTCCTGTCCGGGCAGCACAGTGGTGTGGTGGTTAGCGCTGATGCTTCACAGCAAGAAGGTTCCGGCCTTTCTTTGTGGAGTTTGTATATTCTCCCTGTGTCTGCGTGGGTTCTCTCCAGGTACTCCGGCTTCCTCCCACCGTCATCCTCATTAGAGTCATTGGTGATTCTAAATTGGCCGTAGATGTGCATGTGAGTGTGAATGGTTGTCTGTCTCTCTGCGTTAGCCCTGTGATAGACTGAAGACCTGTCCAGGGCCTCTCGCCTGATGTCAACTGCCCCCCCATGGCCCTTTACGGGGCAAGCAGTTACAGAAGATGAATGAACTACTACACATACTATATATATCATATATGTATCCACATATCAACTCTGTACATGTGTTATACATTACCACATTTCACATATCTATGTATCAGTATGTATTACATTTACAAATATTCAGTATTCAAAGAGTTATTGTCACATGCACATTGTAGAAACAAGAGTTCATTTCAGCTGATGTAAAAGGACTACCATTAATGCTGTGTGTAGTTTACATGCATGTGGTAAACCTGACGCCTTTTCCAAGCAATTGATAGAGCTACATTATTCATGGAGGTGTCTCCAGTACAGCCTTTTAATTGCTTGCACAAAAGCCCCCCTGTTTAATTTCAACCATAAGTGTAAACACGCATAACCTGACAAGACGCATGCAGGCACAGGCGTACAAATGCACAAGCTGTACTTAAAGGCCACATATGCTATCACACTCTCCCTCCCTCTTGTTTGTCTGTCTTCCATCCTCTCCACGTCTCTTTATTGAGCACGTAACTCCTTGTAGGTGAAGACATGTTTCAATTTCCTCGCATTTATTTCGATGTTGATTTCCTTCGCACCACTATAATAGGTCAGTTAATCCTTACTGCCAAGGCAAACAATCCAGATGAGATAAACTTTAAAAATAGGTGTGATTTACCATCTTTGACTTAGATGCACTGTAGCTCTGTCTGTATGAAAGCATCAATAATAACGGCAGCTATAAAACATGAACAACACAAGATGCACCTTAATGAAAATAAAGCCCACTTGTTGGAATACATACGAGATATAATATTTTGATTCCAGGCTTTCTAAAGAGTGAAATAGTGTAGCAGGCATCAAGCTGCTACAAGCTGCTTTATTCCAACTACACGGTGATCATCCCTGCTAAGATCCTAATAAGCTCCTTTCTGTTATCCATCCTTTTTAGCACTTCTTCTTCTTCTTCTTTTTGTACCTTGCTTGTCAGGCCTGTGTTTTAGATCACACAAAAGCATTTGGCCGTAGATGGCTACAAGTACATTGCACGTTGTGCTCACATAACAGTGCCAGGCATTTGCACTCCCCAACACAGTCGACATTTTTGCAAAAACATGACTCACAACATCTGCTGAGAGTAGAGAAAGAGAACCCAGTCAAATGAATCTGACATATTATGCTTTTGTATTTGTTTAAATAAAAAATATTATTTGCACACGCATGTGAGGTGCAAAAGTAAGTGTGCCACTATGTTGTAATGGGTAATTCTGTGGCCTATTTTGATATATATATATATATAAAATCAGGGATTTGTCACATTCTACTTCAGAAAAAGACTGCTGTTGCTCATCAGGCTGGAAAATGTTACAAAACCATCTCTAAGGAGTTTGGCATCCACAAATCCACAGTCGGAAAGACTGTGACCAAATGGAGGAGATATAAAACAACTGAATCTTAAGAGAAAGTGGGTCACGCAGCAAGAACACAACCCTAAGAACACAAGTCATTTTACAAAAGAATGGTTCAAGACGAACCAAATAAACGTCTTGGACTGGCCAAGTCAAAGTCCTGACCTTAATTCAAAAGACATGTTGTGGAAGGACCTGAAGCAAGCAGTTTGTGATGAAAACCCACTAACACCTCAGAACCAAAGGAGGAATTTGCTAAAAATCCTCCAAGCCGTTGTAGACGACAGACCAGCAGTTACCAGAAATGTTTAGTTGCATAAAGGGTCACAGCAGAATCAGTGTCAGGGATGAATACAGTTACGGTGACATCATTCTTATCATAAACACAGTTAATCTCTATTGAGATTTTAGGAATCTGCTACACAATAATGTTACAGCAACTGTAGAAAAGTGTGTATCACAACTGTGTAGCAGGTCACCTTAATGCCTAATTCTAGTCAGCCATATTTCTACAACTCATATTACATTGCTGGTAACCATAGCAACGGTACTTGCATCACATGTTGTCTCTGGCTGGTAAAATGCATTTAACTTTAAAAACGAATCATTTCAGCACAACTTTTGAAACAGGGTGCACTTACAATGGGATGATGCACGGGAACATACAGGGATATTAGAGGGGCATGATAAGGTTTGCAGGATTTCATAAAAGACCCCGATATTGATGTATGGCATAGTTCACACGCCCACCAATCGTTTTACAGTCAAGGGTGGCTGAAGTAGCTAGGGTAAAGTAGCCCTTGGGCAGATAGTATAATATTTTCTGCATTACTGTTCAATAAAAATGTGAGGCCTAGGCCTCCTAATTTGACAATGAGAAAGAACAATTAGGTTTTTCATTTGTTTTAGCAACTTGACAAGAGCAACAAATAATTCCCTTTCCTAAATTAAAGCTTTAGCAAAGGACAATTTCTTCAGGCAGAGTGCTCCGTCTAAAGCAGCCCCCTGCTAAATCAAGAAGGTTAAAAGACCCTTGTGTGCATGCTTCTAAAAGGAATACACTTCTACATTTAGCGTCTGTGACTTTAAGCCCGTTATTATACTGTAATGATCAGTGACCTAGGAATAATCTTCACAATGAAGGACACTTTAGTAGAATTCAGCAGAGAGCATCTTAGATGCTCTCTGCTGAAGAAAAGTTTTTCAAGGACTGCAGCAACCATAGCAAATCTGAATCTCCATAGAGAATTATGTAATATTGAATTGAAAATCATTATTAAGTGCAGACAAATTTGAATGAATACAGAAAACAGCTACAGAGTGACATCTGAATGGAATGTTTTTCAGTTTCTTAGATTTTGTTTTTAACAGCAGTTTCCTTCAAACACAACATGTTGGACAAAAAGTACAGGTTTTAAGATTTAAGATTCTTTATTGCCTATTTCTCAATACGTTCACGACATACAGAAAAATCTAAAATATGAAATTGAACAGCTTTGTTGTTTTTGTTTTGACCTGTGGGCACCAGGATTTGCAGATGCTGGATGCGCATCTCTACAGTGGCACCATTTGCAGGCATTATAATTTAATTATCATATACACTCCGCCTCAAAGGCTGCAGTCACCTTGCTGTCAGCATTCTCTGATCAAGAGGAGTGTCAATGGGCTGTTACTGTATATTCACTGCTGAGACTGGACGGGACGAGACTACCCTGTAGAGGGTGTCTAGAGAATCGTGTTATACAATATGGACCTCATATCAAGATCAAACCAACTGGCGAAGGAGCAACTCCAGGCCAAGCGGCAATCTCCAAGGCTGAAAAACAAAGCTAGCCGTTAGCCGAGCTCTGACGTAAGCATCAGTGTAATCAGTGTACCAGAAAATTGTGCACTGACACTCATTGCTTTGAGTGAGTGGGTTCCCTCAGGTTGCTAGTTGTCTGGCTAAGCGTCACCGTTCTTCCCTTATGTTCACTCTTAGAGAGAGAGAGAGCGAGATCATCCAAGTCCTACTCATGTTGACATATCAACACTATTCATATAGACCAGTTGGGGCAGCTGTGGCCCAGTAGGTAGACCAGCTTGCCTGTGTACCAGAGGGTTAGCGACTCAATGGACCACATGGTGCTGTGTTGATGTGTTCTTGCTCCCAGACACTTCTTGCAGGGCCATTCATTCATCCATTCATTCATATTCTGTAACCACTAACCGGCATTCTATCGCAGGGCCAACACTGAGAGACAGACAACCATTCACATACGGCCAATTTAGAATCACCAATTAATCTAATATTTGGGTGGTGGGAGGAAGCTGGAGAGAACATGTATACTCCACACACAAAGGCCAGGGTCAGCCCATAGATTTGAATCCAGAACCTTCTTGCTGTGAGGCATCAGTGCTAACCAGATAGATATCACTCGTAGTATTATTAATTTATTTTGGATATCATAAATGCACAGATACACAGATATGTATAATACCACAGGCATTCCATATGCATAAGTACAAGCAATACGAGTACACTTGTTATTTTATCCTAACATTGTAATCTTAAGTCTGTACTGGCTTCAGAAGTCCCAGTTTACTGGGAGTAAAAAGAGGAAAAAAAGACAACATGGTGTTGATTGTTTTGAAGTGGAATGCCATTTAATACAGTCTGACACCTGCTGAGCAGTCCTGTCACGATGTGTCCTGCTAGACCTGAGCTTTATGGGATTGTCAAAGAAGAAACCGTCTGCACCGAGTGCCAAGAAATGGTGAAATGTGTTAAAATGACATATAGTTTGTGGCTGCGCTTTCCACATGGGTAGAGGTGTGGATGGGCACCACTGAGCTGTGTCATTTCTGATCAGCATTCATACCACCTGAACATATATGCTTGTAGTGTTGCAATATGCAGCAGTGTGTGCTTGCTCTCTCCTGGCGACAGGTGTTGCCTCAGTGTGACAGCGGATTGGGGGATGTTGTTGAGAAGCATTCCTCTGTCTCCTGTTGCTTAATGAATGAATGCAGCAAGGATTTCATAAACTATTCACGAATGCATCGTGTATCATGGCTATACAATCTGACTTGCTGTCATAAACTTAACTGTTAGGCATGTGTGGAGCATTGCATCCAAGTAGAATGAGGGAAATAATGATGTTGAGAATCTTCTTTCTTATTCTACCTGGTGGTGCTGTTAAATTAAAGTTAAGTAATCACCACAGTGACTAGAATGTCTGTACTAATGAATTCAATCTTTCAGTCTACTTGAAACGCGTTTCTCGATGAGGGAAGAACTCAGCTTCCTTGACCAAGGTTTGCCAGTCAGCGTAGCGTACAAGTTTTTCTTCCAGGTTGGTTGTCACTGGACCTGGTCCTGATACTTGTCAGTGTGCTAGTCATAGTAGACATGCAAGATAGAGTAGCATCTGTTGGTATGGACAAAAACTTTCCCACATTCTCAATTCCTGACAGAGAGAGGGACAGGTGACAGCACAGAGAATATAGAGGAAGAGGCTTCTAGTCATTCCTCTAGTGCATCTCAGATTCAAGCCAATGATGGCTTTACCAGGGATCAAACCGTCTTTTAATTGATTTAATGAAGCAACACTTTGAAGCAGATGGGACTGAACCTTCTCAAAGTCTGGCAGAACTGAATAAGAAAATCCAGAAAGGTAAATCGCCAAAAAAATAAATGTGGAGGGATATGGCAGGCCAGCTCTCAGATCATTTTGGCCAGCTTTTTGACCCTGACAAAGTTAACAGAAAGTGGAATACTCTTGTGGATGCTTATAAAAAAAAATTAAGGATAACAACCGTAGCACAGCCGGGGGAACTATGCGTTTCAAATTCTATAATGAAATGGAATCTCTTTTGGGAGGGAATCATGATGTCGAGTTCCCAGTTGTAGGAACATCAGAGGGAATTGAGATTCACAGGCCTGAAGTGGTTAATGAAGGAGCACAGTTAGTTACAGCCAGCCAGTCCAGCCCATGTCCTCAGGGAATCACAGAGAGCACACCTGGGCCGAAGCAGAGACCACAGAAAAACTCACTTATGGAAGTTCTACAAGAGTCAGAGGCTGCAAGAGTCAAAGGAGACAAGAGGAACTGATAAGTGTCTCAGGTCTCTTTTTGGACTCTTTTCTTTAATAATATATTTTATTAACTTTACACAATCAAACAACAAACCAACAAGCACAGATATTGCAGACGTATAAAACGTACGGAAATTATTTCACACACTCAACTTGCATCATGTAGCCTACATATTGTTTAGCAAGATCACCAGGTTGTCGAAAAGTTTGCCAGACATTATAAAAACTAATTGGTACTGCCCTTTAATGCAGCACTGAGGTGTTCTAAACCTTGAATATTTCTCTGTACCACTGGTATTCTTCAGTCCACTGGAACAGAACACATGGCCTTGCTAGAAGTAAAAGTCTACCCATTAGCATCAGCTGCCTTGTAGATAAAGAGATCTGCCCCAGAGGTAAATTCAGCAGGAACAAGACTGGTTCTGATTTTATTGTTTTGTGAAAAATTGAACTAAGTTCCTGAGAAATATTTTTACAATACATGGATATTAAGGGACATTGCCAAATACAATGGCAGCGGGTCCCTGCATCTTTTTTTACACTTCCAACAGAGGGGAGAGGTTTGAGGGTTAATTTTGTTTAGAAAATGAGGAAATGTGTGCTGCAATCTCTGTAATATTCTGCACTGACTCAAATTCAAATGCATCTGACCACATATCGGCATCAGGTTCAACCTCCAAATTGTTTTCCCACTACTCCCTATTTCTGTTGACACTGGCACAATTAAAAGAGTTTTTAATAAAAAAGTGAAATTTTCTGTTATTAAAAGTAGATGAAGCTATCACTGGACTCTCTATTGGTTGGTCTGTTGGAAATGTCTAACCTGAAGAAAACCAAAATAGAGGTTGTGTGGTATTTGGTATTTAGTCTGAAGTTGTGTAAATGACATAAAATTACCATTTTCAAATAAATCTTAGTTCCTTTGAGTGCCAGTCATTGAAAATATGTTTACCCACACCGGGAGGAAATGATTTAATATAGGTTGTAATGCTAATGAAAAACCTCTTTGGCCAATATGTTTAGTAATATCACACCAAATCTTAAGTGTGCTAAGCATGATGGGATTATTTCTAACCTCTGCAGGGATTTCACCTTTGTCAATTGAACTGCGGCTGATGGGGGAGAAAGAGGCACAACACCAGCATCCACAGGGGTTTTCCCTTGATGAAGAAAATCTTTGAATCAGCCTGATATTATCCGTGCATGACAAGCCCACTTATAATACAGTTGGGCCTTTGAAACTCTAATGAGAGAATATCTTAGCAGGTCAAGTCTGAGTTGTTTCTGGTGTTCACACTGTTTTTGTTTTTACTTTTGTTTGAACATTTTTACATCTTTACTTAATAGATATTGTTTCTCTAAGTTTAAGTGAACGTGCCTGCTTTAAAGAAATACATAGTTATTGCCCATATATATATATATATATATATATATATATAGTATATTGCTAGGTAAAGTAAAAAGGCACAGTGCCTACATGCATTGTTCTGTTGATAAATGGACATGTCAATTCATATGACTCAGTTACTGTTCAAAGCTTTTATTTAACACAAAAACAGAAAGTAAAGACATATGTTGCAAGGACAGTTATGTCTCCATTGCTAATAGCACAGAAGAGTATGATTAACTATTGGATGTCTTTGTCCTCCACCATTAAATTAACAGTTATTGTCCTCCTTGCGTGGACAACCACCTGGATGGTCTTGACAGATGTCTGCAGGTCCTGTGCACATATTATGTAGCATACACACAGAGTGTGTACACAATGAGCATGATGACTACATCCAGTTTGGTGTTCTGGATGTCCCTCAGTCTCCTCCATTTGCACTTAAGTCTCCCGATCGTTTGCTCTACCTCAGCCAGGCCTCTCCTTATTTTAGAGTTGTGCAGCTGGGCGTCTTGATAAAAGGGTAAGCATGCCCAATATAGACACTGTCCCAGAACAACATGAACCTCCCCATCTTTTCATTCAAGTGTTTAAAAAACTTGAACTTGAACTCAATATTCTTGCATCATGAAGCTTGCCAGGTGCACTCACAAAAATGTCTCGAAATCTTCCAGGTACATCAGCAATCCCTTGGAGAAGTATAGAGTATTTCTCCAAGGGACACACACACACACACACACACACACAGATGATGCCTTCTCTGCCACACTTTGTTTTGAATGCATCAGATGAGGTTGTCTTCTCATAAGCAGTGTACCAACTGATAAATGATGGCACTATAGTGCAAAGGTTTGAAAGCACTCCCGTAATACATCTATGGGCTGATGACTGTTCTGGTTTTGCCATGTACCATAGAAAGAGGACAACCTTCTGCCTCAGTTGAATCTCCAGAGGGCCTCCTGTCTGGTTTTCATTTAGACCATGCTCCTTGAATGAGAAGCTTCACATGGGCATCCTACCATGATGTTAAGATTTATAGACTGCTAAGCCTAATACACATTACAATCACTGTTATGTTTCTTATCTTGAAAGGATAAGTGTAATGCTCCAGTCAATAGTGTTTAAACATTAGCCTCTGCTTACAGGCATATTTATGCAACATAATTTGTTTATCCTCATATAGTGAATAATGGAGAGTGTGCAAAGATGTGTTAGCTTCATGGATTTTAGATGGCTGACTTTTAGCAAGACTGTAAATAAATGAGGCAGTGTACATTAACAAAAGCAAGAAGACAGGATTCCTGGAGGTCAAAATGCCTCTTCAGAAACAAAACAAATATTTTCTTATCGCAGTCGGCCGTGTTTGTTACTATGTTCAACTTTGTTCTCCTGTAACACTTTGAGGTTGCATCTAGTACTATCCAAGTGGGATAAATCCGAAATCCCAGCTTCCTGGAATGCAGCATGAACTCTAAGGAAATCCATTCAATACTTTACTTAAACCTAGAGTGATACCCACTGGGGACTATAAGAGTCTTCTAAAAATTTAGGACCATACATAGAGTGGTGTGAGTGACATGACTACAAATTAACCAGATCATTTAGGGTTGCTAAAAAACATCTTTCACTGATATTTTGAAATATGTTCTCATGCAAACTATGCATAAAATGTTTGCACACTATTGCCATTTTTATATAACTAGCTGATTGAGTTGTGAACTTTCTGATAGACGTGTCGCCACTCATCCTAGTAGCTTCTTCTGTTCTAGAGGACTGATGGGGAGCCCGGGTTTAAACAGGAACAGCTCTTTTTGGGGTATACAATTACCTGGATGACTGAGAATCTTCACAGACAGAACTATGATGAGATATTTTAAAAGCTTTAGCTCATTTTGAAATGCTTGACTCAGACCTTGGGTCACGAAATATTTCCCACTGGACTTCTGATTTCAGTGACACAGTCAAACTGTGTGCAACATGCAAGTACCTTAATTCAAGGTAGTCAGCATGACTCTGGTCATGGAAAAAGGTAGAAATTATGCCACAACCTGCCTGGGGACAAGTAAAAGCCACTTATGATGAATGCATTCCCATCGCTCATAACAGGCCACAAAACCAATTTGAAACCCCCAGCATGGCGACATGATACATCAGGTTAATTTGACGTAACCAATTTAAAGTGTCATTGTGGTGTAGTGATGTATGGCACGTGTCTTGATGCGGTGGGTGAAAACGGTGAAATGCACATGCCGTTTATCTCCCCCTCCTGCTGTGGCCCACCTTGCCCTTTACGCAGCAGGAGGAAACCCCCAGTAAACTGGATGAGCAAAGGTGAGGATAATTTGCGTTTAACAGATGCCGGTTGGATAACTCCAGCACGTTTGACTGAATGTGAATCTAGAATAGCTGTTATTTTGGGCTTTATTGCAAGAAATGTGCTTTGTGGGTGATTTGCACTCAAAAGGTTACCATTGTTCAGACTCCATAACAACATAACAACAAAGATTATGAAAGATTTTGCCAGATATTCACTTGTAAAATAGCACATTAAATGGCCTGTAAATGTTCAGGCCATGAGTGGATTTCGGTGCAGAAAGCAAACAATGTTTGTGACTAATAATCTGTGGCATAATCTACATTTTACACATGAGACATTTGGGGTATAAAAATGGGCAATCAGGCACAGTCATTGAAACTGACATTACACTTCATGTTTATAATATGCTTTAAAAGGACTTGCATATGAAGCTACTGGGGCCTGTACCGACTAGTTGACTTTACTACTGTGCCATGACGCTTTAAGCAGGAAGTCGTCTAGTGACTGAGTGGGTCATTGCAGTAAACTAGCAGCTGTTCATTCAAGTGTGTGGAAATACTACTTTATGCCCATTCTACCGTGACATGCAGAATATGCAAGTCAGTCCTGAAATGCAACAAAAGTACTACTGCAATGCACACTCATCTGAAAAGACATCCGCTAATGCTAGCTGAGGAACCATCCAAATCCTCTCTGCAGCAGTCAGTTAACAACTTCTAGTGCCATTAAATGCTACTGACAGTGCCACTATAGGCTATACATATCTGTCGTGAACAGTACTGATAAGCTCATGTGTTCATGTGTTTTTTACTGAGCGACAGACGCATATTAAAAGTGTCAGACGGCCAACAGCAGCCTATGTTCAAGCTTCAGTAAATATGTGTTCAGGTCAAGAATATAGACTTCATTGTTGCCATTGTTGACACTGTTGACGTCAACTCGACTTTCACCACATATTGGTCGACTTTAAAAAACCCAAAGTTGTTCAACGCCTGGAAGCAACTAGTATTTTAGTCTGATTTTTGTCTCATCTAGAATAATACATATAGAATACATTTATGTCTAACCTTAGTCTTACTACAGTTTTTCCAGAGTCAAGAATTCCTCTCTGCCTAAGAGTCAAGGGTCTTGTTTTAATTAAAGCAAACCTGCAGGTGAAAATTAGTTGTTGATTTAAAAAAATAAATAAATAAATAAATACATTTTATTGACAGGACTAAATTGCAGTGATGACCATTTGACTAACTCTGTGCAGCATTAACCAACCTCATTTACATTTCACTTCAGCTGCAAAAGGACTTAGCCGTTTTGGTAATTACGGGCAAATGTGCTTTTCCATTATGCCGTGTGTTTTCATTTCACGTTAGTGCTCTGCCTTGTTCTTACAGGTCACTCTTTAGTGTAGAGTGTGTGTACGGTGTTCATGGCTTGAAGCTGACTACACTCATCACAAAGCTTACTTCATTTTGTCCGTTTCCTTGTCAACATCATTTCCAAGGCAACTTGTCGACTTAAATGGTGTTAAAATGTGACAGTAACCTAACATTGTTTCCTCTAGACTGCAGTTAAGACTCACACTATACTAAAATTCGAAAACATTAGTGATTCCAAATGTTTATACTACTGATTGGCTTTGGTTTTTTTTATGTGGTTTCTGTCCTATTAGCTACCAAAATCTGTCTTCAAAGGTTTTTCTTTTGTTAATTGAATCTTTGTAAATGATTGATCCGAGTTGACAGTCACACTTCCAGAGATAAAGACTATCATAATGACTGACAGTCACAGAGCAGGCTTTCATTTTGTTTCCACGGATCGACTGTGTTAAGTGTGTTTTTATTTTTCCAACTACATCATACATGGACAGAGAACACAGAGCATGACAGTGATTTAATGACAACATGACTTGAGGAGAGAGAAAGTGAGGTGATCCATAAAGCAAGAAGAATCTCCAAATGGTTACCTTAAAGATAACCCATCTACATGCATACCAGCTTCTCATAATTATTCCTTAGGTTATTACAGTTCCATGAATAGCATTGATTTTAAATGCTCTGTTGAGATGTTTTTTATTTATTTATTTCAAGTTGTAGTGCTGGGGTTGCGATAACTGAGTATTTTCCATCATTGACAGCTTTTAAAACTGAGATGTCATTTTGAAGGATTGCACCCCTGATCACTTGTTTGAGTGACGTTATTAATTGACATTACAGAACGTTTTTCAGTGAGCGATTTCCTGGTTCACAGATTATACTGATGCACACGTCAGAGCTCAGCTAACCATAGACATATATACAATATATGTATATATGTCTATGCAGCTAGTGGCTACCAAAGTTCCTCGAGGAATCAGATGAAAGCATATTGCTGGGACTGGTGGAAGACAATTTTTTATATTCTACCTGATAGAACCCTTGATAAAAGCGGAGTTTTGTGCAAATTCTGCAAAAATAAAAGAGTTTGCATACCACTGAAGCCCTTCAACCCTACAGTGCTATCTGAGAGCTGTTAGTGCTAGCAGTCTGAACAAGATGTGTCGACAGCCCAAACTTCTTCTTTTTTTTTTACCATTTAAAGTCAATACTGTTTTAAAAAAGTACTTAAAGTTAATGAAAAATTAATGAAAGTAAAATGCTATTGATATATCACTATTATGACAGACAACGAAAAAGTCTAGCATAACCTACTGCATACGATAGTTTTGGACAAAATATGATTTTTAAGTGACAGTACGATATTTCTTCATTTCCCATCTGGCAGCACTGTGCAGCTTTAGCTTTATCTGACCTTTGGTGCCTCCCTGGTGTTCTTGTTGTAGCTACTTTGGCGATCTCTGAGTTTTCTTACTGAAACGTAATCACATGTTCACCCCTGTATGAGCCATGTCTTCAGTTTACATTTGATAGCATCTCTTGAAAGTATCCGCAGCCCACTCAGAGCCGGCTCAAGTCAGTGAGGGCAAAATTATGGATATGTAATCTGATATCTGAATAATAATTAATCTCTCCAGTATTGCCAAAGACTTCTATTTTGGAGGAACTATATGAGATAAAGCTTACACTTTTAATGCTGTCTCATTTATGGTAGGCTACCACCTTAAACCTGTTAGTCAGCTGGGGCCCTTCGGTGCTGAGTTTGCGTGGGTTTTCTCCAGGTGCTTCCTTTCACAGACCAAAGGCATGCATGCATGTTAGGTGAGCTGCTGTCTGTCCCTCTGTGTTTGCCCTGTGATGGACTGGTGACCAGCGTTTAACTACCTCTGCCAGCCCCTGCATCATAAACGTGTACCGCTAATGGAGGAACAAGTTGCTTATTTCTCAGCTGAGCTTAACAGCTTTTAAACTCTGAGCTTTTCCTTATGTAAGGACTTTTCAGCCTGTTTGAGATCTGTAAGCATCCTACACACAGAAGGGCAGCAGCAACCAAAATAGCAGGTGACATCAAAACGGAGGAATTGATCCGAAGACTCTAAGGTGTTGCTGCAAAAGTGAAAAGAGGGCAATGCAATTAACTGAAAGGCCACCAAAGATGTCAAGGTGAATCAAGCTCTAATCTTGCACTCCTGTAACAAGTCTAAATCTCTGCATACCTGCCATGCCAGAGTACTTAAAAGCGAACCAAAAAGTTTTCCTGTCCTTCTCAGACACAACCTCCTGATTAGGCAAAATAATCAACAGGCTTTGCTGTCAGTCATTTTAATAATGATTTGTTTCACTACAACGTAGCTGAATAAACGGGTGGATGTTATGTTTCTCAGCAAGAGATCAATATTGGCAGGTGGGAGGCTGTCAACATGTGGTGGAGGATCACAAACAGGAGCTAACTCTCCTACAGAAAGGAGACTAAACACAAGCAATTAATTAAATCAGAGGGAAAAACAGCTCTTAAGTTAAAGCAGCACTGAGTGGGCCCTAACACCCCTATGCACCTCAGAGAACACCGCAGTCAAGGAGTTTCATTATGGGTATGTTGGTGTCAGGTCTGGACAGTTATCGGACGCTGCACAAAAAAGTTACATGTCCCCATATGAAAATACTAACTAGAAGTCATTTTGATGTACAGTATAGCATGTGTGGAAAACACTTTATAATTGTCATGTAAATTTAATGCCGTGTGTCTCAAACTGTAGGAATAACTGTTGCCAGGATTGCTAGCATGAGTCAATATTTACCCATATACAGTATGTGTTATTTGAGAGTTTGGACAGCTCCCTGTTTCACAGTGAAACATTCACCATGCCTCCAGGGTAGCTTGATGGAAAAATCCACAATTTCACAACAACATCAAAGGTCCTAATTCAAATTCAAACCTGGTTTGAGGATGTGGTCATCCTGCTAGTGTAAGTGCATGACAGTATAAAACATGTCATTCCTTGCTGTGAGAGGGTGACGCTGTGACTATCACATTAGCTGGAACATGTCTTCAGCCTGGAACCGTTAACATGAAGTTTTGGGCAGACTGGACCATGCTCGCTTGAGATACAACAATCCTCTTTCATGGAAAAACATCCAAACTGGTCTATTAACCCTGGCAAAAGCGGTAATAGTAAAGACTCTTCTTAAATGATATGCACAAGTCCATGTGTTGCACAGGTCTCACTATGGCCTGCATGTATCCTGGCTCAACCGTCTTCTTACACGCCACCATCATTTCCCTCTTTCCTCCCTTGATCTGTTACCACAGTCAAGCAAACCGACTGTCAGAGACTGAGCCAAACGCAAACTAGAGATTGCAAAATCACAGCACCCAGTTCTCCAAACACAGGGATTTGTTTTGTGCATAGAAATGTGTTTACAACTTCTGCTCAGAGGAGTCACAGCTGCGTTCCAGGGCTTTCTAAATTAGAGGAATTCGACAGCTCTGTGTGCACAGATACTCATCAAACTGAATTGTGATGAAGAATATCAGCGGGGAACAATCGCTTGGTGTTCTTTAACGAGAGACTGAAGCCGCACAGAGGGGTTAAAGTAAAGATATTTATCCTCTCACACTTCTGTCACCTCAGACGAACAGCCAATGTCAGCACCTTCTTCAGCACCGTACAAATTCCCACAAAGACTTTACCACAGGAAAAGGTGATTAATTAAGGCAATTAAGGCAATGACGGTTTCAATTAAGGCAGTTATGAGCTCTGAGTTGAGTAGTGTGGGAAGGGCCTCTGGGCCAGAAAGGTGGCAGAGTGAGAGAATGCGACCAGCTGAAAGTAATGAAAGAACTGAGGAGGGCTACTGGAGGAAAGATAGGGATACAGACAGGGAGGGAGGGAGGGAGAGACAGAGCGAGAAAAACTAAGAAATTAATTACTTCTCAGTTCATCTGTTACCGTCTCCCTGCAGCTGGGGTTGTGCTCATTTTATCAAGAAATAGATTTCTCTCAGCCTTAGTGATGATACGTGTGCTTGTGTGTCTCCACAGGTGCAGATGTTCATATCCACGTGTTTAGGTGTGCAACTTTTTTTCGTATCTTTCCCAACTTTTTAATATATCTGCAATAATATAGCGTCGGACAATAACACAACAAGGCGTGATTAAGTTAATAGTCTGATTAAAGCATGCGGTGGTATAAAGTGACATCTCCCCATAATCATTATGCTTGGATTATTTGAATGTCCGGCCTCTTTCAGGTGGACTGAATAAGATGGAATAAATACATAATATTTATTTTTTCTTACTTATTGAACTGACTCAAGTTAAGGTTGGTAGAAAGCAATATGTTCAAATTATTATTAGTTATGGATGATTTTTGTCAAGATGGGCAGCAGGTAATGGTGGTTAGGACCCAGATGCAGGCCTTAGAGGGGTGAGACAGGAGTAGGAAAAATGGTATTTAAAAAAAAAAAAAAAAAGAAAAGAAAAAGAAAAAGCTGACAAAACCAAAGGCACTGCAGACGAGGCAGGATATCCAAAAACAAAAATCAAAACATTGAAGACTAGAACAAGACATGAAAAACTATGACCAGGAAAGACATGGACATGGCAAAGAAACAGTGTGACATGACAAGGAACAAAGAGGAAGGCAGGGCTAGATATACACACAGGGAACAGAGGGGTGCCGAGACACAGGTGAAACTAATCAGGAGACACAAGGAGAAAGCAATGAGCTAATCAGAAGGAGAAACACAGGGAGCAACACATAACAGGAAATCAACAACTTAACAAAATAAAACAGGAAACAGAAACACTAACATTCATTAATACACCGGATGAGATTCCTTGTGTCAAAATCCCAGGCAAAACACATTTAGAGGCTTGTATGTCCCGCTCAGCAGCAGATGCTAACACAAACCTTGTGAGCTATAAGCTAACCAAATGCTACTGGCTAGCTTAACCTAAAATCTAAGTAAACTAGGTAAATGCTGCTGGCTTGTAGGCCCACAGAGCATCAGAGGATAATTCAAACCTTGTTAAATATGAGCTAACCTAACGCTGCTGGCTTGTATATTCCGCTCAGCAGCTAACCATAGCTACCAAGCAACATGAAGACATCAGGAACCTGGCCTAAACAACAGCAGTATGCAGCATGTCTTTGGGGTTTTCAAGTGGGCACCTCCCTTCACCGATGTTTCGTTAAGTTGTGCCCATGACACCTCAAGAAGGCTTAACAGTGAATTCCAGTGTCCTGGAGATCTGGTCGTAGTCGGGTGCTTGCTATCTCCGTTGGAACAACCAGTTATCCATTTAAATCTGCTCTCATCTCCCACGAAACCATGACTGTAAAAATCCAACAACTTAACAAAATACACTTAGCATGTGATCATGTAAAAAAAAAACACACACACACAGCTGCACGTGCAACGAAAGTCTTTGAAAACAATAAAAAGGAGTATTCGTTTTTTTTTTTCAATACGGTGAAAATGAGAACAGATAAAATGAGTGGTTCACCTTAAAACCATTTTGACTGTCACAAATGAGGCACCAATAATTCTATAGAAATAATGAACATAAGCTGACGTTTGATACCTGTGATAATGCAATTTTTGGGGAAGTTCAGGAATTTGTGACATGTCATAGACCAGACATCGTGCAAAAATAAAGTTCGGAAACATTCTCAACACTAGGTTCTTGCAAACAGTTTTGTCACTGGTCATCGTTTCGAGGGAAAAAATGGATTTCAGGAAATAATCAAACTGAAAATGGAGCAGCAAGTGTAGGCATTTGTTGCTATTTGGTGATCAACGTATCAGAGTTCCGGCAAGCATCTAGGTTATGTGTAGAAAACAACATTTATGAACTGCGTATTCCCTTCACTAACCGGGCTCAGTGCAACTGCTGTGTTCACACCAGCCCAAACGAAAACACCTGAGAGATAAACGTTTCTGGTTTCTGATTAACGCCCTTGGTGTGAAAGCACCTCAAGATGTTAGGTCTAACATTTCTGAGTTCCTGCTTTCTGCACCAAAACTAAAGGAGTAGCAGAAAACTTTGGATTTGAGCTGTGTAAATGGTGTCTAATACATCTCCATAATGTCGCCCTCTGTGCTCTTGTGTGTATATTTAGAAGCTGAGATGTGGCCATTTGGTTTGATATTCCCAAAAAGCACACAAATTCATATATTCAAGAGCTTGGCACTGCATTCACCAGGTTTAATCAAGGCTCCCACTTTGTATAAGGTGCACATAATTGCACTCAGGAAACCCCCACATGCATCAAATTAAAGGCTGGAAGGGGAGTGTTCTTACAGAGCTGTACCAATTCTGCCCCGTGCATGAATACGAGGCTCTGAAGCTATACAAGTAGCTGTGAATGTTACATCTTGGTGAGGATAATTACATTCAACTATGAGTGTGATCGTGTTTAACACAACACAAAAAAGGTAATCTAAATCTCTATGTACTATAGAACATTTGAGAAATTCCATTCCCCCTGTTGTGTTTCACACCTGCTTGATCCACCCAGAATTGTTCCAATCCTACAAATGCAGAGAACTTGTTTTGCTTCTAGTTCAGAAAACTCAGATTGAAGCCAAGGAGTTTTGCGACCAATAGAGTGACGACAAAGCTTTGTCGTCCATTTTTGCAGAGGATGACATTCAGAGGGAATTTCAGACTGCTGGGCTTTTAATATGTCCAGCAGTCATGGACTAATTTGCTTAATCTTCTCGGGGCTTTGGCACCGCTGTGGAAATGCAAATCATGATGTGCTGAAGGAGATTTTTTTTTTTTTTTTTTTTCTCTGAAGTTCCTGGATCTATCAGTGTGTGTATATACACATTCAGACATGCGCTTTCAATTCATGTGACCGACAGACGGGGCGAGGCCGTCACCTAACAGCAGCAGGGCCTTGGTTCTGAATCCAAGGGACAGCTGAGGTCTTTTATTGTTGCCCCTGTGTGTTGGGTGCAGGTGCTCTGGCTTCCTCTAACGGTTCAAAGACGTATAGAGTAGGTGAAGTGAAGACTCTACACTGCCCCAGGTGTGTGTGTTTGTCTGTACATGTTGGCACTGAAGACCGGTGACCTGCCAGGGCTGCAGATTCATCACTATGACCCTCTCCATAAAAAAGAAAGCAGTCTATAATGTATCTAAGTAAATCTTTAACCTATTTCTGTTTGGAAATTTTCCCAGCCAAGGTCATCTAGCAGCCTGTAATTACACAATTTATATATGCCACGGTTGGTTCACTCCAAGAGACTTATGACAACTAATTGACCATTTACAGAAAATAATTACACAGTTAGGTTTGTCTGAAAAGGCCTGGTTGCAGCAATAAAGATTCTGCTGGGAGAACTAACCGCTGCTTTAAAATAATATTTGTTAAATATAACCAAAAGGAAAAAAAAAAATAGTCTATAAGGAGGAAGCAGAGGCTGTGGTGGGAGCTGCAGAAGCAAACTGGGTTACCGAGCAGAACATAATAATGCTTTACAATTGAGTGTGACTGGGAATTCTTAGTGATTTCATAACCAAGCAGCTCATGAATGTGCCAGTGATTACAAAGTGTAATTGAAAGTGCAGCCAGCGCCAGTAAGTGAATGTAAATGCACCTACAGCTCACTGCCTGCCTTCGCATTTCTGCCCGGCTCAAGGCTTTCACATGGACTACAAGTAAGAATACACAAATTAACTAACTGAAAGATGAGATGAGTCAGAAGGGCTGTGCTTATGTGAACGTAAAAGAGTAGAGAGTGTTGCGCTTGTGCAGCAAGCAAACACAATGCAAGGGGAAAGAAGGAGAGCCTACTCTTCGGAGCTCAGTTGTCACAATGCAGATGTCCTACTTTAAAAAAGAAATAAAGCTTCCAATGCGAGAGAAAGCAAGTAGAGAGGAAAGCGAGCAAAAGATCATTTGATCAATAAAAGATGAAGTGTTGTGCCGAGATTGTTTTTATCTGTCATTGATAGGAGAATACTTCGGCATGCACGAGTCACGTAAAGACACTAAATGAGTGGTACAGTGTGGGACTCAAAGTTGAAATCCAATCAAAAGAGGAAAAGCAAAAACCAAAACAGCATCAGGGAAAACAGATAGAAACAACTGGTAAACATGCAGGGACTGAGGGGAACATGACAAGGGGAATGACAGGGCTATATTTACACTGAGGCGAACGAGGCACAGGTGAGAATAATGAGAGGCAAACACAGGTGAGTGTAATCAAAGACAGGAAGTAAAATGAAGTTAAACACAAAGAGAAACCTAATCACGAAACAGAAAACCAAACTGGACAACAAAAGGTACCGAGCGCACAATATCATGACAGCTGCTGGCTACTCCCCAGAGTGTCCTGCCCATCGTCACAGATGCAAAGTCAGGAGCAGACGACGGCAGTGTACACACATTCATCCACACGTTTCCACAACACACACAGCACCGTGACAATGCATACACGCCCACTCATCATCCATCAGTGGAGATTCTACATATTCTAGGAGGCGGCTCAGATGACACCCTGACAGATTTATTTTTTTTATTTATTTTTTTGCCTCGCTCCAGTCCTGGCAAGCTGGGAAGTGACATCACATGCTAATGGGGGACTGAGAAATGGCCTCATTATTGTTGCAACTTATAGGGAAAGCTGCAACACCAATTAAAGGTGGATGTCCTGCAATTAAAATGACACAGAGTCACGGTTGGAGGGAGGTAGCAGGGGGAGCAGACCAGTGTAGGAAAAAAGAAAAGAAAATGTCCTTGAATAGAAACAAGAGACAGATCTGTGACATGTGGGGGGACAAACAAGGACATGGATGTTGTACCAAGTATGCAGCTCTATGAGTTGTGATTGAATAAGGTTCATTACAGGGTCTAAATAGGCTCCTAATTAGATCAAACAGCTGGCGTATGGAGCAATGCACGGTAAAATACACCACTGCCATAAAACACGGCTGTTGTATGTCCTCTAAGCACTACACTGTGTAACTCGTATGACTAATACCTGGTGTAATGTGTCATTATGCCCTCCAATTTTACACCAAATTGACACATAACCTGCCAGGTGTCAAACCGGAACGATGGTGTTTAATATGTAGGTCGTGCATAATCTCTCCATACAGCGCCTTTTAAATTGGTGATCATAGCATGCGGCGTCTGACTGCTGCTTAAATACTCCTTGTGGAAAATAAGCCAATAATATCACTTGCACGTATGTAGGGTGCCAGCTGGGAAAGCTATGGCTGCTTGGCAAGTATCTGACATAAGATGACGGGACTGGATTAAAGGTTGTGTAATGTTTATCTATATATAGGCGCAGTATGTGACAATGAATCCACACTGTTTCACTGAGACTTCTCCAGTCTACTTTTGGATTGCAAAGATGGAGCACATTTAAGTACTTTTTACTGGTTTGCACTGTAAATATTTTTACTAGCCTGTAGTATGACTCAATTCATATTATATTATGCATCTGGTGACACTCCAATGGGACTTCACTATGGGCCATGTTTTAATCGATAGAGGGGAAAAAAATAACACCTGCAACAAAATGTATCTGGTTGCTTGTGGGACTATCCAAATGCATGCAAACAAATTCAAGCATGCAAAAAAACTTGCCCAGTGATTGATTGCTGATTTGCTTGAGAACAACCAGTTTCCTACGGGGTGGAGCCTATCCCAGCTGTCATCGGGCAAGGGGTGAGGGTACACCCTGGACAGGTCTCGAGTCTATTGCAGGACTAACACAGAGAGACAGACAACCATTCACACTCACATGCACACCTACGGACAATTTAGAATCACCAATTAACCTAATGAGCATGTCTTTGGATGTTGGAAGGAAGCTGGAGAGAACCCACGCAGGCACAAAGAGAACATGCAAACTCCAGACAGAAAGGCCCAGTCGGCCCAGAACAACATTTCCACTCAAAATGTGTGTGGGTGTGGGAAGTTCCAACTGGCTTCCAGGCTGCACGGGCAGCTTAATTCCACAGGAACCTGCTACATCACATTCCAACAGCAGACAAGAACCCAAAATAAAGGTTTATTTTAATAGGTAGGTTAGCTTCACCCTCAAAGGTGGCGACTCCTTGCGGGTCTATCTAGACCAGAGGTGTCGAACTTGCGGCCCGTGGGCTGGATCAAGACCACAAATGGGTTTAATCCGGCCTGCGAGTTGATTTTGCAATGAGCTGCAATTTTTCAGTGACATAAACTGCTGTTCTAAATGTGTCCACCGCCCAGAGCGGCCATGTCATTCTGCCTATTACGTCTTATACCAGCATTGCCCCAAAGAGTTTTCCAAGAAAAATGTTGTCCTATTTATTCGCAGAAGTGAATGGGAAACCTGTTTGGTGTGTTTGGTGTCTTCACAGTGGGTTTTAGTGCTGAAAGAGCATAACCTTCCGTGCCACTATGAGACTCTTCATGCCAAAAAATACAACAACTTGCAAGGACAACAAAGAAGGGAGACGGTGAATGAACTGTTGGCGGATCTGATGAAACAGCCGTCTCTGTTTCCAAGTAGCCAAGTAACCATCAGTGATGCTACGGTAAAAGCCGGCTACTTTGTTGCTAATGAAATTTCACTGGCTTTAAAACCATTTAGTGAGGGTGAATTTGTGAAGACATGCACGCTGAAGGCTGCAGAGATTGTGTGCTCTGAAAAGTGTCAGGCTTTTGCAGATATCTGCCTGACAGTATCCACAGTTGGAGATAGGATTTTGGATCTTTCGGCAGATCTGGACAGCCAGTTGAAGCGCAAAGTAAAGCCATTTATTGTGTTTTCAATTGATGAAAGCACAGACTTCGCAGATTGCGCAACTGGCTATATTCATCCACAGAGTCGATGACACTTTAACCATCACAGAGGAGTTTGTGGAGTTGGCGCCAATGACAGATACCACAAGAGCAGCTGATGTTTTCACCATCTTCGGTGAAGCGTTGGACAGGGTCGGAGTGGACTGGTACGGCGCTGTCAGCGTGGCTGGTGCACCATCAATAAATGGTAAAAAAGGAGGTGAAAGTGAGGTGCAGAGAAAGTGCAGACTGCAAATGGAGGACGTGATTTCAGGACTTTCCACTGTATTTTGCATGAGGAGGCATTGTGTTGCAAGCCATTAACTAAAAATGGATAACGTCATGAAGGTGGTCGCCCGGACTGTTAATTTCATCTGACCCAGAGGCCTGAATCACCATCAGTTTGACAGCCTTCTCTGACAAAAAGACCACAACTATAGCCTGTCGATGGTTAAGCAGAGATGCTGTGCTGAGGTGTTTCTTCGATTTACAAGAGGAAATTGCGACTGAATAAGTTGGACATAATGCTTCACGGGCGCGACAAAGTTGTCACGCAGTATATCTAAAAAAGCTTTCAAAAAAACTCTACAAGTCCAGTTGCCTTTTTTAGAGGACGTTTCACGACTCATCTGAATAGCTTATTCAGTTTCAGAACTGAAGCTGTCATTGTGGGAGACAACTAGCAGGTGGTGATCAGATTAAATTTCAGATTTTTCGCGAACTGGAGAAAGAGAGTTTTTTTGCTCGCCATTTACTGTGAATGCCTCCGATCTGCTCATCAGACATCCAACTTGAAATAATAGACTTGCAGTGTGACTCATTTGGACACAGTTTATTAGTTTCTCTTGCCAGGTTACCCCAACTTGACAGCACTTGCTGCAAAAGTGTTGTGCGCAAGTTTTCTCTGTAATGAGCATCAATAATAAGAAGCTGCGCTGAAGTTCACGCACAAGTACATGAATGACATCCTGAAATTGGCCACCACTCTGGATGTGATGTCGGGTATTGATGCACTGGTGAATGCTAAAAGATGCCAGGCTTCAGGAGAAAAATAAACAGTGGGTAACCCCACTTATGAGGCAATGCATGCTGGTATAGTGCTGTGAAAATTAATGTTCTTCTGTGGAGATTTATAGAAGGTCAGCAGTGACTGATTTACAGTAATAATTTCAGTCACTTCAGTTTGTTTGGTTTGCTGAAAATGTTCATGCATTGCACCGCTTTTGTTTTTCTCTCAATAAATAGTGTAGTCTACAAGGCAGGGAGCAGCACAGGCCTCTTGAATAGTTTCTACCTCAGTTTGTATGGTGTGGTGAGGATTAAGATGTGGAAATGATAAAAGAGGCATTTGATGCCTAGAAGAGTTGTTCAATCCCAGATAGGCTGTGACTTAAAGTTGTATACCTTTGTAAATACACTGAGACAGAGCCTAGTTCCAATCACTAAGGCATTGTGTTCATGAAATTGCGCAGATTTTTTCCTCAGACATTTCAACTAATTTGAAGCGTTTTATCAACAGGATTATTTGTGATGTGTACATTTCCAGACCCCAACAGTATTTTGGACCAAACTAAAAAAGGAAACAATCCGAAGTTGTCGTTATTTTTGAGTTATATACCATGATTTTACCCGTGTGGCCCACTTGGGAATAGGTTTTCCTCCATGTGGTTTGACACACCTGATCTAGACAATGCTCAGGTATTTTATTAGGCTGGATGATCTTTGCTGGAGCATAATCTGTTCCCAGCAGCAACTCTTGAGCCATGTTTATTGCGAGAAAGTACCAAAGAAATGTACTTTTCTGAACAACTGCTCTACTTCACACTTGCTGCGTATTTTGCAGAGGACCCAAACAAAAGAGTTTTTCTTTTGTTAAAATGTTCACATCAGTATGTCTGTCCACACCATCAGGTGGTGCTGCCAAATATGCGATGTCGACCTTTACAACGATGACAGCACATTATCACCAGATGTTGGATTGAGAAGGCTGAGGCAGGAGTTGGCGAAAAGCCTTTTAATTTAACGAAAACAAATTAAAGGCGCTGCCTAAGGCAAGAAATTCTAACAAAAAGTAAATCAAAACACTATGAAGACATGAAAAAATATGACCAGGAAAGACATGGACATGGCAAAGAAACAGTATGACATGACAAGGAACAAAGAGGAAGGCAGGGCTAGATATACACACAGGGAACAGAGGGGTGACGAGACACAGGTGAAACTAATCAGGAGACACAAGGAGAAAGCAATGAGCTAATCAGAAGGAGAAACACAGGGAGCAACACATAACAGGAAATCAACAACTTAACAAAATAAAACCTAAACCATGGGGGTATTCCAGAAAGCAGGTTTACTGGCTTATCTGGATATGTTAACCCAGAGTTAGCGATAAACCTGGGATTTCGGTTCCAGAAAGCTCAAAAATGATCAGGCTATGTATGTAACTATAGTAACATAGGCTCTGAACTTAACCTATAGGGGTAGGTTTTGTTCAGGTTATGTTCGGGTATTTAAGGCCACGTTCAGCCAGGCCGCTGTTGTCACACAATGGCGTTTCTGTTTGAGGAAGATCCAATTGACATTGAAGCACAGAGGGTGATAAGACCACGACTTGATATCCTTTCTTTTCCTGATGAGTTTTTGCGTGAGCGCTACCGTTTTTCTGCGGAATCTTTAATATATTTAAACAACATTCTCCATCCGCACATTTCGAACATTACACATCGTGGATTCGCTCTCAGTTCTCTCCAAACGATGTGCATCGCTCTCCGTTTTTTTGCGAGCGGGAGTTTTTTGTACGATGTGGGAGACGCGGAGCTTATCGGCAAAGCAACTGTTTGTCGGGCGGTGCGCAAAGTTTGCCTTGCGCTTAAGCGGTTCCTGCGCAACTTCATTCGTTTTCCTGGCCACAAACCTACGAGGATCATCAAAGTGGAGTTTCATGCCAGGTCAGCATCACTTATAAGTTTTCCAAATTTGCACCGAAATTATCTTTGTTGGTGAGCTTTCAATTAATTTCAATTATTTCAGGCTTTCCAAACATCATTGGCTGCATTGATGGGACGCAAGTGCCTATTAAAGCGCCTTCCACAAACGCGGCAGATTATGTGAATAGGAAAGGTTTCCACAGCATAAACGCCCAAGTAGGTGTAATGGATGGATATCTTTTGACGCTCTGTTTATGGTGTTGATGTTTGAAACACATTTTTGCCAGATGATATGTGATGCATCATGCCTTATCACAAACGTGGAGGCGAAATGGCCAGGGTAAGTGCATGATGCCAGGATGTACCGGGAATCTAATTTGAGCAACAGATTTCAACGGGGTGCGTTATCTTATGCAAATATTATCAGATCCACTTCAGGCTAATTAATGCGTAGGCTCTAACTTAATGTTATATGTACAATTACAGGGGAATTTGATGGGTATCTTCTGGGGGATAGAGGATACCCATGCCTTCCGACAGTCATCACCCCATACCCTGATGCGGATCCTGGACCGCAAACCAGATTTAACGCGGCCCACAGCAGAACCCGAGTTAAAATTGAAATGACATTTGGGATTCTCAAGGAGAGGTTTCAGTGTCTGCGCCGGCTGAGGGTCAGTCCTGAAAGGGCATGCGACATTATTGTTGCGTGTGCCATATTGCACAACATTGCAACGTTGCGCAATGAATTAGTTCCTGCTATTGAGGAGCAGATACCCGAGGAACCCATTCAGCAACTTGACATCAGAGATGGTCAAAGAATGCGTGATGAAATCTATCACAATCACTTCAACTGAAAAAAATAAATAAAATAAAAAAAATCCACGTAAGACTGTTTCACACATTTATTTGCCCATTGCGTGTTTCATGGCCTGAAAAGAGAAAACACTTAATTATAGAGCAAATATTCTGATCCAATGTTCTCATGCACTGACAGAAAACATGAAGAAACTATGCTTTAGTCTCTGCACAGCCCAGTTCTTTACCTCAATCTTTAATTTAAGGTATTCCATCTCCAAATCTGCCTTTGCAATTTGGCGTTGGAGGTGGACTCGATAAAGTTCCTTTGCAGACATCTGACATACATCCCAGTCATGTTCAGCATTCGAGCTAGTTATGCATGTTTAGACCAATTATGGTTGACCATATGGTTTTTTCTTACGTTTTTGTATTCATTAGGCCTACTCGGCGCCGGATCCTCCACCGCAGCCACGGTCTGTTAGAGATACATTTCCAGTTGGCATTTATGTGAGCACTGAATGTTAGGTTCCATAAATAATTAGATCATGTCAAAACATACCTCTGTAGACATGGGTGGTTCCTCCGTGACTGCTGCTAATGTCTCTTCATCCTCCTATTATTTATATGAACAGTAATATTGGCTGGGGGCTGAAGCAGGCTAATAGGCCATAACACTGACTGTTAAATAATGACTTACAGCAGTAGGAGCAGTATCATTTGTGGTGGTGAGGGGGGCGGCTCCACCAGTAACAGCACTCCACCTTCAACTGAGAAGTTTATAAATTGGTCAGTTTCGAACATGCAAGGCTACACAAATTAGACATAAGTGATTTGGGCGTAGGCCTATTAGGGAAAATACATTGCACTAGTTCATTCTGCTCCTCCTGGGAGGTTGAGGGCTCCGATGACGTGCCCCCAGGAATCCCCTCCATCATCGGATACCTTCGATTGATACTGATCGCCAACTCCTCCTCTGCTTTCTTCCTATTGGCTATGAAATGAAATGTACCTTGTTGCAATATGGCAATTCAAGAATATAATACTGGATAAGAGATGTCTAAGACGATGCACCCAGATATATCTTACCAACTTGGACAATGTTCTTATATTTTAATTTGACCTGCGGCCACGTTCTCTTGAGGGCGGTCGGGTTACATCTAATTAAAAATAAAACAATATATGACAAGGTAGTCTATAGTATAAGAAAGTATCATACAAAGCAGTTAATATGTAGCATAATATCTACTGAATTATTCTGCTTCTGACATACATTAATGTGCTATTAAACTTACGCATTTACGCGGTCGGCAATTCTCTGCCAAGCAAGGTCTCGTTCCTTGGCAGACGCGCAAGCATCGCTTTTTTTCGTCATTATCGCCCTTTCCTCCTCGTACGCCTCGAGCAGAACTTGCTGCTTCACTTCAGAAAAATAGGCTGGTTTCAGTTCTCAATAGATGATGCCTTTATAACTTCGGCGTGAACGTGCACAACTCTAGCTTAACCAATTCGGGGTTGATTGAACTGATTGCAAACCGGTGTTTTGGAACCGACAGCCTCAGGTTCAGACAATCCACAGGTTAAGTTTTAGCTCAGAATTTGTTAAACCTCCTTTCTGGAATACCCCCCATGACTGTAAAAAAAAAAAAAACAAAGAACAAAACACAACTACACAGTGGCGTAAGAGAGTGGCTCAATGTGAGGCCCAGTTCTTACACCATAAACAACGATCAAAGACAAGCACAGTTCACAAAATTAACAGAGTGCTAAATTCAGCGGTACCAAACTGCTCAGCTAAATCACATTCGCACACATATGAAGGTGAAATAAACTGACATATATATATAACACATATGTCAGGAAGGGTAGCGAGGTAAGGGGTTAGGACCCAGATGCAGGACTGAGAAGGCTGAGACAGGAGTAGGCATAAAGGTATTTAATTAACAATTCCAAACACAAGAAAACAAAACCTCAACATAATCTATGACAAAGACATGAAAAACTACAACTAGACATGAGCTACAAGTAACAAGAAACTCAGCATGAAACTCGGCTAGAAACAAGTTTAACGTAACAGGGAACAAAAGGGAAGACAGGGCTTTATATACACACAGGACAGGAGGGAGACGACAAACAGGTGGGTGATGAGAAACAGGTGAAACTAATCAAGACAGAACACAAGGAGAAAGCAATGAGCTAATCAGAAGGGGAACATGCAGGGTGTAACACAAAACAAGAAGAACTTAACAAAATAAAACAGGAAACTGAAAACAGAAATAACGTAACACCAAACCGTGACTGTCAAAAAACAAGAACTTAAAATACAAGAAACAGAAACCCAGCAAAACTAATCACAAAACATCATCAGTAGGACACGGCTCATTGGCTACTAGTTGTTAAGCTGTATATACGAATACATTTTATGTGTTATCAAATGGTTTTGTACAAAAAATAAATCCTTCCACAAGCATTTTCACTGACCCGTAATCTTGCCCTTGCAAAGCAAAAAGTCAGAAGGGAAGACTTTGTCGGGTTTGATAAGCAATGGCTTGCATAAACAAAAAAAAAGGATCAAAGTATTGCTGCCATGAGGTCATAATCTTTCATAAACACAGCCTTGAGACCTTTACGTAAAGTTTGAGTTCAGAGAAATACAAAAAGCCATTTGTCGGCTTGTCAGCTGTGACAGTCGAACAGACAGAAGCGGGAGCTGTGAAGTGCAGGGATGGTGAAAAGCACCTACATTTCCGATGCTTTAATGAAACTGCAATATGTTGTTCAGTCTGCGCAGGGGCTTAGTGCACCGAATGACACGCGTGTGCGCACATGTATACACATGCACACACACAGCTCTGCAGCAGCCAACTGCGCTGTGTTGTTTCCACTGAGTTATTTCCATTCAGATAACTTAATTCCATCCTTAAATTCAAAAAGGCAGGCAAGAACCATTAACAGCAAAGCACTGGTGCTGAAAACACACATTAAGGCTTACAGCTCAGAGAAAATTGACTCACAATCAAGACGCTCCTAATCCATTTTGAACCGTCAAGGGTTAGCATTTTATCTCCCATGAGAGGCGCGGGCAGCCTTTTGGTATTGGATGGATGTGTGAATGTTCCTGTTCCACCGTGCGCCCAAGCATTTTGAGAGACCTTGTTTCTGCGTGCATGTGTACGACTGAACTGCTCAAGGTACCAGCATCGCACCTAATATGTCAGACACTGATATATTAGGTGCAATGCATCTTTATTTATCATCATTATAATTCTTTCCTTAACTCCCACCTGCATATCCTCCTCCTGTTGACCTCCTCCCACTGACCAGTCCCTCTCTTCCCCTTATTTGTCTCCTCAGTGTTTTCTATCTTCCATTTACTCCACTCAACCTCCCCATCGCCTTATTATTGTTATTTTTTCTCCCTTCTTCTGACTTCGGTTGCTGACTGACAGTGCAGACATGCAGAGGTAAATTGGGATGTAGCGGCAATGACAGGGCCTTTGTATTGATTTGTTCATCTTCATCATCCATCACAGTCTCCACACAGGCCTCAAACGCACACTTACACAAGCAAAATGCGCGCAAACTCACACACCGCTTGCAGCAAGAGAAACCTGTCCAGGTCCCAGGCTGTGTAAACTAATCACATTACCTTGATGGAGTGGATCAGTGAACCACACAAGGCCACAGTGCTGCAGAGAAACAGGGAGAACACCTTGTGTTTCTTTCTGTCAGGACTTGGGACAACTTTGAAACAATAAACAAGATGAACAGACAAGAAACAGATTTGGCTGCTCAGTGAGGAATGGAGATTTGCATCCTCCTGTTTTTTGCTGGCGTATTGTTGTCATTATCATTGCTGTTGTTTTCATTTGATTTGACAGTCAGGTAATGATTAAATGATACAACTAAATAGTTAGACATTATGATCATCTGGAAGCCTGACATATGGGAATGTGCTAAAAGCCACTGCAAATGACTGATCAGCAGTTTCTGGATATGTTTAGATGCTGTTATTGCTGCACAGGTGGGTCACACAAGACGTTGAAAACAAAGGTTCACATACTTTTTCAACATATTTGTTAAAATGATCAATTTCTCAAATTAATAAAATGCACAAGTGTGATATTTCTGTTTCATTTGTCTGATTGGATTTGTGTCTTTGTGTACTTTCAGGGCTTGTCCCATGAAATCCCATTTGAGCAGAAACAACACTGTATATATGATATGATATATGATGATTAGTGTCACAAATATATATTCAAAAAAAAAAGAGAAAAGAATTTAGACTCAAATTCAACCTGGTTTAAACCTAGACATAAGTGCTTTCTGACCTCATTGTCATCAAATTAATGTTATCTGTGTTAGATCCTATAATTGTACAAGGAAATTCTTGTTCAAGCGAATGGAAATTCTGTCAGACTTATAAATTGCATAATTTGTTGTCAGATGCCGTTGCCTAATTGTAGAGTAATTGTGGGAATTAAGTCCAACCTGTTTCAGTATTGGCATCTTGCCCTCATTCACACACATATAAGATAAAAAGATGACTCATATTACACATGCTGTATTTCACTCAGACAGCGAGGTGTCTCGGCAGAGGCCACAGAGATGCTGGACTATCTGACTCCAAGCCTGATAACAGTGCCAGTGTGCCAAAAGTATATTTACTGTCACTCTCATCTTCTGCAAATGATTGTCATCTAGAAAGATTTCAATGAAAGGGACCTTTGGCAGCCCTTCAATTACCCGGAGCGTTTTAAGAGTCTTTCCCTGTGAAGAAAGCTCCAGACCATGTGACAGGGAGGGAGATAGGGGACATCTTTCACCTTTACACCTAAAAGACAGTATAAGTGTCCTCTCATAGTGTCCTCTCATGTGAGCGCTGACATTATGACACTTTATGAAGTCCGTCTGAACTGTGTGGCTGGCATCAAAGGGGTTTTGCATGTGCCACCTAAATGAACCCATCCGGAGCTCAAATGTGAGTGATGTACAAAGAAGCTTGAAGGCTGAAGGAAAAGGGTTGCTCGTGGTTACAGAAGAAGTGACACAGGGCCACTGTGCGGCTTAAGAAGCAAGGAGGTAATAATGGAACGATGATGATGAGTTCTCTGAGGTCTGAAGCAGATAGGAACCATGAAGGACAGAGACTGATTCATAGTCGTAAAGGTCTTGCACAGGGGCCAACTTGAGCGGCCGCTAGTTGCTAGTGCTCCTTTCTAAACTTTTTCTTCTTTTAGCTCACACATGTACAGTATATTTGTTAGGTTTTTGCTCCATAAAAATGTTTCTTAGAGGATTTTCATTCACTTTCCTGGTTACAACAAGACTATTGTTTGGAGAGCATTCCGTTCAGACAACAACGAGACGCAGCCGTTGTTTACAGCCGGGATCAGCTGTTTGCCCTGAGACCTACCAGCATGGATCACGTCCACCTTACAGATTTCATCCCTGAGGAGATAAAGAGGAAGCCACTGGAGAGAGGCAAGGAGGGAGCGAAAGAGATTCAAGCTGTGTCTTTCCTCCGTCAGCATGGGAAGCATCCGGTCGGTCACAAAATGGATGAGCTGGCAGCGTTAGTCAAGACCCAAAGAGAGTTTTGTGAGTGCAGCATCATGTGTTTTACAGAGACGTGGATGTACCGTGATATCCTGGAACTGGTCCATCACTGAAATGGGTCTGACTAAGACAATGTTGAGGATGTTCTATGAGTCTGTTGTGGCCAGTGCACTCCTGCACATCGTTGCATGCTGGGGGATGTTGTTGGGGTGGAGCTGGACTCTTTGAACACGGTATCAGAAAGGAGGATGTTGGCAAGAGTAGAGACCATCCTGGACAAGTCCCACCCACTCCCGCTGAGTATTACTTAACACTTCAGACTCTTTAATTTATTTGTAACCACTTACCTCTGTACACTGTGAATACTTGTGCAACATTTTTTTTTTAATTCTATTTACAGCTGTCACTTTATGGGAGCAACAGCAACAAAACAAATTCCCAGAAGGATTAATAAAGTAATCTGATTCTGATTCATGGCCACCCTAATATCATGTTCATCTGCCAGCTGAATTTAAAAAGGATAAAACAAAACAGATGAGGTATTAGAAAGGGTGTGCTTTTTGCCTGAAGAATCACATCATACCTCAGGGTGGTCTGTTGAGCTGATTAACCAAAGATACGCAGAATTATATTTTTGTAAAGCTAATAAGTATTCACAGTTACTGCAGCATTTGTGGTCAAAGTGAAATATAACAACCACTGGAGGGAATTTTGTGAAGAAACTCAAGGTCACTCAATGAATCCTGTAATCCCTGACTGACACCAGACTGGCATGTTGATTTTAAAGTCTATATATAATCATTTGACGGATGAAACGTTGCATTTACTACAAAATAATTTAGGACACAGAATTGTATTAACTTGATGATGTGTGGTTTTTATATGGTGCCATCATCAGGTCTAACCTTTCTGCTGTTCATGGTATTTCCATCAGTCTCTACCATGATTCCACCTAATTATAACATATGACCTTGTTCAGTTCCTCTTTTACACTATTTATTGTTATTTCAAGCTGTTTGTCTTTGTTTTACTGTATATTTAAGTGTCTTATTTGCATTGAGGGCTTGTTTGGATGCATGTTGCAGGTCTACAGCAACAGATCACACACTTTGAATCAACTCCAAACATTTGACCTGCCCGATTGATGAAATAATAGAGCAAAGTTTCCATCTGTCGAAGAAATGTATAGCTTTTGTGAGCTACTGAAAATAGGGCACTGTGTCCAGTAAATGGTTGCGATTTGGACGTGAACACAGTCAACGTTCAGCTGAGAGCCTGCAGTTTAAGCCTGTACTTATTATAGAAGTGTGACTTCAGTATGTTTTAGTAAAGACCTTATCTTTTCATAAAGAGGGGTTAATGGCAACCTTGGCTCTGTCCGAAGGTAACACAATTCACCTTGCTTGCTGATTAACATGACTTAACATGACTGTCGTTTTAGTGGGGGATTATGTGTGTGACTGTTTCTTGACCTAGACTGTTAACTTCCTGGAGTCCTGTTCTCACAACGAGGCAGTCAATTAAAAAAAAAAGAAGGTTATTTGTTAATTTTTTGGCAATTTTACATATTTGTTTTGAAGGATAGAAATTAAAACCTGAGTATGTGACCTTCTGTTGTTAGGAAAAAGATACACACACATGAAATCTCTCTTAGTCACACCCACACAAACACAGCATTTGAGGCGAGATGACAGCCGCTGTGTGGTTTTCTGACTGAGTTATATGTGAGTGACAGAAACTGGTCTCTGTTCTGATTTGTCTTCTCACACCAGCACACTCACTCCCTGATAGAAACACTCAGTCAAACATACATCCATTCGCACGTACTCACAGCTCTCAGTTGTGTGTCATGTCGCCACTTTGACCCTTCACAAACTCAGAGATCAGGGACAAAGTTACGGCTCGCTGTTTACGGCCACAAAAAAAAAAAAAAAAAAAAAAAAAGGAGCAAGGTGTTGCACTTACTTTTGATGTCAAACACCCGTTCAGGTGCAGACAGAAGCATGAAGGTTTAAAAAGCAGGCTTGTGAAATGGGAGTCAAGATGAAAAAAGGGGGTTGCTTTGCCACCAAAATACAGGAGTGGGAGCCTAAGGCAGCTTTTAAATGTGTGTAACTGTGAGTAAATACACGCTTCCTGTTTTGCATATGGATTAAAACAGTAGCTGTTTGAAATTTGTTACAAGCCTGTGTTTGGATTATGCATTCGACTACAAACCAAAAACAAAAATGGATATACAGTGTGGAATGTAGTTGTTTTTGTCTGGAGGGCGCAAACGTTCCCTGTGGGTATCCTCTAGGAGCTTTGGTTTCCTTCCACTTACCCTCTCTGTTTCTGTTTCCGTAATGATAGCAACGATTTCATGTAAAATGTGTCTCCTTTTTGTGAGTGTGTTTGTGTGTGTTTATGATTTGACAAGCTGTTTTCAGTATAATAGCTAACATCTGCTATTAAACTGCAATGGGATCACCGTAGCACGCTGACACCCAGGCACACAGCACAAACCATTAAGATAAGCATCCCTGCAACTCAAAGGTATCAACTCATGGTGCCCTTCAGTAAATGTCTCTATATAAACATGCCATTTCCCCCAAAGGCCTGAGTGCCTCTATCATATATTCACTGAGTATGTGCGGTTAGTTATCGCTCTATCTTGGTGGTTCTCTTCCGCCATCATGTCAGAAAGAATATGAGGGCAGCTTTCGGCATTTATGTTGCACAAATTCACATGCAGCGCACACTCACAGGCAAACACCTGTTCCTGGCATGTAACAAAACTCTCCCTCGTGACTGCTGAAGAAAATAATTTGATATTCCCTTTCATCAGCCTGGCATGTGTCCAAATCTAAGACTATGAATATGTATGAATGTGTATGTGCAGGGCTGTCAAATTATTCATTAAACTTCTCCGTGTAAGTGCCACCATATACCCCGGCGTACCCAGACTGAGTTCTTCAGAATATGAGTCAGGTAGCACGCCATTAAGATGTCATTTGAACGGATACAGAGAAAAGAAAATACATCTGCAAGCAAATGATAGCCCTCCAACCAATCAGAGTCACTTCGTTATAAACAAATTCAACTCTATGGTGCTCAGCTCCTGAAGCTTTAGTCTCCTGGCTTGATATGTCGTCACACATCAAGTAAAGAGTCAACTAACTAGGGGTGGGACTTTAATGCATAATTACAGTTAATGAATTACAAAAAACATTAACCCTAACTGGTACACCGATTACACTGATGCACATACCAGAGCTCGGCTAATGGCTAACAAAATGGAGGAATGAAAGCATATTGCTAGGACTGATGGAAGGCAGATGTTTTAAAAAGCTACCTGATGGAAGCCTTGATAAAACTTTCTGCATGTTGCAGAGAGCACAGAAACTGTCCAGGTCTGAGTACTTTTTATAACATCAAGTGGTTGGAACAGTGAGCAGTGGTTAGCACTCATGCCTCACAGCAAGGAGGTTCTGGGTTCTAATCCATGGGCCGACTGGGCTTTCTGTGTGGAGTTTGCATGTTCTCCCTGTGTCTGCGTGGGTTCTCCCCGTGGACCCAGTTACTCCCACCATCCAAAGACATGCTGGTTAGGTTAACTGGTGATTCTACATTGGGCGTAGGTGTGCATGTTAGTGTGAATGATTGTTAGCCCTGAGATAGACTGGAGACCTGTCCAGGGTGTACATCGCCTCTCGCCCAATGAATGCTGGGATACAGTCTAGCACTGCCTGTAACCTTTCACAGGAACAAGCTGTTACAGAAGATGAATGAATGAATGAAAACCATTTAATAGGGAACGACTGATATGGATTTTTTAGGGCCGATGTCGTGCCTGCCAATTTTCTTGAGACGATATTTGGAGCCGATATTGCTTTTGCTCCCTCAATTTACATCATAAAATTGTAAGAAAATATGTAAGAAACATTTCTCTCATCATAAATTCTCTTCTTGAGGTGGAGCATCGCACTATTCACTGTGATGGCTACTCCTCCCTGACACACGACACGCATCCAAACCTCAGCTGGGTGGTCGCTGAATAGAACTCCCACAAACACCACAGAAACTGAATTCACAACGTCGGCATTACTTAATCCTGTTACCAATGTTCGTAACAGCTATGCATACATAATCTACAACTAGGCTACCTAAACACAATGGGCAAGCGTTTGCATTCCCGTTTTTTCATTCTGCCACACAAACTTGCTTAATAACTATAGCACTCTGCTAATAGGGGAGGGCTAATGCATGGTCTGCACGTAGACTACAGCGTCTCCAGTAACACAGAGCTGCATGTGATATGCCTGTGTGTTAATCGCGGTGGAAAAAAAGTGTCGGCGAACGATGCCAAAAGAAATAAAAAGCGTAAATATCGTCCCGTATCGGTCGTTCATTACCATTTAAAGTCAATACTGCTCTGAAAAAGTACTTGAAATGGGACTTTAACTTTAGGTCTGTTCAGTTTTGGCCCGGGATATTTTCTTTCTTTCTCCACACTTTTGAATTAAAATGAAATTAGATGCATTTTTCCATACATTAAAAGAGCTTGAGTTTACAATATTCATGTCTGTGTCTACTATTTAACTCTGGCCACCGCTGAAATCCATTTAAGTTAAAAATTTTTGCTGAGTGTGGTTAAAATAAGGTTAATCAAGATCCATTAATTACAAAGCCTCTAATTAATTAGATGAATTTTTTAATCAAGTCCCACACCTAGTTTTAACCTAGAAGCCAGACCAACTTCCCAGTCTGCTAATTTATTGTTGTGGAAAGTTGATCTGGAGTCGCTCTGCTGGGAACTGAGCATGCTCTGGCAAAGATCTGCCAGACCAGTCAAATTAGATTGTGAACTAATAGAGAAAAAAAGGTGAAATAGACTCTAGAGGTATTTTTTTCAATGTCAGCCTGCTTAGCTGTTCTCTCTCCTTGCATTGCTGTTGCTTTTAAGCTCCTCTTTCCCTTGTGGTCTGCTTCCATAAAAGACTGGTTTAACTATTCAGTTGTTTTTGGTCAATGGTTCTGACCACGTGTTGTGCCAAATTATGCAAATATATGATGTGAGTAAGCTACCCCAGGCATATCAGGGGCTGTTTTCTGTGAAAGAGAGTAACTTCCACTTTGTGAGTGTAGTGTAGGGGAAATATACAGATATAAGAAAAATGTGTTATGAAAGGACGTTATGAATGGCTGTAAACCCCCTCAACACTTTCTGTCTCTCCCCCTGGCTCTTTGTCTGGAACACACACACACACAGACACACACACAACACGGAGTATAAAGATGTGACTTCACTCAGACCCCTGACACTTAATCAATCACTCTGCTGGAGGTACGAGGGTCTGAGGGTCTGCAGATGTTCACCATACTGAGAGGAAGCTTTGGTTAAAGCAGTCGGCAGGCACTTATTGCCCCATTAGGTATTTAGCACATACACACACAATATCTACACACTCTGAAAGGCCATGTTATGAACTATGGCTCTTGAAAACAAAGGATAAAGATGAAATGAGCACCAGACAATGTTATAGTCTTTGACTAAGTCTCTCTATCTGAGGATGCCTTGCCTCCAGCAGAACATGGCTCCCATAGTTGTTCCTTTGTGTGCTGAAATAGTTTTCATAGCTCAAGAATTCCCCAAATGGAATACATACTCAGACAGATACATAGTCAGACTGTCAGTGCAAACACAAAGAAATAGCAGCAACTCTGTTTCCTTTTGTGTCATAGTCCTGAGCAAAAGAAAATAACTGAATAGAGCTCCAGGCGTCACGTGACTTATTTTGTTGACGCCGCCATATTGGCAGGAAAACGCTGAGAAAAAATGAATGGCGGCAGCGCTGATTTTGGGCTGTTTACAGAGTTTACTGTGCACTAGATAGATAGAAATTGACCGGTGCAAGGCAAAAACAGACAGATTATATATCACAGACCCTTATGTGCCCCAGGTGTGCTTTTTTTCTTGCATTGAAACAGTAGACAATGTTCCTGACCAGCAGTATCCGATATATATATAACTACCTCATTAACTTTCCTTGGTCCTACTCTGGAGAGTCACTGAAAGCATACATTGAAGAATTTTTCTGAAGAGGTTCATGACAGTAACGCAACTACAAAAACAAGTAACTGTTTAACCCTGAATTTCTTTCTCATTGTGAGTAGTTTTAGTGCTGAAAGAGCAACACCCCTTTGTAATCCATGTTATAAACATTAGTCTAACTTTGGCGCAAGGTGATGTCAGCTATCGGAGCTCGATACTGACAGAAAATGCTCAACTCCTGAGTCCTGACTATGTTCTAATCTGAGCTTCTTCATGTATGAGAATAAAGAGCTTTTTGAGGGTTTGAAACCATGTTTCATGCTAGTTGAGATTTACTGGATAGCGCGCAGAGAGGAGTGACAGAAAGAGCACGAGTGCAGGGATGACACGCAAGAAGGGTCACGAGCCAGATTCATCCCATCATCCCCTGACATCGTGAGGACCTGCTATTTGCTTTAGCCTGCTGAGCCGCCATAACACTCCTGAGAGATATTTGTTGTGTGTATGTGTGTGTTTGCTGAGGTGTGATGATGAGTTGTATGTTTGAGTGGGCCTGGAGCTCATTGCACAGCGTGACTCAGACTCTGCGTCCTGTTAGCAGCGTGCTTCTCAGACATGTGAGCCTGTCAGGGGCTGAGTAGTGTGTAGGCCAGCTGTGTGTGCAAATAACTCGCTAAAGCTACAGCGTGTAGGCATGTGGGTGTGAGCGTGAGCCTCCAACTCACCTTTCTGCCTCCACCTCTTCTAATTAAAGATTAGGCGACTCATTCTGGTGGTTCACTTAGTAATCATCTGTCCTCTGACTGTTGGAATATAAGAGCAGTCTTGTGAAATTAGCTTGCAAGATGTTTCAATATCGTGCCTCGTGACTCTATTTCTGGAAGGATTTCCTCCGCATGTTGCTCACGTGGAGTTTTTAGTCAGTCAGTGAGTATTACGTGTTCTAATATAGTACACCTCCTTGTGCAGCAGGAGCAGAAACTAAATGTTGCCGGTAACTGCTAATCAGTCATCTACAGTGGCTGGGAGTATTTTAGCCTATTCCTCAGTACAGAACTGTTTCTGTTTGGAGATGTTGGTGGTTTTCACTGCTTCATTTAGGTGCTTCCACAAAACATTTTCCCAATAGCCTTCTGGCTCGTCCACATGATTTTTTAGTAAACTGCAAATGTCTGAACTGTTCTTTTTGGGGAGCAGCGGCTTCGTCATTGCAACTCTGCCATGCACACCGCGGTTGTTCAGTGCTCTCCTGATGCACATTCGCCGCTGTGAGACAGGCCTTTAGTTGCTGAGAAGTTCGGTTTCTTATGAGACCGCTCATTTCCTGACAATTATGTGTTTTGCTTTTGAAACGATACTTGGTGGTCGACCACTCCAATGGTGTTTAACAGTATTTCTAACTCTCCTCCAATAGTTCAAACTTGTAATCCTAGAAGTGCACTTACTTCTGTTTGGTTTTGTTTGGTTGGGTTCTCTTTGGGTTTCAGGACATCTGCTGATGTTTTAAATACTATTATTGATATTATATTAATATAATTATATTAACATATCATTTTATTTGGGAGTGTAGAAAAAAGTGGTAATTATACATAAATACATATACCTTTGGAAAATGACATTTACTCTGTAAAGCAATGTATACCTTTTATTAGAAATAAAATGTAATTCCATTTTAATTGGAAGATTAACCTTGGAAACAATACAGATAATTGGTGGGGCAATTTGTGAGTTGCTGAAAATAATTGTGGCTCGTTGGTAATAAGTAAAGAGAGGACCTGCTGATAATATGCACATTTAAAAAAAAACAAACAATCTCATTATCGTGTTTATTTTCAGCACCACCTGCCTACACACATTACAGAGGGATCTATTTGAAAAGCTAAACCCAGAAGAGACCACTGGCTACATTTACCAAAAGATTGTGTCAGCTTCATTCAGTATGTACTTGACTTTGACTTTGAATAATTCTCAGTATTATTGATGATACAGTTTCATTCCCGTAGCTACAGCAGTTTCACTAAAAGTCCCAGCTGAAGGTCCACAAGGGATGGTCTCAATGTCAAGAAATGAAAATGAGAATAATTCATATCAAGGCTCTCCGTCACACCAGTGGGAGGGATGAATAAACCAGCACACTGAGCCTAATTCACCCACAACCAAGGACAGGTCCTGAAATTCTTGGAGGTGTCACCCTGAACCTGAGCCTTCATAAAGCACTAATAACTTTAACACTGTTACAGTCACTCCCTGTTCCATATTTCCCCCTCTGTCTACCACTGCAGCCATCACATCTGAGTCCATCATCGCCAACACATGACACATTAGACCATCTCAGGCTGTCTGACCTGCAACCCAAATCATGAGTAATGGTTTACTCACACATGCACGGCCTCAATGCTACCAGTACTCCTGAAGCGGACGCCACAGCTCCATCAATTTGAGTGCAGTTATTTTTGTCGCTTACCTCCACATTGGTATGAAACTTTAAATTCAAAGTGCAACCAGATGAGCTGCAGTGTCTGAGATCACTCCCTCACTCACACGTTCACCGCTTTCTGGCAACCTATAGTACGGTGTGAGAGCAGAGATTGATGTCATTTTATGTCATCACTAACAGGCATAGTGCAGAAAGTTATTTTTAACCATTAATACATGGCAAAATGTATTTTGGACTGTTATCAAAAAAACTCAAAACTAACTTCATTGACATTCTATAGAGAGAATTTGGACACTGATGGTAAATTAGGTCCACATTTTAGTAAGGAGCTGACCATTTTGGGTGCTTTTTCACCACCCCCATTAAAATACAGCTGGATGGAATTTTATATTTCTGCTCAAAATGTTGAAAACCAAAGTTTCTCCCTCCACATGCATTGAGCTGGCAGGGAATTCCTACAACCAGGGGAAACAGAAAAACATATATTTTGACTGGAAGTCAAGAGATGCACTGGAAACATATTCTGCAGTAGTTTGGCTGAACTGGATGATGAAACCATTTTAAACTGCAGAAACGCAAGATAATCTGATTCTTAAAAGGCTAAAGTAAAACCTCAAACAGTGATTTAAGCGCTGCCACATTAAAGATCAGAGCTTTTATTTACCTTGGCCGACCAACACAGGGATTCTCACTAAGTGGCTAATTGGGTGTCGGCTCAGGACCGGGTAAGCATAAAGTCTGTCCTTGATTGACAGCCCCCTCCCTCTACCTTTTATTCTGATGGCACACCATCAGTGTTGGGTGGTTTCTTTTCTTTCCTTGCCAAATTCCACCTCCTCTGCCTTCGGTTTCATTTAAGATATCCAGCAATGCCTAACAAACGGTTTGACGGTTTCCATTTTGCATATTTGGCAGTGCTCCAAAGCAGGTACGATTTGTATTTATTTGTTGAGCGATAATCAAAGCACATTGCAAACAAATGTTAATTTTCTCTTTGTTAATGTCTGCACTTCACACCGTGCATCTAATCACTGTGTGTGAGACAGAGCAGAAGACAGAGGTCACATGGGAGTGTTTACATCAATCAGCTGATTACATGTCAATGATTTTTTTTCTTTTAAACCACCTGAACCAAATAGCACAGTTTAACCAAGTGAGGACCACAACATTGTCTGTAATGAGCAGATGTAAAAGGCACCGGTGGCTGCTTCTGCCCTCATTCTTCTTCAAAACACGCCTGGCGCAACCAAAGCAGAACCTCAGCTTCTGAAACCATGTAAACAAAACCAAAGTTTGGGAGAAACCTAGACGCATCGTAAGCAGGACGCCAATAGATTTCCTTTGGAGAGTAAGTAGCCGTTCGCCCTTCAATGTCGCATTTTAAGCGTGTAATCAAGTCCAGGGTAATTGAATACGTGGGGAGCATGCCAAGGTGTGAATGAGGGGAGAGGAGAAACGGCAGATGAGATGAAAGAGAAGGAGTGGAGACATGTGGCTGGGAAAGGGACGAGCACATGAGAAAATGAGGCAACAAGGAAATGAAGATGGAAGAAGAAACACAGGGTGTGAGAGAGATGAGAGGAAGGAAGAAAGGAGAGGAACCGCTTACGAGACAGAGAGGAGAGGAAACGAGGAGAAGGGGAGAGGGAAGGAAATGAGGGGAGGAAACAGATACAAAAGCAAAGTGTTAAGGAGAAGTGGGAAAAAAGGGTAGCTGTGAATGTGGAGGTTGTAGGAACAGGAGGGGAAACAGATGGAGACGTAACAAAGAGGGGAGAAAAGGAACAAAGAGAAGAGAAAGGAAGGAGGTGGAGAGAGACAGGAGAGGAATGTTAGCAGCCAGATATTCTGCCCTACATCCACAGCTCTGCATTTTGGATAATGAAGAGGAGCAGGTGGGCGAATAGATTCTGTCACAGTCTACAAGACACGAGGACACTGGGAGTGTGTGTATGAGAGAGAGAGAGAGAGAGAGAGAGAGAGAGTGCATTCATAACACACACAAAACAGCAAACATGCCAACAGATCCGCCGTCATTACAACATCACTAATTCTGAGAATGGAGCCCGTGCGTGAGTGTGTGTGAGACTACGTCGTCTTTAGACAGGCTCAGGGAGCAGACTACAGAGGTCTAGGTAATTATCTCCCAAACAAAGTGCCAAGTACAAAACTGTTTTCCTTGCTCCACAGTGAGTCACTGAGAAAAGTGAGAATCTGAGGATGCGAGAGAGAAAGAGAGAGGTGATAGACGGCGGAGGCAAGAGTGCGTCTTCTGATCTTCAACAACGGCAACGTTTTTTCTTTATCAAGCGCAGCTCTGATAGGTTTGCCCCGATAATGCTCTTTCGTTTATTCACGTTCCGATTGCGCGTGCCATTTTCTATCACATGCCGTGCATTCAAGCGTCGCAGGAGCAGCAAGAAGTATGACAAAGCCACGTCTCATTGTCTACCTCGCTCTTATCTCCTGTTACATGAAGCTTAAAGAAGAAAAAGCATGAAAAAAACAGCAGTTTTCACTGAAAACGAGCCTGTGTGTCCTCAAGTGGCAATTAATGATAACAGATTACTAGATGCTAGACTAGACTCACCCCCACCAAACTTTGTGTGTTTAGTTTCGTACATTCTTTTTGACATATGATCTTTTGTTTGAATGGTTTGAGAGAAAATGCACAAAAGTGGGGCGGCACAGTGGCGAGGTGCACTGATGCCTCACAGCAAGAAGGTCACCGGTTCGAATCCATAGGCCGGCTGGCCTTTCTGTGTGGAGTTTGCATGTTCTCCCTGTGTCTGCGTGGGTTCTCTCCAGGTACTCCGGCTTCCTCCCACCATCCAAAGACATGCTCATTAGGTTAATTGGTGATTCTAAATTGCCCGTAGAGTGTGAATGTTGGCCCTGCGATGGACTGGCGACCTGTCCAGGCCCTGCCTCTCGCCCGATGACAGCTGGGATAGGCTCCAGCAGACCCCCGTGACCCCTAACAGGACTAAACGGGTATAGAAAATGACTGACTGACTGCACAAAAGTGAGTGAAGTGGACAAGAACAAGACTGAGCCTGTATCAGTACATACTGCTTGTTCATAGTTGTGTTATTTGGAATTTGAACTTCAATGTAAACATAGGAAAAGCCAAGAGACAATTAATGTTCATGTAATTCAGCACTGCGATGAGTGGAGAGGTACCACTCACAACCAATCTCAACTTTGAGGCCCTAACCCTTTGTAGAAATATAAAAACACAAGCACATCAGTGCAATGCGACTAACGGCTGTAGTCTTCAAGCATGGTACACAGGATGCAATAAACATTCACGTTCTATCCTCAACCCTGTAATGCAATGGAAATGTCTGTTTACACTTTAAACGTACAAATGCATACACACACTTGACATTTTACCTGGCTACAGGTAGTTACACAGCAAATATTCCTACCTAGCGTGGTCCAAGGTGAAGCACCGTTTCGTACGACACTTTCTTTAAACTTAAGTATACAGCTCACATTTGTATTACCACTATTTCATAACTTTCGTTAAACAACTGTGTTGCCACTTTCACTGCTTTTCACCATGTCTGCTTATCTGGAAGTGTACAAACACAAGCACATCAGTGCAATGTGGCTAACGGTGGTGGTCTTCAGCTATGCTACACTGGATGTACCACACCCCAAAAGGTGCCCAACGTGTCTGCATGAGCTTTACTCCTTGTTACCCCGTATTAGCACACATACTTGCAATGCAAATGCATATACATCTCACTAAAACTATGCGTCATAATAATTTATAGTTCAAACTGCAGAATGGAAGTTCTGCAATTTACAGTATATAAAGTGATCACAAAAAAGAAAAAGGACAACGCAAGGTGGTCAATGCATCCTGGATGTCGATTCCCCTGGACGGATGTTAATGCCAGGTGGACTGGCATTACAAATTGTGAGTGGAAACTGCTAGTTCTTCACAAGCCATAATTCCTTCACAGATAGGCCTAGTGCAGTTTTTTTCAGATCAAAGAATAGTGAAGGGATGATTGTGGAAGTGTTTACTAGCCCTATCCGTACGCTAGCAATATGTTTATGTTCCGCTTGTTTCTCTTGGAAGCGTTTGCTGTGGGAAATATACAAGTGGGTAACCTTGGCAACCAGAGCCTGGGATTTCCACTAGGAACCATTTATTCATTAATGTTCTGTAACCAATTGTCCTGTGAAGGGTCAGGGCTAACAGAGAGAGACAGACAACCATTCAGACTCACACCTTTGGCCAAGAATCACCAATGAATCTACCAGCATGTCTTTGGACAGTGGGAAGAAGCCCGAGTACCCAGAGAGAAACTAGTTACCATCTGTCAGCTATATAAAGATGAGCTACAAGCAAATAGTACTCTGTACTACAACAGTACACCTGTTGAGTGACAAAGTAATTTCAGTTTTGTTCAGACTTTGGAGTAGGATGTATTAGGATGTCTGGCCATATTAAAGGAGCAAATAATACACAACGCCAAAGTGTAGCAGTTTGGTAGCCGCCTCATAACGTAACTTTATCTCAGTTAAGTTTATCTCCCAAAAGGAGTTCCACCTCATGTTTAACGTCCCATGGAGATGTTAGTATTACCAATTAAATACCAAAGGATTTGCCAAGACACAGCCCTCGGGATTAACTGTACAGCTCTTGAGATGGCTTGAGATCAGATTCCATTAAATCTTTGGAAGAAACTTTTAAAAAGGCATATTATATTATTGTATAGTCAGCCTCATATTTCTCAAATTTTCACTACAGGTCGATGGAAAATTCCATCAACAAACTTGTTTCCTCCATTCTTAGTACAATGGCATCAACAATAAGACATGTCCCAGACATTGGGACAGACATCTAAGACTGTAATTGGTATTTTTCAGAAGCAGTGAAAGCAGAAGTACAAATATAATTTAGAAGTCCACATTTAGTCTACACAACACCTGCAAATATACTGATTAAACATGAAATAAAGTGCCAGCAACACAACCATTCATATTTACTGAATGGACATATTAATGTCGTAGTAGTTATGAACTCAAGTTCTCCTTTTGGTTTTCTTTCTTTTGAAAAGAAAGATTATTTAAAGTCTTTCAAAAATTTCAAAGAATCAGTCGTTGTCCTTGTGATGTCTTGTAAACATGTCAATAAACCTATAGAGTTTTTCTCGGATTTAGATAAAGGGCATATTTAACCCTCTCTTCTTTTGAAGTTTTAGTTTTATTCTACCACTTTCTTTCTCCACTTCTTTCGCCCCCATTTCACGGCCATTATAGTGACCTCCTACTTCCTTCCCCCTCACACCGCCATCTCTCTGTCAGACTCTGCCTGCCCACAGAGGCAGCAGATAAAGAGCTGGCCTCCGTGGATGGAAAGGGAGCACACTGCAGAGAATATCTCTTTACTGCTCAGCCAAATGCCAGCGCGCCCTTCCATTCTCTTTCCCTCAATCAACCTCTTTTTTTCTCTCTCTCTCGCGCTCTGCCTGTCCGTCTCTCTCAAGTGTTCCCAACGCGTGCTCTCCAACACAAATCGCACACACTCAGCCAGCCAAGCCTGAGCTGTGTTTTGACTACTCACAAACTCCAAACGCTCACTAAAAGCTCCTGTGAGACAAAGAAGGGGGGAATGTGTGAAGGACACACTGATTCAAGCAGAAAAAAAAAACAAAACACACACACACACACACGATTTAAAACCAGAATAAACCATGCAGAATGTCTCAGTCCTTGCAGACAATGAATGTTCAAAATAATCATATTATTGCTCTTTCTTGATCACGGAAATAATGTGATTAATGAACACAAGAGGGTTCTTTTAATAATCCTGTTCCTGTGCAGAATTGGCCAGGAGCATGTGCCGCCTCCCACGCACAGGCACCAGTAAAAGCCAATCAGCCATGTCAGTCAGTCCTTATCTTTTAATAATTACAACCATTTCGGCCTTATTTGGAACGCCTGGCGTGATTTAAAATATTTTAAATGTAACCACTCTAACCATTATGGACTCAGAAACACTCTAAGCTGCAGTTCAAGGAAGGTGAAGCTGGAGCTGGCTGATGGCTCGGTGCGGATTGATAGCAGCTATTTCTGTAGAAAAAAATAGATGCATCCACTGCCCACCAGCTCTATGAATGTCCAGTGACACATGTCAGGGGTCACAGCTGCGGTGTCTCGGCAGTCTGCCAATGAGCCCAGAAAGATTGTGTCAGGAGCGCGCGCAAAGCAAAGCAGTGAGGCAGAATGTCTGACAGTAAGGGGCAGGATGTGCATGAGTCTACAGTACATGATTCACGGGAGGAGTAAGTGAGGAGGGACTTGCTCAGGGCCATGGCTACCAATTTGGACAGCAAGGTACTCAGACTTTTTACTGAGGATCACAAATGCTGCAGATTCATGTTTTAGCAAGACTATTTGAATCAACCATAAAAGAGGTACACATCTGAATTCATTCAAAAAACAACAACAAACTAACAAAGAAATTGTTTTTCTTAATCAAAATGCTTGTAAAAAGGTTTCCCCATTGATTGGACCTAAACATCTTAGCTTAAAATTCAGGAATCAACAGACTTTTCATACTCAGGATGAAGATTTCCACCATTAAAGGTCATATGGAAACAGCAGGGGTCGAGTTCTGAGGTGAGGTGACCAAGTCAACAAAGGACAAGGAGGGCTGAGAACCCCATCGGTGTCGGAAGATTGTGACAGCGGCGGCGTGTGGAGCACGATCATGACCTAAACGTATGAGGTCACCGCTCCCTCCCTCAGACGCTCTCTCGGATGCTCTCTCAGAACACCGCCAGCTCTAGGATTAATAAATTCATACCAAGCTGCAGCCCAAAGACGGGCTGACTGGGTGTCGGAGGGAAGCAATGAGTTTCAAGTGTGTGAAGTTTGTGGCTCCTCATGAATTACCCAGGGTGTAATTCTTACTTAGGTACGGAATCCTCTAAAGTCTTATTACCTGGAGATCTCAGGTGGTTTAGGAATAAAGCCTCTAACAACAAACTGTTTAGCTTAAAGCCACTAACCAAATCCTATCAGGTGTCTCTGGATTCAGCTGAAGTGAAATGCAACATAAAAATGTTGCAATAAAGTTTCTTTTGAGCAGAGATAAAACATCCCCTAGCTAATGCTGTGCAGGCCCTCCATTTCATTATCGTCACACGTCTTCACAATTACGTCTTGCATAAGACTTTTCATCCAGGGTTTTCCCTTTCTTTGTTCTACTTTGTTTCTTTTTTTCCTCCTCTTCATCCAGTACACAAGTTATAAAACTTTCCATCCCCTGCTCTGTCTTTGTCTTTCTCTGTCTACAAGGGTAAGTGATAAAAGAGCGGGCATTCATGCATGAGGAGGGAATAGGGGATCGTTCTTTCTGTCTCTGTGAAGACAAAGAAGTAAACAGAGAGCACACGAGAGGAGAAACAATCAGAAGGACTATAGCCACACTATAGTGTGGCTATAGTCACACTATAGTGTGGCCTGTATATATAGGCGAGACGACTGGCACACACAAAAACTGCAAGACAGTGACACGCCACTGGCAAAGAGGAGTACAAGGGCCCACTTCACAAATACTCAAACTTTAATCTAACTTGATTGATCCAGCTGAGTCACATCTGAATGACTTAATGGTCCTGCATGATTGACATGATTCAGAACGGTAATCCTTCCTCATGAGTGAAGTCCCTGAGCTGTGGAGGATGTACCATGTTTTATTGAATCTCCTGGACCCGTCTTTGTAATGAGAGATACATGCCGTTCTATTGTGCCGCATTATCACCAGCACTTTGAACGGAGCTCCGCCGGGCCTTCAAAAGACTAGCTAATCAGATGCTCTCTTCACCCTCGGAATAATGGCTACTTTGTTCAACAAATAACAGGCAGCATTGAACCTGGTTGTATTTTATTGAAACAGGAAGGCTAAAATCAACCGCAATGGGTCCTTGTGTTACTGTTTGAGGGCTGCTATTGTGCTTAAGTGTGGTTGTGCAATGAGTGCAATGAGTGCAATGAGGCTTTTTACTTCCCAGGCTTTAAAGTGGCCAAATAACAACCACAGAGCCATAATCAGTACACTATATTATTAATAAAATCACTTAGCTAGTCAGTGTCAAAAATCTACCTATATCAGAAATTGGTACTGAAATGTATTAACTTTTACATTCTGAATGACTATTGACTTGTTTACTATAACATTATTACATCCCAGGGTTCCCTCTTAGAGGAGTAATGTTCACTATTGATTATGTGACACAGATGCATATTTGTCTGTGGCGTTACGTACTGCAGATGTATCAGGATGTAATCTACTTTCATTGTCTGACTTAAGCTAGAAATACAATATGCTTGAGTCAAGGAATACTGCGAGGGCATTTTGACATACATAGGAAATTACATATTGAGTCAAAACATGGTATTAAAATTGACGTGCAGCTAAATATCACCTGCATCAAGTGCACGCCAGCTATGGAATAAGCATGACATAAAGGCGACATGGCAGGCTCACTTATTAGGAGACTGGTTCCAGGTATACTTATATCCCAGGGGTTCCTCTGTCGTTTCCAGGGAAGAAAAGAAAAAATAATCTCAAAAAAGAAAATATCCTATTAGAAGTACTGGTCTTTTGCAGTGGGCTTCACATGATATTTCTGATGATATATTATCAGCTCAACTCAAATAATAAATGACTTTGATATCCACTCCAAATACCTTCAAATTCGTCATTTTGATGAATCTTTGATGACAAAATGTGAGTTAAATTATAGGAGCAGGAAAATGCTTTGATGTCAGCCAGCCAACTGCGCAATTTGGGGCTAACATTCAGCGGTGAAAATTTGTAACATTCGCGATAGTGTAAAGTTCATAAAGGTACACTTTGACATTTGTTTTGGTCATGTGACCATGTGCAGACATTTTGGAAAGAAGTGCATTCAGTGATTCAGGAGGTTATTGGAAAACTGTTGCCTGTTCTCGCTGTTACCTTCAATTTATCTGTCAGATTATATTACTGATAATCTTATGAAATCAAACCTTTATTTACAATTGTTTTATTTCTTGCCAAAACATTTTTACTCCTCATGTCTCCTGTCTTCCACCTTTCTTCCTTTGGAATATTTAAACCATACATCTCTAGTCTCCACTTTATCGTTTTACTTGATAAAAGCTCTGACTTTCTCTCCGGACGATACGATCAGTCTTCCTGTAATGGACTGTGCTGCATATTCAATCTCAACTGTCCTAAGTTAACTCTGTTTGCCGCGCTACTCTTGTCCGCAAATGAGCAGCACTAGGTTTCAGTTTGGGGTGTTGTTTTAAATGGATAATTTTTTTTTTTTTTTTTGTTTGTTTTGTTCACATTTTTCCTCTTGCAATTGGCATTTTGTTGAAATGCTTCGTTTTTGTGTTGTGTATGTTCTATGTTCTGTTAAAAAAAAAAAAGTGTCATGGAAGTGTCATGGAAAATAACAATAGTTAGCAAAAATGCAGAGACGCTAGCCGAAAGCCGAATTAGTGGCTAGCTACGAGTAAGAAACTGTCAGGGTAAACGGGATGCTAAAAATATTAGCCTCACGAAGTGGAAACTAACAGATGAACAGTGTAGGTACATATGATGGCTGAAATTCAAGTTCTGCCTCCAAATGGGGTGAGAACTTTCGTGACAGTCGCCTCAGCTCGGACCGTTGGATTGTACACGATGCAGCGTGTTATCAGGCTGCTCATATATCACACTGATTGAACGACATAAGACTGCGCTCATAAACATTTTTATTCATAAGGCAATGCTCCGCGGACATCCCATGTTATATGGTTTCTTTTCTAAGTGTACAGTGGGAGGAACCTCACTCTGGGGTGTCATAAACAGGAGGCAGGAGGTAAAATAAGATCCTAGAAAAGCGATACCATCCCTACTTCTGGCCAAGGATTGCTGCTGCTCCTGAGGGTAGACAGCTCATTGCCAGGGAGAGAATTCATTGCCACTTGTAGTTTGGATCAGAGAGATAGACAAGAACAAGGAGGAGAGAGTGGGCTGATAAATATGGGGGCACACAGACCGGAGTACAAGATGGAATATAAAAGGGAACTGAAGGGAAAGATAAAAGTTAGAAAATTGAGGTAAAGGAAATGAAACAGAAATGCGAAAGAGGTGTGAAGAGAGTGAAATTACAGACTGGGCTTGGAGAATAGGGGAGAGAGGCATGAGAGCTTAACAGAACACCTAGCCATCTGCATTTCAATTTTCTCCAGCTTACCATAGCTCAGTTGTCAGTCATTTTGTCTTCCATTCTCTCTTCCATTACCCTTTTTTGTCATCTCAATTTGTCCCTGTACTGTAATTTCTGTCCTCCCTGTCCATCTTTATTATTGTAATTCGCTCCTCATTCTGTGACAATTTGTTTTGCTTTTGGAACAATATACCTTTTAGCCAGGACATACACAAAAGAAACATTTCTAAACATCGTGACGGTAATTTATACATACGCAGATGCAGCCATACATAAAGCTGTTTCTACTCAGACTGCTTTATTTATGTGAAGTGCATTTCTATTTTTGGCGGTGGAAGACGTGTTCAGATCCTCTAATTAGCATGTGCTGCAAACCTTGCTATCCTATAAAAAAATTGGTTGCTCAGGTAAAAGGACTGTCAGCAAGTTGTGCAGGACAGCTCTATTTTAAGAGTAGAGAGGTGGACAATACCACAAAGAATCCCCTGGCCAGAAGGTGAGTATTTTTGATGGTTAAAAAGCACATAATGTTCTATGATTTAACAAGGAGGAAAGTGGAGTAAGGGGATGCATCGTTAATAATCCCCTTTAAATACAATTTTATCAGTAATTGAGCTAGTTGGAGAAAAAAAAAACTTGTGTATTCTTGTCTTGTGCATTTTGTGTTTCTCATTTAATCAGAATTCGATGTACAAGAATATTAATATATGATAACTGAATAAAAAACGTGACTAATGTGGTGTACTCTGCTTTATTGTACCATTGTCAAATGTCTGGCTTATTTAAATTCAAAAGACACAGAATATTTATGCAAATGCCTCCAGAGAATATATAATTTATTGGATAATGCTATGGATGTCAGTCACAAAGAAGAAGATGGAAGCCAAGGATGCATGGATGATGCAGAGAAATGTAGATTGACTGTGTTATCAGTGCCTGAGGTGTCATTCTTTTTTTTTTTCTATCTCTCAAACTGAAACAGCAACCCCCGGTGGTAACAGCCCACACTGCAGAGGTAGGACTCCCCTCCCGGTCAGAGGCATCTTTTATTTACTCAGCCCGTTGCATTTATTTAGATAGAGCAGAGATGGGCAGCCGATAACTGGAACGTGCTGCGAGGCAAGGCAGGGTCGTAATTGACTGTGGGAATATCTCTCCTTTCCTTTTTAATCCTCTCCATCTCATCCTATCGGACCTTTCTCTCTTTTGACCGAGAAGAGATAAGTGTCGTCCCTCGCTAATTTTACAAAAATAGATTCACAAAGCCAATAAGAATCTCTGCAAATCTGTCTGTCTAGACTGCTATGAATTATTACAATGGAACAATTCATACCTCACCTTACAGCTACTTATGTAATGCTTTTTTCTATACTTATTCAGTTTGTTTTATCCTAGGGTTAACTTTTTTAAATATTACTTTGCACAGAGGAAAGGCATGAACTGTGGGGTAGAGTCATCTCTTAAGATTCCACGGTAAACTCAATACGTTCCGTTTCTCCTGCAGAATGGCACCCACAAAAAGACCTCGACAAGGAGACATGATGACTACAAACACTGCAAAAACAGCCACAAAGCAATGCCTAACAACTCCAATGACACACAAACCAGTATAAAGGGAAATAAAATGAACAATGTCTCTTCATTTTGTCCTCCCTTCTACACAGAGCAGGGTGGCGGGTGGCCTCTGCCCAGGAGCCTAATGTCTCATATGGAGTATGGAATCTGATAACATTATTCCTCATTAAATGTGGAATAGAAATATGCTTTTTCAATTAGCCACACAAAGAATAGCCACGGCCATCAGTGTTACCCAACGGATGGAGCTGATCCTGATGGTTCGGGGGAGCTAATTCCATATCTGTGTAAGTGTGAAGTGTCACTGTGTAACTGTTGTCATAGTGCCATGTGGCCACAGAAAGAGCTGCGATGAGCGGCAAAGTAGCAGTAATTGGTTCCATTTATCCTCTTCAGACCTTTTGGGCATCCACACAAAAGAAAGTGGTATTGTAAACGTTCCCATGCATGCACACATACAGACAGCAGCTTCTAGTGCGAGCCGTGGGAGCCTCTTTTGGATTTTGCAGGGTTTATGGGATTCCGGGGTGGGCAGATGAGTTGAACTGAGAGCTCTCCCGGACAGCCGTTCAAGCATTTTTTTTTTCCCCGAGAACACACATTACAGTTTGTCTCTTCATCCCATCCTCTACGGTCAGAAACAATTATTGAATCAATGTCTGACAGTCAATTGCCTCTGTGTGATTTCCTATAGTGCTCCGAGAGAGGTGAGTGTCATGGCCATTTATAGAAACAATAAACTTTTTTTTCTTCTCTTATTTAAAGCTGTTTACCGACATTAACCTAACGCTATCTGGCATATGCTATTAACCAGAATGACTCACGGCCCAGACAAAGCAATAGATTCAGAGTTAGCCCAGCGGAAATGGAATTGAGTTGTGTGGCAGCTGAAGGTGTTAGCGTTACGCTACACCCAATGAGCTGAACATCTGATAATGAGATGTCACCGGTTATGATAATGGATGGTACTCTGGCTTTTCCAAGTGCAGCCGTTGTACATCACTTTGGCATGGAGAAGCTGTGGAGGCTAATCTGCAAAGAAAAAAACCTTTGATGCCTTATAGCTCTTCCTCTTCTAATGCACCAAACTGAGCTAAACATAGTATTTATCACTTGGAAAAGCCGTATAAATTGATTACTGATTACTTTAATTACTAATGCTGTCAGGAGGAATTGTGTTTTGATGCAGACTGAGTCAGACATTGAACACAGAAATGCTATTAAAATAACTAAATAATTTTGTTGTGATGGCCACTTGTTTTTAAGATGAATTCAAAGGATAAAAAAATGGTTGGGTGATAAAACTTACCATAGATATTCATTTTATTTTGTTATCATTATGGGTAGAATATATATGGATACGCAAGACATGTAGGTGTAAATGGAATGTCAGCAAGGGGAACCAAGTTGAACTAATCACAAATTTAAGGTGACAACCAATGGGAACAACTAATAAGATATAGTTGATTGACACATGCCACAAACCGAGTTTTCCAAACGTAAACACTGTCTGCAACTTTGGTTCCTACCACCAATCTCACCATACTGATAACATGGTTCGAGCCAAAAGCTAGCTCCATCCATACACCAGTAATTCATTCATTCATTCATTCATCTTGTGTAACCACTTGTCCTGTAAAGGGTTGTGGAGCCTATGCCAGCTGTCATTGGGTGAGAGTACGGGTACACCCTGGACAGGTCTCCAACGGCAGGGCTAACACAGAGAGACGGACAACCATTCACACTCACATGCACGCCTAAAGTTAGAATCACCAATGAACCAATGAAGCTGCAGTACCCGGAGAGAACACACACAGACACAGGGAGAACATGCAAACTCCACACAGAAAGGCTTTTCCTTCATTCTGAAACATTTACGGTGAGAAATGCACCAGATATTTACCTTGGCAACTAGAACCTCAGATGTCTATTTGTTGCCAAGCAATCCACTTGTCTTAAGGCCTTCAAGTGACACTAACTCCAGACCACAGAGTATTTAATTTAAACAGACACCAGGATCTTGTCAAGAGCCACTTTCTATGTGCATAGCTCCGGCACTGCGTGCATTTAGCATCGCAAACTTGGAGTGAAGCCTTATTACTTAACTGATCAAAGTGAACCTCTGCCCTATTCCTCGTGCAGCAGTTTAAGCCCCTTCACGCTTGTTAACCCGCTCATGCACTCGCGTCAAGCGTGCAGGTGTTTTCAGTCGTTTGTGAGGTTTCGGGGCTCAAGGTTGGACACTGCGACTGAGCCAGGGTCAGCGGGCGAGGCAGAGCGCTGGAGCCTGTCCCGGAAATCAGGCAAATGGCAGAAAAACAGCATAATGAGGGATAGTCTGTCAAATCAACTTACAGCTGGGCTTCCACTGAATTTAGAGATGACTATGAAAGACAGTTTTGCAGATAAATGTCCATTGTCTTGATCAGACATTTTAGACAGTTTACTTTTGCTATAGACATTTGCCACAATGAATGACCACCTCAAATACAAATGAACACTATTAACACTGAACTGTATAGACTTTGAAACTTAGAAACTTTGTAGAAGGAGGTTTTGATGAAACATGAACTAAAGATCCTCAACATTCAAGTCTTCATCGGTCTCCAATAATTAGTTTTTGTCCACTTTGCTGAAACAATGTTGCACATATGCAGAGGACAAACATGTCCCAAAGACGCTAAGTTCCTGTTCCCTCTCTTGGATTGTCTAACAAAGCTTAAATTTCTACCTGTGGGAACCTGACCAGGATGAATAAATGAATGACTGAATGACTGGAAAACACAGTCTCGCCAAAATGGTAAGCAGCAAAAGTGCCTCAGGTGGCAACAGCAAATTAGTCTGAGCATACACAATAGTGGCAGCCATTTTCTCCCCTGTTTTGACTGCGGCCAAGGGCTGCTCTCTTGTTTACGTTGGAAGCAAACAGCAGCGGTATCCACTCACAGTCTGAAGCCAGCAAAGGTATAATTGGCCGCAATCGCAATGAACTTTCCAGTAATTGCTCACCGTGAGCAAATAAACGGCAGCTATGGTGGTATCAGTTTTTTTTTTTAGTAACTTTCTTTTTTAACCCGTTCAGTGTTTCATCTCATTGCGTCTGTTTATTTGACAGTTTTCAGAGGCCTTGGTGAGCCACAGACAAGAAACGGCACTCTGGGTGGTGCACGGCTCTGTATGAGGCTCCCGTTGAGGTAAATCATTATCATTTCATGTTTATTCAGAAAGACTTAGTCAAAAACAGACAAATTGGTGAACATCACTGGTGGGTTTACAAAGGGATTAGAATGTTGAAAGGCCAACCAGGCGTGTAGTATAAGACCACACAGTGGTTTTATTTTCTCTCTCACACACACAGACACACATATTACTATCCCTTTTTAAGTCATGTCCGTGAACACACACATGTGCACGCGCTCCAGTTTTCATGCTAATGCACAAACAAACAAATGCTAATACATGTGCATTCTTTATCTTTGTCTTACACCTCCCTCCCGCACAATGTGAGCAAGTCTCAGGTCTCCCAGTTTGGCTTCCTGTTCACCTCAGTGTTCCTCCTCCGTTTGTAATGATCATTAAGCATCTCCCTACACACCATGCAGCCAGCAGCTAACAAGAGGAGCGTGTACATGCTGGCTATTAGAGGCAATTAAAAACATGTCTCTCTGCGCGTTGCCCTGCGCTTGCATGTGTTTGTGTTTGTGTGTGTGTGCGTGTTTGGGAGGGAGAAAGAAGCTTGCGCACGCAAATGTTACACAAAAGTGCTGGTGTGTGTAGCGGTGCTTTCACTCTCTTTTAATCACACACGGAGAAAGACAGTGAACATGCTGTCTGGTTCAGTGTCACCATGGAAATGGAGAGCACCATTCCCAGCGGTGGGGAACGTGTCAAACAGCTGACGGAGGGAAGAGTGTGTTTGTGTGCAACCGAGTGACAAATATGGATAATGAGCTGAAGCACTCAGTAAGAAAACAACTTCAAGTTGAAGTTTGGGGTCTCTGGTAGCTTTGAGCTAGTCAATGATCTATCTGTGGAGGATCCCATGTGTGTTTTATGTTGAACGGGGTCGTAACTGTTAGGTGAGACTGTCTCCCCCAATCCCTCTGTTAATTTGGGTTCTCTGAAATTGATTTGCAGTGATGCCTCTCATCGATGTAAAAGTGTGGGGCACCTGGGAACAGGCAACCAGGGCTATGCACAGATGGTTGGTGATAGAATGGGGTGGTGGATGTAGACAAGCCGGACCCAAACGTTAAGGACGTTAGCCTCACAAATGCGAGACTAATGTGTTGCCAGAAGTGGCACAGTAGTGACGGATATTAGGACATACTTTCTTTCACATTAAATTCAAAATCCGTATGTATATATGGTCGGAGTAACACCAGCAGTTATGCATGTATGATTTCTTACAACATCCTTATGTTGCAACTGTGTTATGGGTAAAGACTGAGCTTCCCACACAATGACAGCTGGACATATCAAACACCTATCATCACTTCAACCTCTGGTTTGCCATAATCGTAGGTTGCCATCAACAATTACTGAACTGTGTCGACACTACCCCTTTCTTATTCACTATGACACATTCACAGCCAATGATGGAAGTGTGAGATTAATTGAATGCTATATACAGCGTGCTACAATGCGGCACTAACAGCTATTTACATTTACTTGGTGTTAGATCACTTTATTATTCCTTACATAAATAAAACTATTTTTAAATTGTAATCAGGCTCGCTGCATCTAATATAATATGCTGTCAGAGTACTTTTCTACAGCAGTGTGCGCACACACGTACCCACACAGGAGCCTCGGATAGAGAGTGCAGGTGTTTATGAGACTGTGGGACAGAGCCTTGGAGGCATGCTGTAAACAAACATTATCACACAGACCTGAGTCGCATTCCCAGAAATCCACCAGAGATATCAAGATGTCACCCCGGCCACATCTGGAAGCCGCTTGTGTTTGCGAGTGCGTCACCTCGCCGAGCCCACAGAGAGAGTTGTTGACTCTCCTGCTGAAAGCACGGCAGCATCTGGATAATGTAAATCCACCCCTGATCGGATATTGCTTTTTTATGTCGAGTTTTTTTGTTTGTATTTTAATAAACATGAGTTTATGCTGTTTGTATTTTGAAAAAGAAAATAAATAAATGTGTTTGCTATTTGGTGTTACCGCTTTATGATATTTTATACTCTGATTCTCTGGTCTTAAATCTAGAACAGTCATGATTACAAGGACCTGTGGGCACGACATAACACAGTGCAACAGCAGAATATATTTTAAATGACAAAATAAATAAACATAAATACCCTCAAGGTTTTGCAGTTCTCTGAAGTTTCCAAATTAGTGATGCACAGACTACACTCGACTAGACTGTGGTCCTTGGGATAGCACGAAGCCTTTCTATCAGACGATTTAAGACGTCTCCCTGTGATGTCACAGAGCACTAGTCTTAACATACAGAGCCCCGTGAGTAAAATGAGGAATCTAAAAGTCAGTCTGTGTTTAATGGCCGCCTGGTGCAGAGAAGCTGTTAACAGGAGCTATTTAAGAACTGCTCGCTGTATTAGTGGATACCGTCACAGATGATAGTCCAGTGCAGGGGTGTCAAACTGATCCGTGCAGGTATTCATTCCAACCATGCAGCACCCATGCAGTGGGTGTGGCTGGCAAGTTTTTGTTTCAGTCAAGTAAGAAGACGCCTGGAATGACGTGAAGGCAGTTCATTTGATTGATTGAGCCAAGTTAGGTGTGCTGCTGCATAGCTGGAATGAAAACCTGCAGCGACAGTGGCCCTTTCACGGATCAGTTTGACACCTGTGGTCTAGAGCATCCTCAGACAAAATTGACGTTCACTCATAGCACTGATGTTGGTGTGTGTGGTGGTTGTAATTATGACATTTTGACTTATAAAAAGAGTCAAAAGTGCTGACTAAGCAAGACTTGTGTTGTAGTGTTGGGGCATATCTCATTTTTTAGGGTTCAACTGGAAAACCTGAAAACCAGTCATCCAGTAAATCTTTCAACAAGAAGCATGCTGTTACTATGTATTGTCTTTTATGTAAAAAAATGAAATAAAATTGTTCATAACATTGGATACTAAAATTGGAAACTTATAGAACGTGCCAAGAAGTCAAACATTTCTAATTGGTGCTGGACTCTGCCATGGAGGTCCCTTGTACTCAATCCTTTTTATGTTATTCATGTACACAATGTCAGCGTCTAACTGGAGTGAAGAGGTGTGGAAACCTCAGAACTGTATGTTTGGTTTTTGCAGAGGTTCTGTTGTGACTTCAGACCGCCAGCTTTAATACGCACTAAGACAGTTTGCAGCCGAGTGTGAAGGAGCCAGGATGAGAGGCTGTGGTGCTCCGCCAGAAAACTCCAAATTGGAGCGGACCTGCTTAAAGTAAATGAGTTCAAGTATGGGGGCCGTTCTATCAGGGAGGATGCTATGGAGCGGGAGATGGTGGCCATAATGTGGGCATTACCCTCACCATCATGGAGAGGAAGAAACTGAGCCATAAGGCAAAGCTTTCGATAACGACAATCAACGTTCCAGCTCTAACATATGATAGAGATAGAGATATGGGGAGGAGCTAGGACATCTAGAAGGAGATCAGAATAGAGCCGCTGCCCATTTACATTTAATGAGGTCAGTTGAGGTGGTTTGGTCACATAGTGAAGATGCCTCCTGGGAGGAGAACCCCAGGGCCCAGTATTTCAAAACTTGTAATCTGGATCAGAATAATCCGGATAATGAAATCCTCCTTTTCTCAGTCATGGATCACGGTGATCCTGCTGACTTTATCTGAGTATTTCAAAACACAGGCAGGGTGGATGCAAGCCAACTATTTGAATTGTCACCTTATTAAAAGCAGGCCGGGGCGATCTCTAATTGAGACGCGGCCGTGCTAACGGGAGCTAACGCGGCTCCATTGACTTGTGTGTCCATGGGATTTTGCCAGCCAGTGTGGGGGAGTCTGACGAGCCACTCAACCTTTCAGCTGACTATGTGCTGCTCACACCTGTGCCATCAACACCATCAAGTGCCAGCATTGCTCCACCCGGTCCACCATTGGTGAGAGCTTGTTTTTTTTGCATTTCACTACACTGTTTTTAAACCTTGGTTTTAGCTTTGCATGTGACCAATAAACTTATCTATCTACCACATCAGGCACGGGGGCCAGAGCCAGAGCCAGCGCCAGCGCCAGAGCCAGAGCCAGAGCCAGAGCGACGGCAACAGAAGAGGCATGCCGGGGATGAGGAAGCCTATGAGAGGCTCCTCAAAATGGAGACCGAAAGGGCAGTCAAACAGACTGAACTGGCCAAACAGCAAATTAAGCTGACGCTGCTTCAGCAAAAAGACACAGAATTAAAAATCAAGCTGTTAGAGAAACAGCTTGACATTTGAAATAGCATGGTCCTTAGTGGTCACATTATTTTTTGTTGGAATAAAACTTTGTTTGGACCCTGCATTCCTTTGTCTTTCTCTGTTTTGGTACATGCAAGTTACAATGTTTGGTGAACTAGAATTTGAGAAATACTTGTAATTTTATTTACAGCAGTTTTACAGTGTGGTCAAAAATTTTACTATGCTTTACATTTTTTGATATTACTTAAATTACTTGTTAGAAGTACAACACTAACACTTAAGTGTAACAAACATCTTGAGTAACAATATCTAGGAGGAGAAGTATGAGCTGAGAGTTTTTCAATCCAAGTCAAATCCACCTCTGAGGTGGGATTCAAATGATCCTGAAATTTTGGTATCAAGTTGATCCAGATATCTGACTTAACTTTTGAAATACCCAAATCAGCCTTTTATCTGGATTCAGGGGAGGATTGGATTACCAGAGCTGAAACCCTGATCTTCGGGATCAGGATTCTCCTGATCTGTGTTGAAATACCCAGTTTTCAGATCAGATCTAGATTTAATCCAATCCGACCAGGATAATCCTGTCAGATCACGTTTGAAATACTGGGCCCAGGTGATAGTGGATGGGTGGATAGATGATTGAAAGTGTTGTAGGACAGAGCTCTTGTGTGGTTGCACAATTAATAAATTGTGAATTGTAAATAAATGGGGTTCAAAAATGGGTATTTGATGACGGTGTCATTGGTTTCCAGGGTGAGTTAGGACCCAAACGCTGGACACTAAGTGATGAGGTGGGAGTTGGCAAAATATGACTTTTATTAAACCAAAGGTAACAAAAGGTGCTGTATAAGGCAAACCTTCAAAAAGACAAGAACATAACATAACAAGACCAGAAGTAGAAAACACAGGGAAACAGTGGAAAAACCGTTTGACGTGCCAGAGGACAAAGGGAAAGGCAGGACTATATATACACACAAGGGCAGAGGAGACACAGGTGAAAACAATCAGGGCGGGGCAGACAATTACAAAGGAGGGAAATCACAGGACAGGAAGCTAACGAGAAACAGGTGAAACCAATCAAGACGGTGGAAGACGATCACAATGGAGGGAAGATACAGGAAGGGACACTGCAGTAGTAACATTATACAAGCAAAAACTTAAGTATTCATCAAAATAGTACCTTCATGCCTCAGCAGCTGGATAGAAAGAAAGAAGAAAGAAATCCTCCCTCCTTCAGACTCCTAGACATCTATTCAGACGTCTTTTCTACGCTTTGTATTACTGTGATTTCAGTGAAAGTAACTGTTTATTAATTTCATCTCCAACATCGGCTGCTCAGTTCCACTCGCCATTGTGTACGGAGTGAAACTCAGACACGGCCTAGTGTTGTAGTGGAACAATGTCCATACACCAGTGCACAAATGCCTTCCACGGCGTAACCGTCAATATTACTTTAAAATCTCACCAACCCATATCGAAGCTAGAAATATTTCATAAAGGTGTCTAACAAAATTCGGCGTAGACCGGATCCAGGAGTATAAACCAAGCTTTAGTTGTATAGAATTATAAAGGCTAATGTGTCGCCAATAGAGGAATCTACAGGACACAAGTTCTTTCTTGGGAGATGACACATTAATCGCGTATTCTCAGCTTAAAATAAATATATGTTGTCATTCATCTTAACTGTGATGACAATTTTAATTTTTAAAAGGACACTAGAATCCAAGGTTAAACATCGCTCAATCCAAAATAATTAAATGGTTATAATGTATGTCAATAAAAACTATTTTTTGGAATAGAAATCAGAAAGATGTATGTATCAGTCATCTGGGATCTGGGTATAATTAAAAGGTGCAAAAGTATGTTCAAAATAAATGATTAACATGGATTAATCAGACGTGTATGTATGTAATATATATAAAAACAGAGCTATTAATCACCATAGATGTTAATATCACCAAGATTTAATTTTGAATATATTCAGAAACGTCAAATCAGATCAACCGTAAAGCTATTATTTAGTCAAAGAGTGTCATGTGCGAGACACCTGCAGACATGACTGCTATAGATAAATCACCAGGGGGAGAAACACAGGATCATTTTCAATCTCAAATTATTTACAGAGCACCACCAATCACTCTGTTTAATTATTAAAGCAGTTTATACAGACTTATATTTAATTGAATACTGAAAGGGTTTTTAAAGTCATGACAGAGGAATGGAACTTACATCAGCCACAGTTCATTTCATGAATAATGCATAACAAAGAGGAAGAAAATGTATCTTCATACTGGAGATAGAATCAAAGGAGGATTGGCCAAGTACCAATGTGCATGACTCTTTAGCGACTAATGAATGTGATGGTGAATTATGGACCTTTATGCGCTTACATACTAATCTGTGATAATTATCTTTTTTGCTCTTCCTCCCCTCCCCCTTTTTTTCGTTCCTAATCCTGGAGCATTTCTAGAAATGTCCGGCCTATAAATGATTTTTTTTTTCTCATTTTATTTTACTATTAGAGGAAATTATGGACTTTCAGCATAATAATTATTAATCTTTAATTATTTCCCATTATCTCAACTTTCCTACAGTTTGGTAAATGAAAATGTGGAAACTTTTCTCGTAGGTCTGCATACGACTGTTTTTATTTTTTAATTATTGCGCTAGTGCAGCAGTTACTGGTAATTGGGTAGCTTGGTCATTTGAAACAAAGATGTAAGTACTTAACAATACGTTAAACTAATGAGGGAGGAACACAGAGGGAGAAACCAATCATAATCAGAGGGAGGTGAAGCACAGGAATCGAAGTGGGACACAGAGGGAGAGCCAAATAGGGTCACAGAGAATATCCAAAACTCAATACCATGACAAGTATAGGTTTATGAGATTAAAGCATACTGTTACAGACAGCCTTGTGAAAGCCCTGAAGTTAAACGCTTTGTGGTGACCGAGGAGAAAATTCCATTTGTCCAGTCAGTCAGCTTCAGCTTCTGAGCCTCCACAGTTCAAATAGGGTTGGTTAACAGTCTCAATCAGTTGTGGCAGTCAGGAAGAAAGCGATGCAAAAATAAGCCACAGAAAGGTTCATAATCAGGTGGAGAAACTAAATATATCAGATGGAAGATGAGGGAATGAACTGTAGGTATGGAAATGGGCGGGGTCCTCAGGTGGCGGATGTAAGGCAGATGGTAATTGCGCAGTCTGAAAGGAGACAAAAATTAAAATAAGTACATGAACAAACAATAATCCTGACACCACCAGTAAACCACCCCAGTTTATTATTTAAAACATCCATACCATGTCTTCACCATTTATGCACTGCTATAGACTCTGGTTAGTAACGATGACTTCACCTTAGTAGATGGCACACCATGCATTGGTATATTATACAATCCATAGTGAATACCTAGAAAAATATCTGTTTCCAATAAAATGAAATGCTACCAACTTCTTTGAAAGCAACTCGGTAGGAGAAGTGAGAGGATGTGGAATGGAGTTTGTTTTGGCATTTTAATCAGAAATGCCTGTCTTTTTGCCTTTGTCTCTCCACCTCGGCTGCAACTCTCGTACTCCGAGCACCGCCTCAATTTAAAAGGCAAAGAACTTCCCACCTTCGGTGCTGAGATTGACACTGACAGTAGCACTACAGGCATTTCCCTCTTCAAGAAGATTTTGCTGACACCAGACTTCATTGGTGGTTCCTGCAGACTGAACGCTTCAGCAAAGCCCCCCTATATTTAGCACCTGTCCGCATGTTTTTCACCACTGACTCATGCCTCCTGATTTCTATTTTGCAGTATGAATAGTGACATTTGACATGTTAAATCTGGCACTTGTTATGTGGATCATGTCCTCGGTGAGGTTAAGTGATGCCTGCAACTCGGGAGTGTAGGAGACTTGACATTTACATGACAAATAATAAGCAAGGAAAAAGTGTTTACCTAGATCTAATTTGCGGGGCGCCACAGTCACAATCAGAAACTTATTGTAGATTAGGAGAGGGTAGATTTTTCTAAAATGGACCTTGGGTCTCCCATTTGTTTATGTTGTGCTCACATACAAGGATCCACACGCACCTCAGCGCTGCTGTCAAACACATCAATACCTGGCAGTATGTGTCAAGACAAGCAGCAATACACCAGTGAAGGGTTAGGGTTAGAAGACCACTTTTACACTACAAAGCCTTGACTTGAACAACTACATGACTCCCTATATGACTCGGACAACTATACCAAACTCTCTTTGATGATGCACTAAAGACATAATATAATAAACATCTTCCTGTTTGCACAAGCAGAGCACATTCAGTACACACATGTAAGGCCTTGGAAAGAGTAATTTACTGTGGGTTTGTTTCCAATTTGCATTTAAAAGTATAGAGAAAAAACTTCCAAATTACCCCAACCCAGCCTAAATTTTGTTCGCCTACCCAACTGCAGTTGTCAGGAATGAGGAAATTAGCTCCAGAGACCAAAAGTGTTATTTGTGCTAGGCTGTAAACATGTTTATTTCTGCTGTAAAGTTGCTTATTTCATGGAGTAGTGGTTGGAGAAGCAGCTTTGGGGCATTGGAGCAACTGAACTTTTAGGTACCCGTTTTTTATATTTTTTTGTAGAACAGATGCAGTCCTTGCAACTTTGTTGTCAACATACATCATTACAAATAATAAAAAATGTATCAACTTTGTGCAGACTAACACTCAAAATGCAACTATAATGATGTTGACCTATTACGCTAAGGTCTAAGGATTAAACCATCGGTGCTGTTTCTTCCTCAGTGATCAGCTTCAACTTGTATTTGTGAAACATATTTCAGTATTACGGCCATATAACCATAAAATTAGTGTATAAATGAATCACATTTTGTTTAACAACAGACTGGATTTACAAAACTTTCAAAATAGTTGAAAGTCACAACTGGAAAATTAATTTTCCTTTACTGTTTGATTAAAAAAATAATTGCAGAATGACTGAAGATTGACATCTGCAATAATAATAGAAGTGTTTCTTTAAATACAGCCTCCTCTCTGTCTGTCACTGTTTACTGCATCTGTGGCGCTTCTGTAAGCTTTGGTGTCCAATCTTTGTGTGAGATTGCTGTGTTCACAAGAAAGACGCTCATCTGTCTTCTGTCGTTTTTTCCCGTCTCGCTACTTTCTCTGCAAATGAATAAACAATTAGTTTTAGAAGCCGCTCGCAGCGGCGGTCATTCTCTGCAACGCCTTCCCCAAAATAAATAGCGTTTGATCAAGCACATTATATAAATCCACTCGGTGAGGCCGCTGACACGCAACAGAAAACAGTATTATATGTCACCCCTCACTCTTGTCTCTGTTCTGCCTCTCTTTCGTGGTTGGCACAACAGCCCATCGGGACTAACAAATATTGACATTTGTACATTTCACTCAGCCGGCGCGTGTGGAATGGATTTCTAACTAAAGGGGATTACGGATCAGAGTACAGTATATACAGAGCTCATTTGTTATTTCGGATTGGATCTTGTCACTCCTCGGCAAGCACACATTTTACAGCTCGGTGCAGTGGGAGAGCGGAGCGTGACAATAACAAACTTCACACTGACGGGGAAGTTGGGACAGTTTTCACTGAGGGTTCATTAGCCAGCTGTTGAGCTGTATCCCTCATTTTGGAAGGGCACATCTGTTGCTGAGACCCTGAAATGCAGCATGGCAGCAGTCAGTGGAACCAATCTGTTTTGCAAAATGACAGAAAGAAACATACACTCCTCATAAAGACGGTTAAATATGTGTTTGATATTGATATAAAAACAACTCTGTGGGAGACTCTCTTAAACACGATATTTGGTCAAGTTTAAATAAATCATATTACATTCAGGGGAATATCCCTTCATTCAGTGACGGCTTTAAAACAAACAGACAAATGCTGTGCTTCCTCCCTGGTCTTCACCGAAGCCATCTTGCGTTTTGTGAGGTCTTTCTGCATCTTAGTTTGGGTTTCTGCAGCTCAGTGGGATGGAGATTAGGTGACTGACTCGCTTGATCCAGAAAAGTTCTTTGATTGTGTGTTTAGGGGTCATTGTCCTGCTGAATGCTGAAAAGTCCACCTGTGAGTTTGCATGAATTTGGCTGATTCTGAGCTCACAGAAGGCTCCTGTATATCTCTGCATGCACCCTGCTGCTTCTGCCAGCAGTGAAATCATCATTAAAGTCTAGTGTGCCAGCTCCATCAGTTCCATTGGCAGTCATACATGCCCATAACAGAAGCATCACCACGGTCATGGACTGCTTTGTTATTTCCTCAAATCAAAGGTTGATTTTTTTTTTCTTTTTCACATCCAAAAAACTGCCTTCCAGAGCTGGTATATTTCTGCAAACTGAAATTTGACCTTTGTGGATTTTCTCCTCCTTGTCCGACCGCTCCAACTCCTTTCCCGTCTTCCTTCCATCCCTTTCCACCTCTTTTTACCTTTACTTTCGGGCGAGAAAGAGGCTAGAGAGGCAGGAAATGAGGCACAGAGGGGAAAGTAAATGTTCCCGAGTGAACATCAAAGTCACAGCTGGCAGATCCACCTTGAGCATTTAAACATTCAGCATTTTGCCGGACCCAGCATGCTTCTTATGGTCACGCAACATCTTCTTGTGCGGGTCACATGCAGACGTCACCCAGTGGTGTATTGTGGATCTAAACTTCCTTATCTAAACCAAGGTCATGCTAATTTTAACCATAGCACGTTTCTTCTGTTGTCGGACTTTTTTTGTGCAGTTCAAATTTCATCATGTGACTATTAATTCTGTTCGCTTTGACCACCAGTTCAATGTCAGTGTCCATGTCACAGTGAACAGTGGTCAGTCTGACTCATGTGTTTCCTCCTGCAGTATTCGCCCTTGCATGGTCACTTCTAACTAATATAGAGTACACCACTACACAATGGAAACTTTGAAGGTTTCTTTGCTTTATTTAGATGGAACTGGGTTTATTTTGTATTCTCTGCAATGTCTTTGCAAAATTAGCCCCTACAGCATGGTGTTGCCATATGCAACAATTCGTTTCTCTCAGTTTTACTAAATGCAATAGTATAAAACCCATGTTTAATTGTTTTAATGTGAAAAGGGATATTTTAGTCTGAAAAAACACATACATACTTTACAAGTGGTAGGAACACTGACCCATACACACTGTCCCATGTAGTACAGTATGATGAACTACAATTTACTAGCTACCAATGTTATGACTGTGGGTTATATGTGTGTGAGTTGCCTGTGTGGTACTGTGCATCCTCCCTGTCTGTCCTTTTGTTCTTTTGTTTCAGCTTCCTGCAGGCCAGCCGGTGATTGGAGGAGACCCAGTGAAGGGAGGGAAGTTTAAAAAGATTTTTATTGGAGAAGCCAGACTCTCTCTTTTTTCCTGTGACCAACCATACAGCTGATCCACTCCATGTTCTGAGCATATTGTTCTTCTGAATTACTGTTACTACTGCAGCCCTGCCAAGTAGGGCTGAGAAGCCAGTTTTGTTTTCTTTGTTTCCTCTTGCTTTTGGTTAGGGAATCAGGGAAGGACGCCTGTATCTTATTTTTGATTAGTGGCATGGTGGTTAGCACTGATGCCTCACAGCAAGAATGTCCTGGGTTTGAATCCATGGGCCAACGGGGGCCTTTCTGTGTGGAGTTTGCATGTTCTCCCTGTGTCTCCGGGTTTAATTATGTTTATGGTATTATAGAAAAAGAGAAAAGGATCATTTATTTTGAGATTGTATTGGACAAGACGTGACAAATTCCTTTCCAGCAACTTTTCATCGAGCTATGTCACGATGTGAGCTATGTTATAATTAAAGTCTTGGTCTTATCTTGATGCAGATGCATTTTTTGAGAGAATTATTGTAGGATAGTGTACAGTAATTCACTCTATCACTCTATGTCCAATGACATTTGGATATGACCCAATAGTTGTTGCCACTTGTGGTCACAGTGACCTCTCTTTCAAAGCTTCACATTTAGGTTAAATTGAATGCAGAAATGTTGCTATAAAACATAGTTCAATAAAAGTACAATTCCTGATTTGTAAATTTTGTGCACTGTAAGACTGACTTAGCCTGACAATGCAGTGATTTTTTAATTGCTTTACTAATACTTTAATCATTTATCACTATAAGTTCAGAGCTTGCACACAGGAGATAAAAAGAAGAAGTAAACATTAATAAGTAAAAATATAAACCAAAATTCAATAGAAATCCTAATTATGTATGTAAAATGCCTCTGTTTGACATTTATACTGGATTGTTATTGATTGACACATTCAGCTTCAATGTCTAAATATTTATATTCACACAATGATCTGGTGTCAATCAAAAAACAAAACTAAACCCAGTCTGCCTCGGTATCGTTGTACTTCCTTTAATAACACTTCTTCAGACTTGCATGGAGATTTCATAATGTGTCCTTGAGGAACCTCGGGAGGGTTGGCGCTTGAAAACTTGGCGTTCTGTGGCTGACATAACTTAAGGGAAGTCTTACAAGGTGGAGCTGACGCAGTGGAGCTTGTGTGACAGTTCAGAGTTTCTGTAATTATGTGCGGTAATTAGAGGTGGGGATAAGTAGCAGATAATTGCAGATACTCTGGTGAGTGAGCAAGACAAGCGATTACAGAAGGAGGCAGGTGACTGGCTGGAAATTTGAAAGAGGTGGATGTCCCCAAGAAAAACTGGATGAGCAGGGAAATGCATTTGTTTGAACCACCAAAATGAGTTGTCAGAGGTGTTCATCAGGCTCCCTAAAGGCACCTACCTACAGACTAAGCAACAATTATCACCCCCCAGGTGCTGCCGCTGCTGCTTGCATAGTAGGTGGGAGAGTCGCTATGGATACAGGTCTCACTCCAGCCATGTGGTTCACACTGTTTCTCTGGGTAATTTGCACTTCTGGCCTTGTTGGAAATAGAGTCCTGGACCCTATCAAGGACAAACTTTTAAGCATGTAAGTTGGTTTCTCAACTATCAGAAAAAAGGGTCGTATTTCCTCCTTCCACCAATTTTATCTGAGGACTAGTTGTCACGTCTTCACAGTGTCTTCACAGGCCTTGCTGTAAATAGCATTGCTACATATGATCTTTGTGTGCATTACACCAAGGGGGGGAAAACGAGAACAGGTGCTTTTCTTCTGCGAGAAAACACACTCCCAACAGACAGATCCAGAGAACTGGTTGCCATTCTGTTTAGTGGTGGCAACAGTGAGCGTAAATACTAGAAGAAAAATGTCCCTTAAACAGCTCCTAACAGCAAGGGGTGGGACTCGATTAAAAAATGAATCGAATTAATTAATTAATCTCGATTAATCACATTTTAATTGCATAACAATATTTGCTGCTAAAAGCAAATTTTTTTTCTATTTTTTATTTCAGTTGAACGGAATAATAGACACAGACGTGAATATTGTAAACTCTATCTGGAAACATGCATTTAATTGCATTTCAATTAAAAACTATAGAAAAATAAAGAAAAAGAAATTATGCCTGGCCAAAAGTGAACCGATCTATAGTTAAAGTGCTATTTTAAGTACTTTATGGACTGTTTCAAAACAATATTGACTTTAAATGGTTAAAAAGTTTGGGCTGCCGACCAGTGCTTCAGTGGTTTCTGTGCTCACTGCAACGTGCTTTGCATTTTTTTTTTTTTTTTTTTTTTTTGCACAATTTACACAAAATTCGCTTTTATCAAGGTAGAAATCAGGAATTTAATAATAATAATAATAATAATTTGTCTTCTATCAGTCCTATAAATGTGCTTTCATCCAATTCCTCCATTTTGGTAGCTGTTAGCTGAGCTCTGACTTGTGCATCAGTGTAACCAATGAACCAGGAACTAACAAACGTTCCACGTTGTTTGGAATGCAAACTGTGATTAAATGCATACATTATTTTTAACGCATTCATTTTTTTTTGTAATTAATTAATCGTACTTAACATGTTAAAGTCCCACCCCTCATATATATATTTATATTGTATTTTACATAATTGCAACCATGATTGGATGTGTTCAACCAGTTAACCACAGCCCACCTCACTGTGGGGTTTTTGGTGTCATAGCTGTGAAAAATAATAATTTAAAAATGCATTTAGTTACCGTAATTTCCGGACTACAAGGCGCACCTGAATATAAGCCGCACCAGCTAAATTTTGGGGAAAAATACAGATTGATCCATATATAAGCCGCACCCGACTATAAGCCGCTGGTGTTTTAATGCCTAATTACCGTAAGGGTTTCTTCGAGGGGGGATTGACGGGACAGAAATGACTTTTTGGAAACGTAAAGCGTCCCATTTATTTATGTAAAAATCCATAAATAAACCGCACCGCTGTATAAGCCGCAGGGTCCAAAGCAAGTGACAAAAGTAGCGGCTTATAGTCCGGAAATTACGGTACTTGACAAATCATTAGACTCATTAGTGAAAAACAATGTATTGTAATGTAACCTGCACTAAATCCCTAGTTGTGACTCTTCTAATGTTCAGTTGATGTTGCAACAACGACAGGAAGTGTTAAGAAAGCAATTATAGAGAATGCAGACAAATAATCAGACCAATATACCATAACTTTCATGAAGCTGAGAGCTGAGTGTATTGTTTTGTTCTGTAGATGATGAACTATATGATACAGTTGTCAATGTTGTTGTTAGATGCCAAATGTTGCCACATGTCACTTGCGTCTTTTCTCTCCTGCATGCGCCCAGGTGCTGCTCTCCTCCCCGTGCTGCAGCAGGTGATTGAGTGCCCGTGGAGCCACTTGCTCATCAAGGGAGAGAGCATAAAGGCTGAGAGAGAAGACACGGCCGTTTGTCAGTGGGACATCCCAGACGGCGTTGCTGTGTTTGTTGTTGAGCTCAATATCATTTGTTTCATTCTCAAAGAGAGGGCGGTGTTGGATTTTGTTCTGCTTTGTATTTTAGAGTCTGGTTAGGGTGAGTCAGTGATGTTCTTGGTTTGGGTTTTTGTTTGTTTAATAAAGTTTAGTCACCGTAAATCTGTGACGTTGTTCAGCTTCCCGTTTCTTTCTTCTAGGTAATTCTAGGCATTTATTACCTCGGTCCTCTACCTGATCCTTAGCAGTGGTTTCCTGTGTGTCTACATTGAGTCACATTTTCCACAGTGTGAGATATAAAAAGCACCAATGACTATTACTGAGAATAACACTAGTAGCAGTAGTCTTGGTGGTGCAGTAAAAGGCTTTAATTTTTTCATGAGAATCTTGAAGATTGTTTTCAAATCCCTTATACATGATGTAATATTTACATTGTTTACCATAATGTATACAAAGTGTATTCCCCTGAGATGCAAATAGCTGTGTAAAAGTAATATATAACTGCTGGGCTCTTTCTGCTGTTGTTATGGACTACCGCGAAGCAATGGAAGTGGAGCCGCGATATCAGAGACACCAGGCAACAAGATACCAGCGCGGTGATGAGGGTCAAATCTAGCAGCCCTAAAAAATGTAACGAGGATTGTAGAGGCACGATGAGTCAGAGGGGGTTTATTAAATCCTCTCCAGTAGTAGCAGTGGGTGGCTTTTTGTAATTTTAATTTTATGGTGACAATAGGATTGGAGAATAGCCTGGTGACGAAACATGAAGCTGCTAATGTGAGAACTGTTGCTTGGTTGATGCAAGTAAGTTGCAATCTGAGATACAACGTGAATGTCCTGTAAGATGCTGGAAATCGAAGTGATCTGAAACTAGACAACACCTTAATGAAGGGCATGCTGCACATCGACTCTGTTTGGTGGTTAAACAGCATGACGTGTCCGCATGAAAATGCAAATTCCATCACTGTCCTGTGATTTTCATTTGGTAAACAATGAAAGCCTGGCATCTCTGAAGGTGCTCAGTGATAAGAAAGTGTGAGTGGAAGTTAGTGAGAGGGTTTCTTGTGTCTACTTTAGAGGGAAAATTGACTATGACACCCATTTATCAACCATGAAAGCTCCCGCTTCCCCCGTCACACTGACAGTCTGTGCGCCTGAATGTAATCTCTGAGCTGTCTCCTTAACCAGTGGACATGGCAATTTATAAACCGCTCTGGTCCACACATGCGCAGACACACTCACGCACGGGGCATATGAGGTTACAGACCCCGAGAGATCATTCGAGTGTTTTAAAAGACGTACTCGGATTCAACCTTTGCTCACAGTGACCATGACAGAAACATTTCAAGTCCCTGCTGACGTGGTGGCATCCATGCTTGACTTGACATTTGCAAAAAAAAAAAACAAGAGAGACAACAATTGGAAGGGCTAAAACTTTCTCCAGAAATCCAGGAGGGGAAGCCTATTCTTAGCTTAGTGCGTGAGTGACCTTCGACTTCCCATCTGCTAACACCTCCTGTGACAAAGATCTGAAGAACCTGTCACTAGAAACTTCAGAAAATCTGTCTTTTTTTTTCTTAACTTTTAGTATATTCCAGTTTTTCTTTTAGACTGAGATGGAGACAGACAGAGAACAAATACAATTATTGCACCCAGTTTACAAAGCTGAAGGAACTGTGCAAGAGATCAGGGTGGTTGGTAGACTGAGTGGGCTGAAGTGTTGAGCTCATTTTGTCTGTGGTGAGGGAGAAGACAGGCGGCTGGATGAAGCCAGGATGCGTTGGAGACTGAGCAGTCTGGCCGGTAACCGACTGGAGAGTCAGTGTGCATACTTGTCTACATGAATGTGGTCACTCGTTGAAGTAAATGCATCAGACCAGAATGTCATTTGAGTTGACTTAGGGACAGTCAGATATCCCAGAATGCATTTTGTGGACGTCAAATAACTGGAACTTGACAATGTGCCCGTCCTGCGTCCTTCATCTGTACTTCAAAGTTGAAGTTTTCGAATCTACTAAGTTTGCAAGTCTGAAGTTTGCATGGTATCGATGAACGCCCCCAGTCAAGCACATGTCCGGCACATGAGGAACCAGGACACCAAAGAGAGCACAGATTAGTATGCAGACAGATCACTGGAAGTACGTAAAAATCTGGTGAAGTCCTTAAAGGTTTGAACAGAGTTTGATGAGTGATCTTTGTGTATAGACACATAACACAAATCAAACTTGACTCATCCAGTAATTCATATGCATGCCTCACTACCTCAGACATTACTCTGACCTGTACCTACTGTAACCTTTTTATTACTGCACACATTATTTTGTATTATTTTAAGGGATACATTTTTTAGCCTAATAATTTATGTTGTGCATATTTACTTGTGCAGTATTATTTTAGGACTTTGCAGTTTAATCTGTCACTTTGTGTTGGCCCTGAAATGGACTGGGGTCCTGTCCAAGGTGCACCCCCGCCTCTCGCCGATGACAGTTGGGATAGGCTCCAGCAGACCCCACGACCCTTAACAGGGATAAGAGGGTACAGAAGATGAATGAATGAATGATTGAATGACTTTGCAGTTTATTTCATAATTATTTCTTTATCCGCTCCTGCAGTTTATTTACATGTTCATTTCTGTTGTTATCTGACCCCCTTGTAGAGTCATTTTAGTTCCTACCTTTCTTTGTTTACGGTCGGACTGTTAGTTTTGTGACTGTCTCCCGGTGCACGGGTAATAAGAAGAAATAAAACTGGGTGCGTACTGTCCTGTCATATTGTTGTCAAATTAAAACTTGTAACTTACTTTACACCCACAGCCCAGAGAGTCTGGAGAAGAAACTTGGATTATACATATCCACTGGCCAAATTTAGTTGTCATTACTGTTACTTGACAATTTACGGAACAATGAACTTGACACACATTCACATGCACATCTAACTTAGAAAAGAAGAAGCAGTAGCAGCCAGAGAAAACCCACACAGGTGGAGGAAGAACATGCAAGCTCAACACAGAAGGGCTCCAGATGGCCTAGACGGCCTGTCTGTCTCTCTGTGTTTGCCCTGTGATAGACTTCTGACCTGTCCACAGTGTACCAACACCTCTTGCCCAATGAAAGCCAGGATAGGCTCCAGCCACCCACAACCCTCTAGAGGCCAAGAGGGAACAGATTCTGATGTTTGACCATTTCAGCATCAATTTTAAGTTCATATTGGCAAACCCAGGCAAGGTTAGACTTCCCGCTCTTCTTGATAGTTAATACTTGGGATAATACTTGGAACATGGGAAGTCTGTTTTGACCATGATAATGTTGAGCTGTTGTGTATAATTTGTTCTCTATGAGGGCTTCTATTTCTGAGAGATTCTCTGATCGAAACAATTTATCTGACACATGTAGATAATTGAGTTTTGAGAAAGAAGCAGAGAGGAGAATCCTCAGTAATTTTCCTGGGTCAGAAACAGCAGACTGGCTTCATGGAAAGTTTAGAGGACAAAGAAATTGAGCAAGGCCTTTATTAAGATTATTTTTATTATTATTGAAAAATGGTAAACAATGCATAATTGTGGACAGGGCAGGCAGGCCCAACAGAATATGCAGGGCAGCCAAAGTCAAAGGTTGAATAGGTAATGATAGTAAGAGAGAGGGGCAGACGTGTGAGGAAACAGGAAGTCTTGACATCAGGAACACTCCATATTTGTCATATTCTTCTAAGACAGGACAGCCATTTAGACAGACCTGATTCATTTTTTCTTATTTGTGACTCAGCAACTTGCGCAGAATCTATATGCTAATAAGGAAGAGCGAGGGAGAAAGTAATAAAAGATGAGATCATATGTTTGAGATTGGGGTTTCCACAGGAGCAGAAAATTGAGTCAAGGACAATAAATCTTAAACCAGCACTGTGATAAGTGTAATAAAGTAACGCGTTCTATGTAAGCAATAACGCCTGACGTTCTTCTATAAATAAATTTAAGTTGTGGCATTATCAAGTGCTGATTTGCAGCAGCTGGAAAGGTCGTCATTACCAAGGATTGCGCTGCATAGGATTTCAAATTTCAAGCTGGCACAGCTGATTCTTCTGTTAATATTTTAAGATAGGGGCCAACGGAACTTCAGCTGTGTTTAACAGCAAAGAGATCTCAGAGAGTCGTCGGCTGTAGCTGTAGTAGTTCACCAAAAACATCTACAAATTCTGGAGAAAATAGACTCACATCTTGCAAATCATTACTTCTTTCATCAGATTTTTACAGAAACACTCTGATATGGCTTAATTGTCTCATTTCAATATTCCACTGGCCATTAGGATGTGCGATATTTCATCATTTACGATATATCGACAAATTGACAATGGCAGAAGATGGAGCAGATACGCCGGGGAACGAGGAGCTCGTTCCTAAACGAGGCTCCACCTCCATTATCTGGAACGGATTTGGTTTTAACCCCTTAACGCTTGAATTGATTTTTTAATTATATAAAGAGATTAAATATTTGTATTTTTGTATTTTAAATGGCATAAGAAACTTTTGCAGGTTACTTGTAGCACCCCCTGTAGACGTAATGTCACACAACCTGATGGACATCTACAGAATATGTTGCAGATTGTTTATGCCAGATCTCATGAAGTTAGTTTTTGATATATTGAAATTTTGCTTTTGTAGCACCCCCTAGAGACCAAGACAAAAGTTAAGGGTGTTTGTACAGAATCATATTATCATCAGAAGTTTGATCAAGTTTATCCTATACACAAAATATTAGCTTTGCGTTACTGTTGCATGCCATAAAAACGAATTAGCCATCATCTTTGCCTATAAATGGTACATGGCAACTTTGGTGAATTGGATTGGATGAATGGGCTAACAGGAATTCATTTTGTTTTGAGGTGCTTTTTTTTTTTCAAAATGGCCAAAAAAATGAAAGGCAAATATATCATTATACTATGAAGAATAAAAACTTTGTTTGCATGGACCCCAATAATCATCCAAATTCATTTCAGTGTTCTGCTTTAGTATTTATGGGGAATACAAAGGCCCTGAATCTTGCACACATATAATAAGCACAATTCATTTTAAGAAAGCTTTTCAGAAAGCATCTTAAACTGTAATAAGGTTCTGTTATCGGTGAATCCGATGCAGCAAAATGTTTTCAGTGTTACTTTGTTCTCCAAAGGCTGCCTTGTTGCTCCCCGCCAAACCTCAAACACGTATTTTCCATGGCTGACATTTTGACTTGTTTTAGGAAAAGTGCAGGTGCAACTAATGGCATCAGCCATGGCTCTTTTTAATTATTTTTTTTTATATAGCACTAACTGCTCTAATTGTGATGGGGCTTAGTCAAGCATCCCGGTTAGATGTGTTGCTTACAGCATTCAAAACACAAGGACCTTGGCAATGGAACGCAGTGGGACGCAGACCTCATTACTGATAATTACAGCACTTGTATTTGCTCAGTCAGAATGTCTAATATGTCTTTTTTTCTACTTTGTATTTACTTAAGCAGCTGAAAAACAACTTGATGTAGTCTAATTTTAAACTTTAGAGTGACGAGTCTGTCAACTAAACAGAAAAGTGCAAAATGTGTCATGTTTCCGCTGGTGCATGCTGTGATTTATTCAGTCGATACACTCTCAAACAAGAATGCGTTGTTCGGATTTGTCTTCTCCATCCTGTTGTTGGCTAAACTAGCAATCTTTCTTTTTATTTTATTTTGCCTGAATATCATCAAACAAACGGCAACACTGGCAGTGCACAGTGCAGTGATTCACCAGCAGCCATTGTTTTCGACGAACTGAACAATCCTTGATCACGGTTTTTGATTTAATAGAGAACAAAAAAAAGGATTGCCCCAATTTATCCTTTCCTCTCGCTTTATCTGTCACACACCCACATGCTTATTCCCACCTTGTTGCCCTGCAGAGAGCAATGACAGCACTGTGTGCAGCATGCATGCAATATATGTGTGTGTGTGTGTGCGTGTGCGTGTTCCTCCCCCACAACATTCCTCCAAGCATGTCAGAATAGTGTGTGGAGGTGGAGGGTGCAGAGGGGGGACATAGCAAAGCAAACTTTTCCTTTAAGAGCTTGAAGTCAGAGTCAGGTGCAGCATAACGATGTGACTGACTGACTGAGTGCCAAGTTTGTTGAACATGGGAAAACGCTGGTGACGCCCTGCGTGAGAACCTTGCAAAGTAAAAATATTCGCATGGTCTTTGTGGTGTTGAGTTTCCAACTATACTACACAGTACAGATGTACATTTTAAGGTATGTTCCAGATTTCATCATCAACATAGTGTCCTTAATGTGAATGTATTATATAGTTCATGAAACAATCATTCTGTATCTCCCATCTTTATCTTCATGTCAGGTATCTTCCCAGAGAAAGAGCTGTGGACAATAATGAGGACACCTGGTCAGAGAGACAGTTGGTGGAAAAATATGAGAGGGAAGTGGAGGGCAGAAATGAAAAGAATGAAAGAGGGATGGAAAGACTGGAGAAGCAGAAGGAGGGAGAAGACAGGAAAGACACGAAGCCTTGTAGCAGATACACAGAAGCCAGCTGGTGACACACAGCAGTGACTCTGCCCTAATCTTAATTAAGATCTTCCTTCAGTCACTCTTGCACTCTTCAGTTTCTTCTGCTCCTCTTTTCTGTCTGGCTCATTTATTCTTTGTGTGTGAGCACGTGTGTAGTTCAGTGGCTCTGTGAAGGGCAAAGGCAGAGATGCAGAGCAGCAGCAGATATCTTAAGACAAGCGTTCAGAAAAAAATAAATGAGGAGTGTGCATGAAGTTCAGTCGTGGTGCATTAAACTATCTTAACTTTTCCCTTCACCTTCTTCATCTCGGTTTCAAAGCCCAGGACTCAATCAGACAGCATCAGGCGGTCTTTCATTTAGATTTCATGCCATGAAGCTCGTGTGTCACTGCAATGACAGTTTGAGGAATACTTAAACTGCAGTTTGCAGCTAACAGTCCCAGCATCACCACACTCCCACTTTCACTGATGTGCACATTTCCGCCAATGAATCAAGCTCTTTATTATGACATTGCATACGATGCCTCCGAGAACTTCTACTCCATCTCCAGGTGACGTTGTAGCTTCACAACAACAAAAATAAAGTCACTGCTGAAAAAAGAAGAGCGAATAATGTCCACAAGTTTACAATGACCAAGCTGAGATGGTCAAATGTGTCTGGGTGTGCCTCCAATGGCCAAAGGTTTCATTTTCCCTCATTGAGGAAGTAGAAAACATGTACAACTCATAAGGTTTTGTTTCGCTGGAATTTTATTTACATATTTGAAATTGTGATACCCGTTCTTTAAGATGATGGGGAAAGTAATGTGGGCACAATATACTCTATAAAAGCACAGATGTAAATAAGGATATTCAAGATGGTTGAATTCCATTGATCTCAGTTTCCTGTTTCTTGTTCTAAGCATGGTGCCTCAGTATGTACATCTAGTAATTCCATCACACTAGGGTTGTATCAGCTAGTCAACTAGATGACTTGGCACTGCTGTGCCATGACACTTTAAGCGTGAAGTCGACTAGTCACCGATCACGTACGGACAACACGGACACGTCCAAGAAGACAGATGAGGAGCCCAGTTAGTCATTGCAGCAAACTAGCAGCAAATCATCAAGTGTGTGGAAACGCTTCAGTTAAGATGAAGCTCCTTTATACTGTGACATATAGAACATGTAAGTCAGTCCTGAAATACAGCTAAAGTACTACTGCATTACACAATGCACACATTCGCTAACGCTAGCAGAGGAACAGTCCGAATCTTCTTAGCAGCAGTCAATTGACAACTTCACCTGCGGTGACAGAGAGGAGGCTGCAAATCAACAATTTACTGGAAACTTTTTCTACAGTTATTAGACATTTAGCTGCACGGAAAAGGATTTGGAGAGATACAGCATGTATCTGTATCTGCTACGCTGTAAAGTACTATGAAACGCTATTGATGGTGCCGATTCATATAGGCTAAACATACTGTAACTGCAGAGCACAGTGCTGGTAATCGCATGTGTTCATATCCAGTTCTGTTGAAACTGTTGCTGTGGTTGTTAAATCGGAAGTCGTTCAACCCCTAGTGGGCACCATCCAAGCATCATCTTTCTTTGTGTCAAGACACTTTAAAGATCTGTTAAATGTCTGAGAGAAGTACTTATACCCTACTTTATGATTTCCCATGAAGCATCAGGATGCTCTAACAACGATTGAGAGATACTACCGAGGGCTGGAAAAGACCTGTCCTTCAACACTCAGGCAAATGACAATTGCATTTCTGAAGGAGCGTCTTCGAAATAGGACAGAGCTCGTCAGCTTAACGTATTCAGCCAACAAATGCAAACTTTTAAAGATCCCACCCCTGAACTGGGACACAGTTTCTGTCTCATCTGTCCTCCCTCTTGTCTGTGTTGCCTGCATCCGATTCACTCCCAGTCCTCTTTCAACTGTCAGCTCTTCTTTTCTTTGTTCTTTATTTTTATCTAAGTTTTACTCTGTATACTCTGCTCTGCCCTCGCTCCCCTCTGCCACCCCACTGCCATCTTGAGTGCCGTATTGCTTTCCTCTTCGCCTCTCCACCCTCTCCTGCCTGTCACTGTTCACATGCAAGACATCCGCATTAACTCCCTAGACTTCTCAGCCCACAACCTGACAGTAAATAGAAAATGACTCACATGGATATCAATCCTGCTCCATGAGCGCAGAGTTCTTTCGTCTTTACAATTATAATGTTGAAAGCCTTCACGCTGACAAATTGCTTAAGGAGCAAGGAGGAAAAGAAAAGCTAAATCCAATTAAGCGAAATGTGAGGGAGGGAGGAGAAAAGGTGTGGCGTGAAACTGCTTCACAGATGGCGCGTATTTGTTAAAACACTCGAACACTTCAAATACCTGTCAGAGTTTGTTTGGAGAAGTCAGAAAGCAAAGAACAAACTCAGGGCGATTGTCAAGGCTAAGAGGCAGCTGACAGGCTGATATTGGGCTCCTATAAATACACTGCTAGCATTACAGCTTACTGCTATGGCCCTGCTAGTTCATTGATTGCTGGTACACGTTATATCGACTGCTGGTGTCATACCAGCAAACAAGTGGCTTAGAACTGGCCGCAGGTGGTGGTGTGCCCCTACAAACAACTAGCAGCACCATACTTATTGGCTTCCAGTCAGCCTGCACTCAGTGAGAATCACTGTGACAGAACAGACAGAAAACGCCAGTGGCCAGGAGTAACTCGACTTGAAATGAAAAGTTCCCTGTGATGTTTTTGACTTAAATAGCAGGGCCATGATTAGCTCGTGCATGCACGTGTAGGTGTCATCATACACATTACTGACAATGCTGTCACATTATTCCAAGCCAAGATATGCAACAATGTAGCGGCAAAGGCAGGAAAAAGAAACACTGCTGGCTGAGAACATAGACTGTATATAAATATGGACAATGCATTCCCACTGCCTTGCATGGCTAAACTGATTTTACTAGCACAAGCATTGGTGCTAAATATTAAAATATGTTAACACACTGTTGTATTAAAACTGTTCTGTGTTAGCAGACAATGAGCTACATTGATTAGCCTACTGTTCCACGGTAGCAGACACAGCAAACAGAAAACTTAATAAAGTATAAGTGACAACACCAGTACAGCTAAGCACCAGTCACTTAACATACATACTGACATACAGACACATATGTGCATGTCTGTCAGCCATATAACAGCAACATGGTTAACATGGCCTTAGCATGTTAACTTAGCTCTGTGGTTAGTCCCGTGTAGTAACCACCAGATTAGCCGTGCTAGACTTGTTTTATTCTGGTTCTGGTCCGCTCAAAGTGCCGAATTCAAGCAAATTCATACAACATTAGATAATGTTAGGAAACCATACTGTGGACTGTTAATCTCAATGTCTGAAAAATAGTGTTGGTTTAGCCCCAGTTGGTAAAACAGTCTGGGGAAAAGTGTTTGGAACCCAACCAAATGGTTAATTCTAAATTATTTATTAAGACTTGGAAAAAGTTAAATTGATATTGTATGAATGAGTTCTGATAATACCCCTGAAAAGACAAACTGTGTATCATTATAAATAAATATTCATTCTGGTTGACCTGTGATTTGGAGTCAAGACATACAATCATTCTGTTTGTTAGGGTTCAGTGGCAAAACAGAGACTGTAAAAAGAAAAAAAGAAAAACACCAAAAGGTGCTTCTTCCTGGATTTTCTGGATACTGACCTGAGAAAGTACTTTTTTTTTTTCAAGTGAAGACCAACATTTAATTCACTCTTTAGTTTATTCAACAGGTGCTGTTGATAAGAAAGACGAGTGCCGACCACCGTGGTTTAAAAAAAAGCTAAATATGGTTCTCTTATCTGACCTTTCATCCCTTATCTTGCTACACTCCTATTTCTATAAGACTTAAAGGACAGCCCACAGCCCCACAATCGGCAGCCTGCAGAAGACGACCACCAGCAGCTTCACAGTGTGGCATCTCCATCTTTCAATCTTTTTCGGTTTCTCGGTGGCGCAGGGCCCGTGTCCACCACATAAGGTCTCACAGACTGTTTCAGACATTCCCGGTACGCTGGCGAGGGACAATTTTAGCGAAACGTGGAGACAGTCTGCCTTTTTTTTAATCGGGGCATCGCATACATGTGATGCTTTTCACGGGCTCAGTTTCTTGCATTTAAGCTTTGACTGTTAGATTGGCAGGCTCGATGGCTTTCTACAAACCTGAATGTCTTAATAGTAAAGCGTCATCTGGTCTGACCCGGCCTGCCTGATAAATAGGCTTTAGAGTCTAGTTGAACACTGAGCAAAAGCCCAGCACATTCTACATTTGCTCTAAAAGGTTGAATGTGCCTATCATTGCTGTTGGGCCTAAACTTGCCAACAATATGTAAACACTACAAACAGGCTTGTTTCTAGTTGAACAACTTGCCTTTTCTGTGTTTATCCACCGGTCTTTGAACACTCAGCCAACGCCTCAGGGTCGCAGAATTTCTAGCGAGATTGTCCTTCAGCTAAAGTTTCATGACGGAAAATATCCCAAAGCGAGGATGAGATTTTCATTCTAGTCTGCTGCCCAAGAACCAATTTCACTTTTCCTATTGGAGGATTCTTCTGTGTTTCTGTTGCGGCTTTTTTCTTGTCTCCTACTTACAGAATTATTCACACCCCCAGCATTAAAAAAACACAGAGGCAGCTGCCACGCTACTTCTGTAGATAGCACTAAACCCTTTACTATTGTGCAGAATTCACATAGGTATATTCAAAGTAAACTGAAATATGTTTTTGAACTGTTGGAGTATGCACATGGATTAGATCTTTTTGAAAGGTAACACTTTCACAGTCAGATTCCCTACAATTATTACTGGCATTGAATAACAGAAGCAGACACAGTGACATTTTATTACCGCCTGAATATTTTAAACAGATGCCTGCAAATGAGTGTAGATTAGATTGCTTTGGCATCTGTGTTTGGCATCGAGTGCAAATTTAACCCAATAATGGGGTACGAGCAATAGCTGGGGTTTATTCACTGGAAAATCCAATGTGATCATGGTATGAAGTCTGTGTTCAAATGTGATAAAACCACTGGAAATCTATATTTGAAACATGCTTTTCTGGAGTTGCGTCTAGGCATTTAGAAAAAAATGCTATTTGGAGAATCTAAAGGGGACCCTTTCGATTCATCTCTACAACTCATGAATACACTTTAATGTTGATTTTTACACACACAAAAAAAAGGTTCAAAACGTTTTTGGGGGGAGAAAAACAACCCTAACACACCAATAATAATAAATGCATGTCATGCTGACAACCAGACGATTTCTGTGCTCAGCCGGTAAAACTAGCAGACACCATTTGAGACGGTTTTACAAACAGAGGCTTGCGTGTCCAGCACGGAGTGTAGCAGCATTAAAGGCGGCTAGTTCCATTAGAACACCAAGAACTCAGCTGGGAAAGGCTCAGGCTGTTTAGAGAGCTTTTTATCAGCGCCCTTGGAGGTAATAGAAGAGTGAGAACACTTGTGGGGCCCTGTTCACAGATTACAGCCAATTCACGAAGACTGGCAATGAAATAATAGTTTTCAACTCCTGCATATTACCCTGTGTTTTTTTTTTTTTTTATGTAAGTTTTACTATTTAATACTATTTTGAAGTGCAAGACACTTCAAAATAGTATTATTGTACTGTGGTTATGATACAAAATTCTAGGACTCTCCTCCTTGGACTGGCATATTTCCCCAGACTGAGAGTGACTCTGCCAAGTGTTGTTAATCCACCTCCGATTATTCATAGGCACAGATGAGCGTCAACATTAAACGAGTCACAAAATGGAGTGGGCTGCTGCTTCGCTGAACTTAAATTTAGATCTTTTTAAGATGTAATAGTTTCTCCCAAGGTAACAGCTACTGTCATAATCTTCTTGGCGAGAACAACCTTGAGATGTCTGTTTGTCCATCTATCACGGAGCAAGCAGTCTGCCGGGATAAACAATATACGTATCGTCAGGGGCCTTAAATGTCACAGCACACTAACAAATGGCGCTGCAGAGGCCCGGCTCGTCCCGTTTCGCTGCTGCATTTCCCCAACTAAATCTCCGCCCTGCTTTCATGTTCTCGCGTATGCCGGGGGATATTCTGTGCAGACGGAGTATATTCCTCGTCTCACCACCCTGACCTAAACCCTGGGACTTATCAAGAAAAGCCCACAAGTTAATTCCTGATTCAGTTTGCAGTCCGGAGCATAATGTAGTCTTTTTAAATATGGAGTAGTAATCTTTTAAGAAGGATCACTTTTTGTGTGATAGTGACCTCTTGTGAAGCTGAACAGCCCTCAGATAAGTGTCGCTCAGGGCTAGAGCTCGGGCTGGCATGTGGAAGCGCTCATTTAAGGTATTCCTGATCTCTTTGATATTGCTGAATGACTGCCGTCCATTCTCCTATTTCAACCGCTAAAGATATAAGCAGACAAGCATCTTTCTATTATGACGATCGGTCTGGCGGTACTAAGCCTCTACAGTGACTTTTATTCATGACAGTGACATGATAATTCCTTTCAGTATAATTTTGCCTTTGCATACGATTACTGACAGGCTCCATTTTTGGACAGGAGCAACTGCTGTTTGTGAGCCAGCCGTTTGGTGAGCGTTTTCTCTGGGTTCAGGTGTTTGCCAATATAAAGCCTTTTATATGAAATAAAGTCTGGTTCACCTTGAGACAAGCGACTCCACAATCTCATAGCTTTCTTTTCCATCATAGCAGTCAATATATTCCGTGCTCTGCTCTGCAGGTCAAGCTTTTCTTTACACTGAAAGCTGTTATTTATTTCTTCAGTACTGTCAAATTCCCCTGATAATTTTGTTTGCCAAATATAAACATGTTCTGCACACGCTGCAGAAATGATACGCTGAAAATGCAGAAATTTGCCTGGGTACAATTTAAAATGTTATTAGAAATCTGTCATGCTTTACGTTTTCCACCAAACTCTATTCTGCTAATTGTAACGCAATTTACTGGGGGTATGCTTTACACACAAAGGCGCGCAGGACACGTGGCGACTTTTTTTTTAGAATAAGATTTATTCTGTGCGCCTATTCTCTCGCCCGCTCTCCTTCCTCGTTTGATCCCTTTCTCTCTCACACGCACAGACACTCATAAATGTCTCCTTTCTTCTGGAGCCGCAGATAAGACGGCGAGGTGTGATCAGTGAAACGCTTGCTGTTGGATACCATTAAGCCAAGGTCTTATCGCGCCACCAAAATCCTTGTGGGTGACGCCCTGTGGCTTCCTCTCACTCTTTTCTTCTCCTCTCTGTCTTTTAAGTTGCCTTATCTTCTGCCCTCTTGTTTTGAATACCGATGCCGTTTTCATGTCTCTCTCTGGTAGGCATTTCACTAGAGTGCCATCGATATGCCTGTGACGAAAGCTGCGACATGTCAAGGCTCCCCGAGGTTACGACTGTATTTACAGTGACGCACGTATTGTTTTTACAATTCCAACATGAACCGCTGCACATCGTTAGATGAAATATGAACTGAACATTTCTGTCAGATGAAATGATAACTTCAGAGGACGCTCTGCCTCGATGGAGGAGTGTTGCAGTCTTACATTTTCAAAAAGATAGCTTAAAATCAAATTTAAATGTCTTGATCCTGTAGATTGCTTTCGACAGCTCTCCAGATTCCATTTTGCAGCTAGAGTGTTACAGCAAGCAGTTCACTGGAGCATAGTTGTAGCTCACAACTACATTGCTTGCAAGCACACAAATCAAAAATGAAACAAAACTGAAGGGCCTATAAAACACGAAAAACTAAATAGATAATGGTTCCTTCTGGCGTTTTTGTTGTACCCTTCTATGTGAAGCTGATTCTTGAGATAACACCATCTGGTGTCCTGATATAATGGAGGAGGCAAACAATTACACAATCTTCTGTATCAGGACAAGTCACAGTGTGTTATAAGTCTTATACCATGGCACTTTGTAGAGAACATGGGCTGTCAGATTATTACACTTTTCAAATTGTGTGTAGCCCATGTCATGGATAGATAGCAAGAGGTAGAGCAAGATTACATCATGCATTACATGCAGGTTAACACATCTTGCACACAGGGTTTTTGCCTTGACTGACTGTAATAGAGATTCTCATTAGCTATCTAATAGTAATATTGAGATTCAGCAATCAACTATGCAAAAGTGTCAAGAAAGAGTTGTCAACAATGGCTGCAGAGTGCACTTTTATGAATGAATGCAGTTTGGAAATAGTTGCTGAAAAGCCAGCACATTTTGTTTGTTAAGTGCAGCTTCAATACGAATATTCAGTTTAAAAACATATATAAATAAAGAATGGTCTGGTCTGGCCTGGGAATTGATTTTGCTCTGGCAAACATCTGTCAGTCTGATCAAATTTTGGGGGGGAGTTTTATACGATGATTGACAGATCAGGCAGATAGTTGCAACACACCTCATAGTGAAGTCCAAATGTCTTGTTAAAAGACTCATGTTCTGGATAGATTTGAGTCTGGCTATGGGGGCTAAGGATTTTGCAGTCAAACACATGATGGACACAGACTTGCATATGATACATAAAACAGTATATACATATAATATAAATGTGTAAAACCCATAATGGCATAACTTGAAACTGCTGTGAAGATTTAAAGCAAGATTATGCAAACTGTGCTCAACTATCTTGGAGTAATGCATTGTACAAATGTGCTTTATTCATGCCAATGTTTGCCAAAGCATTCACGTTCACTATGGTACAATACATGTATAGTTCAATTCAGCTGTATTCATTCGGCGTCAAAAACAATTCAGCTTGTCTCAAGAAAAAAAGTTCCACTGAAGCCAGAGCCTGAAACCCCTAGAGCAGCACTAAGGCACAAAACTCCTCTTTATGAAGGATACATTTTGAACAGAACTCAGCTCATATGGGGGGAGCCATCTGCTTGAGGCTAGCAAACATTAGTCATTGTAGAAATGCTTAGTGTGTCAACAGTGTGCTCATTAAGTTACTATTATAAGAATAAAAAGGACCACAAGGGCATATGACCATGCCGGAGTCAATAGTAGCTCTATCACCTTTGTGTTGCCTGGCATAAAATGTAAACATATCAGGTATCATAAGCAGGTTGGAGAATTATGCGTGACATTTAGGTAGGAATGGAAAACTATAAGCAATGGACACTGGGAAGGTTTATAGGGCCAGGACTACAGGTGATTAGTGTGCACAGCTCTGAGTCAGGAGCACTCACAAGAAGACAAAAAGATGGGGAGGCACAGTTAATGTTATACAGTAGCAACGCATGAATGCATGGATAGGATATCATGGGAAGGCCCCCGGCAACCGACACCTATGGCAGAGTATCTAACTGTCAAAGCCTTAGCTAAAAGGCTAACCTTAAAAGTAGAGAGGGCGTCTGCCTTCTGAATCCAAACCCAAGCTGGCTCCACCTCTCATTTTTATTAGCTAATCCATCAAATGATAATAAGTAATGCGTATGTCCTCTATCCTGGCATGATGACATTCAGTTCTTACAGGAATGAGTCAAGTAACATGGTAGACTGTATATAAAAATGGACTGTGCGTCACAACTTTAGTGCATCTTGCGAGTTTGGAGCCAGAGTCTGTGCAGTATGGTCTGGCCACATTTCCCAGAGACTCACCGAAACCTTTTTAAACTCAACGAAATGTTTTCCCCAACTTCCATCTTTATAAAATTTATGATTTAACCCAGCAGTACTCACAGCATAAAGCCCAACAGCTTTTTGCAGAAGAACATTGAGTTACCAACAGCATGGTTCCAGAGCCACTTTCCACCACAAAAAAAAAAAAAAAAACATTCTGGCATGTTTTGCTAAGAAGGTAAAAAAAAAAAAAAAAACACCAGTTAAAGTTTTATTTAGTATTAACTACTCATCACATCTACATTGTTGAGCTATAACATAAAGCCATTAATAGTAACCTTATTAAGACTTCCTGTTATTAGATGTGGCGATTCCATTACCAGCTTGTAAAACATAAACAACATAAATAAGAAGAGGAACGTGTGCTGTAAAAGGGAGCAGCAGCGTTTGGCCCCCGTGAGCCCACCGTCTTTGTTTCACTTCCGTGAACACAGCACATCACTGTGGCTAGCTGCTAATTAGACACTGTTAATACTCCCATTCATCACTATCAGAGCTGTTCACCACTGAGCCCGTTACACTGAGCCTGTACGCGTGTGCGTTTGTTCATATATATGGAGAAAAAGCGAGGTGAGGTTAATGGCCCTTGTTAGCTCGCGCCTCATTTGTATCAGTATGGTTTGCAGACCTTTCTTCTTTCTTCACAAACTATTCCTCTTCCAGATAGACATTAATATTCGAACACTGGAGCCAGACTGAATAAAACATTATGTCAGGTAGCTTATGTGACGTTTTTAGCTGTGACGCAGCGTCGCAAAGTCAGCCCCTGATTACACTTCAAGGTTGTAGTGAAATACGCCCAGTGGGCTGCGTTTGATATAACAATACAGAGAAGACAGGAGAGTGAGCTATTGATGGAGGAGAGGCTAGGAAAAGTGAGGTGGAAAGCGGCGGGGATGATGATGCACCCAAACGGTGAGCGCAGAGATTGGATGTGACTGAGAATTCAAATGCGGTGACCGCTCCGGGGGCAGGTAGATTGGAGGACTGTGCAAGTCTCTTCTCCTGATATTTCATCATGAAGTCCAATTAGTGTTTCCACTCAGCTGAGGTGGCGGGCAAGGTAGGACCGGTGGAACATGTGACATCGAAACTGATGTTGTTACCAACTGGCTGAGGGCAGCTTTCATTTTCATTTAAGGGTCCAATGGGCTTGGAACTAAAAAGGTCACCACTTGTAACCTCAAGACACTGCAGGAAAACTCCAGGCAAGAGTGAGTAATGATCTCCTGTCCCTTTACAAACTACTGCCACCACTGTTAACATGAAGTTCTGCAGTAGAGCTCAGTTAACAGGATGTACAGAGCAGGTGCAAGGGAAGAATAAGCACATCTACTACTCCAACAGATTCCGCTGGCAGAAGATAAATACCCTAAAAACTTTTCAAAGAGACACTGCTCGCCATGATTATATGGTTCACTTGTTCAAACGTTTCAAATGACCTCCTCGTGCTTACATTCCCAACGACAAACCTCTGACAACTAGTAATTACTGTCCTGTCCATCTACAGGAGCAGCAGCGTTTAGTAACATTATAAAAATCAATGTGTGTGTTGGCGCATCAAGGCAACAGTTATCTAGTTGTCATCTCAACAACCCTTACAGCCTGAGGAAAAGAAGGCAGAGCTAGACACCGGATATTATCAGGGATTATATCTCCAAGTGTCTGTGATGTGGAAAAAGTCTTAAAGAATTCATTTTAAAGAAAAAATAGATTCCTTCCCTGCATGCATGGAAGCATGGTCATTCTTGGACTTATCTGGAAAGCAACCCCACGGTCAGACTATTGAGAGGATCTCTGAAACTCTGAAACACTGAAATAAAGAGAATTCTGAAAAAAATAAAAAATAAATCATAGCCCCTAATCCTCTTCCATGTATCTTTTGTAATACTGGAGTCACTTGAGGTGTTTTCCTCTGTGGAGATATGATCACATGATAAAAGGGGAGATTTATTTGTTCTTTTTTTTTTTTTGGTTTCAGGAGGATTGTCTTTTTAGTGATTGTTAGGGCTATCAATACGGGTTATACATATTTCAGTGGCCGTTCTACTGCAGAAAAGTTTCCTTACAGACGCATAATTGGGGAGACTGGAATACTTCAACCCCTAGCTAGGGATAAAGATTGGTGACATTCGTCCTGAATGTTTGAGTGAGTGGGCAGAGCCACATGGCATGAAACTAATCATGTGTAGTGTTTAATATGCACTGTGAACAGACGTTATTTTCCAAAACTCCCATTTAGTGTAAAATGTGTTGGGGGAAATGGACTCAGCGGTATTTTGTACTGAATAACTTTGATGTTTTGCGACATTTAGAAGGTGTTGATGTAAAAGGGCAAGTGTTAATATGCATAGTGGTTGCTAGGTCTGTTTTCCAGTGGGTTAGGGTTGGGGCTCACAAATATCATATCTTTATTAATAGATCATGGCGTATGAATGAGCAAACAGAGATTCTAAGTGTGTCACCTGCCTAAGTGTCTAGGTTCTAATTAAAGGTCAGAGTTGTGCCAGTTTGGTGAAACTATATTTGGGGGTGTGGGATGATCTGGTTGTATTTGCACCAAGCTGTCAGTCGATGAATGGGTTTTTTAAACAGTTATGCTTTTCAGCTGACTCTGTAAGAAAAAGGAGGTCTGATATAGATGTTTCTTGGCAGTCGTACTGTTCCACGTCCAGCCATGGCTGCTGTGTTTGTTGTGAATGTTAATGTTGTTGCAATTTAAATACTTAAAGATAACTTGCTAGATGGTACATTTTTTCTACTCTTGCCCGGCCTAAATATCTATGACACAAAAACAAATAAAGATGGCGACTGATGGATTGGATACATCATGTTTTAAACCCACAGTACATTAACAACCCAGTTACAGTGGCAGAATAGAGAGAATATAACTGGTTGCTCTAGCAGAGTTTAAAGGTTAATGGAATGCAGCAAAGCCACTCCAAAGGGGGGGAAACAACATGCTTAGTGACAAGAATATGAAAATTAATCATTAATGGAGCTGCACAATTTTACAGTGCCCAATTATAGCGCGCAGGAAGGTCATTTCTACCACAAAGGTTTTGGCTTAACACAATACAGTGTAGAAATTAAAATACAATCGCGAGCTGTGCAACCTAAAATTAGGCAGGTAGGTCTGAAATTTGCAGTCAAAACGAAATAATTAACCAAACGAGAGCTGCTAAACGACATTCTACCAGAGCAAAGCTGCAGAATCAAGCAAACGCACTTATATTCCTCACACACTGCTGAGCCTAGTTTCAAAGTTTTCACTGTTCTCACACTCCCGGTCACATTTATTACCATCAAAGCTCAGCAGAACACAGTCCATTACATCCTGCGCTGTGTCTGTATGGATGTGCGCGAGCTCACAGGAGAGGGAGAGATGGGGGTAATGGCCCTTACTAATGCACTACTTGTTTGTAACAGTGTGTGTTATTCACCGCCCATGCTTGACTTGCTGCTGCCTCTGCTGCTGCTGCTGCTGCAAGACCAACGGCAAAGACACACACGGTACACAAACACAAGCACCCATCAGAAAAAGAATTGGCATTGCTCATACAGTTATTGATTAGGTTTTTTAAGCTTGACTAAGAAGGGAGGCGCAAAATAGTCCCTGGTAAATGTTTACTTACTGAGTGCAATGTTATCTGGAAATCCTGCGTGACATATATAATGTAATAATTACAAGGTTCATCTGCAGTTATTCAGGACCTAATGCCATTTCATCTGATGGTGTTGCTTTGTGTATAAAGACATCAAGGTTTAAGGGTTTGAATTTAATGGTTATGCAGCAAAATTAATTGGAACCCATTCAATAACTGCAAAGTCATTTCACTAAAACTACATGTCACTGTCATGCAGAATTAAAAGGATTGCCGCTGTCTGTAATTGATTTTTTTTAACTCTTTTTAAAAATTAAACTTGGAAAGAAACATCTATAACTTTAGTTGCCCATTTTGAGCCAAAATGAACAATCCTGTGCTCCACTGAGAACCATTCAAATAGTTTACTTGTATTTTAAGATTTGAAATAAAATTTAAGTAAATTGCAGTCACATGCTGCATCCATTTTAGTTACAACGGCACCATCGACTGTAAGTTAAGTTGGACCAATACTTTGTTATGGCACCTAAATCTTTCCTGCGTTAAGGCTCAGTGTGGGGTTAGCTCCGGCCTTTGGCATCTTGCCGGTTCCAGACTGTAACTCATAGCTGTAGAGACCAAAACCATTTTTGCACCAAGGCTGTAAAAATCTTTATTTCAACTGTAAAATTGGACATTGATGTCTATGGGGTTTTACTCGCTTTTGGGAGCATTTGAAGAACTGCAGGTTCTGTCTTAATTCCTTCATGCCAGAAGGTTGCTGCTTGAGTAGTACTAGGTTGCCACTACAGACAATAATAATTCAGATAATGAGGCAAGTTGCACTTTTATAACCTGGTCTTTGTACAGGTACAGAAGGTCACAGTAATCTATGTGTTCTCTGTTGAGATATTCCAGTCTAAAGTCAGTGCTACTGGCAAAGCCATTCAGCTGTGTTTCTCCTGCATTTTAAATCAGTCTGTATGACTTGTGAATATAAATTTAATCAAGTGTGGGGTATTTGGGGTAAACCCTACCAGTTCTATAAGCCAGTATACAGCCGTCTGCCCATAGTTTTTACTAACAGGCAGTGAAGTTACCTTGTGTCAGAAGAATATTATTTTGAAAAAGAAAAATGTTTGCATTCCAAATGACTGTGGTCTTATTTATTAATGTATAAAATCCTGATCTAACAGCTCTGTAAGGGGATCTAGCTGAAGGCAAACACTCCTAAAGCTCCTTATTAGTCTTCATCTAACTACCTTTTTAGCGATTCAGTCATGCTCTCACAGCAATTTCCTTTCATTCGCAAACTCAGCTCATCACGTATTTTTGCTCTGCCTGTGGTTTCAGTGGGAACTGGTATGAATGCAGCCAAAACATGAAGCATAGCAATATGCAACATTTGGTAATGGGCATTGTTTGTTTGTTGGGGTTCCAAAATTCATTCTTGGTGGACTCGCTTGAGTTGTGTCATTATACCAACAGGAAATCCACCTGGACAGACTTTGTTTACTCATTGCAAATGAGCCACACAGAGCACAGATGGAAAACTCCTGAAATACACCCCAGACATCCCAGGTAATATCCATCTGATGCAAAGAGGCGTCGACACACCGCCTGACCATAGTCTTCTTTACTTCCTAACTCTTTACTGCTGCTAAAGTCACTGACACAGTCTTTAACACCAGTGACAAAATCTTTATTGAGTGAGAACCTCATCATGTTGAGATTAAGCACCTCAGGTTTAACACGCATGTCCCACTTCTCCAAGGATACAGTGACACCTGCAGTTAAGTGGCTTCCTGGGAGATTTACACGCGATGTGATGAATATGGAAATGAAGCAGTGCCCATCTATTAGCAGTTGTGGATTCTGACAGGAGCTCAGGAACTTTCATACAATCGCTTTCTCCTTCAATCGCCTAAACCCTAAAACGGCTCCCGCTGGTGAGGAGTGTATTTAAAAATTCCAAATGGGTAAAATTGGAGGCAATTTTACGCCTCTGTACACTTGAGCTATAAAGTTATGTCCTGTCATTTGTGTGTTCTCAGATTCTAAGGGCTCAACACGGGAGATGGTGCTTTCAGGGTGAACAGAAAGTGACAAGAAATAATTTAAATGTACTGAAGGGACCTTGAACATGGAGCTGTGGGCTGAATGGGTGATTTGTAGAGCTTGACCCTGACATCCCGCCCATATTACTCCAGGTAACGTGTGACCTTCCAGTCCTGATGACATTTGTTACACTCCAGACAGTGTCTCTGGGGATGCTGAGGTTTCGTGTCGGGCCTCTGGCTTTCTCTGCCAGGTAACTGTTCTTGATGGGATATATGATGACATGAAATACACCAACAAGGACAAATTTCAAAACGTGAAATTCTGAGTTCTTTTTTATCAATAGTCGTGGCATATACTGTTATAAGTCTTGAAGACCAAATTAAATTAAATGATTTTTAGATTTGAAGCTTAGTGAATCAGTGCCTCTGACTCTTGTGTGTGTGTGTGCGTGTGTGCGTGTGTGTGTTTCAATCAATTTTGCATTGTGTCCCACAACTTCTTCCCTTTATGTACAGAGGTCTGCAGTGGGGTGAGATTGAGTCTTTTCTGCAAAGTAAATGAACCTGCACAGAGGAAGGAAAAGAATGTAGGGTTTGGTTAATACTGTGCTCTGCTCTGCCTTCACCAGTTACAAGGAAAATTTGGATTATACACTGAGCTTTTTATATATATATATATATATATATATATATATATATATATATTTTTTTTTTTCAAAGACATGGTCCTTTGGTGCTTTATGGAGTGGTTGGAATGGACACTGGTTGTCATTGTGATGTCACTTCCTGTTTCTATAGCATCAAATAACTAACTAAAACAAAACTTACACTTGAGTATGCATCAGTATTATAGCAGCTGCCTAAAATAAGAGAAACCATAACTGAAAACTTGAAAACTGTTTAGTTTGGCCCAAGTCCCATCCACTAACATGGAGAGGGTAGAGCGTTTGACTTATACCGCAGCTAGTCACCAGGGGGAGCTATACTTGCTTTGGCTTCACATTACAGGTAGACCTTAGCATGAAAATGGACTAGACACCATGTCTGCAAATTATGTGTCCAAGAGGAAGCATATAGTACATAGGAAATAAAATTGGTCCTAGAACCCCACTGAAGCACACCACACATCACATTACATACAGATGATGTTACTGAAATTACTCACAGAAACATCAAACCTTCTGTCTAATAAGGATTAGGAGAACCAGTCGAGTACTGTACCTAATAGTGCACAATATTGAATTTCAGATGTTTGTATTCTGTGTTATATCACTGGATTAGTATCACATTTTGAATTTTTGAAGTAACAGGTAATATGAATTGAAATATTTATAGTACTATACTACTATAGAGTTTATATTTTCCCTTTACAATTACATTTAAATAGCGTGTGTTGTTGGCTGGGATGAAGGACCTGCAGTTTTTTGCCAATCCCTGAGTTCATTCTGCCTCCACAGCCCCTGAAAGGGTTACCATGGAGACAGTAGAAAGAAGTGGTGGTCTCCTGACACTGAGCAGAACTTGGTAATTGGCAGATTATTAGAAGACAGAGGTTACTGTGGCCCTACAGAAGGTTCACAACTCCGTCCTCACACACAGCACAAAACAAAATGATTATCCATCGCACAATCCCCTCCACCTGGAGTGAGGAAAGAACAACAAATGGAGGAATTTTAACACAACAACAATAAATGCTGCGAGGGGGAAAATAGCTGGCCGCAATACTCCTATAATGGCTTAACTGGAGGGAGATGGTAGATTGTTCAGGGGGGACAGATCCTGACAGCCAGCAGGGCAGTGACACTATGAGGAAGACGGAGCCCTCGGAAAGCGGTGCTCTGACAGCCTCAGGAGGGAAGATTGATTTCCATGTTTGGGAGGAGGACGGCTGCCACGCTAGGTCAGAGATGAAAACAAATATGGGCGTCTGCCTGTTGCCTTTTTTGTCGATAACCCTTCCGTCTCAGCCTGTGAATAAAGAACTCTGAATTTCCCTAATGATGCTGTGACATTTTATTGATCCCAATGGGAAACATCGCTTATGTTGACTGCCTTCCACTTTGGCTCATGATCAGCTACAGAGCATTACAGCAGGATCTAATGGTGAGTCACTGCCCTGCACAAATATGTACTTCCCTTACTCCTGCTGAGTTTAAACTCTGTATTCAGTCAGGAAAACAAAATAAGAAATATTTATTGAATAAAACTACTGTTAAATGTCATTTCAGCAAGAAAAACACAAAGGGTTGTTCCTGTTATTCCACTACATCTATTCATCTGATTGACTGATTAGTCACTTGGTTAACTTTTATTGGTTTTGTTTTTAAATTTTTTACATTTCCAAACCCATCTGACCATCCATGGCAGCTCTTGTCACCGTCCAATCCAATCGTGGCCCTGCTCAATTCAGTGGTGGCCCCTGGCAGCTTTAAGTATCTGTGGTCACACCTGGACATCAAAATACGTGTCCACATGTGTCCCCAGACAGCATTTCAGATGCTGTCAGTTGTGTGCTTTGTATGCAAATGACCACGAGCAGCAGTGTTATTATGTCGGTATCTATGATTTAGCGGTAAGTAGACATCCATTACACACAGCAGCTGTTTAATGTGTGCGCGTCATGACTTGGGCTCACACATTAAGTTAGAATGTACTTGTTTATCTCCACCCTTTTTCAAAGAATGAGGCAAAACCCTGCTTATGCAAGAGCACCCCTGTTGAGTAGGTGGTCTTTAATGTGACCCAGGATTCATTGTGTGTTCACACTATCAAAGGAATGAAGTAAAATGCATCCCAGGCCACCTCCAAATGTGTTCTGGGTCACATTGCTCAAATTTGTAAGTAGATCAGCTGGCAGAGATGGCAATGCCGGCAAAGTCCGAACTGACCCATTCAATAGATAAACTAACACGTGGCTAACTAGCCACTGCTGTGTCACATTAAATATACGGTTTGGATCCCTTAAAAACCATCTGATTCAGCTCATCATATTTAATTTCAGGTGCAGCAACTGCAGATAAAAGGGCAGTGCCACTGGGGCTGACGATGCACAATGAATTAAAACGTTTATAATTTGCATAACACGTTCTAAATTACTCACATGGGTTGATTTTTTGTTTGTATCCCTTTCAAAGCAGTTAGAGTCAGGGTCACTAAGTCATTAACACCCTGAAATGATTCCCTCTTCATGGAAAGCATGTGCACGGCATACATGCATTTCTGACTCATTGTATTTTGCACAGATTGCATGCTGTCTGGCTCACCTTTCCTGAATCCATTTTATATATGCTATACAATAAACCAATGAGGCATAAGATTATGACCACCTTCCTAATATTGTGTAAATCTCTCTTGTGCCTCCAAAACAGTTGTGACTCATCAGAGAATGGACATGGGCCTTCTGAGGGTGTCCTGTGGTGTCTGGTAACAGAATGTTGTTAGTGGGGGCCTTTGGGTCCTATGGGTTGAGGGGAAGAGCCTCTGTGGATCACAGATACTTGATCAGTTAATGAATTTGGAGGCTTTTACTGTAATAATATTACCCAAGTAGTCACATGAGCTCCAGTACCCTGGAGCTACATCTGTTAAAACAATGAATACTCGCGTGTAATGGCCAGCCTCCGCCCTGTAGAATGGACCAGTACTTCCCCATGATGCATTTCTCCAAATGTGTACTTTGTCCATCTCTGCTAAACAACCTCATAGTTTGTGTGTGCAGCACTTACTTTCCATTGTGCCTCTGCAAACTACAGAGAGCAAGTAGAAATGAACACACAGGTACACGCACACACACACACACACATTGTTCAATTTCATAATCACAAGTGTAGACAATCAACATAAAAAGGAGATTATGTTCAGCGCTGAGAGTGGGTGGGAGTCACACTCTCATGCAGATGGCATCATTTTCTGTTGCTTTGAAATGGCTGACAGAGAGGGGTTAGGCTGACACACTCCAGCCGTTCAAAGGGAACCGTTGTCGGCTGTGTGTCCCCAGGCCAGCAGCATATCTCATGGCAAGATAATGAGAGTTTCACTTTCATGCTGTTATTAATTTACTATTAACATCAGTAGAGTGTGTTCATGTTACTGTCACGTGGAAGAAAGAGGGTTTGCTTGCAGGTCTGTGGAGGCTTATGATGGTCTGTTTGGATTTCAAGGTTTAAAAAAAGAAGCAGATTGTGCCCGGTTCATTCAGGGGTGCAAATTCATGTTTGCTCGCACACGGATGAGAGCATTCATACAAGTTAATGCTCACTGGATAAAAAGACTGGCACGCAGTCTCAAAATCTTTAACATACAGAGCACAGTCTGGGCTTCCGTTAAGTCCCTCGCTCTCTCCAGACATCGCAGAGAGCAGGGGTCAGCTTTTATGGGTCTGAGATAATTGAAAACGATAAATATGGCCTTCAAAGCAAAGAAAATAAACTCAGGCATTCAGTAGATTTAATGTTCAGCCAAGCAGCAACACTGGCACAGAGTCAGGGGACGGGACTGCCAGGAACAGACCTGGGCGCTGGCGTGTGTGCGTGCGCACATGCTCACGGAACGGATAACCACCCCGCCGGGGGTCACGTCAGTCTTTAGAGGAACATTCACCACGTACTTGTTAAACACGACGGTTGTGAAGATGATGGTGAATCAAGGCCTTGAGGAAGTGCAACACAATCGTACCAGTGTATCTTTCCGTATTTTATTCCTCAAGCCCAACTGTATATGTGTGGATATGCAAATCATTTCGACAATACAGACATAAAATGCCAAATGCAAAGTCTGTATGGTTCCATGGGCCAGTTCAATACTGACCATTTTCTTGCAAAAGTGCTTAAATTGCACACAATTTTTCATCAAATGTGTGCTGCCTGTTACATGCAGGGGTTAGATTTGTGTCTGTGTTGTGTTCTCTCTCTCTGTCTTACCCCTCAATCCTTTGTTTGCCACAAATAATTGACTGAAACTGGTCAATCTTTGTTCGGGGCCTGAAGCCTCCTGCTGAGTTTTGCATCTCAAGTTTAGTTAAACAAAGTTTGGGGTGCCCTATACACTTTCCCACATGCAATTCTTTATTGTTTAAACACACTAGGGTAGTTGGTCGGTGCTTCCCCCTGCACTTTTATCTATTTAAGCCTTTTTTGTGAGAGAAAAGGGGCTTTACTTTGGTTGTTTTCTTACCGTAGGTAGTAGACAGATAGGTCTATCTTTATTGCAATCATGATTTACTTTGGCAAAGACCGGTTCATTTTAGATTTTAGCGTTGCAAGAAAAGCCTGTTTCGTTACATCATCTTGGCTCTGTTGGATTATCGGATTGTGCCGTCGCTGTCCCTGGCAACACAGAGATCCCAACAGCGCAGTGTACATTGCTCAGATAATAAACGTGAATTGTCCACAGTATTTCCCATTAACACGCAGCTGCTTTTCGACAAGCGGCAGACCGCGCGGACACAGCTGACCTCTTTCATTCCGCCAGCCAAGTCCAAGACTTTCATAGCGTTGGAAAGCAGGTGTGTTTCTCCTTTTCTCTTAGGCGTGCATCCCTAACCCAGACTTTTACGCTCGCCAGTTTGCAGCACACACAGGTGACCACAAGCTGTGTGTGTTGTGGACTATTTGGAAAACCAAAGAACACTCTTAAACCATATGTGTTGATCAGAAAAGGCAGAATTTGGAATATTAGCATAACTGGAATGATGGTGGACTGTTGGTGCGCATGTAAGCATGAGAATCTGACAGTTTGGGAAATGAAGACGTTACACCTCATGAATAATACGGATAAACATGAATTCAGTGCCAAAAGTTTGAGAAAATGCAGCTTTGCAGTGGGACAGAAGAGAGCAGACTACAGCTCAAACTCGGCTGACAGACATTCTGCGAAGAAGCGAACATGGTTTTAGGCAAAATGCAATTAAGCTAGACAACGCAATCAAGCAATCCATCTTAGTTACAACAGTAAATAACAGAGTGGAAGACGGAATGGAAGCGCACAGTGGCTGAAAGCATTTATCCACTTTACATAGCTTAACATAATGAAATCAAGAGTGCTTACCAAACACTATAGACATACTTTCCCCATTACCGTTATGAAGTGTCACACTGATGTGCTCTCCACAACCTGCACAAATAGGCCGCTAAATATAACTGCATCACGAGTTTAGAGTAGGTTTGTACTTTACATATTTTAAGGAAAACAATGAGTGTGTCATTACCATTTAGTACATAACAGCAACATCTGTTTCTCTCTGTGTTCAATAGTTAAATAGTGATTCAGATGCTGGGGAGCCTCCCTTTAGGATAGACCAGGCATAAACAACTGGGAGAAAACCTCAGGCAGACTCGCTGTCTGGGTGAAAGGGAGGGACTACGTCTCCCAGCTGGTCTGGGAGCACCCTACTAGATGCTGCATCTGGAGGAAGCAGCAGGAGGAATGGACGCCTGGGATGCTCTGCCAGCTGTGCTCGTGAACCTAAACCTGCAGACAAGAAGCCTGAGGATAGATGGATGGATGGAAAACAAACTGTCCTTTTTTTTATGGATGCAGAAAAAAATCCTTATTCAAACTTTTTCTTTTTCCCTATGGAAACCTAATTAAATTTTTTCGATTTTTTTGTGAAGAGGAAGAAGAATTGCTGATTCCCACTGAAATTTTAGATCATAAACAGTGCTGAAAGCTTTTATTTTAAACTGAAAGTCAAACCGGACACATAAAAGACCTTTAGGGAACGAAGTTTGGTAGTAAGGCTGCGACTGGGTTTTGTGGACAGTATTATTTCTGTTGTTACGTCCCAGTGGCATCTCCTCTGACTTCTCCAGCCAAGACTTTTAACTTCTTTTTTCAATCAACTTTATTCAAATCCAAGACATTACGAGAGAAAGGGCAAAGAAGAAAGAAACAACAACAACAATGATAATGACAGTGAAATGAGTCTGGAGTCCGTTTAGAGGACTGCTTGTCTTTAATGAAATGGTCTTCATCTTCCTGTGACCTGCTGAGATGTCTTTGAGTATAAATTGGAGCCCATAAACACATCCTGTTGAACAAAGAAGATGTAAATGAAAGTCCTTTAAAAAAAAAAAATAATAATAAAAAAAAAATACATCCACACTTGCACACACTAGTCCATTAGGCTCACAGGAGTCATTTAAGTGTAACATTTTTTTTTCTGCTTCCAAAATGCTTTGTAGAGCTCTCTAAAGTGTGACAACGAGCACTGAGACTCTGTGGTAGCTTCGATTAAATGATCACGAAGGTCTACACTGTGTAGATATTTCCCAATTCATTCTTATTTAAAAATTTAAAAGGCTGTTAATCCTGTGGTAATGAGACAACAGTAACCAGGGCTGAATGTGCAGACAGAAACGCAGCAATTCACCATTACCAACAGTAACTTATCCAAGTATTCTATGAAACCTTTGTTTAAAACTAAGCATGGTTAGGTTTAGGTCTCCAGGTATTTAATGTAAGTCACATAAATACCCTTCTGCAGTGATATAAGCATGGCTGTGTCTGTGTGAATTGCCATCATGGAAACACCTGTTAGTACACATGTACCATCTGAACACACACCTCTTTTTCTCTCTGTCTTCACCTTTTTTTCTGCCTCACCTGACACTTCTCTTATGGCTGGTGTGAAAATAAAGGTTAACACTCTAATTCAACACCCTGACAGGTCATGAAAAGGTACGACGCGACGCCTGGGGAACAACAGCGATGTGACACCTGTGCTCCTTCCTTTTTTCTTTGACTACATCTTATGTGAGTATTAATTGCAGATGCAATGTAAAAACCTGGCGGTATTAACAAATGGTTGAAGCTCTTTTATGTCCAGGTTATTACAAGATGTCGAGTCTATACTGATTCTGTACGCTCATTCACCCGTCATTTCTTAGAATGTAACAAAGTGTGAGACTGTGTTTAGATTCACCTTTAATCATTTCATTACATGTGACTGATGCAAAAAATATTGTTTGTTGGATTGTTGTTTTCCATTTGTTGTTTTACTTTTTCTTTCTCTTTTGTCTGTTTTGATTTTGGTCAATTTTGAATCTTTACTTAGTCACAACACATTTCACTTAAAGGGGAACTACTGTTTTTTAGAACCTGGACCTTATTTCTGGCATAAAACTCGTTCATTTCACCAATATTTTGTTATCGTATGCTAGTGCTATTCCCTGTTGAGTCTGGAGTTACCTGTTATCATCATCCAGGGTCTGTAGGTCAATCTACAGATAATGCGTTATTTTAAGGCTGTGTTTCAGTGCCCCAGTCACTCCCACTACATGGATGATCTAATTATCTCCAGAAGGAATACAAATTACACAAAAGTTAAATAGTATTTTATGCCAGAAAGGTCCAGGTTGTAAAAAAAAAACAGTAGTTCCCCTTAAATGGGAAAAATATCAAAAATTGAACACATAAACACGAGACACATTTAGAGAGAATACTCTCAGTCAAGAGGAGACACTTGTCATGAAGCATACTCTTGATGGACTTAAATTCAAAACCAACCAACTGCCGTTCTCTGGACACGGGCTAGAGCATGGGCTACATGTGAGAATATATATTTTTTGAAAATTTTTATTTCATATTTTTGAAATCATACATTTGTGCTCCATGTCCATCCTGGGCTTCATACTTTTTTATGTGAACTGCGTGGTCAGCGCTGGGGGAGACCAGAAATGCATACCTTACACAGGAGAATGTGCAGCTGTCTAAAACAAAGCCACAAAATGATTTCCTTCTCTAACAACACCATGAGAAAGGAGCAAGAGAAAACGTCTACACTGACTGAAGATATTTTATTTTTTCTTTCGTCTCTGAGAAAGTCAGCTGTCACGCGTAAATTAAATAATTTCAGCGCCACCTCAGCGCAGTCTTTACTTCTCTCCCTCCCTGCTTCTCCTAGTCCAGCCATTTGTTTGTGCACCGCTCTGCATCCCTCTGCTGCCCTGTCAGAGTAATTCCTCCCAGGAGCACAGGAAAGTCATCTGCACTAGACCTGCAGGCACGGGCAGGCAGGCTGCCTCATAAATTTACTGCACTCTCTGTCTTTGTTATGTAGTGCTCTGTACCCCTTGGTATCTTCTCACACAGGAAGGAGAAGAAGCGCTCTTCAAATAAAGCCTCCAGTATCAAAGCTTCAGGTGGGACCAGCTGTATATTTTATGTTTTCTCAGAGTGCAGTTACACATCTTGGGGCACTATTTTATTATTAGTAGTAGACTAACAAGGAGGTCAGAACATATTCATTGTACATTTAAAAGGTGTTTAAGCCCTGGGAATGTCAAGACGGGTAGCAGGTAATGGTGGTTAGAGCCCAGAAGCATCACTTAGAGGGCTGAGCCAGGAGTAAGAAAAAATGTTTTTAATTAAAAAAGACAAAGGCTGACAAAAAACAAAGGCACTGCAGACGAGGCAGGATATCCAGAAACAAAAATCAAAACACTATGAAGACTAGAACAAGACATGAAAAACTATGACCAGGAAAGACATGGACATGGCAAAGAAACAGTATGACATGACAAGGAACAAAGAGGAAGGCAGGGCTAGATATACACACAGGGAACAGAGGGGTGACGAGACACAGGTGAAACTAATCAGGAGACACAAGGAGAAAGCAATGAGCCAATCAGAAGGAGAAACACAGGGAGCAACACATAACAGGAAATCAACAACTTAACAACATAAAACAGCAAACAGATACCCAGGAAAAATAAGCACAATCATGACAGAGACATTCTGTATCCTGTAGCATCATTGTACACAGGGCAGGGGGAATTACATCTTCTCTGTAAACTGTATTCTATTCTTTCAGTATATGAACGCTCTCCTTTCTGAGCACTTATTTTAAAGTCACTGTGTGTATGTGTGTGTAAAAGATAAATTCGTTTTGGACATTCTCTTATTGCTAAACCTCAGCCACTGTACTCTTTTAGACAGACATATTTGACATATTAGACCTGTCTTTTTACACATAACAGACTGACGTGTTATCTATCTACACAGAAACTATGCACCCAAGTCATCCATTTTGCACTGGTGACAGAACCAGAAGCTACTATGTTAATCACCATGGCTGTCTATGTCACCACCATAACGACTCCTGTGTGACACGTGCTGTGACCTAAAGCGATGCCTCAAGCTTGTCCATTTTCCATAGGTATGAGCTGTGCCCTAGGAGGCACACAGCCAGGGGAAACGGCCCCACAACATGTGAGGGGGTCAACAGCAAGCAGAAGCACACCTTTGAACAAGTGTGCTTCTCCATGTTACGCTCTGAGTTGCCAGATCGGGCAAAATTGAAGGTTTATTTTTCAGGTAAAATTATTACTTTTTGTTGCTGATTTTAAAAAATTATTTGAAGTGTACTTCAAATAATTTATTTTCAAGGGTGGTTTCTGTGAATATAGGTTCAAGTGATGCTATAGAAACAGGATGTGACATGATGTTTGAAAATTGCCATTGACGACTGCTCCGTGAATCTGTCTCGTAGGAGAGAACGTACCAATGGGAGGAAGTCAAGATGTGCCATGCATTTTACAGTCTATGGTCCTGCCTATTCTGTAACACTGTACCTGAACACCTTTTGTGTCGACACACTGCAGCTCTGCTCAATATGCAGCTCACGCTACACTTTCCATGTAGACATGGAGTTAGACCTTTATCGGCAAGTGTTGTTTGCACCAAAACATAAAAGAATTTTAGTTACAAGGTCTGAGGTTTTCGGGCCAAAATTAACGTCATTCTTCAAATGTTACCTCTTTTTATTTTTTGTTTCGTAACGGGCAACAACTGTGATGTGGATAATGAGCCTTGGCCACAGAGAGGAAGTCCTGCCAATGAATGAAAGAAAATATTTAAAAAGAAAAAAATAGTCCTTAAATTAAGCTATACAGTGATAATGATGCAGTGCCACATTGCAGTGAGAGCAAGTAAAAATGATTTCACGCAACACAGAAAACTGTTCCATTTCCTTTTGTGGTAATAAACACACTCGCCTGAAGCCATAGCATTGTTTGAAAGGTGTGAGACCAGTTAATCACCTATGATTGGTGAGACAGTTTACTAGTGTATGGGGAGCGCTTGATTTAATGCACTGGAGCATTCACGGCAAATGCGAAACGTCAGTATCTCACTTGATCAAACTTAATTGAATGTGAAAGGCGAAATCATGATCACAATTAACGCAGGATTAATCGTGCAGTCCCGAAACCCCAGAATGCTGATTTGACTGAGGAGCTTGTACTACAGCAGGTAAAGCTGCACAGACCTGGGACTGAGTAAGAGGATTGGAGGGGTTCCAGTATGCAGGCTGGTAAGTGCCAAACCTTGCAAGACTCATTAGAGTTGGAGACAAAGTTAATTTCTTAGTCTGGATGATCCCAGTGGATGAAGATTAGCCCAGTCCTGCCTGCAGTGCTGAAGGTGAAAGAGCAGATCAGCTATAACTTGACATTTTATCCTCAGGCAGAGTTGCCATCTGGATATTCTTAGAAGAAAACATAGAAGAACAAAACATATTGCTGTGATTAGAACACTCAAAAGCACCTCAAGGCACAGTGGACAGTAACCTAATATACTCTGCACATTATTGCTTTTACAGTACATGAAGGGCGCATAGTTGCATTCCTCTTGCACATTAGTGTGCCAAAGCAGTGACACGTCCAAGGCAGTGTTGCCAGATCTCTCAAGGCAAACAAGCAACCAGGACTGTGAAAACATGCCCAAAACAAGCAACTTTTTCCACGGAGCCCCCCTAGGTTCCGGGGAGAGAAAAATAATAAACTGCACACGTGGTTTTATAATCCGTGAGGACGGATTTTAAACTGTGGGTACAGATTGCCAATTTACATCTATGTGGACAGTTTGTAAACTGTACACAGTTTTGCAAAACTGTACCCACGGTACACAGTTTATTTTTTTTCCTCCCCCCTGGGCTTCAGGAGCTTTTTCTTTCTCCCAGTCTTTGTTATATTTCTTCCTGTATTTCGCCCACTTGTCCCTGACATTTGTTGCTTAAAAACTCTCCTAAAGTCCACCATCATTCAGGCATTTTTTCATTTAAACGTCACTCACTGACACTTTCCTCACCAGAGAAAAACAGATTGCCCTGCTCTACCTCTGATTGCCTAGTACTCGTTGACAATGTGAGTCAGAGCCAATTAGAAGCAGGGTGCAGGTGGGGAAAGACTCTACTGTCTCCTATGTGTATGGGAAAGGGGAGGGACATTGGGAACAGGCAAGACAAACTCCTACGTTTAAATAGCATATAGAAAATATCTGCTTGACAGCTTATTATGGAGCTGAGAACAAGCCCAACTAAGCAAATACACTTTGTCAAAATGTTTCGTTGTTGGCCACAAATCGGGATTCCACAAAAGAAACACACACGTGCATCAGACAAGCAATGTGCAGAAACATGCTACAACAGGAGCATCGCCACCTGCTCCCTCTGTAACACGGTGGTTACCGCAGCCTCCGGGCGCAGGAGACGCCTCGTGAGTCTACATGAGCAGGAGGTGGCAGGAAGCGCAAACAAATTGCCTAAAAAGAAAACCTTTTTATAATAAGATTTTATTGATGTCCGCGGGGAAGCTTTATATTAACATGACCTTTCTTTAGGAGAAATTGTAGTCATATTCACAGCCGCTACTTTTGGTCTTTGAAATATGGCCAGTTAAGTCCGATTAGGTTACGCCTGTAAAATCAAAACCAAAGAGACATTTGTATGATATTTGAAGACCTTATAATCCAAAGGAGTGACATGTATTGGTGCTTGTACATGTGGCAGTACACTGGGTGTCTGTCCCTGGATACTGCCCTCACCTGGTGTTTTAGTTTGGCCAATCAGGGCCTGTGGCTACACTAAGGGGAGGTGGCAAACCCCTAATTGGTCTCTGGTTTTCGGCCCGCCCCTTCCAGCTCGTTGTTAGTTGTTCGCTTAGCTCCACACTGGTACGTAAGCGCAGCCACGGTTGCATTTATCACAAATTTTAACCATCATGTGCACTACATGTGTGTTTTTGTGTTGTAGCCGTGCAGGGTGTAGTCGCCCTGCCACCGTTGGTTGGTCGCCACCAGGTGATCGTTGTCAGACGCCATTGCCGTGGTCGTTTAAGCTCTGCTGGGTTCTACCTTGACTCGCCTTGCTTCTCCCGCTGGGTTGTTGGAACGATTCTATTGGTATGTACGCGGTGTGGCCGCCTCCCTTAGTCTGCTCTTCAGTCGTATTGGCGATGTATTAAACTTACCTTTGTGTGCAATAGGGTTGATGCGTGCCAACAAGTAGAGCTGTATCAGCGCCTCGGAGACCCTGCTGCTTTGTCCTGGCTTAAAGTCAGATTTTTGCCCTCGTTCAGGCCAAACGCTCGCTTCCTCGCGCTGGTGCGCTGCCTGTAGGGCTAACTTTTTACAGGACGTTCTTAATGGGTGAAAGAGATTTTGAATTATTTGGTTTCTTTCTTTTGATTAATGTAATAAAAATCTTCTTGCCTAATGTGTAAGACGTCTCCAGCTCCCTTCATACTACTTACCTGTGTGCTTCTGATTGGGTAAACAAAAAGAAAAACTATTTCCTTGGGCGCAGTTCCCAAGGTGGCGTTGTCGGTGTGGTCACTATTTGGCGAAGGAGTCCAGGTTGACTCAGAAATCCCCCCCACTCTCTCGTGCCGCCACATACATATCCGCCCTTCAATACATTCATTCATCTTCTGTAACCACTTGTTGCTGTGAAGAGTTGCGGCGTCTGCTGGAGCCCATTCCAGCTGAGAGGCGGGTCTCCAGTCTATTGCAGGGCTAACACAGAGACAGACACTCACATTCATACCTACAGACAATCCAGAATCACCAGAGAACCTAACCAGCATGTCTTTGGGCAGTGGGAGGAAGCCAGAGTAGCCAGAGATAACCCACGCAGACACAGGGAGAACACAGAAAGGCCCAGTTGGCCCAGTTCTGGTAGGGAGTTGAGGTTAAAATAGGAATATATGTGTTTCCTACCTGGAACTTGCATGACTAGGGTCTGTTAACAACCAACTAGTCACCTGCAAATGGAAGTAATCTGCTTTTTTCCTTCTTCAGTAAATGAAACACTACTGACCCACTGTCGATTCCAGTCTCAGAGTCTATATGGAGGTGAAACTTAATGTTCAGACTGTATTGTAGATTGATGGCGGCTTCTCAAAGGACAAAGGTCCTTTGAGAAGCCTTTGTCCTTTGTCCTTGTGGTGGACTTTAGGTGGACTGCTGAGTCCTGGCCTGGAGGGTCTGTCTCTCCGGTATTGAGCCATGCGTTTGTGAATGATTTGTTTCCCAGGTCTGTACATCCGTCACTGCGCTGAATTGCATAAAACTAATTTTTTTCTGTTTTTGCTCAAGTGTCAGCAAGTTTGTCCACCCCAAATATAAAACACCCAGACAAAAACTGAATTTTCTCCAAACTGCTTGCATAACAGAAAAAATGAAAACCAACCCAGGCCCCAGAGAGTTGAACCCAAACCTGTAGTATGCAGACATATGCTTAAGGCTACAGATCGTGCCCACATCATCAGGTATCATTATGTACCATGTCCCACCACCAAAATCGTCAAAATCCTAAAATATTTCATTCTTGACTCCACTGACTACGGATGAGCAGAGGAATGAGGAAGCGCTCGAAGACACACACCAGCCTCAATGATAATTTCCTCCCTTTCCATCCATCAACTTTGATCACAAAGCTGGCATGAATATTGGTTCATTTCTCAGCAATTCCCAAAGGTAAGAAAGGATGAGGGAAGGAAACGTGAAATAAAATGGGTGCAGGAGGGGGGAAAAAAAATCTAATCTGCTGTTAAATTGATGAAACGGTGCCAATATCGTATTTCCAAATGTGCAGCATAATAATTCAAAGTCTGTGTAATTAGGTAGAAGTAATAGTTTGTTTAAAAGAGTTTCATGGTTTGCAGTAGCTCAACTTTCCCTACAACAAACAAACCCTCTAAATCAGAGAGTGTTTAGTGTTGCCTGTAGAGACGGGAACAAATGAGTGAATCTGGGTGATGAAAGGCATCCGGAGATAAACAACTTATTCCGGCTCACGGCTGAGGTACAGTAGCTGGCTGCAGGAGGGCGCACGTCAACTAACACTCCTCTGTTCTTCTGCAGTGTCAGGACCTCCAGCTGCCTGGTGAAGATCCTGCAGCTGTGAGTTTCACCTGAGTGATCAATGAGCGCTTTGAGCCGGTGGCGACGGCGGCGTGCAGAGTGGAGAAGCGTTGGACTCTTTTGAATTAAAGCATAACACAAGGTTTGACCTCTGTGGATTGTGAGAGGTTGATGAAAAGCCTCCAAACATACTGTATCTCAATGCAGAAATTCAAGAAGGTTTTTAAAGCAACAATGTGGAAATTCTGTCTCGCACTTTTGGCAGTGAGAGTAATTGTGTACACAAACACTGTGCACAATCTACAATCCTTTCTACTCTTTTAGTCTCTCCAGTGAGGAAAAGCCACACCAATGGTAATTTTTCCTTGCCTTCAACTCTTTCTTTTTTCAACTATACGATTTCCTCTGAAATGCAAGTTTATGTTTTGTCTGAAGCTTCTGAAACGTTGCACAGATGCCTCCTATGTCTCTCTGCAACATAGGCCGTCACACTCTTTGTTTCTGTCGGGCCACTGCTACCAATACTTCAGCAATGCCGTCACCGTCTTGCACTATAGTTTCTAATGACCGATCCAAATATAAGGTCACAGAATAAAAGTTTAAACACACTGTATCATGCAGAAAAGCAGCCACCGTCTACACTGGGCTAAAATCGTGTGGATTGCTCACACACTATCAACTCTTCGTGGGCTTGGTTATAAGTATGTATAATTCATAATGTGACCAAAGTTCCTTCCTCTTTAAGAGTCATTTGAAGACATTTTAAAAGTTACTTTAAGCACTTTAATTGTATGGGATCCTATCCCTAAAATAAAATTGAAGACACTGCAAAGACCAAAAAAGAAAATGTCATGGCTGTCTCACAAAATAATAAGCCGAATATAAGAATTGGAATTGCCATTAAAGTACCTGAGCCTGCTTTCAACTTTGATTTGAGCTTTTACACTATAATAGCATGTGACATTGCAGTGAGATTGTCTTTCCTTAATGGACTGTCCTCCTATAGCAGAAGTAGGATTTAATTATTATTTTTTTTTTTCAACTTGTGATCAGCTTTCCCATTAGCCAGATACCAAGCCACGTTAGCTCTTTAACCCCGTCCACACATAAAGCAGCAGACTCGCAGCAGACAGTCTGTCTTCGGTTGACGTTCCACACTGTGGCAACACTAAAGCTCAGTTTAGAAAACATCATCCTGGCTGCCAGGTGACACAGCAGTCATGCTCACAGCCCGTGGGCCTGAAAGTGAGATGTAAACAGCAAAGGAATGGGGCTGAACTAGTCCCCACTGGGAAGGATGACCATAAAGACTAAGGCTGACAGCTGCTCGGATATTTCTTTTCGCTTACATCCACAGCATGAGCTTCTGACTGCCTGTACACCTTTGAAGCAAACGTGTATTTTAGTGTTGCATAGCTGAATTCGTCTGTCAGCATCCTAGCTCAGATTATCCATTCTTTTTCTGGGAATCTCACCGCCTGTGTTGAAATAATCAAAGCATTAGGGAACTCTCACAAGACCGCACAATTAGATGGATTATTCATCACCATGCATCCCAGCAACACAGCTTACTCCACTTTGTCCAGCCATATCTGGGAATCTCACTTTAGTTCTTGTCAAGACAAGACTTGGTATTAATTTAATTTTAAAATCCCATCTGCTTAGAGGGAACTCAAACTGAGCAGTATCAAAGCTGGTTTACCCGAAAACAGACAGAGCATGACAGAAAATCTGAATCCTGGCTAGACGTCAACCCCTCAGCAGGCGACTCCTCATTGATGTTTGCTCAGCATGAAATGGTTAATGACCCACAATTCTGGCACTGACTATCACCCCGATGGTCAAATTGCTGCTGACAGAAATGCCAGTGATGTCTGAATGTTTTATCTTTATAGAAGACGGCGTTGGAGAAGGCTTTAATGTCAGAATGCCGGCGTCTCAATTATGAGCCTGTCTACGGTCATAAAATCACAAATAAAACCCAGCCTCCTTGGAAATTTGCAGAATGTACTTCTACTCCCTCTACTTCGAGAGGACTGGAAAAGAAAAACCGTACACATTATTCATATTAATGATCAGTTTATTGAAAAGTCTCGAATACAGCTTTGGGTTTGGGACCAAATCCAGGGGATGTGGAATGACATTTAGTAGATGAGTAAATCCATTTGTTTCAGGAAAGTGTTTGTGAAAAGTTTGCAGACAACTGTTTCAGTTCATTGGCGTATGTCGAGTTACAGTTACAGTTTCTCCTAAAAGTCTGTTTGTGCCGATATATTCAGACATGACATGTTAATGACATATTAACAGTGGACGTCTTTAAGGTAACCTGTTATTTGGCTCAAAATTAAGCAAATAATATTATACATTACGTAGAAATATACCCCGCTTAAAAGGATAAATGTAGTTAAAATGTCTGTGCATTAAACAGACAGTGTCCATGAGATCGTTGACCACTTGTTTGTAACATTGACATGTTCATCCTTGCCAGGGGGACTTTAGATCAGTGACCTGATGGCAGGAGTTGGGTTGACTTTGCCGCAAGGTGGACGGTGTATCTAATGGTTTGACTATAAGCAACAAACCTGTGCCAACAAAAACTGAAGCTGTTCCAGAGGCTGCTTGGAACAGCACCTTACTGTGGCTACGTTTAGACTTCAGACCATTTCAAATCATTCTGAGCAGAGATTCAAACTTAACTTGACAGTTTTCCCTAACTTTGATTATTGACATTGCACTGCCATGTTTCATGAATGGGTTTATTCCAACCACAGAGAAACCATCAATCCAAGTTTACATGGTTAATAGGAGCTAAAATTACCTATTGAACGTTTTAATCGGGTCAGTACATTCTGACTGAGGTGATTACATGGGACATTTTTATTCTGACATTTTAATTCTGATTATTATTGGATTACTACTGGCTGCTTTTAGATTTGTCCATAACCTAACCATGAGGCCTTATTTTCTCCTCTCCCTCACTTCACATCTGTTGTATCGATAATCTATTTGTGTGCGCTCCTGTGTGCTTTTCTTCATTAGTTGTGATCTATACCAGGAAAAAAACATCAACTATCACATGTCTCAAACTGTAACTCAAGACTAGGGTTCAGGAAGGAAGGAGAGAATGAATGTGTGCGTGTGTGTGTATGTGACCTGTGTAAATGTTCTGTGCCATTAATGTGCTAACGGCGACATAGATGAATGTTCACATAGCATTAATATTGATCCCTTAAGCTCTGTAATCCGCTTATGATGAATGAGTCAGTGGCTGTTGGATGGCCTATCTTTATACGCTTTTTTACGATTTGCTATGGAGACCTATCTGCATGCAATTAGCATGTTGATGGCATCGCAGTGTGGTAGATGCCGCTGATGCTGATGCTGATGCTGCTGCGCGTGCACAGACAGAATGACAGAGTGAGGGAGAAGGAGCAGACCCAGGTCTGCATTATTCAACAGGATGATCGTGGATGCTGGCAGGGGAGCTGCTGTGAGCCTGGTGCTGTCTAGCTGATGCGATACTGCAGCAGCATTCGACACATCATTTCAGCTCTAGTGCAGCTCGTGAAGTATGAGCATGTTAAAGTAACTGAGGCAGCATCCAGATCTTTGGACGGTGCCCATGGCAATCTTTGGGGTCCATCCTCTTTGACTGCAGTGATGCATTTACAACATCTGTCAGCCTGACTCATTGCTGTAGATCCTTGTAGAGACTGTACGCATCATATTAGCAGGGAGCCAATGTACTCCCTTAAACAGTCCAGTCATGCAAAATGAGAAATAGCAATTTGCAGGAGCAGCTTGTTATAATGGAAAACATAGAATGTAGAAAAGTCGACGCCGTTGCAGCTCCTCAAAAGTGAAGCTAAAGCATGTGGAGCTCCCCCTGGTGGCATGCTGCTGTATAGGTCATAAGCTCCAGCTCCTCCATATTAGTGATTTCGACGGCTACTAAAACATTTAAGTATGAGTCTTTTTTTTTTTTTTTTTTTTTCAAGATGGTTTCTGTGGATTATTTTAGGAAATGAATATAATACTGATGCATGTTTATGTGTCCATAAAGTGAGACAGAGGGGAGTATCAACCAAACACAAACACCAGTGAGTCTAGAGGAAGTGGGGGGATCATCAATAACGTGGGTCTGCTCTCAGAAAAGCACTCTGCACACTCTGTTTCCAAACTCGCAAGCCGGCATCACCCGTATCCCAGGGATCGTAGCGTCAGTTTGACCAGTGAGAGGAAGATGAAATGTGTCGTCCATTTTTTCTACAGTGTATGATGACAGTGTCCCAGTTCTTCAAAAATGTACTTTAATCTTTAACCACAGAAGTACTCCCAGCTGTGGAAACAAGCTTGCTAACAATTTCATTGTTATGTTAGCATACCATTAGCTCAGAGCACTGCTCTCCTCATAGAGCCCCTGATACGGCTCTAAGCCCCTGTTTTGATACTGTTCCATAAACTCTCACAAAGCATTTTGTGGTGTTGTCGTGTCATTTCATGCCCTGCAGTCTGGAAGAAGGAACACCTGCCTTAAAATGGCTAAAAAGCATCGCAAGGCATGCAGAATGCAATTCCATATTATCACAGTGCTCAAAACCTTCTGATAACGCTAAACATGGCTCCACATTTCACTGAGAGTCAGAGCTTCTTTTAGCTGCTTTTGACCAGCTTGGATTCTAACTTGCCCTGTACACACTAGTGAGTGCAACTGATCCTCGAGTACACATGTCAAAAAATGAAAAGTCAACCTGGTGCTTGAAAATTAAAAATGGAACTTATCTTTTATTTAGTTCTTGTTTTGTAATGATTTCACACAACAATTTAGGCCTTAAGTCTCAACAAACAGCGTGTAGATGTGTGTGTCAGTTTGTCCTCATAGGTTGCAGAACCATTTTGAATTATTCAACACAGACTTTGAAACAAACTGTACGGATCAGTTCTCGTAGCAGTCACCAGGTTGGCAAAAACATGAGCAAGAAAGAGAGGCAGTGAGGAATCGAGAGTGAGGCATTATGGAAAGAGTGTATAGAAACAGAATAAGAGCGCACAAAAGAGCGCAGAGTCAAGACTATTATTGAATTTAATTATCTCCCAGTCAGGCCGGCTGTAGAGAAGCTTTGTCATTGACTTTCCAGTGAACAAGCCAGCTGATTTGTACAGAGCAGAACAGCAAATGTAATGCAACCCTGCTATGTGCTATGAAAGACATTTTAGTGCAACTAAACAGTTATGTTGTTTACCAATTATCTTTTATTGGCAACAGGATCACTGACTGGATTACATTCTGAGACAGTTATTGATTTTTTATGAACAGAGCGATATATTTATGAGCTACTCCTCAGGAGGCGGTTGGGGTCTATGGTGGACATATAAAGCCCTAGACCCTCATGTTGGAAACTGGAGTCTGCATCCAGAGATGGTAAATATAGTTAGATAAACATGTGTCTGAAGCCATGGCTCACATTGTCAGAGTATTCACAACTTGCCAAATGTTAACTGACAGGATTTCTCATAGACTGCATATGGTATGGACAGTGTGTCGTGGACCTAATGGGACCACTTCACAGAGCTGTTGGCATGACAATTTATAGTGATCGTGATGTCACATCCTGTCTCTATAGCATCAAATAACTAAAACAAAATGTCTCTGACAAATGGACACTTGAGTAGGCATCACTACTATATTAGCCACCTAAAATGATAGAAAGTGTTTTTTTTTTCTTATTTCTTTTTTGGCCCAAGGCCCATCCACTAACATGGAGGAGGTGGAGCTTATGACCTGTACTGCAGCCAGACACCAGGGGCTTCACTTCTGAGGAGCTGTTAATCCGTCCATCTTTATACAGTCTGTGGCGTTTTTTCCATTATGCTATCAAATGTCATATCAAAAAGTAATCTGGAAAGGGTGATGTGTCCCTAAAATATATATTTGGTTCAACACAGCAGTTTAGGTGTATATTTATATTCTTAAAAAGTAGAAATGGGGAATTTGTAGTTGCATGATGTTATCTCAGTGTGCAGTCTGCAGGCCAGCAGGGGAAATACTAACATGTGCAGTAGGTGGCACAACTTGGAGGCAAACATATTTTGGCTCGTGCGGCAGGCAAGTAATTTGTTTTTGTTTGCATTGGGTGAACTGGGTTATGTGGGTGATCTACACAGAAAAGAGGGGACATTTCTCAGAGCTAATTTGCTTTTCTATATGACCAAACCAGCACCAATACAACGATGAATCAAGACTTGTCCGTTGCAGTGTCTCTACAGAATGGGAAGAAAAGAGGGGCAGTTTTACTACACGACTGTAATCAATAGACGCCCAGTGTTTAATGAGCAGCAGCCAGACACGGACACTCAAAAAATACATTTACATACACACCAAGTTTCAGGTAAACACACACACACACAAACATGTCTCTTTGAACCAATCCTCATCTGCATGTAAATCACACCAGATGAGATGCAGCTCAGGAATAAGCTGCTTTCTCCCCACCCTGGTCTGAATGGACGCACGTATAATTCTTTAAAAAAACAAAAACAAAAAAAAACAGCTAAGACAGAAGAACTGTGTGTAGTCTCCAAGCAGCTGTGGGCCAGTCGCTGTGTACATTGTTCAAAATGTAACAAGATAAAGACGCACAAATTGTGTTGGCATTTACAAATTCATGCATATTAGCGTCATTATGTTTCCACTTTGATCAAATTCTGGGTTATGTAAAGGCCTTGTGTTTCATGGCATCCCAACGTGAAACACTTTCCAAATCCCGGCTTTGTTTACATGCAGTTACATGCTTCCATTTCAAAGGACTTTTTTATGCACTCTGAAATTGGTTAACTCTGGCTTTTCTGTCTGTCCCAAAAAGAAGAAATGGAACGGCAGCACTAAAATATCATCAAAGACAGACTGTATGAAAGCGGCAACTACATTTTCTCAGCACGCTGCATAATACAGACCTTCATACACTTGACAGATAACATCCCTAAACTCTCTCTGGAAAGAGTTGTGGGCTTTTGCCGAACATCTTTGGTGGTACGATTGATGATTAATAATAAAAGCTTAAATTAGGCGTACAATCTATGCATGACAGACGGAACAAAAGTACTTCTGCTCAGTTCCTATTAATACTAGAAAACCTAATTGCAGCCAGATTATATTTTTTAGAAACTTAATGAGGACACTTTGTCAGCAGCCTTCGCAAGTCACACATACTAGACACGTGAAGGTCAATGAAACTGCTGTTACGGCTGTGAAACAGTGACGTCAACGCTGCACCATAACTTCTCCCCCAACCTATGTTTGAAGCATGTGCTGTCTTTTTCTAAATGAATGGGATCGCTGCTGAGAAGAATACCCTCCACATCTCTGGAATAGCAATAGAGGAGGTCATGTTACACAAGTACACGGACATAATGGGACGCAACAGCAGGTTTCCGTGCAGTTTTCTGCAGCTTGCCGTATATTTTGGTTGTCACAGTAATATTGGGCCACAAGTTCTGCACCTTCCAGCAGTCTTAAATGGTTGTTCCATGTACAACAAGTCTCACTAGAGTGTTGCCCTTTATGGAGTTTCCTTTTCTTCCCTATGTACCTTGGTAGCAGGTGAAGTCGTGCCAGAAAAACAGTCCTAGTGTTCCTAAACTGATGGGTCACAGTCTTGTGCCTCCAACTCCATTTTGCATATGAACCTGCCACGCCTTGCATCCAAGGTTACAACAATTGTGAGGTGTGCAAGCAAACAAAACAACACTGATGGTTGTTTGTGACATGAAACGCCCTGCACAACAGAAAGTGTGATCTTATGCTACTTAGCATTTTCAATGGAAACATATTTCCTCCTTCATCCTTGAAACGTTGAAGAAGACTTGGGGAAAAATTGTGGTCCACTCCAATACACAAAAAAATCCGAAGTGGCATGATAAATAATAATCTTTGCTGCCCAGACTGTCTGTGAACCAAGGTCTCTGCTGTAATGCATAATTTTCCTGCTGTAGCACCATAACCTCCTTGTAGTGGCTCTGCAGTGAACTTTAAACTAAACTCACAGAGAACCACTGAGTGTTGTACTTCATTCTTTTGGACAGTATGTAGTTGCCTGTGTTGCATTTTTTAAGATTTGATTTTAATATTTGAGTATCAGCATTGACGTCTCCCACAACTTCCCATGGCTGAAGTGCCCTTGAGCAAGGTACCCACCCACAACACAAGTGTGCTCCCTGTTCTTTGTGGTTGTGTACAAATAGATGTTTTATACATACTTTATGGGTCTGTTTTGATAAAACGGCAATCTGAAATCTGATATATACTCTTTATGTACAGTTAGCATATAATATGCAAAACTTCTGAATAAAAACTTTTTAACTTATTTGATTATTGTTAGATTGTGAAATTTCACTATGACAAGACACTAAAAGTCATTGAATCAAAACGGGGGGGGGGGGGGAACCAGACAATACCAGGACTTGAAGCAATGACGATATAAGCAGTCTTACTCAAAAGGTCAAACAATGGCAGAGATTAATGCTCATTTTGAATGTCAGGCAGAACACCAAAGCGATGTGAAGAGCACACATACAGTCTCCCCTGCCTTTTAGCAGTGAGCTGTTTGGTAACAGTGTGAGATAAAACCTTATAAATATCTACATGCATTAGACCTTGAATTGAATTCAGATGCTTTTTTCAAGCCCAAGGTTTGCCTATCCAACACAGTTAATATACAAAGGTAGAGAAATATGAGCTCTCATCTCCATATTTAAATGTTCCCATCTTACCCTTCCTATGTTTGATGTCTTTTTACCGCAATATCATCTGACAACATGTCATGTAGTGCATACAGCAACCCGGAATAAGGGTCAATGCTATGGCCGTGGTGTTTTTCTCTCTTTAAGTAGTTTATTAATAACCTCATATTATCTCTTAAAGCCTTTTAAGTATGTACTACAGAAATGATGCGAGTGGCGAAGAAAGTGGAGGGAATGGAATTTTAAAAGGGTCAGCAAGCATGGGATGCATATTTCATCATTTATCATAATCAGATCACTTATGTCATATATAATATATGATTTAAATAATTCATAATCCATTACAGATGTGATGCCCTATTTGCTCATGGCTGCAAAATCAATAAACCTCACTCCATTCGTTAATACACAGGCTTAGATGTTACAAGATGTTACAGGCAAAGCACATTTCCAACTGAAAAAACGACCAGCGGGCTAGCAGTCAGCTGGCCAGCTACCAACCAGCAAGAAGATATCAGATACCTGGCAAGTCAAGGGCAGTATGCAGCATGCCATTTAAAACCTACAAGAAATATTTAAATACTTCTCAGCCCTCAAATAAATGTACGATACGTGAATCACCTAGTCAGTAGACAATTAAACCTACAGTCAAAGCATAGCGAATAAATGCTGTGGGCTTGTACAGCCCACTCAGCAGTTAAACTAACAAAGAAATATAGCTACCAGTCAACATGAGGACATCAGCAAGTCATTGGGGTTCTCAAGTGGGCACCTCCTTTCACCAATGTTTTGTTAACTTGACTTTCAGCAACCCAACGCAGCAATCAGAGCAAACTCCTCCTACTCTTAGCTGGCCTTTGTTATGCCTGATGCCTGATGCAGCAGTTGCAGCTGCTAAACATTTCAGTCCCTGGTTGTAACGCCAGGTGTAACATCCTTGGGAAAGACTAACCTTACAACCTGTCAGAATATGGCTAAGCGTACATACACAAGTGCACAGTGGGCAGGCAGCATCCTCACCTACCCACTGGTTTAGGTTCTGGGGAGTTGGCAGCACATCATAAGTAGCCCCTATCATAAATCTAATCCTGCTGGCCTCCATGCTCCACAGCTCTCTCCACTTCACCTTCCTTTTCTCCACACTCTCCCAGTTCACCCATTGGCCTTGCTTAGCCTGCGACACTGCCTTAGTGCATCTTACTGCTTCCTGTTTCTGTATCTCTTCCACTACCATCTTTCTCTTTCCTACTACTGATGCCTTGCTCCACAGAGGTTTCCCTGCACACAGCCCTGAGCCTCTGCTCCCTTACCGTACATGGCCTATGATATCCCTATGCCTAAGAGCTGCCTGTGCTTGCTGCACTGCCTCTTTTGGGTTCCACTTCCTCCCTGTTTTAACCCTGGCCCTGCACTTCTAACCACTGGAACCTTCGACTGAATGAGAGTCATTTCCAGTCCAACCTTTGCACACTTAAACTCCTCTGTTATGCTAGTTACTGGGAGCTCCAATATGTCGTTCCAAAACAAGGCTGCACAGCAGTGTGGGACACCGAGCCATTTTCTGATGATGAATCAGCCTTTCTAACCTTTCTACCTTTGAAAGAAGAACCTCATACACTGTCAGTGGCCACATTAGCCGGGCCAATAAACCAAATTGCACCATAACTTTAACTTTCCTGGGAGCCCTGACCGGTCTATGCTTGAAATGCCTTGAATCATTTCTTACCTCAACCCTTCAAACTGTGCTTTATCACTGAGACTTGCATCATACCATGTCCCCAAACCCTTCACTGGCTTATGTGAAGCACTGCGGGCACCAGATCTACTACCTTTCCTTTAACAACTGAAATACTCCTAGATTTACTTGGCTTCACCTTCATCCTGGACCATTACAGGTTGCTGTTTAACTTGTCCAGCAATCTGGTACAAGGAGGAGTTGACGTTGTAGTCGTCATGTCGTCCATGTCGCCCACATCTGCCTGGAAGCAATCAATACCTTTCTTTTCCTCATCCATAGCTTTTCTCCACTTCCTCTTAAGCAGTCGCCTCTCCTGGATGAATCTATTGATCTCTTGCTGACGCCTACATCTAACTACCTGGCCCCCTATTTTTTTTTTTCTGTTTCTCAATAATACCAAATTTTTCCTTACCATAATCATTAATAAGATCTCCCATTTTCTCCAATTTACTCTCCGCTGTCCCTTTAAGCTTACCTAGCACACTAGCCAAATCATTATTGATATCCTCCCACTTCCTACTTTCTGCTGCACCTGGCCATTTAACCCTCGATTTCTGACCACTAATGCTAAGCAGTCTGCCAAGCACTTGTCCTTCCTTGGGAGGGAGAGGAAACAGCTATTGCTTCAAATCGTATTCCTGCTATGGTATGTCCAGGCTGGTTAACATGACTAACATGGAAAGCTGCTGTCCCATCTGAACCCATCTTAAATTATACTGCTAAAATATGTGTGTGGCGTGTGGACAGCTTAACTGATAAGTGTCGGCTAAAGCCTGTCTGTACCTGGTACCTTAGTTAGGGACTGTCAAGGGAAATTGATGAGTGGTTTAATTTGTCATTAACTCACTGTTATGCTGTGTTTATGTTGTGATTTATTGTGAAGGTTCTCCATGTATAAAGAAGATTACATTGCAGTTGGCTTGAAGTCTGTCTAGTATTGATTGACTAATGTTATTTCTCCATTAATGAGCCGGTGTGGGATTTTTCCAGCCTTACTGACAACACATCTAATGATTTATTTGACTGACATCGCACACATGGAGGTAGGGACAGGAGAGTGTTGTTAATCAGTGTCATGCCATCAAATGATTTTTATTCTGCACATACTACCATTGTTTAATAGATTAACTGAAACTTTACTGATGCATTGAGATAATCAAATTAAGGCAGACTGGCAAATTAATCTTTTACTCTCTTATTCCAGCTCATATGGAAAAGAAAGCGACAAGCCCTTGTTGCAAGTGACAGTACCTGGATTGGACTAATGCTTCTTGTCCGTGTGACAGCACTGCAACGATAGCGTACCAACTAATCATGTCAGAGAGAAATCTAGCTGTTTCAATATGCAAATAGTCTCAATGCAACAATGAAAACGTGGCTCAGCATAGCAATTGCACTGATCTTATTCTGATGGCTTTTCAGTATGAAGAGGTTTTATAAAACACAAAACACCCGCCCACCACCACCCCCCTCACTAAATTAGATGAACCTAAACAATTAAATAGGTCATTAAGTTATATTTATTTTAATTATTGCCAAAATGCTATCACTGAGTAAAATAAATACCATCCTATTTTTACAGCATTTTAGTAAAGCAGATTTTTTTTGCTGTTCTGCAGGGAAATATTTGGACCTGGCATTCATGTGGATGTAACTTTGACACATACCATCCATCATTTGTGCCTTTTCTTGTTCTTGCTGACGACCAAGCACACAAGGGTCCCGTTCAGACCCTGTATTAACATTCGTGTTTGTTTCCAAACACAGCATAAAACTAAGCCAGCAGTTGATCTGTAGAGCTGGTTGTGGATGCATGTGAAGACACGTTTCAGTGTCAGCTATGAACACAGGTACTTAAAGATCAGACTAAGTAAGGCCTTTAAGCAAAGCCTTAAACCGAGACAAAGAGCCTAAGTTCTTGATCCAAGCCTTCAAACTCCCCAGATGTCAGTCCGATGCAGAATCCAACTGATCCGCCGGAACGAGCCGTATGACTAGTTTAAAGTACTGCAGGACATAGACAGCGTAAACTACGCACATAGACAATGCCGTGCGAGCCATTTATACTTTTGCATTCGTCAGTATAGCGTGTTCTGTAAAAATGTCACCAGCTGGAGAAGCAGTCAGAATGTTGTGGTTTGTGTGCAGGGTAGACCCAAAATGCAGAGAGAACTGTTGGCAGCTTTAACAAAGGTTTATTATCAGCTTCATCAAAAAGGCAAAAACTACAAACTCAAAAAAATGCTTAAGGTAGTGGTGCACTGCTGGCGGTGGCGATTTGAGGCTGCGGGCCGGCACGGGCACTGAGAGAGACTGACAATGGAATTATCTGACAATGGCGTCTAGGGTGAACCAGGCTTTTATCCAGTGGTGATTGCAAGATGGAACTCAGGTGTGCTCTGCTGTGATCCTAATGAAAAATTGGGTCAGCCACGCCCCCGAGCCACCACCTGCACTGCTGGGGAGAAAAAAAAGAATGTCTACAAACTATGAACAGAAGTCAAAAACTCAAACCATAACACAGAAATACTACCAAGCGGTCTCCGTTGCTGAGACGTGTAGTTACATTTTTTGAGAGGTTCAGATTGACATGGAGGTATAAACCACTCATTAGGCCTCACCTTGCAATCCACCGATCTCAAACATATGGGTCTCAGACCGGCTGCCAGTAGCTGGGTCCATGTGCCAAAACTGAAGTACAGCTTGCACCAAAAACAAGTCAGTCAACATAAACATTTATATCGAAATGTCCAACAGCCTGGGACAAAAAAAAATGACCAATTGTTTTGGTCTCCATACGTGATAACTGCAAATCTTTAACTATATCAGAGCTTCATTTAGGGCATGGCCACTTTGCATCTGGAGAAATATGTGCAGAAGACTATACAGACAGACTCAAAAACCTCCATATCACATGCCTCCTTGCCACATTTTTTTAGTGACTTGGATATCTATCAAAGCCGTGATACTGTGTGATAGATTTAAGGGCGTACATACATCAGTTAAATGGTTGAAAATGATTAGTTGGCATATTTTTTGCTTAGTCTGTGCATAATCACATGAACATAATCAGAGTGGGTAATGTATAGGGGTGTAACTTATTTACATAAAAGTATTATTGTTAGTTTTGATGACCATGCATATGCAGAGGTATGTATATATCCCTGAATTAATTCTATTTAAGAAAAAAGCAGGTGAGGAGGTGTAAGGGTGGTATGTTAATGCCAGGCTCTATTATATGCAGACAGCAGTGAAAGCTAGCAGATGAATGGGAGTAGAGAATGGGTGAGAAATAGCATTTGGCCAGCAGCCTGATCACCTGAGGGACGACAGGCAACGAAGGAGCTGTGGAGCGATCAAACAAAGAGCACAAGGGATCAAGTGTGGGATAGACAGTCAGGTGAATCTCCTTACTCACACGGATAGCCTGGAGAGCAGGATTGTACTGAATTGCATCCTTATGGTGAATGTATCACAGGAGCAGTAAGCAGTAAATATATTTTCAGCGGAAGATAAGATATGAGACGACAAGCTGACGTCCGGTCGTCGATACGTGTTGGGTTAGACGTGTGTCGCAAAAGTCAAGCCGGCTTTAACTTTGTCTGTGGTAACACGTCAACCAATAGTGGCATCTGCTTCATCCTTTCCTGTGTTGTACCTCATTACCATAATGTGAACGCACCTTAAAGGATCACAAAGGCTCACCATGCAGCTTCACCGTGTTTAATACTCAAACACAAAAAGGCAGTATAATTCAGGATGGGTGGTTAGAAGAAACTCACCCGAAACTGCGTCAAATAATCCCGCTGTGGGTGGCTCTGAATGGCGTGAAGGATGTTAGCTTGGTGACAACAACAGCTGATTAGCCTGGGTTAGCTGCAAAGACACGTCTCAAACCCCTCCTGCAACTCATCAGAAGAGGATGAAGGAATATTGATCCGTGTTATTGTTGTAAACCTGCTGTGAAATGTTGTGAGGCCACGCTGACTGTAGCTATGAAGGCTCAAACACCAACGTTTTTTGAGCCTCCTTCCATGCCTCCATGGCTGAGTATGATGAAAAGATTTTGGTTGAAGTACTCCACAGTGAAATGCTTTGATACCGGCAGGTCAGATCAGCGGCGGACTTCAAATCGGACAACAGAGGAATTCACAGCAAAACAAAACCAAAAAAAGGGAAACAATTTCTGCTGTCTTGTTAAACGTCTAAAGGAATAGGAATAGGAACGAGCCAACAGCTCGTTCTGTAGGCCACATTGTATTTGCATCCTCCTCCATCCCCGTCATCGTTAAGCATGCAGTTTAATAGAACATAACACGAAAAAACAGAGTTCTGTTTGTCATTTACTCTACATTTAAAAGCCCTTCTACCAATTTCCCTCCACAGATGGCACAGCAAATGCGATCACGGCAATTGTCTCCATCACTCTGCAGCCATTCGTAAACACTATCGGCAATTTTCTCGGCAAACAGAAAACATTCGACCAAACCGTGGATTATTGCATGCTCCTTAAAATGCAATAGCTGCTATGAAATTGAACCTTCTTGGTAGTTAGAGGAGCACTTCAGCGCCGTGCTGACGAGCACATTTACCAGCTTTTATGTTTGGTGACTTGAATTACCACATGTAGAGGAAGAAGATCTATCATCAGCACATTAATGTGAGAGGAAATCAAATATTTATGACACTTGGAAAGGGCTTCGTACGTAAATGTGCCGCACATTTAGATTATGGCAATTAAAAATGAAGGGCTAATTATTTATCTGGTGTTTTGTTTAGTGGCACCTGCATGCCATTGTCAGTGAGCTGCCTGGAAACGTTTCCCTGTGGCTTTTACACTGCTTATTACTCAATAACCACACAGAGGCTTTGCAAAATGAGCTATTGATCACAAACGCGGAAGAGAAAGTGGCATGGATCGGGCTGCTTATTTCAATATGAATGAAGTGTCAGATCAATGAGTGACCCTGCAGCGCACTCTTACAAACAAGTGAACATAACGGATATGTTCTTAATATGTCTCAAAATAAGCAGAAAAGAGAGAGGCAATGCTTTACTGAAAGATGCAACACTGTAAGGGTTGCTTTAAAATAGCTTGACTTGCTTCTTGTGTCATTATACCAACATTTTCCTAAACTCTCTTCCTCTTTTTCTGCTTTGCATCGCTTATTTTCTTGACAAGACACCACAAAGATAGAAAGCATTACTTTTATTGGCTGCAGTTGGTGAGGAGCAGCTGTGAGATGTTTGACTTGACAACTGCTGGCTTGAACTTTAACGGATTTTGTTAGAAAATAAAAGTTTACTGGAGAACTTTTACTCGCAAGTTTTCCACATGAGGATCATTTGTATCCTCTGCATTTGTATCACCCCCTCCTGTGGCATGTGATAGCTCTCTTTGAACTATAAGCAAAGCTGGATGAAGTATCTGTCTTTGAATTTTTTTCATAAATACAGGATTCTGTGGCTAGTCTGTTTGATCCAGCCATCAATCCTGAGCACTGATGCATCAAGGATGCCCCATTTGGTAGCTTCAGCTCCTTCATCCTTTTGTCTCGTCCTCCCATATTTCTGTCATATTCTCATTGGAAAGAGCTACCTGAGAAATGGATGAGATGTAAGCAGAATGAAAAGACTCTCTGTGTGTACATGTAAAGCCGACAGGCTAATGTCACCACTCCACTGAAACCCCAGCTGAGAGCTCCCTGCCCTCCTCCACCTCTGCCACATCCTGAGCAGTTTTGAACATGAATGCCTGATGGATGTAAGAATCCCTTTTTCATTTGAGGAGTTTACTTTAAATGTGGAAACTTTGGTGTTTCGTAACCAGTTAACTTCTGTTGTTTGGGGGTATTGTTCAGCTCGGGGGTTTTATAATAACCTACTTTGAACTTCCATTCGTGCTGCGCAGCCATTTTGGGAGGGGAAGGAGTTAGCATGTTATGTCTAGATTTGTCCCAGATGAGCATGTGAACCATCCAAGCTATTTAACTTGTACGTCTTTGAACTGGGGAAGAAAGACCTGTAGGTTGGGCTCCCTGCAGAGCGATGAGTTAAACCTCTGAGTGAGTCACTGCTCGTGATTCAATAATAAACAAAGTTAAAATGATGAAAATTGGAATTAAGCAAGCATTTAAACAGAGCCAAAAAAATATGCAGCCTCATTAGCACAACTGAAAGATCGGGAAAACAAAATTTAAAAAGTGACACATGAAATAATAGTTGTTTGAAAAGTACTTAGTTCAGCTGCTTCAAATGTAGAAAAACAAGTCACTCCTCACATTCAGATCATCTGGAGAAACAAATTCACAAATGCTGCTGTAAGTGAAACCATTAAAAAACAGAACTGCCCTAAAAAATGTTGAGACTGAATAGTTTCACTTTTTGTTTTCTATTTGAAAGGGGACAAAATCATCACAGTACAATGCCAGTAAACTCCAATCAGGCATAACATTGTGACCACCTTCCTAATAGGTCTCCCTTGTGCTTCAGTCGCAGCCGGAAATACTAAAGCGGAAATACGCTATTACCGAGCGGACCAATGACAGCTCCTGCAGTCTGCATTGCTGTGGCACGTAGTTACATGGTGTCATAGTCTGAGTATGGTCTGGGCTGTCAGCATAGCTACGGCATCAAATTGACACAGAAACCTAAACTGCCTATTACCCTGAAGTGCAGATATAAATACTAAATTTCAACTTTGCTGCCGCAGAGCCAAAAGCAAGACTCAGAGAGAGGCAGACCCAAGAATCAAAATGACTTCAAATGAAAACTCACAAAATCTAGAACAAAAGGCTCTGCAGGGTATGTGGGTGAAATAACCCAAAAAACAAATCCAGGAACAGACAAGAAGTCAGGAAGACGAGAAACAAGAAGAACTCAATGATGAAATAAACAGGAGTAACGTCACAGATGACCTGACAAAGAACAAAAGGTTACACACTGATCAGGCGTAACATTATGACCACCTTCCTAATATTGTTTAGGTCTCCCTTGTGCCTTGAAAACAGTTGTGTCTCATCAGAGAATGGACATGGACCTTCTGAGGGTGTCCTGTGGTGTCTGGTAACAGAATGTTGTTAGTGGGGGCCTTTGATGGGAGGGGCCTCTGTGGATCATCCCACAGATACTTGATCAGTTTGGGATCTAGTGAATTTGGAGGCCAGGTCAACACCTTGTGCTGTTCTTCATGTTTTTTTAGTTGTTCCTAAACTCTTTTTGTGTGTGTGTCTGTGTCAGGCTGCATCCTGCTGGGGATGGCTGCTGCCATCAAGGAGTGTCATTGCTATGGGGTGGGGGTGTCTGGTCTGGTCTAGGTGGGTGCTACATGTCTAAGTAACATCCACATGAATGCCAGGTCCAAACGTTTCCCAGAAGAACACTGGATTGTCATAAGATGGTCAGTGTTATTTACTTCTTCTGTCAGTGGTTTTAATGTTGTGGCTGATCAGAGATTGCCATTTAGAGCAAAAAGATATTTACACACGATCAGCTTCTGCTGTATCTTAAAAGTGCCCATTCAAAGATTCTCCAGTTCCTTGCAGCATCACATCCACTTTTCTCACAGTGAACAAAGGATCAGCTCCATCACAGATTCCTGTCCAGCACGATATCACGGAACCGCGTCTAAATATCACGCCACTTCAGATGCATTTCACCTGTCATCTTAACCTTTGCACGTGACATTTTACAGCATCACACAATAATTACACAATTAGGGTTAGGTTAGCGAGGGTCAGCGTTAGGGCCCGAGTCAGGGGCAGCAGGCGGTTTTTCATTAATGCTAGTCGGCGTGAATTAACACGAGAAAAAGTAATAACATGCGTGTGTCATGTTGAATTTGCACTCAGTCATGTAAAGGTCCCTGCAAAGCTGGAAACAAAACTACTGGTCCAACACACTAGAGCACACTGAATGAGGTACTTGAAAGAAATTCTCTCTGAAAAAAAGATATCACTTGAAAAAAAGTGAAAGGCTCAAACCAATGTCTGAGGTCTCTATCAGTCTTTTTTTTTTAATGTAAAAAGTGAATAAATCTATATTTTTTTATACAACATGACAACCATTTTCCTGGAACACACTCATTTTACACACTGAATCTATGGGAGGCCTTGTATGGACTTGTTCGGCCTGCACTGTGCTGCAGTGGTTTTCTGGCTGCAGTGACATGCGATTCATTATTCCCTGGTTTTATCTCAGCCTGTCTCCCTTACCCAACAGAAATCCATGCGGCATATCTGCACATGTAAACGTTCGTGGCAGCATAGGAGGAGATAAGCTGAAGATCCGTACAGCTGCACAAGAATGGAGTCGTCACGCAGTTCACATGACAACAGTAAAAATAACGCCCTCCTCTGTGCCTTTGCCTGATAACATTACCTTCCCTGCATCACGGGCTGACATGTTTTACCGCCCCCGGCATAAGTGGTACAAGACTGTTTGTCTGGCTGGGCCCCACAGATTCTCTTTAGTCCGTATTGACTTTGTCTTTACAGCTGTCATGAACTAATTTCATGCTTCGCGTGGTTCTTTTTTCCCCACTCGTGGGTACAATCCCGAGGAAGTATGGTGAGGAAACAGACATGCTCACACTGTCTGATGTTACTGAAGCATGCATGGTCCAATACAGTGTCAGTATGCTGAATTATGGGATTGTGCTACGGTGTCTTTACACGGTTATGCCCTGCAAGACAACACTCTACTTAATAAATCTCACCTGCATGGAGAGGCACAGACAGACGTCTAGATAATTGTCTGAACCAAAAATTAGCAGTTGTTACTTTAATTAAAACTCAAGTTGATTTAAAGGCATGGACAGCAGTTAATATTCTTCTTGAATGCTTGAGATTCATGTGGGTCTATCATTTGCATTGCCCTGTAGCTAAACTGCAGCAGATAACCCCACACTCTCAGGTGTTAAGGCAGTCCAGACAAACTCAGAATTTACTAAGCAGACACCTCAGAGAGGATCAAGACAAGATTAAAGAAGATTTTAAAACTTCTTTTTTTTTATTGCGACATTTAATCATTCACGCGGCGCTTCCAGCTGTCAGAGAGCTCCTCACTTCAGGGGAAATACTGGTAAATGGTGTGGTTTAAATTAGCCCTCTCTCTTGTTGTTTTTTGTTTTGTTTTGTTTTTTTAAAAAAAAGACTGAGTCTGTTGAATTCGTACAGTTTTCTCTATAAAGGCTAAACACACCATTAGCAGCGGTGTGATCAGTATGGCACTGAGTCTGAAGCCAAGGGAGCTCGGGCATAAGCCTCATTTAAAGAAAAGAACTAAACTGAAATTGACTGTGAAGCCATTGGGACCATTAAGAGTAGTTTTGTTTTCTAAGGCATTTCCGAGTTAGTGAGACCGTTACTAGCTTAATGTCACATTTAATTCTAAATGGGTTGATTAAGAAGGAACTCTCCAGCTGATCCGGTCAGCTGGGTTTTAGCTGCTGGGTTATGTGCTCTGTGGACCATAGTTAGTCACTGTGACTCGATGACATGACATGATGACCTAACAATTAACATTCTGTATCTGCGTTTACAGTCTGTAGTCTGAAGTCTAGTAAAGATAAGGTACTACTCTTCATACTTTACTTTAGCTTTTGTAATAACATTTTTTAATTTAATTTTTTTCATCAATCCAGTGTTCATCATTTCATCATTTTTTATTCACATTATTGGTGTCTATTTTATGTTTTAAGTCCCATCTACTAACATGGAGCTTATGACATATACTACAGCTTGACACCAGGGGGAGCTCTACTTGCTTCAGCTGCACTTTTGAGAAGCAGGTCCATCTTCCAATACAGCACTAGGCCAACTCAGCACTCATAATTCATACTTCTCAGTACATACCTTTACTTAATATCAAACTTTATTACTCTAGTGATTGATTGTAACCCCAAGCATGCAGCGTCCCAATATGTGTGAGAGATTTGCTATAGCACCAGTTTGTTCCCATAGGTGGGGCATTTAACTGATTAATTATGTGGTGTTTTGCTGGCAATACACTATAAATTAAGTACACCTTCCTGCAGTCCAGTCATATATGGTGCAGCCAGGTATCACAGATATTCAAGTACGCTGCTGTTTCAGTTCCAGAATGACCATCCTGTGTCTTCCCATCCTCATGGGTCCGTACTTAAGTATCAAACTGTCCAAACTACCAACAACGCAAGTACGGACTTTACATACTTGGTGTTGATAAAATCCCTCTAACAGCAGAGAGCAGCTGTAACTGCTAATGCTGCTAATGTTGCCAATGCTCAGAACCAGCAGGCCTCTGATCATATACTTCCAACAACATAAAAACAGCAGTTTAGAAGTATATCAGCTCTGGAATATCGGCAATACTATCAGTGGCAGTAAACACTGACAGACATCCTGGACTGATAGAGTTGGTGTGACAGTATTTCTAGACATCTGTTCTGGCTGAGCAGCTGTTTTCAACTAGACACTGCAAACTATCATGCAGGCTATATCAGAGTTATCTGAAATAAAACAAATACAACTCAGCTGTGAAGAGATCAGTTCTGTAACATCTGTTTTACTGTTGAAGACTGCACTTTTAGCTGTATTTCAAACGTCTTATGTAGCTAGTCTCTTGACTTTCAGCTTTTCTGCCCTGTCTGTGCTGCCCATTCGTAACATGTACTGTATGTGCCAGGCCATGTGAAAAGTTAAGACTCCAATTAATACAACTACTACAACAGGTCTTCACATTGTCTCCCAAAACCATCTCCCGTAGGCATCGCAGTCCGCTTAGCCCTGTCCACTGACTCCCTTCCAGCTACCCTTTGCCTTGCCGGGGCCAGCTATTAGAAGCAGAGCTCTCTCGGTTGGTGAGGTTGGTGCGGATGGATCACTGCAGGGCTGAGAGGTTGGGGGGAGGGGTCAAGGCTGGAGCACTGCAGTGATGGGACTTCATTGAGGGAGATGCGCAGCCCTGCAGACACACTCCACATGAAATGTTTATACCTCTGGCAGCCTGCGCTGGTAGATGGATGGAGGTGGAGGCGGGAGGCGGTGTGGGGACATGGATGGATGGAAGGTGGGAGGGAGGGGGTAGATGGGCAGGGATGGAGAGAAAGGCTGAGGTCAACAGCCTTCGAGGCAATAAAGACAGATGTGCCATGTGTGAACTGTTCAGGAAACACCAACAAATAAGTAAAGAAATCGATGTTCTGACAAAAAACAGTGGGTAAATCAGCTGAAAGTACCTAATGGTACTGCATGCATCAGCTCAGTTTACACATACCACGCACTCTATACACTACCTCATAATAAACATTTTGCGAACTATACATGAATTCAGACATCTTTAAAAACAATAAAATAAATAAAATGATCTGGTCAAGTGCCTCATAAAACATCTATTCTTATAGCCTTCTTCCTTGAATTCATGACAAATGTGTGGTTCTCTATTCCCCTTTGACAGCACTCACGATCTGTGCTTTTGGGCCAAGGCTCCCAAAGGAAACCAGCGCAGTTTCAAACATGTTTAGTCACACCGAGGTATACCAAGGGGGCACACGTATTGGTGGTCCTACAGAAAAATTCAGCACGTCTGAAATTCATCGCCCCGCAGAGCTAGAAGGAGCACTGAAATATTTAACTCAAGGAGAAGGGAGGTTACTTTTGTCAGCAGCATGCTTTGTACTCCTAACATCAAACTTTTATCTTTCACAGCCGGAGGGCAGACTTTGAAAACAATATTCATCTCAGAGGGCCATTCTGATGTTTCCCATCGGTTAGAGTCGATACTCGACTGGCGGGTTTGGTCTGTTTAGATGTTCGGGTTGTTTGGATGAGAAGGCTGCACGTATGTAAATGCTGGGGTTAAACCGCCAAAACATAAAGTGCCTGCCTAGCAAATAAACCACGGAAATAGAAGTGAGACCCATAATGATGATGGAATTTGGATTTTTATATCACAGATGTGGCAAAACAAGTGGAACAGCAACCACTTTCAAGTTTGCAGTAAGCAATAACAGTTGCAGGGAGTCATGGTTTTGAGTTTTGGGTGTTTTCTGTAATCTTGTTTGGTTTTTCTGGCTTTATTGTTGGATTTAAATTGTACTGTATGCCGCGGCTTTTTCTCTTCCTACCTCTGATAGCACTACACTGTCTTGCTTTGCGTCTTTTATCTGTGTGTTCCTCCGCTCATTGGTGTCACCTGTATCTTGTTATTCAGTGAGCCCATGTGCGAGTGTATATACATCAATCAGCCACAACATTATGACCACTAACAGGAGAAGTATTAGTAACACTAGTAACACTGTAGTAACAGTAGTAACACTGGCCATCTTGTGACAATCCAGTGTTCTGCTGGGAAACTTCTGAACCTGGCATTCACCTGCAGAGCAATGATACTCCTTGATGGCAGCAGGATGCAGCCTGACACAGACACACACACAAACACTTTAGGAACAACTGAAAAAAACATGAAGAACAGCTCAAGGTGCTGACCTGGCCTCCAAATTCACTAGATCCCAAACTGATCAAGTATCTGTGGGATGATCCACAGAGGCCCCTCCCCTCAAAGGCCTCCCACTAACAACATTCTGTTACCAGACACCACAGGACACCCTCAGAAGACCCGTGTCCATTCTCTGATGAGTCACTGTTTTGGAGGCAACAAAGGAGACCTACACAATATTAGGAAGGTGGTCATAATGTTATTCCTGATCCGTGGTTTTAATGTAAAACCTGCCTTCCATTTTGCTCTTTGTCAGGTCATCTGTGATGTTACCCCTGTTTATCTCAACATTCAGTTCCTCTAGTTTCTGGTGTTCCTGGGTTCTAGTCTGTTGTTGGATTTGGTTTTCACCTGCATACCCTGCAGCACATTTTGTTCAAAGTTATTTTGTTTGCTGGTTTTGTTTTCTCTCCATGTCTAACCCTCACAGGACACACAGAGACTCTTAAACTGAAGCACCAAAATTGGAGTTTCGTGTTTACATCTGTGCTTTAGGGTTGGGGTTAAGGTTTGTCCAAATGTCTTTCATGTGGCTGTACTGTTGGCTCATGGTTTTGTCATAGATATTTACCATTGGTTCTCATTGCTTGATTGTCTGTCTGTGGGTGAGAATGGGTTATTGGTATTAGTGAGCCGTTAGTATTACCAAATACAATAGCTGAAGGTACTACCTCTTCTCCACAAATGTCAGAAAATGCTGCACACCATTACCGAGCTAATTAAATAAAATGGGACACCGTAGGATGCTATCTAGATTAAATAAATATTATTAAAAGTCCATATCTTTTTTTTTTTTTTTTTTTTGCATTAGTCATACACAAACACTGGCACTGTGTGAACGCTGTATAAATGTTTTAAAGTGTGTATTCTGTAGTGGCCTTTTGTGACCTTCCATTAGACTCCTGTTTTGGATAGTGCGCTCAGCATTTCATCCACCTGTCTCTCTAAACCCGACCACAAAGCTCACAAAGAGAAACATTAATGCCGACCTTCTCACCCTGGCCTCTCCGCTTCATTTTTCATGGCAAATTTGGTTTTGGTTTTCACTTATCCATTTCGAAAGGGAAAGAGAATATATCAAGTAAATGGAGTCTGCCCTCGCTCCATCTGAAGGAGATCCACAAGGAAAGACTGCTCTGAAGGCTAAAGGCTCTATTCTTTAGGGAAAGAGTAGAGATGGGGAAAAGCCAAAGCTTTGACTGAAGCAGCAGAAAAAAATATTAATACATGCATGATCCACTCTTCTTAGTTATAATCCATCCATCCGTTTGAGGCCGTTTATCTGCGTCTGAGACACATCAGTAGAAGACTAAAGCCTTCTTTAATTTAATATCCTACACTCTGGCCTACTGGGTATTGCTCCCGATTTCCTGATTCAATTCTGTTTCAATATCAATTAATGTAGAGTCACTAGCTCCAGACATTTCCAAACAGTTTTCCCCCTAGCTTCACATCTTCAATATGGCTTTAGTTTTGTGCAGCTCTTCTCCATCATCATACTTTTTAAATCCAATCAGCATCCCTTGGGCCTGACGGTGCTCTCAGAGTTGGAGCTTCTGTCACGTTTCGTCTCATTGCACGACCCGGTGAGATGAGTCGTGCAAAACTAGTCCTGTGAGACCGCAGCGAGATTTCTGACAAGAGGTGCAGGAAATTGTGTGTTTCTGATCTTTTTAAATTCCAACATGGTAAATCACATAAATTTAGTGGAACTGACTTGTTATCTACACTTACTGAAAATACTTTTGCACATATCTGAGATGGAACTGGAAGAACTCATTGTTTTTAAGGTTGATTTATACATCTGCCACCTTTTTTTTCTTTTTCAACAGCGTGTTGTTTCAGAGTGGAGGTAAAGAAAAGAAAAAAACTTACAAAAAAAACCTAAAGCGCTGACCTGGCAGGGAATCCAAAACCAAAAAAAAAACAATCTCAAAACTATGACGTGGCATGGAAAAACACGATGGCATGGTCACACAAAGCATGGTCTACATGAGTAACATGAGTAACATGAAGTAACAAGTATGACGCAACAAAGAACACAGAGGAAAGCAGGGCTATACATACACGAGGAACAGAGTGACACAGGTGAAGCAAATCAACAAACGAGACCAGGTGAAACCAATGAGCTAATCAAAAGGAACACACAGACATGACAAACAGGAAATCAAAGAACTTAAAATAAAACAGGAAACTGAACTAAACCATGACTATGAAAAAACCAAACACTAAACCATGACTATGAACAGTGACTGAAAAATAACTAGAGATGAAAGACAAAAGACGAAAGACACGACAGAAAACCATGGCAGAGAACATGACAGAGGGAAGATTCTACAGTACAATGGCTGATTGAATCAGACCTGTTACAGAGTTGAGTTTTCCCTTTAATTGGATTATATTCATTTTTATTATCATGGACTTCCTAATAAACTGAATTAGCTGTTCTTGTCAGTAACTGATATTGTAGTATTTGTTGTCGTTGCTGTGTTTGAACTTTGATCTTAACGGCATGTGAGCAGTTGGGGCCTTTTTTATTGCAGCTTGTGACAACAGTCTGACTGTAACTCCTCAGAAAAGCAGGAATTTTGTTTTTGTTTAGGTGCAAGGTAGTGACAATGCTGAACAGCATATGAGCTTAATGTGTAAGTAATCTATATATTTACATGAGGTATAGAGGGATTGTTATTGATAATTTAAGATTTGAATTTTTGTCTTTCAGACAAGTTTACATGACGTGTAAAGTAAAGTGTGTATAATCAACATATTCACAAAATGTACAATCATGCAATAATAAATGAGAGGCATGTAACAAGTATTACTTCTGATAATATAATATACACATAACATTATTTATATATGGATACATACATATCACGCTGACATATTATATTACATTTACATATAATAATATAATTATACACACACAAATCCCCCCCCAACCCTCCAAAAAAAAGAAGAGAAACAAGGCAAGTCAGTGTCTTGCTGTTCTTGCTGCCTCCTCTTCATTTCCTCTCTCCACTCCTCCACAGGAGGGAGTGTGCTGCCAGATGTGAGGGGAGACGGTAGAGGCAGAGGCAGCAGGTCTCTCCACGACGGCCCTGGTTGCTCCTCTGGGACATCGTACTCAAAGGGCTGTCCTTTGAGTACCTACACCAAGGACACCCCTTTACCAGAGAGAGAGAGGGTTGGCAGCATAAACTGGAGCAGGGATGACACCAACTACCTGCTCCAGCACTTCCCTGGTCCAGTGTTTCTGGAGAAAGTTCTTAAAAAAAAAAAAAAAAATACAGGCCAACTTTAGCTTACTAAGATTTTACTATAAGATAAGTCACAGTACAGATTCTAACACAATTTTATTATAGCCCTTACAACTGAGACAGAGGCCTCTGGTTGATCTCGAACCACTGTCCTGTGGTCTGAGCCATCAGCCTCGGACTGCTCTGCACTGCCTCTCTGATGGCCATGTAGTCAGTGAGAACACCAGTTCACTACAAGTGACAGGTTAGGGCCCTGGTGAGATATGGGAACAAATCCGTTTCTCCTTTCAGATGATAGAAGACGCCGCAAGTTCGATTCTCCAATTGAAACCAACGTCACAGTGTGATGGCATCCTGACAAACCTCAGCCAGCGGTGTATCTCCTGTCTCTGTGTTTTTTATGGGGGTGGGAGGGTTGGATTTTATGTTGTTCTGTTATTGCTGTTTTTAGCCTCTGTGAGGCACTTTGTGTTGCTTTTAAAAGGCATGAAAAGTGCCATATAAATAAAATTTGATTGATTGATTGATTGATTGATTGACTGTTCTTACAGAAAATGATCCTCATCATCTTGCAGGGTGGCTCAACTTCTTGTTCATTATTGATATTGGATTGTAATATGCTGCTGGTTTATTGTTTATTATTTATTTATTGTTCACTCCTGATCTGTTGCGTTTCAAGTGATGTTAGTAATAAGGAAAATAAATGTTGGCATGCAAATGATGTAAGTGTAATTTTATAGAGGACTGTGTAGATTCAGCCATTTATTTGCCATAATTAAGTGAATCTGAATTATAGGGTGAGTATAATTAAATCTGCAGTTGAATAGTAAGTTAAGGAAGGGTGCAATTTGTGTCAAGAAGTGGAAACTCAAACAAATTCAAAAAATGAATGTTAGTATTACTATATATTCAGGTAGTACTTAAACTGAACAAAATATCTCTAATTCACTATGTTTGTTTTTTGTGGCAATGCGTCTGCATACATTTTTAAGTGAAGTCAATTTATTACAGTGCAACAACTACATATCTAAACAATGCACACCACGACGACTAACAAAATGTATTAGCTTCACTTCCAATATGGTTCACTATTCAACTCTATACTCAAAACACTGTGGTGCCCCTTCTTCTCGCTCACCAGTTTGAACAGATGCCTCAAAAGGTTGAATTTGTTTGTTGCATATCATCGCCTCTCACTCACCTCATCACTTCCTGCCTCTCTCCGCTGACAACTATCCAATAAAGACACAAAAGACAACAACAACAACGAAAAAAATTCAACCCAGCGGTATAGAAATCCCCCTGCCAACAGGCACATTTCAGTGTGATTGCAGAGCGACACGGACACACCATGACACAAGAATAAATGCACTTGCAAACACTTCCAAAGGCTGTAAAACAAGTTCTGCACAGTTACAATGTGCAACAACAAAAAAAGCCCCAGGCTAAGTACACAAACTTTCCAAAGATCTCTTGGAACCTATAAAAACATATATTCCCAAGGCTGGTTGTCTTTAAGTGCTTGTGGATGTGTCCCAATTTCTTCAGGGATGCTCCATGGCATCCATACCTACAGATGAGTAGTTGCTTGGTAACAGTCTAGCAGGGTTGCGGCAGTAGTACAACATAAGATTGCCTCCAAAAGGACACCACCCTGTTACCTTCAGAGTCGCATATGGTTTTAGGCTGTCCTCTGCTCTAGCCTCACTCATTGCTGGAAACTAATTTATTATCTATCCTTCACAGCATCAAAGGAGAAGGTAGCGGGGAGAGAACACCATCAAAACTTGGTGAATCGGGTTCTTTTTGTGTCTTCAGTGCTGGTGAAGAACCATATATAGCCACCTTTTGGCTTACACCCCTCTCAACAATATTACTAAAACCATTTTGTCACTGTTTGGTGCATAAAGGAGTTCCCAGCAGTGCTGGTTAATGTAGCGAGTGTGCAGTTTTTCCTGGGAGACAACTTTTTCTTCTTTTTTCCTTTTTTTATAGCTTCATTTGAAAAAGCAAAATTATACATGTGCAACTTTGCCTTTGTGAAACAATACAGTATAAAAGAGCGCCAATACACAATGATCAGCCACAACATTAAAACCACTGACAGGTGAAGTGAATAACATCGACCATCTTGTAACAATGCAGTGTTTCGCTGGAAATGTTTGGACGTGGCATTCATGTGGACCTTACTCAGGTCCAGCAATACAGACACTTGGAAAAGGTTTAACAAGAAGAGGAGAAAACTTTTTGAGGCGTCTGTGCTGAGTGAGCAAGTTTAACAGCTGTGTGCACTCTTTCCAACAATGCTGGCAGGAGTAAAAATCGGAAGAAGTTCTTTGACAATTTTGTCTTTATTGGACAGATGACACTATTGGCACAGACAGTAATGGGGGTGGGGGCCATGTAATACCCCACACTCCATTTGACAAAAGTGTATCATCACGCCCTCAGAGCCCTGACTTCACTCTGCTGAGATCTTTGTGTGCAAAAGCTTAAAATGGTCCCAAATAGAGATATTAATGCTTTTGAATGAATCAATCAATCAATAAGGTTGTGCACTTCAAAAGGTCCAGCGCAGCATGAAATGAAACTATTACCACAACATAAATGTGTTCATACGGGAGTCAGAACAAAGACCTCTTCAAGCAAATGTGGCCAAGTGTGTACATTTTGCTCATAGGAGAAACACTCATTATTCCACATCAAAGTACATCCAGCGGAGGAAGAGAGTGGGAGGAGAGACGAAAGGATGATGCAAGTGCTGCCTTTGATTTGCTCAAGGGACAACAGCAAAGAAAAAGGCACCTTGTGGCTCGGGCTGCCCTGCCCCGATGTCATCATCATTACTGTATGAGAGAGATGAAAAGTTTGCATTTAATTTACATCAAGGACTCTGAAGAAGGAAATGTCAGATACAAGAAAACTGAGAAGTCTCCTAGAGAATCAAATATCTGACAGCAAACACATTTCAAAGGGAAAGCAGTGCTTTTTGTTAAATGCATGATACATTATTTCTGCCACAATGGAGTATCTCAGTCAAAATTATAACAAAATGCAAATGCAATTTGATAAAATAATGAGGAGGCAGGGGATCATGGCCATCACCCAATGACCAAAATGATCATAAAATAAGAGAGATAAAATTGGATGAGGTGAGATGAATGGTGCTAAAAGGTTGAAGTGGTGTTAGGAAAGTATACATACTGCTCTTAAAGAACTACTGTACCAAAATGACACCAGTATGAAGTACCTGAAATATGGGTACTGCACTTGAGAAAAGACCAGAACTGCACAGAATGAAGTGATAAATAGTTACATTTCCTGTGATATAGGCAGATGTATTGTCTAGAGGATGTATCTACTATGTCCTCTGGTTGTGGATGAAACTCAGTAGCAGTGCTAACTAATGCTGATGTTGAAGAGTGACTGCTGTGTGGTCAAAGGGGGGCGCTCCTTGCAGTATGGATGCACTAGTCTCTGAAGGATCTACCTAATGTCCCAACAGTCCCATACAGTCTTATACTAAGAGGGTTTTTTTTAGATGTTTGACAGTGTGGGCTTCCTTTTCTCATCCACCTGCTCAGCTGAGTCCAGAGGACAGCCCAGGATGGAGCTGGCTGAGCTGGTCTACTCTTTTCTTTCTCTGTGGTTCCACCACACCAGCAGACCAGAGCGTAGGCCAAACACGGCGGATGTCATAAAATGTTCCAAGTAGTGTCCTGTGTAACCCAACGGACCTCAGCCTCACCAGAAGTTGCAGTTGGAGGAGTCTGTGACTCGTTAGCCAGCCAGCCAGTCTAGTTTATTGTTCACGTATACACATCCAGCCATTATCTTGATATTCTGTCCCTCATCGGTGCAGTGCCTGAGGCCTGCCTGTGTAAGTTAATCCATCCACCATTTATTCAGTTTTAAGTTTAGTCTTGTTTAATCACATTATGTCATTTTATCCTTATGAAGCAGATTGGCTAATATCATTTTAAACTTACAATTAGATGAGTTATCTACTCATACAGCTGAGTTATGTGCTGAATTCACTCGTGGGGTAGCACATCATTGTTATCCTTGGACAATCACTGCAGACAAAAATTGGCAAACCCACTGTGACGTCAGTTACTGGTTTATTGAAGAGTGGTTCTGAAGTGTTGTGTCTCTCACCATCTTTACTAACCTCCAGCTAATTGAAAAAGGAGTGCATTCTCAGGTCAAATCAGGGTCAAATGTGGTCTGCAAGGTCCACGTCTGGATGAACGAGCACAACTGCTTTATTAGGTACCGTGAAGAAGCAGCCTAATGGTGCCTAATGTGATAATGTGTATGTTGACAAGTGCCTGAATCAGCACTTATGTTCTAATGGTCCAAATACATGTTTACCACTTCAGGGCAAGATACCACATATGGTAAATTCATTTATATGGATTTTCTCCATGAAAATGAAACATTTTTTTAAAAAAATCACCAAAGTAAAACCGTCTTTTTGTGCCCTATTACTCTGGGGTTGGAATTTAGAATTGCCAAGTATTTCAATGAGTGCCCTATAAAGGGTTAAGCTTCATTATTCGCTGCTGCTTTGGGGTATGACCGAAATGAAACACAACTATACTGAATAAAAATGTTCTTTTTTCTTTTTTTCTCTGAACACTGCTGAATGATGTAAAGACACAAGCCAACAAAATACATCACATGTCTAAAATGGTTTCCTCTTCAGACATTTTGATGCAGACATATTACACGTATTACCTTCAGCATACAACTTCATTTCTAGCTGTTGTCTTAGCTGACTTGCTTTATGTTTGTCATGCTGCAGATTGTAGTCGATCAGATGCCTCCCACACAATATTGTGCGATGAAACGAAATCTAACTATCTTGAACGCGAACAAATGAACGAGTTTTCATCTTTTTGAACAGACTCCCCCGCTGAGACTTTATATAAGGCTCTCAAGGCCATGGTTTAATTAGACGGGATCATGGTGTCATGCTGTGCTTGAGTTCTTGGTTGTGCGTGGGCTCGTTGTCAACTTGCTCAGTACCCTCTGTGACATACATGCATGTCTTAAACAAAGCTTAAACATAGCTCACAAACAGGCCCTCAATGAAGGGCGCGCCTCTGCAGGGTAAAACTCTCATTGGTAACCACAAGTGTAAGCGTGTGTGCGTGCATTCTTGTGTAGCTGCTCCCCCAGCAACCTTCCTACGTATAATGACGATAAAATCAGGGACACACACACACACACACACACACGACACATGGGTTCTACTATCTCTGATCAATTTAAAATGTCTGATAAAGTAAACTCAAAAGGATGACAGAACCTGTAACACACAGAGCTGCAACTGTCAGTGCATTTGTGCCTGATAAAGCTGAAAACATCCTATTTACCTACTATGGCATGTGCCATATAACATATACAGCAAGAATAAATGAGTATTTTTTTTAAATATTGGTGTTGTTTTGCAGGGAGGATGAAGTGAAGAAAAAAGTTAGATGACAATGATACTGTCAGCAGGACAGGTGCTCCCCAATAAAGGAGACTTTTCCCCTCTCCCTGTCTTGTTAGCATGCAATTCTTACCACTCTCTGCTGTGTTTCGTGGGCTGCAGGTGAGCTGCTGTGATTGTCTGTTCCTGGAAATGTTCTGCTCCCTTGGGGAGTAAATGGCACAGTCAGACAGGATTTTAATGAACCAGCGAGTGAGTGAGTTACCGCTCGTCGGTGGAGACGACAGGCAGCTGTGATAATGCTAGCGGTAGACGAGCCGGACTCACAGACTGGGAGCAGTTCTGTTCAAAGAGCCGCGGTTTGCATTTAGCGATTAGAGGATCTGTTCTGTTTCACAGCGAGGAAGATGGACACTGTGTTCTTTCCTCTAAAGACATCTGTTACTATGGTAACAATACACTCATACAGTCACATACGCGTCGTTAAAATGCTTGATAAAACTTTTTAGAATGTAGTTAACACACATTTCATCAGGTACATGTATAGGAAGCTGTGGAAGAGCCCTAACTAGTGGTTAGAGAAGTAGCTCTGGTATGTATGTATATGCTGTTTATATGGCAAATAAAGCTGATTTTATTTTGTAATGTATCAGAGGGTAGCCTATTTGCATTTTAGTTCCAAGATCAGTAAGAAGATCAGTAAGATCTAGATTTGCTACTTAAGCCCAATTCACAGGGACTACTTTTACTGGGGACCTATAGTAATGTGGTTGTCTGTGATCTGAACCCCCTGGGAAGTGAAAACTACTCCATAAACTACCAACCATATGTCTCAAAAAAAACGGAGGTCCTGTGATGATACCAATCAACCACAAATCAGCATCTCTGTGATAAAGCTGACATGATTTAAATCTCAGTCAGACTGCAGCTCCTGTCTTTTTTCTCTCTCTGCCTCCAACTACCCAGCATGCATTTGTGCACTTCAGTTAGGCTTTGGCAGAAATTGTGCTTGCATCTCTTGTAGCAACTACTCCTTTACTTAATATATATTTGTCTTCTCCCTTTGTGTTTGGAGGCACATTTTAAATCTATACTATATGCTGTTGTCGGCTTGGCACAGGCAGACTTGGTTCTCATGGTAATGTGAATCTGGTAGCTTCATTATGGGGTGTTTCAACCAATACAGAGAGAAAAATTCAACATTCAACCAATCAGAGCCATTCTGTTGTAAAGAAAGATGACACTCTCATGATGCCGGGGAAGCTAGTTTGATTTCCAGCCTGTATGCTGGGGCTGTTGGACTGTATATTTGAATGTGTTTGTGCGATAACACCCGTGCTTAAAATAAACCTTTAGCCAAGTGTTCATAGAGCTGGAATGTGTCATGGCTGGTTGTAGTGTGTAGGTGTGTGTACAGACTGTCTGTTAAGTTTATTAACATCAGTGTTGCTCTTTACACACTGCTGTTGCCAGTCTCATTAGAACAACTTTTGTAGCTGTAATGTTGTCAGTGCTGCATGTGTCAGTTTGTATACCTGTCATGGTGTGTGCACTCTTGCGTATCTTCAACTGGAGTTGGCTGAAAATGATTCAAATGCAAATCCACATCCTAATAACAGTGCATGATTTTTCAGCTGCCATTATTTATTTCTTTTTCTTCATTTATCATCGATGAATGACTGCAGTCCATTTCCCCTGTCCTCTCGGGCCCCTGGCAGGAGGGAGGGCTGAAAAGAGTAAAAGCAAAGAAAGGGCACACAGTGAGCCAACGGCAGCCAGAAAAAGAGGGATGTTGAAAATGTTCAATTAAGCCCCCCCCCCCCCCCCCCCCTTTTTTTTCCAGGCACCCAGTGGTCTGTTAATCTAGTGGAGATAAATATTATACAGCAGTTGCTCCATTCATCCTGCAAAATCAATTCTCTCCTTCCCTTCCTTTCCCCCTTTTCCCTCACTTCTTTCTCACTTACAGTGTTCAGCCTCACAGCAGAAAGTGTCCGAGAAAATAAATTGCTGCCTTTATAATAAGTGGTCCTAATGCAGATGAATGGTGCTGGATCTCAGAGCAGTGGAGCCTCTCACCCGTCTGCCACCTAGTTTCATTTAGCTCCATAATAAACAGCATGTGCGACTGAAGGCAGTGCTCCCTGTGCTTAGTCCTCTTATTTTCTTCTTTTTTCCCCCATGTATCCACATTGACCGCTCACGGTACACAGTATATAAGGTTAAAACACAAAAGGGACCCGATGAATACAGATTAGGCATCAAACGGACGGCTGGGCATGTGTACTTAGCTTGGTAGCCAGGCCGACTTCCCCCACCAAGTTCACAGTGGACGTTTATGAACTGATCACACTCTGTCAAAGATCTTCCATCATCTGAGCAGATGGCTCTGATTGGTTGTAGGACTAGCCAATTGCGTGCAGAGGTATTTCTTTTTGTTGTATTGGTCAAAACACGTCCCCTAATGAAATGTAGCCTGGCTACTTCAAGCTAATGTGTGCTTAGACTTGCACGGCTTAATCACTGAGACAACCATATGCCACTGGCAGGATCAACCAAGCATCCCCTTGCAGTGTAGACCCACTCTGGTGGGTTCTTTATTGCGAGGGAGCCATCAAACCCAGCTGAACGGGGGATCTGAAGCTTTTTTGGGGGGGTGGACAAATCTGAGTGATTTAGAATTAAATAAATGAACTAACACCTGATGCTTAAGTAGCGTTGCGCTCTCTGTAAGAGTGCAGTGTTAGCACTGATGCCTCACAGCAAGAAGGTTCGGCCATCTGGGGCCTGTCAGGGTTAATTGGTGATTCTAAATTGGCTGTAGGTGCGCATGTGAGTGGGAATGGTTGTCTTTCTGTGTCAGCCCCGTGTAGCCCAGTACAGGCTCTATCATGTGAAAGTTAAGATCCATATTTTGGGCTCAGGCTCTGCTGCACCAATCATGATTTTTAAAAGATCATTTTCATTTACTTATGTAATCTGACTCTTGTGAGTCATCAACTTTACAGAAGTGCGATACAGTTTTTTTTTAAAGTATTACTTATCCACTTAGCTAATCGACTGATGTACTGATTTCCCAGAGCACAGATAAAATATAATATCGTCAACTGTTAATACTGCAGCACAAACAAGACACCATGTGTATAATGGAAGCCAGAGTAAAAATGAAAGCAGCTGTGATCTATATTCTTATATTAACACATGCCTGCTTGTTAGTAAAAGTGTCACTTATGAATAATTAGCACCTCATGCAAGGCATTCCAGCAACTTTCAGCTCCGCTACACAACAAACAGCAGACATGCGACGCTAGGAGCTATCTGGTGAACGTAGCGGAGCATTTAGAAAACCATAGTGACAGATATTTCCCAGAAGAGTTGGTGAGAATCAAAAATAGCGCTAAAAGTAGAGTGATTATTGAATTTTCGCTTGCCAGGTTTAACGCCCGTTAAAGTTAAAAGACAAAGTAAGGTAGCGGAATGAATCATACATGACTACATTCCTGCTCCTTTCCTCACACCTTTGTGCGCTCCAGAGAGAATAAACAAGAGCTGATCATAAAGCCTTCAAAGGTTCAAAGAAGCAGAAAACCTTGCAATGCAGTTTTCTGGAGTGGAGGATTAAACTGTTGCAGGAAAACTCTGCCACCTACTCACACTGCATCCACTCACCTTCGCAAAGGCACCCGTGCACTGTTAAATAATGAAGTACGTACACAAATACAGATGCAGCCTTTGACAGTCGGCGCAGCATCCACTGATTGGATATGAAGGGGAACCGAGGTGAGAGGACGACGCATTCAAACTGACACAAACATACAGAGGTGAACACACGCTCCATAAATATTTCACTACGCCGCATGGAAAAGTCAAAGGTGTTTCAGATACCACAGACTGAAGTGTTTGCCTTTACAAAATTCCACCGGTGACAAAATACTAACTGGGCACAGGTGGAAGCTTTGGTTCAAAAGTCTTACATGCACAAAGACAACAAAGGGTTTCTGGGGAATAAAAGTTGTGTTACGAATGGATTTTGTGAGATTACTTTCAAAATCTCAGTGAACTTATTTTATCAGGGTCTAATCACCTGAAAATACGACAAGCCTGGAAGCTGGCCGACTTCAGAAACACACACCCGTATGTGGCCTTGCCCTGCAAGGTGGGATCTGACAAGATGCTTCTTCACTTGAAGGTCAAAACCAGCGGAATTTCACTCAGCTGTTTGTGCTTTGACAGAAAAAGAAACTTTAAAGATATCAAAAGAACTGTTACACCTGCTTAAACCTAGAAATCAGCCTTACTCTGTTCAATTTAACCTAGCTTTAGGTTTGTTAGGGAACACTTCTTCAACCTGCAGCACTTACAAATGCACCAATGCAAGCTGGGCATTAAGTACTACTTAAGCATGACAGACATACTTATTCAGGAATGCCCTGAAAGGAAAGCTTCTGTTAACAGCAGCCCCTTGGCTTAGGACTGGTGGATGGTCAGGGGAATTGAGACAATGTTTTATTTCTTTATATCTACAACTGACTATTACAACAGTTATAACGTGTGTGTGGAGGATTTGAAGTTATAAGAACACCTTTGACAGAGCAGGCCTGAACTGAATAAGACAATTATGGCGATATGCCAATTGATTAGTTATTTAGAGTAACTTTCACTGGTAATAACTGGATGAAATACATCTGAAACGGGGAGATAGTCTAGCTAACATTTTTGGAGCCTGGTAGAAATCCTGGCCACAACAGAATAAATGAATACTATAAGTGATTGTGCCAGCTGACATATGAAGACAATAATGGTGAAGATTTTAGATTTTATTAACGAAATGACTACATGTGAGAGCAGTCATAACTGCATCCAGTCCAAATAATAATCACACTCGAAGTTCCTGGTTGTTTTATTTACTCTGTTAACGATGAATTCGAAGAAAAGCAGTAATTTAACCTGATGTATTGTTGCAGAGAAGCTTAACAATCACCCATTCTCATTCTGCTGACAGATTTAGTGTTGCAAAGTAACACAGTGGCTTGATCATGAGCGTGCCGCAACGTACATACATAAAAACAATCAGAGTGAAAATGATCTAATAAAACAGATGGCAGCATACTGCAGGTTGTAATTTCAGGCGTCGGTTCCTAAACTCTGAAACAGCTACTGTTTGATTAGCTGCAAAATAAAGGTGGGCATGCAAGTTGATGATATATGAGAATATGATCCAGGCTTGTTATTATTTTTGCTTGTTTGTTTTTGTGTCACATGCCTGAACAGATTTGAAGCAAATTTACCATGTTTAAGACTGATGAGCAGAAGAGTAACAGGGACATAGCCATGGAGCACTAGCCAGTTGCGTGCAGTGATATGTTTTGCTCTGTATCAGTTGAAACACACCACATAATGAAATCCAAATGATGTGGTATCTTATAATAAAGATTTATAATTTGATAAAAAATGTCATCTGGCTATGTCTCGCTAGTTGTTTCCTGTGTTGCACTGTCAAATAATGTCCAATACTGGAAGTAGAGGACAACAAAGAAGACAGATGGTCAATGGACATTTATGGATCACCATTCTTTGAGGAAGGAAAACAAAATCAGAACAGATTACAGGTGAGTATCTGGTCGTTAACAGACCCTAGTCACGCAGGATTCTGACAGCCAACACCCACAGATGTCCCTTTTCAAACCCCTTAAATCTCCCTGCCAGTCTTTTACAAGAAGCTACGTGCATGAAACATTTTTAAGAAACAGTTCAAGAAGTCCATCTGCCAGCTTGTTTTAGTTTTAGCTTGTTTTTTGGATACTTTAAAATACCATGCCTAGAGTTAATCATGCATAGAGTTAAGTAGTGCGAGAATGACATGTTATTTTCACGTCACTTAGATTTTATTATTGTCATTTAAAGCTAAACACCAGCAGTGCATATTAGAATGAAACATAATCTGGCAGGGGATTGCATGGCACATGTGGGTGATGGACAGAAGAGGAACAGCGACGTCATCTGGGCGCCGTGGAGCAGACGTTTTGGCTCGGATTGGTTGAACGACTCTGCAGCTGCATGCAGAGGTATTATTTTTTAAATCAGAATCGCATAATGAAATTCAAATTGACACATGATGTACATGCAGGTGATGAGTTACAACTTCTCACAAGTCACTTTCAAGCTCTGAAGAAAAACAAACTTTACTACAAACAACATTTTTTGAACGGTTGAAAAGCATTTCTGTAAATGAGAGGGAAAAGTCAAGCAGATTCTGAATTTCACAGCACACCAAGAGAATTACCAAGCAGTTAGTTATTTTCTTTGTTTTTGTTGTGATCTACTCTGTTCTACTTGACTTGTATATTGTAACTTGTGTACAGCTTTGTTGTGTTAAGTAACTTTACACGGCAGCTGCAGTTTCTTCCAAATTAGTCAAACGCAGTTTCCTTTTCGCAAACACAAAGTCCCAATCACGAAAATTAGACACGGTTTGTTTTTCCGCACTCTGCACGGCTCAAGATAATTTAAATTATGCACTGCACCTTTCCCCGCTTCATCCTCTACGATACTTTACCCCCTTCACTTTCTTTTCTTGTCTCATTTTCCTTCACCTTCCCTCCGCCTTTGTTTTGTTCCATTAGTTCCGTTACCTCTCTACCCTTCTTTAACCACTCCTTCACCCTTCTTTTCACCTTTACACTCGGCTCTCATTATCTCCTCTCCTCTTATCTTCCCTCTTCAGCACCATCCCTCCATTTTCCGTCTCTCCTCTCCTAGCATCGCCTCAAATCTTATCTTTTGTAGTTTTACCTTTTCTCCTCCTCTTTCATCTCAGCGGGCATGGCAACTAATTACCTTGTAGACAACTTTGCATTATTGACACATCAGGTTAGGGTGGTTATCGGGATGCTCCCAGAAACAATTCTCACTCTCTCCCTTTCTCTCTCTCTATCCATTCGCTGGGAAGGGCGGCCATCTATACACGTTCAGGTTAAAACGCAGTGATTTTCTCATGTGTTTTGGGGTCACATAAACCACAACAGAAGGAGTTTTAGGACGAGAGGGTTTAATTAGGCCGTCAGGGAGATCATGTGTTAAAAATGTTTTACTGACCATGCATCATTACCCCTTTACCGTTCACATCGTTCCTCTAATCAATCGCTGCCCCCTCTCCAGCTCCATTGCTTTGAGCTATGCATCTGTTTTTGTGAAGGATAAAAGGGATGTGTCTCTGAGAAAAACTCCTTTTTAGTTTTCCCCCTGTCCATCTGTTTCACAATAAACATACTTTCTACCAGTTTCCAATCCTGAAATAGATGCTACCCAAGGCTGACGTAGCTCTTTGCTCACCTTGCCCTTATGACATGAGAAAGCAAGCTGAAACAAGGGCAACCGGAGTTGTAAAAAAACTGGCTGCACCATGACCTGGATGACTGAGAACTTTTCACAGACACGGGGGCCTGCAGTATTTTATGTGTCGAAGGACGGAGGACGGAGGACTGAGCTGAACTTTACCTAGCTTCCCTTGTCCCTGCAGCTGTCTCATCTGGATGCTTGGACTTGCACCTCTCCTCCTCCTCCTGCTCCTCCTCTACCCCTCTATCCCGTGTCTCCCTTCTGACAGGTCTTATTATTAACCCGCTTTTATCACATCTGGGAACCAATCGATGGCAAATGGCAACACAGGAGCCTTTAAGGATTCTCAAAATACCTTCAGACCTGTAGCAAGTGCAGCAGACGTGTCAGGTTAGCTCTGCCACCCAGTGCGTCGCTAATACATGAGAGGATGAACCGGGGCCACGTTCCAAAAAAACAGATGGCAAACTGTGTGACTTGAATGACATTACACGAAGATTTTGAACACTAAATCTGCAGTTAACATTTAAATCATTCAAGCAGTGCGTGCAGTATTTAGATTAATAATCATTCACCAAGATACGGACGAAGTTCTGAGCTATGGACCTGATTATAAATGATCGGCAAAAGCCACACCAACTATTCCAACGCTGTAAGTGTGAAGTACTTTCTTATTAATGTGCTTATATATAAAGAGAGAAAACAAACAACAATCAGAAAAAGACCTGGAGTGCAAACAAGAAAGAGAATAGGAGAACAGAAGAGACATTTGACACCCGGAGAGGTGCAAATGATGATGAAAGGACGCTTTGATGCCTCTGGAGCAAGACACTTTCATAAAGGACATTTATAATTTTCTGTATTTTTAGCCCTCTAAATTAGCAAAGCTGAATTGTGAAGTCAGTTTTTGCAGTAAAGACCAGATGGATCGCACTGTAGCTGTAATATTTTACAGGTGGTGAATGGATTTCTTTCCTGAGGCATTTTGTTCTCTTTGCAGTGCTGGGGGCCAATACGCTGCCGATATTTTTGGGCAGAGTGCAAGAATATCCAGTCACCTATTTTGTTTTCCATCAGGATGCGTTTAAACCTAATTCAAGCCTTCCCCCCCTCAGGTAGACCTGCGAGCTCTTTCGGCTTAAATATCAAATCCGCCTCTACTGTAAGTGTCTCCAAAGGGGGTGGAATGACAGAGAGGGACCCGGCAGACCCTGTATCTCCTTTCCCCATTAACATAGTCAGCAGCTGTGAAAGGGCAGAGCACAGGCCGCCTGGAGATTTATCAGAATGTCACCGTCGTACGCCACATTAGGCCTGACATGCAACGCACGCACAGGCATACACACATTTGTAGCTGCAACACTTCAGACTCTGGTCAAGCCAGGGTCAAACTGATATGTCAGAAGCAGTCATTTCATTCCAACAAGTCACACAGGTTGCGCACGGGTGTGTGTGTGTTTCTTTGCCGTTATATGTGGTAGAGGATTCTTTTCAACAGGAATATGTATTCTTGTGAATGTATTTGCATGTCCAGAATTCATTTTTCAATCGCTTGATCGGGAGACAAACACAGGTATACCAACACACAGTGTTTCCTCTCTGAAACCATCCTTCAGCACATCAAAGACTGCCGTGTGCTCTGTAGATTCGTAAGTCATTAAACACTCTCTTTTATCACAAATGCACACCTCGGGCTGCATCAGTGCTGTCAGCCGTATCAGTGTCTGCTACAGGGATGCTGCAACATCTTCCTTTATATTCACTGTTCACAACCAACAATCTTTATCGCTTTTAAATGTATGTGGCAGAATTGGTTACAAATGCGTGGCTCCACTCTCGGACCATACTGCACAGACATCTGGTGGAGACACAGCGGGGTGGTGCTGTAGCCGCCGAGATCATCAGGTAAAGGGTCATAGGGTCTAAGCTAACTTTTTCTGCCTTTACAGTGGCACGTGGAAGTGGAACCTTAAAATGTGTCTGTTAAACTGCAGTCTGGCAGTTTATTGCTCTCATACTGCGCCTGGTGCCAAGTTGGGGTTTGAAAGAGCTTTAACATTTGCGTCAGATATCCAGGTGAATGTGCTTTTAAAGAAAATGTTGAGTCATATATTTAGTAATACCCATGACTCCTGAAGGCAACGTGACAGAGGAAGGCAATCAGCCGCCTTTGTCATGCTGTCACTCATGATCCCACCCCCCTCTCAGTACATGCCGTTCTCCCATGCCAAATCGAATGAAAAAAAAAGTGAATAAATAAGAATCAAAGCTGTACAAAAATGTAGTGCGAATCTGAAAACACAAAATCTGCGACTGAAAAATAAAAACTCAAATATGAAGATATGAATGAAAGTTATTTATACCAAAGAATTCCAGAAGAGAATCAATATTATGTTTCAGCTGAAATAAACTTCAAACTTACACTTACTTTTAGTTTGAGTACATTTTTTCTTTTTAAAGTTTAAGACTAAAACTTGAGCCCTCAATTTCAAGACTGTATTTAAAGTTCATGAAACTTTGGGCCTAGATTTGGCTACGTAGCTAGCTAGCTAGCTAGCTAGCTAGCTAGCTAGCTAGATAGATAGATAGATAGATAGATAGATAGACTGATGGCTTGTAGCAGGAAGAATTTCCTGTAGCGTTCCTTGAGACAACAAAGTAATCTCAGTCTCCGTTATATGGTGGTCAGGGTGGTCAATAAATGATTGATAACGGTTTGTTCAGTGTCTTCCTCTCCACCACTGATTCAGAAGTCTCCTGTCTGCAGCCAGCCTTCCTAATCAGTTTGTTCAGTGTCACTGGCTGAAATGCTGCTCAACCAGCAGACTACAGCAAAGAAAAGGGCGCCGGCCTCGACAGACTGAGAAAAGATTCCCAGCATCTTGCTGCACACATTGAAGGACCTCAGCTTTCTCAGGAAATACAGTCTGCTGCAGCTCTTCTTGCTCATCCAGTTCAGTCTGTTGTCATTAGTCACTCCCAGGTATTTGTACTCCTCCCCCACCTCCACATCACTACCAAGGATGCTGAAGGGCAAAGAAGCTGGTTGATTCCTCCTGTAATCGATCACCATCTCTTTGGTTTAAGGAGTCCACATTAAGGAGTAGGTGATTCCTTCCTGCCCGCTCCAAGAATACATCCACAGCCATCTACATTCCTCCTATTCCCGTCCCTACAACTGCACAGTCATCAGAAAGCTGCTGTAAGTGATGTGACTCTGAGTTGTGCTGAACATCATAGTTATAAGGCATAAGGTGAACAGGAAAGGAGAAAGCACAGTGCCCTCTGGGGCACCTATACCTCTCACAACCACATCAGACAGGACACGACCCAGCCGGATGAACTGTGGCCTGTCTGTCAGGTAGTCAGCGATCCAGGAAACAGTGGACACACTGACACCCATCGACCGCAGGTTCTCAGCCAGCAACAAGGCTCCAGCAAGGCTGGATGGTGTTAAAGGCACTAGGTTGAAATTCAGAAATTGATTCTTACTGAGACTCCACTAAAGGGTGACAATTTTTCGGGACGGGAGTCAGTTTCGTTGTTGGTAAAAATGACACATGTAAGTGTAGCCCAAATGACTGAGGCGACCTCAGTGATTTGACTGCGATTAACCAAACATGCTAAAGGGGCAACAGAGTCTGATAACTTTAGACAATATGAGGGGAGTATTTTTGTGGGTCAGGATGGGATGGGAGCGACAACTGATTTCTGTGCCACCCTCTAGACTCCACCACAACCAGGTATGAGTGAGCTCGCAGCAGCAGACAGATGACAGCATCATCCACCCCCAGACATGACTGGTAGGCAACCTGTAGCGGGTCTAGAGAAAATCTCACCTGCAGCCTCAGGTGGGGCAACACCAACTTCTCCAGCACCTTCATCACACAAGGGCAAATAATGTCGCTTCTGAGACACATTAATTCAGTGACATTACAGCACTATGGTGTCATGCATGACTAATCTATGATGGAATTATAGGAACACATCTTACTATAGATGCAATGAAGAGGTACGACCGTGGAGGGGAGCTAAGGAGAAGGACAAGGCTCCTGTGGAGTAAACAGAGTCCCCGGGGGGGGGGGTCTGCTGCCTCCACAGGTTAGGATTGGTTGATAGCATCACACTGAGTCGGTGAGATGCCTTTTCTGCTTCACTGTGTTGAGGCAACACAAAAAGAAGAGAGACTTGCCTGTGAAGATGGATGAAACGGCAACACTGATGAACTGATAACATGCATAAGTCACTCACTCTCTTAGCTAAGAGCACATTACAGTTCCCCTCTCGCACTGTGTGATTGCCAACAGATCTTGATAAGCTACAAAAGCAAAAAATATAATTACAGTATTCAGTTAAATTAAAACACGATAAAGAAAATAATAATAACAAAATAAGAAGATTAAATGAAGGCTGATTTGATAAATGAAGATCACAACAGAATAGAAGTACAGCTGTTTCTACAGTTTTTATTCGCTGAATGTTTTAGTACTAACTCTCACAAAAACATGTATAAGAAAAAGCTGTGACACTCGTACAGTGGGAGGTTGTCTGCTGATCTGCAGCAGCTCCACACAGCTCCTTATGTACGGGGCCAGGCTGTCTCAGTGAGTCGTCTCTGGACTGTCTGCTCATGTGGTTGGGCATTTTTGATAAACGTGCAGAGGCATCTGGTCACGCAGTTTGCTTCCTGGTAAAAATAAGACATTCAAACCGCTGCTTATCTGGCAGAGCAAGTCTATAAACATGTGAATAACAGCATGGTTGCTTGTTCTTTTCTTATATAAAACAGAACTCAAATTGTCCGATGTTTAAATTTTAAATGTAGCAATAGTAATAATTGCAATAAAGATAAGAATTTTTACGTTTCTGTGGTTTTGTTGTGTACTCAGTCACCCAGCATGAAAGCTCCTCTGCTAAAAACTGCTGATCCAGTCACTGGCAAGATTTTGTTCATGTACCGGACACCTTTAGCCTGCAGCAGTTGTTTCTTTCTTCGACTCTGTTTCACTCCAACATTTATTCTGTACTAAAGGTGTTATTTCAGCGTTCAACGCATGCATCAAAGCCTCATGGACACCACTGAATGATGCCTCTCTCATCTCCCAAACACCAGGATTCACAGTGTGGAATGATAGATTTGGACAACAACGACTGTCTACGTCATCAAACTTATTATTTCACAGCCCACAGCTCTGCTGCATGACTGTTTCGGTGGTGTAAGAGAACTATGTTGTTCATGATGATTGTGTGTTGTCCAGCATTGGCTTCATGGTGTGTATTTCCCTAGAAAGGCAAGGCTCTGCCTGGTACAGTTTGTGTGTCTCTACATATACGTACGTATATGTAGAGACGTATACTATACGTATACTATATCTGGTCATCACGTGGCTGCTGTGGTACCGATGTAGATGAACCATGAAACCCTCTGTGCTGGTCTGGGTCCTAGTCTGGGTCCTTCCTCTTATTTTTGTCCTGCTCTGCTTTTAGACCATGTCCAATTACCTTCATTGCTGTCTTCCTCTTCCTCACCCTCCCTCCCCCGTTCATCTTCTTCCTCCGTGACTCTTACAGTAAAGGCCTGTCCCTCAGCGCTGCTGTTCCTGCTTGCAGTCATCAAGCGTCTAGCTTCCTCATCGTGCCTGAGATTATTCTTCAGTTGACTCCTTTTACAGACTTGATTTTGGTCATTTTCGTTAGTGCCACAAATAAGCTTTTAGCTTCTCTGCGTTGTTGTAAAATGTAGCCACGGTAATCAACAGATGAACATCACGAATAAAAACAGGATGTACACAGTCAGCTTCATGTAGATAAAAGTTTGACTTTAGTTTACTCTGTAAACCACTGCTTATCTATCGCGCTGCCTTGAACATACAGTATGATGTATACATTTAGTGTTTTTCTTTGAATTAAATAATATAGGCAGAGCTTTTAGTGCTGTCACAATCATAGTTTGTCATCTAGCTGCCGCTCACAATCCGTCTGTGTCATTTCATCAAAGTGAAGGAGGTGGAGCAAACCTTCAGTCTGGATTACTATCATGTCTTGGAGGATGTTTTGTTGCTGATGTCCTTCCTGACACCTCTGATGTTCTGATTAACAGTTAATAATAATGTCTGATTACATAGCTCACTTCCTCGTATGAGCTGATTCAGATGAAACCTCCTGCGTGTCACATTCTGCTGTAGACTCTTCAGATCCAGACCAAACCAACACCAGTGTGAGGGGCTCTTTCACATTCGATCCAAGGTAAATATTGGAACTTTTAAGAGGGAACAAAGAAATCAAAGAAAAGTAATGAAAATATATCTATAACCTGCGACAACCAAAGCGGCTTTGGGCTGTAGGTGGAAAGAGAAGTGCAGTTTTATTTAATTTGCACTTTCCTGATATATTACTTAAATTTACCAAAAATAGATTGTAAAAATCTAATTCCAGTATTCCAGTTTTGATATTACCTGTAAGCATAAAGAACTTGATGCAGAACATCGTCTCCTGTGACCTTTACACTAATGTATAATATATCTATATGGATTTTTCTGTTGCAGTGGTTGAAATGACTTTATAGCACATATATTTTGTATAGAGCTGGGACTTGTGAGGATTTTCTCCTGCAGGCCGTGAGTAGAGCAGGGGGTGCTGGTAGCTTCTCCGGTGGCAGGTGATGAGGCAAACCTATCTCTACTGATTAGTCGGACTGACTATAAAAACCTGGGTCTGTATTTCTAAAGATCATGAGAATCAGAGAGCTCCTAACTTAGCCTAAACATTCTTAGCAAGGAGTCTTAAGTTACGAGTGTTTTCGGAACGTTCTCAGAGCACTCTGAGCGAGGAATGGACATAAACTCTTATCTCAGTGAGGAGTGTGGTTGACCCCGTTGCTAGGTATGAGTCATCATTTTAAAATGTGTGACTGGTTGATCCTAAAAGCCAGATATAAATACATTTTGGTGATAATGGCCCGAGAATGGACTGTCAAATCTATAGACTTAATCACAGAATCTAATCTCTGTGAAGTTTGTGATATGATAAATAATATAATACATAATACATAAATATTCGTACATTGGGAGGTTAATACATAATACATAGAAAGAAAGAAATAGTAAGCTATACTTTAAAAATGATCCCACAAAACGTGTGAACCACAGTATTCACATGCTGATAGTTCATTTATCTGCTTCCATTTGGTATTAAGTTATAATTAATATGGCTCAGCTTTCAACAGTTTCTGTGATTGCTGACCGGCCTAGAAGAAGCAGCGTTGGTTGGCATTCAAATCCTTCACAAACCGAACACCAGTGGAGAAGAAAAGAAGTGGGAAACCCAACTGGACAGAGGAACAGCGTTTGCTTCTGGCTCAACTGGTGAATGAGAATAAAAGTGTTTTAAGAGGTAGACTTGGCCCCAGTGTCACACTACAAGCCAAGAAGCAGGCATGGGAAAATATAGCACAACATATAAATGCCTCGTTTCTGCCATTTTCTCCTCTGCTTAAGAAACTCCCAAGCCTCTTAAAAGTCCTCCTCACTGCTCTTAACAGATCTCACCCCAGGAGCACTCGAGAGCTAAGATTCTTTACGAATACCTTTTATCTTTATTAGGATCTATTCTTAACTTTGAGGGGAAATTCTTAGAAAGCATCACATTGGTTGAAAATGCCTCATAATTAAACTCATATATCTGATAAGAATTAATAAATGTGGCTACACCAGGCTAGAGTCTGTTGGTTGACATTAAATCTGCACCGGGCTGGGACCGTTTTGGCATTTTACTTTTTAATGCAGATTTCAAAAATAAATAAATAGACAAACACAAAGTGGATTTACACTTCCCACGTACCTGCATGAGAATCTGCCCATCTGTGACTACATGACGTAGGGCATAGGAGCCAGTGGTGAGTAGCTGTGGTAGTTGGATGATTTCTGCGTAGCTGAATTGCACTCTATGAAAGGTTACACCAGCGTAAGCAATCTGGGAGGTAAAACTATGAAACAAAATATCAGTCTGATATTTTGGGTGGCATTTTAGTGTTTTTTTTTTTTTTTTAACTGCACTGCTCTTGTGCTGGAAACCATCAGTAGCATTAGTGCTAATTGCTGTGCTGTGCTACTAGATCTTAATTGCTGCCTCGTGACACTGCTGGTGCTTTGTGTGGTTGTTTCTTCTGCCGATTCACCTGCATTCTGCCTTTGTGTTTGTTTGTTTGTTTGGACATTAGACTTAGTAACGGGTGCAACAGTGGTGGTGGTTAGCACTGATGCCTCACAGCAAGAAGGTCACCAGTTCGAATCCATGGGCCGGCTGGCTTTTCTGTGTGGAGTTTGCATGTTCTCCCTGTGTCTGCGTGGGTTCTCTCCGGGTACTCCGGCTTCCTCCCACCATCCAAAGACATGCTCATTAGGTTAATTGGTGATTCTAAATTGCCCGTAGGTGTGAATGTTGGCCCTGCGATGGACTGGCGACCTGTCCAGGGTGTACCCCTGCCTTTCGCCTGATGACAGCTGGGATAGGCTCCAGCAGACCCCCGTGACTCTTAGCGGGACTAAATGGGTATAGAAAATTACTGACTGACTGACTCAGTAACTTCATTGCATTCGCTTTCTCATTTCTGCTAATGAGCACAGATCCTCATCAGAAAGGAGCCTAAGCCCAAAACAAATCAAAACAAATCAAAATCTTTCTACATCTCTCTACATCTGAAGACAGTGAACCGTCATAATCTAGATAATCACTCTAATCTCTCAATTGCCAGGATTCACGCTGAAGAATGGAAGATCTGAGCAACAGCAACAGTTCATGGGGCCAAAATTACGGTTACAACTTCAGCCTCGACAATGATAATGTCAATGACAGTGGAAATCACAGCATCGGGTATGGCTGCTATAAAGGCAACGAAGGATTCATCATATATGTGGTCTCATGGATCATTATTTGCATTGGACTGCCTTTGACCCTGCTGGCTGTCTTTGCAGTCTCTTCTCTGGTGAGTTCATTGCAACTGGGATTTGTGTATTTATAATGAACCCACTCTTTACAGTCTGTAGAGGGCACGGCTCAGGTGTAAAAGTTCCGCTAGTTCTGGTTTTTGGATTAATAAATGGCTCTGACTGCAGTCTGTGGGCACAGCACGATGCCATATTTGGAGGAGGTGAAGTTCAGAACATGTTTACGACCGCTTTGTTTATTTTGCCAATGTTTTCCTGCAGATCCGGAATGATCACGGTGCTCACATCTACGCCGCCAACCTTCTCATTTCTGACCTAATTCAGCTCTGCTGCATGATTGTTTGGGTGGCAGGTGTGAAATGCCATGAAATGCTTTTTTTGTACTTTTTTGGTGTGTTGTCAAGCATTGGCTTCATGGTGTGTATTTCCCTAGAAAGGTAAGTCTCTTCTGAAACAGTTTGTGTCTATCTATATATACATCTATATATACATCCATTTTTTTAAGTACTTAGTTTCCTAAAACTCTTTCTATAAACGTCTGTCTTTCACTCCAGGTATCTGGTCATCGCGTGGCCGCTGTGGTACAGATGCAGACGAACTATGAAGGCCTCTGTGCTGGTCTGTGTCCTAGTCTGGGTCCTTCCTCTCATTTTTGTCCTGCTATGCTTTTATACTAAAGACCATGTCCAATTAACCATCATTGCTGCCTTCCTCTTCCTCCCCCTCCCCCTATTCATCTTCTTCCTGCGTGGGACTCTTAAAGCCCTGTCTGCATCCATCAGTGTCCCCTCTGATGAAAAACAACGGATTGTGGCAGTTTTGGTTGTGGTTCTGCTTATTTACGCACTCCTGTTCCTGCCCAGCATTATTTTGTCACTGGCGGCAGCCAACATGAGCTACGGCTACAGGATGATGGCTTTCATTCTTGCTCAGATCAGTCCTCTTGCAGATTTGATTTTGTACGTTTTCATTAGAAAAGGTAGCACGGACAAGCTTTTGGCCTTTCTGTGTTGTTGCAGAATATAGTTATAGCAATAAGCAGATGAACGTTACGAGACCACATATGTAATGGCAGCATGTACACAGTCAGCTTCATGTAGGCAGGAAACATTAGTTTAGTTGTTGTAGTAGGAAGCTATTCTTAGCAGCTGTTCTATAGGCTCAGGCCATGGATACAATGTATAATAATGTTTTATATAATTCTATATGAATTATGACTCACAATCGAATAAATCAAGCTTGTTCATCTTCGTCTGTCCATGCAGTAAGAAACAGGGAAAGAGAAAGGTAGTAATTCAGTAGCTTTGCCTTGTGGGAAAGTGGTTTAATTTGCACCTCATCTATGTTTAAACTTTAAGTCTGTTTCTATTTCTGTGAATAAAGATGTCATATAGAAAACAAACTCAGCCGTTTCCAAAGTCTTTATTCATGCATGTTTCATCCTCTGAGTAACATTGATAAGGAAAGGCTTTGACACACATACAATGGAAGGTTGTCTTCCAATCTGCAGCGGCTCCACTTAGCTCTTTATGTGAAATTAAATTGGAATTTGACAGGTGAAATTTCCTGGGAGGTAAAAACAACCATACTTTGACAACCTTAGTTGCCTCTTGAATGTTACATAAAATGCCTTATTCTTAAAGATTTATAACCTCCGGTAACAACCAGTGGGCTTGAAGCTGAGAATCACAGACAGCTCAGCTACAAATGGGAGAGGTGGACTAACACAGGTTTTTACACAGGTGTGTGTTAAACAGGTTGAAGTTGTGAGGTTGCGTTGAGTTACCATGCATCAGTGTATAGTCTCTGGACTGTCAATTCATGGGTTTTGCTAAAGACGCAGAAGCATCTTGTCACGCAGCTGTGTGGGTTGAAATGCTACTCATGATAAAGATCAGGAAACCTAAGTGTTCCTTATCTGTCACTGGGCTCTGAGCATGTCAAAGTCGTCACTCTAAACATGCGAAGAACAACACGAGAGTTTCTTTTACCCAGAGTAGAAACCATTTGCATTATTTTTATTTTTTTTGCCTCAATATTAAACATATTAAAGCTACGATTATTATTAACTTGCAATTACAGTTATTTAATTTGTCATTTGGTTGCCTCTGTGACGACTGTTGTGTGTTCACCCAACTAAAGTTTGAAATTTTAAAACATTTCAAGACGTTCTGTAGTGCTCTGGTCACCCTTATCAAGGTTGCTAATGTCTGACCTCATTCAGTTCTGCTACATGATTGGTTTGGTGATGGACAAGAACTTTCCCTTGAAGGGCAACCATCTGATGCAGTTTAAATGCAGATAAATGTCCAACATAAAGTGGGACTTCATTGTCTTTGTCTGTCCAAGTCCATAACCTGCAGCTGATCTGCAAATGCTTTAGAGAGCTACCAATGTGCAGGGGAGGTAACAATGCTGTAGTTTAAATTTAAACAAGCCCCGAGCTGTTGCTTGCAGGAGGAAGGACAGGCCCCGTGGAAAGTCTCATTCTTACTGACTGACTGAGAGGAAGCTGTTCTTCAGAGGGAAAAGGCTGGCCCTACCATGGTCACCATGGTCGCTCTCATTGCAGCAGCACATACCCTGTTGTTTGGAAACAGCAGATGATAGTGGCACAGTGTAGGTTTGAGCTGGAGCCACCAGAGCAACGCTCTAGTTCAAGCTGTCAGGGAAATGAGAGTAAATCTGATCTCAGGGACCTAGAGAGGTTGACTTCAGTCCATTAAATGTTTCTCTGCTGATATGGCGATACTGCTCAAACCTGCTGCCTTTTAATTAAGCCTGGCACTTCAGCTATGGAGCATATGGCTAGCAGAAAGCTAGGGATCCAACGACTGGTATTGACATGCATCTGGAGTGATCTGAAATGTCCACCCAGAATTAAGGACGCACTTTTAGAGATCCAATCTTTGACTGAAATGGGAGGTGGACTGAAATGCATTTGACCTCATTCTTTCAGTGTTGTGAACAAATAATGTGCCCTGAATTTGTCACACCTGCCGAAATAAATAAACGCAATAGTAATATCAGCAACTAAAGATATGAGCCACAGCACAATACCACAGAGGTAAAAAGACGATCTGGGGACAAGTGGAGGACTGAGCCACGATTTTATGGACAAGGTGAGTAGATTGGCTGATGAGGCTCCATTGTTTGCAGGTGTGCAGGTAAGTGGCTCCAGCTCCAGACCAACCTCCAGTGAGAAAAACAGAGACACCCAACGAGAAACATACAGGAGATCCTGTCAGAATTATATTAAAGACCACCTACTCAGCAGAGGTGCTTTTGCACTAGCTCCCCTTTGCCTCATTCAATCAGAATTAAACATGCTAACACTATTATAAATGATTATCTGAAAAGGGAGCTTCTTGGAGTTCAGTGTACTTCCTCAATCACCATTGTTATTTGCGTTATTTCTGAGTTTGAGTGATAATTTCAGTTTTTGTGCAAATCTGGAAAATAACTAACGTCAGGGTGGAGATCAGTAAATAATAACTTACTTTAGCTCAAGTCGTGATGCACAACAAACAGTGCTGTTTGTGGTTCTGAAACAGTGGTTGGTAGAGATTTGAGACAGCCACTGTTAAAATATACTCAACTGCACTCCAAATTATATTTTTGCTGATTTGCTTAAGTGCTGGCTAGGGAGAAACATTTAAATGCCAGATGTGAACACAGCCACTAAAAGCTGGCCACCTGTGATTAGCCTGCCCAGGTTGGATGCTAATGCTAGGTCCAAACGGGGCTTTAGATGGTATATCCCATTCAAAATACAACAGATAGTGCTTTTTGATTTACACAATACACCTAACCAATTGCAATTAAACATTTTTATGTGTTATTATAGCAAAGTTTGGACTTTCATGCCTCGTGTTTTGCTCCAATATGCACTCCGATGTGTTTCCAAGCAGTTGTGAGGCTTCACGCTGGCTAAGTGCCGGACAAACGCACACGCCTTACAAATCTGGCATAATTGTCGACAGAGTGTTTTTCTCACAGTCTGATAAAGGATTTAGAGGCTTTTTGGGTGTTTTCTTCTGGTAATGTGATAAATGAGGCTGCTGTGGACGAACAGAAACCACTCAAAGTCTGATGGCTTTAGTTTTCCAGATAGGTCTCATTGTTACTTTGGTGTAGCTGCACAAACGCATTCCACACTGTCAGACACATATCTTGACTATTCCTGCGTTGACTAAATATACAGAACCTGTGGCTTGTTATGTCTGTGCAAAATAAAAATAGATTTGAACAGATGTTTAACAAAAAAAGGTGCAAAGTGTACTTGACCAAGATGACAAAGCTACAGACGAGGCAAAGCAATGTGCTGTGCAAGTGATGTTAGTATGCGCTCAGCACATTCAAACCGCTGGGGGGGTTAGAGTCCCACTGACACATGCTGACCAGTACAAGCTTTACCTAATGATCAGCAGCTGTGATACCGACAAGTCAGAGCAAGGCTTCACACATGAGAAAACAAAGATCAGCCAGCAGGAAGTTTGAGAGTGGGAAGGTTTCCAGAGTTTTTTTTTTTTTTTTTTCCTTTTTAGTTCCAAGATCACGATCAGAATGTGAAATCGTGGTTACAGAGGCAGCTTTGGGACCGTGAGCTCGCTGGTTTGATCCCCTCTATGTCCATAGTTAAGCACCTAAAACCCCGAAACTGGTCCATTGCATTGCTGCCCACTGCTCCAAGTGTGTTTATTTGGGTGGGTTAAGTCGAGAGAACAAATTCCTTGCATGTGTGAATATACCATATACAGGGCAACTAAAGCTTATTTGATTTGATATCGAGGTCAGTGGGAAGGTATTCTATGGGACTAGTTGTACCTGGGGACCTGTAGTAAAGAGTAATAATTTCAGAGGTCAACTGTGATGTTAAACCCGTGCAAATCGGCAAAATGTCCGTAATTTGTAAAGTAAAAACTACACCGCAAATGACCCCACATGTTTCTCCAAACACAGAGGTCAATCCAGTTCGGTGGTCTGGGCGTGTGGTTTTATTTCTGAACTATATCAACTGCTTTAGCTATAAACGTCCTTGTTTGCTTGCTTGGAGCACTAAGGATATGATTTGATACTGAACAGATCTAGGGATGGCCCTCAACACTGATTGGATTCAGTACCAGTTCATTTAGAGATATTCAGTTTCGAAAACAAATCTACTTGAAACTAAAACCAATGTTAGAGTTGGAGCTTCTGCCATGTCTCACGGGACCGCAGCATTATTTTTAGCAATTCATTCATTCATCTTCTATAATTGCTAGTCCCGTGAAGGGTCACGGAGGTGGGGGACTGGAGCTTTTCTCAGCTGTCATCAGGTGAGAGGCTGGGTACACCCTGGACAGGTCTCCAGTCTAACACAGGGCCAACACAGAGAGACAGACAACCATCAAACAGATAATGTGTTATGTGTTTCTATAGTACATATGTGTATAGCTCGTTAGCCTCTTAGCCTAGCACAAACCTGTAAACAAGGAGAAACATCTAAACTCATTTAGTCCAATGTAACAAATTTGTTACCTTGGCTATGACCAGGACATATTGAAATATGCCACAGAAAGGTAGATGTGTTTCTACCACATTTGGTAGGACAGGTGGTTGTAGAACCCAGACATCTTTAATGACAAACAGGATCCCTAGATGCTAACCCTAGATGTGTTACTCCTCTAAGTGCCCTTAGAGGCCGGCGTAATTTAACAATATGGTGATGAACATTTATTTATTTATGTATTTATTTTTTCAGAGATACACGTCCTTCACTCAGAGCAGCAGTGGATCTGTAGCTTACAATACAACCACTGATTGCTGTAATGGCTCAAATTGCTGCATTTGTGAAAAGCTGAAAGGAATAAATTACACAAATGATTGCACGAGTTTCCAATCAGGTTAATCAATTGTTCTTCCAAGAAGGAAATCAAACATAACAAAATATTTGGATCATATTCAAATCAAATGTACTGGTGTAAATTCAGTTTTAGGACTTTTTTTTTTATTAATTGGTGTGAGCTGTATAGACGTCTGTGTCATTATCGATGGTAGCACCATAAAATATTCACAGTAGAAGTGAATTATCTGGAATCAAGTGGACATTTGTTTGTTGACAGTGCACATTACAGAATACTGATGAGATTAATCCCAGCTCTACAACATGCCATGAGAGACGCACTAATTGCTGTCAGGGAAATGTCAAGCTTATTAAGCTGGTATCTGCAAAGCAATGATTTTCTCTACATGATTTGTCCCAGAGTAGTTGAAGAATACTGCTGCTGTTTATTCGTGAGCTGGATCGTGTTTAAAAAAAATAAAGAGAGAAAAAAAAGAAAAAGAAATCTGTTGGAGCATTATGTCAGGTCTATAGATCAGTTTAGGCTGAACTCATCAATCTCAGACCATACACGCTGCCAACGGTGTCGATACCGCAACAGCAGCGTGGGTTGTTGGTGAATTTGTCATCGCATGATCCATAGATATCTGAGCTGTTCTCTCCCACTCAGGCATGTGGGAGGTGTAGGGCAGTTATGAATGACACTGTTAGGCTCAGTCATTTTTCTGCCTCAGATGGCGCCGTCCATCACTTCTCGCTCGGCTCTCTCGGCTTTAAAAAGGGGTCTGTGCCGAAAAAGAAGACTCAGAGGAAGCATTCCGTCAGAGCACTCAGACTGTGCAGTCACTATCTTTTATCATCTCATATCTTTATATAAAAATATGAGCTTAGCCATATGTTTCCTGAAGAGGGGTTTTGAAGCTTAGTGTTGCTTCTCTGGCCGTCACCATCAGGGTAGTACCTGACTCCTCCCAGCTCCTGAATAATAACTGGAACTGGGATCAGCGCCAGTTTTAAATTGGGAAAAGCACCCTTAATTATTCATATGTAAGTCTTCATTGATTTAAACAGATTGGTAAAATAAAAATTCTCCTCATGCTGTTGTCATGAATGGAGAAATTAGCTAAATTAGCTTCAGAGACTAAAACATTTTAGGCTGTTTATTCTGCAGTAACGTTAGCTGGACCTTGGAACAGTGGGGACGGTTGGCTCTCATTTGGAGCAAGCATTAAGTAGCCATTTGAGGAATTTTTTAAGGCAGCAACTGAAAAACAGATCATGAACAATAAAAAAAAGTAACGCAATAGCTACTTTCTCTGGTAACTACCATTTTTTTATAGCAGAGTAATTCAGTTATGAACTCAGTTACTTTTTGGAAAAAGTAACTAGTCACTATGACTAATTACTTTTTAAAAAGTAACGTGCCCAACACTGATGAAAGCATAGAAAACGATGAGTGCATTACTTTGATAGTGACTAAAACCTGAAAATACCTTCTCATCTAACGTCAGTCTCAAAACAAAGAGGCATATTACAAAAATATATATTAATAAAGCCCATGGAAACAATTGTGGAGTCTGCACCCTGTTAAACTGGATTGATTTAAAATAAACTGCTAAAACATTCATTATGTTCAATGTGTTCTGCAGTGAGCAAATAAATAGATGATCCAGAGACTGTGTGGGTTCAAATCTCTCCTTAAGCCTTATTATTTTAGTTAAATACTCTTTGTATATGGCTCATATGCCTACAGAAACATGTGTTAGAGGGCAGTGTTGGTGTGAGCTTCTTCTGGCTCAAGGGTCACAAAGACATGTTGATCTGGTCACGTAGTGACTCGAGGAACAAAAAGGTAGGTCATTTTCTACTTCAAAGGTTCTGTGTGCGGCAAAGGGTGAATTTAACTTGCTAGCTGACTCTGGGGAGAAGAACAAAGGCAGCGGGAGACATGGGAAATGTGTATCAACAGGTTACAAACCCGTGAACGTGATACCCGATCGAGCACCCGCCCCAGCTGCGAATGATGGGAATTATTCTGCGGCTGTTGCTGCTGGGCATCAGTTAAAAGGAGCTGCTCATGACCCAAGCACTTTGAAATGTGTTTAATGGCCGGAGGCTGCTGGACATCGGGACGGCGTTTGATTTGTCTCGCTTAGGACATCGATGGGTTGGGTCAAAGCAGCAACACAGTGCTGCCTTTTAACATCATCTGCCAACTTTCCTCTGTTAACAGAGTTCTAGTTTGGGACAAAACTAAAACTTCATAGAGTTTAGATCATTACGGTGTTTCTGTTTCAAGTTGAAGCTCACCTGAGTGCATGGATTGTATCATCCCCTGTTAGTACAATTACATGGAGCAGGCCAACATACAAGGTTGCAGGTTGGATGTTGAATATGTCAGAGAAAGCATGGCATCCACTCCAATTGGACTCAGCAACAAAAAGTCATGTGAAATATGTGTTCATCACTCCATATTGTTCTCAGTGCTATTGGTGGCGTTCTGTAAAGTTGCCATACAAGGCGTAGATTCAAGCCGGCATTAATCATGTGCGTGCCAACTTGTGTGCCAAGCTGAAAAGAAGCGTAAACCATGAACATTCACAGTAGCTCAGTGCCAGTTATTGGAGCACACCCATGGCTTCCTTGTTAATAGTTCAGTATAAAAATGCTGGATAGAATCATTGTATAAAGCCGAGGCAGCACACTATGTACTTTTGCCACATTTTTCTATTCACTTAGACTCCAAAAGACAACTTTTCAAAGTCCACAGCCCACTAGACCAGTACTACTGACTCGCTGAGTTCCTGATGACTTTTTTTTTTTTTTTTTTTGCAAAGAAAGTTGCTTGTGCGCTTTTCCATTTTACGCACCTCAGTATTTCCAGTCACACTTTTTTCCAATACCTGTGGCAAGGGCGGTTAAACTGGCACCAACAGAGGATAGGATAACAAATGATGGAACATATGGATGGAGAGATGGAGAGCAGGGTAATCCTGTTAGCGAGCTAATCGTCGTAGACATTAGGTCTGTGGACGCAGTGTGTTAGACACGGGAACCTGCACCTTCAGCACCCACACTTAATGTGTGTGTGTGCGTGCGCTTATTTTTATCGCTAATGTTGTGGGGACTTATATCTGTTCACTCTGTCACACTGAATGGACTCAAAACACTGGTCTCCCAACCAAAACGCATTAACTTTTCAGGGGTTGAGGTCAGAGTCAAACACTGTCTGTGGTTAGGGTTAGGGTACGTCTTTGGGAAATGCCAATTTCCTCTTAAGCAACAGAAAACATGATTGTGTATGTGTTTCTATGAGGAATGGGTCTGGAGATCCATTACCCATTATCATTCGTAGCTCCTGAGGATTATTGTGGATGGGAGGGGGGGGCTTAGCCTCATATCCTGCTGCTTTTTTGCTCGCCTGTCCAGCTCAGCACACAATCATTTGGCTGACGGCAAGGCTTGGTTAGAAGCAATCCTTTAGGAAGGATTGTAGCCGAAGAAAGAGTAAATGAAAACCTGATTAAAATACGTTTGCAGTATGCTTGCAGTCAGACAAGCCTGCAGACGCTGGCCAGCTCGCTGTCCTGCATCTAATCCAATCTGCTATTCCTAACATCAACGGTGAAACTTGTCAGCAGTAGCAGAGATAATTGGAGTAACAGTAATGGAAGAAACTGACAGCAAGCACATAAACCACTAACATATGAGTGTTTTGCTGAGCTGTTCGTCAAGGTTCTCCATCATCCAGGTCACGGTATATTCAAAAACAAACAAACAAACAAACAAAAAACTATTGAAACAAGGGCAATTGGACTTGTTGAGTTTCATGAAGATGTTTTGAGGGTAAAGAAAACCACTGCATCCATGTTCACTTCAAACCTGGTAACACACTGAGACAGAAACTTGTTCACCCCAAAGATAAAACTCAACAGAGCAATGTATTTTATGCAGCTCAGGAATGTACCGACTTGCACAGCAGGGAATTGAAACAATCCATTTCCAAAATCCTGAGAGCCAGTTCTTGGGGCCAAGTTTCAGCTGTCCACCTACACCTGAAGGACAAACAACAACAACATCCAAATTTTAGCTAGAGAAGACGGACGGTTTGAAAGATTAGGAGTAAAGGAAGCAATCTATGTTAAATATGATTTAATTTCTCTGAACAGTGGAGGTCTCCACAGACAATACAGTCTGAACACCTGTCCCCAAAAGATTTCACCCCTATTCACAACTTGAAATTGGAGTGTCTGGACATTAATGAATTGTTAGAGTACCGTTCACTGGAGGAGGAGAACAGGGTCAAAATAGTCTCCTTAAACTACAGCTAAATATCTGGTTGTTAACAGACACTAGCCATGCAAGAAACTACTTGGATGAAAAGTCCAGTTGCCCTTGTTTCAGCTTAATTTTCTGGATATTCTGCTGGTCTGGTAACCCAATCACGAGGACAAAGATACACCAGCTACACCAAATTACTGTAAGTTATTATAAATCAGTAGTAAAATGTTGGTCTGCAATTTGTATCAGAACTTTTTTGTGTCAGATTTGATAATGTGCCTTTCAACCAGTTGGCTTGGACTGAGTCTATTTGATAAATATTTAGTCTCAAAGTACTGTACATTACTTTCCCTTTTCCTAAGGTTAGGGCACACATACTCCTTAACACAGCTGTGTTACTTTTGTGGGTGGCAGTAAAAGAACATTTGAATGTCTGCTTTCTGGCAATTTCTACATCCTCCAATCCAAATGACAACAGGTGAAATAATGTCCATTAACATGAATAACACGGGGTTATCCGTCACAGAAAGGTGAGTTGTCGGGTGCTTGTTTCCCAATGAATGTTCAGATTGTTGAAGCTTGTACTGCCATAATTGTGCACAGGACAGTCACTATCTGCTTGACTGTAACCCATTGGAATAAAGTAAACCTAAGAGAGTAAGTCAATGCTGGAGAAAGCCTCCACAACAGCATGCATTCCTCCAAACAGCTATTCTTTTAGCTGTATTTTACAGATTTTTATTAAAACTTTATACGTTTTGTAATAAAAGCACAGCACAGAACTTAAGTACATGAGAGTACAAGAGCAGTCAGCAAGCAACAAGAGAGATCAGCATTGTATTCAAGGATGTGCTAGTATTACCTCCTTGACAGTTAACGTCATAAGTCTAATGCTATTGTACAGCATGTTCAAGTTGCCAGCCCACAGCATTCAGTAAGCAGCATCCTGTGTCTGTTCCAGCTGAGCACATCAAGGACACACACAAGACAGTGACTTCTAAACAGTGTGTACATTAAACCTCAAGTTATACCAAAGTGCGAATACCATTTGAATAAATGAATAAAGCTCCTCCGCGCCGTCGCGGGATGGAAGTACGTGTACACAAAACAAAGAAATTACATTCATATTTCATGTTTGAGCCGTCATGTGCTTAGTGTACCATACTGCACATTGCGGGGCTTTTAGCAAGTCAAAGTAGCAAACTGGAAAAACAGCTTGACCTTGTGAGGCAATCAGTGCACAGATAATGCACTGCAACCGTCAAAACCATTAAAGAGAAAGAGGGTTTACGGCATCCCAGGGAAGAAGGCCTGACGGGTTTCTATGTTCATTTAATGCACAACAACAAAATTACTTGAAACATGTCATGGGTCATCAAAGTTCCCATTATCTGGCTTGAAATATTTCACCTTAGTTGAGCCGTCATTTAGTTTTCCTTGTGATGTTGGCAGCAAAGGAACTCATCTGTTGTGCATCTGCAATTGCTTCTGTTGTGAATTAATGTCCAGTGATTTTCCAGATCTGTTGTGCATTCACAGTCATTTTGTTTGATGAAAAATTGGGGTTGAACTGGGACTGGTATTGTTCATGTTGATACAGTCACAAGCTTATAACCAGGTCACCAACTGAAAAACAACTTGTAGGTCTCCGTTTAAAGTCAAAGCAAATCTCAAATGTGCTCATGTTTGGGTAACAACAGTTTCTTCTTTTGCCACATAGCTAGCTGTATTACTCAGCCAGTGTCAGGCAGTCAGTGAGTGTTTGTGACCCAAGTTTAGATGGCGTGTCCAGCACCGTTGGCACTAGAGTGGGCCCTGTTGCAGCCAAGTCCACATTGACTGAATTGACTGCAAGGCGCATTACAGAGTGATCACTTTCTCCCATGACTTTGGTTCAGTAGGTACAGTAGGTGGTCTATGAATCAGAGTGCTGTTTAGAAATCACACTTGAGAATGGTTCTTGAGAAAGACACTGGACGCTGAGTCGTTTGAATGTGAGTGTGCAAACAAATGTGTACTTTTAGTGCCAATAGCTAGAAAAGTGCTATATAAATACAAAACCATTTAATAGTTGATCAAGTGAGAAACTGAACTGGTGAAAGGACCCACAGCCACTTGCATGTATGAAGCTGACTATTGACTGTAGCCTTGAGATGCCCTCATTGCCGGTAGTTATTTCTTTGGCGTCAGATTGCTGTGTTGGTGCCTTAAAACAAATTAAACTTTGCAGAGGTGTATTGAAATGTTTATTCATATTCAAGTTTCTAACAGAGTCAATACAAATTTCTAGAGCGTGGGTAATAAATGGGTTAGGCTATCGTCAAATTATAAAAACCTCTGCAGAAAACATACAAGTATGAGCTCAGAACTGAAAGCATGTTGTCACACATGATGATGTTTCCTCCAAGTAGTCATTTTTGTGACAGGGAGGTGCATGGAGCAGTTTTTACAGTTTGTATGGCAATCACCTGGCCAGCCTCAAGCACATGAGCAGAACCCAACACATGAGTTGGGTTCTGCTCAAGGTTTCTTCTGGGTAAAGATGTTTTTTCCTTGCCATTGTCGTCTCGGTGCTTGCTCTTGAGGTTAAAGCCACAGACATCGAGACTGGACATCACCTGACAGATATAAAGAAACACTCGAGAGTCAGCCCTGCAGCAACCACAGCATACGAGCTGTTCAGTAAGACACAAACTTAGATAATCAAGGCTGTGAATGACAGGGAGACAAGTGAAAATTGCACAAGTGGAGTCAAAGACACCTGTAATAGCAGGAAGGATGGAAAGCTTGACTGTAAAATTAGTTTTGAAGTACTTTTATGTTACAGATACTGCCTCCTAGTTCCGCTCTCTACTCCATCCACCTTCCCCTAACCTCCAATTGTGCTTTTCTTTCCACGTGCCCTCACATCTTTTAGCAGAAATTGCTCATCCTGGCCAGCCACCTGCATTAAATAAGGCAAGCATTATGAAATTACTGTCCTCCTTCGACAGCACTGTTCACCCCATGCTTCTCCTCAGACAAGAGAAGCCTCTGTGTCCCTGCTGTTTGTCATCGATTCAGCCGAGTTCAGGTAGTTCATCCAACAGCGATTTTAATTGCCTTTCTTCAATCCCTGTTCGAATATCACCAATTTCCCTTTAATTATGATATACTAAGCGCTAACTTTGATTGCCCTGAGAGGAGAGGAAGGTGTAAAAAAAAAAAATTACACAAGATTGCTGCGGAAAATCGAACTGACTCACTTTCCTGTCTTGTGTGAGATGGTGCCATCAATAAAATTAACTGTGAGACAGGCGGGGGGACAGCAAAGGCAGTTGGTGGGAAGACGTGATGAGCTGAAGTTACTGGTAGGCTGCCAGTCAGTGGGGAACTGGGTCGTCCTCTCCATCGCAGAGACTTGAGTTATGTTTAACATTATAATTTAGCAGCTTAAATAAAGATAAATGGTTGGCACTCTAGTGAGACTACAAAAAAGAAAAAAAGACAGATGAATAGATAGAGACACGGGGAAAAAAGTACATTATGCACCCTTCAAAAAAAGAAAAAGAAAACACGAGGATGAAGCAGACTGTTCTTTATTGCAAACACAAGTTGTTTAACCTGTTTAACTTAGACTGTTTGCAGATTCAATAAATTGCAAATTGTATCTTTTCTAGTGCACCTCATTAGCTGGAAACACTACTTGTAAAAGTATATTGTGTGTGTAATAAAGAAAATATCCCTATGTGAACATGTCGGCTTCAGATGTGGTGCATTTTCTCTAGTTAATTGTTTAATCAAATTCAGCTAATTCTGATTTCATATTATTTAAGTTGAATGTTTAGAAGCGGGTTAACCCAATTAAAAAGGCTGACTGTGGTAACTTATTTTAGGTTAAAACCGCCTGAACAATGTCCTTGTGCTGAACCAAGGCCCCGATCAGACCCTGTTAAATCCAACAGCAGCTGGCCAACATCAAGTAGCTGTGATCAAACCTGGTGTTTAAATGTCTCCAGAAGCGACCACAGCCAGTACTTGGCAGCCAGTCTCTGTCGCTGTATCAGAACAACACAGTTGTTGGTTGTGTGTGTGCCATGACTTGGGGTGATGATACTTATTTTGGAACAAGCAGTGTCGCACGCTCTTTCACTGAAACAACATTATTTAACTATCTTCGTCATGACATGAGAGACTTTAGAGGTTTTCTCACATCTCAGATTAAAACTGAAACTGAAAACTTCATGGTAAAATGATCATGTGACAAAGTGATTATTGAGTAAACGCCTGACTACACGCAACTCCATCAACATGATGTCATCAATAATGAAACACATGCTGATACATTTTTAATGGCAGAAACATATACAGTTGTTGTATTAAATCATTTTACTTATCAATTCTTGTTAACATTTATTTCTTATTTAGTTAGTTAACAGCTACAAGGACAGAATATTATGGTGATTTTTTCTTTTCAGGTCATCGTTTATAAAAACGTTGCAATTTTTATGGAATGAATAAGGAAAAACTGTGAAGACGCATGAGTTCTACTGTTGAGCACTACCACCTCCAAATGTGGTCTGAGATCGGATCACTCGAATGTGTGTGTTCACACCTTTACTTAAAGCTAACCATGAGATCAGGGTGCCCAGGATGGATGTAAATGCAAGGTCTGGAAGGGGCCTGAGACGGCACAGTCACAGAAGGCTTAACAGAGGTAACAAGTCTTTAGAGCATCTTAACATCACATCCAGGGGCCAAGTGTAAGTCCCTGCCTAAAAAAGCTAGAGCGAATAGATACACGTGACTACTACTACCAAGTCATTTGATTGAATGTCAATTTTATGCTTTACCACTGAAGACAAGAACCAGGGGAGGCGCAGTGGAGTGGTGGTTAGCACTGATGCCTGTGCCGAGAAGGTTCCAGGTTTGAATCCAAGCCGACTGGGCCTGGTGTGGAGTTTGCATGTTCTCCCTGTGTCTGTGTGGGTTCTCTCCACACACAGACAACGCTTCTTACAGAAGAAGATGATGACAAGAACCAGATCTCAGTGTTTTCCTCAGCTCTCCACAGTGTTTCTCCTGATCGCTCCAATCCAATAAGTCTCCTCTGCACACAGCCGGTCCGTTTAGTCATCAGTGCTGGTATTAGATTGTATATAAACCTACCCACCATAATTCACTGACCTCACCAGACTCGTGTTGCTTTAGCTCTGCAGTCCAGCTGCTTCCGTCCCTCCCGTCAGCCTGTGTTTGTTGTTTTGTCTTTATTGAGTCATGCTTGCCTCAGTCCCTCTGCTTGTGTTTATCTTCGCATTCTCACTGCTTGACCAAGAAATTGTGACTCTGTGACTTTCATTTAGCTGGCTGAAGGCTTCAGTTTTAGTGCTGAAATAAAGTGCCAGATCAAAGCCCGTGGAAGACACTTGAAAGAGTGGCCTAAATGCGCCAACAACAGGGAATCAATATCAAAACTTTCATCTGTTCCAATCATTGTTTCACATCAGTTACTGCACTTCCAAATGACTTCTGGTGAAATCAAATGAGTTTAACCTTAGCATGCAACCTATTCTGAGAAGAATCTGCCATATTTCTCAGGATATATTCTTGCATATAGCCTCTTAAGCACTTTTTTAAATTGGCTCTTTTGCAGTATTTTGTTTCTAAAGTGGATAATTTAACAAATTAGATTTTCTCCTGCCTGAGAAATCTGATATTAAAACTGTGTTATGAAGATGGCCAGAGATTATTGCAGTTACACAGAGGAACTAAACTCAAAATGAACTTTTCTCACTCGTGGTAACATTTGAACTCTGATTATACAGATTCTATAGACATTCTTGAACTTTTACCATGTGTCCAGGTCATGGTTACCAAAGCATTTTGTTGGGGACAGTGTAATTAAGATGTCAGTGGGTTTTTTCCACTTTTACTGACAACACTGAATTCAGTGAATAAAAGAAGGTGACCAAGATGTCTCCATGTTTTCAACGCTGCTGTCCACATGGATTCCAGCTTGATCCCAAACTGATCAAGTACCTGTGGGATGGGCCACAGAGGCCCCTCCCCTCAACCCATAGGACCCAAAGGCCCCCACTAACAACATTCTGTTACCAGACACCCCAGGACACACCATGTTCATTCTCTGATGAGTCACAACTGTTTTGGAGGCACAAGGGAGCCCTACACAATGTAAACGCAGGGTCATAATGTTATGCCTGATCAGTGCATTCAGTATAACCCTCTCTTTCCCATTGTTTCTTGTCTCCATTTATTCTTGACCCTTTTTCCATGGATTTTTGTTTGTGAGTTTCATTGAAGCTCTTTTGTTTCCTGTTCCTGCCTCCTCCTGTGTCTTCAGTTGGGTGCTCCATTTCTTGCTTCACCTGATGTTTACCCCACGTAGGGCTAAACATGATCAGGATTTTTCCTGCCAGAGAGAAACAATCCTGTCAAGTGTCTGTGAAGATTCTCAGATATCCAGGCCATTGCAATCTGGAGAACTGAAGAAGCTACTTGGGTGAGTGACGAAACGTCTTCAGAGAAACTTGAAGTCCAGTCCAGATCAAACGTTTCCACAGTTATTAGGAGCTAATATTCTCCCACTGAAAAGATTATCAAAGGTTTACGTCAGCCTTCTCAATTTGATTGAAGACTCCTGTCAGGTGAGTCTGTTGTGACTGAGGTGGTTACATGAAGACAGAGACGGTCAGTAATGAAGAAAGTCTGAAGTCTGTAATGCCAAACCCATGCTAAAATCACCAACCTTCGATTACAACATCAACTGATGTCATACAAGGGTTTGTGGTTAAGAAAGAACAAATTGCAATACAAAAGAAATGTGAAAAATCATTTCAACGGTTTCTTTATTGGTCTAATCCTAGAAACTCCTGGAGTCCTTACAAATCCTCAGCTGTTCAAAGAGGTAGCTGTGACGAGAGGCACATGCTCGAAAAGAGGAGCGGAGAGTAGATGCATATTAATTCCTTAAGAGGCACACGGGGAGTGACGATGGCCTGACAGCCAGTGGCTGTTTATAGGAGATGAGATGTGAACAGTGGTGATTTGCATCCTTGGCTCATCCATCCGAAATTTAGCAGCGCTCTGCAGGTTATTTAAAGCATCTGAATCAACAACCTTTTTAGTTCTGGTGGCGAGGACCGTCTAGCCTCGTGTTTGCTTCACGTGAGCCGCCAGTAACCCGCCAGCCTGCTCGAGCCGAGCCGAGGTGAGCCGAGGTGAAAAGCTTTGGAATGAAAGTCAGCAAATGCATTAACTGGTGGTGCTGATGGAGGTGGGGCTTATGTTAGTGGTGGCATTTCTCTAGGGCTTGTAAGATTCATCACTCATACCTGGCTGAGGAAGAAGCTGTCGGGAGAAGAAGTGGGAAGAACGTGTGTGTATGTGTGTGCATGGCTGTGCGTGTGTGTTGACTTGAATCCACCTGCTTTTCTGCCTGCATGTGGCAGGTGACTGGACAGGGATGACCAACATTTTCTGCTCAAATAGTTTATCCCACACTGCCATCTGTGGGTGAAGGAGTGAACACCAGACCAAACAAACAAAAAAAAAAAAAGCAACATCAGACTGCCCCCTTATATAAGTGATCTATAAACCAACGCCATGAGTGGCTGCCTCACAATAAGCAAGCTGAGATGATGTATGATGTCTCTGTTGGGGGATCCTGCCGGGAGCTCGACCCGCCGCGCTGATTTACATGTGACCCACATCGATGCTTCCAACAGATCGAGTGGGAGTGAAAGAGATGGAAAGAGAACGAGCGAGAGGGAGAGAGAAAGACACACACACAGAAAGCGAAGCTGCCATTTTACGCACCCTCCAATCCCCTTCTTAGCTTCAGAACAAGCACATATACAGTAATTCTGCACCTCACAAGCAGTGAACCCAATCCCATCTGTTAAAGGAGGATAAATTCTGGCAGACGGAATTTATTCGCAGCCAAGATTTATTTACTGGAAACAACTTTGGGTTTTCTTTCTTCTCCTGCAGTCTGACTGTTTCTTCTCCTTTTTCTCTCCTCCCTCCTGCTGCTCCTGCCTCCCGCTGCGCGAGTTGTCCCGCAGGTTCTGTACTAGCTAGGCCAGGTCGATAACCACTAATGAAAGGCGCCTTTATGAAGGTGTCAGCTGCTTTCCCTCACCAGAGCAAAGAGCTCTAATTTGAAGTAATGGTTATTGGCCGGGGTATTGATTTATCGAGCTGGTGATTAGTGCACTGTACGAGCACCAGCTGAGAAAGGGAGCGAGAGATGGAAGGATGCAACGAGGGAAGGAGGAATAGAGTGCAAAAGATGGGAGGTAGGAGCAGGAAGGAGGAAAGATGGTGTGTCTGATGTGGGTGGCAAGGTGTGAGTTAGAGGGAGGGTGAGAGAGCGATTACAGAGGAGACACAGGCACAAAGACCACATGCTGTCAGTCCCGTCTTGGATGCCTTAATGCAGTGTTGTGTAAAAAAAAACACATTAATTTTAGTTCAACAAATAAAAATGACTTTTGAAATGCCATTAATATGTACTCTGTTATTTGACTTGGGTGTTTCATCTAGTCAAATCTTCGTTTTTCTTTACCACGAACATCTCTCCTTCTTGCCTTTTTCCTCTTTCGTTTTGAATCTTGCTTGGCTAAGTCCAGATATTATATATCATATTGGTTATTTAATATATTAAATAATATACAATAAGGATTGCACAAATTCATTTTTTTTTTTTTTGCTGCAGATAGTGGATGTATAGCCTGTACAAAGACAGTAGTCTTAACAGTACTCCACAGCTTGTTTTAAGATGGGATAGTGTAGTTACTCTGAAGCGTTTTCTGTGTATTGCAGCTAAAGGTGTAATATCTTTGACCATGAAATTCACTGTCAAACTGCTGATGCGCAGCCTCCTTCTCTATGTTACCGCAGGATGTTTGGTGAATATGTTAACTGACTGCTGTCAAGAGGATTTGAAAGCTCATTTGCCCATGCCAGACATGTTTTGTGAAGTTCAGACTGTGACCAATACCATATATATATATTTTTTAAATCAAAACATGGGCAGTGACCAACGCTAACTTTTACACCTCACAGATATGTAATATTGGCTAATTTTCCTGAATAAACAAGTTATTTCTGTGATTGAATTCACTTTGTCTAATTTCAGGAAGATCCACTGGGTGTTTTGGGTAATTTTTATGCATAAATGGAGAAAATTCTGAAGGATGCAAACACTTTTAAGCAGCAGATATAATAAAGTAGCCAAGTAGACACATCCTTCTCAGTAACACAAAGACCTGGAAAGAGGAAGGACACAAACTCACAAAAGACACAACCTTTGCACACACTGCAAAGAGAAAAGTGATGTTACTTACAGAGGTGGTATACTGAAAGCGGGAGGTCAGAAGCCTGAGCTTTAGGTGTAGGTCACGCACATTTTGGCAGCACTTTCAAACGCTGAAAAAATATATATAATAAAAACGGAGGAAAATGGCCTTGCAGTGTAAATATTCTAAGCACATATGAAACGTGAACCGCCTATGAGAGCTGAAATAATTCAAACAGAAGCTTCATCAGTTGCAGAAAATGTGTAGACAGACCATAAGAGAGGACGCTAAGATTATTGCAATTGCGATTTTACTAAGCACAGCTAACAGTGAATTCATTGTAGCCCAGGAAAAAAGCAAGACCTCACTTCTCAATGGTCATGAGGCTGTCTCCCAAATGCTCAATTTCTACCACTTATAGCAGAACAACATGTTTTACAAGCTAAAGGTGATCCCTCAATGTGCTTGCCGTCTTCTCAGCATCACCACCAAGTCACCAAACTCTCTAAGTAATTGAATAGATGGTTTATACCACTATAAATTTCCTGTTACGGGATTAGTTTGTCCAAAAAAAGTGATTTAATATAACAGAAAGACACGACAAAAGACAGGAAGTTTCTACAACCGTCGGTTGTAAAAAAATAGTACTATAAAAAAATCAAATTGGAAAAATACACTCTGAAAAGAAATATAATATATATAGAAAGGCTAAATATGGGACATCGTTATACCTATCTAACTTACAAATAATAAATTTGTGCAATAGTCAGTGCAAAAAGCAGAATCTTTATGCAAGGTTCATGTTACGACTCAGCTGGTGTTGAAGACCTGAGCAGGAATGATGACCTGCGGTACCGTTCCTTCTTGCACGTGGATGCAGCAGTTCCACTGAGGAGCTGCTGTCCCCTACGTCTGAGCAGTGGGTGAGAGGCTGTCCATGAGATGCAGCTTGGCTACATCCCCTCTCACCCACCTCGATGGAGTCCAGAGGGCAGTCCAGACAGAGCCGGCCCGTCTGACTCTACTGCCCACTTTTGAATTATCTGGCAGTAGGCTGGAGTCAGGCTCTGCTAATAAGGCCACACTGGGCTCGAAAACCTCTCCAGAAATCTTGAGAGCGACGTCACGGAAGGTTTGTCCATTTACAAACAAAGGTCAAGTCTCCTGAAGGACAATAAATGGAAATGGATTGGAGACTTCTGGTTGATAAACTGACCAAAGCTAAGGAGGAGTCAAGAGAGAGCTTTGGGACAATGGTGTTCTCAAATTGTAGCACGGGTGGAGAAAAACCAATCACAGCGGTATTACCAAACGTCTCTGCTGGCTCAAGGGTGTCTGGGGGTTCCTGAGTTAAAGCTTCTGTGCAAAGTGGCTGTGTCAGATTCCTTATTGCAGAGTAATGGGGCAAAAAGACTCAGAAGAACTAAAGGATTTGTCTGAACTTCAGGAGATAACCACTCAGAGCTGCAATTCCCAGAAGCATTTTACTAAAACTGTAACATTTGTTGGAATAACCATTGTTAGCGGGGTTAGTGTTCCTTTAAACAGTGGGGTGAACATGTTTTGTTATAAAGTCATGGCGGTTGGAGCCGGAGCTCCAGAGCAGCAGTTTGAGGAATAGTTTGCCATTAATTATTGAAGTCCTCACGACTGCAGCTCCAAAGGAACAAGGAAGTAATGATGCAGCGGGGAGGACAGGTTTCAAGCAAATTAATGATTTTATAGACTCCGTAAGACTGAACAAGTGTCTGGCAGCCTGGCTGCATTTCAACACATCCAAAATGATGCTTCCATGCAGATGTTTGATTTACTGTCTGCCATCTGAACAGGCTTCTCCTTGGCTCCTCAACATTTCTGCCAATTTCTTTTATTTTTTTTGAATGGTTAGAACCGTTGAAGAGGAGCCCAGCACGGCACTGTAACGACAACGCTGTGCTTTTATGCCATCAGCTGGCTAGTCAGCACTTATCACCTCCCCCATCAGGCTACCACTGAAGCCAAACTGATTCCACTGATCAGACACCAAGCGTTCACCTGAGCTGTTAACACATGTAACTACACGTGTCAAAAGCTCACTTCTCAAAAACTATGATTCTCTAGCCCGAATATTGTATGCAGTAACTCCTGCCATGGATAACACCATACTGGGCTCCTTGAGGATTACATGAGAGCGTAAAAATGTGCATATGGTGCAATCTTCACATTGCTCAGATGAGAAAATTTTGTACCCCCTATCCATAGATCCTAATGACTGTCTTCTGTGTTGGGTTTGATCTTCATGCAGGAAGTAATCACAGCTTCGCACTCTTGAATCTGACGCAGACAAAAGCTCCCACCTTCTCCTGTCTGCACAGAATTTTTATAAAAATACCACGCTAACTGCCAGCCTTAGGAATGGAAGTGTCACGACCGCAGTGTTACACAGTTTTAGCTTGCCTTTAAGCAGTGCATGTGGCGACTAACAGGTTTCCCTTACTGTTGAGATCACTCAGCATACCCTGAACCTCGATGCTTCACTCAAGCTGACTCGACTAGACTGCTGTTGTTACCAGCTCCCATACATATTCTCCACTGCTGCCCTGCATATACAGTCCAGTACCTTCCAAAGGTATTGGAACAGTGAGGTCAATGCCTTTTTGCCGTAGACTGAAAACAATTGGGTTTGACATCAAAAGATGAATGAGACAAGAAATCAACTTTTCCACTTTAATTTCCAGGTATTAACATCTGGATCTGATACGACTTAGAAGGTAGCACCTTTGTTTGAACCCACTCATTCTTCATGTGTTCCAGGTATTGGAACATATGACTGACAGTTTAAGATTTGGGTACTGCCTGTGCAGACTGCATTTAGAGTAAGAGATGCAACCAGCATGAAAACCAGACAGGTATCTATGGGTGAAAAATAAGCAATTGTGAAGGCAAGAAGAGACGGAAAATCAATCCGAGCCATTGCACAAACATTGGTCATAGCCAGTCCAACCATTTGGAATGTCTGAAGAAGAAAGAAACTACTGATGTACTGAGAAACTGACGTCAAACGGGTAGACCAAGGAAAACAGCAGCAGCTAATGAGAGAAAGAGCTTTAAAGAAAGACCCTAAAGCTAGTGTTAGTGACATCAGCAACTACTTCCAGTGGGCAGGAGTGAAGCTATAATAATCTATTGTTCACAGAACTTAATGAACAAAAGTAGAGAGGCTTCACCAGAAGATACACACCACTCATTAGCAAGAACAATAGGGTGGAATTTGTCAAAAAGAGACAGAGATTAGCCTCAGCACTTCTGGGACAACGTTTTATGGACTGATGAGACAAAGATTAACCTTTAGTAAAGTGATGGGAAGCCTAAAGTTTGGAGAAAGAGAGGACCAGCTTGTGATCACAAACATACAAGCTCATCTGAACACAGAGAAGGTAATGTCATGGCCTGGGCTTACACGGCTTCATCTGGGGCGGCCTCATTGATCATCATAGATGATGAACACATGATGGCAGCAGCAGCAGAAGGCACTCAGACGTCTACAGAAACATTTTGTCTGCCAGTTTAGAGAAAGATGCAACCAAAGTGATGGGAAGATCCTTCATCATGCAGCAATGACCTAACAATGACTCAGAACACACTGCTAAAACAACACAGTGTTCATCAAGGGCAAGACGTGGAAGGGTTTAGACTGGCCAAGTCATTCGCCAGACTTACAGAACAGGCATTTCACCTGCATTTTAAGAGGAGACTTTCAAGCCTGGAAAAGCATCCCAAAAGAGGAATGCAAAAGTTTGGTGATGTCAGTGCATCACAGGCTCAATGCAGTTATCGCAAGCAAAGGATTTGCAAGTAAATATTAAAGGTTACTTTAATCTAATTTGAGTCCATCTGTTTGAATACTTTTGCTCACATGAGAGTTCAAACTCACTCTTATCTTCTATACCCATTTACTCCTGTCAAGGGTCACGAGGGTCTGCTGGAGTCTATCCCAGCTGCCATCGGGCGAGAAGCGAGAGTCGACCTGGCCAGGGTGCCTCTCGCCTCCAGTCCATCGCAGGGCTAACAGAGACAGACACTCACACGCACACCTACGGACAATTTAGAATCACCAATGAACCTAATGGGAGGAAGCCGGAGCACCCGGAGAGAACCCACACAGAACCCACAGGGAGAACATACAAACTCCAAGTGCTATATTGTAGATCCAGATCCAGACGTTATACCTGGAAAAGAATATTGAAAAGTTGATCTTGTGTCTCATGTTCATCTTTGGATGTCAAACCTCAGTCTTTAGCAAAAATAGTGGGTGTCACCGACACATGTAGCAACATTTGCGGGAAAATGCACATCTGGCTACTGCACAAGAAACAGACCTGTGGTGTAGATCCGGCTGAGAAGTAGAAATCAAGGTTTACTTGATTTGTGGCTCACTACATTTGTTCATGCACCAAAGTAAAGTTGCACACTCAGCACCTGTTATTCTGTTCTTTTATATAGCATCCCTGCCTTCTTTGAGATTTCACCTAGCAAGTCTGTCTTTTTAAAATCCATTTTCCAGTAAAAATCAGAAACCTTGCACCTTGCAAAGAGTGGGTGTTCTATTACTGTCAAATAAAGTTCTTTCACGGGCAGTTTCTGTCATTTCAGGAAGTCAATAAAATGCTGATTTATGTTCAAGGATCCATTTTTCTGAGGAAGTTTTGTTTTGGTTAATTATTGACTCTACTGTGCCCTGCGACAGACTGGTATGTATTTAGAAAAAAAGGAACAACAGGCATAGGGTTACATGTTTAGAACTTAGCAAATGTCTTTTCACAGTGTCTTTATGGAAGGTGACGCGTGCCTGCTCTCAGTCTCACATTTCTTTATTCTCCATCTTGTCATACAGCCACTTCAACAACACTGCTACACCTGTCAAGACTGAAATCCGCTGGTGTCTGGTTGCTGTGTCGAGACTGCACTGCGATCCCGCCATGCGAAAGTAACTCTAATACCACAAGCAGCCCAATAGCTCCTGCTTCAGTCCCTATTTCCAGCATTTTAGCACAGCGTGAGGCCCGGGGGAGCCATAATTGCTAATATCGAATTGAATAAGGACGAGATTGGACACTTTCCATCACCTCACCGTTGTGATGTCTGGAGCTCTGGACGGTCCGAGAGGGAGGCACAGGCAGGGCTGCAGATAGGGGTCATGGTTTCATTAAAGAGGCTAATGGCATACAGAGACAAGGAGCTGATATTAGCCATGGGGAAACCTATTAAGAGTGAGCTGGAGACAGTCGTGATGAGGAGCTGATTACAAAATCACTGAAAGGAAAATGACTTGGGGGGGAGGGGGATGTAGAACTGGAGCTGAGACATTTTCAAAGAATCTGAAGCAGACTGAGCACAGGTCAGACAACAGAGAGGAGGTCAGTCTGAGTAGAATGCTGTGAGAAGATGAGCCTAAATATCAGAAGGATAAATCTAAAGTAGCAAATGAAACTGTTCTCTTCTACTTTATGTGCTACTGAAAATAGTGAAATAGGTTCTACTAAACACAGTATGCTGTATTTTCTTTGCCTTTTTTCTCTTTGTGTTATAAAATATTGGATCCTTTTAACAGTTATTGAAAGAAAGAATGTGAAAGCAGAGGAGGTACAAATGTTAAAAACATGAGTGCAAGTTTGGAATTGGTTATGGGTCTTTTTGAGTCATATGAAATTTAGAAATTCCCACCTCGAGCAAGGAGTTGTGTGGCCGTGTCCAAGTAATTTAACCTCTTAAGCCCCAAGGTGTTGGGGAGGTGAGGTTTGCCTAAAAAGATAAAATAAATCAAGAAGAAGAAGCAGCTCCAGACCTAGCAGGTCCATATTATGCATGGTCCTGGAAGACTTCAGAGAATGGTGAGGAACCGTGGCTGTCTCTGAGGGCATAATATAATTAGCCTAAAGTCCCACACATCAGTTTATTTTTATTCTGGAGATGCTGCAGGCTCCTTTTCAAACATTACTTGATTACTCTGATGATATTTGTCCATGGCCGAGGAATCTCATTCCATGATTGTGTTTGTGTAGCGATCTGTTTGTGTGTGTGTTCATTTTGCAGAAGGCTGATGTGGAAAGCCTCCAGTTTCCCTTTTGGTTTGTCTGTCTGCGGGGCCCCGGGGCCAGTAAATATGTTAGACCATCTGGCCGTCTGTCTGTCCATCTGGGCAGATGGTCCACCTGAGGGCCGAGCACAGTCTAACCAGTGCAACATGCAACAAGATCCAATCAGTGAAAATTTCTGTTATTTCACAAAATGTCAGCAATTAAAAGCAGCAGTTTGAGTGCCTGATTTGACGACGCTGGATGTCTGAGGCTTCCAGAGAAGTACTCTGAGCACAGTATTATTTCTTATTATTACTTATTGAGATTGTTTAATTTAGTTTTTCATATTAGTTTTATTGTATGTTTCATCACTTTTCATGTTTTTTTGTGCTGTGATTGGACCTTAGTACTTAGTAGGACTGGGCGATAAAACGATAACGTGTGTCTATCACGATAGACACATGGTCGATATCAATAGAAAATACGTTCGATAGAATGTTCGATAATTTCAAGAGGCTAAAACCCTTCCTCTGCCTACATCCCCCAGAATAACTTGCTGTTGTGGCTCGGGGTTTTCTTCCCATCACGGCCCAGCTAAGCCAACAACAACAACAAAATAAAAGAACAGCATGGAGTGAAAGCAGAACAGCGCAAGAGGAAATTTTGGATAAGAAAAGGAAAGATCACGTTACCAGTCTGGTAATATTTTGGTTATTTTAAGTCAGACATGACATGAGTTGTCTGCAAACTTGGTGGTGAGTGAGCATATTAATTGGCTCTTGTCGCTCTTCATTAGTAGTGTAAGAGTCAGTTAAGTTTCGTTTCTCTGCCGGTCGAGTGAGTGGCTGCTGAGGCGGTTAAGCAGGGATCCAAGAGCAGCGGTTATGAGTCGGTTAAGTTTCGTTTCTCTGCGAGAAGCTGGCCATGTCGGGTAGTATGTTTTGTTTCTCTGCCGAGATGTAAGATGTTTGAATGATGCCGTTTATTGATTATCAATCAAACGTGGAAGGACTCAGCTGAGCTACACTCTAGATTTATTCGAGTCGTCTTTGATGGTCGGTTGTACTGAACCTTTTTTTCCACGGCTACTGAATTAATTAAAAATGAATGAAATTTTAATTGAATACGTCATTATTATCATTTTTTAAAAATTAAAATGAACGAAAAAGTTAGCGCACTACATCAAAGCGATATAAAGAAATAACAGATGCAGCTTAGCACAGTTGACAACACAGACACAGCTGTCTGGGTAGAATAGGTTAAAAAAAATGAATCAATAATTATCAATATCAACTGATATGAAACACTTATATCTTGATACATTTTTCAGCCATATTGCCCAGCCCTAGCACTTAGTGTTTTTTTCACGTACCTCATATTTTGGAGTGACAATTTAACCTTAAAACCTTATCGTCAGTTTCAATCACGACAGGCTACGTTTACAAAATACGGTTTTGTTTGCAATCTCTGCTGTTGAACTCCACAACTAAGAAACTTGCAGATACTCTTCAAGTATACATACTTTCGCCTTTATGCATGTTAGATATTTTTCATGCAGGGATGATTTTCCCACTTGTGGAAAGCGATTTGTTGTTACTGTGTTTGTAATATTTGTTTGAGAAACCAGTAAACACATTTCAGAACTGTATGTACCTGTCAACTGACACTGTTGGCTGTTATTGAACTACATAAGAAGTGTGTCTGTGTCAATAAGACAGAAGACATACTAATCCGCCCAGACACTTCTGTCAGATGCACACTCCCTCAAAGTTTTATCAGGTAAACTTACTTGTTATATTATTATAAGGTAATTGTATTGGTCATTGGTATAGGCTGTACATAAATATGGACAATGCATCCCTACTCCCTTGCATAGGCCAAACTGACAGCAGTTTCCCAGGGGTACAGGCGGCACCATCTTGCGAGTTCAAAACCAGTCTGTCCAAAAGTGTAGGCACTAGTTACTAAGAAGTGTTGAATCATACCCTGTACTTGTTTCCTTCTTTTTTTATTATTATTTTTTCCTACTCTCACAGAGTGGTTGGTATGCCAACATGTTCCATCCACTGACATGGAGGCGGAGCTTGTGACCTATCCAGCCACCAAAGGGAGCTCCAATTGCTTTGGTTTCACTTTTGAGGAGCTGTTCTGTCATCCATCTTTATACAGTCGCACTGCAAACAACCACTCAAGGAAGTCGATGCAGTCAAAGAGCCCAGAACTGCAATTGCTGCGCTCACACAAGGACAAGCTTACCAACTCGAGGGATAAACGGTAGCCTTAATTTCACACATATTATTATTAAGACGTTAGTTTCTGCGTTTTGATCTGAATGTCAATTGGCATCAGTTAGCAGAACTGCGCTGTAACAAGGAGCTCTGAAGTGTAACACACCTTTAAAAACAGCGCAGCAGCAGCAGTGATGCACCTTAATGATGCACCAGTACAAGCTTCTGCATCATTTAACAGCAGTAGCTTTAAAACTATTAACCACTCACGCTGTTACACCATAATTATGTCAGGACCATGAAAAGAACTACATATAGACTACAGTTCCAACCTGATCCAACATGAAACACATAAACTGTGACTGATGACTTGACACATATTTAACTACCCATATACTGTAACCTCTTTAGTCTTTACTGGTTTCTTTGTCAGCTCTAAAGCCTCAGCTCTTTTGCCGACATTTCCACTCTGCCTTTACAGACTGAATAACTGACTTGTGTAAAGGACCCACATTCCAGCAGATTCATTACTCTTCAGCACGCAGAACCACTTTGTCAAAAAAAAAGTCCCATATTGATGGATGTTTGGGGAAATGTAAACACATATATCTTATCAGATCATTTTGTGCCCATGTAAACAGTTGGAATCTCTGGTCAGAAGGATTTTCGGCAGGTTCAGGCAATATTCTCTGTGTATTCTGACTGGGTTTGCATGTTCTCCCTGTGTCGGCGTGGGTTCTCTCCAGGTACTCCAGCTTCCTCCTGCCATCCAAAGACATGTTAGGTTAATTGGTGATTCTAAATTGGCTGTAGGTGTGCATGTGAGTGTGAATGGTTGTCTGTCTCTGTGTTAGCCCTGTGATAGACTGGAGACCTGTCCAGGGTGTACCCCGCCTCTCACTCGATGACAGTTCGGATAGGCTCCGGAGTTCGGATACCCACTGTTTGAAAAATGTTGAGGGAACACAGTCCTCTATAGGCGCTGGCTGGTGAGATGTACAGTATTAAACTAGAGAAAATGGAAAGTTGCACACTCAAAACAATCTTTTGCCTGAGATCAAATGCAAATGACGTCCTTCTTCTATATTTTTATGTTCAGTGTGCAAATGAGATGCTGAAAGTCCTGCATTCAACAAGTACCATGAAAATGTAAAACCATTTGTAATACCGTGAAAGTAAAATACTCATCAGATGTATTTAATAAAATCCAAGCGTCTACCATCTCAGCTCTGAAGATGCAAAATAGTCATTTTGAATAATTAATTGTCTGTGTTTTGCCAAATGAATGTGTCAGAGGAGGTCCCCTTAACAAACTGTCGCATGAGCCAATAAAACCGGCCCACATGGTGCAAGAGCCCAAGATGCATGTTGCGCCATAAAGCAGTGAATGATACCAGCTCATAATTTATATTTCATGTCATCAAGACCCTCATGCTCATTTTACTGCTTTGCTATAAAGTCCAATAAAGAGTCAAAGCCATAAAGTAATCCTAAAACTGTCCAGGAGAATTGTGTTTTTCTTAAATCATTCATTTTTTTCCCCTTAGATCCTTATTTTTCTCAGCTGTAGTACATATGTTGCCAACAATACAAAACAGGCCACAATTCTATGATTCATAATGAAGTATGGAATTAAAATCTTACTCCTAAAATCTTTTCACCATGTTTGTTATTCACACACTTGTAGCCATGTTAACAAACTGATGCTAGGGCACCATGTCCAATATGATTCATCATTTAGAAACAATGATGGACGGTAGAGTGATACCATAGAGTGTTGTATTTTTGTGTATTTGTTCAATAGATGGGATATATATATATATATATATATTATATATATATATATATATATATATATATATATATATATATATATATACTCACCGGCCACTTTATTAGGTACACCTGTCCAACTGCTTGTTAACACTTAATTTCTAATCAGCCAATCACATGGCGGCAACTCATTTAGGCATGTAGACATGGTCAAGACAATCTCCTGCAGTTCAAACCGAGCATCAGTATGGGGAAGAAAGGTGATTTGAGTGACTTTGAACGTGGCATGGTTGTTGGTGCCAGAAGGGCTGGTCTGAGTATTTCAGAAACTGCTGATCTACTGGGATTTTCACGCACAACCATCTCTAGGGTTTACAGAGAATGGTCCGAAAAAGAAAAAATATCCAGTGAGCGGCAGTTTTGTGGGCGGAAATGCCTTGTTGATGCCGGAGGTCAGAGGAGAATGGCCAGACTGGTTCGAGCTGATAGAAAGGCAACAGTGACTCAAATAACCACCCGTTACAACCAAGGTAGGCAGAAGAGCATCTCTGAACGCACAGTACGTCGAACTTTGAGGCAGATGGGCTACAGCAGCAGAAGACCACGCCGGGTGCCACTCCTTTCAGCTAAGAACAGGAAACTGAGGCTACAATTTGCACAAGCTCATCGAAATTGGACAATAGAAGATTGGAAAAACGTTGCCTGGTCTGATGAGTCTCGATTTCTGCTGCGACATTCGGATGGTAGGGTCAGAATTTGGCGTCAACAACATGAAAGCATGGATCCATCCTGCCTTGTATCAACGGTTCAGGCTGGTGGTGGTGGTGTAATGGTGTGGGGAATATTTTCTTGGCACTCTTTGGGCCCCTTGGTACCAATTGAGCATCGTTGCAACGCCACAGCCTACCTGAGTATTGTTGCTGACCATGTCCATCCCTTTATGACCACAATGTACCCAACTTCTGATGGCTACTTTCAGCAGGATAATGCGCCATGTCATAAAGCTGGAATCATCTCAGACTGGTTTCTTGAACATGACAATGAGTTCACTGTACTCAAATGGCCTCCACAGTCACTAGATCCCAATCCAATAGAGCATCTTTGGGATGTGGTGGAACGGGAGATTCGCATCATGGATGTGCAGCCGACAAATCTGCGCCAACTGTGTGATGCCATCATGTCAATATGGACCAAACTCTCTGAGGAATGCTTCCAGCACCTTGTTGAATCTATGCCACGAAGAATTGAGGCAGTTCTGAAGGCAAAAGGGGGTCCAACCCGTTACTAGCATGGTGTACCTAATAAAGTCGCCGGTGAGTATCTATCTATATATATACATCTATATCTATATATATATATATATATATATATATATATATATATATATATATATGCGCTCACATCAGGAACTTGATTCATTTTAAAGAGCCGTTCAACAGATGTGATTCATTCACAAACGTCGCAACTCTAATCTCCAGGCAGACATAAAATGGAGCATGTCCTCTGAGCATGCAGTAATGTTTGAGTATATTCTATAGAAGTTTCTGGATAGTATTTGTCAAGCGCATTTATCCACTTCCATGTTCATATTAAAAATAAAAATATATCCCTCTGCGATTAATCTATAAAATGAATTAAACATTGTAATCGACTGACAGCCATAAGTAAGTCTACCTCATATTTATCAGTATATCAAAAGAGTATGACACAGGCTGCGATATACTTGTATTTGGTATAATTCCAAAACTGTGTTCTTCTTGACATTTTGAAACCAGATTCTAATTAAAGCCAACGTCACACACTGCAATGACAGAATATGTTTGTGTGCACCTTGAACTCAACGCCAGCTGCTGTTGCCACCGCGAAACCAATTAATCAATTAGTTGCTCAGCTTCAGGTGGTGCAATCATCTGTGCTTGAGCTCACTTGCTGCTGATTTAATCATTAGACACGTTTTCCCTGCCGAGGTAATAATAACTGAAGCACAACATCCCCCTCAGCGTACGAGACCTCTTGCACACGTTGCGCACACAGGCTCCAGTGGTTGGTAGGAGTCTAGAGAATAAGTACGTGGAAGTCACAAAGGACTAAATCTAGATTTTTAGTAACACATCACATGCACATTATTAAACAGCTGTGATCGGCTCATCTCATCCACAGTTTACTGTCAGCTTAGTTGAAAAAAATAGACCTCCAGTTCTTCAGTTAATATCACCATAGCAGTAGCAGCTCAAAAGCAAAGACTAATTTACTATTTTTGCTGAATTTTATTTGACTCGATGTGTAGCTATGTGTATGTGGGAATCAGAAACAATAACAGGAAAACCAGAAGACACACACTGGGCTGAGACTGTGACATTTTGCAGTGTGCAGGGTGGAGTACAGAGAAATACAAAGACGACAGTGACATTTAAAAAATAATGAAGGAAGGAGCAGCTCTCGCTGATGTGTTTAGTGAAGCATCTGCTAAGGTCCTGGGGTGTTGAACAGACACACATGCCTCGCCCTGCGCCCACGATTCCACCCATGCACTCAAGCCCAGCAGGTTTTGAGGTAAATAACGCAGGACGCGCAAGTCAGCCGTTGCTCTGCGCTTTGCACGTTTTGCACGAAGACTAAATGTTGGAGCCCTCTGGTGTTTTGACTCATATGCAAATGTTTCCGCACTCCAATAGAAAAGTTAGACAAGAAGGTAAAAATGATGACACTTCATCAGAGGAGCTAATGCTAACATAATGTTAAAAAAAAAAAGAAGTCCAAATCATGTGACATCTGATAGGGTATTTGCTTGTTGAGTTGAGCGGAACAAAGCTTCTTCCAGTTTAATATTATAACAACAACTTTCAAGTTATTAGGCAACTTTTTCTTTTAACATTTCAATGACAGATATATTGTTTTCTTTAAGTATTGTTTTAACCTCTGGTCATTCACTTCAAAGCACTTAAATAAATCCACAGTAAATGCAACCACAGCAGATGTTTCTGACATTTGAAAAGCAGCATGGATTGGATTTGTTTCACTGGGTGTATATAAAGACAAAATAATCCACTGTGACTATATGATTCCTGAAGGGCATTTTTTAAGCTTAGTGCCTAACTCCCAGATAATTCAAAACTAATTTAAGCAGGTCTGTTAGATCACCCCATATACTTCCTTGTGGTTCAAAAAGTAGAATGGGAGTTAGCATCTTCGGCTACCTGGCCCCTTTCCTGTGGAACCAGCTCCCAGTTTGGCTTTGGGAAGCAGTCACCCTCTCTGCGTCTAATGTTAGACTTTAGACTTTTTTGATCAAGCTCATAGTTAGCTTCTCCCTCAGTTACACCTCTGTCTTATCTCTGGCACTGAGCTCCTGTCCTCTAATTTCTTTTCTCATGCATTTGTATGTTACTGAATCCCTCTTTCCATCTCTATGTCAGGTAGGGTAGCGGGTAATGGTTGTAAGGACCCAGCTGTAGGACTGACATGGTTGTGCCAGGAGTAGGCAAAAAGGTATTTAATGAAAAAGACAAAACCAAAGGTGCTGCAGACAAGGCAGGAATTCTTAACTTGATGAAACAAAAACTTCAATGAAACAATCGATGAAACAGTGAGCTACACACAAGGAGATTTAATTATGACAGGACATGAATGACAAGAAACAAGAACCATGGCATGGACACAAGGCATGAGACGAGTACAACCTAACAGACAAGAAAGGGGAAGACAGGGCTTTATATACACACAGGACAGGAGGAGGACGAGAAACAGGTGGGTGACGAGAAACAGGTGAAACTAATCAAGACAGGGAAGACGATCACAAATGCAAGAAAAAAACAGGAAGGAACACAAGACAGGAAGCCAAGAATTTAACAAAATAAAGCAGGAAACTCAAAAACATGAAACATGAACGAAACTCAAAACACAGACACAGGAAATCAAAACGCAGAACCATGACACTCCGTTTCCCTCCCCTCCATCTTCTTGTGGGTTTCTCTGGCCTGGAGTTATGTATTTCTGACCTGTGGAGCTGCATATACCTCATCTGTTGTCCTGGTCTCGTCAACATGCCCAGTCTTCTAGGCCTGCAGCTATCCACTCCTACCTGAATGCATCATTCTCCAAGCTGCTTATGATAACGCTAATATTCAATCATTATGGCAGCTAACTCAAGCAGATGGGTCCCTCCAGAGCTTCTGCTCCAGGATTCAGCTCTAGGTGTGAGTGTGAATGGTTGTCTGTCTCTGTGTTAGCCCTGATCTAGACTGGAGACCTGTCCAGGGTGTACCCTTCCTCTCGCCCGATCACAGCTGGGATGGGCTCCAGCCCCCTGCGACCCCTCACAGGACAAGTGGTTACAGAAGATGAATGAATGGATGGATTGAATATAGTTGTCATTAATTATCTACAGTTATAAAAACAGTTTATGAAAACATATCCATTTCTGCTAAAAAAACTGGACATTTTAACACTGAGGTTTGTTCACGATTGATGATCGTGGGACTTTATTTACTGGCTTTTTTCTTTTTAGGTAAGAGCGGGTTGTCCATAAACCAGAGGGTTGGCAGATCGATCCCCGGAAACGTGCCACATACTGAAGTTTCCTTGAGCAAGACACTGAACCTCCAGTTGCTCCCAGTGCATGGCACTACTGAATGTGTGTGTGGCAACAAATGGATAGATATGTCTGTGACTGTAAAGCACATTGTGCTATATAAAAACAAGATAATTTACCATTTATTGTTTTGCAGTTTCTAGTTTTATACATAATGATGCCTTTCTACAATCCGGATCCCTTTGGATCTAGCCTGGCATAACCAAATCAATTCTCAGAGGATGAGTCTGGTAACAGTCATTTGGTTTTCACTATTGGGCATGTTTCAACCGACACAAATTGCAAATGACAAACGAATGTCTTCCCAGTGTTGATTCAATATGATATATGTTTCCTTTCCTTTAATGTCACAACAATCTGACAAAGAAATAGCTTTTTCTGGTGTCTGGCCTCCACCCACATTATACTTTGACTCTACTGTATGCAGGGTTTGTGTGCAGAGCTCACTCAAAAACTCCAAGAACATCACTGACAATGAATCAGACAAATATCATAATTGATGGAGGAGAATGGAAGAATTTGGACTTTTCCTTTCAGCTCACTCTCCCTTCAGATGTGAGAAGGATCTTAACTAGCTCCACTATCTCACACAGGCATTTTTATGATCCTCAGCAGCTTTATTCAAATCACATTCATTTACAGTCACATAAAGGGGGAAAATTAAACCAATAACTCACGCACACAGAAAGCCAATGCATGCCGCCTCATATGGAAATCAACAGACATAAACGCACGAGGCAACACGACACTTTTTCTAGATCGGTACACACACCACATGTCAAACGGGACGTTAAATTGAGCTTTCAAAGTTTACACAGACTTGAGTTTTCTTCCCGGAATAACCACATTTTTCACACAGAGCCAAACTCCAACATGGGAGGGTCTCACAGCAGGGACCTGGAAGGATCCAAAAGCTGCTTTTGGAGCACTAATCTGAAAAGCCTTTTAGCGTCCCAGTGCCCATTAGCAGCATCATTCTCTCCAGGAAATGAGCTGGAGGGCGAACACAGAGCTGAGGCAAAAAGGTTGCTTGTTGTTTTGTTTCTTCGTTTCAGTGTTTTTTCATGAATCACAGATGTGTGGTGGCATGTCATTTAAAGGTCGTCTCCCCCACTGGTTGATGTTGAAGACAAACTTTCATTTGATGTCCTACAGACCACATCAGAAACGCTCCAAATATCCCAGCAGGAGGCAACTTGTGTGGTCTGGATTTATCATCAACATAGGTAGACTCTGGAGTCACTTTGTGGAAAGCTTCTAGTCCCGGCGGCTTGAAACCAAAATGTATTTTGGTTTGGTCGACTTCGCGACACTTTTCAGCCACATGTTTTTGTGCTAAACAGTTTTTCTCACCTTTTACATTACATTTTATTCACAAATTACACATTCATCTGTCTTTTTGTAAAGCACCTACTTCTGAGATGACCATTAGCATAATGTAGGTTATTTCAAAGCCATCTCTGACTGCATCGAAGGTCCTTACTCTGCGTATACAACAGATAATAACACAGCCAAAAGGCACCAGGCACCAGCACGTCAAAAACAATTTTATTCTGCTGCTTCCCTTCAAAGCTAATAGTTATCAAAAGGAAAAGGTCGAGGATCTTTCAGTAAACACCGTATTGATCGTTAACAAAGCCTCCTCTCTCTCGCGCCATCCAAAACGTGGGTGTTTTTTTTGTTTGTTTTTTTTGTTGTTCGTTACGAAGAGAGAAGAAAAGGCCAAGAGTATGGGCCCTCCTGTCAGCTTTTGGCAGCGGAGCTAACCTTTCAAAGGCACGAACAACGAACTCCTGCTCTTTCTGTGTGCCCCTCTGTCAAGGCGCTGCGGAGCGTGTCCCCCACCTTTGACACAGATCCCCTCCGGGTGATGCAGCGAGACTTGCTTTCATGTTGTATGCCTTCCTGCTTCGAGTAAATCTACAGCGCAGGGCCCACATGACATGAAATTCTGCATGGCATGAACCAATTGTTCATCTGAACAGATTTTCTTTCTTTTGCTTGTAGGCATCAGACTACCCATCAGACTGAGCTAATTAATTTTCTAGAAACTGAGCTGACAAAGTTTTCCACTTCCTTCTTAAGTTTTCCTGACACTGAGCATACTTGTTACTTATTGAGAAACTTCAGGGACTTGTGTCACTCCAAGTGTGGCCACAGCTCTAGTCAAATCTCTCAGAGATGGCAATGCTAGCAATGGACAATGCTGCTTTGATATGACCTGTACAATATGTACAGAGAAAAAAATACCTTTAATTGCATCGTCAAGGCATTCTCAATAAATGTTGTTGATTATTTGTCTTAAAATGAATTCAAATATCTTTCAAAACAAATAGTGGACTCTAAACAGCTGGTTTCTACAACAGCAACCATTTTTATATAATAAGAATATATAAGAAATTCAAGTCCACAGCGCACAGATTACATGTATAACGCACAAAGCCCGCCCAAGTGATTTCATTGGTCTAGCAGATTGTTACTGGAGTATAATCAGTTCCCAACGCAGGGGTTCCAGAGCAGAGTTATATCACAAAAAGACTGCAGGCACAGGAAGATGGTCTGGCTTCCAGGTTTGTAATACCACCAGTAACCACTAGATGGTTGTCATTAGTCAGTTCAGCAACCTTTTGATTAGTTGAGTCATCATTTCAGTTGCAACAGCTCATCACTTGCATGGACAACCTACAACCATGTTCCCCGGGGAACTCTGTGGCGGGTACTGATGGAGTATGCCGTCGCTACGAGCCATCTGATCCATCCATCAAGCGAGGGTGTTCAAGTATCAACCAAAGTGAGAACTGTGTCCGCATTGGCTTATGGTCAAGCACATGCAGTGGCCATCTCGGCTATCCCTTGCCTTGAGTCCTGTTCATGGTATCTCAATGCGTCCCCCCCTTTTTGCAGATGATGTGGTTCTGTTGGCTGATGAAGCCATGGCCTCCATCATGCACTGGGACAGTTTGCAGCTGAGTGTGAAGCGGATGGGATGAGGGTCAGCAGCTCCAAGTCCAAGGCCATAGTCCATAGTGCTCTGCTGGAAAATGGTGGTTTGTCCCTCTGGGCTGGGGGTGAGTTCCTGCCTCAAGCGAGGGTGTTCAAGTATCTCGGGTACTGTTCATAAGTGATGGTAAGATGGAGCGAGAGATGGATAAATGGTTTGGTGGTGAAAAGGGAGCTGAGCTGTAAAGCAAAGCTTTCAGTTTACCAGTCCATCTTCATTACAATCCTCACCTATGGGCATAAACTGTGGGTAGGGCCCGAAAGAATGGCATCGCAGTTATAATCGAAAGGGGCTAGCTGAGGTGGCTCCCTGGGCGCCTCCCTTTGGAGGTTTACCAGGCATGGCCAGCCGGGAAGTCTGGAATTCCTTGTTGGCCTGTTGCCACTGTGAACAAACACTGGATAAGCAGATGGAAAATGAATGAAATTCATGAATGAATGCAATATACAGTAGCTGCTCTACTACACTGATTTTATTCATATACATCATTGGAGAACACTGAGCTAGAATAGAAAGGAAATGATCTGGTGATCAGCTCCTCATATTTGTATAACAGACCAAACAAGCATGCTTTCAGACAAACAGGCGGCCATTAGCATATTAGCAACCAACCAGGTTCTAAACTTTGATATTGTTGGTGGCTGGTGGGAAGAAAACAGGATGGTTTTCACAGAGGGATGAATAAAGGAGGGAGCAGGGAGGTAAATGAAGTAAGTGGGTGGCAAAACAAAGGCGAAGAGAAAACATGCTTGTTTATTGGGAGAGGACTGTATAACTCACAGGACAGCTATCCAACAAGCTGGATAGTTGGTGAGCAGACAGACACGAGGTAAACTCGCAGGCCTGCTGGCGTTCAGGAAGAGGGGAGGTGTGCGAGAAGACAGGTGGTAAACAAGAGCTCGATAAGCCGGCAGGGAAACAGGTGTTCGGGGACAGCAGCATCATTTTTTTATTCGCATTTGCATCTTATAAATATTTGATAAATTAATAGTTTCCTCCATCTGGTGTGTGTTCTGGGCTGTTGCTTCGGTGTGTGGATGTTCTCTCCATTCCTGTAGGTGTTGAGCAATCTGCATGTTGATTTGAGTGACTGACTGACTGGCTGATGGACTGACTGGGTGACTAAGTGACTGTGTGAAGTTGCAGCACTCGCTCACTGGGATCCTTTTTAGAAAGCAGTGAATGTGAAGATGGTCTCTGATTAGAAATGTTTCCTGTCAGTGTTAATCCGCTAATTTGTGTACACTAAACAATAAAGAGTGGGAGATGACTGATGAGTGGAGCTGTCAGTCAAACTGTTTTATTCACACATTTCACAGAAAAATGCTCATACCACCAGCAGACACTTCTGTCACTAAAACAGTTTGTTAATTAGTGTGCGAGGTTAGATGAGACGGGGAGAAGAAGGCCTCTTTTTGGAGCCTCCTGCTGTGCTTCAAATGTGCGATGTGCCACAGCTGGAGTTATCAGACGCACTTTCAACTGCCCTGCTTTTGCTTTGATTTTTGTTTAGACAGAAAAGGCTTTTTTTTTTCAAACTGGCAAGATCAGTTGGGTCGTATCTTTACGAGCCCCGAGCTGAATATCCATGTTAAACCCTTGCTTCCGACGGCATTTGCGCATTAATCTTCCAAAATCTCTTACAGGGCCTGTGAATCGCCGCCTTAAAATGATCCGCAACCGCTGCGGCTTCTGTGTGTTAAGAAAATAAACCAGGCCTGTGATAAAAGCAAAGAGGTAATTAAAAGAGCTAATAGATGTTATTAGCTATTCATCTGCTGCAACTGCATTCAAACTTCCCCTGGAGGAACGGCGATCCTCTCAAACAGGAAAAGTCTTTTGAAAAAGGTAGTGCGCGCGTCGTCTTGAATGCCAATTAGCTGCGACTGCTTGGTTCTGTGCAGCTCCTCCATGTGAATCATTTGACAACAGAGTAGCCGTTTTCCACGGCTGACTAATTTAACACAATGCCTGTGTGGGAAGCAGACAAGGGGCGCCACCAGGAGAATGTCATGAGTATTTGAGAAAGGTTAGACGGGGAGGAGAGCGTGTTGCTATCATACACACCATTCATCATCACTTTTATACCCCACAGTCACACAGGCCTTCTGCAGGTGTATATCTGGCTCTGCAGTACACTGATGTGTGTGGGTATCAGGGTAGATAAATGGTAAAATGGTAAATGGCCTTGCTTTTATATAGCGCTTTTCTACCTATTGGTACTCAAAGCGCTTTTACAGTCAGAGACACATCTACCCATTCACTCACACAAGCACGCACACATTCACACACCAGTGCCACGCACTGGGAGCAACTGGGGGTTCAGTGTCTTGCTCAAGGACACTTCGACATGTGGCACATTCCGGGGATCGAACCGCTAACCCTCTGGTTCGTGGACAACCCGCTCTACCTACTGAGCCACAGATAAGGGCACTGTTTGTGCTTAAACACAGCTTCCGTTCATTCAAATGTCTAAAATATCTCATAATTTTGTTTTGTCCAAGAAGTAACATCTGCTTCTCAGTCATCCAGGTCATGGTATATCCAAAAACAGGGTTTAAATGGGTGCACCTGTGGTTGTTACTAGGGATGTCGATATTGAGTTAAAAATGTAATATCAGGAATTATCGGTATCAGGTTTTTATAACCAATATTTGTTCTGTAGGCATCAACATTGAGATGGGATGTTCACAGGTGTGTGCTTGATGACGTATAACAACAACAACACGCTAGACTCGTAGGTTGCTAACCGTGGATTACAAGCTTGCTCGCCCGGTGTATGAGATGTCCATAGTTTGGAAATATTTCCAAGTGTCACCTACTAAAAAATAAATAAATTTGAGATTTGCAATGACTGCATAGCGGTGGAGACAAGGCGTCTTTCTTTACTACATCAAATTTGATCACCCACCTCAAGAAGAATCATGCCGAGTTATACGCTACATGTGTCTTCCTTGTTTTGATATTGTCTGTAGTGTTGTTTGAGGCACACTCTCTCTAAAAACACAAAAAAATAAATGAATGGCACTTTTTTCAGTAACTTTTCTTTTTTTTGCACAGTGTTTACATTTGAAAAGCCATGTTACATTTATGTTTGCATCCAGTGGGACATCACAATAAAATTAGGCATAATGTGTTAATTCCATAATAGGTGATATGTTATGTTGTTACCTAACAATTTTGGTGTAAAAAGACCGCATATATCGGTATCGGGTGATATCGGTATCGGAAATTAAGAGTTGGACAATATTGGAATATCGGCAGAAAAGCCAATATCGAGCATCCCTAGTTGTTACCCATCAGAATGACTTGAGTTGACTTGAATGAATTTAGGAACTAAAAAAAACATGAAGAACAGCACAAGGTGTTGACCTGGCCTCCAAATGCACTAGATCCCAAACTGATCAAGTATCTGTGAGATGAACCACAGAGGCCCCCACCAACAACATTCTGTTACCAGACACCACAGGACACCCTCAGAAGGCCCATGTCCATTCTTTGATGAGTAACAACTGTTTTGGAGGCACAAGGGAGACCTAAACAATATTAGGAAGGTGGCTATAATGTTATGCCTGGTCGGTGTACGTAAATACATTGTTCACATGAACTCTATGTAAGAGAGTAAATTCTATAAAGTCACTAACCAATCTGTCTGGAAAGTGGTCAAAGTCATCATAAGAGGGAAAGACCAAGATTAGACAAAGATATTTGACCATCTGTCAAAAGGGATGACCTCATCCCAGCAATAAATGATAACTTGAGTTAAAAATCCTTTTTTTTTTTTTCAGGAAAAAACTTAATTAAGATTCCTAGATAGGGTCTCTTTTGATCAAAATCATTTCTGAAGTATTGGAGATTATGAAAATGAGCTATGCTAACTTTTAAGTGTTCTGGTACAGTTTTATGATTTAAGGTCGTGACTATTGGCTGTATCTAATATGGACAACGTGTCCCCATTTCCTTGCATTCGCCAAACTGATGCTATTTTCCTGGGGATACGGGCAACAAGTTTGAAACGGTCTGTGCAGTACAGTCAAAGAGTGGAGCCACACGGACTAACTTCCTCCAGACTCACTTGCGTTTCTGTTTAATTAATACTGCGTTCAGCTCTACCTCCACCACTTACAAGCAAATGTTGGATTATACACTGAACTTATTCAACTCTCACTGTCTTACAGGACTGCTTCATGGAGAGCTTGGCATGCCAATCCACAGCAAATAACTAAAACTTATCAGAAAAATAGACGCTTAAGTATGCATCACCATTATATTAACTATCTATAATGACAGAAACCATTCTAGAAAAAAAATATTTGACGTGTATTTTAATGTTTTAGTTTCTTCTGGAGCTTATGGGGTGACCTATATTACAGCCAGTCAGTCAGGAACTCACTACATGGGGAACTATACTTGCTTTGCCTTCACTTTTGATGAGCTGTTAAGCAATCCATCTTTAAAGTGTCTATATATGTCTATATAAGCGTTTAAAATGTCTATATCATGACACACAAAGTCAAAGGTGAGCCGTTTGGTGGTGTTGAGATGTTGGTAAGCGTCTTTGGCTCTGTGGAGTTATGTGGTGTGTCTTGTTGGCACAAGTCAGACCCTCATCATGGCATTTCACTTGATTCAGCATCTTTGTTTGACGGTTTCTAGTGCCTCTTTACTACCTAGTTCCCTGCTAATAGTAGCTTTTTGGGTTTTCCCTTTTGAATGATGAATTAAGACGACAGTCACAACATACTGTTGGTGTGTGTGTTCTGGTCCAGACACAGGTGACATGAGGCGGTATTGCCGCCGGCCTTTTAAATCAGATTGGTGTGTGTGGTCTTCATGTTTGTCAGTGGATGTCCCATTCTGTATCGGTTTGTCTAATCACATTTTCTTCCTTCTTTAGTTTTCTTTAGTGAATATTTATTATAGTGTGTGACTGTATACGCGTCATGTTTTATTGTAGGTTACTTGCCTAAGATAAGTTTCTGTTGGTGTGTGTGGAGGTTCCAAATCAGAAAAATCTGGACAGGGACCTTTTTTCCTGGTTTGAAGTCATACAAACTGACCAGTGTTTTTGTTTGTTCCAACATGAAACTGGGAGCAAAGTCGACTTATGTAAACACAATTCAATGTTCTCACTATAACGACCCCATTTCATAACGGGTATGCAGCTAAAATGATACAGTTAAGGAGCAGCGAGGCAGCTTACATGCATGGATAAACTAATGAGAATGCTAACGAAAAGCAGAGAGCCATGTTTACATGTTTTATGGTTTAATTAATTCATTATTGTTAGAATTTTTTATAGAGAGAAGATTTCCACACAGCACAGCTCCTTTTGTTAGGTAAAAGAAGAAGGAAAAGAGCCAACGGACCGCGGCATGTAAGAAGACATAAGCAGCTCTTGAGGTCCATTTCCAGGACTAATCTTTGTTCTTCAAATCAAACATAAAAGGCAATTCTCCTTAGTTAATGAGCTCAATCACTCTTCCTAAAAGCTTCAATAATTTATTTGCTCCCAGATCGTCTGACATCCATAATGAATAACACCCACAGTGAATTATTTACACAGTCATCCTTCGTGGCACAACTTACTGACTGACACAGAGTCACCCTGTGTGTCTGAAGGGCTGTGTGTGTGCGTAAGTGTACGTGGGTGTGTGTGTGTGAGAAGCTCATACCGACATTTGTCTCCACGATGGGCTCACAACTAAGAAGTATGGTGGTGACATCCTGCTTGAAGGAGAACACTACATAAGCTAATTGCAGCAGTTAGTGTGTACTACCAGCTCCCCCATCAGCACAAGGCAGGGACATACACACTGAAAAAAAAAAAAAAAAAAAAAAGAAGAAGTAAAAACTTTAAAGCAGGACATCAGAACTGCCACAATTTCCGGAGATGCTGTAACATTTTAGAAGATGCAGCACAGATAAAATAGAATCCGCACACAGAGTGAACGTTATCTCTGCAGAGCCGAAGTCCACATTACATCATGGGCTCCAACTGGAAGTTTTGAGACCTTAACCACAGTATTAGTCAATCCTGTAAACTTCACCCCCACAAACCGATTCAATAAATTCACCTGTCACAGCCGCCTGCCTTCAAATCTGGGGCACAGGGATCCAAACTCAGCGGTCATGGCTTTGAGGGCAACACTGACATGGCTTGGCTGGCTAGCAGGTAATCTCAGTGTTATGTACGTTGGTCTGAAATAAAGAATCCCTGATGCAGCTACGACACGGGAAGATGTTACATGATCAGTGTTACATGTAGGATACGTGTGTGTGTTTGCTTGCAGTCTTGTCCTCCTCGGCAGCTCAGGATGAGACTCTGGATTGCAGCTCACAAAGTCAAATCTGGGAACCTCTTGCAGCTAATCTCAAGGCAAACAACTAATGCTTGTCCCTCCAGACACATGCATTTGTAATAAATTATGTCACAATTTTCCTTCTATGCGTCACATTGTCATGTAGGAATAAAGTGTTCTCTGTGTCGTGTTAACCAAAAGGTGGCAGCAGAATGTGCTGAGAGCCAGCCCTCTAAATGGAGTGAGGGGCAGACAGCTGAACTGCTGCTCTACATGAGGAATCTGACTGATTCTCTGCACAAGCACCAGCTGAAAGGTAAGCGGACGAGCCCAAGAGCCTGTACCTATGTGTGTGCACATATTGTTGAAGCAGTTTTAAAATTTTGAACTTGAGAACATCTACCAACATGAAGTTGCAGAGAATATAAACTCACATCTTAATTTTTCAATCACATATTTGTGCGCCTTGGCATTGTGCTTGAAGTAGAACACTACATAAACTAATTGCAGCAGTGGTTGCCACATAGTATCTAATTTGATCTCGAGGGGGCCAGAAGTAACTCCAAATTTTAGTTTAAATTTATGAAATTTTTTAACATTTAATAAACTATCCTTTTACAAAAAAATTATGAACCTCTATAAATTTATTTTATTTTATATTATATTTATCCTATATTTCTTATAAGTAAGTGTAATGTCATCTCATCGCTGCTGTTTGTTGTTTAGTTCTGGGTCTCAGTGTTGTGCTATGTCCGGAACGCCTATTAAGATAGTGCGACCCCTAGTGGAAAGATTGGGAATAGCAGCTACTTTCATTTAAAAATAAATTTGTCCTACAGGCCATCGAGTGGACCCTCTGGCGGGCCGGTTTTGGCCTGCAGGCCGTATGTTTGACATCACTGCTTTAGAGGAACTGTTTTTTTAACCCAGATAGTGTGGTAAAAGCAAATGATTCAATTAGCAAGTGTAGCCTGGATTTCAGTGATGCAGAAACAGACATTTTGTACTCATCATATTGCCACACTGATTGTCCAAAGATACTAAAACTAAATCGCTCTTCAAACTTTTCACAGTGATGAGTCCTCAAGGAGAGAGCGCATCAAAATGACTTCATCTCTCAAGGCACTTTGAGTCTAACGCTAAATGAAGTGGACAAACAGCAGGTTTACGAGGAGACTCTCACTGTTGATTAAGATGAGACGTCGCCTTATAATGTTTACAGATGGACTTGAAGGCAGCAACAGCAGAGTGGCTTTTTGTATAACCCTGAAATTGAATGAATAAAGAACATTTTCCCTGCACGGCCAATTTAATTTAATATGGATTTGAAGGGGAATAGAAGGGAAACAAGACACAGAGCACATACTCACAATGGGCATCTAACAGTTAAAATGTTTTATGATCTTCATTTATTAAATATTCACCGATTTACAGAATGCCAAGGCGCAGAGCCGAGGAAATGCCCCGAAGCTGAAGTGCCAAGCAATGGAGGGCTGGCATGTGTCACAGTTGCCAACAAGCGCTTCTGCAAACCTCTGTGCAACCATGTAAGTGGTACACACTATTATTATTTTTTTCATCTGTTTTCATCTAATTATTCTTTGCAGACAGAAAAGTGGGATGAGTAACAGAATTTGAGTCTTCTTTCGCAGGGTTATGATTTTAGTTTTCTCAGGAGGACACGTTTGTTTGACGAATGCAGCGAACAGACGGGATATAAGTGGCAGAGCCAGTACGTTGGAGGGAACAGACTGGCTGTATGCGATGGTAACGCTGCAGTTTATTCATTGTCTATCGCCGTGCACACGCTGCTGATCAGCAGTGCAGGAAGCCAGTTATAGACTCAAGCCATCTTCAGATGAATTGTTCTTTTACTCTGGGATGTTGTCTAATTACATTTTTATGTTACACAGCCTGTTTAAAGAACATCACATGTTAAGATATGAAATTGAACTAACTGGTTCGTATCTCCTTCTCTAGAAGCATCTGTTCAGGTTTCAGGAACAAACACAACGTATTTTGCAAAAGACTGCTTAACGACGAAGACCAACAGCCAACTGAAGGATAGCGTCATCAACAGTTTTGCCACTGAGCTCCAGAAACAGGGCGTACAGGGAGAGCTGCAGTATCAATGTCTTGTATGTGGAGAGTAGAAAAAAAGAACCTCAATAAATGTGTTGCTGAAACTGAATGGCGTTCTGCGATGGTCTTTGTGCTCTAAATACACATGTGAATTCTAACATGTTATTTAATCAAATACATTTAGAGGTCCTTCCTTAGTCTTTGTCAACTTGTTGTCTACATTTACTAAAAATTAGTTTGCAGAGATTTGGGATCAAACGATTGGACCAATTCCTTGTTTATAAGTCCAGTCCCCTTATTGGGATAATGCTCTTTATCATTTTGAATAAAGAGCATTTTTTCCCAGCATTTGGACATGCACAGATAAGTTCACTTCTACTTGCTGCCTTTTTACTTGTTTAATTTAAGCTTTAAGCAGATAATGACAAATGAGTTAAGTTAGTGGATGTTATCGAAGCTTGTCAAATTGTTTATGTATATAGTGTATTTGACTCCTGAGTACAAAACTAAAGGATGCACAAAAGACAAAGTGCATTCAGACCAAGATACAGTCTATTTAGATCATTTAGTACATCTGATGAAACATGGTCTGCCTCAAACAAGGCTGTGAAGACCCAAGGGGCCTCGGTGCCTTGGTGTTCTTCAGGATCTTGTCCAGAGAACATCTGTCCTTGTCAAGGACAATCTTTGTCCACAGGTTCATAAAGTCCTTGTGTAAAGCCAGTTCCTTGAGGACCATCTGCACATGGTGTCTGTTTAGCATTCCATGTTTCATTCAGAGTGAATAATGTATTAATGCGGATCTAAACCTTGTCAGTTTTTAGGTCTCAGTGGCCCACCTCACTTTCAGTGCAGCGTCTAGAAATGGAAACAGCCGTGAGGAAGCGTCCAGTGTATCTCCTTCCAGCTGAGAAGGTATGAGCTGTTCCAATGCCGTCCACCAGATGGTGCCGGTGTGGTGCCATGCTCCCTCTTACACCAACACAAAGATGACTGAGGACAGACAAAGACAGAAGCATAAGGGACACACAAATCAAGTGACAATGGTTTACTTCACTTCAATGTTTCTACTGATAATCAATGCAGCCTCTTACTCTTACCTCAGCTCAGTGTTCAACAGAACGCTCACAATGCCACCGTGGCTGCAGTGTTGCACCATGGCATCAAGGTCCAGATGGGTCTGCTGGTGAATGAAGGACTTTGTAATTTGTGTCAGTTTAAGCAGCAGGGCTCATTCTGTTCCATCCTCCTCTGGGTCCATGGCCTTCTGGAGGTGAACCTATAGCTCTGCTAAGGTGTTTACTGTTGCACACTCAACTGCAGGGCGTAGGCTTTCCACCTGTACAGGAACAATGAACATCATGAGTCAGTGTAAACACTCATAGATACACGTAGAAACTGCATGAAACCATGAAACAAAGATATAAAGAGAAAAGTGTGTACAATACCTCCTCAATGAGGAGCAGACACACTTAATGTAGTTTTTGTTCAACGTCTCAAGGTGGTACTGGGCCGGAGCTTGAAGAGTTTTCAAACTGTCCATTTTCTTCATCCTGTTTATCTATGTGAAAAGAATAAATGAATCAGACTAAACATGACGTCAGGAGCAAAACAAATGACATCAACACAGCTAAGGTTTAAACTGCTTCTGAACATTCTGAAAATTAGATGTTATGTATATAAAATGCATTTTTATACTACATGAAAATCTCCTCACTAGAACTGTCAGACTATCTGAATGTCGCACTGAAAGGTTTAATATCCAAACAGCTAGCTACAATGTAATGTAACTGACATAAGATCCAGCACTCCCTCGTCTGGTACAACGGACTGCTGTCTAGTGGCAGTGTCTTACCAGTCGTCTAAGGAGCGCGGTGTGCAGCAGTATGATAGAGTCTCTACAGGCTTGGTCAAAGTCTTCAGAGTCTTCAGGCTGCAGTCAGGCTGGTTGTCTTCTTTCTTGTAGGACAGCACAACAGTAGTTAGTCTCCTTTCACCTTATTAAACAATTTAGCTGCAACATTGTGTTCAGTGTTTTAAATAAGAAGTTCAGAAAGCAGATGAATAAATGTTTAAATGTCTTCAGCTTGTTCTACAATTATTCAGGAAGGGATTACTTGCTTCACTGACAACCTGTGCAGGGTGCACAAAAGTCTGGGGTTGTCTTTAGCTCAATGAAAAAAACAATTGGAGGCATCTGGGCTAAGAGTTTGAAAGTCTGAGGTGAAGGTTGGAGATAAGATGAGACCAGACAAGACAGAGCTGCTTGCTGAGATAGTCAAAATGATTGTAACTGGTGTTCTTACAGCATGTTTACTCAAGTAAAAGTGATTTATGGTAAAGTAACCTTCTTAAAGACATGCTTCGATAGTTCAGAAAAATAGTTTTACAATGAAAACAGTTCCATGATGTGTGACTCCATCAACAGATGCTAACTAACATAAAAGAAACCTCATGTGTTTGAGAGTCATCATCAGTCAACAGTATGTCTTCAGAGGAACCAACCTTTTCTTTTCAGTCTCGCCAACAGCCTGGCAGTCAAGACGCTCTGCTCCTTGATGCAGTAACTGCTTCGAGGAGGAGATGGCAGGATGGATGAAAACTTAACAGCGCTTTCCAAAAGACAGTTGTCCCTCAGCTCAGTGGGTGTGAGGCTGCACTCTGAGCTAAAGGAAGACCTTGAGGTCTCATGTCCATCACCTGCCATTACAGCCTTCCTGCAAGCAAGGGCAGCCACCTGATTGCCAAGAAAGACTTGGACCTTGAAGTCTACTGCCGGCTCAGACAACACTTGTAGGCGAAATGTAGCTGATGTCTCTGTAGTAAATGTTTTAAACGTGTTTTATTGATCAACGTAAAGTTACAAGGAAGCCAGGATGAATATGTGTCTACAGATCAGGGTCTGTTGTTGTCCCGGACTATGTGTTCTCCATCAAGGAGAGGGCTGAACAGAGAGTCTCTCCAGAACAGCAACTTTCTGGGCTTCCTGCAAAATTCACAACCAATCTGCATATCACATTAATGTGAAATGACTGATTGTGAGCATGCACCCCTCTTAGCTTTGTCAGCTCTGTTCTCGACCAGGGTATCGTAGCCGATGTCTCTGTAGTAAATGTTAGCGTATCTATATCAGTACGGCTGACCCATAAAAGCTGAAGCCACAAGCATTAGAGCACTAAATACTAAAATATGTTAACAGAGATTCTTACACAAAGTAACGCTGTCCCAGTTAGCAGACAACTGGACAAATGGGTTAGCCTTCCGTTCCACGGTAGCACACACAGCAAACAGAAAACTTACTAAAATATAAATGACAACACCACCACAGCTAAACTCCATTCGGTTAACATACCAACATACATACGCACAAAATGTGTCCGTTAGCCGTAATCCCTTAATCCCTTGACACCGAGTGTCGCGAATTCGCGACGCATTGCTTCCGCTCAGACGGTTTTGCCTCAACAAAAATGACGTCATGACGCATACACATAAACCAGCACTGTTCTTGGTCCTGAAGCAGCGGTAGACATTCATTTGAGACAATCATTGTACGTGTTAATGCTAAATCGGAACACACTACCTAAAACTGGTCACTTGTTATTGGAGGCCCTACTCATGGGCCTACGGCCAATTTTAGAATCATTAATTGACCAAAGGTGCATTTTTTTTTGTGGGAGGAGACCCAGACGGGCAAGACGCAGAGATAACGTGCCTATCATTATAGTATAAAAATACTATAAGGACCAATAATGGCCTTCCACTGGATTGGCTGAGGGCTACACCGTAAACTCATGCTTACGGCTCATGCGTGGCTCAGCTAGGCTGAGACCTCCACCTGCAGTCACAGTGGGCTGGACATCTGGCTGTTGGACAAACCAGAGTCAGCAGAGGAGGATGGACCTTCCAGCCCAACCTCCAAACAATTGGTGAGCGTTAGAAACGGCTCCTATTGTCGATGACGCCATAGTGGTGAAACGATGACATCATCACTAGCTAAATAGACCACGCCCCTTACGTGCTATTTTGTGTTGTACACAAGCTATTTTAAACTGAATACAAATGGTAGAAAAATCATAAAATATATGTTAAGAATTCATACAATACAGATTGTTAAGAAACCAAACTGTGGATCTTACAATGTTTTATGAAAAACAGCGTTGTATTGGCCCCAGTTGGTAAAACAATCCAGGAAAAAGTGTAACAAAACCACAAGTTTTACTCTATTTTTATTATTATTATTATTATTATTATAGCTTGGAAAATGTTAAATTCATATTTCTGTAAGAATGATTTCTGATAATACATCTGAAAAGACACATCATTTTACATAAAACTTCATTCTGGATGATCCGTGAGGTGGAACCAGTTCTTTATTTTGGCCCTCATTCGATCATTAGCATTGTCATGTATGTCACCATTGTTGCACTTCCTGTGGGTCTACTTTATGTCCATTTCTTTGCAGAAAAATCACCATGAAATAGTTAACAAGCGAGCATGAAGCATACATAAACTACTTACTAATGTCTATTAATGTAGGGGCAATGCAATATAAATGATATATAAATGAAAATAGTCCTCTTCTAAAGATGCTGAAGTGAAAAATATCATTTGGAATAGATGTGTTCAACATTTCAGTAGAGGTGTCTGTCCCTTCTGGAAACTCCTTATCTGATGTTTAACTCAAGTAGTGCAAACAGTCTCACAAAGAATGGGAAACCACCAGATGAAGTCTTATATGGTTTACAAGGTTTACACCGTCCTTGGTAATGTGATTAAAAGATCCCTCTGATCAGGACAGTCTGTTCTGACTGAGGTGAATAAATGCAGCACTTTTATTGTCATTATCAGTGGAATACAAATGTCCATGTAAATGGAGCCATTGTGTCCTCTAGAAGCTGAAAAAACTGATCTCACTTAAGATTTTTGACATAAAAGATACCTGTAATTAAGCTGACAATGATTAATGTTGTTATTAATAATAAAAAAAATAGATCCAATAGCAGCTTTTAAACTGTCCTTAATCAGTCATTGTGATGCTGTCTTTGGTGTGACATTAAATGGAACTACACAAGGCGAAAACCTAAATATACAACAGAGCAGGAGCAGATATATGGCTGCAGTTTTGCATTCACATTACAAAAGCATGGATCCTGCTGCAAGTGTTGAATTGCTGTCTTCTGTGCTGTCGGTCTTACTCCATTTTACTAATAGCCATTCATTGTTTTTATCCTTGATGGTAAGGCGTGAACGAGAGCAGCAGTTTAAATAAGGTTAACCACTCTCCAAATGGACTGCTTTGTCTGCAGTTCCGTCTGCTCCCCCTCCTTGCCAACATATCCAGACGCAGCTAACTGAGGTCAAGGTTAGAAAGTCAGAGTGAGATTGCAGGATCTCATTAGGTAGCCATCGACATTTCACGTCATTCTATTAGGAGACACTCTAATCAGAGAGTGAACGACCCGCGGAATGACCCTCTGGTGTAGGCCGACAGACTGTCTAATCGGCAATTACGGAAATAACCGTCTGTGGGCTGAAGAATTAACAGAGGTAAACTGTAATGTCACCGCTCTGCCATTAAGTGGCACCAGAAGAAAAAGTCCTCTTTTTTCTGTAATGTTTCTCAGTGTAAATTCACTCTGACACTTCTCCATACACATTGTTTGGTATCTTAATTATCTCTAACACACATCATTTGTCCATCAGTTGTTTTGCATTACACAAGAACGTCATGTAGATGTATAGACGTCCACTTTTCCAATGAGAAGACTTGACAGTTCAACAGTGCTTTTATTTTATCAGTCAAATTATTATTATTTAACATTAGCTCATAGTAATAGTACACTTTGGACACTAGGTGGCAGTATAAACTCACCGTTGAAAGTATTTTATACTGGTTTGAACACACAGGGTACATTTAAATAGAAGTAACTGTAACTTAAGCACGTGTCCTAAAATTGTAATATTGTCTCTCTGTGTTTTGTTTGAGGTCTTTCAGAGAGAAATAGTAACTATTAAATCACAAACAAATGTATGATCTCACTAGGTTTCTTCTTTTTCTTTCTCCTCCTTCTTTCCAGTCTAATCATCTGTTTGTTTTTAGACAAACAATGATCCAAGGTAACCTTCATGTATCATCACTATGACACTCCTAATGCTCCTCACCTCCTCGGCTTCTGTCCAGGCTCTGCAAATAGGAAAAACAAAACCTGAATGAAGGTCGACAAAAAAAAAAAAAAAAAAAAAACCTGAAGCATGAGGAAGAATATGAATTGAGTTTTGACCCTTTTACTAAGGCAGGGATTTAGCTGTGCTCTTTTTTTGCTCTGGACTGCAAATACAAGATACAAGTATAATATGGAAAAACTGTGTCCTAATTAAAATAGTTTTATTAACCTGAACAAAAGCCAACTTACCAACTGCAGGAGTTGTATTTCTGAGCTGAGGGCCTCTCGCACATGCTCGAGGTCTTTATGCATTTCCAGCTCTTTCCTCAGCCTGGTAAACAAATAAAACCCACATCAGTTATAAACAGCAGTGGGAGGAAAGGACCATTTGTAAAGAGAAGTTTCAACAACATATATTTCAATCTCCTGAGATTTTTCTTTGTTTGCTTTGCTATGTTGAGTTTTACCACATCTTTGTGTTTTATTGCTGGAGATAAAACTGATAAAACATTTGCAGTGGTTCAACTTGTGCAACTTCACAGACAGAAAACCCTGGATAGTTTTTTAGAGCTAATATCTGGGAGGGATTTGTTATAAGCTACTATATCATGGGACTTTATGGATTCTACTTCTGTTCCCTCCAGTATGTAACCTTCATGGCACAACTGTTGACACACACCAGTAAATGAACCCTGTCTGAGGCAACTGTTGTGTGATAACATGAAATGAATGTACACATACACATCTGTGTGATACATGGCATGAGTGAGGATGAGAGTCTCTCTGTGTTTTAAAGAGCACCACAAACACTAATAATCCAAAAATGTTGACCAGTCTGTTAAACTGCAGTCAACTTTGCCTGATCCCCACTACTGTGTATTTGTTTATCTCCCCAGGGACCTGCTTAACACAGGTATAGATATAAGGAAGCCTCCAAGGGACATATTAGTAAGCAGAGAATGAAGTGACAGCAATAAATCAAGTGTAGAAATTGTCTCTCACACTGAAACCATCCACCTGGAACGCTCTGTGTAAAGTATGTGGCTGCAGCAAAATAAAGAGGAGGAGAGACAGATGCAGGGGGAATGCATCAACGGAAGCATCAGCTTCAGTAATGTTGAACACACATCATACTCTGGTTACAAGCAAATTACTGCAGCACATTTACATTTACTGGTCAGACCTGGTATTTAGCTCATCTTTACTGTAATTTGTAATATGACTATTGTGTTTACACTGCAGCCAAAACTGGAATAATCTGAAATGTTGACAATATAAAAACAGTCTTTAACTTAAAGGGAAATGTTCACATTATCACTCAATCAGCAGTTCAACAACGATCTACTGGACTTCAACAGAAAATAAAATACACTGCCTGGCCCAAAAAAAAAAAAAAAAAAAACTCGCCACCAAAAAGATAGGTCACACGGGCTAATGTTTAGTTGGACCACCTTTAGCTTTGATTACAGCACACATCCATCCAGTGTTGCATTCATTTTTCACCAAGATCTTGTATTGATGATGGGAGAGTCTGACCACTGAGCAAAGCCTTCTCCAGAACATCCCAAAGATTCTCTTAAGGTCTGGACTCTGTGGTGGCCAATATATGTGTGAAAGTGATGTCTCATGCTCCCTGAACCACTCTTTGACAATCTGAGCCCCATGAATCCTGACATCGTCATCTTGGAATATGCCTGTGCCATCAGGGAAGAAACAATCCATTGATGTACTAACCTGGTCATTCAGTATATTCAGGTAGTCAGCTGACCTCATTCTTTGGACACATAATGTTTCTGAACCTAGACCTGAGCAACTGCAGCAACCCCAGATCATAGCACTGCCCCCACAGGCTTTGACAGTAGACACTAGGCATGATGGGTGCATCACTTCATCTGCCTCTCTTCTTACCCTGATGTGATTGTTCCCCAGTTTTTAATATTGCATTGGAGAGTTCCCAATTTTAAATAGTTTCTGTAATCCTCATTACATCAGTTGGGGTTAAATAACACGTTTCCAGCTGAAAAATAATCACCCATGCAGTAATTATCCAATAGAAGGCTCGTACCTATTTGCTTAGTTAAATCCAGGTGGCGACTTTTTTGGCCAGTGTAAATATAATGTATTTGGTTTTATATGTATTTTGAAAAAAATAAATCACACAGTGGTGTAATAAAAACAAAGGAACATCACCACAGAGAAGATTGTTGCCCTTTTAATATATTTCAAAAGCCTGCCCTTATGACAGTAAAGTAAATCTTCACAGTATAATTTTGTGAACATACAATCGTGTTACTCATTTCAGTTCATTTCTGAGAAAACCATCACATTTTGATTCACGCTAGACGGTGCCTGGGCTGTGATTGAACCGCTACAGCAGATGTGTGAAGGATCTATACCGAGCTACACATGAATCGAAGACGAGCTACCCCTTTGCTTCTGTTATTGGAAGTAAATGAAACAATAAAAGAGCCGAACTAAAATTGCATTTTTCAGTCTGAAAACCAAAGGTGGTGTTTTAAAGTTTATTCCTCTCTGTTAAACTTACAAATCAGATTTTTTAAGATGAGTGAACTGTTTCAAACAGAAATGTAGTGATTCTCACGGCAAAACACTAATTTGGCATTTTAGATTTGACGGCCCCTGAAGGTTTTTATTTAATGAGCCCTATCAAATAATGTAATATGTCAGTGAAGAAAATCCTACATGTACAACTTTCATCTTTCTAATGTGCGACTGTGTACAACCCACACCAGCGGAGACCCCGTTCTGCACACTGAACACTTTTTAAATGACTGTAGCACTCATTCAAATTGACATGCATTCAATTTCCAACAATCAATAAGCAGAGAGTTAAATATGCGTTTTAAAGAGACGCCGCAGCAGCTGAAGACAGGATTGATGGTTTCAGTTCAGAATGGATGATCATAAGAATGACTGAGACGGAGGCCCTCCTCTCTGAAGCTACATCCTCAGCACTTCCTGAGGCTAATAAGCCCTGGGGTAATGAAGGACCTAGTGTGTTTAACGAGGCTGATGGATGAACAGGACATGCTACCCACATGCATGATTTAAGCCAAAGCTGAGAGAGGGAGGATGGACTCACGAGGAGGTATAAATAAAACTGATGAAAGTCAAGGTATTTCAGGCACAGAAAGAATATGTTTGATTCAAAACGGGAACAAATGTGTATTAATATGAGCTAATGCAATATATTGTAATATAATTGTGGACTTTTGTTATCACTTCACATGCATAGCATTGCAGAGAAGACATTATCCAAAGTAGTGGCATCAGCAGCAACAATGTCCCTTCCTTCCTGGAACACTATTGATCTCCATCCATTAATTAAATAAAGGAAATCTCTTTGTGTAGAAACACGGTGGATCAGCACTCGCCCAAACCGTCATGTCTCAATAGAGGAGATCCTCAATTCATATTCCACTGTGATGAGCAGACAGCTGTTCTAGATGTCTTTAGTGTTGGCTGCTGTTCCCTGCTTGAGCTACATTGCTACATTTCGTGGAAATGATTGCTTTATTCTTAGACATTTCTCCCACTCACAAGGACATGGACTTACTGCTACAGTATAATTACCTGCTACTGATAGGTTTGGCGACAAACTTGAGACTCTCCAACAACATTAAAACACTAAACCAGACCACTAAACGAAATTTGTTTTTTTAAGCATAGTTTATTAAATATAAACATTCTCCTAATTTACTTGTTCTTCTTTGCTCTAAAACAAATGGAAAACATCTGGAGCTGTCCTTACTTGTGGCTTGTTATTGTGTTGTCTTACTGGTCCGACCAGCTTGAGATCAAATTGGACTGTATGTAGCCCCCAAACTAAAATGAGGCGGACATCCCTACAATAGAGGATCTGGCACTTGTTTTCACAACACTTCACCAAAGTCTGCTGACCAACACAATCTCTTTAATTAGAAATGATCTACAGTCTGGTATTATACAAAATTGAATTCAATAAAACAACCAACGAGAGTACAAGACGTCTACAAGTCCTGGTAGAGCTCCAGGAAATGCAACACAACTAGTTTTTTTTTTTTTTCCTTCTTCAACATTCCTGACAGTGCTGACATCATTTAATAGTAGAATGACTAAGGCTAACCCTCCTTTTCACAAAGACCAAGCACTTGTTTAAACAAACAGTTGTTTTGCTCCACATTTCTGTCCCTCCTTGAAACTCACCACTTCACCTGAAGTTTAGCCCATGTGGAGCAAACATGCTCAGAAACAATGGATTTATTCCAACCAGAGAGAATCAGATCAAGTGTTTACGTGGTTATTTGGAGATTCCAAGATTATGACAGGTTTACAGCACCCTGAATAGAAGGGATTTGTGTTTGAAAATCTCTTCTAACGGGGCCAGTCTGATTTTTATTCTGATAATTAGGAGTATCAGTGTCCATGTAAACACGACAACTGGCAGTATAACTTGTAATTAGGAGGACAGAACACCAAATCAGGCTTTACAATAAACCACCAGGAACAAGTGATTTCTTTCCTCACTGCTGAGCGTGAAATGAACACTTGGTAAACACAAGGTAAAATGAACAATGTTCCAGTAATTGTTGCAAGTAGAGAAAAACAGGATAAGGCAGGTAGTACCTGATTAGTGGTTGTGTCAAAAAGTTTCCAGCGAGGAAGTGCTAACGAATACATTTTAATGTGTCTGAGGTTTGTAGAAGGCAGATTTGTACAGACATCTGAGATAAGTAGCTATCTCCTACAGACAGATGTGTTTGCGTAATCAATTTCCTGATCCTTTGTTTTGTGACACACACATACTGCAAGCATGTGAATAAATGTTTGTGTTCCTCCATATGCTGAATTTATGTGCATAAGAATGATGCACGATTCCACTAAAACCAAAAGTGCATTTATTTGTTGGTGAGTCGCTAGATAAGCATAGCTGTACGGCCCTCATTCATTCTCCCTTACAAAACTCCCCAGTATCAATCACATTAGCCTCTGTTTCTTTTTCCCCACTTGTTGACTGAATGAAATACAGTCCAGATCAAAGCCTTAATTAAACTAAATGGTCTTAATGCTCTGTTATTTACACTTCTGGATTTGGACTCTAGCCAGCAGGATAAAGCGGGAGAAACTGGGCTTACTGGTCTATTCAGCACTTTTCACAGTATGATTCAGATCCACTCTTTGTAGATAACACCTTTTATCTAAACGGACACACAGAATGCTGGGGTGAACAGTGCTTCTGTCATCGTTCCTTTCCGAGTGCAACACTGTAAGAGTGGCCGCGACTATTAGAGCTAAGGCTGAGATGGATTTTAACAGTTATACTGAAAACCAGAGTGGTTGAAAGGCCTGGTGAGAGAGTCTTGTCATGACATAAAATCCTCAAGTAATTTAACATCACAGCTGCTCAGCAAAGAATACTTTGCAGCTGCACAAAAGCTTCTGTGGAATCACACCATTAATGAACTGCTAGATAGCCTAAAGCCATGTTTACATTTTCTTTTGTTCTCTCTGCTTTTATGTTTTATTTGCCTTCATTTCCCTGCAGCACTGACAGTCGACTCATGCTTCACGAGGCTCATATACCCTGTGACATGATGTAAGTGCAAGTAAATCAGGTCCCCAATGTGTTTAAATACATAAAGCTCCCTCCACATCCAGGCATTACTCCAGTACTCACCTTAGACAGGTGCTGTCAGTGAGAGGTTTCTGACTGACAAACTGGCTCTCCGATCTCAGAGATTCTGTCATCGCTTCGGCTTCGCTCAGCTGGTGATCCAAGTCTGTAGTCAAAAGTAATAAATGATTTCCCTTGCAGAAGACAGATGCTTCATGTAGGTGCGCTTTTGAGACATGTGCTGAGGCAATGGGACATGTTTTTTTTTAATACAGTTACTTACAGATTTTACTCTAAGACATTTCACCTTTGCCACCTCCAAAGCTGTTGTTTTTGACTGACAGCAAAGTTGGATTCAGACCAACATTAGAAACCAGTATACAATATCACACCACTGCGCAGCATATCAGTGTCTGCTTTAAATTTCAAGTATCTATTACCGAGAGTGGATAGTATTTAGTCTGCATACCAGAACCCGCTAAATTGCATCCCCACCAATTTATATTTTTTATACTCCAGACATTCTTAATCCTTTGTACTGAGCATTTGTACAAAGTACTACACATAGTATGGTATACTGTATATGAGTAAAGCCCCTTGAACACAAATTTCAAACTTATCAGTCATCAGTTGCCTTTCTTCCAACTAAGTGATGAAGCCAGAAACTGACATAGTTTATATTCAACTATTCAACATCTGGGCTCAAGATTCAATCACCTTGGCAGCACACAAGATGGAAAACTGACGATCTGCTTTAGACTGAGAATGCATCTGAAAGAACTAAGCACTGAACTGAAGAAGCTACAGTGGAGAAACGTCTTCAAGGAGCTCCACAAGTCCAGTCACATTCTTTAATGTTTTTGGACACGATGAGAGTGTTGGGAGATAAAGAGCTGTAAATAAGAGATCTGCTTTACGGAGATGTAAATCATCTATGTGCGGTTCACCTTTCTGTCTGTTATCCAAACCCTGTAGTTCGAGCAGGAGTGCTCTCTTCTCTGTGTCCATGGAGATCATGTGACTGTTTCTGCTGCACATCAGCTCCATCTCTGAATGTAGAGCGAGCAAAAAAAAAAAACACAGATCTCAGCAAAAAGCCGTAAGAACTGAAAGATATTCTGAGAGAATTCTTGAAGTTATGATGCTAAGGCAAAGTAAACTGATTATTTTGGGGAATTCACTGTACAAACAGAAATGTGTTATTAGTAAGAGGAGCTACACCCTTGATGTAATTAACAGTTCATTCTATCCTACAGTTTAAACAACACAATAATCATGTAATAATATCACTAATTGACCTTAAAAATTAAATGAATGGTGTACTTTTTTTCTGTCCCCACACTTCAAACAGCTTCCACTCACGAAAACTTCGCAAAACAAGTTTTGGAAATGGTTTGATATGACTTAATGAAATTAGACTTTACAGATACTTCTAGCTCTAGTCACATATCTTAAGCTTTCATCATTTCTCGTTACCTGGATCCAATTATAAAGCATCTGAGGACACTTGTGACTTTCTTATGATCATCTCAGTACAGTACATTATTTTATCAGCCTATTTAGATGAATAGATGGCAGAATTTAAAACACTGAAGCCTGTTACCGAATAAATAGTATTCTCTCCAAAACCTCCCAGTTCCTTTTATTTTGTGGTCCACACAACATCCTAGCAGACTGTATAATCACAGAACAACATTATTTAATTTCCTCCCAAATGGTAATGAATCTAGTTACTGCTTTCAAATGCGTTCATTCTCTTCCACCATCATTTATAGGTTTGAACCATATCCTTCTTGAAATCTGACTGACTCATTCCTGTCTTTGTTGTGTGCAATGCTGGAAACATGCCACAAATATTTAATGCAATTCATCTATTTACTAGCACATCATTTACCTATCTACTGCTGCTACATAAAACAGAGAAATAACTAATGGTTTTAAGAAGGGCAGTCTGGGTCACGTCTGCATTATATGACGTCTGTCTACGGTGACAACGGTACAATAAAGTGTTTTATGACCTTTGTATAATGACTCCTCCTCCCTCTGCAGGTCCAGGAGCTCAGTGTGTGTTTGGCACTCAAACACTGTCTCTCTGTTCCCTCGAAGACTGAAGTCACTGTTGAACCTTGAGATCTCTTGAATGAAATTTTCCTCTTCTTCTTTGGACTCCCTCTTTATCTTGGCCTGGTATGAAAAGGAGGATGGCGGGAAATGCTCCAAACTATAATACTGATACAGCTGCTTGTGAGGCTACTGCTACATTTGGTGAAGCTAAGTTGAAGAAAAAAATCTTTATACTGCAATATATATATATCTATATAGATATAGATATATATGACTTTATATTGATAACGTTAACACTCTTTCTAAAACAATCAAAGCAATACTTTCCAGAACTGTGGCAGCCACCTGAATTTCTTAATTCAGTGGGCCACAGGCTAGCAAGTTGACTGATAAAAGTGAGGATTAAGAAAGTCTATTATAAAGAAAAAAAATAAACATTTTGTTGTGTTCAAATGCAGACACAAGAGGAAGCAAGAATCTGGAACAAAAAGTACTGCAGTCTGGACACGGAAAATCTAAAAAACAAAAAGCAAGACAAAAACTCAGGTAAACAAGGAGCCATACTAGTAAAAAAAGAAGCTACAACAAATATCAGAAAACGTCGAGGCAACGTTACAGACATTACACAACACACGTAACTCAACAGGGGTGATAATCTGACTGTGTTGATGGGACACGAGTGAAACTGATGACGTTTTTGCTTCTACAGTGAGCAGCTGATCTTCTTTTCTATTTCATATCATCATAAACCTTCTACTTTGACATTTCCACCAACTAATTTGACAATGTTAAAGTATGGATTTGATTAATCAGAATAAATAACATGTACAGCTGTTTACAACTTCATACTGCATGGAACCAGAATGATTGGAGATGTAAATATTGATTCAGGCTTCCAACCCACTAGACGTTCCCTGAGGTGGCTCTCCCGACAGAGCAGCTCCTCAATTTGCTTCAACATCTGGTCTTCACATTTCCTCGTCAGATCATGCTGCAGTCTCGCCGCAGACAACTGCCTAGCCTGGAGCACAAATTGATGACTGGAAAGTCAAGACACAAAATCTGACAGACAGATGTACAGAGAGGGAGATGCATTAATAGTGTTCATGTGAAACGTTCGCTATGTTAATGATCCCAGAGGAGGAGAAATGAGATACATGGAAGTTCTAGCTGGCACAATTTTTATGTACTGCGGAGTATGAAAGACAGATGATTTATCTCATCTCAAACTCCTGTGACTACTTGAAAAACCTGGGTTTCTTTTTATAACCTAGCTATATAATTAACATAAATGTTTCTCATTGAGTTCTCCTTGCTGCTTTACCCTGGAAAAATGTACAGTACACCTTTACAGAAAGAAAACTGCCAAATGATATGCAAAGGTAAACTCTTGCCTCAGACTTGACTTTCAGCACAGTTTGCAGTTACTTGAACTGCCAAGAAAGATGTGAGTTTATTGTCTCTTATGTGGGAACAGCTTCCAATTTTTTTAAATACTGTAATTATCTTAAGACAGCTTTCATAAACTGAAAGACGTTACATCACGAGAGCTGTAAACACACCGTGCAGTAAACACAGCCTGCATCTCTGCATGATATAAACAATCTCAATGTTCCGTCTTTGGGAGTTGGAAAGAATATCGTTTTTGTTTTTTCTGCTGACAGGACTGAGACTGACATGGTGTTGTATTCAGCACCATTTTGGATTAGACCTAGTCATTAGCGCTTTTGATCAGATGTCCACTTTTACAAGCACAGGAAGAAGTTTGCAGTATTTCTGGAAGGTCAAGGAGCCTGCCTATAACATTATATCTCGCATATGCTAAAAGGTTTCACTAATGTTATCCGGTGGAAATTAGACATTGATTTTGCAGTGGCACTTGTAATCGATCCTTTGCACTGTTAATGAAACGAATTGTAGAGATTAAATGTTTTAAATCATATAGAGCATCAGCTCATCAATATGCCAATATGCACTCCGTTATCTCATGTGTCACTAATACTTTATCAAGGTAAAACAGCTAGAAATGTTGTGTTGTTTTTTGTTTTGCAACAAAGTAGTTCTCGCATTTATAAAGATATCCTACACCTTCTCACACACATACAAAATAGTAAAATATTAACCAATTTATCCTATATAATAAAGCTGTTCCTGGTGCGAGATCCGCAAAAGAAGACTTATCTGCAGGCACAGTTCAAAGTCTGAATAAATGATGTGCCACAGTAGAAATGAGCACCAGGCTGTGCAAACATCAAGCTATTCTATCATAAATCACCTGTTTAAACTTATCGCCCATTGAATTGTACTGTAGGGCACCCTTTTAACAAATGTACGCTCAGGAGTCTGCACGAATAATTTATAAATCATAGGTAAACTTTTTAAGCATGTTGCAAACACCGTCTCCCTTAGTTACAATAAAATGTATTTGTAATCTACACATTAGTGACAAAAAAAAAGAAAATAATTGAGATGTGGCCTCGCCTTTTTATCAAGTTCCTCGCTGGTCTCTTCATACTTTGCTGTGGCAATCTTGAGCTTCTCGTTGCATCTGATGATGGCCACTTTGACTGAAATAAATCAACCGATTAGCTAGTAATCTGGAATAGCTGACGAAACACTGAACACTGTCCAATTGAATTAGTTTACCTGCCATAAATGTGACTGGATGGTAGTGTGGAGACGAGGTAAAACATTACTTTGCTTCCGTAACATGTCTTGGACGGAAAACATCAAAAATACATATTTAGGTGTTTTCTGTTTTGTTATTTTAATTGACCTTTCCTTAAATGGAAAATAAATACATACTACTGTTATTTTGATTAGACTATATCCATTAATTTCACAAATAAATACATTTAAATACTACTACCAGCCATCTCATCTTCAGCAGAATTGACATTCACAAAAATATCCTGTTTTAATCTTATCTGTATGTTGGGCTATATCCAAAATAACCCAAGTAAAAAAAAAAAAAAAAAGTTGTCTCGTATTTAAAGTCAGAAAGCAGTCATTTCTCATTTCTGTTCTTGAAATGTAAATTTACACTGACATTACACTGTTATACTCCGCTATAATAGAAATTTGTTCTGGCCAGGTCATTAACCAGATATCACCTCCATACGTTTAAATATAACATTTCCAAAATCTTGCTGGACAAAAAAATAAATAAAAATAAAAATAAATACCCTATTCTCCTGAACCCGACAATGTAGCATTACAACATAGCCCTCCTGTTTTAGCTCTTAGCTTTAGCTTCTTTATGCAGTAATAAGCTAATTAACAAACAACAAGAACTCTTACCATCTTTAATTTTTTGTGTCTGTTCAGTTAATTGCTGCTCAGTGACAAGTATTTGTTTAAAGAGGGTGTCTAAACTCATTTGGGCTCCACAACTGGTTTATAAGGTAACTAAATCAAATGAACTAGCAGCTAATTAGCCTCCTAGATCGGTAAAATACTAGTATATACAGTCAATGGTAAAATAGCTAATAAGTTACGTTCATTCCGTCCCATCCTGCACTGCGGCTGGCAACAGTTGGTTGGATTTTTAGAAATATTTCTAAATCGCACTATTATATTTTTTTTTTCATAATAGTGCGACTTATAGAAGCAGAGTTTTGTAAAATATATAAATAAATAAACACATAATATTTTAAATATAAGACTTTTCAAAGCAGCTAACGATCCCGGATGTAGCCTCAGCTAATACTGTTTAGCTAGGTTTTAGCCTGACTCACTTGTCAAATGGGGACAAATCACGAAGTAAACAGTGACAAATATTCCGTTCTGGATCAGCTGGTGGTAACTTACCAAGTAAGTGTTAGCTAACTGGTTACCTGCAGCACAATGGCATTGATCAGCCCTGGTCACTGTACATTATGAAGTGCTGTATTTCGGCGCAGTCAGCATTCTCAAAAGTGATCCATCGAGACAATAAGCGCACGTCTGTCACACTATTCCTGACTTTGACCAATTTTCTCGATTCACTGCTGAGACATAGGGGGAAAAGCTTCTGATCCGGTGCCACGAAGCGCATTACCGTGTGAGACGTTAAATGACCCGAGGACTACATCATTCTGACATTCATTTGCAAAATTAATATCACATATTGATTAAGGCTTTTCATAAATCACCAGACTGAGCCTTCCTCTGACTGGCAGCGTTCCCTTTGGAGACTTTAGAACAGCAAAGTCATCAGATTGTTACCAGACAATTATCCCTCATAGTGGGCAGAGCCTGTCGTTCATTTGGACTCATTTTCTGTGTCTTTTCCCGTCGTGCTCTCAGTAATACAGCTGGCCTGTGGCACACCTATTAAACAGAACTGGAAGTCATTTTTTTTTAAAAAAGTGACTGCTCCCCTGCAGGATTGATTGATCTACCTAATCGCGACTTCCTTTTCAGTAAGGGATCATTCACTGGCGTTCAAATAAACCACCGCATCCCATCTCTGAATGAACCTGCTCTGTCTGCATGTGTGTGCAGGCGCTGATTTACTGCGGTGGGCGCCAGCGTCCTTGATTGATTGGGCCCATGCTTTAATGCAGAGAGAGGCTCATTGACATAGTCTGGTCCTACATATTTAGCCAAGTGGATTAGCTTCTGAATACCATACAGGCAATCAATGAGCTACAGGAAGAGTCCATGATGCATCATCCCTGTTATTACAACCATGATGTATTTGTAGGATTTCACCTGGCAAAGAAATGATCAGAATGTCTACATACATTTTTTGAAATATTGAGTTCGAAACACGTGGTGTTGTTGGCATTATTTTTTAATTGTGGCCTTTTCCCTAACTCAACCAACAGATGGCGACACTCTCACAGTGTCCGCTCTCCTCTGGGCAGGTTTTCCTTCCTCAGCGGAGCGCTATCAGGCTGCTCCAGTTGACAACTCTCAAAAGCATATTATGTAGATTTTATACACGCCGTGTCCAAATACCTAACGGTCTACAGTCCCTTTAGTTCGAAGCAAATGTTGCATAACACTTTTTTTTTTTTTTGCCAATTGCAAATGGGATTAACATGATGGCAAACTGGGAGGAGCCATGCACATGTTTGAAATATCTAGTGTGCAGCTGAATTTTTTCCGTTCACCTTCAGATCTGGATCCAGCCAGCTGTCATATGTGCATGTATAGGCTGCTCCACAAGCTCACATATTAATCACGTCATAAACACTGGATTCGTGCCCTTTGCCCTCTCCCCTGGCTGCGCACATGTTTAAAACAAGCCCACGTCCCAGTCCTGGTTTAATTTCTTTCAGTCTATGGGCACTTAAATCTGTTTTAATTTAGACAATATATGGAATAAAATCATTTCATTTTATGTTTCTACTTTTATGCGTTTTGGGGCAGAAAAGTTGATCACAGCTATAAAAGTCTAGCCTTGTATTGTTCAGCCTAAGTGGCGTTGATTTTATCGATTTTTTTTGTGCTGCCGATGTATTATTGACATTGAAAGGGAGTGGGGAGCTCTATCATTGTAAATTTATGATCAGATTGCCGTACTCCAGTGCGAGGGGGGGAAGCTGGCACTCTCCTCCTGCTGAACGCGCTAGAGAGCAGTGGGACTCCAGTTGGCTGTGTGCGCTCAGACGCACAGACGCAAGCATCCCACTGGCTGGACTTTTTTGCTTCCACCGCTGCTCTGATCCCCTGTCTTTGTCTAGTGGCGGTCGAGAAGACCACCGGCGCGGAGGGGAGAATAAAGAAAGAAGCGCTTCTTTTCCCCCTTTCCCGTTTAGACTACAGAGGAGTCCGAGAAACTGTAGAATCTGGACTTTTTTTTTTGAAGGGGGAAATAATTTCTCGCATGAGGCGAGCTGGATCGGTTCTGCACAGCAGAGCGCGCACACCGTTTCAATGGATCCAATACAGTGGAACTACCCTGGGAATTAAACTGCTCTTAAATCGCATTTAGTTCGCAAATTATAATCCAACGAGTTTTTTTTTGTTGGTTTGTTTGTTTTACGCGCAGAGGAGAACGATGATCCTCGCAGTGTTGTATGTTCTGCTGCCTCTTTTAGGTAAGTTTACTTTGATTAGCGCTAATAACTGCTCTGTTAGCGCAAATCACTGTGGATTATTTAGTAAAATAAAGGTTTGTTAATGAGCAGGGGAATCTCGCAGAGGCAGCGGTCCAAACTGCCTCAAAGCTTAAAAAAAGTCAACCGGGAGCTCATCAAACTGTCCGTGAAAGGGTATCTTAAATCGGCAGTTCTCATGATGCCACTAAACTAACTGCGTGGAATAACTACCGCGGAGCTGATATTCAGTTCAGTATAATCCTTGCCGTCACTGAGCAGCCTGTAAAATCTCATCTCTGTGTTGTTTTAATCCCCGTGACTAAACAGCCGATAAATTAAAAGCACACCTATTTGTTTCACTTATTTATTTATTTGACTTTATTCGACTGTGATCCTCTGTTTCCAGATGTGCTGTCTTACGCAGAGGAGAACCTGCGCGCCAAGGCGAGCTGGCTGGACTGCGTTAGGGCCAGCGAGCAGTGTCTGAATGAGCAGGGGTGCAGCACCAAGTACCGCACGATGAGGCAGTGCGTGGCCGGCGGCAAGAAGAGCAACTTCAGCATGGTGGCCGGCCTGGAGGCCAAGGACGAGTGCCGGAGCGCCATGGACGCGCTCAAACAGAGCCCGCTGTACAACTGCCGGTGTAAACGGGGCATGAAGAAGGAGAAGAACTGCCTGCGCATTTACTGGGGGATCTACCAGTCCTTACAAGGTTAGCTTGGACTTTTGGTGGAACTTTCTAAGATGCGTAGTATCCCTCTTGTCAAACTACATATACGTGGATGTGTTGTTAAACGCTGGTCACACAGCCCCTCAGGGTTTTTGTTTGCTACATTAGGAGAACACCCTGCAGCTTATATGAAATGGGTCATAGGTTTGTTAATCTGTCCTGTGAGATGAGGAGTGAGATGATTAGTTGCTCCTCCTCCTCCTCCTCCTCCTCCCTCCTGCTCTGTGGAGGGGTCACAGTCAGCCCTCGCCCTGTCTTTCCAGCTCTGTGATCCTCCCCATCCCTCCTGCCATAAACACAAAAACTCCAAAAAAGTAGCACGCGGTCAGTGTGATTATGCACAATCACTCAACGTTCATTCAAAATTTGGCCCCTGACTTGGCCGGAGCCGAGATACTTTTTGACCTCCTAAATCACTTTCCTTGGGTGTAATGGAGCGTGAAGCCCCTTAGCGCTGTGGCTGTGCCATCTTAAAGTGTTGATCACAGCAGGGAAGGGAGGGAGGGAGGTCGGTGGGAGAGAGGGGGGGGTGCCTCTCAGTCCCTAAACCGCATCCAGCTCATGGCCAGACCAGTGAGTCGACTTCCAGTTGCGCAACACAGCTGACCAACCTGCCTAATCAAGCGTGTGGCTGTGTGCCAGCGTCGATATCGACTGACCCAGATAACCCGTGTCACATGCAGGCTAGTGTGTGTGGGGGGGGGGGGGGGCGAAGGGTGATAAACAAACCAGGACGAGGGTTAAAAACAAATATCCAGCAGCATCCATCTCCAATGTGTGCTTATCTTCCCCACAGGCAATGATTTCTTGGAGGATTCTCCCTATGAACCGGTGAACAGCCGTCTGTCTGACATATTCCGCCTGGCTCCCATCATGGGTAAGAGCACATACGTGAAAAAAAAAAAAAAAAAAAAGTCCTCCTCCTCCTCTCCGTGGAGGCTGTCACTCCATCTCTTCTTTTCTTTTTTTACACCCTTTCACTGGTCACCTGTCTCAGCTGAGAGACGGTTAAGCTCCGAGCCGTGCATGCCCTCACGGAAGGTGTCAAGCATTCATCCTCCCTCATCCTCTCCGCTATCTGTCTTTCTCTCCCCTTGTTCTCGCCCCCCACCCAGCGACATTGCATGCTGGCTGGAAGTGACCTTGCATGGGGAGCTATAGTTCTGAGTCTCATCAAGCAGTGGATAAATGCTTTCGATGCCGAGTGGCGAGTGGCGAGGTTGTTGTCCCCGGTGAGTTTGTCTGTGGCTTTGTGGACAGCTCCCTTTTGCGTCTGTCTTGAGACAACTTGTTGGAAAGCGTGCGAGTGTGTGAGGGGAGCAGGATAGAACTTTTGTTTTTTTATTTTGTGTAAGGGGAGAGATGCAGAGTGACGCCTCTAGGTGGCGGTGTTATTCCCTTCTTGGCAGACACTTGGACAGGTACCCTCAGTTGGTCAAGGCTGTTGTCGGTTTTTAGGCTGCTCCGTTTTGTTTTTGTTTTGTTTTTTTTTCTTCTTCATTCAGTCATGTCGCTTCATTATTCCACTGCAGGTGATGAGGGCCGTGTCAAATCCAACAGACGCGCTCTGCCTCCACATTTTCAAACAACAAGGCTGATGTTTTGACCTTTTTTGACAGAGAAGGAGCCTCTGCTGTCTGTTTCCTCTGTCATTTTTATCTCACAATAGGCCGATTTGCCGTAAACCGGTGCTTCTCCTCCAGCAGGGTGAGATCACGATGTGGGTGCCGAGCTACAGATAAACAAAATCTTGGACTGCGACTTCATGACCAATTTGCTTCTGAAGAAACACAGGCTGAGCCAGTTTTATTTGTTATTTTTGTGTGCGTGTGAAGCCTGTTCATGTCGTTTGCTGCTCTCTGTGGGACAAAGAGGTGCGCTTTCAAAGGAGAAAAGTCGTGGCATTTAGTTTGGGCTTTTGAACACCACCCAGTCTCACAGAGTACGACATCCTTACAGAGTGCAGATGTGCAGCTCGTGATCATAGTTGACATCAGCGGCGGTCAGAGCTGTGGCAGAGTCTGGGGTTGTTCTTGCAGTGATGGTGACTGCCAGCTTTGCATGATCAGATGTTATATCTGACATTCGACGAAGTATTTAAAAAAAAGTCTTGATTCTTTTACATCAGTCATTCACATCATGACTTTTAGATAGTATATATTTTATATGCAAAGAGAAAGATATATTGTACCTAATAAGAAAACTTTTTTTAATTTCCTTTTCTTAACTACAGTATGTTGAGCCCACTTCAGATTAACTTGTGACCACTTAGGAGGTTCTGACCCATTGGTCGGGAACCACCGTGAGTTTTTCTGTCGTGTGAAGGGGCGAGTTTACCGCTGTCAAGAACAGAAAAGGCAGTTCAGGAAGGGACGCAGCGAAGAGAGGAACGGTGTCTGATCATTAGAGGAGAAGCGGGAACAGGGCACGCACGGGCGAGAGGAGAAGCCTAACCAGCGTACGGCAGGGGTGAGGCTTAGAGGACGGGCAGCGCAGAAACAGAACGCACGTGATCGCTCTGCCTCTTCTACGGCTCGGCCTGTGGAAATTACAGGGGAGGGGTGACAGGAGAGGGATCGAGGCAGAAATGATTAGAGTTTGTTTTTGATCTCTCAGACAGCCCTGCACGGTTCAGCTCCACAGTGCAGCGCTAAGTCCCAAAAAACATACATACTTTGAAGAAGAACCAATATGAAAAGTATTCCACTGGGATTTTCACTTTTAAGTTATGCAAATGGAGGTCGTATGCTGCGCAGAAGTTTTATATTGGAGGATATTGTAGTGCAGAACAATACCCTGTTAAACTGCGCCGTCTATCCTTAGATCTGTATAGTCTCAGTTTTTCGTGGATTCCTAAATAACCTGCATGTCTGTACTGCTATCATTTCATATATTACCATCCATAAAAGATAAAATCCTAACAATGGAACCCCAATGATACATTATATGGCTTTTAGTATAGAAGCATAATGGAATTAGAACGTCTGTGTTTGTGAAGCACTTATGATTTAGTGATCTGTGCTGAGGCTCCCAGCACGCGTGTCATGTTGGTCTCAGTCAGGCAGGACGACTCTGTGATCCCAGACTAAAGGAACAATATGCAGCCATGATGGACCCGTAATTCCATAATCGACCCCGCGTCTCTGACCGAAGCCACTAATCCCTGGTGATACCCGCGCACGCAGTGCACAGATGCACAGGCACGCGGCGCAGCGACCCCCCCGAGCACCTGTTCCCGGCGACGCACGCGCAGACCTCGGCTTGAGAGACGCGCGGGGTGTATTTGCCGCTGACCCTGGACGCTGTTTATGCACTGACTTTACAGAAAAAATCATTAAAGAAAGCTCAAACAAGGCCGTCTCAATAAGCCAAGGTTCACGGCGTGCGCGGTAATAATTCCAAGTTTTACTGCGTCTCATGCAGGATCCTGTTCTTCATCACACCGTTACACTTTCCTCCTCATGACGTCATTATTATCCGTAATCACGAGTCAGAGTAAATCTCTGGAAGAGGCTTTTAAAAATACACAATAAAAACATGCTTAATGCAACATGTGTAAAACACTAGTCAGTTGAAATGATCAAACGCATTTTTATTTAAAATGAAAATGTAACAGGAGCTTTTAGCTAATAGAACAAACACACAGCAGTGCCTCTGGGTTAATGTAGCTAATTATTTTGGGATCTGTTCCTGAGGCCGAGCTCCCTTACCTCTGGGGAAGTTCAGTGAGTCACAATCAACTCCCAATCTCTGCACCGGGAAATGAGCCGCTCTCTGTGATGGTTAATTCTCAGTGGTGCTGTTAGAGATATGAAGTATCGGGCAAATTTTGACAAAAAGGAATCATGCTGGTCTCCGAGGCCTAACTCCAGAAATAATGGCAGCACTGCAGCACCTTTAAGGATTTCAGATTGCCTCCAGGCTCTATCATTATATCTTTCCTACGTGTCCTAGTGTTACAGGACCGGCCTCTCTGCCACGGTTTCCAGTAAGATGCAACATTTCAGGAGATGACGCACACACGAGTAAAACACATATGAGAGACTTTACCTTTATTTCTGTTTGGGCGGTGATTTTAACAGGTGTTAAAATAGTTTTAATACTACAGCTGGCTTCATTAAGTGTTCGTACTCAAAGCGATGGCACCTTTAAATCTGCAACCTGTGTTTGTGAACTGTTTAAAACGCATTTAACACATCGGCTGTGGTGGCGGTAAACAAAACTCCCCGTGAGTGAGGATGAAATGAATAATATGCACCTGTCATGATTTACTGCACTTTTAATTCAGGCTGTTGATTATGACCCTCAGTTTTCTCTTCCCATCAAAATATCTGCGCGTTCGGTCCACTTATCTTTCTCTCTCTAGCTCTCTTCGGCAGCTCTACCCGTTTTAATGCCTGTCTCGTTTTATTAAAGGGCACACGAGTCCTTCTGCTGTCTGTGGAAACACTGCCGCTTATTAGTGTAAAAAGTTGCATGGTTGCACTAAGCACGTAGATTTAAAGTCAACATCTGTGTTATGCCATCATCGGCTGCATATACGTTTACCAGTACATTTTGATGTGTAACCTTTCGTGAAATCCTAGAGAGATGCCAGCTTTAAAAAAAAAAAAAAAAAAAAAAAAATCAAATCAGCAAACAGAGATGTAGACACCACGCGGAGCAGAAAAACAATCATTTCCTACGGCACCGCATGGGTTCATATGAGCTTAGAGGAAGCAGAGAGCAGAGTTTAGATGAAATGGCCGCCTTTCTCTTCCCCAGTTGCGCCGTGTTTACGAGTCAGTGATCCATGCGGGAGGGAGCAATGCGGAAACCGAGAGCATTATTCTGAGATTCAAGTGGACTTAAATTACTGCCACACCATTTGGCCCGGGGTGCTGGAAAATCAAAGCGACCGAAGAAATGCACAAATACTCTACCTGGAAAGAGTCGTATTACTGTATTCATGAACGATTGCTTCTCTGGGTACCTTTCGTGTCCCTTTCAAAACATTTCTGCTCTTTATTTGCTCCTGTTTCATCTTCTTCTACTCTGATATCAAGTTGCTTTGTGACACTTTCATTATCTGCACATATAGTAAAATATCTCACTCGCTATCATCTAAGTGCCAGTATTAAACTAAATGAATCCTTGATTTAAAAGCAGTTTCTGCATCTGTTAAATAGGTGATCTGAAGCTCCAAAACATGAGATGACAAGAGTCATAGGCCCCGATTGCCCAGTCTGTGCCTGTTTTATTACTGTGCAGGGCAATTGCTGTTTAGTGCTCGTACAATGAGAGGTGGGACAAACACGGTTGCACGGTGAACTGACTGTCTGGCCGGTCGGCAAAAGTGGCTCGGCGTAAATGCTGCAGCCACGATGGGGCGGCGGCGGGTGAAGACTGATAAGAACATCACAGGAGGCGCAACCTATGAATGAAGACGAGTTTATGCAACTGTCATTTTCACTCTGGCCTGCAGACTGACCTTTTGTAGTTGTTTGGCAGCTCTGAAGTGATAATATAGCATTTGGGTTGGCGGCACTTATACGGAACCGTTGTTTGTACTTTAAAACTTTATAGAAAAGCGGTCAATTTTTAAGAATTTCAGCTCAGTATGAGAGAATTTCTAAATCTTGCAGAACCCTTTCCCCTCGGCGTGTTCCCCTGTCCTTGGGAAGGCATCGCTAACCTATTTATCGCCAACCTCCGCATGCACCAATCTTTCTACTGGCAGCTCCGCAGTAATCAGAAACTTGTGTTCTCTGGCTCCTAATGAATTTACTCCCCATCGCTGTGTATTGATGTCTGTTTGCTTTACAACTCTCTCCTAAAGCTCTGTCCTCCTCCCAGTTGGCTGGTGCATCGGCTCTCTGCGCATCACCCACTCACCCGCTCACAAACCCAAATACACCAGATCTCAATATTGTGTCTCTTCCATGTGTCAAGACTTCAAACGCATCTTGCCCTCTTTCCTCCTACTGCTGAAGTCAACCTTGAAGCGTAGCTGCGGCAGCGATCTGCGCACATATATCGTGTGTGTGTGTTTGTGTGAAAACATCTGTAAGTGCGTGGCCCGGCTGTCAGGCTGAGGCAGCGCTTCAAATCCCCCCCCCCCCATGCTGACACGCGGGGCTGAGAGCCTGTCAGCACCACTCAACCACTGGCTGCAGAGGAAGTCACTCTCATTATGAGCTGCCAATGTTTAGAGATAAGAGTGTCTACTGCTATCTCTTTCCCTGCTTATATTTGTGTGCCTGCATCTGTGTGTGTGTGTTTATGTGAGTGTGTGATAGTCAGGGAGGGAATGCAGAGGAGTTACAGCGGTACAAACATAATTTACTGTGCTGTATCTTTTGGAGAGACCGAGTATCCTGCCTGTTCTCTTAACTTTATTTTTTATTTTGTTGCTTGACTGAGCACATTTGCTCTTTGCTCTTTTTTTCCTGCCATTCCCTGCTTCACGCTTATCCACTCAAATGTATTTGTAGTTGGGAGTTTCTCTAGACACAAACAGCGTTACACTGTTTGCCACCAAGCAGATTTAGTGTTTGCAGAAGCTTTTGAAGGAGTACATCACTTTTTTTTTTTCTTTTAAGCTAGCTTAGCGAAAACACAAACCCAATAGACTGTAGTGAAAGCTGTCCACGATTCTGATGTTATTACTCAGATTGGGCACTGGCCTGACATCATCCAGGTCCATCGAGACCTCAAGATTGTTGAATTTTACATACACGCTTTGCAAAGCTAATAGATTCCATGGTTTCCTCGTGAATCAGGTATAAATCTGTTATGTGATCAGAAGCAAACAGAAGATGAGGATCAAACCATCCAAAAGTGAGATGCCTTAAAATATGATCCTGAGTTGTTCTGGGAACTGTTGGTGCAGCTGATGAAATCATGGGTTTCCTGGTTTGGTTTTGGTGTCATCATCAGACACTTCTGGTCTCATGAACGTACTTAGAAACCACTTTGCATCATTTCCTAGAATACTGGTCCCTTGCCATATAAGCCAAATGACTAATTTCCTAGAAGCTGTTATCATTCAAGCTACTAAAAGAGGTACCTGTCTAATTTCGCATGACAGTCACAAGCTCCGAGAAATGATGTCCCTACACCAGTAATTGCATGACTTACTATATGCCATGGATTTAGGTTCAGCTGAGGGTTTTGTCTTAAATATTGGCCTTAACTGTCATGTGTCAAAATGTTAATATGTGTAATACAATACAATGTTAAAGTAACTTTGTGAGTTCCTTCAAACGTGAGTTCCTTCAAAGTCTTCATTGCATATATTATAGGAGTCTCGACAAGCATGGAAATCAGCAGCAACGACTAGTTGGCGAATGCTTTTACATCATGCACTCTCACCTACTTGTACAGTTGTTGGTCTGTCCAGCACCATTCTGGTGGATACAATCAGTCTCTTTGTAAAATCCTGAGGAAATTTCTTCAAATTTGGTCTCCTCATAAAAGACGGAGTTTGGACCAGCAGGGAAATCATCTGCAACTTGACCGGCTAGCGCATGCATACAACCATTACTCAGGCCTTCTAGTTTAATGAATGAAGCGTTACAGCCCTATTGGAGTCATATCTGAGCTAAGACTAGGAAGAGATATTGATTTTGTTTCAGTGTCAACAAACATGTTTCATCCTGGGCAGTCTCATCCACAGGACTTTCCTCTTCCATCTTTTAAACTTGCAGATAGTTAAACAACTCGTTTACAATTTAAAATTTCACTTCAGCCACTTTCTGCTTGTTACCTCTGTACAGACACCTGACCAGGCCACACCACAACTCTCAGAGATTCATTCCCAGTGGGCTCTCAAAATTGCATATCCATGGTGATATGTATTTCCACCCCTGCCTTGTTTCTTTAGACCAAACCAAGTGCAAAGCTAGTTTTTGCAGCACCATAGCACCTTGGAAATGTCTTTGTTTGAGAACCTTCAGCTGTGATTGTGGCATGCTTTGACATTTAACACACCATTCTCTGGCTAAGTGCATGTCAAAGAACAAATAGAGCTCTGTATGTGTCTACAAGTTTGAGTGATGTCTGTCAAGATATGCACTTAAATGTAAATACACCAGAAAGCAGTAGCGTGGCTGTTGTTATCAGAATACGAGTCTGGTGACCTGCCATCTGGATTTCATTATGGGACATGTTTCATCCGATTACAGGATACCTCTGCACCCAACTGGATAGTCCTGCAGCAAATCAGAGCCATTTTGTTGTAAACATATGAAACTCCACTTAGATGATGCCGCCCTAATCAACTAGATTTGCCCTTCAGATATTTGCCGAAGCATAATCAGTCCCCAACAGAGCTGCTCCTGACCAACTTACATGAAAAAAGCTTTGTGAGCAGGAGAAGTTGAGCTGGCTTCCATGCTGATAACCGCATTTTTTCGTAAATGCAGGTGTTTTTAATCATTTTGGCCTATCGTCCAGACGAATCCTGTAAACACATAGCCCTAAAACGCACTTTTTTGAAACCGGGTCCCAGGGTGGATAAATTCGAAAACGCACTTCTTGTGGATCCGTCTGGACAGGGGAAACCGGAGATTTTGGAAAACGATGATGTCATCGCCACCATTGCCACACCCCTTGAGCAGCCTTCCACCTCTTATATCCCGCGAAACGTCTCATAACAACATCAACAACAATGGCGGAATACATGCTTTACTACTGGGCAAAATCTAATTTTTCCTTGAGTTTGGTTTCTTCTAAAGCCAATTTGTAAACAGCGCTCAAGTTTCATGCGCATGCGCCACCTCTTCCTCTCCGTTTTTGGTGAATTTCTGAAACTGAAACAGCGCCACCTATAGACTTGGGATATGAAGTAGCGTTTTCAGTCGTGTAAAGACGGATCCGTCTGGACGCGGATATTTTGAAACCGTGCCAGCGAAAACGGATAAGAAAAAGATCGTTTTCGTACGTGTGGACAAGGCCTTTTTCCAGTAGTATTAGAGACTACTAATACTTCTGGAAAAAGGCAGCTAAACTTCCTCTCTGTTTGTCTTTATTTTACCCACAGTTCTGTGTTCTCTGTTGTCTGCGGTGCGCTGACATGACATGCTTCGGGTTGACATCCTTTTCCTGTCATAATGCGTGTCCTCATCTACTCTGTGATGCTGCTGTTTGCAATGCATGAAGAAGAAAAAAAATCCCCCCATAAATGCCATTGTTCCTTCACCTGCGAGGTAGTTTGTTTTGTTAAAGACTCCCAAATCCACTGCTGACATGACTGTCCCTGTGCCTTGAAGCCTAATCAATACTGCGCTGTGTTAGATTGGAAACTTGAGGCTGTGTCTACAAGAATCTATTGATTGCTCTCTTTTTCCGCTGTTCCCTCCTTCTTTTCTGCCCCGGCTCTTCCGTTCTGGCCGGGATCAAAGGCTTTATCCTTCAACAAGGTTTGAGGTGTACAGTTCCATACTGAGCTCTGCTCTCATGTTCTGAGAAAGGGACTCGGCCTGTTGGGGATTTGTGTTTTCACTGACCTTCTCTCGCCTCTGTAAAGCTGAATCTTTTTTGTTTAACATAAAGTGTGCAGTAACACGCACATGTTTATTTCATCACAGATGGATTGGAGGAAAGGCGAGACTTAAGGAAAATCATCTTCAGTGTGGTGGAAAGATTATTCAGTGGTAGCTGTCAGCTTGCATTGTAAAATGTACTATAGTATGCACCAGGGGCAAAACCTTGATTTAATTCAAATCCTTAGGGAAGGTCAAGAGAACACCTTTATGTCCCATGTCTCATTGACTTTAGAACTCTTTGAATAATCCTAATAGACCTTTTAAAATGGCCATGCAGCTACATGTGCTGCCACTTAATTCAACACACTGTTTCATAAATGACTGATCCAGCTGTGGGCCATTGGCAGAATAATTCTAACAGCAGACGTATCATCAGGTTGCCAGTCCAATTGCTGGATGTCGCACCATGGGCCAAGAAAATCATTTAGTCAAAGGTGACCAGATTCGAGTCCCTCTGAGAGGCCTTTGATTGGATGTGAAGTGCTGGGGTGATTCATCATAGTTAATAAAGGTAGCTGACAGCTCGAATCAGCTGGAGAGAGCATGTGCCAGGTCTGCCTCCCGCCGCTGCTTTATCCTGCATGCAAATATGGACAATTAACGTTTCACATACACAGCTGCTGACACCTACGCACATAGTTATACACGGATATGCGTTTCTATGCAGTCAAGCACAAGCAAAGAATGGGTTGCAAACACATGCATACATTATAACTGCATATGTTTAGAGTTTAAGAAGAACTGATTCTTTCTTGAATGCTCTGTGAAACAGTACTGTATTTAGGCTGACATTATATCCATAGTCGAAGTAAATCTTGGGCACAGTATAATAAGCTTCCAGCAATTCAACAATGTTTCCACTTAACTCTACTTACTTGAATTACTTTCTTTTCTTCATAGCTTATTCAGTTTTACAGTCTAACTTGTATTTTGGCACTGGTCTTCCACTGCCACTATAAAAGCTACATTTCGTTTCTTATCCAACGTAGTGTATCATGTTGTATCATAACTATAACTTGTAGACATATTTTTACTTCTAGGATACAGTTGTTGTCGTTGGCAAAACTTGGAAAAGTTTTGTTTTACAGAAATGACTTACTTGGCCATTTCAACATGTAGAGTAGTTGAAACCTGTCACAAAGTATAGCCACTTAAATCCAGAGGACTTTGTCTTTGACGTCGTCTTCGAGTCAACAGTAAAGATTGTTTTAATACAGTGTGCTTAATACGGATGTGTTATAATCACATTATGTTTTGCTCAGCTGGCTGAGGCATGACCAGAGCGCTAGCAGGTGCGCCAAAGCCTCGGCCTTGTGCTAAGCTGCCGCTCTAAGCCCTCAGCTGCACACAGTCAACTCGTGGGATTAACTTGCCTCTGCTCCGGCCGTCAGGGCTTTCACTTGTGTCGTGGCGTCTTAATAGAATTTCATACCCTTCCAAAGCCTGTTTCATTCTTTTATGGAAGTGGATTTCCACTTTGACCTCTTTTACCTGAGCCTTGGCGTGACAAAGATATTGTTCAAAGCTTTAAGAGGTGGCTTTCACCTTTGATTTTTGTGTCGTGGCAGAGGTTGTTCAATTCACATTTTTTAGCTTCTTCTTTGTTTGTATTTACAAAGGGAGTAGACTTTGTGATTTTGAACACTTGTTCATCACTGTGTAGTTGTTAAGCTAGAATATTGCAGTGCTTTTGTCTGTAAATAAGGAAAAAACATCTCATTGCAATTCTGTTCTGGGTTGGAGCATGCCTGCTGACCGCGGCCCTTTGGAATTTGCATGATCTCCCTGTGGCTGGGTAGGTTTTCTCTGGTGCTGTATCTTCCTCCCATAGTCAAGAGACACGCATGTTAGGTTAACTGGTGATTCTAAATTAGCCCTATGTGTGGAGGCTTGGTGGCGACCCCTTCAGGGTGCCACCCGCCTCTTGCCCAATGACAGCTGGGATAGGCACCAGCCCCCTATGACCCTCTACAGGACAAGTAAGAATAGATAATGGATGGATCGAATTGTACAGTCGTACACATTTTCTTTTCCATCTCAGCACACTTTGTATTTCCTTGCTGGCCGATTAGAATTTACACCCTGTCCCCTGTGATCATGTGTGTCAACAGCTACAGTGTGTCTGATTAAAGCAGCGTCTCCAACTAACAAACGGCTCTCTTTGGAGAATAATAGCGTTACCCACTTTTTCGCTCCCCTCTCCCTTTGTGCCTCTCCTTTTGATCACAGAATAGCAGCATCCCTCAAAAGCAAACACGGCCTCAAACAGAAACACACAATCGCGATTCAAGATTACACGCACAGCCGTGCTCAAACATCTCCAAGAGTGCATGCACCCACTGGCACCCGTGCACACACACATGCACAGGATCCAGCAGAGCTCTTGTTCCGTGCCGGTCTTTGCTCTCAGAGATGTTAAATGAGGGCATTGATACATAAATTTGCATTTGTTTCATCCACAACCGTCCTCCTAACTAAAAATCTATAACCGAGCGCCCCCAATTTACCAGGCAGCCTCAGATCCTTCTATTCTTGGCTTGTTTCATGCAGGGCTAGCGTGACTGTTCAATCGATGTGATTGTGTGTACACTCTCTTCACACATGAGTGGGCTAAACTGTGATCCTCACAACACCAATTGTGCAGTTTGTCAATTGGTAATTTAGGCAAATGCGACTTGGCTCTTTATTTGCAAAGATGTCAGTTGTGGAGCTTGTACTGCTCCACTGAGCAGGTATAGAGCATCATCTGGACCTGCCTATGGGTTCTTCTGACTGCTTCACATGAGAACTATACTCCCTCGGTGATATTGCAGACTACAGTTCCTCTTTCCTTATTCTCTTCGTACTGAACTGTTACAATTATTCCTGTCATACCTAGGATCATAAGACACCTTGCTCCTCTCTGCTCCCTCTGCCTTTGCCACCTTTGCCTACCTAGAAAACACGCAGAATGAGACTTTTGCCCATCAGCGGAATGATCTGAATGCTGTCTTTCCGGTTCCTGTCTGACCTTTCCCCTTTGACCTGTGAGTAAGCCTCTTATCATTCGGAGCCTTGACTTCCCTGTGACCTTTGTTAACCCTGATGGATGTTAGTCGGTGGTCCTGAATGAAGCACATCTCTTACAGAGGGTGGGGAATCTTGGAGCAACTCTGCCACCTCGGCTCCAGACAGGGGGGCTGCCCAGGGCAGAGAGCCTGCTCTGGGCAGAGGGAACCCCTCCTCCACGGAACTTCAGGATCCCAGAAGAAACAGAAGAGCTCATCCCAATTGGGCCATACTGGGTAAAGCAACAGAGTTGTTGTTTTTGTGTGTGTGTGTGTTTGATCATGCATGATTGTTTTCCTGAGATTAAGTCAGTCTATTTCATATCAGATCGTTCTGTACCTGCAGTTCAGATTGTGCTGTACCAATTACCTGCAGTTGATTTACCTTGGTATGAAGCATGACACCAAATATTTGAATGGTTTCCCAGATCATGTTACGTACTTAATACCTATGGATCAAAACTTATTTGAACTAAAGTTGAACTGTTCCAGCAGAGCTGTAGTTGATATCATTAATAAAAGTTAAATTGGATTATGAGATGGTATTTCATTACGTCACATGTTTGAAAAACTCAACATCTCAGAGGGACATGAAACTTGGCGAAATTTGGCATCTTGAACAAACCTGTAAGGCTTTTAAGGGAGGGTAGGTTTCCTGTAAGTGCTGCTGTTTCAGGGAATATTTTAACAAGTACGGCAGTGATGAACTGTGACAACTACTTACTTAAATGCTTTGCTTTTTTTAAGACGTCTTTGAATCAACTAAGCTAAGGTGCAGTCTGTGGTGGATGGTATTTAGATACATTGCATGGCTCAGAATCTCAGACCTCTTTGAGGTAAACCTTGGGAAAGAATGCTTTAATTAATAATAGAGTCTATTATCCTACCACATATCTTGTTATATTGGACTATCTGGATCAAATACAGCTTTCTTACCAAGCAATTTGTTACCTCACAGCTTCAAGTGTTCCCAAACAGCTTATGTATTCAGATTGTTGTCTCCTCTTTAACAGCTGAGGGACTGTAGCGTCAATTTCTTGAACCCCAAAATTGAAAGCTGAATACCCGTCAAACCAATGAATATCCGAAGAATCGAATAGTCAGATTCAGTCAGTTTTAGATTTTGGTTAGCTTGCAACCAACAGAGAGATATCCGTCCATTGGCGTGTCTGGACGTTGGTGTGTCCGTCCAGCGGTCTGCTCAGTCATCTGTGTCTGTGAGGGTTGACATGTCCTTCAGAAGAGTTTCCACGCAGCAGATGTGCTTCTCTGTTGAAAACCCCTGGAGAAGGGATGGAGGGATGGAATGGTAAAGCGGCAAGAGACCATGAGGAGTGTGGGGGGCGTGAAAGAAGCAGAGGATATGTCATGTTTTGATATTCCCACTGTGCCATTTTGGCTTATGAATTTCCATTTTAGAGGGCAGTCAATGTCTGTGACTGCTACATTAGTTTTATGGCCAAAGACAGCTTATGGCGAGCTGTGCTGGTGTGAGGGAAATACTCCGCATGCCCCGCTGAAAAGTTAACTCACTATGTCTTTGTGAATGAGTTTGCGATTCATTGCATCGCAGTTCATCACATGACACGCGAATAGATTGGCTGGACTGCAAAGGCTGCACGATCATTTCTCCCTGACAAACCTATGGACATGCACATGCACTAGCAAGTATGTATGTGTGGATACACATTTACATGCACAACTAACCGTAAACACAGAAATGCGCAATCACTGACAAACATTTTCTGCTGCAAGTCCCGCTGCAGGCAGGATTACATCAATGAGGTGGTGAGGTTGAATCATGCTGAATTGCGTGTTCAGGCTTAAAGTTGAGGGGCAACATGCATCGTCTCTCTTTGTCCTCTCTTGATTTCACAGCCTTTTCACCAGTTTTTGATTATAACTGTTTAGGAAAGGTAAGATTATAGTATAGCAATACAAAGAAAACACTGCAGAAAGCTGCAGCATCAGATGTGCACAAATATGTTTTTTATCAAATCTCTAGCGCTTGAGGATAATGTGCAGATGGTACGCTATGGTCCATGACTGTGTAGAACAGCTCCAAAGTATTTTATGACGGCACCAAAGCTCTATCCCTTCTTCAGACGCTTTAATCCAGACACCAGTTGTCTCAGAGGGACATTTATGCAAAGGTGGATATGCCTTTCACTCTTTGCTTGTCACCCCTAAATGTTCCTGCTATACCCTGTGTATGTGTGCCAAAAACAATAGAGAATGTATTTGTGTGTGTGTGTCCCCAGAGACACTAGCATTCAGATTAATTAAAAACTTCAATCCCTCTGTTCTCTGACAAGAATGTGGATGCTACCGAGGGCTTAACTGTAAAACCTTGTTTCTCCAAAATTGTCATTTAGAAAAGATTCAGCGTCTCAGGTAATAACTGTTGCTGTGATGAGGTTTTGAAAAAGACAAAGTACTCTGTGAGCTGCCTTTCATGCATGTATATGAGGAAACACAGGCTAAACCGTCTCAAATTTCAAATGTTCTTTTTGAAATAATTCTAATTTTCTAACTTTCTCCGGTTAATAAGCCAAAAAGTGCTGTGTCAGACTGCAAAGTGATCCCTCCACCCCAGAAACAAATGGCACATCATCAGCTCGCTGACTCTTTGGTGGAGGTGGCTTTATGTTTTTATCCTTTGACTCAAAAGACTAGATTGATGCTTGAAAAAATATATCTCGCAAAAAAAAGCATCAAAGCTCTTCATGTTCATTAAAAAAATATATTAATTAAACATAAGTATTGCCATAGGACATCTAGTTAGGGACTGTACCCAAAAGAGACCAAAGGCTCTGTAGTCAAACATCAAAGATGATCATAAAAGAGGATGCCCTTTAATTTCAGGAGGAAACCTGTCAAAAGTGTCCCTGGACAAACAAACCAGATGGCCTTTTAAACTGTAACAGGAAGGATGATTCAGATGCAGATTCAGAAAACTTTATTTGTCCCCGGGAACGCAATTCAAGGCACATGATGTGCAAAACAAGACACTTTTAAAGAACAGAAAGCACAAAACAATACACAGTATGTGCAAAAGTTGCAAAACACTAAATCTTTCCCAAACAGTCCATAGAGGATGGTTAAATGGTGCAAACGCTTGAGTAAATGAATGATATCAGTGTAATACATCAACCACCAGGGGAAACTGATTTTCTTTTTTCCTTTTAAACTTTTCCATTGCCGGAAATCTGTCACGTGGAGAACGGCTCTATGTCAGATTAAAAGAAGAGCCGTTAGAAGGCAGTTTCACCCTGGGCTTTGTTATTTTTCTTCCCAGGCAGGTCCAAAAAATTCTTTCTTAAGCTTAGAGAAGTTCAACTTTTAGGTGAAAGGATATGAAATGGTTTCTTTTGCGAGAAAGCATATCAAAAGTAGAAGAGGTTTTTACTTGCTAAGCAGCTGACAGTTTTGAGATAACAGCCAGAGAGAAAGTGAAAGGAGGAGAGCGCATTGTTCACCGAAGTATCTGAATTAGATACACTCACTGCACCAGCTCTTTACAGTAGAGTTATGAAGTGACTAGGTACATTTATATTGTAATGCTAGGCGTAATTTAGAGGAATCAGTATTTCACTGCAGTATAGTTTCAATATTTTTTCTGCTGTGTCTAAATATCCAGTCATATAGATGTCCTGACTCCCAATTCAACTTTTTGAATCAGCCAAAAAAGCCAACAACAAGGGTCCGACTGGTACCAGCAGTACAGGAAACCCCGCAAAAACTAGGGCCAGAGACATTCACCGTCCCAGACGCCGCTGGCTTGGTATTTTACAGCCATGAAAAGTAAATATTGTATTTTTTAATATAAGATTTAATATATTAAACTGGCAGCTAGCTCGTTAAACGCCTGGCATAGTCTCACTCAATTTTCTGTTCATTAAAGTTTTGACGTGTCAGATTTTCTGCAACTAAAAATAGCATTTTTAGTAGTTGATTTCAGAGCTTCAGCACGTTTACCCGTAATATGTTGATTGTTTGACACTGTCCTCTCAAACTCTGAACTCATCCCACAGCTCAGGAAACCCATGAAAATCTCTTCCCCTACCACCCGCAACACTTTGGCACCATCTCGTAGCCTTGTCAGCTCGGGAGATTTGGCCACCGGCACGCTGCCTTTTGGATGAGCCATTATCATTAAATGAGAGAGCCTAAATCTCCTCCCGAACCAAATGAGTCATGACTGTCTGAAAGAGAGAGCTTATTTGAAATCAGCATTCTTAGTCAGGGGAGCTTATGAAGGGCCACACCCAGAGCGTTTATCCTTTCATTCCATTCTTCGAGACTCTGCAAAAAATACAGATGATTAATTAGAAACTGAGCTCTAAGCTAAATATATTGTTTTCCTCTGTTACGGCGTTAACGTTTGAAATCTGCAATTTCAGAGAAATCCTTCTGCAACAAGGCTATAACTAGTCTGCAGAAATTTAGAGGAGAAGACCAGGAAGGGAAAGGTGGACCATAGTGGCAGCTGTGCTGATATTGTGCTGAGTAAAAGATGAAGAAAGTGTTTCAGTTTTGTAAGTGGCTGCTGTAACGCAAAGGTTGCAGAGCATCATTCAAACAGTGACGCGATTCAGTGCCTTGCCGTGATTCATGCAGCACTGGTCATGAGTCATAATGTACAAAAACAATGTGACCATTCTGATGAACTTAATGCATCATTCATGACTGACTGTTTCCACTGAGGACATAACGCAGCGTCACACTGTCTGAATGTATGCATGACACGGTTAAAATCTGTGCTATGATGACAAATTGGTTTCTGACCTAAATTGATAGACCTACACTAGTGCTTTCTTCATAGGGTTTCAAATAGATATGACGGCACTAAGTATGTCAGAAATGATGTAGGGTCAGTAAATTAAGATATTTAACCGTGATTAATCATATGATTTACATAGTTAATTTGCGATTAATGCAATTTAATCGCACAGTTTTAAGGTTTTAAATGCACCTTGAAGGGTTTTTATTTAAATTTTTATAACTTTTATCTTATTAGCATGGGCAAATATGCTGCTTCATGCAAATGATTCATTATTGCAACAACCTAAGACAATGACAAATACTGTTCAGATTACTGTTTTCCAAGAGCCTACAATGTAATTTATCCAGTTGCTTCATCTGGCAGTAACTCCATTCACTTCGACAGTGAATGCAGATAACTTAGTTCTTGTCCAGAGAACCATCTGCTCTGCTTTCTGCTCTTTTTTTCCCCTCCCTGCTTTGTTCTTCTTCTGCTTCTTTTGGGATTTTTGTCAGTTTTGACTAGGAGTGGGACTCGATTAAAAAAATTAATCCAGTTAATTAGAGGCTTCGTAACCAATTAATCTCGATTAATCGCATTTTAATCGCATAACAATATTTACTCCAAAAAGCAAATCATTTTTTAATTTAAATGGATTTTAGTTTACAACTGAATCAAATAATAGACACAGACATGAATACTGTAAACTAACTGCGATTAAATATGTTTTTTGTAATTAATCATAATTAACGCGTTAAAATCTCATCCCTAGTTTTGACATTACAGGGTGTATAACTGCCCTCTGCATGGTAACTTCAGATTCTGCTTGCATTCCACAACCTTACTACAGCTTTGATCATTTGATGTCTCAAACTACAGTCAGGTCAAAGCCATAATAATAGAAAGTGTGTGCATTATTTGCACATTAAGACGAATTTGTGGTGTTAATAGGGACTAATAGGGAATACTCTTTAAAGAAAATAAATAGTTTCAGCTGAACTGAACCTTTCTATTCTTTACTAATACAGAAAGTCCAGAATATAGTGCTCCACTTCTATTCATTACATTTTATATTAGAGTGGCTAATACTGTGGCTGAGGCCAATGCCATTGTCTTATATAAGAGTAAACTATTTTATATCATGACAGTTATTGGTCCTGGGTTCAAATCCTTTCTGTGTGGAGTTTGCATGTTCTCCCTGTGTCTTACGTGGGTTCTCTCCAGGTTCTCCAGCTTCCTCCCACCATCCAAAGACATGCTGGTTAGGTTAACTGGTGATTCTACATTGGCCGTAGGTGTGAATGTGGGTGTGAATGCTTGTCTGTCTCTCTGTGTTAGCCCTGTGATAGACTGGCGATCTGTCCAGGGCGTACCCTGAATCAGCTGTCATCTCGCCCAATGACAGCTGGGATAGGCTCCACACATCAGTCATATTGACGCGGAACCAACAGACAGTGACAGCAACAGAGCATACGCAAACTGTTGGTGGACCCTTGTGCTGTAGCTGACGTGCACCCTCCCCAGAAACTACTAAGTGGAATGATTGGTCTGCTTAGTAGTAGGGTATTTCTGGATGCTTGTTCATCTCCACAGTTTTGAACCTTAAGATGTTGTTGTATGGCTGTATGTTGTACCCTACCCTATTAAGTGTCCTGCCTGCTCAAAGCATAAAAAGGCTTTTTATTCTGCCCTGTTTATAATTGTGCATATTGAAGTTTAGTTGTGGGTGATTCAGATCTCCTCAGATGTGTTCCAACAGTCTGCTACTTGCATTTATCTTCCTGTAGCAGTGGATGCAGCCTGATGAATAGCTCATTATTGTTTTCAATAATTTTTGCATCATCTAAAAGTTCACATCAACTTAAAGTTCACATGTGCAATAAAAATAATTTGAAAACGAGCAATTCATCAGGCAGCATGCAGACCTTCACGGAGATAAATAACACATTTGAAGAGGTTTACCACCGAAACCACAAACTTCATTACGAACAGGCCAGGGTCAGTTGGACGACATTATCATTTTGCATTTACGCACGGCCGTCCTTAAGCTCCTTTGCTCGCTCGCACCCTCCTCGTGTGTTATTTGTTCAATCAGAGCAGCACAGGTCACTGAGCGCGCTGCGAGCCCCGGAGGAAACCGCAGCGGCCGACTAACCAGGCAGGAGCGAGATACCCGCTGCCACCCGCCACAGGTTACCGGCGCCGTGCCACAAACACCTCGCCAAATGTCACACCGAGCGCTTGCCCCCATCCATTCACACTCGCATTCACTTGTCCACATGCATTTCCAAAACCAGTGATAATGACAAACAGCATTCCGGGAGAGCTTGAAATAACACATAGAAAGCGTATTATGAGAATCCAAGCTGGCATGACCGTACCACCTTAAGGGAATGGAGAGTGCTGTGTACTTAGTGCATGTGTGTCGATGCTGCTGTTGTTCATGGATTGAGACAGACATGGTGTGACTGGTTTTAAGGTCAAGGAAGACAGTAAACAGTGAAGCCGACAAAACCAGGGTCAAATCACTCGAGGCTGTCGGATGGGAGAGCTTGGTGAGTGAAATTAGTTCCTCAGACGTCCGAATCATGTTATGTATATTGAAATGAAAGGAGGGTTATCCTGCTGATTTGTTTTGATAGAGACGTCAATAAAGAAAGTGGCAAACAGAGATCGGAGAGAGGACGCAGTGAAAAGGGAGGAGACGGGCGCCCGCTGTCGCCGCCGCGTCTCTCATTGTGTTTGTGTCCATCATGCGAGCGCTCTGCCGTGGTCGCTTGCAACTTGTTCCCCATTCATTATTCGCAGCTTTGCATTGACTGAGAGCGGGCTACTTATCACGGCCCAGCCAGAGGGAGGGAGAGGTGAAAGGGACATAATGTGAGATTGGACCAGCGAGAGGGCTGCACAGCCAAACGCGCTAATGTGTGTGAGAGTGTGTGTGTGTGTGCGTGCACGGCGACTCACGCGCACACACACACACACCTCGGCCTTGTTTGAGCCAGGTGTCCTGATGGGTGATTCACAATGCTCTGCTGTCCTGCCCGTGGAGCATATCCTTTCAAATCGCCGACACTGACACACACTCCTACTCACACACGCACACAAGGGTACGCTGCCTCCGCTCCATTTTGTGGACTGAAAAATGAGCGGGGGGCATTTCCTTCCCGCTGCCGCCAGTACACAGTGACAGGGGAAAGCCTGCGGTGGCTCAGACCCTGGCGGGCAGTTTGACGTGGCACTGCAGAGCTGTTCTGACTCTACGCATTTCACACTCGAGGACAAGCTGGAGGACTTGGCAAAGAAGCGAGAACTTTTGGCGGGAAGTGACGGCACTGTAGCAAACACTAAACACAGCTGGTTTTAAGTGTTGGTCTTTTAATGGTGTCTTTATCACAGAATGAGGTAACACAGTGGCAACTGAACCAGTGGCTCACTGATGAAACTGTATTTCTACAGTTCTATACTATACATATATATATACTGATACTGGTACCGTAATGTCTAGTAACATACACTGATCATGTATAACATTATGATCCCCTTCCTCCCTTGTGTCTCCTTTGTGCCTCCTAAACAATTGTGACTCATCTCAAAATGAACGTGGGCCTTCTGAGGGTGTCCTGTGCTGTCTGACAACAGGATGTTGCTAGTGGGAGGGGCCTCTGTGGATCATCCCACAGATACTTGATCAGTTTGGGATCTAGTGAATTTGGAGACAAGGTCAACACCTTGTGCTGTTCTGGTCTGGTCTAGGTGGGTGCTACATGTCTAAGTAACATCCACACCAATGAATGCCAGGTCCAGAAGTTTCCCAGCAGAACATTAGATTGTCACAAGATGGTCAGTGGTTTCACTGCCAAATTCCTTCACATTTGGTCTATTTAGGTTTTTTAATTCTTAAGTGAGAGAGAGAGAGAGATTTTTCCGTGTGCCATGAACATATTAAGAATTTTACAATAAAGAAATCTTGAATCTTGATCATAATTTCATGCCTGATTGGTGTATATCTGCATATGAACAATAGCTGATGGGTTCAGAGATGACTGCTGATGCAAACTGAACATTTCCTGCTGTCGCACCTTCACATTAAAAGCATTTACCATAAATAAAATAAAAACATAAAAACATTGACATTTATTACAAAAGACTCACAGGAAATGCAGTTTGTTTTGGACAGTTACATAACTATTGTTCATCAAAAATGTGTATAAAATAATTCAACAGCCATTCTTTGACAGCAGATTAGTTTGACATGATGCATAGACTAACAGGGGTAATTGGAAGAGCAGCCATAGTGATCTGTCACCTCCAAATACACCACCTCTGACTACATCAAATCATTGTTTTTTTCCATATCTGTCTTCTGAACATTTTAAGTCATGGATTTTAAGGTGAGGTAGGACCCAAATGCTGGACACTACACAATGAGGCAGGAGTAGGCAAAAAAAAAAGAAGAATTTAATTAAACAGAAGGAAGCACAAAGCACTGCTGAAATGGCAGAAGAAACAAAAACAGAAATGAAAACTTTCAAAAAGACAAGAATGTAACATGACAAGACCAGAGCTAGGAAACAGGGAAATGGTGGAAAACCGTATGATGTGCCAGAGGACAAAGGGAAAAGCAGGACTATATATACACACAAGGGCAGAGGAGGCACAGGTGAAAACAATCAGGGCGGGGCAGACAATTACAAAGGAGGGAAATCACAGGACAGGAAGCTAACGAGAAACAGGTGAAACCAATCAAGACGGGGAAGACGATCACAATGGAGGGAAGATACGGGAAGGGACACAAGACAGGAAACCAAGAACTTAACAAAATAAAACAGGAAACTGGAAAACATGAACACACCTCTACCTTGGGTTTTTGTAAACTTTTGTAAACGTTTTTTTTTACTCGAGTTACAAGTAGTTAAATGTGAGAGGCTATTGTACTCTTTTGGACTCCGGTAAGATCAGGCCCTCTGGTTCCAAGGGTTAAGTGTTTTTTGTTTTGTTTTTTTGCATTTTTGTTTGTTTGTTTGTTTGTTTCTGATTAGTCGATTGATGCAGATTTGCTCAGTGATGTCTGGCTTTTAAGTCAGTCAAGACACAAGTCTTCCAGATTGCCACAAAATGACAGATCATGTGTTTCCACTTGCATGAGGGCAGCAGGACTCCTGCCAGATCACTGAAATGCAGACTGAGCTTTGAGCTGAGCTTTGTGAGTGAGTTGAAAAATGGAGGAGATAATGGTGTAAATATTGGACTTTTGGACCCACAGCGTGGGCGTTGAGCTGCAGAACCCTTCACTTGCGCTGCTTGTGGTCAACGATTGTGGTCTGGTTTGGTTTGACTCTCAAGTACCCGACCGTATATTGACACGCGACTGTCATAACAGAATGTGCTTTATTTGGCTGTATTGTAGCGTGTGTGGCTCTGATTGGTGTGCGGTGAGACTTGGAGTGTTTGCGAAGCAGTAACCCATTTTCATCAGTCGTAGGCCAAGTTTGTTATCTGTGGCTCTGTGCAATGGTGAGGTTTCTCTGCTGTGATTTCTAGAAAACCACGTTACATCAACAGCTGGAAAGTCCTTTGCTGTCCAAAGAAGACACTGGGTCTCACTGAAAACAAATAAAGAAGAAGATGAAAATATTACATTTTATATTTGTATGAATGTTATTTCTGAATTTCCCAAACAACCCACAGTGCAGTTCTCACAGTCTGTCTAATTCATTTTAGTACTCCAAAAACTATATCTAGATCCATTATTAAGAAGAGTGAGTAAGTTCTGCTGCTTTTACCTGATTTTGCAGAACAGACAAGATGTTGAAGTGAAAATGCACCTTGTGGCTGGTTACATTTATTTAGATGATGGATGAATATGATTTGTGCGTGTGTAGGTGTGCGCGTCTGCTTGCCAGAGACTTGATGCAGTTGTGCTAATGAGTGTAGATGCAAGCTGTTTAGGCGTGTGTGCTCTCGAATTTGCGCGTCTGCCAGCAACTCGTTTTGGAATTGCCCTCCAGTGTATTTCATGGGAAATTCAAGTTGTAGACTTTTAGAGAGTTAAAGTCAGAGTTGGATTCGCTGTGCAGCTTTGTGTGTGTGCCTGCATTGAGTGGGGGTGTATGTGTGTGTGTGTGTGCGGTTGTGTGTTAAAGAAAGGGACAGACAGAGCAAGCCAGCCAGCGAGCGTAGGCTGTGTGCTTAAACTTGAGAGATTTACATGCAAAGCGCCGGTGCTCCTGCATCTTAACTTGGGGAAGTGAAGGTTGAAATGTACTCAGTGCAAATGCGCTTACGACCGGCAAGGAAACCAATTTCATTTACAAGTGGGAACTCAAAGTAATGTATTCCTACACTCAACCACACTCCATCTTAAGATGTTTGACTTGTTTTCCTGACTTGAGATTTACACCCGGGAATAACCAGGCCACGATATGATAAGTTAATTCATCCGCAGCTGTCTGGCTGACGCACTTTCAGACGAAATTAGCCGCCCCTGTGGATACTTACCAATGAATTAAACAGTGAAGTCAATCTCTGACCCCTTAGCTGGTGTTTTTTTTTTTCTCCTCTTTTACTGATATCTCCATTTAGCTTAACCACTTTAGTTTGGCTTTTATCACAGGTCCTCGGCACTTGAAGAACACCTTTCCTCGGGGTGGTATTGGAGTTATGGAGATGAGAGGACAGGGGGAGATGTAACTGGTCCTGCAGTGTGCAGGAGAATGTGAAAGCATGGATTAATGCAGCCCTTCGTTTGTTCGACAAGAGGAAATTTGATCCCGATGGAGCCTGCGGTCATTTTTGCAATTTTGCTTCACGTTCGCAAGGGAACGGAGCTCTTTAACTTTTATAACTTTTAAAGCCCTTAACTTTCCAGATTACGATGATGTGCATGAAAGTGGTAACTTCAGGGGGCAGGAAGAGTGGATTCGAAACCTAAAAGAAGCTGGGAATATATTATTGGAGTTTAATAGCTCAGTTTAAGACAAATTGATGCCCAACCTGAGAATAGAATTTAGGTGAACAGAAAGGCGAAATTCAGATATTTAACACTTATCATACTATGATTATCATTTTATTTCTCTTAGATGTCTGCTTTACCATTTTCACTCCCGGTCTGCAGCCCTGTCTGGCACTAATATTATGTATTGAAAGGTTGCCTTCCGCATGTTCAAAAGTTCGGTTTTGCTTGTTGACATTTCCTTTTAACATGTCTGATTCACTTGGCTCACGTTATATCAGCTCTTCTCGACATGCTATGAGCAACTCATTCATAAAAACTAAGCGGCCTCGACAGCTGTGCGTGCAGTATTTATCACAACTCTACATTGTTGTCCATCATTCACAGTATTTCACTTTCCTATATATCCCCTTTACTCTCTCCTTCCTGTGTCCCCACGATCCCCCTCTCTCCCTCTCCTCTCTCTCTCCTCCTTTCTGCTTTGTGCCATGTTGTAGTTGGGATTATGTGCTCAAGCTGCCAGTTACACTAGGCCTGCCTTTGCTCTGCTCTCAGGCCTGCGCTGTATTTACACAAGGATGTGAATAAGTTGGATACGGGTCTGAAACTATTCCTTGTTACCATTATACTCCCAAAGGGGACTGAATGTTGGGGATTTAGCTGTCAAATATGTGTTGGCAGGTGCAGTTACGCGTCCCATATGGGAAGTTTCTCGATTTATTTTGGATGCAACTATTCAAAGATTTCCAGATTAGTGCATATTTTAGTTTACTAAACGTGTGAGTTTTACCCAAAGCCTGAGTCAACTGTAACAAGAAACCGGTTTATAAAGCTGAATCCGTTCTGCTGTGGAAACTAGATACCGAAACTCTCCCCTGTGTGTCTTTTAGGGGCTTAGTACGGAAAGTTTTCATTTCAGAACCATAAATCAGGATGTGGCCAACAGATGCGACTCGGCCAGGCGTTAGCCCGGCCCGACTGTGACTGCAGCTAATCTTATTGTCCACACGGAAGATCATATAGCAGCCCGGACATAGGTGAAGCTAATTGCAGACAGCCAGCGTGAAGTCTCAGAGGAGCGGTTCATTCTCGAATCCTGATGCTGCGCTTGTGTCTCTTTTTGTTCTCGCTCGAATTGTGTGTCGGATTCATAGAAGAACATGCGCAGAAGGACTGGCAACGAAGAGCAAGGATAGTGCATCAGTCTTAGGTTCCAGAGCTGCAATTACCACTGTCTGAAAACGCAGTGTGTTCACCGTAATGCCGTTAAGGATTCACACAAAATGTGAGACCTAGAAAAAACAGCTGCAAGTTATGTGGCACGGGAGGTGTTGAAATAGATTATGGAGGGTGAATTTTCTTGCCAAAACACAAAGTCATGGTACCCGTGAGGGGGCTACTAAAAAAGCACATTATCTGCCTTTAAGAGAAGCTTTTTTTTTGAAGCAATCCAGATATGATCAGGTTGTTTTTGTTTTACGTACAGAAAGGGAGCACACCGTGGCTCTCAGGTGTAGTTTTATTTATGCATTCAGCTGCACTAAAGCAATGCTCGCTCAGCCATTTGTCAGCTTTTTTTCCCCTTTGGTCACAAAGCTGTAAAGAGAAGAAAGAACAAGGCAGTTATTGAATAAAAAAAGTGTAATGTTTGAAATGTTTCGATTTTACCGGCGAACTCAGAGATAAAGCTAACGCGCGACACTTGTCTTTCACTATCTGATGATTCTGCTTTTCAAAACAAGCCCACAAAGAAAAGCCATTAAAGCGTCCCGCCTCCGTGTGGACGAGCCTGCGCATACATTGTGCTGAATACATCATAGCGGGGAGCGGGTTGAGAAGAACCAGAGGGAGACTTGGCAGACGACATGTGGACATTACTCCTGACGCGGTGAAAAACGCACACAAGAGCCCGGAGAGAGACGTGAATTAGAGAACAATCCGATGAAGTGAGGCAGTGTCCTGGGTGACCTCGCGCCCACCTCCCCCTGCTGTTCCAATTATCAGCCGTTTTGATTGGTCTTGAAGAGAGGGAGGCCAATTAGAGGGGCTCTCTGCAGGGAGGGTTTGACGCCATAAGTGAGCCACGCGTGCTTCATACACATTTTCAAAAACTTGCACAAAGGAAAAGCTAAATGGCAAAAAGTGAAATGTCAATGCTGCAAAGAAAAAAAAAGTTTTTAACATTGATGAAGAGAATATGTTATTGTTAGAATGTGTTAAGTTTGTGAATCTATAAATGAAAAATAGTTTATGGTTGACTTTTATAATTCATCACAAGTAAAGTAAATTCAGGACCTTCTTAAATTCTTTTGGTGTGTGTTTGGAAGGTCCACAGGCAGACAGGCCAGACCATCTTCTTAACACTTGACATCACCCTTGTCAATGAAGATCTCAGTGCTGCTTGCCTGGGCAGCAGCAGCAGCACTCATATACAACACATGGCATGTGGTAGCATGCATTGATGCGTTGAGGTCTGACTCTGGTAAACATTCCTAAAGATGAGCATTATGTTCAGAACATTTCTGCAGCCACTTGTTGTCTTGTCTGTATTTCTTTACATTGTCAGCCTATAACCATTAATTTAACCATTTACTTGTATACCTTTAACACTGACTCTGGTTAGGGTTAGAAGTTGGACACTAACGAGGCAGCCTTTGGTGGCCTTTGAAGGAACTCCAGACTAGCTTCAATTTTCAGCATTTGGTTCCACTGGTGTGAACACTGATTGATGCTACAGAGCCTTCTTGACCTCTTTATACGTGCCTTCGTGTTCTTGTTGATCAGTTTATATAGCCTTACCAGTCCACAACATATGTCTGTGCTAGCTTTCATCCAGAGGAAGGCAACATCTACTACAAACGCTGATGGTAAAACATCTCCTGTATATATCTTCCCATTCTTTCTTTAAAGTGAAAACATAAACATAATTTCTGTCCTGAATTGATCCCGCTGGGAGACAGAGGAAGCGAGCAGTGGCGGGACGATTGATTCAATAAAAGCTTTTGTTGCGTTTTTAGCTGAATTGCGATGCTGGTGCCGATATTGAAAGTGAGAGGAGTCTTTCTGTGAAATGAAGTTAAAAGCAACAGATCGAGGTTGGGAGTGTGTTATTGCTTTCCCGCTTGCCTCTTGCCGGTATAATCTGTTTAGGCGCTGACACGTCGATCTAATCAGCTTCCGTGATTGACGGGCGAAGAGGAGAACATTTACGCCTGCGTGGGGAAAGCGGCATGAATCAAGAGAGAATCTAAGAGGCAGAGTCAAACACATTAAACACCCTAACATGGATTCATAGACACATAAATGTCCACAGTCATCCGTACACCCCAACTTAAATGTCAGTCTAAGTTTGGATAGTTGCGGATCTCCCTGCTGGCATTGTGGCGGGGATGATTTGTGCACATTATATCTGCTGCTCACAGGTAAAAGCATGGTCTGACGCAGTGTTAGTTTAATACTGCTTGTCCTCTCCTGTCAGGAAATGTACTCCACAGTCATTTCCATTTGACTGTGTGTCCTTTTAAGGACAGCGAAGGAACACATCTGACATTTGTTTGCCATGGTTACACTCCCGAGCTTCTCATTTCACATGCATTTTGTGCACGTCACAAAACTAAGCATCCTGGACCGCAGGAAAGATTTTACCGTGACACAGGAAGTCTGTTAAATCCTCAGGGAGCAGATAATAACCATAGCAACCTCTTCAATATAAAAGTACCATGCTGGAAGTTGCATAATTACATGTGGTGCAATTATTTGACTCAGTGTTTGAGTCACCGTGAGTCATGGAGAATTACAGTATAATGGCTTTTCTAAGAGGGAAAGACAAGGACTGTCTTACCTAAAGAAATCATACCAGATCACCATTATTATCATCAATAGAAGCATATGCAGGCATGAGAGCAGTTTTACCTAAAGTGCATATCATTTTGGATCCCAGGTTGTAATGTAAGGCCTTCGGACTGGGAAAGCTCGGATAAGAATAGTGTCTGAGTGTCTGCGTTGTTAAACAGCTCAAGAGAGTTGTGAATTTAGAGCTTTATTGCAACAAAACCAAACACCAGTTCAGTCACACAAAGGTGTACCTTTTTCTTTTTTATATATTTAATCTTTAACATCAACATTTCTTTTTTTTTTTTTAACATCTATTCTTTTAGTCCTTCCCAAAGTGGCAGTGGTCCAACATCAGAGTCAAACTTTACGATAAATAGTCATCACTGGGTCACAGTAATCGGGTTCCTGTTCAGGCATTTTGTAACAGCAAAACAGGTTTACTACACAGGCCACACTCCACATCAGGACATCAGAACATTAGGATAACTTAGTCTTGTATCCATAAAACTACTGTATGGACAATAGTCCAAAACTGATTTGATTGGCTTGCAATGCTGACATGCAATGATTCAAGTGACTCAACAGGGTACTGTTAGCCCCCAAATCCTGAACAATGGCAAAAAACTTTGCCATTTTGCCAAAAGTCTACTAGCCGTCTAGATTACTTACAAGATTTTCTCAATTCTTGAAAAAACATTCTCCATTTGCAGTCCAATTAACTTTGTGTTGCAGAACATTCAACCGTTTCAAATGGTCTTTATCAGCTGTTCAAACTTCTCATCAATCTGAGCGGTTTCTTCTGTCAAAAAAGCAGTTGATGTTAAAAGTTGCACTTGACTTGCTTGTTCCTGTACTTTGAAAAGTTTACCATTTCGTAAACACTATTTCAATAGCTGTTTTTTGTCGTGTAGTTAAGACATTTTCAGTCAGCTATTAACCGAGTTTAATCTATGTTCATTCATTTTTTAATGATGCCCCTGGTCTTTTTAATTCCCATTTGACTCCTGGTTTCATTTCCAGCCTTCTGAGCTGTCACTTGGCATTTTAAAGTTGTGCAGTTCCCGTCATGTTCAGAATGTGTGACCACCTAGTTGGTGACAACTGCTCAATGAAAGTATTCTGCTTGCCAATACCCTTGTGATCACTGATAGGCCGTGACGTTGATTAATTACTAATCGTCAGGCTCTGGGAGAAGGTTCCTTTATAAGAAAATGATACTCCTCTTTTGTCTTTTTTTCTACTGATAGAAAATCCCAGGCCATTAATCATGCTTTGATAATGTAGTGAAATCCTGCCAGGAGGAGCATTTGTCCTTCTCTGTGTAGAGTTTTATCCCTTCAGCTCATCCTGAAGACTAATGTCATCACATCTAAAAACGCTGACATTACCTTGTCAGCACTTCTGGCAGTAAGTAACTAACAAAAAGACATTTCCTGTGCGGGAAGGGTTATTTTTCATTACTCTTCTCATAGTTTTGCGTTAAGTGATCAATTTAGTCAGCAAACTGATGCAAATGTATTCTCATCTAATTTCATTTTACAGTGAGCGCTCATATTTAATTTTCATTGAAGTTCGTAATTTGAATCACTTCATCAGTTTCTATGTAAATAACATGATATGTCTGTATCTAACAGCACAGCGTAGACCAGCGACACTGAGTGCACTATTTGTTTTTAACTTCTCACTTGGCGGGCGGCACAGTGGTGTGGTGGTTAGCACTGATGCCTCACAGCAAGAAGGTTCTGGGTTCTGCACTTTTCTGTATGGAGTTTGCATGTTCTCCCTGTGTCTGCGTGGGTTCTCTCCAGGTCCTCCCACCATCCAAAGACATGCTGGTTGGGTTCACTGGTGATCCTTCATAGGACAAGTGGTTACGGAGGATGATTGAATGAATTCTCACTTCTTCTATCTGTAGAGTTCTTCTCCATCTTGGTCCTTTGGTGGCAACTTTCTTGGTCTGGACAGATGAGCCACTCCCTATCATCTCCTGGTCTTATCTGAATTGTTATCTCCTCCAGAAAAACACATCCATACCAGCCTGTGCTTCATTCACATCTTTCATATCTCCCCCTCAGCTTGCTGCACTTGGCTCTTATCATTGAGTAGAAACAGACTGATCCGCTCCCACACTGAACGCTACAGGTCTACTTTCATACTATGCTCAGTCGAGCTGTACAACAACTCACCTTTCTGTAACAGATAACGCCATGTTAGTCATGGCAATGGACACTTATTTTTATTTTATTTTATTTTATTTCATTTCATCCGTGGTTCTTAAGAGTGTTACTGCTACTGTGACCAAGCAATTTCCCTTGTGGATGAATAAAGTTTATCTAAGTCTAAATAAGTCCTTCATACCTTCCCCTCAGCTCTTATTTCCTCTTCTTATGCTTGTCTGCCATTCAAGATCCTTTGAGCGTTAGGGCGGTAGTTTTGTCACTTGTATTATCACACCATGGTTGAAGACTCAACTGTGTCCTTTTTCTCCACTATGAAGCAATTACATTGTTTCTGTAACGTTCATAAATCCATCTGGTTGCATGGGAAGTACAGAAAATTCCTTTTCAAACCCCAGTTAGGGATCACTTCCTCGGATGATTCAATTTCAATTGCAGTGGACACACTTCGACATTTCAATATAGCATATGTCACGCTCCAAAGAAAGAAGCTATATTTTTACTTCCAATGCAGGTAGTACATACAAACCCCATCATAACTCTACTACTACTAAAGGTGTGGATTAGAAACAGGCTCGTACATCAGGATGTACTCGACTAGTGTTGGAGTCACGCTTTCAGGTCTTTACAGTCTCTCTTGTCCTGCTGCTTTTTCTCTACCTTGCTTTGATGGATTCTGTAGAAACTGTTGGTACCTGTTTGAAACAGCTGGCTGATAATCAGAGAGTCTGAATTTATGTTACATCAGGTCAGGAAGCACCTGGAATTGTTACCCACAGACTGGTTGGCCACAACTTGTTCTAACCATATACTGTGTGAAGACAGTGCCTCAAAAGTGAAGTCAAACCAAGCAGAGCTCCCCAGATTACTGCAGTATAGGTCATAAGTGCCATTTCTCAGGATGGTTTCAGTCATTTTAAGTAGTTAATATAATACTGATGCATACCCAAGTGTCCATTTATTTTCCAATAACTTTCGTTTTAGTTTGTCTTTTCACAATAAGGATGTGACATTACGATCACTACTAGTTGCCATGCCAACCGCTCTGTGAAGCGGTCCCATAGGACTGTGGGGAAGAAAAAAAATAAAAAAAAATCTGGAGGTAGAATTAATTAAACGAAATGCAAGTGAGTCTAGAGGAAGTGTGGACGGGTCATTGATATTGCGGCTCTGCGTGGCTACGCTCTCGGACTGTGCTGCCCGTTTCCCAAGGAAAATAGCATCAGTTTTGCTAATGCAAGGAAGTGGGGACGAGTTGTCCATACTTATATACACTCTACTGTATGGTTCCAACTGTGAGTGGTTAGGAAAACATTTTAGCTAATAATTGGGGGATTTTTTTTAAGTGAAGAACATCCTCAATCATTGTTTTCAATGCCCCACAACATCTCCACACATGAGTTTAAAGGTGTCATTGGTTTGAAACCAGGAGCATTTCCCCTCCTGGTTGATTAGTGTGGACTGGTGTGAAGGCACGTAGCCAAGACGCTTGATCAAACTAAACATATTCCTTTACAGAACACTGGTACATGAACCTCAGACGTGCCAAGATCCACTCTAGCTGCTGGTGATCCATTTTCAATTAGATCATTTGCTTATTTCATTTTCTTTTTTAAATCCCAAAATTGCTTCAAGAATTTAATGTTGAGGACATTTCAGAACTTTGTTCCGATTGCCCTTCAAGCACACACCAAACCACGGTTAAATGGGGATTACGGACTATCCGTTTCCTTTACCTTTCATTACGTAGATTTTCTTTAGCGTGCTGTGCACAGCCTGTTGCGGTTACCTAACTCAACAGTAAATACTTGTGATGTGCTGTGATGTGTTGGTTTAATAAGCGACATAGGTTAATGTTGGTCTAGCCTTTAATTGTCTGAAATCCATTTAAAATCTGATTTGAATGAGTGCATTTACTAACGAAAGTTCTTTCCTCTTCCTCCCTGCGAATGTCTTAATTCATCTCCCGCCCCGCCTTTCTCCCCTCACAAGCTTTTTCTTTCAAAACCACATTTAGCCCGTATCCCTCTCTTTCACCCCCGGGCTCTGATTCAGTTCCATCTGAGCATTGATTTTTCCAAAGAGATATCGAAGTTGTCAAGGCCGGGCAGAAGTGCTCTTGCCGGGCACAAGTTATGAGCGTTATTAAGAAAATGCTCTGGGAAGGAGAGGAGGACGGATGATACGCCACAAACACAATATGTGAGTATAGTGTATGGAATCTTTGTTAAGTCTTCAGCTAATCCTTATTTTCACTAGAAGATCTAAATGTGGAAAAAACTATCCTGGTAGAAAGAGCCTTGGTTCCCATTGGTTATTGTTGTGTTAAACTATTAATTGACTGACTATTTGTTCTCATGTGAGTGTTTTATATTCACTCTGCTTTTGTGATGTTGCTGTGGACGTCTTTGGCCTCGTCTCTCTCATAGGTGTGTTTGTGTGGGTGAAGCAATTTATCACCCTGCGTTCGAGTGTGTGAAGGAGGGGGGAAATACCTCTACATTTTCCTCTGGCGGCAGAGCCAGGGCTGATGGATTTCATAGCGTGCCTGCTAGCGATGTGCCTCGGGCTGTGCCGAGCGTCTGTGCGCATTCATGAGAGCAGAACTGAACGGAATTGAACTTTGTCTCCCTTAAGATGGAGAGCCACGGTCACAGGGATGGTGGCAGTTATTTGTGATGTGTGTATGTGTGGGTGTGTGTCTGCGTGTAGATATGCTGATGGAGGCCGTAGCTAAGCTCTGCAGTCATTCATCCTCCCAGCCAGTGTGCCTGCTGAGCCCTCGTATTCATCTGAAGCTGTTTACATCCAGCAAGGCCAGGTCTGTCCTGCTCGGGAATCAGCAATCGCTCCTCTGTCCCACATACACACCCTGAATGTACGTGCATAGACCCAAACACACACATACAAGCATTGCACTGGTTTGCAAAGGGGTGTAATCTGACTAATGCTGTCCCATAACAGCGCCTAAACCATGTCCAAAAAACAAGCTGGAATGATAAAAGCTGGACTAGTAAAGTTTCTTGAAGAGGTTCACCTCCAGCTACAGGTAAGTATCCAGCTGTTAATGGACACTAGTCATGCAATCTGATAGATATGTTGCTTCCCACCAGTCTCTTAGGACTCAAGAAGCTACTCAGATAAGTGGCAACAAACCCAACAAGCCTACTCTCTCCTGTTTCAGCAGTTTTTTGGATATGCCATAACCTGGATAACTGAGAACCTTCACTTAAACCATAACTGAATTTGAATCTGAATTTAGCAGAAGAAGCTACACTACCGTTCAAAAGTTTGGGGTCACATTGATATGTCCTTATTTTTGAAGGAAAAGCACTGTACTTTTCAATGAAGATAACTTTAAACTAGTCTTAACTTTAAAGAAATACACTCTATACATTGCTAATGTGGTAAATGACTATTCTAGCTGCAAATGTCTGGTTTTTGGTGCAATATCTACATAGGTGTATAGAGGCCTAGTTCCAGCCACTATCACTCCAGTGTTCTAATGGTGAAATGTGTTTGCTCATTGGCTCAGAAGGCTAATTGATGATTAGAAAACCCTTGTGCAATCATCTTCACACATCTGAAAACAGTTTAGCTCTTTACAGAAGCTACAAAACTGATCTTCCTTTGAGCAGATTGAGTTTCTGGAGCATTACATTTGTGGGGTCAATTAAACGCTCAAAATGGCCAGAAAAAGAGAACTTTCATCTGAAACTTGACAGTCTATTCTTGTTCTTCGAAATGAAGGCTATTCCATGCGAGAAATTGCTAAGAAATTGAAGATTTCCTACAACGGTGTGTACTACTCCCTTCAGAGGACAGCACAAACAGGCTCTAACCAGAGTAGAAAAAGAAGTGGGAGGCCGCGTAGCACAACTGTGCAAGAAGATAAGTTCATTAGAGTCTCTAGTTTGAGAAACAGACGCCTCGCAGGTCCCCAACTGGCATCTTCATTAAATAGTACCCGCAAAACACCAGTGTCAACATCTACAGTGAAGAGGCGGCTGCGGGATTCTGGGCTTCAGGGCAGAGTGGCAAAGAAAAAGCCATATCTGAGACTGGCCAATAAAAGAAAAAGATTAAGATGGGCAAAAGAACACAGACATTGGACAGAGGAAGACTGGAAAAAAGTGTTGTGGACGGACGAATCTAAGTTTGAGGTGTTTGGATCACAAAGAAGAATGTTTGTGAGACGCAGAACAAATGAAAAGATGCTGGAAGAATGCCTGACGCCATCTGTTAAGCATGGTGGAGGTAATGTGATGGTCTGGGGTTGCTTTGGTGCTGGTAAGGTGGGAGATTTGTACAGGGTAAAAGGGATTCTGAATAAGGAAGGCTATCACTCCATTTTGCAACGCCATGCCATACCCAGTGGACAGCGCTTGATTGGAGCCAATTTCATCCTACAACAGGACAATGACCCTAAACACACCTCCAAATTGTGCAAGAACTATTTAGAGCAGAAGCAGGACGCTCATATTCTATCGGTGATGGAGTGGCCAGCGCAGTCACCAGATCTGAACCCCATTGAGCTGTTGTGGGAGCAGCTTGACCGTATGGTACGCAAGAAGTGCCCATCCAACCAATCCAACTTGTGGGAGCTGCTTCTGGAAGCGTGGGGTGCAATTTCTCCAGATTACCTCAACAAATTAACAGCTAGAATGCCAAAGATCTGCAATGCTGTAATTGCTGCAAATGGAGGATTCTTTGACGAAAGCGAAGTTTGATGTAAAATCTTATTTCAAATACAAATCATCATTATTTCTAACCTTGTCAATGTCTTGACTCTATTTTCTATTCATTTCACAACGTATGGTGATGAATAAGTGTGACTTTTCATGGAAAACACAAAATTGTTTGGGTGACCCCAAACTTTTGAACGGTAGTGTATATAAACACTCAATACTGATGAGAAGTCAACAAAAGAACGATAGGCGTGGTGCGGAAAAATGTGTGTTATGTGTCTGTTAAGGTTTTAACAAAGTAGTAAAATGGGACAAAACCGTCACGGAGAGGGATATGTTGGTCAAAATAAATGACAAAATAAGTTGTTTTGTAATTATCTCAGTGAAGTTGTGACACAGTTGTGACACACCCACAAGGTGGCTGGTTCCAACTTTGAGGTTGGCAATTGGCTAGCATCAAAGCTGCCAAAAATGAAGTCGGTCAGATATAAATTTTGCAGTGTTGAATGTGGCACCTGTTGCATTGCGCACACAGATTTCATTAGTATTTCCCTGTTTTCTTTACTTCATACAGTTGTTGGGAATGTCAGGAAAGTGTTAATATAAAAGACTTTTTAAGTCAAATACTATCAATTCTTTTGTTCAGACACATTGAAGAGGGCGTGACAAGACACAAAAAACACCAACTTATTGTTTTTTCTTTCTCCATCTTAGCAAATTGCAAACTGATCATGTATCAGTTTTGGAAACACTCTGATCATCTCATCTTAGACTGAAATTGCACTTTATTCAAACAATCCATTGACAAATTGCACTGATCAGGTGTAACATTATGACCACCTTTCTAATATTGTGTAGGTCTCCTTCATCCTCCAAAACAGTTGTGTCTCATTAGAGAATGGACATAGACCTTCTGAGGGTGTCCTGTGGTGTCTGATAACAGAATGTTGTTAGTGGGGGCCTTTAAGGGGAGGGGCCTCTGTGGATCATCCCACAGATACTTGATCAGTTTGGGGTCTAGTGAATTTGGAGGCCAGGTCAACACCTTGAGATGTTCTTCATGTTTTTTGAGTTGTTCCTGAAGCACTAACAAATCCTTATATGTATATTTTCTTTTTTAGCAAATGTTAATTATTTATTTTTATTCATTTATTTTATTTATGCCTGACTTAATACTTCTATCTGTTTTATTAATTAGTAGCATTAACAACAACTGAAATGTGGATTCTGGAAATAAGGCGTGTGGAATATAACTTGCGGATTAAAGCACACTTTTAATATATTTTAAAAGAAGAGTAATTAGCACTTTGAATGAAAAATACAGCACGTTATCCCCCTTCAAGGCAAATAAGATGATACTGAAATAATAACTTAGTTTTTAACTGTCAGCACTCTCTCTCTCTCTGTTCCTAAAGCCAAACAGAAACCCCATTTTGATCGCAGTGAAACACTATGACGTGGCACATCTCAGTGAGCGGTTGATTCAGCAAATGGCAGAAGTTAAAGCTAGAGTTAAACATTTGGGGGAAAAAGCAACATAAGCTATTGTTTGTCCTCTAGCTGCAGGTTACATTTAGTCTACCATTGAGTACAGGTTGAAAGTAGTGCAGTGGAGAAAGAAGCACCTTTGGAAGCAGCTGTGGGGACTACTGAAGAAGACTACTGCTACGATAAGGAATTGCATTGATATTTGATCTCTGCAGATATTGGGATTTCTATTTAGCGCAGTGCAGATTCCATGTTTTAAGAATACAAGGTAGGGAGTTCGTTTTTATATGCATTTAGCAGCAAAAGTCAACGTTTATTTCCCTTCTCTTCCACTTAGCTTGAGTATTCGGTATCAGCTGTAACATTATCCTGTGTTATTGTTTTTTCTAAGTGCTAATGCGGGCATATTTATAGCTTAATGCCCAAGGGGAGCAGATGAGGAGTCTGGCAGTGGCAGAACAGCAATTGTACATTTTCGTAGGTTATTAGGCATTGATTTTACCCCCGGATTAAGAGGCAACTTAATGCTAAGCAGAAGAAAGTGGAAAATTCGTCTGCTTATGCTGTTACCAGCTGGTTGGAAAAAGCTGAAAAATCGTACAGTATATAATGTACACACTATCACAGACATATGCACACTTTGCTGCGGTATATCTGCTATCGTAGGAGCGCACACTTCCAAAAACTCAGGAAACAGAATGTGTGAAATCAGAGCAGAGACAGCGAGGAATATATATATTACTAGAGAGAGAGAGGGAGGAAGAGGCGGATGCTTCTTAAAAAAATCACATCTAATCAGCATATGAGCAGCAGCCTCTCCAATTAGCTCTCCTTATTATTCCAATCTGTCAGATGGAAGAGAGCACAGCAGAGAGAAATCAAACATCCCCAGGCCAAGCACATTTAACATCTCCTCTCTGGATGGCAGGCAGGCAGGCACGCGAGCGGCCTGGGAAATTAAACAGAGAGATTTCCAGAGAGAAGCACACTGGCTGTGTTCTACACCTGCAGCTATCGTACGGCGTGATGGAAATTTTGACGGAAACGGTTTGGTGTGTGCTTGTTTTATCTTCCCTCGCTAAATGCTGAAACGGATCCCCGTGCTGGAGGAAGGCCAAGAAAATAATGGAGTCTGAGAGGCAATTTTTTTCACTTTTTCTTTTACAACAGTCCACTTGGAGTGCACTTGGGTGGGATGACTTGCATTTGTCGGCAGAAAACTATCAAAAATGATAAGGACTGCACTTTACTTATATAGTCAGTGCTGAGGTCCACTTTTATTTTATGCGCCATGCTCACACTGTTCCTTCACTTCAGAGAAAAACTTTGATTTAAGCCTTTTCAGCCGTTACAAAAGTTCAAGAAATGTTCTGCCAGGCTCTGCTGTGGCTCGGACAATTACCATTTTCTGTGACAATATATATGAATTCAGCTCCGCTGGAAAAATTACAGGCTAGCAGGATAGCTGCCGCTGTAATTATATAACTTTCTTGAAACCTGAGGCGTCCGTAAATTAAATTTAATTGACAACAGATTAGAAAAGCGGATGGGAAAATCACAGCCATTTATGGCTTATGAATACACTTGGTGCTTTGTGACATGAACCGAAGTGGATAATAGTGAATCTTTTATTTCAGACGCGCAGAAGAATAGCGCTCCCATTATTTTGCTCTTACAATGTCTTCCTGCATTGAGAGCGCCTCATACTGTGCTGAAGGTGGACAAAGAGAGCCAGAGGAAAGGGAAGAAAGGAAGTAGTTACATACGTGGAACTTGTAGAAGTTGGTGATTGACACTCGTATCCATGAAGATTTGTTTCATCACAGCGCATTAATTCATTTTTTGTGTGTGTTTTATCAGTGCTAATATTGTATTTAAAATCCTTCATCATGAACCACTGCAAGGAACCAGATCAGTACATTAGCACAGACATAAATCTATTGTCTAGTTAAAGCACTGGCACTAGTTTTACCTAGGAACTCTAGTAAATTGTGATAATTGTGATCTTATTCCTGTGTGAAGCGGCCATGTCTATAACTTGTAAAGTAAAAATCACACCATAAATGACCTAGCACATTTCTCCTAACACAAAGACCTCCTGATTGAATCGCATGAATCGACATATCTGTGATTTGGGGCTGTGTTTTTGTTTTTTAAAAGGGGTTTCATTTCCTTCCCAGCTTCTTTTTTTTTCACTTAAAAGTTATGAAGGCTGAGTTCTAAATCAACGTTTGAGCAGCTGTTTAGGTGGAAAGCCGAAATACACAGCATGTGCACCCATTCACAGAAAAAAAAAAAAAAAAAAAGCTGAAATCCTCCAGAAATCACAAAGGATAATGTGATGGATGGAAGGTCTAGCAGCATATTTAGACGTGTTGGATTTTCACGCGCTCATCACGTTGGTAAAGGTGAAGCTGATTTAAATACTGTCAGGTCTCTCCCCTTGGAACAATTAGTGTCTAATAAAAGGTCTAATATTAAGTAGTAGAAAGTAGCAGGGACATCATCATTAAGGGAAATATGGTACATTATGCTTTTACAGTGTGTCTTCCATACAGAATGGTTGCCATGTTCACATTCACACTAAAAAAAAAAAACCTGAATAACAGTTCAGTAAGGACTTCACGTACTTCAGTGACTCCCGATGTTGGAGTTTGGAATTTAAGCCATTTGGGTGGATTTTGTGTGGTGGTGGACAAAACATCAGTGTTGTCAGACGCGTCATCTGAGCAAGTCTTTGGACGGTGGGAGGAAGCTGGAGTACCTGGAGAGAACCCACACAGACACAGGGAGAACATGCAAACTCCAGACAGAAAGGCTCAGTCGGCCCATGAATTAGAGCCCAGAACCTTCTTGCTGTGAGGCATCAGTGCTCACCACCACACCACTGTACTGCCCGTGTGCTATCCTGTTGCTTGCAATGTTTTTTTTTTTCAAACATGCCCCATTGTCACGGTTAGGTCTGGGGGAAGTGGTAGGACCCAAGCGCAGGACTTGAGAAGGCAGGAGTAGGCAAGATAAATTTTAATAAAGAGAAAAGAAACAAACTTACAAAACTAAAGTTGCTGCTGACCAGGCAGGAGTCCAAAAACCAAAAAACACACAACAACATTAAACATGGTCTACACGGAGTAACACGGAGTACAAGTAACAAGTATGACGCGACAAGGAACAAAGGGAAGGCAGGGCTATAAATACACATGAGGAACAGAGGGATGACGAGACACAGGTGAAACTAATCAGGAGACAGGACAAGGTGAAACCAATTAACCAATCAAGAAAGGCACGAACCAAGACAAACAGGAAATCAAGAACTTAACAAAATAAAACAGGAAACATGAAACAGAACCCATGACTATGAAAAACAGACTGAAAAAAGACAAAGACGACATGACACCCACCTTTGAACAAAGAACAAAGCTGGAATCAGTGTGGACAACAGTGTTGGGAAATTGGAATCTCCTTCCACTGAATCATTTCAGTGTTGTCATTGAATCAACTACGAATCTTCTTCTTAAATTATATTTCCAGCAGATTAATTACTCAACAGGAGCCAGTTCAAAAAGTTCTTTGTATCTGATCACATCATTTTATTTAGCATTCATGTAAACAGATCAGTTGGAACGTCAGAGTAATTTAAAACAAGCTGAAGGAATTTTATCTCTCAAGTATTCAGGACAGAAAATACATGTCCTTCTATTTGATTGCTATAGTTAATACTTTATCAGAGGACTGGCATTTGTTGCACTGTGTTAAAAGTCTGAACGAGGAAATGCAAAACACGTGTCTGCCTAAAACATGTTTGCAAAGTGTGCACATGTGCATGATAAATGGCAGTGAGAGGAAATAAGACTTTATTAGGTGCAGTTGATTAGGATGCTGAAGGTGTCACACATTAGAGATTGCATGAATCTTTTCAAATTTAAATCCAGCTCCAGAGATGGCGAGCAGGGGCGTGTCTCCGAGGCCTTCACTGCCCTGTGTGTTTGTGTGCATGCTATATGTGTGTAAGCATTTGTGGCTGTATGACCCAGATCTGTACAATATGTTTTTCAAGGTCAGGCCGCGTTCAGTCAATAACTTGGGAAACTACGCCAGTCAGTTTTAGCCCGGAGGCTGAAAATCACATTACGGTTAGAAATGTTTGATGGCGCATGCAGAAGAGACAAAGAGACTGCGTTTCAGACATTTATTAATTTTTATTTTTCACTATAAAAACCCAACCCTTCCTCCAACTCCCTCTCTCTCCTCCCGTGTCTTCCCCGCCATCTCGCGGCCCTTTAACCAGAGATTTATTTCACATTTGTCTCGGATAAATATTGTTTTCGAGTGTCGGCACCTCAATATCAACCTTATTGAATAATAAATTACTCCCTCAGTGGAATGCCTCCAGGTTAATAGACGTTCAATGAATAAATAACGGGAAAACTTGGCGCTGAGTTTGGGGAACAGGATATGCAGAGTTTTAATGATTATTTTAGGCCAAATGAATGAATCCTTTTGTGTGCTCAAATTGCAGCTGAGTGCACCGGTTGCTTCACATTTTAATTAATGCACTGGGGTCTTTAATATGGATGTCGGTTGAGCCATATTGTGCTGGCAGCGGTTAAAAGGGAATTAATTCTCCACTCCGACATTGTCTCTCTTAATTGAATAAATAAAGACGTTTCTTTTTTCAAATAGATTGTTTTTCTAACTGATTATTACACAGTTACAACTTATAATAATAATAATAATAATAATAATTAAAAAAAGGCAAGTTTGATTATCACTCATCAATAAATAGCTCGAAGAGAAATGGATATTAAATAGCAATTTTTAGTTTTATTTTTTCTCTACATTTTCTTATCCAGAGTGAATCTAGATAGTCTCCAGATATTTTACAACCTTTCTCATTTGTCCTGCTCGCTTAAACGGCCTCTGTTCGTCTTGTTCCTGTGTCTTGCTGACTCTCTCATTGCGGCCCACTTGTGGATGAAAACCCCGTCCTTTAATCACTCGCTCCAGTCAGCTTCCCTCTACAGCAAAGTTCACGAGGGCGAGCGCCTCCATTGTTCCCCTCAGCCGTCATGTTCACACAGCCTCACCGACGCATCACAAACCCAGCAGGTGATTGTGAAGCCATCAACCACTGCCTCCATTTCCCCTCTTCCATCACCTGCACCCCCGACTCTGCCTCCTGTCTCTGAGGGAAGGTGCAGGGGGAGGGCAAAAAGGGAAGGGAGAGTAGATACACTTCCACCATTTGGATAGATTGAAATCATATTTCACAGCTGGAGACCATGTCAGGAAATGTTATGTCGGCGAAACAAGAGCAGCTCTCGCTTTACAAATGGTCAGGGGAAACATATAATTTAAGTGGAACACAGTGCGGCAGAAGTGCAGCGATAAGTCAGGTGTTTTAGCGACGTCCGAGAGCAGCGCGGCTTGTCACATTTCATTTACTGCATCAGCTCTGATGAAACGTTCCCTCTCGAGCATCAACACTTGACATTCTGAATTTAGATTTTTTTATATATATTTTTTTTTCCTCACTCTCCCCGGTTGCGCTGTTTGATCAAAAACCCTGCAGAGTGGAACGTGCTTCTCTGCCTGCACGTAGCCAAGCGCGTGTTTTTGAGGTTTTTGTGTGGCTGTTTACTTTTAATCCTTTGACAGAGTTTGTGTAAAATGTTAACACGTGAAGTTAAGCCTGCCTCTGCACAGGAAGCTGGATGGGCATACCAAGAGTGGAGCTGCGCAATGCCTTGTTGCAATTTGGAATTGTTTGCCATTCAATTATCGAGATATTATTGGACTTATCATCATTATTGTAGATGCAGCTTTTCACTTTTTAACCTTAAAGCTTGCTTGGCCATGGTAAAGTGTGTTCGTGTGTGTATTTTGGGAGTTTCTAGTCATTCCTGTTCAGGCGAAAGATTTAGCTTCAAAAAACTGATGCTGTAACTCCACAGGTACTCCTCGCGGAGTTACTTCTTGGCTCCAAAAATGACTTATGATCGTCCTCTTGTCTCGCTCTACAGCGTGGTCTTCTTTAAGTCAGCTACTTGGCTAAGTGTGAAGAATAACCACCTCGACTGTTAAAAGAACAAGACGATTGATTGATAAAAGATAAAAGACTCATTATGGTGTTCATTGTCAAACTCTGATGGCTTTCACACCCAAACATCTACCTCAACTTCCTCCCTCATGACTTTTATGGCACTATGTGTGCCTTTGATACCTAGATAGGGCAGTCATTACATGCATGACCGATAAAGGTCATCCCCAGGAACTCTGGTGACTGTGCTTGAGTGGTTTTAAGCATGTGACCGAACGTCTGTTACAGTGTTTTGTCAGGTGAAGACAGTCTTTCTTGTGTTGATTCTGCATGCCACCCCTTGCTGAGCAGAAATAAAACAGTAAGCTGCAGCAACAGTTGTTTGGTTCACCTGGCCATGTTCTAACACAGGGGTTTAGGTTTTGGTAGGAGCTTTTCTGAAAAGGTAATAAGTCCACTTCCCCCGAGGAAACAGGCAGACAGCCCATTTCCTTCACCCGCAGGTCTGCTGGCCTGTATCTCAACGGCGCGGCTCAAACGATCAAGAAACGGATTGCCCGGCAACTTGAACACCTGATGAATGGCCGCTCAAGCGAAACAACAGGGGACCCTGCTCTCTCCCGCCGGCTCTCTGGTTCCCCCCTAGTTGTTTATCTTCTCCGTCATCTTTACAACCTGGGAACATCCATGCTTTTCCACTGGGGTAGAGAGGATCTGACATCTGGCCTGTGTCCAGAAGATGGAGGGTTTGGGTGTAAACACTGACACAGGGAATGGGCTGACCCTCTGATAATTTGGATTACAAGTCAAAATAAACACCTCGTGAGGGTCAGCAGAATCTCTAGGGGTCGCTTAAAGACACTGAAGTACTTGTACTTCACATGTCTTTGACATTATTCTGCCTTATTTAGATCCAGACTTTCATATGTGGGTCTCCAATGGAGCAGCAGGGGCTTAAATTCTTTCATTAAGACACAGTAGTCACCTTTAATTTCCTTTGTTCAGTCTGTTTTTGGGGGTGGTTCTGTCATTTTGGCAAAATAAAAGAAACAAGAATATAATGGATTCTTAAAGTTGACAGAAAACGCATACCACAGGGGTGGTGAGTGTTATCTAGAGTGTTTCTGGCAGATCAAAGGTCACAGGAGAGTACCACGACTCCTCCGTCATCACGGGATTGCGCAGTCTTGTTATTCAAACACTGCCGGGAGGAAGAGGGTCCAATACCACGTCTGATGGATGAGACGGCTGGGTTTACAAGTCGGGCCGCTCGCTTGTGTGTGCGTGCACTAGCGCTCCCTCCTTTGTCTTCCTTCTGACAGATAAGGATCTACAGTGTGACACTGTCCGGGCCCTTGTCTAACAGTTGAATCTGCGGAGCGTCACTTGCTGCTCCACGGCCCCTACATCATAACAGTAGTCTACCAAATGGACAAGAGGGAGTTTTTACTCAGTGACAAGAGAACTAATTAGTAGAGTCTCTTGTTAATGCAGGTCATTGTGCTTAGTTCTTTTGTATTCCTTTTGTTCTTTGTTATTTTTCTTTGTTAATTCTATAAAAAGACTGTTCCACTTTATTCCAACCTGGGACTAATTAAAGCAATTTTGACCATCACTCTTACTGGTGATAAAAACTCTAAAATGACCTTTTTCAGTGAGATCTTGGATGAAACCCATCGTAGTTGAACTCTTAAAATACATTTTCACAGTAACATGATCATTGAGAATGAAGAAATTTCAGACCAACTGATCAGCATTGGTCAGGAGAGGCCAGCTCTGTTCAATGCTTTGTGGCTTCCTAGCCTCCAGAGCTCATAGTAGCTCTCAGTTCTACTGTGGAATGTTCCTCCCACGCAGTAGCTGGAGATACTGTATGCACCAGTAGTAGCCAGTAGTGCCTGTATTCATTGTGGTGTGTATACGGGCAACTTGTTTAACCAGGTATAGGTGACATCAGGCCTAATCACAGTTAGCTTTCATTGCCAGGAGTGAGGACCAATATCCTCACAAACTGCATTTAGTGTATTTGTGTGCATTAAGTGTTTCTTGGTCTTTGTGGGGGTTTAAAATAGACTGTATATAAATATGGACAACACGTCCCCACTTCCTTGCATTGGCCAAACTGACAGGCAGTGCCATCTTTTGAGTCTGGAGCCAGAGTCTGCACAGTGTGATCTGAGAGTGGAGATATCAATGACCCTCCCACACTTCCACCAGACTCCCTTGCATTTTTAATTATCGTAACACTGCACTCTGCTCTATTTCCACCAGTTACAAGTAACTGTTTGATTACACAATGTATTAACTTTTATTTATTTTTTATTTTGTACAGCTCTAACAGTCCCACGGGATGCTTACGTCACGTCCTGTTTCTGTACTCTCAAATAACTAACGAAGACGAAACCTATCCAAACAACAGGCACTTGAACATGCGGCAACATTATATTAACTACCTAAAATGACACAAATCATTCTTGAAACATTTGTATTTGGCATGGTTTTATTTTGGCCCATGTCCCATCCAGTAACATGGAGGGGGTGGAGCTTATGGCCTATACTGCAGACAGACACCAGGGGGAGCTCTACTTGCTCTGGCTTTACTTTTGAGAAGCAGATCCGCCTTTCATCTTTATGCAGTCAAGGATCAATCTTTATCCACTTCCTTACATTAACATAATTCTCCTTGTAAAAACACAGCAAAAAATGCAGCAAAAGTTTAAAGTGTTCAGCAGTGTTTCAATGCTTTTTGGATAAACCGTACTATGACCTTTATAACTGAAAACCTTCACAGACATATAACAAGTTAGTTACAGATTTACAGAATTATTTAGGGAAGAAACTGTGTATTTATTCTGGTTACAGAAAACAACCAGTCTTAAACCAGTCTGCGGGTGTTCTGCCCTCATCCATTAAGAGTGCTCAGTCAATGGCAGGATTCAAAGCTCCTTCTCTCATCACATCATTAACATCCACTCACATATGCACAAAAAAGTCCTCTCTATGATTTTGTCATGTAACTTACAGTGACTCATAGGCAGGTAGTAGGAGAATAGTTTAGTACCAATAGAAACTACATCAGGGTGCCATTGCTCTGCTTGTAGGAGTCAATAACACCTACGTTTTGACGGCGTTCTTGGATAACACGTGTTAGTGTGATAGCTTCCAGCTGTGTTGCTTCTAATCCTGACAGTGTTTGTGCCATTCTCTACCTGTTGGGCCATAAAAAGCAGCACGGTGGAGATTAGACTGTGGCATCTTTCACAGTGAAGATTGCTCCTCTTATAGATTACAACTAGAAGCTGCTTAAAAAGGAGCCGTCACTTCAGTTTGACTTTTAACTGTGTGCTGGCAGCTCTACATGGATACAATCAGAACTGTTTTACTGCATCCAAGAACCCAAAACAACAATGAAAATATTAATTGCTCCTGTGACTGTCGCAGTATTCAGGGTTGCTGCAGGATTACAGCAACAACTGCACTGAGCTGCTCCCTCTTTTCGTCCTCCATAATATCCTTTCAACTCTTATGGTCTTAGTTCACGTGGTTGTCTTCAATTATCTCCTGAGGGGTTATATGTGAAGACTTAAGCCCTCGTCTGGCATTGAGTCGATTAAAAGCCATGCAGTTATTCACTCGAGTAAACACACTCGCTGACACACTCTAACATACTCTGTGGTTTGTCATTTTGTAACCGCGAAGCTGGTCTACGATTGGAGTGACTCGTATGCGAAGCTCCTCATTGCCTCAGGGTTTACGAAGCGCCCACCATCTGGAGCGACCCGCCTCTCGATCCCTCCGCCGCCGTCTTCTCTGCAGTCTCAGTTTTAAAATGCAAATAGTAGAGCGTGGAAACCGAAGTGGGCATGGAAAATAGGAAATATCCACGGGAGAGTTAATGTGAGGGTGTTGTGTCAGGGGTGGCTGTGGGTGGGAGGGCGTATACTGTACTACCAAGACAAAGTTCAGTTTTAACTGCAGGTGCAGGAAGAAATAAAGGGAATTTTTTTATATGTACAATATCTAAAAGTTTGAGGATTATGTATATGAAAGGTGGACGCTCCACAGATGGTTGAGGTTAAGTCTGTAACTAATATTTTAATATTTCAGACTGCAAAACAGCATAAAAATAAAGATTAGAACTTCCCCACACTACACTTTGGTTTGCTGACAACTGTTGAAGCCTCTGGTCTGCCATTTGACTGTGTCCATCTTTAATTTATATATGGACACGAGGGATGGGTTGGGCTGGAGCTGGGGGTGTAGAGGCCAGGGATAGATTGTCAGTCGTTCCAGACCAGACATGTCTACTTAATTAAGGAATTATCTGAGTAAGTGAATTTAGCTAGTGATTCAGTATGTCTGAGTATTTTATGAGAGATGTTTATGGAGGGCACCACCTAGTAAACATTAGCGGTATTGCACTTAAAGGGGAACTATTGCTTTTTATAACTTGGACCCTATTTCTTGTTTACCTGAAGTTCGCTACTGCTAGTTTTTTGCAACATGGCTGAATATTTTTTCACATTCTGAGGTTGTGGATGAAACATAGCAGTAGCAAATTACAGGTAAACAAGCCGACCATTGTGGGTGCGCGCAGCGCTCAGAGACGACATTATCCAGATCAGAAGACATAATAACAGGTAACTCCGGACTCAACAGGGAATAGCACTAGCATATGATAACGGAATACTGGTGAAATGAATGACTTTTGTGGCAGATAATGCGTTATTTAGAAGCTGTGTCTCGGTGCCCCATTCACTCCCACTATATGGATATACACTGATCTAATTATCTTCCAAAGGAACACAAAAGTTATATGGGTGAGTAAACGGCCATATTTTATGCCAGAAATAAGGTCCAGGTTGTAAAAAACAGTAGTTCCCCTTTAACAACACTTGCACATTGGCTTCAGCTTTAAGAAGCCATTTTTATTTTGTCTAACTGCTGAGGATAAGCCGCATATAACTCTTCTTACAGACTGAGTTCATCTTCCTAGAGTTAGGGTTTAAGATTTCCCACATCAAACTCAAGCAGGACTCCTTTAACTTGAAACCTGCCTGTTCTAATCTGCTTTGACAACAATAAAGACACATATGGTAACAAAATGTATTACTTTTTGTTACAATCTGTCTTTATGCAGTTTTTTTTTCTGCCTTTTCAGCTATTCTTATGGGAAACAAGTAGAGTATTTGTTCTCTTCAGGTCATTTTTTGTGAATGTTTGTCACTTTCTCCTGTCATTTCCTGCTCCACACCTGACAGCTCCTTGTCGAATTAAAGTTGTACCGCAGTGCTGACAAAATCTGAGACACAAAGTTTATCTGTGGACGTTCGAGCCTGTGCCTGTGTCTGCATATACGTGCGTATGTGTGTCTGAGTAACTTGATCAATTATTAATTGTTTCAGTAATGGGCCCAGAGCCTCTGGAATGGCTCCATGTGTCCCTGATTAATACAGCCACAGCACTTGATTCCGTTCCTCTCATCAGCTCACTGGCACATGAGAGAGACTGGCAGGAGGAGACAGAGAAAATCAAGTAATATATTATGGAAATATGGGCGGAAAGTTCACAGGAGCTGGGGCTGGGCAGAGCAAATGGCTGCGGAGCAGTTAGCAAGACAGAGACAGGAAGACAAACAGAAAGAGAGACTTACAAGGAGACAAGGAGCGACAGCGTGAAAAAGAGTAAATTAACAACCGGCAGAGGTGATGGCTCCATCGGTGCCTCTCCAGGCGTGCTTTCGGAAATGGAGTGGGCCCGACTGTGTTGAGTCCTGCTTAATAGTCTCCACTGCTGTTCTGAAGGTCCTGATTAGCGCACACCACGGAGATTGACTCCGGGTAAAGTGTGCGTTGATGAATACAAATCTGCGACGTGGCCTCGGCCTCAGCGGGATTTGTTGAGTGAGTGAATCTAGCGGGCAGGTAATCAGACTGTTGCAGGGTTATTGGTGGGCTGCTGGCTCGCTGCGTGATGCATGCTGAGATGCTCAGACAGTGTGTTTCCTTCCAGGGGAGTAGTGGTCAATCACTGCTGGTGCGCTGAGGCTTCCACTTAGAGGACACGTGTGATCCGCACACATTTGTTTGTGTCGCCCTTTTTAGTGCACAGTGACGTTTATGCACCTGCGCAGGAACACTTACACTCCGGCTGAATGTTGATGGACTTGTTAAAGACGCCGTTGGAAAGGGCAACACTGTTTAAATAAACACCAGCGGCTGTCGCAGCCACTTAGTTCTGACTAAACACAAAACCAAGATCTGTCTACGTCATGCAGGAAAAACCCGAAAGAAGAGAACAGCCCTTTCTCGTACGCACCATCTTTCCCTGTCAGTCTCTGATTCCATCTGTCCCTGTCTGTCACGGTGTCCCTATCACTCTCTAAGTCTCAGCCAGTGTCTCCAGCGCAAGGCTGAGGCCGATACCTCTGTGACAGCAGCTGTCGGGTGAAGTGAGTGCCCTTTCACAGTAAAACAGAGAGAGACATAAGGCGCCTTCCAGATCCTTTGGCTCTTGACCCAAGAGATTATGCAATTTCTACGTCCAGACTTTATATTGTCCATTGTCTTTCTTTTTGTAGATCCTGAAATTTTACTACCTCAAGTCCCAAATATTTCAGAGGCTGAAGGCCGCATTAAAATACTACTAAAATATCACAAAATATGCAAATCCAATCATCCATGTACACATATTCAAAAGATAAACAGATTAATTCACTTATTTTCTTAAATTCCTTAAAATAAAAACGAAATAAAATATGGTTCAGTGTCTTTGCCAGTGCAGTGTTCGTGTCGTTAAGGCTCAGTCATCTGAAACAAAGAGGATAATTATTTCACCGGTTCTGGTTTTAATCAGAGCCCTCGCCGAGGGTTAGCATGTAACCATCCTTTCTTCTGTTCCCTCCCTCCTTATAATCCTTCCGTTCAACTGGAGCTCGGTGTCTTCGCGTCGCTCAGACGACGGCGAGGCGACTGGCGCTGAACGCTCCGAGTGTAATGAGTGAATGTGTGCTGTCTATTAGAGCAGATTAGTTCATGTTGCCCCTGAGGCTCATCCAGCCTGAGGCTAATGTCCTGTGTTTTTCTCCTGAACATGACCACTAGCACAGAAAGCGCTCGCTCTCCCTCTCTTTCATTCTCTGACATCCTTTATACACTCAGCCTCTTTTGTAATAAGTTTGTCAAAAACTGAGCTAAATATTCAAGAAAACAACACACTTGGAGCTTAGCAAGAACGAGAAACCTCAAATAGTTTTTTATTTGAAGGACCTACTTTCCAAGAAACTGTGTCTGTGTTCCATAATTAATGCGCTCTGCCTGTTTGTGCTTCAGCTAACATCCATGTTAGTCGTTTTTTTTTTTTTTTTGGCCACTTAAAAGAATCCTGGATGAACATTTCAGAAACATATTTTTTTTATGACATATTCAATGCTGTTTTCTGAGAACCTTGACAGATCTTGACAGATACTTGAAATAATCATGAAAAAAGTTCAATTAACCACTTAGTATCTCATCATATTGCTATTCCCATAACAGATGTAACACGGTGCCCAGTTTTTCCAATGATTGCCATGAGAGCTGAACACATGAGGCCCGCTTTTACTTTGCTTTTTAACAGACAGTAAATAAAAACACCCATTGTTTCAACTGACAGCGCCTCAGGCAGGGCATCAGGCGGCAGTTACTGCCACACGATGGAATCAGCCATGCCGATCAATAGCATCGACCCTGCAGAGGGGCCATGGGATCGATCGGCATCGAGGGGTAAACCAGTTGAAGCGGCGGCTCGATGTGATGAAAGTTTGCCTCGTGATCCGTTTGCCTGTTTACGCTTTCTCGTTTTAATAAAGCTCAATTACGAGCGAGCCGCCTTCGCGAACTTGTGAGGCGGTGATTTGCGGCCGCGACTTCCAGTGATTCAATTGTGGCGGGAAGTAGCGGCAGAAGATATGAATGTGTTTGGGTGATTTGTTTCTCATCATGTCACTATGCGCGGCGTCACGGAGGCGCGAGTCGATCCGCCGCGCAGGATGATAGATGCTTTCAATCCCGAGATGTCAAGAGATATGGACGCGCGCGTATGTGTGTGTGTGTGAGATTGTGTTTTATGCATTAGCAGATAAAACATCCCCCTGTCCCGTGTAACCTCTGCTGTAATGGCTCTGTAATGAATATCCATAAACCACAGGCCGACATCCAGACAGAACACACACACACAAGACACACACACAGGTAAACATACATACAGTATTTATGTGACTGCACTCACATACAGGTGGGTAAACATGCACCTCACAGATGTAGACACACTTAGAGAAGCACCTAGAAGAATGAATGTAAACTGCAGGTTTGTTTTCCACTGTAACACGGTAAACACACACACTTCTCTCATTCAGTCATGAAGGAAACACCCAGTAGATTTAGGTAGACGGGATTTAACAAAGAGGAAGAACCAACTTCTGCTAACATTTGCTGTCTGACCTAAATCTAGGAGGGTTTCTAAGCAAGCCAGTAAAAGCAGCATCACAGGTAAACACTCACGCATTGTACGTCAGAGCCCTATAGCAAGTTTTTAACACTTTTTAATTTCTCTAATTCGTTTGCAAAATTCACCCAACCGGAGTTGCTATAAAGAGCAAATGTTTTCACAGTAGGACACAAACATTAGCTGCATTTTGCAAAAATGTCAAATTATTATCAGCAAGTAAACAGTAAACGCTGCTAATGACCCCGTTGAAAAGTGTCTGCAGCTGAGGGATGGGGTGGTACACGGTGTAGTGTTAAATTCAACGTTTAATTACCGTCACACTTTGGCAGTTGCCAGCCGCCCCTGGCATTTAATACTCTCTAGTCACGTTTTTCAGGACTTTCTGACTGTCCCAGTCCCAATTACAGACTGTAATGGTGACATACAGTTCAGTGCAATTCAACAAAACAAGGGACAGTTTTAGAGACTAAAAAACACAAGTGTCATTTACAAGAGGTAAACTAATAATTATTCACAATTACTGTAACTCCAGTATGGAGTGAACATGGCACACATGTTATAATAGTTGTGTGACTACAGGAGTTTTAGTCTGATTCAGCCCTGGATTCATCCCTACCAACAATAGGTGGAGAAATATTTAGTATTATATTTATGATTTGTAATTTAGGCTTCTGGTTTCATTTCTTTTTTTCTGCTTTCTCTGCATAGTTACACCGAGTTCTTACTCTTACTCTTATTTTGTATTTTTTTCAGCAAATCAGCTTGTTTCATTTCATTACTGCCACCTACTGGACTGGAGTGTGCATCAGTCGTTCTTTGCGCTGCACTCTCTGTTTCGTCTACATCTGTGAGATAGCATGAGGTGGTGCATTCAATGATCACTGATCTGCATTGGTAATCTAAATCATAATAATGCTATCTTCATTGTACAATTATCTTGTAGTTTGAAGAGGTTTCAGAGCTTCTCACAGTGTCATAACATGTGATAATGAAGTAGTACCCAAATGCAGACACAAGGGAGAATGAAAACTTCAGAAACAGAAACAAAAGGTGCTCCAAGGCAGGCAGGTAAGAGACAAAACATGGTGTTGTCAAATAAAAAGAGAAAGAAATGTGCTGGAATCATAGAACACACTGGCACACTGAGAAACAAACAGGTTACTCAGCAGATAACGTGACAAAGGACAAAGAGGAGAAACACGACTATGTAGACATGGGCTGAGGGGTTGATGAGATGCTGATGAAACGAATAAGGGAGGAACACCAAAGGTGAAACCATTCATAATGATAGTGAAAGTGAAATGAGAGTGAAAGCAGAGGCAAGAAGTGGAGCAGGGCAAGAAACACTAAGGAAGAGCGTAGAAAGTAAAACCGGGAAACGCGAGATTCAAACAGGGCCACAGGAAATATTAAAAAACTCTATACCATGACACACAGATTTTAGAACTCCTATAGCCTGAGCTTATCTTTAGGGGGCCTAATGATGACGGTAATTAAAAGTGACTGATTCAGGGGAATAATGGGAAATACTGGGCAATGTGCCTCAATCCCATAATCACCATGTGTGAGTTACAGTTGCATGTCGCTTTCTCTGCTTCACTTCAGCAAAAATAAAATAACAAAGGAAGGTAGAAAGTTAGCAGAAAACTCACTCGAGTTAACCAGCCAGCCCTAAAAACAAGAAGGCAAGAATATGGCTTTCAAGACAAAGTAAAAAATCACGTCTACAGAAGTCTAGACGTCTTGCAGCAATTTAGAAAAATGGCCAAATAACTGTGTCAGCATAGCCCGGGCAGCGCATCTTCACAGGCGCTTTCTCCTTCTCTTTCTGTCAATTTCACTCTCACCACGCTGTGATGGATAGAAAAAGCTCATGGATCCTGATTCACTCAGCGGGCTACCTTATAAAATAACTGGAGGCTCTGCGTTTTAGCTGCCACACTGAGGCCAAATGGATGGCCAAAGCACTGGAGGCCACTGTTTATTTCCTTTGAGTGCTTTCTATTTGGTTTTATTTTATTGAAAGGTTCGGGATGGAGTTATTGGATGAAACGGGGACAGTGACAGATGCACAAGGACTAAAAGTAAAACAGAAAGCGCCGCAGATGAGGAGGAATAACAAGCGCATGGAGTAGTGCAATCAAGGGAGACTCATTCGGACCCGAAACAAAAATGACAAGATGGATTTCTGAGAAAAGTGCCTGTGATGAAAGTACACGCATGTTTTTCTTTTTATTTTGTGTGTGTGTGGTAACTCTCTTGGTTTGAAATGAGACAGCGTCCACAGTCAATCTAATTAGTCCCCGTCTGAGCACACTGACCCGTTGTTCTTGTGTTGCCAAATAATGAGCATGCAGGGGAAGTCATTGGTCAGTAAATGAGCCTGGGGTCGCCTGTCAAGTCATTAAGTAATCATTAACTAATCTCATTTAATCCTGACCTCATCAGCCAACCCCCTTCTTTCTCTATTCCCAAACCCCCATGCACCCAGCAGAACCAGCGCCGTGGAGCAATTGCTTTGCGCCCATGCACCACAGGAGAAATGTTAACTCTGTCTGCTGTCGCTTGAAATCAGCAGTTAAAATGTGAGGTTTATTTATTTCTTTATTGTTTTTCCCGGTAATATAATCTTAATGATCAAAATTGGGCTGCATGAACAGAAGTAAGGGAGCATTTATCCCTCACGTCGATTTGTTTGATTCTGCCGTGAATGCAGCAGTTGCACTTATCTGAGCCTGGTTAGAGAGAGAGTGGTATCGGCTCAACTGCACTTGCTCCCTGGAGCGGCTGGTTTGCAGTGTGAACACGCGTGACCTGATACGACTGCCTTATAATTATATAACCTAGTAGTTTACCTGGTGAGTTTTTGGAAGAGATACATTAACCACACAACAGCAGTAAATGCCAGTGTCCAGACTCATTCCCTACGCTCCAGCACTGATTTGATTATTTCCTGAAATCCAAATTTTCCTGCAGAATTACAACCAATCGCTGTTTTTAAGGACAGAACGTGTCAGAACTTGTCTCGCCCTGTAAACACGAACTGACCCAAGGTTAAATGCAGCACTGTGACACATCGGAACAAATGTACAAATGGGACACACTGTTAGTTTGTATATGAAAGTAATGATGAACAATTTACAGGCCACAGTTACACCTGGTTTGTTATGTGATTACACTCAGTTGTCTCATAGCTATGAGAAAGGTTTGATCTTTTTCATTTTTTCTCCTTTACATTGCGCCCAGAGTGACTGATTGGACTAATTAGGTTGACTTTGGCTTGGTAGGTAGAGCAGACTCCCCACAAACTGCAGAGTTAGCGGTTCAATCCCCGGTGCATGATACATCCTCAAGTGTCCTTGAGCAACTGGGGGTTCAAGACACTAAACCCCCCATTGCTCCCATAGATTTCCAGTGGTGTATACTTGTGTGAGCGGCTCACAAGATGCATCACTGTGACTATAAAATACTTTGAGTGCCAATAGGAAGATTTTTTAAATACATTTAAAAAATCGAGAATCTTCTTTTTCCATTGACACCAGCAGTGTTCAGTCCTTGATTAACTAATTTAGAGTTTCTTTTGGGGTTGTTGATCCGACCTGAAACCTAAGCATGTCCTTCCCCCTGTCCCATATTTACATTTTTCTGTCATCAGAAACTGTATTTGTTTTGTGATTGCACCTCAGACCGTGGATTTGTTGAAAAGTCTGCACCGTATTACTGCAGACATGGTGGTTACTCTGACGGATTTCCTCCCCTATCGCCCCTAAACCACTTTTCAAACACCTAATATTATGTTAACTTTACAAGTGACTATCTAAAATGGCTGACTGTGTCCAGCCAGCATCAGATCACATACTTGAATGAGTTAGACAGCATCCCTGCCTTCTCATATAAAAGCCAACTAATACCATGAGACATTCAGGTGCTCGTCCTCTCCGTTGTCTATCCCTCTTTGTTTCCTCTTTTATCATCTTATTGTTCACCCTTCTTCCACTACGCTTTGTCTCTGCTTCTTCCACACTGTCCCTCATGCGCTTGGTCTTTCCTGCTCTTTCTTTCTCTCCTTTCCTCCCATCTCGTCCGCCTTTGTCAGCAGCCTGGACGATGTCTGCAGCACTCACTTCTCTTTCTTTTTCCTTATAAGGCTGCTTTCATACTCTCTCTCCGTCTCGCTGTCCCGGCCTCCCCCTGCTACCCCCCGACCCCTCCCACTGTGTTTTCCGCTTTCAACCTGCCAGCGGAGGTAGAGGAGTTCCCATCCATCTTCTAGGCACACTTTGACACGTCTGGATGTTAAATTAAAAACATATAGCCCAAAAGAAGTGGGTCGTACGCACCTGAAGTGTCCAAGACACATCTTAGAAAATGAACATCATCCATCAAAGCTTCCTGTATCTCTGCAAAGGCTTGCAGAGAAGCTGGCTGACAGTGGCCATCTCCATTGCCAGTTCGAACAGGGGGGTGTCAAAAGCATGGGGATGAGGATGAGGAAGTCATTTTAACTGCTTATGCATGTGTATACAACAGTGAAAAGCTGAAGATTCACTGGTTTGATATGTTGTATTCAGACTGTCAAAGTGGCAGGCTGTGTCTCTGTCTTTATGCCTGAAGATAAACCACGTAAGAGGAGATGGCACTATCAGACAGCGTTTGCATTTTTCCAATATATTAATGCAGCAAAGCACAAGTGATAGATAGAGAGTTCTTCTGCAACAATCAATAACCAGCTCAATATCTGATGGATTTGGATTTTGTTTTGATTCTGTTGAACTTATTTGATTTGTTCGTGTTATTTTCCCATGTCCCCCTCGAGAAGGATCTTATGTGAAGATCCTTCAAATGTATTAGGCAGAGCCTTGGTGAGTCCAGTCAACCAGATTCCATTATGGACACTGACTGGTATACTAATGTCCCAGTAATAATCTGAACTCCTGGTTTAACCACCTCAGTCAGAACAAACCAGCAGTACCTGAAGGTATTTTCAATGCTGCACCACCATGCTTCAATGTCACGGTAATGAGCGGTGCCTGGTTTGAACTAAACATGATGCCAGCTTTCACACCAAAGAGTTCAACCTTTGTCTCATCAGACCAGAGAATTTTGTTTCTCATTGTCTGAGAGTCCGGCTTTTTGGCAAACTCCAGGTGGGCTGTCATGTGCCTTTTACTAAGGAGTGGCTGAACTTCTTCCATTTAGAGACGACGGAGGTGACTGTGCTCATCTGTACCATTTCCCAGATTGGAGGTCTACAGAAAATTCCTTTGACTTCATGCTTGGTTTGTGCTCTGACATGTACTGTCAACTGCGGGGCCTTATGTAGACAGGTGTGTGCCTTTTCAAATCATGTCAAATCAGCTGAATATACCACAGATGGACTCCAGTTAAGCTGTAGAAAGATCTCAAGGATGATCAGAGGAAACAGGATGTATCTGAGATTCATTTGAGCTTCATAGCAAAGGCTGTTTTTTTTTATATATTTAATAAATTTGCAAAAATCTCAAAAAATATTTTTTTTATGTGGTCATTATGGGGTGTTGTATGCAGAATTTTGAGGGAAAACAATAGTTGAATCCATTTTAGAATAAGGTTGTAACATAACAAAATGTGGTAAAGCACTGTGAATAATTTCTAGATGCCATGTAACTGCCATTGCACATAGTTTCCTGTAGTAACCCTGTGTAATTTTGGTTCTGGTAAATGACTATGTATCTCTCATGTATCTCAAAGTGTTCAAAACTGCCACATTATGTGAGCTTGTATGCTTGGACCCTTCCAGTCATATTCAAATGTTATCTGCACACAAAGAGTGACAGAAGCTGGAGAGATGATTGACAGCTGGCAGATTGAAAAAAAATAGCTTGTCAAAGTACATTGGACGGAAGAAATGTCCCCTGAATGCAACACGCTTAATTATTCAGGTGGTTTATTGAAGAAGGATCGGCACATGGAATAGTGCTTCGTAAAACAAAATCCTTGATACATCAGTGATTCATGATTAATTACATATTAGAGCAACATGCACAGCCTTGCTGTAGGGTGTTTGATGAATATTTGAAAATAAATAATAATGTATGTTGTTGTTGCTGTCATTTAAGTCAATTTTATCTATTGCCTGTTTCAGTCTTGAATATCTCAAAGTCAGATCCATGAATAATCATCTAATTCTCATTCAGATTGGGGCAGCTCTGTTAAGCTGGAAGATTAAGAAGGTTGTGTGGTTAGTAGTTAAATCTGACAGCTAGTAATCCAGGTGATCTGTTCATCCAGTCTCTGGTCTCTCCACTGCCAGAGTGCTGTGCTGGCCGAGTGCTGCTGTCCATTGGTATTGATCTGAAAGTCCTGAGCCGTCAGATTGCTTTTAGCAGCTCTCACCTCCCTCTGTCATACTGAAAATCCTGCCCAGCTTTTCCCCTGTTTTAGTGGTCAAAAATAAAGAGAGATGGCTGATGGAAGCAAGGCCACTGGGCTTCTCTGAAGTGTGTGATCTGGATTGATGTGGGATTTGGTGATTCTGTCAGAAAAATCTCTCTTTCTCTGGTCAACAGAAAGAGCAGACAGCTGTTAACTGTTTATCAGGGAGCCTGTGTCCTCTTTCTCTCCCTTCTGTTAGCTGCTTCTTCTTCTCACTATCGCTTACTATTTCGTCAACGCTCTCTCACACATGCACACCTGAGAGGGCATCGGCAGGACTAATTATGGACAACAATAACTCCCCCTCAGCTTCGCTCCGCTCCCGGCTGCGTAACAAATTCATTGGCACATCGCTGCCACTATTGTAAATCAATCTGACAGACTCGGAGTTGAGGTGCTGAATGCATTCATGCGCCATGTGCCCGTTTGCCGCAGCACGCACTCGCACGGGAGGAAACAGGCGCTCCAGTTGTTAGATGTCCACATCCATCTCCACAGTGGACTGTTTGATGTTCAGAGAGGGAGCACATGTCGGGGACGGGAATGGCAGAAGGGCCGGTGGATATTGGAGGCTGGGGAGCAGGAACAGGCGATTTGAGCTGGGGACCCGTGGAAGGAGGGGGTGCAAACAGAATGTCTGGATATATTAAACAGAAGTATATGGGTACTAAGGGTATTGTCCAGATATGAAGGTGGCAGCTGGTGTAAGGCGGTTAGATGATGCATTAGTTTTGTTGCACTCAGAACTAGAAGCCACAAAACTGCAGACAAGGACAGTGGTTTGGATCTTGCTATTTGAAAACTAAAGGGATTGTGGTCAGTACTCTAAAAGGCACGGTAATAGCTGTGTTGTAGGGACCCGTCAAATGAAAATGTCACAAAGCATTAGAATCAAAGTGAAAACCAATCCTTCTGAAAAGCCAGATGGTTTAGACTGATTGATCCCTGAATTCACCACTCATGGCTATCATCAGTAAAATCCGCTCCGGTAATGTGAGGGCATCCACTCTCAAACCTCCTAAACCACTGACGGACTCTGAGGCCAACCTAGTTATTGTCATAACATGTTTGATTTTTAGGAGTCAAAATCTGGATTAATGCATCAGTGTTTTCAGTATAACCAAGCGAGTCTACAAGGACAAGGAGAGGCTGATGGTGTCAAGGGAGGCTAACGTTAGCTAGCTGTACACAGATAACTAATTGAGGCCTTTTCTCTTTTTCAGTGTTACAACATCAAAGCAAGTTGTGCTGCTTCTTCCTCTTCTTCTTATGGTTTGATTGGGGGTTGAAAAAAACATCTTGCAGGTGTATTATCGCCACCTGCCAGAGTTCTTCTGGAGTCGTTGTACGGCAGTTTCCGTTTTGCTTTCAGTATATCCACTTCCCTGTGAGATCACATGGGATGGTGCATTCAGTGCTCTCTGATCTGTCAAAACCGTAGCCTCTGAGCCTCAATTATTATGCAATATGTGTAAGTTTGAGACTGGAGAAAAAAAACATCAACAACAAGTTTCTCCTTAAGTGTGTGGTCCACTGATTTCAGACCGATTTCTGAAGAGTGTTCTGAACCTCACTGTGATGTCTCACGCTGCCACTATCTTGCCAGTGTCTGAATCCCGAAGTCCTGCCTAAATTTGTGAGGAGTTGAGATCGGGGAGAACAATATCTGTGAATTTTCTCCTTAAGTGTGTGAATGTATTTGTTTGTGGTCATAGCTCAACCTAACATGGAACTAACCAGTATTTAAACCCTCTGCAGACGATATAAATGCTGGAAAGGTATGATGGTACTTAACTAAGATCTCTGAGTTTCAGTATATTAATCCAGTGCTGACTCTGAATAGCTCAACATGTTTAAAGTAAGTAGTGTGCTTATAAACTACACGAGGGAATGTGTTGTTTCAGCTCAACATTTTTAGCATGTGTTTCCTATTATCGATTAATTAAAGTATCACATAAACAAAGTTGTGACTCTGAAAATAGAATTTTTCTTTTCTTTTCCATCCATCTACATACTTTTGGATTACTGGGAAGCTGGTGTTTGCGGTAAGCTGCCTGCGGTCACATGTAGCAGTATAGCTAGTGTGTAGGGCTGCGCCCCGGAAGGCCAGAAAGCTGTGTGTGGGTGGTGTACGGTACAATACTATAATGGAATGTGTTTGTGGAGATTATTAAAGAGCCATATATTTCTGCCGCGGCCCCACAGGGCCTGCTCTCACCGGCTGATCTCCGCGCTGGCAGACGGGTTATGAAACAGGCCTCGCTGGGAGATTCATTGCCAAAGCAATTCTCGTCCTCCCACTCTGCTCTGCTTTAGCTTTCTCGAGTTTTATTTTTTCCTCTTTCTCTCAGTGTTGGTCTGTTGAATGTGCTACAGTACATCTGATTCTAACTGAGCATGCATGAACTCAGAGCTTGTCAAACCTATGTCCCAACAGCCTGCCTGTTGTCTTGACTCACAGCAGAATGAAAGATTTTAATGGCAGTTTGACTTCACATTATTTCTTCAGAATCCCCAGAGACTGCCCCCTAGCAAGCAAGCTTACTAATGAGAAAACAAGGTAGAGTAAATTCAGAATCAGCTTTATTGCAGAGCATGTGTGTACATACAAGGAATTTGCTTTGGTCCTACAGAAAAGACCATGGCCCCCGATGGGTATCGGCGCCAATTTTGGGAGATTGGGGTCAAGAACTACTGGTCATTTAAACTCATCTCATTTTTCAAACTATATGGAAAATAAGGAGCCATACATCGCGGATTTTACTCACTGGCAGGTTGGATTCATAGTAAGAAGTGTGGTTTTGAAGCTCAATGTGGCTTCTCTGGCCATCCTCATCTTGCATTGACTGAATATTCTTAATCTCATTTAAACAATTTGGTAAAGAAGTGATACGTGAGTGGAGCTGAGGCTGAGGTGGGCAGGTGATGACAGGCAGATAGCTAGCAACCTCTAAGGTCAGTAATCAGTCACTCCAAGCAGCCATGTCCTTAACTATGTGTAATTTTAAGCATTAATATGAATAAAACCATGAGTTATGTAAAAACAAAACTCCTCTGTAGACAAGTGGCCACAAGTCGCCATCAAGGCTGAAGTTTTTGACAGTTATGCACAGTTTGTGTCTCTGCGTCAATTCGTTGACCCTGCACAGACCCGAATGTAATAGCCTGACGTGCACCTCCCCAGAAAAGAGCTGAGATTGGTCCGCTTGATCGTAGCGTGTTTCCGCAGTTTTCAAATTGATTGTTCTGGATCAATGGGGAGGAAGTTGGGATATGCATTTGTATGACATTCAGTTTTGGTGAAACTTCGGCGAAAGTTTCAGTCGTCATTGTTGAAAGTTAAGCAGGAAGCAGAAACAAAAATTGACCCGAATGGCAAAAACATACACAGCACCAGCTAGCATTTGGGTGGCGTTTTTACAGAGTGAGCCACACTGACGAGCACACAAGTATAAATAGTTCGCACCAGCAGACTTTGCAAAATGTCAAACTACCCCAAGCCAAAACCAAATAGGTAGAGAGCAGCACTTTAAAATGAAACAGCAGCAATAAGTGCTTATGAATTCCATTTTTTAGCATTCAGTTTGAAGGCTGGGACAGATTAAGAATAAGGAAATCAAAGGGGAGAAACTCAGCTGGGATTCATGCCGTGCAGGGAACATCTAGCTCCAGAGGTGTTGAAGGCAGCCGCTCGGCAATGAGAAAGCACACCTCTAATCGCTTGTTGATGTTACAGAGTAGACTGGAGGGGTTCTAAAGCGAATAAGTTTGGGCTCGGATTGAGGGCCAGCATAAAGCAACGAGGAGGGAAACTTTTTACAGCGTTTGCCAAAGGGTTGTATGTCCCCTCCTCCATTGGTTCAATAATCTGGCTCATAATCCCAGGTTTGAGGACGAGCAATTTGGACCAAAAGTGAAATTTCAGGCAAGAAAATAAGTTCCATGTATGAAATTGGAAGCGCTGATGAGGTACTGAAAGCAAGTTATGCATTCAAGTAGGAACTCCTGTCAAGACCTGGCTTGTAATGTTAGTGAAGCAAGATGGATGAAATGAGGAGAAGGGATTTGTTGGTGGAAGGGATACGTATAACGCTGCAACAAGGAAACAGGAGACTGGAAGCAGAGAGTCTTTAAGGGGAGACAGAGAAATAATTGTCTTTGGCAGCTTTTTATTGGACTGTGTGCCAATAAAACTCAATACATTTGACAGAGGGGAAAAACTGATGATGAGAGGTGATGGAGAAGGAAGATATAGATGGAAGGGGTGGGAAGGCAAGGAAAAAAAGAGTATGAGACTGTTGCACTACTGGGAGCAATTACTGGGAACTGTGAGTTATGGTATTTGCTGCACCAAGTGCCATGTGGCTTTATTGCACTGGGGCAGTGTTTGGAGGAAAGGCGAGATTATTAACCACAAAGAAAGAAGGATAAAGTGAGGTGGAGGAGGCCAACAAAGAATCAGAAGAGCACCATGAGAAAGAACGAGGCGCATAGTTTAGAAAGAAACAAAACTAGGCAGAGGCCAAGAAAGATGAGCAAACCTTGAGGCTCTCTCTGCACCTCTCCACTCTCTCCATTTCTGCTTGTCTTGCACTTTCAAGCATGGAGCCCATTAAAGCAGATGGCGGCGGTTACTCAGCGCTGATAATCAACAGAGAGAGGGAGAGAGCAGATTCACGGAGAAGAGACCTCGGGCCTCGTTTATTATGTTAGATTTTTCTATCGGATCTGACGGTGGTGTAATCTCTCAAAGTGGGAAGGAGGTGCAAGGAAAACCATTTAGACAATGAATAATCAAGACGCGCGTAGACGAGGACACAACGGATTTAGTTTACAATTTGGAGAAGAAAAGATCATGACCTATGACGAACAAAAGACAGAAATTTCTGATTGTTCATTGTTCATGTCTCACTTGATCCTCGATTTAATTGAAAAACGATATAATCCTTAATGAAATTAACAGCATATGTGCCAGTATCTACCTTGAGATCCACGGGCAGAGGTCTACTGTCTGTTCCAGGGTGAAAGCACCCAGAGTGTCCATTCTTAGGGCCACGTGGCTGTGGGAATGATTTGCACAAGGAAATCAAGTCAGCTGACTCATACGCCATTAAATCTCTCCTTAGAACATACGTTATATACGGAAAGCCATGCCTGGTTTTAATTGAATTCTGAATTGTGTTTTGTGTGTTTTATCCTTGTCATTATGTGCCTCTTTCAAAAACTGCATATTTGTATTTGTTAAGTACATTTCTAATGTGGATTTGCAATGTGCTATTGTGCTTGGTATTGGTATTATAAAAAAAACACAAACCTTTGCATGCATGCTGCTGCCAGGAGCACATTTATGGCTCGTAGTGGTTTTGTTTTCATTGTATAGCTATAGTGTAATACACAGTTTGTCTATAACTGTGCCCTTTACCTGTATATGATGTCTGTAAACGTCTTACGTGTCAGCATGTTTGTTCCGTAATCCCCCCGCAACCACGTTACCAGGACAAATCCTTGCACATGTATTGTATTTAGGAAACAAAGAGGTTGTGAATTATAGGCAGTTGCCCAGTGGATCAGCTTGCAGCCGCCGCCGACTGTTTCCACTGCTCGTAGCTCTGCGGCAAACACCTGTCATGAGCTTCCTAGTTTCCTATCGCTGACCCTCAGAGGGCTGGATGGAGTTCAGTAATGTGTTCCATCAGACGATAAAAACGACAATGACAAACACTGCTGGGAACACATTTTGACATTATATTTAAAATAGCTATAACAAGGACAGTTACACTCTGCAACAAAGTAGGGCTCATGGCAAGGACAATGGCATGCTCGCATTAGTGACATGGACGCAGTAGTGGCAAATTACTGAAACACATGGAGTCCACACCAAACTCTGTGGCTGGGAAAATAAGACAAACAATACAAAGTGTTCAAAAACTACACTTCACTTGAGGCAGCCTCCTGAAGCAAATCCATTCCCATAGACCTCCGTGTTAAAATGCCCAATTTTACAATAGAAATGAACATTTACAGCCTGGCACCAAAAAACTTCCCCATTCCTGACAACTGCACAGGAGTTTGGCTGGATTGCCATATAGCTATACTGATCATCCACAACATTAAAACCACTGATAGCAGAAGTAAATAACACTGACAATCCAATGTTCAGGATGCAGCCTGACACAGACACACACACTCAACAACTCAAAAAACATGAAGCTTGAGCTGTTGCCTCCAAATTCACTAGATCCCAAACTGATCAAGTATCTGTGGGATGATCCACAGAGGCCCCTCCCCTCCACCCATAGGACCCAAAGGCCCCCACTAACAACATTGTGTTTCTAGAGACCACAGGACACCCTCAGAAGGATCATGTCCATTCACAACTCTTCTGGAGGCACAATATTAGGACAGGTCATAATATTATGCCTGATCGATGTATCAAGGCTTAAAATTGTATATAATTAGGGGCATGATTGCTTTGAAAAACGGTGCCAACAGCCCTGAACCACTACACTGAGCTTCAAAACAGTACTTCAGGAATTGTATGGGCATCACGGGGCATTCAAGTGATTGACTCCAGCCAGCCTGTCGATAGCAGTGGAACAGGGGCCATTGAATTTTTAAGACGATTCAAACAACTAGTGTTTGCGTAGCTAAGGCGACCTCCAAAGGTCGTGTGAATAAGTGTCAGAAAAATCTCAGAAGTGTTCTTTTTTCTTATGTGTTTTATATTGTGAAACTTAACCTTAACCATTATCTTTTTCTAAACCTACTGTAATGTTTTGGTGCCACACAAGTAGCAAACAGTGAAAAAAGCAATGGTTTAACATGGAACACAGTCTTCCATTCTGGTATTTAGCTTATACAATAAGACTGCCCTTCCCTTCTCCTTCTCACATTTGGATTTAAACCATGTCGTTCTTTACGATAGCTGGCCACCCTGCAAATTGGTGAATGATCACAAATGCCTCTCATATATGTTGTTTTAGGAGTAATTGGAAATCAACCGACTTTGTTGGTTATGTATGAGGATGTACTGACTGCACCGAAGTCTTCCGACATGAGTTGTATCTCTGTGTTGGCTCATAGATTAGCTGTGACCCACCACATTTGGATTTCCCCAAAATCAATTTTGCTACAATAGCCAGTATTCTTCTCGAAAGTTAGAACTTTAACACGGAATAACAAAGAAAATTCAAAGTTATAGTAGTTTCAGGGACAAAAGGTTTTCATATCAGCAGATTTTGCTCATTTACCATTTCCAAAAACTAATTATGGGAATTTTAAACAGGCATCGGAAGGCTTCTGAAGGTTATTAAAACAACTGCACTTTCCTCCGTAGAAAAAAATAAAGGACAGATGGCAAGAGAGAAGGAGAGCCACCGGAAAAACAAGAGAGATGGGGCCACAAGAGAGAAGTTTGGAGATAGATGATGATGATGGAGAAAGAGGAAGGGAGGTAATGATTGGAATTCATCCAATACCGCATGGATAAAGACATGAAAGAGGAGCAGAGTGAGCGAAACAGAAAAGGGAGACCCTGTGTGCTGGAAGAAAGGGAGGTCCAGAGGAGGCATGGAGAAAGAGAGGGAAGGAGAAGAAATGAAAAAGGAGAGAAGACGAGAAGGGGACTCTGAGGTGGGTGAGGTCAGGCTTCGACCCCGTGGCGTCCCGTGGTAATTGAGATTAGGTGGGGGTGGCAGTGGGACTGGAGGAAACAGGCGACATGATAATCAATTTGAGGCAGAATCGGAAACATGAGCCACTGAGGGGGGGTGTGTGCCTCGTTCCCCCTACCAGGCCTCCAGATGGCCCCGGCCCCAACCCTGTGTGGGCCCTGTCAGAGCGCGGAGTTTGTGTGATAACGTATGTGTGCGCGTCTCCGTGTTTTGGAGAGACAATGCCATCTGCCAGGAGTGCAAGGGGAGTTCAGCAGATGCATTTACTGACTCTAGGGGCGCAGTTGTTCATGAGATGCATATACATTACTGCAACACAAACACATACGCATATATGCAGATGTGTTTTCCTCATCATACAACATACGCTACGGACACTGTCATGAGGTTTTTAACGGGTCTATTGTCTCTTTAAACCTCTGGAGTGTCAAAAACACTTCATATAGCAGCTAAATTAACCCTTACTTGAAACTGTAAAACGTAAAATGACGCCCGATTGTGCGAGTGTGTGCCCTGTTCCTCACCTCCAAAACTGATTCTGACAGAAATCTGAGGGTGTCAGAAAAGGAGTCATATTTTTTATTTTTTATTTTTTTAGAATCACAGACTGATGGAAGATGGAGTCCTTCAGGTACTCTTGAAGGTAAACGGTCACAAAAATTTAAATGCTCATCAAGCGCTCAGGCAGAATAAGGATAAAAGCCTTTATTTAGTCAAGCATACTGGTTTAAAATGCTCCCTGGTTTCAACCTCAAAGGGTCTTCACAGCTCTTGATATGCTCTAATCCTACAACAGCAGCTCAAGCAGCGGCTTTTCCATTTTCCTCCTCCTTTTCCCTTCAGTAAATATTGGCTCCGTAACGAGGAGTTGTGTATCTTTCTGAAATAGTATTTTATATACAGTTTCTTGATCTTTCTGGCCTGGCTTATCCGACTCAGTTATGTGCCTAGTAACACATCATTTGGATTTCATTATGGGGCTCGGTTCAACCTGTACATAGAAAAATAGCTCTACGCCCAACTGGATAGTCCTGCAACCAATCAGTGACATTGGATCTATGGTGCCTCAGGTGACCTGTATGACAACATTGCTGTTACTCTTATGTCCATCACTGCATAAAGCCCGTGATTGGTCAGGCATGGGATCTGACTGGTCTGGCGGGTGTTTGCAGGAGCATCATTAGTTCCCAAGGGAGTGACCCCAGACCAACTTTCCTCTACAAATATTTTGTGACTGAGGGAAGCTGGGCTGGCTTCCAGGGTAGGATATTCTCATATGTAACTAACTGTAATAACATATGCTGTTATTACAGTTAGTTATATAAGTGGCTTAACTTTTCAGCTGCAGCACTTTCTTCTAATTGTGTTCCGTGCTGACATAGCTGCTTCTATTTAGAATAGGTATAAATGAAGCAGAGTGTAAAATCTGTAGATGAATACGCAGGTGGTTCAACAAAAGGCTTAATTAGACATACAGCCTCTAATCTTCTGACTAAACTTTCAAGAACATTTGTCCTGAACTGAAAAAAAAAAAAGAGCTGTAAGCGAGCATTTCTTCTTCCCAGCTTCTGCATGCATAATAACCTTGAGTCAACTCAATAAAGAAAACTACACTCAATTGCATTAAATGTAGGCTGCTGCATGAATGTTCTGGTATTCCTCATCGGTTTCAATTATCTGAGAGAGCTGTTGATTCAAGCGTGTTTTCATTTTTGGAATTGAGTTGTACCGCCACATGTTCCTATTATTTTGACATTTTAATCAGTAAACAAGGCTTAATAACGGAAACACTTCTGTGTTTAATTCAGTCCAATTTAATGCAGCTATAAACGCCATCCTCCAAAATGATCATCCAGTTAAATTACCACTTTTCTGATGCTGTTTCAACATCAAATGAACACTTGAACAGTTAGGAAGGCAGATTCAATGCGGGATTGTTATATTAGAATTCATCTGTTTTCACTAATGTATCTAATGTTTTGTCAAGTGAGCGTGTATTCTTCTAAATCACCCGTTAGACACAGTGTATTAGTATTGGGCAGAAGGTGCGCAGAAATAAAGAGGAGGCCAATTTTTTTTTAGTTTGGATGGAAATTATTTTTCTCCACCTCACAGATAGTAAACACAATTTCAAATAAAAAATATGTCTTGATTATGTAATAAATATGAATTATAGACCAAATTCCCATAGATTGTATAAAGATAGACAAACAACTCAAAAGTGAAGCCAAAGCAAGTAGAGCTCCCCCTGGTGGCTGACTGCAGTATAGATCATAAGCTCCACCCCCTCTATGTTAGCAGATGGGGCTTGGGTCAAACTAAAACACTAAAATATACAGTACAATAAAATTTTCAAGGATGATTTATGTCATTTTAGGTACCTAATGTAATCCTGATGCATATTCAAGTGTCCATTTTTCTGAGAAGTTTTTAATTTGTTATTTGACACTATTGAAACAGAATGTGACGTCATGATCACAGTGTATAATCCAACATTTCCCTGTAAACGGTGGAGGTAGAACAGAGCACAGCGTTAATTAAACAAAAACGCGAGTGAGTCTGGAGGAAGTGTGAGCCGGTCATCAATAACGCAGCACCACATGGCTCCACTCTCGGATCGCACTGCACAGACTCTGGCACCAGAGTCGAAAGATGGCGCCGCCCGTTTGCCCGGGAAAATAGTGTCAGTTTGACCAATGGAGGGAAGTGGGGACAAGTAGTCTATGTTTATCTATAGTTTATATAATATCCACACTGCTCATGTTCAAAGTCAAACACATCTATAGGAGAAAATCATAACTGTAATGTTACAAGAATTACTTCATTTAAATGTCAGCAATTATGTAATTATTTACATATTTTTATAAGTATAATTGTAGTGTGGCAGTGTAGTTGCATAGATTTTAATTCAGCACAGAGCCCTTTTCTATTGAATCTAAATGCCAAATGAGCTGACAAAGAGAGGATAGAGGGGGCAAGGGTACAGAGGAGGGGGCAGTTGGAAGTCAGTAAGGTGAACCGGGTCGAGGAGAAGGAAGGGAAGTAGTGGGACAAATTGCAGACGAGTGAGTCAGCATTGGCATTCATCCTCAGGACCTCCTCCTCTCCTTTCGCCAAATAATACATCACTGGACCATCAACTCCCACCCCCACCATGCATCGCTGTGTCTCTTTTATTCTCCCTCCCTCCTTCCGCTCTGCCCTCGTCTTGACGCGTTGAATCTTATTAACACGGTTTGCTCGGGACAACACAACAGCCCATCAGCAGATTGGTTGCTATGCCAGACTTCACCCATTTTAACTGGCGCTCATTAAGGAGCTATGTTTTTTGTTTCCAAAAAAAAAAAAAAGAGAGGTCCATGAAAATGTTAATTAATGGCAGATCAAGGAGAACACTGGAAATTAGTCTGGGCTGTCAAGACGCTGCATCAGAGGCGCACACGCATTCTGCATATACACATAGATCCATGTCTGGTTAGCCAGCAGGGCTGCTGTTTGATGCAGGCTGCGCGGGACGTGGGACTGGGTCTTGTGTTCAGTTGGCACAAACATATGTACACACACAGACAAAGACAGACCAGTGTTTTTCTGGGGATATACACCAGTATTGAAAGAGCATCATTACACTCTCTCTTTATTTCTGTACAAGCTGTGCTGGAAACACTGCAGCCTGGAGAGCTGAATTGCTATTGTTTCACAGTGATACTATCTGAAAGTGTGTTCTCAGTAGGTTGTGTAGTGTCACTCTGATACTGGATGTCTATCCTCCTGCAGATAATGATATTTGAGAGTCAAAAAGATTCACTGAACTGTTGTCTTTGCCATTAGTTCAGTGCCAGGAAGTACAACATTACTCCCCTGGCTAGCTTGCTTAATCAGTTAAGAGTTGTACTTAATCATTATACAGCATTATCCATCTCAGAATTAAGCAGTGCCGCTTTGTGCCTTTATTTATTCAAGAAAATGACTATAGGTTATAGGTTGAGCAATAGCAAATAGCTTTTTTTCTGCTGATCCTTTCCCATTTTGCCATGGTTAAAACATGCTTTGGATGTGTTCCAGAACGAAAGTATACTTCAACATTTTTCACAACAACTCTACAGTCGGTGGTTTGAGCTCATTCATTCTGTGGTGCCACCGCAGCCCCAGGTGACTCTAGCATGCTAACGTTAGCTCGCTAAACAAGAACACTAAGAATATAACCTGTGAAACCCTACGGGTGTTTTTGCTGTAGATATCACAGCCACTTGTTGTCACAGTTTGGACGTGAGGTAGAAACCAAATGCAGAATGCGATATGGACGAGGCAGGCATATTAAACAAAAACACGAAAAAGAACTAAAACCAAGACAAAACCAAAGACCACAAACAAACACAGGGGTGATGAGCCGAGCAGGACAGTGGATAACACATAACAGCACAGGGGTGAGCTTGTAGGACAGGAGTCACACACAAGAACACAGAAGGATTACAGAGAACAGGAGTGAGGAACAAGAGAACACGACAGAGAACAAAGGGAAAGGCAGGGCTATATATACGCACAGCGGGCAGCGGGGTGACGAGACACAGGTGGAACGAATGAGGGCAATGAAACAATCAAAGGGGAAAACACAGGAAGTAACACTGAACAGGAAGAACTTTACAAAATAAAACAGGAAACTCAACCAGGTTAACAGAACCATGACATTTGTATCCTCTTTGAAAACCTTTTCGACACTTAAAGTACAAGGCTACTTTAAGTGTCTACTGCATATTGTAAAGCTCAAGGCAGCTCTACAATATTTTTTATATAGTTTTTTTTTTTAATTTAATACTTTATGTACTTGTAAAGTTATCTCTGGCTCCCTCGTATTGTCTTTTTGATGAAACTCTAAACTCTAAAAGGTCACCATTAGCGTTGTAATCGGCACCATTTTCCCTCTTTATTCCTCCTTTCTCATCCCCGTTTTCCTTTCCTCTTCTCTCCGTGTGTTCAGGTGAGCCCGCAGTGGCGAGAGAGAATAACTGCCTGAACGCCGCCAAGGCCTGCAACCTGAACGACACGTGTAAGAAGTACCGCTCGGCCTACATCAACCCCTGCACCACGCGCGTCTCCACGGCTGAAGTCTGCAACAAGAGGAAGTGCCACAAGGCCCTGCGGCAGTTCTTTGACAAGGCAAGCCACTTCTGACACAAGCTTATTAAAAAAAAAAGCACACACACACACGACACACATAGACTGGAGGTTTTCCAAACAACTGATATCTTTATGTCCAGCACAAAGGACCTGCCTCCAAAAGGAGGAATGATTTTGAAGTGGATTTTTGAAGCTGGAGCGGTTGTCAGAATCACGATAAATAATCATGTGGGCCTTTTTTTTGTTCACGGTTTGCTTTTCCATCACCCGGCTTTGACATTGATTCAGTCATCAAGCACAAAAGATGTTTTTGCTGTCTGTTCCATATTGTAAAGAATGATGTGAACCATTGTAATTACAACCCAGCTTCTACAATGTCCCCTTGGAATAACTTTGCTGGCACTGCCTCAGCTAAGCAATACATAGGAAAAAAAAAAAACACAAAGAATGCATGACATTGTTAATCTTGCTGTGATGTATAATTTTGTTTTATTTTTTTCTGTGTGAACGGCCTTAAACTTTAAGTTTTCTTTGTGTAGGAGATACAACTGTGATTACATTCTTCTATTCCAGCCCGACTGTCATTTTTATGGCCCTGCTACCATCTACATTGTTATTCAACTGTTATGTCAGAATTTATTGATTCTGTTGTTGTATTCAAGCAACATTGCAGAAAAGAGATTTTTGAAATTTTAGTATTATGCGGTGTTACCTTTTTTGTTGCTTGTTTTACCTGATTATAAGTGCTAAATCAACAGGTTAACAGGACTTTCATTTAACTTCCTTAGCCCTCCAGCTCACAGTTAATGAGCTGCAGCGAGGTCAGTTTGTCTGGAATAACACAGAAGAAAGGGTGGTGAGCATCAGCAGCAATAGCCACTATCAACAACAAGAAATAATAGCTGCGTCATACCTCATCAACTAAAAATCCACAGAATGTCTCTGAAAGCACGGAAAGTACAGTGCGTGGTCCAAACACAATTCCAAAATAGGACATGAGGGTCTTGAAGTTGACTTCACTGCAGCTGTTAATGCTGTGCTGTGATTCTTTATTCTGCACAGGTTCCTCCAAAGTACAGCTATGGCATGCTGTTCTGCTCATGCCCGCTAAGCGACCAGACGGCGTGCTCGGAACGAAGGCGCCAAACGATTGTCCCCGTCTGTTCCTACGAAGAGAAGCAGAAGCCCAACTGTCTGGAACTGCAGATCTCCTGCAAGACCAACTACATCTGCAGGTCAGGAACGGTTGTATACTTTATTGGACTGCCAGTAGCAAAGTAATGACAGGCAACTGGGCAACACAGAGTGCTAAATGTGCTGAATGACCAGAACTGTGTGGATCTGTAAAGAGTTCACAGTATCTGAGAGGGAAGGTCACGATTTACTTTCGTCAAGGGACTCAAAATGGCAGCTGCCATTCCTATTGCGAAGCTGCCTCTAACTCAAGACAATGTCGCAATCAATAAAAACACATAAACACAGAGAATCACCAAGAATACCAAAGCAGAAAGACAGAAACATTCAATACAGTTTTCACAGAATGTCACATTAGCTACTAGAAAGTAAATTATCAAAAGCTACAAATTGGTTGAGGTTGCTAGCAACAGTGTCGTCAAGTTACGTTGGAGTTAGCTTGGTGACATCATTGTCAGGGAAGTCTGGAACTGGAATTGAGTTGAATTGGTTATTGACACTAAGCAACGGTGGTTTTTACTCATCAGCATCAGTTTGTTGCTTTATATCGCCATCTTCCATTCAAAATGACCTGCTGCTCTTTTATATTGAGTGTGAACCATAGACTGTATATAAACATGGACAATGCGTCCCCGCGTCCTTGCACTGGCCAAACTGATGCTATTTTCCTTGGGATAGGGCGGGCGCCATCTTGCAAGTTTGGAGTCCGAGCAGTACGGTCTGAAAGTGGAGCCACGATATCGATGGCCGCCCCACACTTCCTCCACACTCACTCGTATTTTTGTTTTATTAATACTGTGCTCTGCTCTACCTCCACCAACGATACACACCTCTTTACACTGTGTAGTAGTCAGTGTAGTAACCAGCAGAAATAAATAGTCTGCTTTAAAACCTCAGTTGTCAGAATCCCATGCGTGCACACACTGTGCAGGAGTGCTGTAGGGCTTCAGCATAAAGAGTTGGAAAAAAGTAATTTTAGTGACAGACATCTGACAACGCCCTCACCAGCGTGTGTGTTTGTGTGCGTGTATTTATTCAGTCTCTAGAGGCTACAGCCAGCAGTCTTGTGGGTCTCTGGGATTAAATGGAAGCATTAGGCATCATAAATGAGCTCCATTTGGACTGTGGCCTCAGGTCTCCCTCCCTCTCGCCTCACCCTCTGTCTCTGCTTAACAGCGAGCAGCATGACAGCAGTATATTCATGCCACCAGTTCCTGTCCTTCCTCCATCTTTGTCTTTTTTTTTCTTTTCTTTCCCCTTTTTGTGGCGCTCTTTACCCACCAGACATACGCTCAGAGCTGAACCACAGGTCTCACTGCGGCGAGGCTTTCTCCCAGTCTATTTGTCAGTTAGCACAGACAGATTAAAGCCATGCATTTCCACAAGTTCCCTCGCCATATGTCAGGTGTAGTGTGCTGCCGGTTGTTGACAACTCTCACTGTGCACTGCTCTGCCGTGCGCCAGACTGCTGTGATTAGACAGAGCACACTGGGAGTGCATGTATGTGACAGTGTTGATGCATCCTCACAGTTTCATGGAGTAATGTGCTTTCCTGCAGACACGTTTCTGACATGCAGAATCTGTTGTTGTTTTTTCCTTCTACATTAGTCTAAGAAATAAAATGTATTTGCCAAATTTGTTAAACCTTAAATTCAGTTAGTTTTGGTGAGAAAAACTTAAATTGACCATGAATTAGTTTTATAAAAGGCTCCCACAGATGGGAGAAAGACAGAGGCTTGTCTTTCTGTTCTTGTTTTCTTTTTTCTTATTATTTCGTAATATTGTAATTGCGCTGTCATCCTTATTTTTTATTGGCATTGTCTTTCAAAGAATAATTAAGTCTTAATTAGGCAATGGATTTGTGTGTGCAGATGTATTGATCTGGTTTCCTGCATTGTTTTAGGATGGGAGAAAACAAAAACTACCGCTGTGAACTAATACACTGTAATGAGACTAAACTTCAGGATGTGAGTGTCCTGCCTCAGGTGTTTGATTTGATCTGCAGGGTTAAGGTTCCCGGCGGTTCCACACCGACTTTCCTCCACAAACAAAATGTAGGCAGGAAAGCTGGTCTGACTTTCTGGCTACTTCCTTGATCCTTTTCATGTGTTAGCCATAATCCAAGATTCTTCTGAAAACCACACTAGTTGTAAAGAGAATATTCATTCATTCATTCATTCATTTTCAGTAACTTCTTGTCCTTTTGAGGGTTGCAGGGGAGTTGGAGCTTATCTTAGCTGCTACTGGGCAAGAGGTGCAGTATCACAGGGCTAACACAGAGGGACGGACAGCCATAAGATTTAATACCTAAAGCAAACGTGTCAGAACCTTTGTTTGTCCGGGAGCATCCACTGGTTTTTGCAGACAAACTCTCTGGTTGAACTTGACTGCAGAATAAGAAAGCCATCATGCCAGATCTTCTTCTTCGGTTTGCTATCACTGTCCGATGCATGATTTAGCCATTTAGGCCGAACATGCTTTGCTCTCTGCATGTGTACCTCCCACATCCATGGAAAACATCTCAGCTATATCCTTTGCGAAAAACTGAATTATTTTGAAAGGTTTGCGTCCAAAAGTGACATTGAACACTTTCGCTTCATGTCGGAGAGCCTCTATATCACACTTAATCTTGCCTCAAATAGGGAATGTCTCGGCAATCCAAACTCCATTTCAATTTCACATGCTGCTGCACCTGTGCCTAAAGTGTAAACAAACATTTGTGAAGGCAGAAGCTGAATGAGAACAGACTTGGCGGAGAATTGCCTTTAGCTTCGTTCATTCCAGGATATGAAGCAGCCGCAGCATACGTAGAAGGGTCATCTTACTCCGCTGAAGGCAGCCATTAGAAAGGCTAATTGAATCCAGAGGAATGACTTCCACCCCGCACTAATTTGGTCCGGGCATTTGGCTGCCCACTTACAGTCATGAGGGCCGTCTGAGTCTGTCATAGAAGGCCTGTCAGACGACCCTGAAGTATTTTTGGTTCTGTGTGTGTTTCAGGTCACGACTCGCCGACTTCTTTGTTAACTGCCAGCCGGAGCCCCGCTCGCTGTCAGGCTGTCTAAAGGAGAACTACGCGGACTGCCTCCTCTCTTACTCTGGCCTGATGGGTGAGTTTACACGGATTGTTTTTGGTCAGCTCGGGCTTGACATTTACTCCAGGTTTCTGTGGATTCACCGACTTTGACAGAACCTGGATCCTATTTTTGTGCTTATCTGTTTCTTATACAGCCAGAGTCAGTTGTCTGGGAATAAAAGGTTTGACTGGGTAAGAAACAAAAGCAGTCGCGTGATCAATTAAGTCATCTAAACTGATTAAAATGAAACGTGGACGCTTTTTAAAATAATAGAATCTGTGACGACAAACAACATTTTGAGTCATTATCTGAATTGATTCAAGATTCCACGAACAAAAATGCAGTTTTGACAATACAATGAAAGCTTAGCAATCCTCCCTTACAAAAATCAGCAACCAATAAGAAAAGAATAAATCGTTAAATTAAATTAAAGGCTCTGATTGGGTGGAGGACTATCCAATTACATGCAAAGGTGTTTTGGTTTTAAAAATTGACTGTGAAAATATGATTTGCACAAATGTAAAGCCACATGACAGTTGTGAGACTAGAGGTAAGATATTTCTCCAGAGCCAGTGACAGCATTAGTTTTGTTAAAATCCCATTCATAACTAAGTGAAATTGTTTTGAAACTGAAATATCTCTAAATGAATTGATTCTGAGTTGAATCGAACGAGAGCCTTGTGAGGCCCCACGAATGTCTCGTTACCAGACTCATCTTGCAATATTTATTGCAGACATTAAAAGACTGTCAGGAGTGCTCTACACCTCCATCCCACAGCTCACACGCTAATTGTTCTTGTGGGTGCAGATGACATAATGCTAGTTTAATTCCTAGTGGAGCCTCTTGCAGTAGCAGCCCAGAGCCAGCACAAAACCTGTTTCACATCATGTCCTCACCGCAGCATTGAGCTGTCCTCCGTCGATCCCCAAACTGTTCGCCAATACACCAGACCACACATACACACACTCTCCACACAGCACCAGTTCATCCTGCCTGCTGCAAAACAAAAAGGCCTGAGTGTTGGATCACAGCCAGCACCGGGGAACAATCCATTGGGGGAGTGAGAAATCACTGACTGAAGCTGATTTGCTTTCCCTCGCAGAGAAAAAGCCTATTCCTCACTCCGGCTACCCAGCATTCTGCCTCCTGCAGAACACTCCACCGCAAGGCCTCTCTCCTGCACATGGGAAAGAGAGGGAGAGGAATAACTGTAACAGTGGTTCAGTTTGTCATGACACATTTATCATTCAGTGCAGGAGGACGACGATAACTGACTATTTAAATTATTTATTTATTTTAATTTGTGAATTCAGGTACACATTAATGAATCACTCTGTCCACCTGCTGCAGGTACCGTGATGACTCCCAACTACCTGCGCCAGCCCAAGATCAGCGTGTCTCCCTACTGCGACTGCAGCAGCAGTGGCAACCAGAAGGACGAGTGTGACAAGTTCACTGAGTTTTTCACGGACAACAACTGCCTGCGTAAGTTTCCCCTCAGCAGGCCGGCTTTGAGACCAGCCCGTTGTGATTTTCTCCTCTTTTCCTCTATCGCTTCCGTCTTCTCTTCTGAGCTCTGCTCCTTTACTGTTTACTTTCATATTTTCATCCACTCTGCTCTGCTGGTCCTCTTCTTGTTTTGCACTTTTATTCCCTCGTTTCTTTTCTGGTCTCTCCCTCTCCAAATATATCCCATAGCTATGCTCGCATTGTTATCTGATGCATTATAGAGAGTCTGTGTGTGTGTGTGTGTGTGTGTGTGTGTGTGTTCGTGTGCAGGAAGCTACAGCAGAACTCCTGCTCCAGATCTTTGACAGAAAGCGGCTTTTTCATCCAGCCCTCTTACACAATGACTTTAACTAACAAACCCCCCTCGACACACGCTCTCTCTCTCTTTGTTACATATACAAACAACCCTAAATACAGCTACAGATAATTATGTCTCGGAGCTGTTCCTGTGAGACCACAGTTGTTTTGATAGTATTCTCAGTGCCGGTCAGCTGCTGCCATCCTCCAATCCATAGTTTGGCTGAAATGTGATTCTTCATTGATTCCTGTACGGAGGTCAGAAACCGGGTCAAACAGAAAGTATCTTACTCAAGGACGCCTGAGCTGGATGAATATTTATAACCCCCTATGCACAGCAGGAAAGTCAACTAAATGGTAGCAGATTAAGTGCAAGAAATTCTTTAAATGAAAAAACTCCAAAGAAGTGGGTTACCATTACTTTGCAGAGAAACTGCAATGTGTTCCAGCAGTGTGTTCAAATACACAGCTAAGAGTTTAAGACAAAATCTCGTATAAAACTAAATAAGTTCTTTCCTTCTGGCATTTAATTGTTATTCACACCTAATAGGAGATATAATTTCATCCAAGTGTCTAACAGTGAATCAGCTGCAAACAGGTCATTTTCTTACTGTGTAAATTCAATCAATCAATCAGTCTTCATGTATAAAGCACTTTAAAAACAACACAGTTGGCCACAGTGCTGTACACAGACAAGAGAACAGATAAAACAGATTAAAAAGATGTGAATCGACCTGCCTGATGTGCAAAAGCAGGTCATTCCACGGTTTGGTGGCAGTGACTGAAAAGGCACAGTCACCTCTCAACTTCCTCTTTGTCTTAGGGCAGTGGTTCCCAAAGTGGTCAGCCACAACATTAAAAACACTGAAGGGTGAAGTAAATAACATTAACCATCTTGTGACAATACAGTGTCCATCTTTTGGACCTGGCGTTCATGTGGATGTTACTTAGACATGTAGCACCCACCTATACCAGACCAGGCACCCCCACCCCATAGTAATGACACTCTTTGATGGCAGCAGCCATCCCCAGCAGGATGCAGCCTGACAAAGACACACACACAAAAACAGCACAAGGTGGCCAACAAATTCACTGGATCCCAAACTGCTCAAGTGTTGGCCACTGCGATACATAGTTACATTTCCAGGGAGGTGCACATCAGGTTAGGAAGTGAAGCGCGTCTGTACAATAAGCAGTGGTGCTGGTGCAGAAGAGACACACTGGGTGGGAGGGTAATAAAACTATTAGAAGACCTTTTATTAGATGCAAAATTATCACTTTGGGAGTCTTTTTATTGATTGACTGCTCTAGAAAACAACTTTTTTTTGTCATTGTTAGACCAGATAATGGAATAAAGTTGATGTATACTGCAACACAAATTAAAAAACAACAAAATGCTTTTAGTTGTACATCAGTTGGAGTGATGAATCAGTTCTTTCTTGAGTAGCAAACACTGACCCCTGTCTCTCTTTTGTCCGTCAAGGTCTACAGTTGACTTGTTAATGATTCAGTTAGGTACAACTATGTCAAACATCCACTTGGTCAGTGTCTTCCCTAAATGTATGCATGCCCTAGAAAATGGTACGTAGATAATGAGCTATGGTCGGTATGAGGGCACTGAGTTGCTGCCGGTGGTTAGGCTCTACATGAGCAAAGTGGGCTTTTGGATTTTCCTCTGTCATATTGACAGTTAGCAGATGAGAAAACACAGACGAGATGCAGCCTCATTTTCACCACCTCTCCGCTCTTTTACTCTCTCATTTGTCTTCTCCTCTTCTATTATCTCTTTTCCCCTCCCTCCTCTTGTTTTCTCTGCTCTGTTGTCTTTTTATCAGTCAGGGTTAATGAGGTTGGTGTGCTGTAGATAATAAGGGCCGCTGCAGTCAGTGTGCGTCTGAGCCCGAGTGTGTGCATCGCTGTGTGTACGTGGGAGACTTATAACATACGTGTCTTTGCTTCAGCGTGTTGTCTTTGGGAGATTTGCACTATCAAAGCGGGGTTAAGTGGGTTAAAACAAGCCCTCTCTCTCTCTCTTTCTGTGGGGAGTTGAGTCGAGTCACAAGTCGGGGAATATGCCTCTTGTGACTCTTTATTATTAGTCTCTATATTTTCTCTCCCTCTGTCTTCACAGCTCCCTTATTTCTCCCATTACAAGCCCTTCCTTTTTCTTGTTCTCCCGCCTCGTCTCGCTTCTTTCGGCCTGTCCCAGCTCTTTCTTTCCTTCTCCCTCCTTTCCTCTCCCTCTTTCTGCTCTCATTAAGCTTGCTCAGCAGTAACTGGAACTGACAACTCTCCACTGAAGATCCTGACACACGCCAGCTACAGGGTCATGACTAAAGAGGAACTAGAATATAGGAATATAGAAAAGAGAGATGACTGTTTTTTTAAGGCTATGGGATAGATCCTTCATTTTTTATTGCAGAGTTTACATGTCAGACAGACTTAAATTTAAATTGTATGTTTTATCTTTATACTTGTCTGCAGCTTCAATGTCTAGTATTAATATTTAAAATGTATATCAAATGCGTTTTCCTGCATTTTGTATCCTTACATTTTCTTACAACTTATCAGGGTGACTATGACCCACCAGCAGCTTTGGAAGTCACTGAAGCTTTAATGTATTCAAAGCCTTTCCGTCCCCATTTCCTGAATATGAAAAGGTCACGCCATCCGGCGTAATTCTAGTGTTACAACAAACCGTGTGCATGTAAAGTGAGATAAAGTGGTAATGTAGACATCTGTGCGAGACAAACTGCCAACACCAAACTCAGCTGCAGCAGTGGGAAGATGATATCATGTTTGTTCAAATGCGCAGTGCTGTTTGCATTGACGAAGGTTAAGTGGATGTTTGCTTTAGAGTTTTGGAAATGTGCGTGTTGTGACCTTGGAAGCCAGACATTTTTTGGAAGGTGAGTTGATGCATTTGTTATTTAGTGCAGACGAAGAGGCCTGTTCAAGAGCAGTTTGTTTTTGGTAGTGTATCTGAGTTTAGTGGTTAATGTTTGGATAAACTGCAGGTTTAAGGTTAGCATCCATGTAGAGCATCACATATAACATGTCACATGTACATTAGTAGAAATATGTGTGAAGATCACTGTATCTCGGTGTAATTTGGGAATATACACTGATTATACATGCATATCTTGCTCAGTGTTTGTACAGGTATCAGAGGCCGCGAATGGCTTTTGTGTATCCCTTGTAAACAAGAGCAGAGCTGCCGTTTACCCTGCTCTAAATCTGTCGAGGAAAGCCACGGCCTCGGTGTCTTTGAATTTATTATACAAATACGCTCAAAGGATTAGCAGCATGACCTCAAAGTAGTACCTCAAGTTTTAATCTGTACTGAGGGAGGCTAACTACTTTTTAATTCTTTAAACTAAGGGCCTGGTCAGACCGTGCATTATAAGCCGACCTGGGCTATTTGATGGCTGCTGTAGGTACGTGTGTTCAGACCTGGCTCCATATGTGTGTCACCTGCATTTCTTTTTCTTTTTCAGGTGATCATTTATAATAGCGGTTGTATATTTTTTTCATATTAAGTTACATGTCATCTAAGCATGTTGAAATCCAAATGACGTGTTTCCAGAATCCAGGCCAGCTCATCAGGTCAGCTCAGATGCTGAAAGTATATTGTGGTTTACAAAGTAAAAATAAATATGCCAAATAGTTGAATTTGCATGTGTACATATTTCAGAGAGGCTTTTGTTGTATTTTGGATAGATTTCAATCCCCAAACAAACTAGGAAGTGATATATGAATCTGTTTTTTGATACGGGACAACAGATGTACAAACACGGAAGTGTCATAGAGACACCAGGCAGGAACACGCACAATAATTTCATCTAACTACAAAACAGAACTGACATCCTGCAATCCAAACTGTTTAATGCAAAGTCATGGTGCTCTGTGTGTGTGGAACTTTAATTAGGCCTTAGGTGAGAAGACAGAAAAGAGCCCATCAACACTTACAATATGCTCATCAGCCTTCTGCTGTCTCTGCACAAAGCTACCAGTTACACAGTCACATGCAGCAGCACGTTAAAATGAAATATGCACATGCTGACTTATAAGTAAAGTTGCACACCAATAATATATTAATGCCAATAATGTTGAGAAAATTCAAGTTGGTAGTATTATGTATTAGTCATTATCATATCTGATTACTGGAGTGGTTTTAGTGCTATAAATTCTGCATGTCTGTCTGCACTATTTTTTACTGTGTTTCAGTTGTCCTTATCCCTGGGGTCAATTTAGCAAAGCAGATAAAGTACCCTGAGTACCTCTTGTACTCATACTGATATTGATTTTGATGTGTGATGATGATTGAATTGACTTGCCGAAATGAATGAATAAATAAATAAAATAAATAAATAAAGAGGTAACTCAAAGTTCTTTCTAGGTCAGGATTGGTTTGGTAAGAAAGACTTTCACAAAAGGAAGGGGGAAATGAGAGGAGTAAGATCATGCTGTTCAGGAACTCTGGAAAAACTGAGTCTTCTTCAATGACTCCAGCATCCAATTCCACAAATTTCAGTGTAAGATATAGCTTTCCTTTCTAAGACTAATACGCAGTAGTCTAATGGCTGTCTGCCAGAGCTGCAGTCATGAAGTTAAGCTGTGGAGGACACTTAAGGTATTCCAGACCTGCTGAGAACACCGAACACTTCTAATTTCTTTACGAAACATGTAGAACTAGGTCAGCAGGAATTATGGAACACTGTCACGCAACCTTTTAGAAGACACCATATGGGCAGGTCACTCACTGGAGAATACCCTCTATCAATCACCCAGCACTGTTTTCAGCATCTGGAGGTTGCCATCAGCTCTGCAGGTACTCAATTTGGCTGCGCAGCACAACTTAGGACTTAAGGATACCACACTGCTGACGGGTGGACTAGACTCAGTAAATTAGCTGTCATCAGGCCGACCAGGCAACTGGTTAAGATTCTACTGGACCTCTTTAGGACATCGCAACAACAGCAGCTGCTGTGGATCAGTGGGAAGAGCTGGTTTTCCAGTAGGCAAAAGGTTGTCCATGAATGTTAGTGGGATGATCCACTGTTGATAACAACAACTCTTTCGGGCGACCTAGAGCAGGTGGCTCAGAGGGCAAAACGAGTGTCCAGTAGGTAGAGAGGGTTGTTCACATACCAGGGGCTCAGCAACACTAGGGCCGGCAGTGTTTCAAGAAGTAGGCGGGATTTTCAGTAGGTAAGGTGGGTAGCTTAATTAGGTTATCCCTGAACCAGACGGCTAGTGTTTCGATCCTCTCTGGACCCTATGATCAAATAAAGTGCTTTGTGTACCAATAGGCAAAAAAATCCCCATTTGAATAAACTATGATCATATATACATACAGTAACCCAGTGTCTTTGACAATACGTATGAATACGCATGAATATTTCAGCGGGATTAAGGAGTTGATATACAAATCAGCTTTTCCTACCTTTACCGCCGTATCAGGGTCATTCGGTGTTGGACGAAGAAATATCATCACGTTCAAACGGCAGCTCTGTAAAGCTCAGCTTTCTTCTGATGTGTGTGTGCGTTTTACATCAAAGCCTTAGAAGCCTATTAATAGGGCCGCTAATGGACTCTAACGGTAAATAGCCACATCAGCACTCAGGTTTTTGACGGTGTGGTCAATTTATAATGGAGGGAAGCGATAACAAAACCTAAGCACCTCCTAACGTTCCTTTAATTGTGGTTTAGACTGGTGCAATATAGAGTTTTATTTTAACATGGCGACTAACAAGCATGTGATTCATTAGAAGACACAGTTTAGGTCTAAAATGACCTGTATGGAAAAATTTATTATTTGGAAAAATGGTTTATAAAGGCTATAAAACAGAAAAGCAACATCCACACTCGCTTCTTCTTAAAGAATCTTTTTTTTTTTTTTTTTTTTTGGTCTTGTCCATGTAGGTAACGCCATCCAGGCCTTTGGGAACGGAACAGACGTCGGAGTGTGGCAGCCCATGTCCCCCGTCCAGACCACCACCTCCACCACCACCCCCTACCAAAGAAACCGCAACCCCAACACCATTGACAACCACATTAACACCGACCCTGGCATCTACCACTTCTGTGGCAGCCTACAGGTGAGACGCGCACACAGCTTTGAGGTGCTTTGTGTTCCGCAGACGACTGTGTTCAAAGGTGCAAGGTTTCCAGGCGATCTGAACAAATCTATTCAGAGAGCATGAAGAAAATGTTCTAAAAAATAAAAAAAAAACATTCCTTTAGAAAGTTTTTGCAGATTGCTTAAGTTTCAAAGTTACGGATGCTTTTTTGATGTGACCCGTTGATCTTTCATCCGCTGCTTCTGTTTCTGGGGTATACCTCACTGCCTCTCCATCCTCTGGCTTGCTTTCAATCTCTTTTCACTTTCAGGCAGCCCTCATTTGTTTATCTAGTATTGCCGCTATGCCAGCAATTTCAAGTTAGAGCAGTGAATCAAATACAATAAATAAAAGGTGCATATTGCCAAATGCACTCAGAATTAACAATGAACTCTGCAGCACCATTTTTTAACTTCAGTCTTTTACTTCTCCTGTTGCACAGCTGGATTCAAAGTGGTACTTCGGACCAGACATTTGCTGAAAACCAAAATCAACGTGTGAATATTAGATTAGATTAGATTAGATTAGATTAGATTAGAGCGACAGAAAACATTTCTCTACTGGGATGATAACACTGGAAGAGTTTAATTAGAAAGTCTAATGTGTTCCACAATATCTCATCTAGCTGCAAAACATAACAGTATATTAGAGCATTTTGTGGCGTAACCAAACATTATCAGACTATACGTCCAGTAACGTGCCACTTACAAGAAGAAAATACCTCTGCACAACTTCACAATATGTATTACGTCTCTATTACTCTTCTATTACTCTTCTGTCCATCACCACATAACACCTGCCCAAATTAGCATAATCAGCTGCACAACGTTGTGGACAGGGAAGCTTGTGCGGCTTCAAGGCTAATTAGAACATTAATACAACTTTGCCCTCAACTTTTGCAGCGTTAGACCGCTACGATGTATTCTAAACATTCCTTCATCCAGCACCTCTTTCCCATATTTATTCTGTCCTGATCTGGTGAGTGTGCCATTCATTCCCTGACATACTCATGCGTATATGACCGTGTGCACTCCTATAAATGCCAGCTGTGCCTGATACCTTGAAACTCTATCTCTCAGTCGGTGGAGCCCCTCCTGCTCGACAGGAGCCACGGTTATCTGGCTGATGAAACAGAGGGATCACTCGCAGCAATCCTGAACACCCGTGATGGGCTCCTCCTGGGTCAGGGAGGAAGTGAGGATAATACTGCCATTACCAGCAGAGCGATGGCAGGGCCTCAGAGAGCCATTTCACATATAATAACACTGTTCACTCACGTTATTGTTTGGAGACACTTCCACAAAATCCGCCATAATCATTATTTTTTTTTTTGAAAATGGCATGCTTAACTATATAGCTCACATTTTTATGTTTACCCTATATACCTATGATGCTCCACGCTTCATAGTCTTCATACACTGATGTTTCTCAATAGTTTTTTTTATTATTCCAGGTTTAGTTTGAGCCCCAGTCTGTAAATACTAAAAGAATAAATGTCCACTTTGTTTATGATATAACTCAACACAGCGTGCCATTTTTGACCCCACAAATTTAAAAGCAGAATTAATTCAGGACTTAATTCAGGAACTGATAGCAGGCTACAAACTTGTGTACACTGTCAAATTTAAATTAATATCATAGATTGTGTTTTTACCCTCACATCCTGACTATTTTCTGAAAAAATAAAAAAACTAGTAGAATCGAACAGCGCTGCCCCACAACCAAGTCTAGTTCACACAGACACACACTGTGGATAGATACAACTACACACCCAGCACATAAGTGCACTCACTCTCTGACACACACTCACATACACAGTCTGTACAGATAATGAGCTCCGGTGGAGTACTGGAGTGTGTGCTGTTGGCACTGCTCTGATAGCACGTCAAATACAAGTTAATGAGAGAGTTGTTGTGTTTAACCACTGCTCTAGAGTGCGTGTACAGCAACTTGGAGTGTAGTTGTGAGCGTCTGTGAATTCATGTGTGTGTGTGTGCGTGTGTGGAAGCATCAAGGAAGAATGTGCTGTTGTAATGACACACTCGGGGGACAGGGCTGTCAGAAGACTCACTCCACTCTCCCCATTGATCTGTCTCTCTTTCACACATGCAGAATAATAACCGTTAAACAGCGAGCCAGAAGCTCCCCCCTTGCACCCAATGGGAGTCCAGCAAAACTTCGAGGTGCTCTCGCTTACCTTAGCTAGAAAGAAAAGAATCAAAAAGCAGAGAAGGAACGTGGAAGGTGGAAGCAACCCAGAGCTCCTCGGCTTCAGCTGACATCTTTATTTAAGCAACTGTAGGATAACCAGCCACAGACTTGTCTGTTTACAAAGTCAGTGACTTGCCAGTGTTAACAAATCCAGTTTCCTGGAAAGCGTTTTTGATAAACTGAATTAGAAGAGATCCAGCTTTCTATTTGGTCTTCAATTCCTGTACTCAAGAGTGTTATTTTCCATCTCTTTAATATTATTTTCCCCACTGTGTGCCGTTGCGTGATGTGAATGTGTGAGTGTAAAAAAAAACCTCCTAAGTTTGTAGAGGAAAATTAAAACACTAGAATTACTGTGTTCTCTCCTCATCACGGCGCACAGCTAGCTGTGCGCACAGCGTAGCCGGCGCAGATAAAACAAAGCAGGCGCACACACGTTGGCACGCAATTTTTAAACCGCAGGGCTCCATCAGCCTCTCCTTATGAATATAGTTGACTCCAAAGCAGGCAGGAAGCGCCCTGGACAAATGTGGAAATGTTCCACATGCTAATGTGACTTTTCAGAACGGGCAGGTATTAGGCAAATCTAAAACACACGGACACAAGGCAGGAATATGTATTTGAATTTGTTGACATACAAATCTTTTTGAATTTCAATGAGCGTCACAGTTGTTTAATATGACAGGATACTTACAGCATAAGCAATGGTTTATGGTTTTTCAGTTTACTGTATGTACAATGTATTATGATGCTGTGTCTGTCCATCACCAGCAAGATTTTGGATGCTGCTCCAGTACAATGGAGGGCAGCTGAATGTTATCTGTGGATTGGACAAAAAACCTCTGATCACTCTGGGTAGTCCTATTTATCTAATCTGAGAAATGGTCCCAATGATGACCATTGAATTTTATCAGTGTAATTCTGCAGCCACAGAGGTACACTTTATATGTAAACAATATGCAAAAGAAGAAGAATAACATTCTGCCAGACAAATGGCTAGACAGTAAATGTGGAAAGTGAGAAAATAAATGTGGCTAATGTCTTTGGTTGTTAGTCTTTAACCAAGATGGATATAAAGAAAACAGCAGCATGAAGTGATTGCAACAAGGCTGGACCCTTAAATTCCTCCTTCTAAATTGCTGAATTGGTTAGTTTTGGGGCATTATGGAGATTTTGCAACAATAAAAATGCGCAGCGGCAGATGGAACCGCGCTTCCGTCCACACTCAAAGATTCACATTCGTGTTATTTAAATTTCCGAATGTTGTTGCTCGCTCCGTGCCTTCAGGATCTCAGACTTCAGCAACGAGCTGTAAAAGTTTATAGTCACTCTCGGCGATGAGATGTGAAAATGTTAATGCATCCAAAGAGTGGCTCTAACCACAGACCGGGGGGACTCATCACGAATGCGAGCCGATGCTGGTTGTGTTTAGTCATCGTGTTCCGTTCTTACGCTTTCCTGGACCGCGCTTGAAATTCTTGGCTTGCTCTTGTGTTTGGGTCTTTATGCATAGGCCTGCAAATAACACCGTGATTTATACACATCATTCCACCCAAGCTTCGGCTTCCCTTTTTTTTCCGGTTTAGCATTGAAGCAAAAGTGTAATAACAGAATATGCCTTCTCACTTTCTGCATTACTATGCCTGTTACATTCTGAACACCCCTATTTTTAGTCTGCATTCACTATAGTGTATACCGGAGACATTTATTATTCTGTCACACCACACATAGCCTGCAAACACACACACACACACACACTCTCACATATAAATACCCAGAAGCCAAAACTGGAGTTATATTCACTTACAGCATCCATCCTGAATACAGAGATTCTCTGTGCAGGTCATTAGCAACAACAAAAAAAGAAGAAACTATCATTTCCTAGACCGAAAACTACTGCAGAAAGTCTCAAACTGATAATCAGCTACTTAATTCATCAAACACACAACAAAAACAACACAAGAAGTTCAAATGCTGATTACGAGGCCTGCACTGCAAATCAGCCAATCAGCTCATGGTGCGTTTGCAATCAGCAAAAAGTGGCAGTCACTTCAAATCAGTTTGGATATTTACCAAGGAGTCCAGACGCAGAGGACATGATGAGGACATGATGAGGATTACTAATGTGCTGCACTGAGATAATGTCATATGATATGTTTAAGTTAAAGAGCAGAGGTCTCGCGTACACCGTTACCTTCCTTAGAGTAAACTGTAAACAATTTCTACTGCACCTCATTAAAAAGTTCTGTGGCAACGTTCTGCAGGCCTGAAGACGGTCTCAGTGGTCTGAGCTGAGAGTTGGTTGTTGTCTCCTCTTATTTAAAACACAATAACATTTAATGGCCTGCTGTATACATCACCTTTTTTGCATACTGTAAACATTAACGTCCCCATAAATCCTTTAAAGAGAGGAGACCTCTCTTCCCTAGAAAAGCCTACTCTGCTCTGATAGCCTGAGCAGCCACTGCCCATATGTGGTCACAACAGTTGGGATAGCTGCTGGTGAAAGAGACACAAGGGGAGGGGCTTAAAAGCTTTAGACAAGCGTTTCATTAGATGCAAAATTAGTATACGCCGCCTTAGTGCAGGATGAGTCATTAGTCATTGAAACTTTGAATTTGTTTGGAGGGGGACTTTCAACTTCCTGATCCCTCTAAATTGCTTAAATCTAAAACATGTGCACATGAATGTTGTGTCAATCCTCAGTGCTTGTGCAGGAAATTGTAGACAGAAAGTTGTAGGCAGAAAGGAACAGTGAGGCTTGTGTATGAGCAGTGGAAGTCAGTATTTGTATCTGTAACCTCAACCTTTTGGCCGTGATGGTGTAGAATTGGCTCAGATAAGGGCCAGCAGTGAGCATGAACCCCTCTACAACGTTTGTAATTAAACCTCTCCCAGTATGTTTTCTAAATCCACAAAAAGCTTCAGGTACAGGGAGAGATTCAGGTTGAAGCATTTTGTTCAGCAAGAAGACAAAACCAAAAAAGAAAGAAAAAAAAGTGATTCTTGTTGAGCTGCTCCCAGGAGATGGCTGAAGAAACAGCTTTAAGCATCCCCCTTGTATTCTCAGACGTTCTCCTTTTTTCCACCTCTATTTTAAGTTTTTATTTTCTAGTTGCTTTTCCAAGTTTATTGGTGGATTCTTCAGAAGCATAATTAAACCTCAGACCTCATCAGTTAATCGGGGTGTTTGTTTGAATATTGACAGTATTTGAAAATGCTTGAATGGCGCTCAGTAGCATGTTTGGTTGGTTGGATAAAACACGCAGTAATTTAAAATTCCACTATTTATACAGAGACCTGCAGCGCGCATCCATCACAGATCAGCCTCTAACCTCCATTTACACATCTGGAAAGTGTGATGGTGGGGACAGAGTCAAAGACAGCGTGTTTGAGAGGGGGACCCCCACAAAATTATACATCTGAGGCGAGATCACAGTCAGAGACTTTGCCTCCTCCACCTCCTCACTCTTCTCCTTCTCCTCCGAGTGTAAATATCAGAGGCTGTAAAAGTTTAACAGGCTCTCAGGGTAAACTCTGCAGGGTGAGTGTAGCTTTTCCATTTTAGCCTCCAATCTGCTTTTATGGCCCGATCAGAGCGCAGAGCTTTCATAAACTGGCGGAGTGCGTGTGAGCGGTTGAACACTTGCGCGTCTGTGTGTTTCACCTGTCGTGTAAACGTATCGACGGAATATTTTCAGCCTGATTAGATTGTTGATTGCTCCATCGATTGTTGGTCGCTGCCAAATAATTAGCGCGTCGTCGCGTCAGAGCTGTCAGTGACGGGTCATTTTTCCATGAACAAAAACACTACTGAACTTATTCTCTTGTGGCTGTGTGGGCTTCTAGTTTCTGATTCTTTAAATCTTTCTGTTGCAGGCTCAGAAACTGAAGTCGAACTCGACTGTTGAAGGCGTCATCTGTGTGGTAAGTTTGTAGTCGGTTATTATGAAATAACAAATCAATGGTTGTCGTTTGAATTCAAAAAATAACTAGTTCAGAGCATGTAGAGGACTGAGACAGATATTCAATAACAACAACTAGTGTCCACATTTTACTTGGCATCTGACCATTCTTTCTGCTGTCTTCTCAAACTTTATTCTAAGAAGTACTTTTTTAAAAAGCGAAAATCTTTCAAGTTAGCTTTAATGACAAATAACAGTGGTAAAACAACTGGAGAGGCAACTTGTCCATTTAAGACAGCTTCAGGACTCTGCAGGCTGATTATTGCAGTGGTAAATGTTCATGTTAAAGGTTAAAGGCGCCATCAAGATTCCTGTTTAATTTTGGACCTGTAAAAGCTTCTGTCGCCGGATAAAATCTCGAACCATTTCACCATTTTATTTGAGAAAACAATTTGATGTAAGGCCTCGAAGCGATCCAATCATCACAAACTGTAATCCGACCTCGCTGCTAGAAGTCTCTGACCCTGCCTCTGACTGTGATTGCCACGGCAATCCTTCCTCCCTTCTTTGTAAACTCGTCTTCTTTGTAGTTCCTTTGAGGCTGAAATGGGATCGTTGCTTATCTGGTGGCTTTTAAAGTTCACTGTAAATGTCATTGTACAATAATAAGGCACTGTTATGCACTGGACTGACATTTAATAGAGGCAGGGCCAGGTCTGAGGGAGATGACCCAGCCGTTAGCTTGCAGCTTTATTAGCAAGCCAAAGAGGGGCGGTGAAGCCTGGTATGCACACGTAACACATGCAGATTCCAGCACACACACACGGACAGATTAACTTTTTAGCTTTTTGTGGCATTTTAGCTCTAAGAACGTCATTTTTATGTTTTTTGCTGCGCCACAGCGGAGGAGCTTTTGTCGATGCCATTTTCAAATGAAGCGGCTGAATGTGAAGTGTCACATCCTGGAGTTATACTGCAACGTGAAGTGTGTTAAACAAATCGCCAGAATAGAGGCTTTCTGCGGTGCAAAGATAAATAGACCCAAACACCCAAAGAACAATGACTTGGCATCCTTTTCTGTTATTGTTGTTCACGTTGATCGCCATTAATCAAGCTGTCTGGAAAAAGATCCCAGAATCTGCTGTGGAGAAGGTCCAGGTGCACCTGCCACGGCTGATTCATGAAAGCGTCTCAGGCCACAATCTGGACATGCAGACCAGGCAGAACAGCCTCTCAACATTCATATTTTCGGTGAAGTAGATCAGAGTTACCTTTAGATACTATACAGGTGAAAATGTGCTTTAGATTTTAGCAAACCGCCGGGGTATAACTGCTGTTACTAAAGACAGAAAAGCACCACAGATCCTAGTTTCAGAAATGAGTAGACGTAAGCCTCCTTCTTATTTTAGATGTCAGATGAGGATGTTTGTGGAACAACTGTCACTGCTTGATATTAACCATTCATAATTTGGTGGGAAATGCTCCAGCAGTTTTAATGAGTCCAACAGGCTTGTTTGAAAACAAGAAACCTGCAGGACAGATGTGATTACCAGTTGGACGGCTGCATAAATAGCATCATGCTAGCTCTATAATGATGGTCCCAGGTAAAAAGTAGGCATTGTCACTCAGCCAGGGGCAATGTTCTTTGGTTGCTCTGTTGAGTTGAGTTCCCTGTTTTCCTTCCCCGAGGACTACCTCTCTAACAACCCATTAATATCTAAAGGCTCCAGTCTCAAGGTGCCAAGGGGGTTGGAACCTTTTTTGAGGACAGTTGTTCAGACTATGTTGTAAATTGATTGCAGATTATACCTCAGTCCATCTCCTCTGTTCAGAGAAGGATCTTCCAATTTGACATAGATGGCTTCCTTTACTCTTCTTTTAAACCATCTGTCTTTTCTCACTAAAATATGGACGTTGTAATCAAAAGAGTCTCCTTTTTCCTTTAAATGTAGGTGGACAGATGAATCCTGACCTTTAGTCATGTTATTGGGTTGTTTTGTCTGTAAAGTCCTCAATATACTGAACTGCCTGAACTGCACTGCTCCGTTTTTTTTACTCATAATACTTATCTCTTCCTCTCACCTTTCTTTATCTCAGGACCCTCAGATAGACGGTCCAAGTACGTCCAACGCCATCCTGAGAAACGTGGGCACCACCAGACGGCCCTCTGTCCTGGCCTCCCTGCTGCCCCCGCTGCTCTGGTTGTGGTACTGCAGCCTGCCGCCGCTCCCCTTGCAGAGCGACTTGTAGCCTCAACGCTTCACAGCAGCAAACTAGAACGGACTGACAAACACAGATTTGTATAAAAGAAAAAAGAAAAACAAGAAATTATATCCTTTTTTTCAGTAATACCTGTTGTACTTTCATTTTCTCCTGGATTTTATCTATGTTTTTACTCCTACTTTGACTTTTTTTTAATGAATTTTTGAAAAGGTTGTTGTCTCTTTTCTTTTTTTCTTTTTTTTTTTTTAAAGCATTACAGTCGTATGCTAATACAGTGATCTACTATACACGTTAACTCAGTTTTGGCTTGTGTGTTCATGTGGGGTTAGCTAAAAAAAAAAAGGGAATTTAGGCTTCTCACGACGCTCACTGGGGCAGAAATGAGAAAACACTCGAGGACTACATTCCAGTAAACCACGGCGTGTGGCGGTACACAAAAATGTAAATTAACATCCATATTCAGAGTTGTCCGGTCAGTTTTCACCCACGTCTGTTTGTGTGTTGAGGCTATAGGTGGGATCTTTCGCATAAAAAGTCACAGTCGGTTCACTGATGGCTTCATGTTTATCACTCGGGCAGTCAGTCTTTTAGGTGTTATTCAGTCTCCTCTGTGCTCTGTGTATGTTTTGATAATGATGTGATCTGGTACTTGACTTTTATTTTGAGCTGAATGAAAGACAAAAAAAATGAACACCAACTTAAAAAGAACTTAGAACATCTGCGCCCAGACCCTCTTCACCGATCGTACTGAACACATGTTGCCGCCGGCAAAAGCACACATGCAAAGTCCCACAAACACACAATATGCACATTTTCACACACTCAGACTGAAACACACACACACACGCGCGCACACACACACCAGGCTCTCGGCTCCCTGTCTTTCCAGTGTTGCTCAGAGATCACTGGACAGTACGCTGCTGTGGATGGCTGAATCCACTCCGCTCATTAGTGATTGTACATACTCGTAACGGTCCAACCCTTGTTTGGTGTTGCTTTACTGGAGGACAGAGAGAGAGAGAGAGAGAGAGAGAGAGAGAGAGAGAGAGAGAAGCTGCTGCAGTATCACCTGAATGGTCCAATTTTCTTTTTCTTTTTTGGTCTTGATGAACTTTACTTGATTGAGCCCAGGAAAACAAGAGCTGACGACAAAGTCTGGCTTATTGTAGTGTAATGAACAGCGACACACGTGCTCCAGAGGTCAAAGTGTCCCCCTCTGTCAGTTCTGCGTTACGACTTATTGCCTCAATTGTAAAACTGTCACAGGGACACTGACCGTTTGCCAAACAACCCCTACGTTAGTCACTATCAGGCTTTGTATTCCGGCATGGTGTACGCAGCTTATGGCAAGAGGACAGAGGAAGGAAGTCTAATAAAAGTACTGCTGGGAGGAATTTGGAAAAAAAGTAGGCTCCTCTGTGTTAATGGTAGTGAGATTTATCTGCTAAAATATCAGCATTTGCCACTAGCTAATTAACAGATGGCAGGTTGGTAAAAAGAGAACCATGTACAAGAAAAGAAAGTGCTAACTCTGCACTACCTCTATGTAACGTCTGCCAAACAGTTCTCATCAGGTAGTAATGCAGGTAAACGCGGATGTGTGTCAAGATGCAGGTTGGAAATTGATGAGACTGGACTCTTGTTTTGATCTAATAGATCGTAATATATAGCAACACCAATGTAATAAAAGACAAATGTCTTCAAGGACTAATGTAATTTGCACAAGCAACCCCAAACCCAAAAGAGAGCAGAACAACTCTCATCAGACTGAGTCTGGTAATGGTCCATTTGGATCCCAGTTTCAATCACTAACGACAATCGACAAATTTCTCAATTGTTGTTAATAAACCATCTTCTAAAGTTATTTCCCTGTCAGTATTTTTTACAACAGGTGCAACAAAGTTCTAAAAAGTTAAACGTTAAAAAAAAGTTAAACCCAGTTGCCCTCAGATGACATAACTGTTGCTCTCCTGGAGCATCACTGCATGAAGTCCACCCGAACTGTTTGATTGGCACGGTAGATCTTTGCCGGATAAACTTTTCGCCTCAAAAAAATGTGTAGGCAGGGAACGTTGGTCTGGCTTCCAGGCTAGGACATAATATTAAGTTTTTTGCAGAATACACTCCAGCTTTCTGCTTTTGGTTTTTTCTCACTGCAATGTATTATTAGGCTAGTAGTTTCACCACAGTCTCAAATGAAAAATGAAAATGAAAAATGGAGATGAAAGTTAATTAGAGAAAAGCTTCTCTGTAAGTGTGTGATGCATTCTGATTTAGGATTTTAAAAATCCCAAAGTCTAAACTGAAACTTCTCGTTACTCAGCCTTGCAGTGAAGGCTGGGAGTGTAAATTGATAGGAACGCTAACGTCAGCAGCTCATGGTACAATCCGGTATTTTTGTTTTATAAAGGAGTAGAAAAATGACGCCACCCTGCCAACTCTCAGATGAAATGCTAGCCGTCCTAACAGAGGACACTTGAACCTGCTGAACCATACACTGTATATTAAAGAGTCTGAACCAAGCTTGACAGACTGGCTGAGCCTAGTTACAGTGATCGAACTGATTGGGGATGGAGTTTAGCAAACGGTCAGTTCCTTCTTTTTCTTTTTTAAAACCATTCATGAACCTTATGTAAACCATGAACACATTCTGTTAGTCTGCTCCCAAGGCCTGCTGGGGGGGGGGAGAAGAAACCACAGCGTCGTGATCACGTTCAGTTTTCAGAGGCAGGACATCATCAGTTTGAGTCTTCTTCTCAGATGGAGCGATATGGTTTCTGAGTGAGTCCTCCTCTACCTGCGCAGGAAATTTCAGCTTTGATTTTTGGCAGACTTCCCTGCAGCCCTGGGTTCAGGACTTCGTCTCACTGTGGCATGTTGAGCAGATTCCTCTTAGCCATCCGGACACGCTGACATGAGCATTTCTAACTCGCTGCTTAGGTTTATGTAGCTTCTCAAAATTAATGTATAGTAGAAGTTTAATGTTATTTACCGAGCATAAACATGGTATATGCACTGTATGTACTTGGCTGAATTGGACAAATAAATGTCTGATGGTATTCTATTTCAGAGCATTGTGAGCTATTTTGACATTCAGATACGACATGAATACATTGAATAAGCCAGAATATTATTTTTTACAACAACTTAAATGTATATTTCTCCCACTATGTACATGATTATTGACTATTATTGCATCTGAGAAAGAGGATATCAATGTAACTCTCTATTGTAGTTTAAAAACGACTGTATTTCCTAAAAGCATATTGTTTTGTACCATAGCCCCATTTATGACGTCGCTTAAATATAGTGTTGATTTTTCTGTTTTTGGGAGTTACACTTATTTTTCTATTTTTTACTGATTTTGTTTTTGCTGTTTGGAGGAGTTGAAGTGAATGAGACGGAACTGCCACAGATTTAGATGGTTCAACTTTTTGTACAACCATTCGGAACAGCCGCTGTAATCGTTTTGGTTCTACGGCCAAAATGATTACAGTGACAAAAACCAGAGCGAGAACTCACTGCACGGTGAGCGAAAGAGGAAATAGGTCAATGTTTTAAGGTGTTTTCGACCAGAGCGGGGACGTTCCCACGGACTCAATGTGTGCAGTTTGGTTGGAGAGTTTAAGAGAAATGTTTTAATTTGCTAAATAACAAATGGTGTTTCTCAAAATTGTGTCTTAACGTCATTTTCTATTTAAAGCTTCATGGGCTTATAGAGGTGGTTCAGTGCTTTCTTTGAGGAGTTCACCTGAGATGAGAAGGCCTCAAAAATGGGGTCACTTCTTACTCAAATAAGAATCCCACTTTTGGACCAAACTAAAAAAGTAAAGCTGGTAAACATGTTTGCTGTCCATCGACATCCCTATCTGTTGCTTAAAAATACCAGAAATGGCTTCTTTGGAGGTGCAGCCTCCCACAGGCTCTCCGGCATCATTAACTTCTTCTTAGCTTGTGAAAATGTAAAATCTATTGTACAAAAGTTATAATTAAAAACTGTTAAATCACCCAGACTGTTTGTATGTGACGTTATTTCTCCTGAAGAGCGATGTAAAGAAAACGGGATTAGTTTGAGGTGATCCTGGGAGAACCATAAGGCTGCACCAGTCAATACTGCTGACCTTGGGTTACTAAAGCCAGAGCAACATAAAGTTGTCTGAGGTTTCTCCTAACTTTTTAGCTTTGGTCAACTGGCGCTGAGGGTACAGGGCCACATCAGGACAGCTGAGCATTTACTGATACTGTATTATCCACAGCGGCGTGTGGAAAAACATAACGAGGAGCAAAAACAGCACACAGACATCCAAGAATAATGGTTTTCAAGGGCTGGAACCGAGGAGACAATTCCTCTCACTGCTGTAATCCCTCGGTGTTTCATTAATAATGAACAATTTCATCAATAAAGTCTTCTTCAATCTCTTTTTGAACACAAACTGTTTTTTTTTCAATCTCTCACTGCACCATATTTTTCTAAAAACACATTTCCGTATTTTATTCCTTTTGTTTTTATCGTGTTCCTTTTTTCATTTATTTTCTGACCTGATCTGAATAAAACGCCACAGAGAGAGCTGAAAATACCGTTTATGTGTAAAAGGACCCTGAAGAAACTTGTATTGATCCAAATGTTACACAACCATTATTAATAAAACACTACGTGCGAGATAAAAGTTTATCTCGCACGTAGCTGTCCTGATAGAGGTGAATGCGTTCACCTCCAAGCAACCAGCAGATGAAACATTTTATGATCAGTCCGAATGAATGACAGCTTTTCCTGATACGTTGTTTTCCCAATGACTGGAAGACATATAATAAAACCTTTGGCACAATCATATATTTTTTGCTCTGGCTGTTTGGAAGGGTCATTTCAACCCTACTAAAAAAACAGTACCATTAAATGAATTGAAAAAAGTCTAAAAAAAAAAAATCAATAAAATAGAAACATCTCCAAATATTTTCAGCAGACGTTCAGTCTAGATGACTGAATGTCTTTTAGGAAAGATTCCTGACACTGAAGTTTTGTGTCATTCACACTGACTGGAAGCTTTCTAAAGCATACAGATGAACCTGGACGGGATGCCAAATGGCATGGCTGCTTCCCATCGTTAGAAAATAAATACTGTCAGCAGTTTATAATAATAAGGATATTTTATAACATCTGACTTAGAGTCACCAATGCGTAATGTAAAACGCTGTATTATACCACACAAGTCTGATTTAAATCAGGGCTGAGCCTCACTCCAGGCCACTGGGTTTGATTGTGTGATTGATTGTTGGAGCTACCGTGTGACACCTGTACCGGCCTTTCTGCTATTTCTCATTAATGCCTCTTAATACATGTGTTGATTTGAGACATGTTTGATTTAAGTATTGTCACGACCTGGCTCAGAAGAGAGACAAAATGTGGAGACCACACACTTTTCTTTTAAAGTAAAACTCAAATTTGTTAAGCAAACTTAAACAACACCACGCAAAGATCAAGAACATGCAAACCATTATGCACTGTAAAAAAAAAACTGTATATTTTACGGTAAAATACTGGCAGCTGTGGTTGCCAGAACTTTACCGTAAAAAATATGGTGACCATGTATAAGACATTACGGTATGGTTTCATAGAACTGTAAATTTCAAGGTTGAAAATGGTGTTATTTACAGTAAATTACTACTAAAAAAATGATATATCATCAACCGATTTACAGTAATGTGCTGTAAAAATAACAGGTAAAATGTAAACTATTTTACAGTAAACTACCGTAATAAATATGGTGACCTTGTATAAGATAGTACGGTATGGTTTTATAGAACTGTGAATTTCAAGGTTGAAAATGGTGTTATTTACAGTAAATTACTACTAAAAAAATGATATATCATTGACCTATTTACAGTAATTTGCTGTAAAAATAACGGTTTTATAGAACTGTAAATTTCATAGTTGAAAACTGTTTTGTTTACGGTAAATTACTATGTAAATTTTTTAAACCTAATATAATGTAAACCTTCAAATCAACTCCAATGCATCAAGAAGCTTTGCAAACTTACTGCTAGTACTATAATTACTTCAAATTACTGAGTATTCCGAAAGCTTGCTTCTGGGAACAAAAACCAAGTCAAAACTGGAAAACAAAACTCAAACTTTAATCAAGTCACTGATGTTCAGACACATCATCTTTCCTCAGTCATTTTTAATCAAAATAAACACTATTAAACAAACTCCATCGAGTCAATGTTCCCTGTGACACAACAGCATCTGAAAAGTTGCTTCTGATAACATAAAACAAGAAGCCAAAACTAGAAAACTCCCTGCATGGAATGGAAAATTAGGATTGTGTAACCAAAGTCAGTATTACCTTCTTCTAACAAAAATGGCAAAAAATAAATAAATAATACACTATATTGCTGTTGCCTTGATCTTATTGTTCAAGTAATACGTTCAAATTGTTTGACCTAACTGAAAGTACAGCCTCTAACAAAAATGGCAAAAAATACACAAAATTGGACATAAGACATTTGAGGACGTCCCCTGGGACGTTGAAAACAGTGATCCACATTTTCACCATTTCTGACATTTTATGGACCAAACCAATCAATCAATCAATAATCAATTAATCAAGACAATAATACACAGATTAATAGATTATGAAAATTATGATTAGTTGTAGCCCTTGTGTACATCGTTTCATACCGGTTCATACAGGTGGCGCTGTGCAAGAGGTCAGACTTAACAGTTCAGTTGGATAAGTCCATCTTTAACATGTCCCTCTCCAATCCTGGTCAGCGAGATCTGCGATCAGGGTGAGGACTCTTGGGTTCACCGACAGCTGCTTCTTGTTCTTCTTTGTTTCAACTTTTGTGCCCCTCTCAGGATTGATCATGAAGAAACACCTTTGAACACAATTTCATAATCAACCACTAAAAATACAGATTTTTTTTTTTCTAAATGAGGAAATCTTTTTTAAAATTTATTAATTAAAACAAACAAACATTTCTTTACCTCTGAAGGAACTCAAGAGTGGAGCCCAGACCCACAGGATAATGGATATTGAGGCAGTAGTAGGTTCCAAACATCAAACAGATGGCAGAGATGAAGTTGGGGATGTGGTCATTCACAACTTTGCCATCTACACTCAGCATGAACTGCCTTGAGGCATAGCAAGATGTTCCTGCAAAGAACAGGTAGAATAACAAACCAACCATTACCATCCAAAAGTAGTCTTACCAAAATTGCTTGGCTTTGAAGCAGCACTTCAAAACATGACAGTGCATGACAGTTTTCATGTAATACTTGAAAACATTAACTTAGTGAAACTTATTATCAAAACTTACCACATACAATGATGCATGGTGTCACAGGCAAGCTTTCCACTTGTACTTCTTTTGCCAGACATGTTTGTTCAACATAGTGGAAGAGGTTCTCCTCTTTTTCATCAAAGTAGGAGAGAAGAAGGAGCACCATATCCTTGACATCTTCTGAGCAGCCCTCCAACTGTCCTCTCAGAATTTCCAGCTTTGTGACAGCCTGAAGAACTCTTTTGCTCTTGTCTGCACAAATGGTTCTCATGAAGTCCAGAAGCCGTTTTCCCTTTTTTTCTGCATTGGTGAGGAAAGTCTCTTTCAGCGATATCCCAGTGAGCTCTTGGAAGTGGACTGTCATGCCAATCTCCTGGAACAAAAAAGGCCACTCCTCCATGAGGGATTGCAGATCTGTTCCCTTGTTTATCTCTTTACGTTGGGAGTAGTAGGTACACTTCATAAGAGTTTCTACCTCGCCTGGGCTGAAGTTAGTCTGTTCACTGAGCGCTTTCATTTTGTCTTTCTTCTGCTGTTGGCTTTCTGGTGTCTCACTCAATGGCATATATTTCATTTCCCACTTTATGCAACCATAGGTGTCCTGCATAGCTGCCCTTTGTTCAGCTGGGATTTCATCTGTGTCATACTCATCTGACACCTGTTTGCGCTTCTTTATCCTTGGTGTTGAAGACCGCTTCACATTTTCAATTCGGGCTTGTAACTGCTTGACTAGTGAGTGATATCCTAGTCCAACCACATCACCTGCTATGACATCTTGCAGTGACTGTGGATACTTTGCAGTCATTTTTTTGGCAACTTCTGTGGAGGCTTTTGTACTGGGAGAGGCACAGGCTTTCATCATTTCAGTAACTACAATCCGGACCATTTCTCTACGTAGCCGCGGACTTGGCCTTTTTCCCCTCTCTAAACACTGCATCAAGTCTTCAGGAAACTTCGTCCATGGGATCTGGAAGTCGTTAACCCAGTCTGCAGCAGTAATCCAGCGGGTGGACGATGGGGAGAGACTGACTGAAGAGCATGTTGAGGAAGATGGAGAAGACAACGCTGACTGGCTATGGCCTTCATTGGTTTGTGCTGTAAAGAATGGAATCAACAAAATGTATTTAAATTGTGTTTTATCCTTGGTTACAGACCTACTTCAAAAAAGCTTGTCAAAATTACTTACTGGTTTGTTTCCAGGCAGCTACCAATCTTCTTGCTTGAATTGGTCTCAGTGTTGAAAGCAAATCAGTTTCCTGAATGAAGTGAAAATCCTCAGTGGTCTCTACCCCCAATGATTGGAGTGTCTCCACTAAAATATCCAAGATTGAGGCTGGGAGGTCTGGCAACACCTTTGTGATGGCACTGCGTATGTTGATTTGCTCTGCATCATCCATTTCTGAGTGAAAGTGAATAAAGCACAATTAACCCCAGAATGACAGTCCAAGACAGTTAATAATGTGATAACACACTGTGTTTCAAAGGAACTATTTGGCATCCATCTTTGATGTAAGATGGCAATGGATAGAAATCAATCAAGTCACTAATGTTCAGACACTGCATCTTTTCATTGTCTTTCCTCACTGAGTAAAGGTGGTACTCAGAAAGGAATTCTGCTGTGTACACTGACATCAGAAAATGAACAGTGTCATTTTTAATCAAAATGAGCACTAGTTCACCAAACTGCATGGAGTCAATGTTCCCTGTGACAAGGAATTGCCCTTTTTTATATGATGTTCCCTTGTACAGAATTTCTACTGTGACCTTTGTGTTGGTCTCAGTGAAGTCAAATTGTCTGACTGCATCTTGAATGGCTTTACTGTATAGTCCTGAGTAAAATGGAGAACCATTTTTAACTTGGAAGACAGCTTTGCCCATTGATCCTGCTGAAAGATACGCCTGTAACAGCTGATGTCTTTCAGACAGAGTAAGGCAGAGGTTTTTGAAATTTTTCAAATTCCTTGCACATCTCTTGAAATAACTGTGCTTACTTTCAAAGCGCATTGTCCATAGTCTGATCAGGGGCCCAAATTTCAGAATCATTTCTGGGTAGTGACGTAGATAATGATGCTTTGGTTTCAGGCCACTTTCTGGGAATAGAGCCATTCTTGACTCTAAATATTCCTGAATGAGTACATCAAGGTACGCAACCTGAGGAACAGAGATTTTCTGAGCACATATCATGTCCACAATGTCTTTCAGCTGCAGAGTCAACTGCCACACGTTATCTGCTGTATCTTTCACTTTGTCACCAATTATGAGAGGCAACAGCCTTAGAAAATTCCAATTCTGTACAGCTTGACCTGAGAGTTTAGCTCCATGGGGGCTGACCTCACATGGTTTTGTAGAAGCATCAGAAGCGCAGTATTTGAACTGATTAATGCGTCGATTTAGAATGGAATACGTGAACCAAGCCTTTTTCTTTATGAAATACTTCAGATACAGTGCAACATCGTAAGACAAAACACCCTCAAAAATGTCGTGTCCCAGACAAGGTGGCAAACCTGGCAGACAGACATTAAAGTATTTCAAAGAATTAAATACTGACTTAAACTTCACTCCTTCCACATGTGGTGATGTATCTTCAGTCTGGAGGCGATCAACAGCAGAATTGTAGTTCTCAATGGTCCTCTCTGGTCCACACAGATTTGGATCACCCTGAAAGTCAGATCTGTTTATTAGGCAGTACCTACAGAAATATTTTGAGGAGCTGAAATTTTCAGAGAATCCACCGATGCAATGGGAGCCCAAATTATCTCCAGCAATGCAAAACAAGGTTCCCTTGACTATTTCATTTGATACAACAATCCCATTCTCCTCCAATTCCTTCAAGTCTGTTATTAGTTCAGAGAACACCTTAGCATGCCCAAATGCTTTGAAATCTTTCTCTCGACACAATAAGACAAGTGACATGTGGTCTATGTCAGACCGTACATGAAGTGGCAAGTTGGCAACAGATGCATAGACAGCTAAAACTTTATGTCTTGTCTTGGCAGAGCCTAAAGGGTTAACTACTTCGAAGGCATCCTGGTATAGAACTAACTTGACACATGATGGATTTTGAGCAAAAAAATCATTGTTTTTGAATATCTGACCATCACTTATGTCACTTAGAACATCTGAAGGAGATTCTGGTGAGTGCTCTCCTGACACACAGTTCTGCCACAGATCAGATTCTAACAAACATTTTAAAGTCTCTCTAACAGGCACATAATAGGCAAACCTATCTATCCTGTTCTCATCTCTTCCTAAAAACATTTTCTTGGGCTCCACATAGTTGAATTTCTCTTTGAAAGACTTGACTCTTGAATAAGGTGTTCGCATTGGTCCTGTATGACATGCAGTGAACAGATCAAATCCCTTGACAGATTCACAAACCTTGGTTATGTCCTCATCTGATAATGATGTGTCATTTTTTAGCAGTGAACTAAGTTTACTCAAAGTATATGTTTGACCCAACTCATTTATGTTTTGCATTTCCTCAACAATGTTCTGTATAGTTGAAGCAGGCAGAAGGAACTGCCCCTGCAATCTCAAGTAGAACAAACTCACGTTTCTAAGATAAAGATCACTGAAATTTTCAGATATGTCCAAATCGACTTCATCTGTGCCTGTCACTGGACCTGCATCACAGTGAGGGACAAAGTCACCTGACTCAGGTGGAGTAGATGTTGACGGATGAGAGGCAGATTCTATGTACACATTACTTACACTGCTGTCTGTAAAACCTCTGTGCTTCCGTGACATATGCGCGGTAAATGAAGACTTGACCCGGAAATCAGTATTACATCCTCTAACTGGACAACTTACAGCACGTCCTTCTACAATATGCTCCTTCAAGTGAGCAATCAGTTCTTGGGTGTCTTGACACTGGCGTTCACACAAGGCCACTACACATTTAAAAGTGGTAATAGCCGTCCCGACAGTTTCGTTAGCAGATACAACATTATGCCTCCGGTAAAAATGAGCCTTAAAAGCTCCATACCTGCAAAATGTCTGCTTGCATCCATCTCCAAAGCATTTAAATAAACAGCGCGGTTCATTTCTGTGGAGTTTGCAGTGAAGCACATAACCTCTCAAAGTCCTAACAGACTTACCACAGAAATTACAATTCAACATTTTGCATACAGCGACTTACGTTAACTAAGCTAAGCTAATGTTCGACACAACATAGGCTACACAGTGTGACAAAAGACAATTCAACTCAACTAACATTTAGCAAAATTAACACATTTTGTAAAGTTAAGGAAAAAACATTCACCTTTTAAGCGAGGGCAACACAAAACTGCAGAAAAGACCGCGTTGAATTTAACCTGAGGTATGTAGCAGACATAAACTTAACATTATTTCAAAGCTTTGTTTGCTATCACACAGGTAACACATTCTTTAGACTGCAGACATATCTTAAGATAATTTTACTTACGTGATCTTTAGTCGCGTTGTGCCATCACAAATTAATCCTCACAGAAGAAAAAACCAAACTGCATCGCCGTGCAGACCGCCGCGCAGTTTGAATTGCGTGACCGTTACGTTGCGCGTGTCTCTTTCTCCTGTGTGTGTGCGCGCGCGCACGTCTCTATCTCCGTCACAGGTTGGCGGGCCTCACAGGCCCCCTCCTCCCTCTCCCCCCACCAGTCAACTGAGAGCAGAGTGCACACCATGTGCACACAATATTCTCCACATACTCTGCAGTCACAGCAGGCCCGTTTTGAGGATTATAATGCTGAACTCACCTACTCAAAAGTACACATCTGCAAAATCTGACATTACGGTTTGACATTACGGTGAAAATATACATTTTGGTCAAATTAATGGTCATTTGACCAAAAATGTATATTTCCACAGTAAAAACGTATTATGACAGCAAAAATTTAAGTTATGTATCGTTTCTTGACTTAGGGTGGTAAACTGATGTTTTACTGTCCATAGGCTACTGACCATACTTTTTTTTCAAACATTTTTTACCATATTTTTACCATCTTATTTCCGTATAAATTAAGGTGTGTTCTTGCTGAATTGTAAACAGTTTTATACCATAAATTTTAAAGTACACATCAGCAAAATCTGTAATTTAAACAGCATTAAAGTGTTAATTTTAGTGTGATTACATATTTGTGACATTATAGTATTTCCCCGTTAATTTGACCAAAGTATTATATTTTCCACAGTAAAATTATGTATTTTTTACATATTGTTACAGTATAAATTAAAGTTCCGAACCGTTTGTTAATTTAGGGTAATCCTATGTATCTACTACACTGATATACTGGTTTCAATTTTACAGTCTTTTACTGTTGGTATTTAACAGTTTTTTACTGTAAATTTGACGAACATTTCTTACAGTGTGTTCCTTCAAACCACAATCCAGAAAGGACAAAGAGACTGAGACTGCCTGCCCCAGTATATATAGGTGGGTGGTCACAAGTGTCAGGGAATATAAGGCCCTCCTCAGACACTAGTATCCACCAAAACAGGAAGTAGTTCTTGAGGCCCCAGCATGTCACAGTATCAAGGATTTATTGCAAAACTGTAAGACAACTAGTTGTCTTTGTGGTGTAAAGGCTTGTCTGTGGTTAGGGTCATTTTTATTATTATAATTTCTCAGTTGTTTACTAATAATATTATTTTCATTATATTTCCTTGGTAGGCTGACATAGCTACACATAAATATATGTGAGTATGGTAACACTGGGATTTCATTATGTGTGTTTTAACTGGTACAGAAACAAAATATTTCAATTAAACAGTCCTACAACCAGTCAGAAGAACACAGTGACACTGCTGTTAATTGTTTGTCCTTTAAAGACTCAGTTATTTTTTGCAGACTGTCAAGACAGGGTAGCAGGTAATGGTGGTTAGGACCCAGATGCAGGACTTGGAGGGCTGAGACAGGCGTAGGAAAAATGTATTGAAATGAAAAAATAAAAAAAACAAAGGCTGACAAAACCAAAGGCACTGCAGACGAGGCAGGATATCAAAAACAAAAATCAAAACACTGAAGACTAGAACAAGACATGGAAAACTATGACCAGGAAAGACATGGACATGGCAAAGAAACAGTATGACATGACAAGGAACAAAGAGGAAGGCAGGGCTAGATATACACACAGGGAACAGAGGGGTGACGAGACACAGGTGAAACTAATCAGGAGACACAAGGAGAAAGCAATGAGCTAATCAGAAGGAGAAACACAGGGAGCAACACATAACAGGAAATCAACAAATACAAACTGCAAAATACAATAAACAGAATAAACAGAAATCTAGGAAAACTAATCAAACAATAACAGGGTTAGCGCTGGTTCCAATGTTTAAAGTTCAAGCAAACGATTTGATTGGCCCAGCAGATATTTGCTGGTGAGTCAGTTCCCAGACCATCTTCTGGGAACAAAAAAAAAAAAAAAAGTCCTTAAAACTGAGTGTGAAGTTGCACATAAAGATTAACTTGCACTGCAGATTTATCATGACGATAATTGTCCTTCACTTCCACATTCACTTCCACTGTCCTCCTCTTTTGTAAAGGTGGCATTTAGCTGTTTGGCAAATGCTCTACATTGGTCCAGCCTGTTCACACATCCAGTGGCAGTGTTTTTATTAAAGCAGGAGACCAGGTAGTGGGCTGACCGTTGGAAGGCTATTAATTAAAGCCACCCTCCTTGAAAGACTTCCACGGGTTAAACAGGCAAACCACGGTCACCCATTTAAGGCTCAGTGTGTCTAAAGTGACGCTGATCGCCACTGACACGGAGGGCATCTGCATTTTCACTGCTATGAATAAAACATTGATGTAAAGCAGAAACACTGATGGGGAAATGGTCTGACGTGTGCATCGTCATCAAATGTCAGAAAATTACTCTGACATTTGGAGATAGTTTCTCGCTGTCGTTTTCCATTATCTAAGGACTCCTCCATTAGTCGAACCGCGCGTCCTCAGGCCCTATTAAGTGATTGCACTGTAACCACATTTGGCAAGAACTTAGTTTGTAGAGGAAGTGAACATAAAGGCCACACCACTTGTTGCAAGAGACTGCACGTAACAGGTGACAGGAAGTGTACATTTCCATATTGGTTTTCAATACAGACCCTGTTACTTGTGCATCAGTCTTTAACTGTCTCTGCAAAAGGCTACTATGCAAACTGTGCTTCTTTATGTGAGGTCGGCTTGTTATTTACGATTCAAGTCATATAAGCTGTCTCTTCTCCAATGTGTTAATACTAAACTGAAATGTGAAACACTGTTTCTCTTAGTCCCACTGAGCTGCATATATGCCGACAAGACACACACGACTACTGTACTGCTGCTACTTCACTACTCTATCTACTCCACTGCAACATGCTACAGAATACAAAAAGACTGTATACATATATAAAATATGAAAGCTGTACACCATTAGTGGTATCTACAACTACACAGGTTAGCTGTAAGTACAAGAGCTGCTGATGCAGTTACAGAATACTGATGCTGATAGATGCAATTGTAACTGTAGCAACCAGATTTAACTAGAGTGAATGTCACCATTGACATCCATACAAAGTGAGCATTATTTTTGCTAAAATGGTACTGATGACAGTGCTAAAGCTTTCCTTAGCATCCGTAGTAAGTAGAGGCATTGTTACGCCCTTGTTTTTTTTGTTGTTGTTTTTTTCAGTCCAGGATTTGTCCTTGGAGCTGCTGACACTCTCCACTCCATAGCTGTCAGTGGTCAGCGGGGGATGTTGGTGTTGTTGGTAAACTTTCATGAAGTCACAATCTCTTTTATTTTTCCTGTGTTTAAGGAATGGTTCTTGGACTTCTCTGTTTGGTGTTTCCTTGCTGGACCTGATGAGGCCAACTACACTTGTGTCAACAGAAAACTTCATAATGTGGAGTGGGAAGCTTGTAGCACAGTCATGGCTCGGCGAGGTGAACAGCGGCTGGCTGAGCACGCAGCCCTGGGGAGCTCCAGTGGTCTGTTGCCGATCCATACCGACTGTGTGTGTGATGTGAAATAGACTATATAAATATATATATAACAGGATGTCGCTGAGTCAGAGAAAGACTCAAGGTGAAGCTGTCTGATCATGTCTCTTCACCTTGGCATCAAGAACTATTACCTCAGTTTTGCCTGTCAGATGGTCACTTGCCTGTGTAGTCAAATTTGGGGGGGAAAAAACACGAGTGGACCTACAATTTATCCCTGTGGAACCCCATTTACTTTAACAGCTATGTGGGAGACAAAAATAACTTGAATGCAGACAGATCTTATAATATTATAATGTGATCAACTCCCAGTATTTATTTATGTATTTTTGTATTTGCAGGGCTGAAATCCCAAACCCAAAGACTAAAAAACTATGGATTTTATTTTCATGTAAATCATAATTGATGAACTTATGATGCCATGAAGGCTGTCTCCGAGTGTTTCCATTACTCCAAAAAAAAATAAAAAACATTAATGTTTTTGATAATGGAGTAATAATCTTACTTATCAATTGAACACTTCTAGTTTCTGAATAAATTGAGATAGAATATTAATTATAGATTAATGAATAGATATGTATGAAACAGAATAAAACACAAAACCTTAATATATCTCATTATAAATCCTCCAGTTGTGTCCAGGTAAAGCCCTTGTGTGGTCTAATGAGCATCCATCTAAGCACAGAGCAACAGTGCTAAGGAGCTGGAACAGATTTAAACAGCACACACTCAGTGAGCACTTCCTTCTCCCCACAGTGAAAAATGTAGACAACTGTGCAGACGGCTATCAAATAATATGTCTACTCAGTGTGGAGAATTGGATTTTTTGATAGCAGGCAGCATTTCGCATGCAGAGACTGAGCCTATTAAGAGCCATTAAAGTGCTCTTTTTGTACTGTGGAAAGGCGTTCGCGTATGGGAGTGCTGTGAGCTCCGATGAAAGCTGTGCAGCGCAGGCAGGTATCATCTGCGGTAATAATAGACTGACTAAGAATAAGAAGGAATGGCATTAGCTTGCATCGGCGAATGGCATCAGTTTGGACCTTGACAAGCATGGGCTTTATCTCATTTTAGCTGGTAATTGAGCAAAATTATTTAAACCTGCTTCAAATGTAAAAACGTTTATTTTTTCTGAAATCAAATTAATTACAGTTTTTTGTAGTGAGGCTTTAAATTCCCTTATTCATTCTTGTACGGACACGGAATGAAGTGATTTATTTATTTATTTTTGAAGGATTTTAGCTGAAGGTTTTTCTTTTTTGTGGTCTTTGCGTCGGTTCCAGCAGGAATGTTTGCTCAGTGTTATTGGTGATTAACCCCTGGATCTTTCCTTTAGTAGATTAATAGGTTAATGTTTTCCTCTGTGGCGTGAATATGTGATTGCTATCAACGTGAGGTTTCACTGTTGAACAATAATATAGTTTCACATGTATGATTAGTACAGTAAGGGCTGTTAATGTTCTCAGTCACGGGGTTATTTGATAGCTTCTTCGGTTCTTAAAGACTGGTGGGGAGTTTGGATTTAAATAGCAACATCTGTAAGGATCTGGTCACTAACAGACCCCAGTGATGGGTAACACCAACCGATGTTTCTATAAAGCCCCAACTCCCCACCAGAACTGCTGAGCTACTTGGATGAAACATGTTCAAGTACAATAAATGTGGGCTCGTGATTGATCTCTGAGGAACCCCATCTCATTAAAAAGCCATGTTTAGTGACAAAAATGTCTCAAATGGAGACAATGAGACTTTTGTCTTAAGTTCCTGCAGGACTGTAAAATCACCTAGATGACACACAGTCAGAAAGAAATTAGCTTCATAATCTAAAAGTTTACTTCCTCCCCAGGAACAATCACGTCATCACCATCAGCTTGCTCGAGCATTTCTCTCAGTAGCATCAGCATCCCAAAGTTTTATCCAGTGTTTTTACAGTACTTGTCTTGTGTTTTCCTTGGTGGTACGCGTTTCTGTACGCGTTCGCATATCTGGCTTTGGAGCGGGTTCCTCCTAACATTTGTCCTTTCACTCTTTGCTGTACTATTTTAGTTACAGAGGTGGAACAACAGGTGCAAAGCAGCACGTCTTGGGTGCGCAGATAGCGTGGGAGGCCTCCATATGGGACGGCTATTTTGAGTTTGTTAAGTGCAGCAGCGCAAAGTGCAACAGTGAAGGTAAACATGGAGTAGACACTGTGGTGTTAAGAAATACTCTCATTCAGTCACACTGTTCCTCTGAAACAGCTGATAGGGAGGGAGACACATCTGGAGCAAGTTTCTACAGTTTTTAATTTGTACATTTAATGAGGTTGTTATCTCACAGTTGTGCTGCATTGAATGCTGCAAATGGTGACATAAAATGTTATAACTTGTAAGCCAGGAATCTGATAATGTCCTTCCTCATAATGTATAGTGTAGCTTACGCTGAAGCTGTGCTGCCATGGAAATCTGTTGTAACTCTTCTATCATATTGTGTATCTTCAATGGCTTCCTCTGCTTCTCTATGTGTGGAACCCCGCTCTCTAGGGGAGAAAGACTGGGACGTAATTTGTCAGCCACTTACAACACAGTCTTAACATCTGTCCACAAAACTTTTTGAACCCCTTTTTACACCTTAAGTCTGGAGTTTCTAAAAAAACTAGTGGGTCATTAGAGAACTGTCCAAACAACATCCTCAAATTACAGTTGAGTAACTGGTGGATGTGGTTCGAGCGTGCCGTTGCCCTTTACCCACCCAGTCCTGGAGAACCGGAGAAGCCACTTGCGTTAGTGGAGGAACATCTTCAAGAAAACTCAACAACGAAGCTGCCTTTGTTTCAGCTTGCCTTGTGGGATACCAAAGCCTGGATGATCGAGAACATTCACAGATGTGATGCCAGAAGTTGTTAGGATAATCGCTTGCATAAAAACAATCATTTGCATTCACAGTCTGACTCTCATGAGGGAGGATTTATGATTTGAGCCATCCCCCCTTCAGTGAGGCCGTACTCTCGCTCTGTCTGTGGGGAAGCATTCTGGAGATTTGTGATCTAATAAACACTTTGACTCGAGCATTGAGGATTCTGAAGACACACGATAGATATAAATAAAAAAAAAACACAACGAACCTGAGGCAGGCTCGTCGTTAGGATTGACCTGCAGCCTGCCCGCTCTCATAACAAGCCTCCTAATACTAATATATTTATTTTTATTGATACCAAAGCTCTGTTCATTAACAGACAGTTTATAAGAGGAGGTCATAAAACTTAACACGAACACACTGGGTCTCCTGACACCAGCGTGAATTACCGTCTATTAATGCGTCACCAGGGAACAACTGTGCGACGCGCTCAACTCCTGTGTGGCCAATTCATGTCACCGTGACAAATAGGTTATGAATACTAATGAATATGTTTGTCGTAATCATCTTTTCTTCTTTATGATCATAGTTCATTTAGGCAGGTTGTTTACAGCTCTGATGACTGAATGTTTCTGTCTTTGAAGTTCTGCAGAGAGGAGGAGACAACAATGAAATGTTAGCTTGCAAGAAGAATACCAGAGAAATGGAATTATCGGAAATATTGATTATTTATAGAACAAGGCTGGTCTATTTCTGATGAGTACTGTCTGAATACCTCGACTATCAGTCAGTTAACCCGAAATAACCAGTAATCAGTTCATAGTTGGTCAATGAGCCTCAGCTGACTAACTGATTAACAGACGAACTGGTTTTAGACAGATATATTAAACATGCCAGTTCAAATCAATGGGCCAACTGGGCCTTTCTGTGTGGAGTTTACATGTTCTCCCTGTGTCTGCGTGGGTTCTCTCTGGGTACTCCGGCTTCCTCCCACCATCCAAAGACATGCTGGTTAGGTTAATTGGTGATTCTAAATTAGCCGTAGGTGTGCGGGTTACAGAAGATGAATAAACGAATGAATGAATGAATGAATGAATGAATGAATGAATGAATGAATGTGCAACGCTGCGCCTTGGCCTCACCCAAATGCCACTGGGACCATTAACACTCCACCACAAGATTCAGACGGTGGCTGGCACGTTGCATGAGTAGCCTGAGGAACACAGCTCGTGGAAGAACCTTGCTTTGACACAACCACTGATAAAATACGTAGCTGGTCAACTGAGAGTTACTCCGGGGGGCACCCAGACTTCACATCGCTTGGTAATATGTTTGAATCCAGTGTGAGATAAGAGTGACTTGTGTTAGTTAAGGTGGAGAGGGTTGCAGTACATTTTGAGACAACCTCCTGTCCAGTAGGGTGCATCTGACTGTTAACAAAAGTATAGTAGAAGTGTAAACAGAAAATAACTGTTCACATATTCAAACATTTTCACCACTGTGCTTGCTTGAGATGTTTAAGTGTCATACCTTACCTGACCCACCGCCTGCAGTCATGTCAGGGCACTTCTGCTATATGTCCTTCCATGCTCGGCCGTCCTCTGCAGGGAAAACACGCATACCAACTCAAATAAGTCCCAGCTTTCACACTTACCATTATGGACAGGAATTGAAAACCGGACCTGGAACCGGTTTTACAATTATTTGGTTATCAGTTCCTCTGACTGATGCACCACACACAACATCATGCCTGGAATGTGGAGGCCCACTTATTACGAATCAGAACTAATTTTACATGTCTCAGTAAACCCAAGAGATCTTTTGCCGTGAAAGTCAAACTTATCGTTGTGTCTGAGTCTGACTTGCTGCCACCACATTACGACCCCTTACTGGGAGACTTGTCATGCAAAGACACCGCTGGGCCACACAGATGTAATATTTGTTATTACGTCACTCTGCATAAGCATGCACTTTCCAAAAATGTATTGAGTGAGAACGGGGTATAAATATATGGAACAGGAGGCAACAAAGAGGTTTTTATCCTGAATGGTAAAATGTCTGTGACCAAGCAGGAGACTGGTCACCTTGACCCGTCAGCTGACCCTCCTGCGTGACAGCTTTAGAATCTGCTCACATAATAAAGCCGATGTAGTGCATCAATGTCTTCACTTCTTCACTTTCATCCTTTGTCTGTCCTGAGAGGCAAAAAATAGGGGCTCTCTTTGTTAGCGCAGAAGGCCACTTATGACGGAGCAGTGCACGCTGGGACTGAGTAGAGGACGACGCAGACAGGGGCAACATTCAGGCTGACTGACTGACTGACTGACTACTTGGTGGTTTGGTCGTGTATGTGTGTGGAGGGGAGTCAGAGGACAGCAGTGTGCTTTGTAATCCCGTGTCAACCCCCCTATTCTACCCCTCACCCCCCCCTCTGGCTGACTCGGTCACTCGTCCTCAGACTGTGGGCCAAATTACCCGCCACAATTGGCCCGTAATGGCATAAAGATTGAGGTCTGGATGGGGCATCAATCACAAGGATGTGGCTCAGCTGACCCTGAGTCCTCAACAAGAGGGGGGTGAGAGACAAGGGTGGGACGCAGAGGGGCGTGAGAGAGCGGTGAATGAGGCAACAGAAAGATCCTGTGAAGGGAGACAGGATGGAGAGATGATTACTGTGCATTTGAAGAAGTTTGTTTTATAACTGAAGAGTAAAGAGAGTAGACATTACAGTTGGGTTTTGTCACTCGAGCTGGTTGGAAGGGTTGGTGGGAGAGTTCAAAGATACAAACAGGAGTGTCTCTGTGTGGACGTGACTCAGACATAGTGACAGGTTATACGTCATTTATCCAGGATAAATGTTGCACTTATGTCTTAAACTTAAGCCACGAACTTGCTAAATTCTTATAATTTGCTCATTCTTAGCTGAACGACATCTCTGTGAACACAGAGGCCTAACAAATAAAGTAGCATTTGAATGTCTTTCTATTTGATCTAAAACAATCCGTTCGAAAGCTGTGGAGATGGAGAAGCAGCCGGAAATAGTAAAGAGGAAACTAGAAAGTTACGTTTGGAAAGAGATTGGGAGGTCAAACTAAGGAAAAAAACGCTCTTCTCATGTAAATACAAGCTATAGGGAATAGAGCTGGTGTTTTTCCACACAATCAGAGACGTGTCAGGCCCTTTGTATCAATTTTCTAATGAGAGATCCTACACGAGTTAAGGGTTTACCAAGACGTTCCCTTGTGATGAAGCTTCAGACCAACATTAGAATGCCAATAATCTGACAAGGCAGGCTCCTCATTTTTCTCTTACCCACTTTGTATGTTGTGATCGTTTCATGTGCTTAGGTATTGAGCTTTACTCTGAAAAAACAAAGATCTCCCTTTGATCCTCAGAACTGGTTTAAAACCATCTAAGATCAGGATAAAAGGGAAAGTGCACCACTTCCTGCCGCCTCTGACGCGCAGGTATCGAGCAGATAGGAGATGCCAGCAGTCCACTTAATGCTAAACACTGCAGTCTTTTCTCTTCAGGAAAAAAAAAAAAAAAAAGAAAAAATACAGTGAGCTGAGAGCGTAAAAAGGAGCACTTATCTCCTCCCGGTCACTAATGGTGGTGACAGCAGCAGCGCTGACCCCATGTAATGTTCACAGACCTTTCAAGCGCCAAACTAGATGTTTAAAGGAAGGAGTGGAAAAGAAAAAGCAGGATAACAGCATGTGGAAAAAAAGACTTCATTAATGACAGTTCACGATAAATATGCACGCCACTGACGGTGAATGCATCCAGACAGCAGAGAACAGCCACCACTCGATAGGCCAGTCTACTTCACACTTGTCAGGTGTGTTAGCAGAGATGTAAGTGAGTGTGTGGCAGTCAGACACCATACAGGACAGGAAGGCAGCTACATGGGGTCTCAGGCTGGTTGCCTCCAATTCATCTTCTTCTCCACCACCAGCATCTTGACTCCATCCTGTCCCTATCTACCTTCATTGTCTAAGTTTCAGATCAGTCTATTACCTCAGTATCTCCTCGCTTAGTCCCTCCTCACTGGAGCTTGCTCAGTAGCTCATCGTTATTTCAGACTGTGTACAAATTCAGAACCGCCCGGTGTGAAGTTGTTTGGGACCGGTCTGTGCCTTAGGCTTCTGCAGCAGTGGTCAAGCCCTGCCACCGCCTCGTGTTACTGTGTCATGGTTGATTTCCGAGCAAGCCCAAGGTTCACTGCTCAGCGACCCGTCACGGCAGCTGTATTGCTCAGGATGGACGGTGTCGAGTTATCTGGATGAGCGGTTCTGGAGAAAGCTGCAAGCCCAGATTGGCCAGATTACGACGGGAAGTGCAGTGGTGTCTGTGATCTGTATGTGGCAACACATTTGTTAACAACGCCCCGCCGTGGTGCTCACTTCACATGAACAAGTGTCTGCACAACAGCAGGACAAGCACAAGATCTGCTGCAACAAATGGCTGTTCTGTTTTACTGAGAGGAAGGAAATGTATTTCATGTGCTTTCTTCACTAATGTCTTTTGCATATATGTATTTCCTTGTTTCTGAGTAGACAGCGAGACGAGGCACCTGTAAGTCACCGTGTAACTCTTATCAGCAGGGCTGGGTGGCAGAGTCCATCGTGTCGGCTGAGTTCATCATCTGACCCTAGTGACGTCCTGAGAACACCAATCAATGCAGTTCCACAACATCCGAGGTAAGAGCACACGCACAGCAGATCCTGTTGATTAATGAATGAAACGCATCAAAATTTATGTATTTATTTTTATTTTTTTTAATTGTACAGATTTTATGTTCGTATGGACAAAAACAGTGTGGTGAGCTGCCCTTTGTTAATCCAAGTCTCAGCAACAATCTGGTGCAAAATCACATGACGACAAAATACCTGAATGAAAACAGTCAGGCTCAATATGTTGACAATACAAGTGCATCAAGACATAACTTTACTGTGCATGTGCAGACGATAAAAGTGAGTTCGTAACAATAGAGGAGGGTTTAACACAACTGGTAAGGACAAAACGGACACAAAACTTGCATAAAATGCGTAATATTTAAATATGAACGAAGACAGTACACGCAGAAAAGGGAATACTGCACAGACTTGTTCTATAAAATCAATCACTTAGACTCTGTTAAAAAAAATCTGTAGTGCATTCGTAAAACCTGCTAAATTATCGTTTAACTGTGATTTGCATAATTAATAAATATGACATACTGAGATATGTTACATTAAAGTTAGTCACAAATAAACAGGCATGAAATGTTCTGGAGGTCTGGAGAAAAGATGTATACTGCAGCTTCACATTAAAAACCGAAACATAACAGACTGGATGAGTACCGTCAGTAGTATGCGTTTGATGATACCGACCTTGATGTTACAGCCCAGAATAAACGATGATTAGTTGCATAATATAATCCCACAGAGGGTCCTAATGTACCAGTAAAGCATTTCACTTGTAGTGCATATACAGATGTGTATAAGGCCCACGGCTATAGATAATGGAGCCTTCCCATCACAGAGCACCTGAGCAGATATCAAAAGTCAATAGAACTTCAAATGTAAATAAAGGAATAGCAAATCACATTAAAGACAACGGTTACATCCAATGATCTTCATAGCAAAATGATGCAGATCTTCTTCAACATCACAACAACAGTAGACTAAAAATTCCCAGATGAAACTTTTTTTTTCCACAAGCAAATCCTTGAAACAGGCCAGCTCCCACTACACGTTCATGGATCTAGTTACGGCCGTGTTTTTTGTTTTCCCCCCAGCCCCAGGAGCGATCCTGAGTCTTTGTGTGTTCGTAAATCAGGAGGACTTCATTTCAGCTCAGTGCTATTCACTGTAGCTCAAAGCCGTTTAGTTTGGTTTACTGGTGAAAAACAGTTGTTTGTTCTTTTTTTGTTTTTGCTGTCAATATGGCAGACTCCATGACAGACTGACAGACAAGTAGATTGCTGGAGACACACGGCCACATGGCGTGAATACAGAAACACATTCTTGCTGTCAATCTGCATTTAGTTTCCATTTCTTTTTCTTGGCTCAACAGGACGAACATATGAAGAAGTCTTCTGTCTGATCCAAGGAAGAAAGGGACCGTTTTACCTCATTTGGCTGCCTGCAAGGACAGTAGTTACATCCCATCATACACTCCCATCCATATCTGTCCTCCTTCCGAGCCACTTTAAGATCAAGGATCATCCAAACCCAATTTTCGCAGGCTTTGCCTTTTGTTTACCATGTTCCACTGAGTCCAAAGTCAATAAGAATATCTCCAGTGAAATACTCCTGGGGCTACAATGGATGTGTTGTCACCTCGTTGACGGCACGTAGTTCATACACAAGTCCCTTGATGGTGCACGGTGTGTTTGCGGTGCTTCAGACCGAGGCCTCTTTCTTTGAAGTCCATCACTCGCTGTTGTGATGTGTCTACCAGAGCACTCGCTATGGCAATACCTAGAATCCCAGAGAAAACAGAGTTAACAGAGAAATGTGCAGTAATGTGCTGTTTACAGGGAGTTGATACAGGTGTCAATGCAGTGAGCTGATATGGGTTAATTGAGGCTGACCGCCAAGTCAGGAGTCCAAGCCGGCACTCAAAGCCATTTTTCTAAACTACAGGTTTACTTTCACAGGTTATCTCTGACAGAAATCAAAAGCAACTGTCAGTCAATTCTGAGAATAAGTACAGGCTGTCAAGATAGGAGATTATAAGAAATTATTATTTCAAAACCCTTAATAAGAGTAATTTCAATGGTTAAGAAAAAAATAACATCACTAAACCAACAACAACAAGCAAGTATATAATGAACTGAGATATGTGACACTGAAAACGTGTAATTTCAGGTAAAAGTGGAGTTCTACAAGGTTCTGCTTTGGTGCCCTTTTGATTTTCTATGCACATGGTCAGACAAGACAAAACTAAATAAAATATGTCGATTTTGACATAAATGAAAGATGCTCAACCTACAATCTAACAGTTGTGTTCTGTAGTTGCGACATACTAAACAATATTGGAGGTACAACGACAGCGAAGAGAAAACCAGCTATGAGATGCAAAAAACGCTAGTTATCGGGTGTTCGAATTTGTGAAAAATTAAATTAAACAAGGTTCAATGTGCAGACAGCAAGGCTCTATCATGGGCCCACTGTAGTCTTTTAGTTTGTCATGACTCGTTTGTTATTGTAGTTGAACCTGCTGTGAATCTAATGAGATACTCTTTATAATGGTCTAGGTTATATAAAGTAATTGTTCTTTAATAGGTTGAAAAGCCACTTTTAAATGAAAGCTCAATCATGTTTTTATTGATTTGAGAACATCACAGAAACATTTTCTCTGTCTAGATTCTCATGTATTCCTTGTGTGCTTTAAAACGATGTGTATCTACTGCAACACAATATTAAACTATTACTGAGGGCCATGTAGGGGAATGCAGAATAAGTAAAGGCAAGTGAAAACCATTTTGGTGCACATCGGTGTGAAAATGTGTGGAGTATGTGTGTGGCAGGTGGAGATGCATCATCGTACCAGAAAAGGTTTTATTACTACCTCTCCGGCCAGTATTGTCTGGCTAACACTGAGGTCGCTCAAGTGCATCTCCTGCCATCCTGTCTGTTTCTCTTTCCTTTTCCAGTCTGTCTCCGTCCCACCATCCAACAGCATGTCACACCTCTCTCAAAGTTTGACTCGCTTTCCACAGCAGGGCTTAGAGAGAAGGCAGGCATCAGATGCCTCGGAGCATTGTGTTACCTTGGCAGTTGGACTGTTGTTAATGTGGATTTAGTGTCATGGCAACTCTTGCAAGTTGCATCTAGTCCTGTATTTCCCTCCTGACTACGCATGGTCATTACGACGTGAGCTCAATCTGCCGGTATGCAGCAGCCAAATAAACAAAACAGGCCAACAGTGGAGGGAATCTGCTGCGCTCTTGGTATGATTTGGATGCAGGGTGTTTTCAGCATTTCACACTCAAGTGATTCTTGGGATTTTTTATTTTCAGTGGGTGGAAAGGGGAAAGCCGATTACACAGTCACTCAGCGTGTGCCTGTGTGTACGTGACTCTGCAGGTTTCAGCTAGTAAGTTGTGCATGCACCTGTGTACACGCATATTTTTGCAAAGTTCTGAGATAGCGAGCCATACAGTCCGTCTGTTCATCCAAAATGATGGAGGGAAGGTGACTGGCCAGCAGCACCTGGTCTCTTGGATTATGCTTCAGTATGGCTCTTTGTTTCTCACTGGCAGTGGATTTGTAGGTGTGTTTGTTTTGGCTACCATTCATGTTCGATATGGCTTTTTGAGGCTCTATAGTAATGTGTGGTCTTCAAATGCCAGTAGTGGTCGTCGTAGATTCTTTGTATATTTGAGGATTAAGGCCATCTCGTAACTGTTGGCGCCTCTTCTTCATTCAATCATTGCAGTCTCATTAGCTCATTCCAAGGCAGACATTTTGACCTGAATAAACAGAACTGTAAGTTGGCTATAACAAATGTCTGAATTCATTAATTAATTACAGGGAGTTTTTCAAGGAATGATTTCAAAAAAATTTACAGCAAGACAAGCCACATCGTTCAAAACCCTTATAGTTTAAATGCGACTAAATGAGATGATGTACCATTTCCATAGCATTATGATTTCCTTGTTTCTGTCGTTTTTTTGCAGTGCACATCCATGCTGCCTCCATGGTAAGGGACATCACAGTTTCATCTAGATCACCATCGGAAAATTGATGCTCTTTTCCCTTATTTCCATTCTTCATATGTAACTTTATGATCTAATAATGAAATTAGCTTACTGTCAAGTAGTAATTTGTGGGTTTATACGCAACTTAAAGAAACACTATGTACATTTGGCAAGGCTGTGCTAGTCTACCTACTACTTCTCTTACTCTGCAGGTACTTTCTCTTCTATTGAATGCTATCAATGGTGCTGAGTTGCTGCCTGTTTTAATACAGGCTATACATATCTGCACAGTGTGTAGCACATGAGCTGTCTGTTCTCAGAATGTGCATTTAGGTCAAGAATATGGATTTCATTGTTGCAAAGCATTAATTTCTGCTGTTCTTTTATTAAAGACATCATCAGTGACTAGTTGGTGTTGATTTGACTTTCATAACGTACTAATCTGAACTCGTACAGCCCTAAAAGACACGAGTCAATTAATGACGTTTTCACAAAATGTTTGGTGTAGCACATGATGGCTTCAGGCGCACTGAAACAAACCTCACTGAGACTAGACTTAAAAAAACAATATTAATGATCTTATTTTCTTCAGAAGTGTAGAATCTATTCTGCCGTTTTATTTTTTCCGTTGCAAACATTACCTTGATAATGGATAGACAGACGTAGGCTGCAAAAAAACGTTGAGGAACAACTTTCGTACCGGTTAAAGAAAAACACAATGTTTCAGTTATATGTGATCAGAAGATGCAATAAACGGTCACTTGAAATAAACTACAGGTAGAAAATCCTTCAGCCAAAGAATAAAAAGGATAACTGTAAATTGCCAAAAAGTAAATAAAACAAAATAGAAGAAAGAGGAAAATGAAATACATGACTGCCTTCAGGGGACATTTAAACCCACAACAAATACAACAGGAAAGTCACCAGTTATTTCAAATCCAACTATTAATCTGACTGAAACGGACATGAAGTCAATTTCATGCAAACACACCCATCAGCAAATCCTCAATCACCTGACCTCATACTGAACACCACCTCCAGTGAAAGAGTGAACAAAGACGGGAAAAGTTCAAGTAAATAAAGATGATTAAGTTTCTTCAGTGACATCTGAATATTCCTCCATCGAAACAGCTTTCACCTTTGACAAATCACCGTCATAATTGTGTTGATTTTTCCAGGTGAACACACGCGTCTCCATTTGCAAAATTAAATTGGTCAAAAGTAATCAAATTATGCTCCAGGTGAGTGCGAGTGCTCATTTGCTGCCGTGGCGACCGGGCACCTTAATGTGATTGTTTTGTCAGGTGAGTTGACGCATCATTAACCCCGCGCACGCACCAACCCTCCCCACCTCCTCACAGACTAATGGGGTCATTAGCGAGAGACTAAATTCCCTGGGAACACATATCGGCACAGGTCTGATGTGGAAAACTGGGACTGCAGCTGGAAAACATCTGTGACAGGAGGAGCCTGCACGCTAACCTGGTGACAAACCTCACGAGCCAGGCCCTCCAGAAAACATGAAAGGCTGGCTTCTGAGCTTGTCCTCAGTGAAGGCACAGGGGACAGCAGCCCGCTCAGGAACCAGTGTGAGTAAACAAAAAAAGAGCACCGCAGCTTCTGCTCCACGGATCCAAAGAAAATCAAACACGCTGATATTCAAATATTCATGGATCTGTGAGGCACTGATTTTACTGGTTTAAAAAAGCCAAACATGACACACAACTACGCCCGCTTTGAAGAACGCATGTAAGATTCAGGTTTGATCCTGAGTAACTAGGATGCCTTTCATTAATAGGACATTACAGTATGTGGTAAAGACGTTCTTTATGCCTGTTTAAAAATGGAGCTTTCAAATTGATATTTAAATACACTGCCTGACCAAAAGAAAAAAGAAAACAAAAAAAACAACTGATGCAATGTGTACTTTCTCATTTCTTAAACAACCATGTCTAAAGACACACCCCATGGTCATGCAAAAGATCTTCATTGGCATGTATCAAGCAGAAAAAACATCTAAAGAGGTACAGAAACTACTAAAATTGGTTAAGAACTGTCCAACACATTATTAAAAACTGGAAGGATTGTCAGGATTTTCAGGGTGATCAGGTTGGCACCTGGCGATGAGGCAGCAGAAGGGAAAAAGTCAAAAACACAAAATCATAACGTAACAAGACTAGAGCTTGAAAACACATGGCAGGGAAACAGTATGACAAGACAGAGGCCAAAGGCAAAGACAGGACTATATATAGGGCAGAGGAGGCACAGGTGAAAACAATCAGGGCGGGACAGACAATTACAAAGGAGGGAAATCACAGGACAGCAAGAAGGCAAGACAGGAAACAAGGAAAACACTTTACAAAATAAAACAGGAAACCCAAAAACATGAAACATGAACGAAACTCAAAACATGAACACAGGAAATCATAACACAGAACCGTGACAATGGTAGTGAGGAACCAAGTATGGTCAGAAAAGAGGAAGAGCATTTCCACATGTACAATGTGAAGGGAACTCAAGGGATTGGGACTGAACAGCTGTGTAGCCTCAAGAAAACCACTAATCAGTGAGGCTAACCAGAAAAAAGGTTTCAGTTTGCTAGGGAGCATAAGGATTAGACTCTGGAGCAATGGAAGAAGGTCATGTGGTCTAATGAGTCCAGATTTACCCTGTTCCAGAGTGATGGGGGCATCAGGGTACGAAGAGAGGCAGATGAAGTGATGCACCCATCATGCTTGGGTTAGCGGTTCGATCCCCGGAATGTGCCACATGTAAGACACTGAACCCCCAGTTGCTCCCAGTGCGTGGCACTGGTGTGTGAATGTGTGCGTGCTTGTGTGAGTGAATGGGTAGATGTGTCTCTGACTGTAAAAGCGCTTTGAGTGCCAATAGGTAGAAAAGCGCTATATAAAAGCAAGGCCATTTACCATTTACCATTTAGTGTCTACTGTCCAAGCCTGTGGGGGCAGTGCTATGATCTGGGGTTGCTGCAGTTGCTCAGGTCTAGGTTCAGCAACATTATGTGTACAAAGAATGAGGTCAGCTGACTACCTGAATTGTCTACTGAGTGACCAGGTTATTCCCTGAGGACAATGTCAGGATTTATGGTGTTTAAATTGTGAAAGAGTGGTTCAGGGAGCAGGAGACATCATTTACACACATGGATTGTCCACCACAGAGTCCAGACCTTAACCCCATTGAGAATCTTTGGGATGTTCTGGAGAAGGCTTTGTGCAGTGGTCAGACTCTCCCATCATCAATACAAGATCTTGGTGGAAAATGAATGCAACACTGGACCTTCTCTTGACTGCTCTTTTAAATGTATTTGTCCAGTTCATGAAGTCAGTAAGACCTTGGGTAGTTCCCCTGTCAATCATTTTAATGACAGGTTGCTCATTTTAGAACAAAACAAATACAGGAAAAACAACAAGGAAGGTAAGGACAAAGAGTGGATGCTATCAAACCTTCCACAAAGTGAATACATAAGCGGCCTCCGTGTAAATGCCACTGAGTATTTGACTAAAAGTCAACAAGCAGACGGATGAAGGAGCGGGGCTGACAGGCGAGTCTATCCCAGCGGGGTGGAGGTTTCAAAGACTGAGAGGATCAAAGTATCGGAGATCCATTCCAGGTCAATGGAGCTGAGCTTCTGAGCTCTGGCCTCTGATTCCTGTCAAGCAGCTATCCAGTCAGGCACCCAGAGGGAGAGAGTGGGACCCAAGGAGGATGGTGACAGGAGGTCAAGTCAGGGAGAGGAAGAAAAGGACAGTGCAGCTACAGCGATGCTTTCAGGCCAGTAGGCACAGTCTGGCCTGAGAGAGCAATGGATTCTACTCATAAAGACGTCATGTTGAGAAATGCCACTAACCAGACAGCTGAATGAGGTTGATATGGATTTAATCTTTGTGTATAGAGTCAGGTTCAAGACAGTCAAGCGTGGAAAAATCAAACAACTCAGAGGGATCCTCTGTGGTTTCCATTCTTACAAAGGAAATTCAAATTTGCCAGACATTCTGTATTTAGATGCTGCTCTGATAACATGTTGCTGGTGCTGTGATTGGTACTATTGGATTTCACCCCAACTGTTCACAGATAACAGTCTTCTTCATCAGTTTAAGAAACTACAGTACTGTAACCACAATACAACTCAGACAAAGCACAATAAACCAAAGAGATTTACTTAATTAATCTGAGTGTTTTATTTGCAGCATTTTCTTCTATTTGATCTTCTCAAAGTGGCTGGCGTCTTTTTTTTGTCCAGTCACAATAAAGTTGCCTCCCGACTGCTCTTAGGAAAAGGGCCAAGCTTACAATGATGCAGCAGAAGATTAAAGCTGCTCTGTCAGGACAAGGAACAGGAAGAGGAAGAGAGGGGGCAGAAAGTAAATTCAGCACTATAGGAAGATGTAGACAACTTCTCTCATACCTCACTCATTGTCATTGGCGAAAGATCAGGGTTGAATGAATAAATGAACCGTCAGCCACAGCCTGTAAAAACGCAGGAACAGGAAGACTGGATTGTAAGTTGGAAAGCGTAGGTCAGAAGCTTAATATGAATGTCAGGTTATGTTGGTGGTTATGTTTACATGGACACTAGTATTTTACTAATAATAATAATGATTCATTGGTCAACTTTTCTCTCTGGGTTCTCTCCTGGTGCTCCAGCTTCCTCCCACCATCCAAAGACATGCTGGTTAGGATCATTGGTGATTCTAAATTGGCCGTAGGTGTGAGTGTGAATGGTTGTCTGTCTCTCTGTGTTAGTCCTGCGATGGACTGGAGGCCTGTCCAGGGTGAACCATACCTCTCGCCCAATGACAGCTGGGATAGGCTCCAGCCCCCCGTGACCCTCCAGAGGAAAAGTGGTTACAGGAGATGAATGAATGAATGAAACCACCTCGATCAGAACAGACTCGTCAGAAGGAGTTTTCAATCAGATTGAGGTTACACCCTAACTCCTGCACCTGATCTGCTGGTTTCGAATAAATCCATTCTTTCTGAGCATGTTTGCTCCACATGGGGTGAAGTCAGGTGACGAGTGTACGGGAGGGACAAAAACATGGAGGAAGCAAAACAACCCTTTGTTCAAACAAGTGTTTGAAAAGATGAATGAAGCTGGAATCAATGTAGACAGCGACTTCTTCTATATTTCTTGCACATTAGACTCTCCACAGCAGAACCACTCGGTCAAAAGAGTTCTCCAATGATGGATGTTTTGGAGTGTGTAGGGATCATCTTATTTAGCCACGGTTTACTCTGACTGAAGAAATAATGTTCATGTAAACACAGCCACAGTCTCTGGTGCTCAGTTAACACATGAATCCAAGCAGGTTCACATTGTTCCTCTAAGCATAAAGAAAACTGAACAATAGGTAGTTAATAAAGTTACACAATAGAAAGGGACAAGCCAGATACCAGCAGAGATGATGGTGGATTATGTTTAGAGGAAAGCAGGAGTGGATTTATGAACGTGTAACCACGCGTTCATAAATCCACTCCAGCGACTGATCTCATTTGCCTCACTGCAGCGATATGCAAATGTGGGTTTGTGGGTGTGGAGGCGTCACCACAGACACTTTTAACACCCACCGCACACATTTAACAAGTCCTTCAATCACTTATCTCAGCCTTGGATCTCCAACTTTCAACCTGTTTTCACTCAAGTCTCTTAAGGAACTTGGATCCGTCTTTCTTATCGAAACCTCAGAGTTTTAATCCCTCCTTTTCTCTCTCAATCTTTCCTCGCACGTTGCTCTTTCTATTTTTACTCACAAAGACGTTCAACGTCTTACAGTACCTTTATTTTTGTTCCCCGTTTTCCCTCTCTCAGATATTCCTGGGTCTATCTGTGGTGCTGAAAAGGCAGATTAGTGCAGGAAAAGGCGGCTGTGAATACCGCAGCGTCTTGGTCTCTATTGACCCAATAACTAAGCTCAGGAGAGAGCCTGAGAAGAAAATGTAGCCCCACAGTCTCTCTTTCTCTTTCTCTATCCTCAAAAACTCTGCCACACACAACTAAGTATATGTGCATCCTGTTAAATCCATTAATGCCACTGACTGAGTTCCATTTTACACAAAACAATGAAACAACTGCAGTTTCAGGAGGCAGAACGCAGAGCTACGGCAAAACTGAAAGAGGAAGGAGCGAGATGTGGGCTGTAGAGATGGAAAAGTGGTGGATGGAGCCAAAAATAAAATCATTTTCCTGTTTTTTTAACCAGTCTATTCCCCCCCTCTATTTCACCCTGTCAGTCTTTTTCTCCTGCTCTGTCCATCATGTCAGGCCACTGCGACTTTGAATCAGTCAAACAGTCGCCCAGTGGTCAAGCTGTCCCTCTCCTGTGAGAGATGCTCTTAGAGGCAGGCACCATGTGTGAGTTGTCCGCTGCAATTTGGCTGACAACAGCTGTCAGGCAGCCGAGCCGCAGCGGGCCGCATCTGTTTACTCTTACGATTTCTGCTTGACTTATTGGACCAAAAATGAATTCTTTTATCACAGAAGTTGATCTGGCTTTAAACAGAGCGATCTCTGCGGTCTTTTTAATCTTGTCCATGTCAGTGTGTTTCTGTCTGGTCAGATGAAAGTGAAGCAAAAAGCCATAGAAAGGCTCAGAGGTCTGGCTGTAGCCTCATTACACACTTTCCAGTAGAGAGGCTCAGAGAGAGGAAGGCTAATTTAAAAAAAAGTCACAATGTCTGTGTTATTTCCAGCACCGCAGAACAATAACAGTATGCATGTATCGTAAAGATACTGCCTGACAGTCTAAACTGTTCATTAAGATGGCCATTTACATCAGAAGATGCATCGGAGCAGACTGTACCGAAGAATGGATCTGTACTGCCAACTCATCACATGCCCTAACTACCTAAACCGGATCCAGAGGATTTGCTGTTTGTATCTACAATCACAACCCAAAGCTCATAAACAGATGCGGGTTGAAACTTAAATTAACTGGGAAATGGAGAGCTCTTACAGTGAGATTCCAACACAAACCCTGCACTGCTGATGCTCAAACAATCTGCAGGTAGATCACTTTAGAAAGGCAGTGGAAACCGAATCAAGTGTAACTACCTACTGCTTCCCTGGCAGCCACTTGAAATAATGCATTTGAGAGACCTCATCTGGAGGTGGTCTGGGTTGCATGAGTCCACATTTCTTTAGTGGTGTGAACTGAGTGACGTTATAGGCTGCCTAGTAGTAGCCTAATAGTGAAAAGGAACCATAAGTGATGTTTGTTCATTAGCAAAAGGAGTAGTAAGAGTAATAGTCTTTCCTGTTAACTTATAAATAAATATGTCTAAATAAAGTATTTCATATGAGTACACCAGTGTGATTCTGTGTTATTTACTGATGCTCGATGTATGAGGAGCCATGTGGTTAATTAAAGTACTTCCTCAATCAAAACTGTCTTTATTTACCTTTATCATCAGACATCATGGTGTGTATGGAAACTATAATCTGAGTTTTGTTCAGGTCTGACTAACATCAATGCATCAAATCTTAATATGTGAAGCCAAAGTCATGACACACTACATGAAACAGCACTGTTCTTGGTTCTGGAGCAGCGGTAGTCATCTATCTGCCGCGCCCCACATCATGTCTGTGTTTGTTTCCACACAGAGGGTGAAACTGACACCGGCTCTGGAGACACACGTTGAAGCCAGGTCTGAACACACGCACCTAAAGCTTGTGTCACTTGTGATTGAATTGCCCAAGTCAGATCTTAATGCAAGGTCTGCACAGGTCCTTTACAGTGAAGGCAATCAAGGCTGCTGTCACATCTGGGTTTGGGCTGGTGTGAACACAGCTATCACACGCCATTCTGGTGCAAATGAACCAAGCTGAGCCATTAGATAAGGTAGTCTCATTCTTACTGGTTCTTCAGCAGTGTGACTACCTTATAATTATACAGCCTAGCAGTTTACCTGATGAGTCTTTGGAGTCATGTGGAACCTTCTGAGGTATGTGGTACGATAAGCGTGCCTTCTAATTATACATACACAAACATGATTCATATAACACAACTCTGGTACATGTGCAACAGAACAATAAATACCAGTGTCTATCCATGCTGCTGATGTAAAAAAATTGGTAATAAAAATAAAAAATAAAAAACAGCAGCAGGGGCAAGAGCATTTACCAAGTCTGAGAGCTTCTATAGATATGACTGCGTCCTGTTAAATAGTGATGGTATCGGAAGCTAATCTCAACATGGCCGCACACGGGAGAAGAACAAGAACATGCTTTAATTCCTCGATGCCACACTCTGGGTCTGAGAAGAACAGACGTGGAGTAAGACAGAGCGAGAGGGAAGAAAATGAGCAATGGGAATATGGGTTAATGTAGTCGCAGCTGAGAAACTGTAAATTGTAAGGCTGGAGCTGCTCTTTTTCTATCCTTCACTCTCTCTTTCTCCGTCTTCCATGTACGGGGTCAATTAATGGTAAAACCTCGGGGGAGCAGAGTAAAGGAGGACAAGAAGAAAACAAAGAGCTGAAAGAGAAGGGAATGCGAGCTAAAATAGGCGCGCTCATCGTGGATTCCTCTTGAAGTGTCCCCCATAGAGAGTGGGTGGAGCTAGCCTGCAGTGACTTCATGTTCGTACGTGCTAACTTCAATGGAGGAGAGCTGTCTGACCCTATGTGAGAGTCTCTCTCGGGAGCGCAGGGGGAGAGGACTGAGGGAGGCAAGGAGAGAGAGCGTATGATAGGTGGGCAGTTTTTTTGAAAGCACTTTCATGTGCCGCGTGGTTATGCACTTGGGAGTACAACCCTGTTGGTTCTGTGACGACTGACGCAACTAAAGCTCACACACAGGCATGACCTTCTGCTTGAGGCTTCAAACGCAGAGAACTATCAGTTATTTCACTAATCTGATGGAAACAATGCAGAAAAGTCCTCTAGAGAGCAGCCTGACTAGAACAATCAACCTCTGATCACTCAGATTTCATGACAACAAGTCTCCTGGTGGGAAGAACTAAGGTCCAAACCATTTGTAGTGTACTTTGACCTTTGATAGACTGACACCATCATGGATCAGTGTAAATCTATTTAGAATCTTTATAACGCGTCAATCCTCCTTTAAGTGTGTCTGATGGGGTTGGACAACAGGTCTAACCTGACCCCCCAGGCCTGGGCTAACATCTAATCCTCACACTTTAAAGATTATTTATGACCAGCAGGAGCTGATAGACGCATAAATGGGAGAAAATGGATGGACTGACTAATGAATGTGTTTTTTGCAATCTAGCTTAAAGTAGACATTTGCTATACCTGCTTTATTTTCTGACAATTTCTCGGACAGTTTGAGCCATTTACCGCTCCTCCATTTGTTCCTAATGCACTTGTGTTACCGTTCGCGTCCCTAGGGTTTCTTTTATTATCGTGATTACCTCTGGGTGTAGAAAAGCTTCCATTTTCCCTGTAAAGCACTTCTTCTTACACGCATTTCATGCCTTATTCCTTCCCCTTTATTAGACTACAGTGACTGCTGCTGCCACGTTTTAACGGCTTCAGCATGAAGCTGACACCTACTCCAGTTACACACAGTCCACTTCATGAAGACCAGAACTACCTACAGACTCCCTGACAGCAGTCTCCCAAAGAGCTGCAGGCAAGAACAAAAATACAAAGCGAGAGAGGCCTCGGAGACTAAATGTAGATGCGTGAGCCAGGAAAGAGTACTAGAGGTCGACTGAGATGGAAGATGAGATGGCGAGAGAGGGAAGATTGACCCGGTGCTGACGCAGCATGATGCCGCAGGCCTCGCTCGGGCCTGTGAGGAAGTGCTGCCGTCTTTTCAGTGATTTCCACAGCCGTTTGGTGGTCGGCTGGAGCGACTGGGGGATATCGCATGTCGTCCGTCTATAGCGCAACATGAGCTCAGGCGGTGGAAAGTCAGGATGTCTCACTGAGAGGAACAATTGATCCAACAGTGAGTGTTGGAAGGAAAGCAGGCAGGCCTGACCACATCAGAGAGACTTTAAGGTGCCATATGTCAAGAGTTCTCTGAAAAAAACATCATTCTGGTGCGGAGAACACGGCAACGCTAGAAGTACGAATGCACCAGTATCACAATATAAAACGCTGAGATTAAACCACAGTTGATTTGAAGAAAATCTGTTTCTTGTCCTGGTCATTTTTCTGATTTTTATTAGGTGTGGTGAGTTGAATTTCCTGCAAAACCTGACATCAAAAAACACAACGCAAAGCAGCTAACCCAAAAAGACTAAACGCCTCACATCAAGACAATCAAGTAAAGTTAGAAAACAGGAAAGCTGTTAATGTGAAGTTGGAACCACTTCACTTGGAAATAACTTAATTTAAATGCCTAAATGTTCATTTAAATCCCAACAACACAGTGCTTAAGAATAGCAGACGATCTAACATCTACCATCAGATGTGGCTTTACTGACTGACTTCTAAACTTTATGACATATTGATTTTCTCCTGCTGAACACAACATTTTGTGACTGAACACTGAAGAAACACAACACTGCTTTTCTCTTAAATGACTGCTGGCTGTAGAACCCCATGACCACAGACCGTGGTTATGTTACAGGCATTAATCTGGCGTTTCTTTCAGGCTGAATTAACAGCGTCTCAGCCTTCTAGACCACTGAGCTACCCTGTTCTAACAGTCAGGAAACCTCATCTCATGACACCTCTGACAATGCCGTAGATGCCATCACATTTTAATGTGTTTACTCTGCTTTTGTTGCAAATGCCTCAGCCAGCTCTACATGAAAGCTGACAGGGAAGCTGCCACTAGGCACATGAGAAGCACCGCTCCCTACATCTGGAGTCTTTTTGGACGTCGTTAAGCCGCTGAAAACAGTCCAGCTTATAAAAAAAGATCACAAACTGTTTATGTGAACCTAAAATAATGAAGATGTGGGATTTCATGGTTCAGAGACAGCTGACGGTTTACAACAACAGCAACGATCAAATCAGAGAAGAGTAATAACCAGTTAGAGAGTTGGTATTTGTTCAACTTAATCATAAAAAGTCACGGTGGCCGTGCCTGGAGCCTGACAGTTGGATAGAAATACTGTCTGCTGATATTGCAGGTCATTATGCACAACCTGCCTTTTCAATATGACTGGCACAGAATATGACTATGGCAGCAACTCTGTCCCCTGAATGAGAGCATAGTAATGTTAAAAACCCTAGGTTGCATGCATGGCAAGAATATGAGGGAGAAACCAACTTCAGTTTAGAAGGTAATTTCCCTAAAACCATGCAAAGCTCAGTTGAAGTAGTTTCAACTATATCAACTGGGGCTGGACATTGCTACTGATCATCTGAATCATTCTAGTTATCACGAAGATCATGCTGTCATTGGTTACAGAGATTTGAAGTATTCCCATAATATTTTCCCTCAAGTTCCACATCTTTCATATGGTTTTGATTTTATGCAGCTCGTTTTGAATCCAAGCAGCCTTCAGGCTTGACAGCGCTCTCAGAGTGGTAGCTTCTATCATATTTTGGACCTCCCTCACACGTGGACTAATCTTGTTGAGCAGTCCCGTGAGATTTGTCCTGTTAAACCGTAGTAAAATTTATAATGAGACGATGAAGGGAAATGGCATTTATTTAAAAAAAAATCAATCCAAGCATTTCATGAATCAAGTTTGTAGCTTTTAAATCAAGATCAATTTGAGACAGAAGTTCATTTTTCAACCCCAGTATTGACGACTGGCATCACGCATTGTTCCATGATATATGTATGTATTTGTATTGGTGTATTGTATGGCCATCATACCAGACTGTCCAGGTGGAGGTATTCCAGACGGGACTCTTGGCAGGTACAGCAACACAGTGAGAACACCTGCTCTGCTCCCCCAGCATGGCTCCATGGCTATGGGCTTCGGCACTGCCTGCACACACAGACACAACAAGCATCAACACAAGCACACAACAAGTGCCCACTGGAAAGGAAACGCGCAAAAACATTGTCAGAGCAAAAACAGAATAGAATATGTTCAGCATTTGACAGCGGTTTATGGACAACATTAACGCTGACACCACTGGGAGCAGTTTCATAAATACTGCAAGTCACACAACACTCCTATCTAGTTAACGGAGCAGCTAGCCAGGCTGCCTGAAGGATGTAGCAGACACCCAGAATTCAAGCTATGCTGCCCAGATCCCTGCTGCCACCTCCCCCAGGAACGAAGCTCCCAGCTGGGGGAAGCAAGCCAACTGGCAGCGTGTGGAGCTCCGCCTGCTGTGCAGCTGATATCCAGGTAAATGTACAGATAGACGCGTTTAGAGATCTGTCACTAAGCGGTCCCTGGATCCAGTCACACATCTTCTCATCTGGATGAATAATTCTCTGCTCACATTAGCGTCCCAGAATCCCTGAAGTTAGCTCTGTATGTTTTTAATCTGCTAATACACAGACAATAAAAGACCAACGCAAATGTCTTTAACCTTTGATGAACAGAAAGCTCTTTGATTAATTTGAGGATGTAGGGTCTGTGTTTGTTTTGTATGTTCAGCCTCTCTGGGAATCACTATAAATATATTGTGTCTTACTGTCTGTGGAATAGTATCTCATGTCTGGGATCGTGTTGCCTTTCATCTGAATACACAACATGGAGATATTGATCCGGTTAGACCTTTCTGCCACACTGTACCACAGAGGTCACAGAGATAGACCCTGTTTGGTACCGTGGTCTGTGGGGAAATGAGACGGGCATACGTTCACATTCGGATTCACATAGAAAAGGTTTCTCATCCTGTGCTCTCCTATTAACACATTATTTTGGTGTTTTTTTACTTCAGTTTCAAATCTCTCGCCAGCATTGCCAGGCCGGCTAATTGGGAAGTTTTATTTTGTGGGTGAAAATAGTTGGGTGGAGAAAAAAACATTAGGGCTGGTTTGGGATCACTTTGGTGCTTTTATGGGCCCATAAGGAATGTTTTCTTCCCAAGATATTAGCACACTGAATGTACACTGTTTGTGCTGCTTTCTAAAGAGAGAGGCTCCATCTTTACTACTACTACTACTACTACGGTGGGCTACATGACAGTAGTTGTGGTGGTTGGCTTGTACAGTTCAGTTTGTTGCTGCCGCGGTATACCATACTACATTAGTGTAAGCAATCTGGATGGTTACAGTGCTAAACTAAATATTGATCTAATGTTTAAGGAGGTTTTGTGTGCAATTTCTAAAAGGTTTCGAGCTGGAAAGCATCAACTGTATCTGGTAACACTGCCTCTCTCTTCTAATTGTTCCTCCTGACACTATCCAAGCCAGAGCAGAGACAAACAAATGAGTTATTGATCACTGTGGAACAGTCTCACAAGCATAAGGCCTGTTTTACCATTTGGGACTTTTTACAGTACCACTATTTTAGTCATCATGGCTAACCTGGACCTGGACATGAATACAACACACCCATGTGTTATATGTATGGTTGTTGTGATGGTGAATGTGTTATTGCTCATTTTGAAGCAGAGCATCTCCAAACCGCTTTAACCATAAACACAAACCCTACTGACCGCCTACAAACATACCAACCTCCAACAGGAGTCCTCAGGAAATATTGGTTTATAGGGCCTACCAATCAATTACTTAATTTTTTAGTTATTTGCCAGTATATGCTTAATGTCAGATTGTCTATATATGCTTATGAGGTTACACTCAGGGTTTCCCATACACTGTTACTACTATGGCGGCCTGCCTGGGTCTAATTTACTCAACCATGGTCTCATAACATATTGTAAATATTTTTTCATGTTTCAAACACGATTCTGCTTGCCTTTTTTCCCCTTTTGTGACCGAAAGCATCTCTCCCCCAAATCTTCCACACACACCAGCCATTCACCTGCTTTATACTGAATTTAACCTGACGGAGAAAATGGGATGTACAACTCACGTAGTATGCGAAGCTGTAAAAAATGTACATTACTGCCACTTTTTCAAACCCAATGTTTGTGCTCTTCATTGTATTTTAAGAATTGGTCAAAACCTGGAGGAAAAGACTCCAGATGTAATGTGAACAGCAAAGCTGGCTAAAAGTCAACAGTTTACTATAAAATCATATCGTACATATATTGTAAGTAAACATACATATGACCATAAAATGCTCCATCTCAACAGCTTATGTTTAGAATTCATGTAGCTGACTGCACATGCTGCTGCCAGCTCAATCCAATATTCGTATCCAATATTCACATCATTACGGCAATTAAATGGCGGACTTATACAAAACGCATGATGTTATTTTATGTGTAGACATTTCATATAATGTATGTAACACTGTTACACTAATATATCAATCTATATTGATCTATTTTGGCATGTAGTTTTTTTTTGCACTTCTGTGTGTGTTTTATTTAAACATAAACTAATGCTTTATGTTTAAATGTGTGTATATATATGTATATTTATTTATTTTCTGATAAATGGTCAAGGGATAATTTTAGTTAAATAAATTGTTGCATGCAGTGATAATGACAGTAGTAAAAAATTAAAAATGCCACCCACGTTCTAGTCGGCACTTTCTGGTTAATTCTTTCTTCTTCCTGCTTCACTTTCAGCACTGGAAAACTTCCGCTTGCAATTTCACCGAAGACAAGTCATGCAAACGTTTGTACTTCAGAACCTCTTCAGTTAACCTTTCTTCACTACTAACAAGTGGACCAATCACAGCTCTTGTGATGTGCGTTCCTGTGACGCGTAGTTACATTTCTGAGGAGGTGCGTGTCAGGCTATGGTGTCGGGGTCTGCGTAGAGTCTGTGCTACTGCCGTAGCTTCAGCGTCAAATTGGCACCAAAGTAGTAACGGCCTGTTAGAGTCTGTCAAGACACAAACTATGATTTAGAGTAGACCTAACAAAGAGAAACCAAATTAAATCTGGTGTTTTTGTATATTTACTGAGCGGATATAATTTGTTTTTCAGTTTTTATTTACTTACTTCCCAGTCCTAGAAGCCCTGCTTTCGCACACATTAGTCGAAAAAAGGTTTTGCAAGTTTTGTGGTTTAAGTCTCAGCAGTTTTTTTCAATATTTCACCTAGACAACAATCATTCAGTAACCATTCATAAGTGAAGACAGTTGTGGATGGTTTGGGAATATGTCTTGAGACGTCTTTGGCCTCAAACTGTATTTTAAATTCTCTTTTTCTTTGTTATAGTCACTTGTTTCATGCTTGTCATGCCCTTATCTGGCTCTATATCTGTTTGCAATAAGGTCCAATAAAAAAAGTGTCACTTAAAGACAGAGTTCACTGTTAACAACTTCTAAACAATCTTGGCGTGACTTTATAAGAAAAAGAATATGAAACACCTAAACACTCAACACGCAGAGTCCAGCTGTAGAACACAGTGGTTGAAAGAGGCAGCTTGGAGCACAACTGTCAAACTGCATAAATACAAAACAGGTCGCTGTGGGAAAACACCATCTGTGCTCAATAATAGTACATAAAGTCTTTAAATGAGTCTTCGCATATTTCATTACCAAGGGTGACCTTCCGTTCTGAGGACTTAAAGTGGGACTCAATTCAAATGTGTGTCAAGGGGATGAAACTATCATATAGAGAGAACACTCAGCAGACTCAGATGGGTGCAGTAATTAGAGGACGATGCAGTCAGCCCCCATAAACATAGTTAATAACTTAACACAATGATTGGACCACCTTTGTATGCACATAGAGAGGACACACACACCAACATACATACACACACACGTAAACATCCCCTCCAGTGCTAATAGGTTTAAGTGCTGGAGCGTACGGCATAATTAGAGGCTAGAGGCTCCTCTGTTTGTTTAGTGTTTTCAGAGTGTCAGGAAATGATGAATTCCCCACTAACTAGAATCCCACACACACACTTAACTGACTCCGTAACTAGGACTTCCTATTAGCAAACGCTCTTTCTCCTGATTGAGACAAAACAATGAGTCATTGCTCCGTTTAGGAGCGAACGAAACAGGAATGAGGGAAATGAACAACAGGTGCTTGCCAGTCCTGACAATTACGAGCGTGTTCTCTTGTTAATGTAAAATCCACTCTGACACACTGATTTCAGTCACTAACAAACTGCAACATCTAATGCTCATTTACTTATTTGCTTAACTTGATGGCGCCGCATGCTTTAAATCATGGTTTCCAGAGCTGGGTCTGTCTGGTTGTGTGTGGGTTTGCATAGTTAGAGCCCACTAGCTCCTCTGATCATATGTAGGTGCATAAAACCCACAAAAAACATTTGACAGGCAATCATGTTTACATTAGACTGCCTTTACGAGACACCATTTCCTCCTGGAAACGACTTAGTTGAGTAAAAGCTTGTTAAAATCAACAGAAAGGAAACAGTAAACCTGGTGCAGTCAAGTGAAGGTCAGGTGAGTAAAGGGTCTGTTGACACAATAAGCTGCAAATGGAAACTGACTTTTGTTCAAGCATATATATATATTATCCAAATTCAATTTATTGTTTCTTTAAATATGGCTTAAGCTCCCTTCAAAATGTTAAATATCAGGGAGGTCATTCCAGTACAATAGTTCAAAACTCATGCAAAGATTTTGTGCCAGAAAAACAGTGTAGTCTCTCCACAGGGAACTGATTATCTTCTGGCAAAGATCTGTCGGGCCAATCAAATCTTTTGGTTGTGAGGTAATGGAAAGAATAGTAACAGCAACCTAGTCACATATCATTGGGCATCATTTGAGCGTTGAGGAGTTGAATTAGTTTACAACAAAATGACTCTAAGCGGTTGCAAAACTATTGCATTGGGTACAATGGTTCTTCTTTTTTTTTTTTCTAATTGAAACGGCCTGTTACCAGCACTGAGCGTGACCAAGTAATTAAGTTAATAAATATGCAATAAAACTGCAAAACATGATAACATGATAGTATGATAGTATAAAAGCAGCAACCATTAACTGACTTACTTCAACTATTTTTTTTTTACAACACAACCAGGATGTTGTGGAGAAATGAGGTCCCTATGAAGGATGGCTGAGCTCAGCCTTAGAAATATGAAGAGCTTGGAGTAGAAGCGTTGCTCCTTCGCATCAAATTCAGTTGGGAGGAGACCCCAGGGTAGACCCTGAACTTGCTGGAGGGATTATACATCCTGTCTGGCCTGGGAACACCTCAGGATTCCTTAATTAGCCAGTTATCACCACGAATGCAAATATTTAAAGCTCCCACAATCATGTTGTAGAGCTCTGACCAAAGTGCTCACCTAACTTAGCAGACTACTGCCTTGGACATACACACAGGCCCAGAAACCGAGAGCATCCACCCAATGATTGGCTGTCCACATCCAGGACCATGGACAATAACAAGCTGCTTTACAGAATAATCTGTGTGCACGATGTGTTTGCCTGATTCTTTGTATACTGTGTTTGTGGAAGCTAACGCGTGTAAGTGTGCACGAGAGAGAGAAAGTAAATGATGAAGCTTAACCAGCGTGATGGTGACAACTGTGAGAGCTTTCTCTGGCTCCTGTCCCACACTAATCAAGGTAAGTGGGTAAAGAGAGGGGTAAGAATGGACAGACGTAGAGAAGTGGGTAAGGTTAGAAAGGAGAGTCATGCAGCCAGAGTCCAGGTAGCCTTTTAAGTCCGTGGTAAAATCCTGCTGAGCTGTCTGTCCGCTATAAAAGCTGACATCATCTGAGCTCAGCTGAAGAGAACAGAGGCTCTGACCTGGCAGAGAGAGAGAGAGAGAGAGAGAGATCAGGGTCTCTCATTTTATTTATATTTTAAATATGAAATGTTACTTAAGCCCAGACAGCAGCTTTTGCTGACTGTGTGCAATGTTGAAATTGGCTACTTGGCAATACTGAGCAATTTAAGGCCTTCATTCTGTAAAGAATTACTGGAAATAATCCAGAAAGATTGCAGTTTTGAACCGTGCAGCCTTTGGAGCTCTGGTGCCATCTTTGGTGAGAGCTGGAGCTGTTTTTTTTATTTTGTGTGTGTTTGACAAAAACATTTAGTACATGTAGAATGCTTTTACACAATGTAAACTCAATTGAGGAAAACTATTTTGCTAAATTTTTTCAGGCTTTCAAAGCAGCAATGTTTAATAAATATAGTTTATTTTTGCACCGTCTACGCATATAACTACACTGATTTAGCACTGAGCTGTATGTGCTCACACAAACTACTCAATGTGTCCAGTGTAGAATAAAGGCTGACAGTTTGCTCTTTTCTATTAAATTAGGTTTATCCAAACTGACAACATTCCTCACTTCCGACTATTAAATATATATATATACACTACCGTTCAAAAGTTTGGGGTCACCCAAACAATTTTGTGTTTTCCATGAAAAGTCACACTTATTCACCACCATACGTTGCAATGATTAGAGTCAGACATGAGAATAATGATGATTTGTATTTGAAATAGATTTACATCAAACTGCTTTCGTCAAAGAATCCTCCATTGCTTACAGCATGCAGATCTGCATTCTAGCTGTTAATTGTTGAGGAATCTGAGAAATTGCACCCACGTTCCGAACAGCTCCACAAGTTGGATTATGGGCACTCTTGGTACATATGCCCACACAGCTCATGGGGTTCAATTGGTGATGCGTGGCCACCCCCGATAGAATATGAGCGTCCTGCTTCTGCTCTAAATAGTTCTTGCACAATTTGGAGGTGTGTTTAGGGTCATTGTCCTGTTGTAGGATGAAATTGGCTCCAATCAAGCGCTGTCCACTGGGTATGGCATGGCGTTGCAAAATGGAGTGATAGCCTTCCTTATTCAGAATCCCTTTTACCCTGTACAAATCTCCCACCTTACCAGCACCAAAGCAACCCCAGACCATCACATTACCTCCACCATGCTTAACAGATGGCGTCAGGCATTCTTCCAGCATCTTTTCATTTGTTCTGCGTCTCACAAACATTCTTCTTTGTGATCCAAACACCCCAAACTTAGATTCGTCCGTCCACAACACTTTTTTCCAGTCTTCCTCCGTCCAATGTCTGTGTTCTTTTGCCCATCTTAATCTTTTTCTTTTATTGGCCAGTCTCAGATATGGCTTTTTCTTTGCCACTCTGCCCTGAAGCCCAGAATTCCGCAGCCGCCTCTTCACTGTAGATGTTGACACTGGTGTTTTGCGGGTACTATTTAATGAAGATGCCAGTTGGGGACCTGCGAGGCGTCTGTTTCTCAAACTAGAGACTCTAATGAACTTATCTTCTTGCACAGTTGTGCTACGCGGCCTCCCACTTCTTTTTCTACTCTGGTTAGAGCCTGTTTGTGCTGTCCTCTGAAGGGAGTAGTACACACCGTTGTAGGAAATCTTCAATTTCTTAGCAATTTCTCGCATGGAATAGCCTTCATTTCGAAGAACAAGAATAGACTGTCGAGTTTCAGATGAAAGTTCTCTTTTTCTGGCCATTTTGAGCGTTTAATTGACCCCACAAATGTAATGCTCCAGAAACTCAATCTGCTCAAAGGAAGATCAGTTTTGTAGCTTCTGTAAAGAGCTAAACTGTTTTCAGATGTGTGAACATGATTGCACAAGGGTTTTCTAATCATCAATTAGCCTTCTGAGCCAATGAGCAAACACATTTCACCATTAGAACACTGGAGTGATAGTGGCTGGAACTAGGCCTCTATACACCTATGTAGATATTGCACCAAAAACCAGACATTTGCAGCTAGAATAGTCATTTACCACATTAGCAATGTATAGAGTGTATTTCTTTAAAGTTAAGACTAGTTTAAAGTTATCTTCATTGAAAAGTACAGTGCTTTTCCTTCAAAAATAAGGACATTTCAATGTGACCCCAAACTTTTGAACGGTAGTGTATGTATATCTATGTATAAAGTGCTACATATATATATATATATATAAAGTAGAGCTTTATTTATAGACCTTCTTTAAAATACCAAATTGCTTCGTGAATACCAGAAAGCAACACAATTGATGATGAAATGCTCAAACGTGTGGGTTCATAAAAGCCGCCACAACAGCCCAAGATTCAGAGGAACAATCCAAACACATAAACGGACAGGGCAAATGTTTTCCAGAGAGCAAAGGTGCCATCAGCTTTTGTTTTGGAGGTGGAGCAGCGGATTGATAGTTTGATCGAAGTCCACGTTGATGCAGTGCCTTGTATGCAGGATCTTGGAGTTTATTCTGAATTGAAGTCAGTGCATGTTGCTTTAACAGGTGACGTGGAACCAGCAGTTGGTACGACCTGTGTTGTTTTTCTCAGGATGCAGAGTAACATGATTTGTCTGACATTAGTACATACATTGAATCATAATATCTTCACATGTGTCTCTAGCTAATCACAACTTCCTGTGAACAGATGGAGTCGATTTGGCCAAGCAGCATTAACCTGATGAACCCAAAGTGTTACAAAGTGTTCTCATCAGTAAGTAAAGTACAAATGTTATTCTTTATCTTCTTGGTCCTTTTGCATCAGCATGCTTTAGTTGTTCATGAAACTGGCGCTGGCTAGAAAACTCCCTTTCACTGACTGACTTCAAATGTTTTTTTTTACAACACAACCAGGAAAAGTAAAATTCAGACGAGGTCACTTCATGCTGCACTTTCTGTCGAGCCCATTTTCTTCTTTTCTTCTTTCATTTATCAAAAATATCAACAAAGAAAAGAGGAAAATTCCAAGACGTTTCAGGAGAAGCGAGGTCATTCAACAAAAGAGCCTCCCCTGTAGTGAGGTGAAATCACAGTTGTGGTAAATTGCGAATTCCTAATCCAATCACTCAAATAAGCAAGAAAGTAACTGGTGGACGGCACGCACAAAAATACAATCTACTCAGAGAAGAAGAGAAGCTGCTGGTTGAAATGTTTGAAAAGCAGAAGCCACTGAGACGAAGCAGACAATTGCATAAAGATATTACAGTGCTCTCAAAAAGTTACATTTGTAAAAGTTAAAGTGCACAATGTTGAACAAAATATTTTCCGAATTCAAAATTCAGAACATACACTGTACAAAGATGGATGATAGACCAGCTCCTCCAAAGTGAAGCCAAAGCAAGTAGAGCTCCCCCTGGTGTCTGGCTGCAGTATAGGTCATAAGCTCCACCCGCCTATGTTAGTGGATGGGTCTTAGACCAAACTAAAACACTAAAATACATTTTCAAATAAAACAAACTAAAAAAAAAAAAAAAATAATCAGTGTTTTCTGAGTTTTGTTTTATCTATTTGACGCTATAGAAAAAATAAGTAAATAAGTTCAGTGTATGAGCTAACATTTCCCTGGTGGAGGTAGAGCAGAGCGCAGTATTAATTAAACAAAAACACGATCGATAACAAGTCTCCACGTGGCTCCACTCTCAGATCATACTGTGCAGACTCTGGTTCCAAACTCGCAAGATGCCACTGTATATATGCCTTAGAAAATAGTGTGAGTTTGTCCAATGCAAGGAAGTGGGGGCGCATTATCCATATTTATATACTTCACTAGTTCACTAAAATTCACTTCAATTTTAAGGAGGCTAAGGTTACTGATTATCACCTCATGAATGCTAGAGTACAGTTATTGGGGCGCCTGTAGACACGGGTAAAAACACCAGAGGTACAAGTATGGGTTTGTTCAGTTGTGAAATTACAGTACTTCACCATGCTCTTCTAAGCTGATATTCTGTGGGACTGCAGGGAAATTATGGAGAAGACCCAATGAGTCCCCATTTAAATCCATTTTTGAGGGAACATGCTATTTTCCCATTTCCCAGATAACCTTCTCAAGGGTTTTACATTAAAAGTAGAGTTGTGTTTCAGGAGCAACTTCAACTGATTCCAATAAGCATGAAAAAAATAATAATATATGAGTGGTCAAAACTCCAGTAACAGCTTTATTAGACCGTTGCGTTCCAGCTTGCCAGCCTATCAAAGTTGATCCATATACTACAAGTGTTGCATGTACTTTTGAACACTCCAGGAGGCTACTACAGTGAGAGGGCTAATGAGCTTGGTGGCAAAGTTAGCAATACATCTCAAAGCTCCTGTTCTTGCAGTTGCTTTGTTAAGTGCATAGGTTCATTCACACTGGGGTAATATGCAATACACTGTAAGTACCTAGATGGTTTACTAGAAATAGTCAAAAGGTTTTGTGTAGTACGCTGGGCACTCATCACTCTCTATGAGCACCATGTCAAAAGCACACACTATTTAAAAGCTACATTTAAAGACCATACGATCTCTAGAGGCTGGTTGAACATGAAGAGCCTCTGGCTTTGGTTGCTTTTTTCTTTCTAATGGTTTTAATTTTATATTTATTTACGAAAAGAGAAAGGTGAAAAGATAATTAAAGGCAGGAATGAGGTGAACAGGAAAGTAGAGGGGAGCTGTGATTGGTTGTGGGCTCTCACATCGCTGGAATTGTTTCAGACAGCTCACTTTGATTAGTGGAATAAGCTGAGAGATCAGTGAGGCCATGCCCCGCCAGTCCTGTCTTACTAAGTGTCTTGTGTAACATTTTCAATTTAAGGTCAGAAAATGGGAAATATTCATGCAACTGGAAGATTCAGAGGGTCTAACATTGATAAATACACACAGAAACAGGAATCCCTCCACTCCAGATCATCTCCTCAGTTCCACTTTCCTCTTGCCGTCCATTATGATCTTCACTGTCAGGCCTTCCATCTCACCCATTACTTCCATCACTCTCACGCTACCTCTTCTCTGTCACTCTGTCTCTCCATTTCTGCCCATCTCATCGTCTCTCTCACCTCTTTTTTTGTCCACAGTGAACACGCTCCCATTCTTTCAAACTGACACTGAAAAGACATTCTTGAGCAAACACTGGACAGCATTCTACAGCCATAGTCTACATCCTAGCAGTGGTTCAGTGGTTTGTGGATCATAAGACGCATGCTAAGCTTAAAAGTGACAGACAGATTAGCTCCGGGTAACTTCTGCACAACTAAAGGCCTCTCTCACATTGATTAATATTAATGTTTAAGAATCCGCCATGAGGAGAAAACTGAACAACCATGGTGACAAGGACAGAGCCACTGCTCTCCAAAAAGAACATTTCTGCCCGTCTGCAGTTTAATCAACATCACACGGACAAGCCGGGAGACTACTGGCACAATGTTTTGTGGACAGATCAGATCAGAGTAGAATTGTTTGGTTTAAATGAGGGCTCGCGTTGCATTCCAGCATCAGTGGATACTGCTGGATCCAGCAAAGAGTCAAATAAGACTTAACTCAGATGCTTTCTAACAAGGGCAGAGAAATATGTGCGTTAGAACTCTGATATCAGGTGCATCTCTTGAAAACGACGCTCATCTTATCTTTGTTCATATCAACAAAAAGCCTCAGGCACAATCTCAACACGCAGCAGGATCTTTGCTACGCTGATTGTGTGGATGTTACACTTCTAATGCTTCTGTTCAAAGCAAAGGAGGAGTGTGGAAAGAGGAACTGCTATGTAGGTTGGGTGGCTTTTTGCAGTTTGTCTAATCTGAAACTGGTTTTGCATCTAAATATGATTCCTTTATCCTGAACCCCTTATCGAATTTAGGCAGCTTCCTACATTTACGAGTAATAAAAGTGCCTCAGAAGGTTCAGCTGAGATGTAATCACCCCATGTAAGCTGAGAACGCTCAAACACAGTGTGTTGAATTAAAATGGCGAAAAATGCTTTAGAATAACAATTTTCCACCATTGTCACCATTTATTTATGTAAAGATTTTAGTGTGTTTTATAATTCATGGCCTGAATCCTTTGATTTATTGGGTGTGTAAGCAAACTTCACACAATGTGAGAGGCTCGCTGAAACGACTGCAGATCCTTTCTGGCCTGATCTTTTATTAGGAATTGGAACACGTTGCTAGGGAGAGGGACATCTGGAAAACCACCCTTAAACCGTTTCCACAGCAACCCAATACCAGATAAGCAGATGAAAATGGATGTTTAAGACTACTGTAACACCATTGTTCTTATTGATGCTACCTCCAAAATCTAAAGGTCCACTAATGACACTGAGATGCTGTTTCTGCTCTTCGCCACTGGTTGGAACAGAATGCATTCTGGGATTCATGGTTACTCCAAGTCCACAGGAAGAGGTTTTACAAAAATGCTAGGTAAGACAGGTGGAGGTGGATTTCTGTTTATTTGTCCTCTACTTAGCCGTGCTGATGGACTTTGCAGATAGGAAGCTATCTGAAAATCCATCTGAACGGACCTTTATTGTGATATTGCCAACCTCATGAGCCGAAATCTCAAAGATCGATAAGGTCGGAATTAAGAAATTGTGACATTTTTGCAGAAATAGTGGAGGTGAAGGGTAATATTTAGTAGTATAGAGGTTCATTTGTTAAATTCTAATTCTAAAACGTTTCCAACAGCTTTTTTAATTTCATGTTACATTATTAGCGTTCTAAACCATTAACCTCAGTGGCTTCTACACGTCAACAGTTGCTCAGCAGTGGTGTTCTCACATCTTGCGGCTGATGTTACCATTTAACTATGAGTTCCATTTAAGGGCAGGATTGGGATGTTTCTTCATCACACAAAAACATACATTTGAAAAAAAGAGTCTAAAGACTATTTCAGGTCATGAATTATCACTTCCTTCCTCCTTTCCAGACACTTCCTCTTGGTCCTGGTGGCATTTTAAGTGACACAAAAGGCTCGATGTTGGATTGAGGGGCTTTGAACACCCGGACTGGCCTCCCTGTCCAACGCTTCTCAGACCAGCCCCCCCATGGGAACACATAGACACACAAAGCCTCGCTCTCTGACCCCTGAGGTGCGGAGAGTGCCCCCCCTGTCATGCCCTCCTTAGCCGATTAAGGCGACCATGCATGTCCACCCCTGCAGGGCAGAAAATTGTCGTGTCCAATCCTCTCTCCATCCAAACCTCCTTTTTCCATTTCCTCCGTTCCCTGTCTGTCTGTATCTGTCGCTGTTCTCCCCAGGGAGTCTGCTAGATTGAGAGGAAATGGTGCTGATCAGGGAGCTAGACAGATTGTGTGTTTGTGTGTATGTGCGAGCCTGAGTGTATGTGTATTGATTGAGGTGCTTATTCAAGTGATATTCTACTTTTAGCAGCCTGATGTTTTTTGCATTTATAAATGTAGCCGTAATAAAATTTATACCGAATTGATTTTTTTCTGGAAAACTCAGCTAAATCCATTAAACTGATCAAAAAAAAAAAAATCTTTAACATGTTTCTTCTCAGTTTAAATTTCAGCAAGCTTAATTAGAAACATATTCACAGGCCAGCTATAAAGTTCATTTAAATGATGAGCAAAGCAGTGAGCAGTGGAATACTAGCGGCGGAGCATTATGCGAAGTTTGAGGAGTCAACATATGGTCTGTCTTGGTGAGAAGACATTGTCTCATCATTCTGCTGATCATCCAGTGAGAAAGCTTTTATAGAGACATAGATTTGTCGCTCAGTTCTGCTATCCAGATGCTGAGCGCTGCTCCAGGGAGTCACATCAGCAGAAAAGTCAGCAGGTGTCCTCTCACCGGATGATCACTGGTTATGTCACACAGTCTGGATTCTTTTATGACACATTGCAACCTGTGATACAATTCCCATTTCAACACTGCACAGGTTAAAATTATTTCTCTTTATCAAATAACTAACTATGTCTTATCTGCACAGGATCCAGGAAGTAGTCACCTTCAATTTTGCACATTTTACTGTTATGTTGAATGTTGGGAAAACAATTATCCAAGATGCATGGCACATGACAGCCTTCTTGAAGTGTGCCGACTTCATAGAGATCATTGAAGAAAAGCACACTAGAGACTGAGACAGCGGTTCATATGTCAGCACAAACAGGTTTCTGCTTTTGAGAGGCCAAAGTCCAGACTTCAATCCTTTTTGCAGAATCTAAACAAGAGGAAGAAGATGCATTTACATTTGGATTCAGCTGGTGGCCTGAAGAGAAGATGACAGAGCCAGCAGGCCGGCATGTTAGATGCCCTTCAAGCAAAAAGAAAATCCCTTCCTGCTTTGACCGAGAGGAGATTTTCTAACACGAAGTGGATCTTCATCCCTATAATCAGAGAGATCCAACAGGAGGTACGCTGGTCCTCTCCCCTCCTCTGCTCCTCCTTTTTTCTTTTCTCTGAATACAAAGCTGTGCTTCTGTAAACTGTTTGTCACAACTAGGTATTTAGAGAAGATCCCGACAGAGAGAGGTAAGGGTAGGAAAGGGTAGGAAAAATGAACTGGATGTGAGATGATACGTTAAGAAAGACTAACCCTAACCCTAATGACAACTTCAGATGAAAGTAAATGAGAGTGGAGGAGTAGAGGAGCAGGAAGCAAGGAGATTAAATGATAGAAAAGGAGTGAAGAGAGGACACGTGATGAGACGAGATATGTAGAGAAAACGAAATAAGTGAAAAGGTGGCAAGTTAAACAGATACACAAGGAGGAGGAGGAGGAGAGGGAAGGAAAAAAGGACAGATGAAAGCAGAGAGGAGGAGATAAAAGAGAGACTAGAAAGTGGGGGGAGGAAGAGGGAAAGGCGAGGAAAGCAGCTTAGGAGCAGGAGAACGCAGTGGTAAGGATGAAATGAGGAAAGGAAAGCTGCAGAGATGAGAGGAAGAGGAGAACAAACGGGAGGATGGAGGGCAGGAGAAGGAGAGATGATGAGACAGAGATGAGAGAGAGAGAGAGATAGAGTATGACACGGCTGAATTCAGGAGCATGAATCAGGAATGATACTCTTTTAAACACTGGCTTCAAGCTGCACCGCTGGGAGTCGGTGGCTCTCAGCTGCTCTCTGTGCTGGTGGGAACGGAGTCGGCTGCTTGTCAAGCAAATCGCTTAGTGGTGTTTGAAGGCTCCCAGAGCGGGAGCGGGATCGAGTGTCATGTTGAATCAGCGCTTCGCAACGACTGCCTGGATGCAGCATTACAGCAAATTATTTACAATTTTCATCTATCAGGGCGTTAATCTGTCTATAGATCCTGCCGCCTCACACAGCACACACACCCCTCGCTGCCTTCCCGTTAACTGCAGCTCTTCATCTTCTTTTATAACTCTCTTCTCCTTGTGCCTTCTCTATGTTGTTTTTCACCACAATCTGTCTGCTTTTCCTCTTTTTTTTTTATATCCTTTGTTACACTCTGAAGTCATAAAGTGGGGAGAATTGTTGGTTTGTTTTGAAGTACTGGAGTGTTCACCTACACCTGAGAAGGACAAAGGACACACGGTTCACATTGTAGCCGGAGAAGAAAGAGGAGTAAAGGAAGATTTGAACGTCAAATTGGAAAGCCCTTCTCTGAACTGGGGAGGTGGACTGAGATACAATATCTGTCGCCAAGGAGCTTCGCCTCCGTTCACACCTTGATACTGGAGTCTCTGGCTAATAATGGATGGTACCATTCATTAGGGAACCAACCATAGGTAAGTGTCTGGTTGTTAAAAGACACTAGTTATTCAAGTCCCAGATGGGTAAAACCAACAAACCGACGTTCCAATTTCAACTCCAATCCCCCCACCAGTACTTGAAGAAGAACTGAAGAAGCTACTTGGATGAAACGTCTTCAGGTAATCTAGTTTCGGCTTGTTTTTTGGATAAGCTATGACCTGAATGAATGAACCTTCACAGATATCCGGCTTCCAGTTCAAAAGTTATAATCCCATAAACTCAGACGATCATTTTACGAGAAGAAATGTATCGTTGTTGTGTATGTTGTAGGACTTGAAAGACTTCAGATTTTATAAAGCCGACTGATATGCGGTGAAAGCTGACTAGCCGCCGATGACGTCACTCATAAAAACACAGTAAAAAGTAAAACTTTTCAACAAAAGTGTCAGCAAGTTTATTGAGGCTTGAACATGGGCTACTGTCCGCCGTAGCCCATGCCAACACAACAAACACTTCTAATATGTGGCTCTCACTCTGCAAACTCTACCATAACTTCCATCTCTCGCATGGTGCATTCACTGACATCAAGGACAAAAAAAATAAATAAAAAAACGCGATCTACAACCACAGCAACAATGCTGACTAACAGAGACACGTGAAATGTGAAAAATGTGGTTTCCATGTACCGCAGCGAAGCGTTTAATAACTTTATGTAATTCCCCAACAATTTAAAACAACTTGAACATTTTGATCGTCTAAACCAAAGATGTAATTTCAGCTATTTAACCTATGCTTAATTAACCCCCCTTAATATACAAGTCTTGGAAGTATTGAGCACTCATCATTAGTTTACACAGGGAGAGCTGGATACCACAGCCATCTGGGAGAGATGTTATCAGGTCTTTGCTAAGTTTCTGACCTTCTCTTTGTGTCAAATACTAACATACCTTTAGTTTGCAAATGTTTCGTTTGCTGTGTAAATTTCATAGAATAGTCCCTCAATCACAGAAATAAATAGTTGGATAAAAGAAGATATTTTAGAGGCTACTGACTGGAAATAAATGAAGACTTTTACTCCTGGATGAATTAATTCCTCCAACTTTCCATTTCATTCTGCAAGCCTCACTTTCTTCCGTAGTCTTGTTTTCACCCCCACTGCCTCAGTTCATCTTCTTTGCCTCTCGCTCCCTCTTCCCTCTCTCTTCCTTCATCATTCCTCTCTACTTGTTTATTTCTTGTCTCTGTCCTTTCCTCTTGCATTCCTCAGAGTCGCATCCTTGTCTCGGCACACCTGCATATTAAGCACACTGGATGCTGTGTGCGCGCGCGTGTGTGTGTGCGTGTGTTTGGTGGTTGAATTTCCATTTTAATCAGCACGTCAGTGAGGAACAATCCTATTACCGCAAGGGAGGACAGAAGGGCCACTTCACAACCTCTCCCTCTCTTCCCCTCTTCCTCGTTTTATCCCTCCATCCTTCCCTCACAGACGACAAATTAATCATCTCTCTAATGCCTCATGAAAGCCAAAGTTTTTTTTTCTCCTCTTCTTAATTTGCGAGGTGGAGTATATCTTTCATTCACCCTCCTCTGTTCCACACACACACGCCCATACACACACACTTCTTTTTTTCACTATTAGTGCTGGGAAGATTAATGTGTTTTCTGGCAGCCAAGGATGTGAAGTTGCTTCCATAGGGGAGGTCGTACGTACAAACGCTACACCTGGTTGCACACACACATAAACACACTTGTACCGCATAAATGTACTCACATTCATTCATTGCAAGAAGCACATGAACCCACACAACAGTGCTCCAGCGGCCATAATCATTCCTGAAAATGTTTATTTTCCCTCCAAACTCAGTATTGACGGACTGTGGGGGACGGGGAGGGAGGAAGAATCGATCAAGAAGAAAAGAGGAGAAAAGAGAAACACACTCATCATAAAGAGGGCAGGAAAGGCTGTACGCTGAGGAAATGGTCAAATGAGAGAGAATACCTGGTACGACTGCCAACATGTAGACAATTTAAAAACATCTGGCTTGGACTTTATAAATGTCTGTTCCTCCATTTGGCAGCCTGGTATTATTCACATGTCTCAATGAATGCTGTCTGTATGTAATTTGTCATTTTGCCGTATTATTTCATGTCTAACCTTAGCCCTAATGGCTATCCAAATCCTGCTTGTCATTTAGGGTGAGATAGTATTCAACAAGCTTAAAATGAACTGCCACAACACGTGAAGTGTTTCTGAAATGGTGTGCTATCTCTAGACAATTTTATGATATGGAAGATCCAGCACAAGGCAAGGCTCAGTGGGATTAACATTATTCAAATGTACTGTTTGGACAAAAGTGAAAATTGAGTAGCTTCATCAGAAATGTTCTGTTACTCATTTACCATCTGGAGCCCTCATTTCCCAAAGAAAAAGGTAAACCAAGTGACAAAGGCAGCACTTACACATGACATAGAAGTGAAATATACTGTATGTATAACTGCAGATTAATCAAAATGTAATTCAAAGTAAAATTCAAAATCTTCCAAAGCTTCAAATTCCACGAAAAAACAAAAACAAAAATCCAACTCAGATCACTGTACACTATTACTGTGAATCTCTGTCAGTGTTGTTCTGGTTGGCCATCTATAAATCTGGTTGGTTTATTAGACTCGTTGCCAAGCGGCGTTGTCCAGTTAGTCGCCTCCCTGTTTGTTACGCATTACCTAAACCATGCCATCTTCCTACCTGTGCCTCTTTGTCTGTCAGATACTCTTGGTAAACCAACCTCTGCAGCATCCCAGTGCATCAAGCTCTTTCCACCTGAGCTCAAGAAAAAGCATGGTTCATAAATGTTTTTCTTTATTAAAACTATATATCATATGTGAAGTTCAGTTTCAGCAAAGAACAACAAAGGCAGCACTTACATGGGTGTCAGTGTCTATTATTGCTCCCCCACATCGCATGGTTAGGTTGCAGCTGTTGCTATAGCTTTGTCATGCTCCTATTTCTAATTTTAAGAAACCTTTTACAACTATTTTACACTTAGCAGCAGTGTTCCACATCAGACCTCGTGAGACCAAACCATTCTCATGTCATTATGGTGTATAGTAGAAAGGTAAACATCCCTTTGTCCCTATAGAGAACTGGTCTGTGTCAGGTTAACAGCTAGTCTCAATTTAGCATTTGTTAGCAATGATTAGCATTCATTTGTTAGCATTAATGGACAGAGACATGTTTAGGAGCAAGACTGTGGTCATTGTCGCTATAACATCCACCTGTTAATGACAGGAAGATTTTAAAAGCTACAAACAAAGAGCTACCATTCGTTGTCTGTTAATATAGTTTTAGCTTTGTTAAGTCACACATACTCAATCTTCATTTCCCGACGCTCCACCTGGCAGCGACATCCACTACTCTTATTATCTCAGTGATCCATTACCTAGGATATCACATCTGCTGTGTTCTAATCAGTTTAACTCACTTCACGTCTCACCTAACATGCATGCCGATCAGCACACATGCTGACTCGATTTCGCTCACTCATGCATAGAAGCTTAGCTAAGAAACCAGAACTGAAAGTGGCACACACACATCCGCGCACACACACAAACATCTTGTATATACAGGCTGAGTGTTCTCGGAGTAAAAGCTATTCCTGCTTGCTCAGCTGAACTTGAAACTGGCACTAAACTACATGATGGACAGAGCCAGACAGAGAGTGAAAGAGGGAGGAGATGGATTAGGAAGGAGTGGATGGGAAGGGGGGTACAAGGAAAAGAAAACAACCAAGCTGGAGAAAAGGTTCAAGTAGTTCATGTTAGAGATGTCATGATTCTTGCCTGTCTGATTCTATACCATATTCAGAATCAGTCGATCAAAGTCTGATCTGATCTTAAACAAGCTAAAGGTACCTCCAGAGATTCATAAAGGCTTTGCTTATCTTATTTATTCTCCTAGATAACGCAGGTTTTACAGACTAGTCGACTGTTTGGTTTGTTGACTTTATTACTATGCCATGACGCATCAAGGTGACTAGTCACCAATCAGGTGAGATAACAACATGGACACCTCCAAGAAGACAGGTGAGGAGCCCAGAGGGTTATTGCAGCAAACTAGCAGCCATACATCAAGCAGTATATCTAAGTCAGTCCTGAAATACAACTAAAGTACTACTGCAATGCACACTCATCTGAAAAGACACCCGCTAACGCTAGCAGAGGAACAGTCTAAATCCTTTCACCAGCAGTCAGTTAACGACTTCCACTACTTTTACTTTGATTTTTGTCAGCTTTGACGCTTGGCAACAAAGAGGAATAAGATGTTTTGATGCTATAAGGACGTGGTTATGGCAGACCTAAAATAAATAACTACAAAAGATTGGGCTTGGCTGAAGACCAGTACCAGTATCTGGTTTCCTTAAGAGTGATTTCAGAGCTCAGAGGGCGTTTCTGGTCGTCACCATCTTGGTAGTACGTGAAGGCACCATGCTGGTAAAATATTACAACACACAGTTTCAGACAATTTCAGACATGAAAACTTAGGAAAAGTGCTTAAAAGAACAGAGTTCAAATCAAACTAACTTCCTCTAACCTTTCCAAAGCTGTGACAAGTAGCTATGAGTGAAGAAATAAGATCTATTTCAACTTTAGTTGAAAGTGTGCAACTTGACCTGTTTGTTGAGCCAGCACACCAGCTTTAATATCCAAGTCCAACTGAATTTTATATAATAGTATTCTTACAATACAAGCTCAAATATTTTAGATCCACATGAAAAGTTAACCCGAGGAGAAATTGTGGGAAAGAAAGGACAACTGAGCCTGAAGTTACCAGTGAAGAGGCCGTAAAGAGTCACGAATGACACAAATGGTGCCAATGCTGTCAGCTCAGACAGAAGATAAAGCACAAGCGTCGTAAATTTCCGCCAAAGATCAAACGAAACATCTGTTTCAAATACGTACAGAGGATGTATGGTGTAACCTGGTGAAAAGGGCAAGCTTGTGTTTAAAGCTAAGAACAACAGTGTGCCTCTGACTGATAAAAGTTGTTAAAAACGGTCAGTGACAAGAGCAAAAAGTAAACTCTGCACAAACTCTAAAATATAAGACAGAAACCGAGTCATAAAATGTTCACAGCCATATTTTTTACTGCTCTTTGAGTCTCCTCCCTAAGATACAAGTCCCCACCTGCTGTTTCAAGGTAAATCCTCCACCGTTTGGACAATGAAGTAAAACTGCAGCAGGTTCTCAGCTCATCTGACAGTCTTCAGTCTGTGACCTGAAGAGAATTCCGTTTCATTTCAACACTGGCTCTCATCTCTTGGAGCAACTACATGTCTGCACATGTTTACGAGACAAGCATCATTAGTTTCCACAAAAATAAGCTTTTTCATATAGTTGTCATCAGTTCATCAACTGCATTTCTGCACAAAGAAAAATAAAATGATGATGAGATTTGACAGTATGCAGGAAGTTGTTGTTTGTTGCCATTGTCACATTAAGAAACTCTCTAAAAACATGTTCCATGGATTTATCTGGCGATCTGCTTGTTATAAGGTTTTAAAGTATCTGAACATGCACCAAAGCTCAAACAGTGCTACCAAGTTCAAACAAAACCGATTCCATTGGTGTAGTCACAGACAGACAGATATAGTGTATGGCCAATGCAACTTTCACAACTTGGCAGGCGGTTAAAACTCTGCTTATTTGCCAGTGTTGTCTCATCTCATGGTTGATTGCTGTTGCTTGAAAGTTGACATTCATTTAAGCCACTCTGCATCATCTTGCTCTAGGCTCTGATTATGAGCTTCAGCCGACAAAGACATTTATTGACGCGCTGCAGTCACACTCAGAAGGATTTGTCATTAATGCAGTCTATGTGTCTTTCCTGATTGAACTACGGTTTGTTTCTACACTTTATATTAATAGGACTGAACTTACATATACAAGACACTTAGATGACAGTCTATTAAGGACACTAGTAACAACAAATTCACATCCTATACTAAATCCTAGCTGCGTGATGCCTATGGTATTCGGGATTTGTTTGGAACTTGTCACTACTGTTGCACTGTATCGTGTTAAACAATTGACAAAGCAAGTAGAGCTCCCCCTGGTGGCTGGCTGCAGTATAGGTCATAAGTTCCAACTCCTCCACGTTAGTGAATGGGACTTGGGTCAAACTAAAACACTAAAATAAACGTCTAAGACAATCATTCACACTCACATTCACACCTACGGCCAATTTAGAATCACCAATGAACATAACCAGCATGTCTTTGGATGGTGGGAGGAAGCTGGAGAACCTGGAGAGAATCCATGCAGACACAGGGAGAACATGTAAACTCCACACAGAAAGGCCCAGTCGGCCCATGGATTCAAACCTGGAACCTCCTTGCTGTGAGCCATCAGTGCTTACTACCACGCCACTGTGCTGCCCGGCATTTCCTTTATCGACTGTAAACTTGGGACATTTTAACATGAAGGGCTTTGTGAACCGTCTCGCTTTTGGAGGCAACCTCAAGTGGACATTAGAGGAGCCTGCATTTCAGTGCTTCCTTGTTCAGCCCGGAAGTTGCTGCTTGAGCTGAAGCTGCCCTCGTCAAACAGATCGATGATGTCGGTCAATTGACGTAGCTTTGAGTGGGCCCTTGGTGAGTCTTTTTTCATTACTTTGGAGATATAAGACAATATACTAATCGTCCGCCTTAAGTGATCAATTCAGCCTGGACAGATGTGATACCTATATATCACTGTTTTTATAAATGTAACCAGGTAATTACACTCATATTAAATAGCCTTTCATTTAAAAATCTGATTGAACCCACAGAACTGGCAACCTAGACAGTTATTAATAGGGTTGTACCGATCCGATCACGTGACTCGGAAATCGGGGCCGATCACGCAACTGAAGACTCCATCGGGACTCGGACGTTACGACCCGATCAGAGATTGGTTTTATATATATTTATTTAGTCATTATTTGTATTAGATTGTTAATATATGGGCTATTGGTGATTCAAAAAAATAAAAAATAAAATGAGTATTTTCTACCACCATTTACGGCATGCGCATGTGCAGAAGACCAGCATGCTAGTTTGTTTTGAAGCGGAGTGGCGAGTTGTGGCGCACCATGTCTGCTGTGTGGAAGTATTTTTAAAGTATGGAGAACGATGCAGTCGCAAACTGTCAAATTTGCAAAGTTGGAATATCGACGGGTGGTAAGGACAAAGCGGACACCTTGGATAGTTTTCTTCGATCTTTTTCATTTTTTAAATGTATTATAAGAGTATCGGATCGGGACTCGGTATCGGCAGATACTCAAAAGTCAAAGGACTCGGACTCGGATCGGGGGCAAAAAACCCTGATCGGAGCATCCCTAGTTATTAAAATCACATCCCTGGCAGACCTTAAAAAACAAATGCCACATGCGACAACAACAACGGGGATAATTCACCAATTTCTCCTCTTGTCCTGTTAGCAACAATACGTCTCTGACTGAGCTTTCTCAGGAGCAGCTGGTTATGGGGGTGTTTTATTTGAGCTGGGACGAAGAGTTCAACCATAATTTTCCAGCACTATAACTCAACCTGCACTGCTTCTCTGTGACTGAGCACTTGCCGTCCATGTCCTCACCCTGAATTCTTTCAAAGAATACTGCAAAAGGATAAAACTGCCAGTTGGAAAAAAAAAAGAAGAAGAAAAAAACTGACTGCGTTTAGTTTTTTCTTTGTTTGTTTTTTTTCTACTGTGTATTAGGTTTTTTTTGTCAACTGAGCCCAGTTTCCTTGCTTGAGCTTTACCTCACACAGAGACAGACAGCAGAGACAGAGAGGAATAAAAAGCCGACCAGAGGAGCATAATGAGACACAGAGAACGCTGAAGTTTGCTCAGCTGAGGCGGCTGCAGGTGCTTCTCCTCCAGCCTCTGAAATAATGCGTGGCCCCCGACACTTTCCCTAATCTGCTCGCTGATGAAAAGAAGCAGAAAAAAAAGGCTTTTTGTTAAAGCGCAAACAGAACCTGAAGAGGAATGGGTTTGTTTTAGGCTTGTTAGTGTTGACAGAGGTGTGAGTTATTGAGCTAATAACAGCGCTGCGTGTTTGTGTGTGGAAGTCGTCGGCCATGCCTTTCAGCCCTGAATGAGCCACAGGTGAGCGGGGCCCAAGGAGCGCACATGCAATTGTCCATGATGAATGCAAATGAGAGCGTATGTGTGTTTGCGCCTTTTCTCATTTTTCTTGAGACTGATAGGAGCTTTTGTGTTAACTGATAAGCCATGCAGTGGTGTGTGTGTGTCTGTGTGCACTGTGGGAACATACACTCAGTATTTAGTCGTGTATTTTTCTACCAAACACTCCCAGGTGTCATAAATATTCTTTATCTGCTTCTTTCCCATTCATTCCTCCGCCCCCCATCCATCCATCCCTCCTTCTCCACCCACACCAGCCATCCTTCCTGAGGCACATTAAATTCCCGCAATTGCGGAATAAATACGGCGCATTAAAACACAAGATATGAAACTGATTCATTCTCTGCTTTAAATAGCATTATGAAAACGGGAGGCTGTCGTTAATCAGCAGCAAGGTGGGAAATGCACTTCGCCGGGCGGAGGCGTGCAGATGCTAGTTGCTGTGGGCTCATCAGCTTTACGACGTAACTGCAGTGCTTTATGGAGGCAGTGGAAGCGCCGATTTATGCTGATGACTCGGCCCGCGTTCCATAATGCAGCCATGACACGCTGTAAAGCTCTGATCAAGTTAGGGAGTGGAAGAAGTTGCCTTTAGCCGCAGAGCAGGGCCATATAATCACGCTGTGGTATTTAGGTGTTTAGCATATGGGGAGGGGGTGTGCTTAAAAAGAGGTGGTAAACTTCTGCCAGCATCTCCCTGCATCCCATAAACATATGGATGGACTGTGGTACCATATGGGGAATGTAGCACTTCCCTGTTTATAAGACTAACTGCCCCTTTTCCAGCATCTGCTGTAGAAAGAGAGAAAAAGAACATTCTATGGACCAGATTTCCAAATATGTGAAATTAATCCAGCGACGCTAATGACAACAGTACTCGAAAATTAAACCTTAAGACATTTCCAGGTCAATTAAATTCTTCTTAAGTACGCAATACCTGTGGAGCTCCACAATACACCTGTTGTTGTGGTCAGCCTTTATGAGTTATCCACTCCTACCTGAATTAACAATTCTCCAACCTGCCTACAGTGCCTCTTATATGCAATAATTATGGCATACAGTGTATATATATATATATATATATAGCCACAATTATGATTTTTGTGTGTATGCATACCAAACTACATGACACCAGTAGACTCTGGTTTGTCAAATAAACATCTTTGTCAGTATTGGAATTTCAGCAGTGTTAGAGAATCATTTCTCTTCCTACTGCTGGGGTCAGGTATCTACCCTATTTTCTCTCTGAGGAACATGCCAAGGCCATGGTCCCTCTTATGGCGTCTTCAGTCTCACTGTCTGGCTGTCAACAGACACAGCTGTAGAGTTAGATGATAATGTCCTCCGTCACTGTCTGACAATTTGTATTTCCTAGTTGGTGTGAATCATTATCTTCATGTTTATGTACAATAACCAATGGGATATTGACACATCTCCCCCTGCCTCAGTCCACCTTCTTAGTATAAGACTTTGAGTTTACTGTTTGTCCCTTAGAATTGAGGTGGACTCATGCACTTATGTTGTGATGACGAATCTTCTGTTCTCCTTGTACAAGCCTAAATAAACTCCTTCAGGCATAAGACATACAGGACTGTGGTACTTCTTCTTCTTCATCGGCATCACCACAAATTTCTCCCTAACAAGCAGCACATATTAACACAAACTATAATAACTTTAAAGAGTGAAGGATATACATATCTTCACTGCATGAACCCGGGGCTGTAAAATAAAAGAGCAGCGCCTCTAACGTCCAACTGCAGCTGGCCTCAAAGGGGAGTCAGTCCCTATAGAGCTCCATGTTACAACAGCAGAAATAAACATGTTTACAGCCTGGTGCAAACATCGGGTTTCATCTCAGTAGCTCATTTAATCATCTGTGACAACTGTGCAAGGGTGAATTTTGAAATTTCAGTTAGCTTGAAGTTATTGATAATTAAAGCCATTGGTGCTTTGTGACAGATGGGCGTCCTCACAAGCTGCTAGCGCTCTGCCTTGGTGGCAGAGCCAGATTTAAATGGCTCAAGTGGGTTATAGAGTCAGGCTCTGCCAAGATGGCGATGACCGGAGACACCGCACTGAGCTTCAAAGCTGCTCCTCAGGACACATGTGTATGATGTCATGGAGGATTCATCCATCTTCATGTACAGTCATTGTAAGCGCCCAGTTTTCTGTTAGAATGTGGTCACATCTGGGTTTCAGACACTTAATTGTTTTTTCTGCACAAGTCAACACATTTCCCTCCAGTGACACATGTGATTAACCCATTTCCACACCTCGCTCAGTGGCTTCGAGTTCTTTCCTAAGCGTTTTTTCCTTATAACTGTACGGCCTTAGAGAACCAAAAATTAACAAGAAAAGACATTCCAGCTGTGATACATGAAAAAATAAAATAAAATAAATGAACCGGGCCCAGACATCTCAGCATGTGACAAAGTGAAATTATAGCTGGCTCTTGTTACAAGAGTGCCTATAATTGTCAGCCTTCAGAGGACAGAAAAGATGTCTTTGAAAAGAAACACCTGGAGAGCATTTTAAGTTCATCCTTGATGTGTCCTGGAAGTCAGAGCACACCCCCGACGTCCACATGAATTTAGCCACTGTGCTGTGACAGATGCTAAAAACTGTTTGTCCCTGCAAAGACAGCCAATAAAAGACGAATGGACGGTAGCTTCTCTTAGAAAACGGTCTCTTCTTCTACTACAGTTTTTACCCATGTGGCAAAACTGTTGTTAAAGAGAACATGAATCAGGAGCCAGATATTTGTCACAGCTTGTCCAATGTAATGTATTCTGCCAATGTAATACTACCTTGTTTTTCACAAATATGTTCTGTTCCCCATCAATGTTTTTATATGGAGGAACACATTTGTCAGCAGGACAACACAATGTTTGCAATTTGAGTGCCAAAATGCAACCTGACAAATGTTCATTATAGCTGTAATTTCCTTCAGGACAGGTTGCTTTTGGTAATCAGGAGCACAGATTCTGAATGCTTTAAAAATACTTTACAAATCTGTTGCAAAAACACACTAGTCATGAATTTCCTATTGTTATCTGCAGTTATGGTTGACAAAGGGATAATTATTTCACAAACGTATTCGTTTCTGCCTTGATTGGAAAGTCAGAGGTGAGGGAAAGTTCACTGAAGTCCAGCTAGGCTCATTGGCAGGCGCTCCCCTCTCCTCACACCTCCCCGCACAGACATCAACTTTGCACCAGCCGAGTACAGCGGTGCAGCCTCGGAGCGCTCTGCCGGCTTCTACTGCAGCCTCAGATTACATGGTTTGCTGAGTTTGAGTCAGAGCTAAAATATTCCAGCATGAATCATGTGCAACTCACTGGCTACGTGCCAACGGACGCCTGCAATCAGAATAAAGATGCCTCACGTAAGAACCTCAGTCAGAACAGACTGACCTGATCGGAACAAATCTTCAGTCAGATTAATGGCGGGAACCTTGATAATGTGTCCAACAGGAAAATATTAACTCCTTTAAATGCATCTATCTGATCAGATACTTTTATTAAGCGTCCATGTAAACAGGAAAGCTGTACTCAGATCAGAATAACATCTTGATCATCTTCTTCTTCAGTTTTAACAATAAAGTTGAAGATTTGTCGCTCCACAGTGTCAGATTATTCATTTAGTGTCCATGTAAACAGCTGAGTTAGGATCTCTGATCAGAAATATTTCCTCCAGGAATAAAAACCTATGAGTCTTTTTGCGGTTCTTGTGTTAAAATGGTGGACAAGTATGACAATTGAAAAAATAACACCATGAAAGTCAAAATGAGGGTCAATCTGAAAAGGCTACAGAAGGACAATGTGTATGTGGAACGGAAAATTCAAAATAATCACATCTTAATCATTTTATCCACACACCTTCCTTCCTATGCACACCAACTCACTGCGCAAGTGTGGAGGCAACAGGTGCCGTGCTCCTTGCTCGCTGTCTAAACGCGGCATGAAATGTGGTGATGATGACTCTATTTGTGGAGCCGTACTCCGCTGCTTTGCACAACCAGGAACCACATAAAATAGCGGGGCAGGGCGGAAATGTTCCCTTTCCCTCATTAATTATACAATTATGCTAAGCTGCATGCTCGACTATGAACCAGATGTTGTGTAATTAACTTCAGTGTGAAGATAGCGTTCTGCGCCATTGTCTCTCACCTTCAAGAATGAAATGGAAACCGGGGCTGAGGCAGAGATAAGGGGAGGGACTCCAGAGGTTTCCACAGGCGCCCGGACCAAGCTGAAGTGAGCCGAGCCCAACCTGGTCAAAACTAAACTAAAACTAATTAAGCATCATGCGCAGACAGCTTTCCATGCTATTGTCTCTATAACCTTCTGCTCACACTGCAGGAGGAGGTGAGACCGCATACAGGGAGGCGATATGACGGAGGTGGACTTTGTGTTTGCAGATAGTAGGAGAGGGAGGAATTTTAAAGCATCAAAACTCAAAGATTGTGATATTACTAAATATGTAAAATGATTTATTAACTACTGAAAGGATACAGGGGATATTTACACATTATGTGAATCTCATTAGTAACGATGCTTGATAAAATCGGTCTGTGGAGGTTCCCAGACATCCAGGTCACGGTATATCCAAAACATAAACCGAAACAAGGGAAATTGGACTTGTTGAAGATACCCCAAATGCTGCTCCAAAACAACCGGAACTCAAACAAAGCCATCCAAAATATCAGCTTGCTTACAGCTGTGTCACAATCTTTTGAACGCTACATAGGCAGTGCACATTCACTGCACTTAAAAGTGATTAAAAAAAAAATAAGCTCCCAAGCCAGGCTGAACTTTGTTTAGACACCCAACTGTAGTTTTACCTACAAAATCTGGGCAGGGAACGTGATCTGGCAACACCGTTCTCCATTTCTAAAAGACTTGTTGGGGTTTTTATAGGAGGCACTCACCTAACAGCATGACGTTGTGTCTGTAAAGAAGGGGCATTTCAGCTGCTTAAAAAATATCATAATCAAAATGTATTCTCACACTATTTAAGTTCAAATCTATTTATTTTCTGGACCAAGTAAAAAAAGGAGAAATCTATCCATCTATCTATCCATCTATCCATCTATCCATCTATCCATCCATCTATCCATCTATCCATCCATCTATCCATCTATCCATCTATCCATCTATCTATCCTTCCATCCATCCATCCATCCATCTATCCATCCATCCATCCATCCATCCATCCATCCATCCATCCATCCATCCATCCATCCATCCATCCATCCATCCATCCATCCATCCATCCATCTATCCATCTATCTATCTATCTATCTAAGCACAACAACGATTCATTCTACACAGAGGGGATGCTGAAGCTCAGTGGATCTAAAAAGCTGTCCACTGAATGCTGCTTTGAGCTGGGTGTCATCTCACAGAGCTGTCAGCGCTCATTTGTTTGCGCGTGGTTTGATAAATGAGTTTTATTGTTCTCCTGCCGTTCATTCTGACCGCCCGACCTCTTGAACGCATCAAATCTCCAGCAACATCTGTCACTGCGGCATCAGGCCGGGTGACAGCGACGACTCAGGGGTAGGAGTTCACTTCCCATGATGCATTGCTGCCGTCGGGATAATTAATACGTTGAAACAAGTTACATGGAGGCAAGGTCATTCAAATTAGTTTGTTCTGATTTGCTCGGCGCACCTTTTGTAATGACAGACTAAGTCGCTACGCAACCATACAGTGTTATGGTGCAGTGCGTAGACACATTTCTCTTTGTTTGAGATGATACAGTGGTAGCGGAATAAATGATTGTGTCGAAATACACAAGGCTCCAAGCCTATTCTACTCAGCGTCTCCTGCTCTGACTTAAAGAAGTTAAACTCAGACCTGGATCCAACAAACTGCACAAAAACACAAGACATTACTCATAAGGCAAGGATGCGACTTCTGTGTTAACATCTCCTCCAGCCCCTACGCCTCCATCACCGCCCAAACACCGGTCATTTGGACACACTTTCTATTCACAAAGCATCACGACTGCCATCCTCCCGTGTTTATTTGAATTCTGCATGCATATGCCTTTCAGAAAACAGGTGACACCACCATTAGAACAACAGCCTGCCTCTTGTCCTTCACAGAAGGGCACATCTGATTTGGCAGTTACCCTTTCACAGAGAGTGCCTCTGTCACGTCGCGTGTTCTGTAATCTCTTTGTACAAGAGGATGATATGAGCAGTGGGGCCAGCTGCCTCTCTCAGGGCCCACACTCCACCAGCCACGCTGCCTCTGGAGGACCCTTGAGGGCCGGCAGATGAAGGTGAGGCGCCAGCATATCGGGGAATCACAGAGAGAGCCCTGTTCTCACACAGGACAGCGAAGTGAAGGGTGCGCTATTGAAGCCAGCTGCATTCTCTGCCTTCAGCCCCTTTATCTTTGTTGACGTCAGTACTTCCCAGAGGTGAAATAGTTCGTAAAGATGAGTTTGTGTCAATTTGATTTCTTGCGAACTTCCAAGCTAGACGGTGGCTCTGACTTTGAGGCTGCAAAGTAAATTAACACAGAGTGTGTTGACGCGTCAGAGTGTTTACTTCAAAAGCCTGAATGTCAAAGCGAAAATAAAATCTTTAGAGATGCAGACATTATCCTGCAGAGGGCAGTATTATGACCAGTAGCTCAAAACTGAGAAAGCCCAAAAGAAGAAGAATAAGTTCCACACTACGGTAAGTATTAATGTTTTTATGCTATTGGAATACATTTAATCTGACTGTTGTTGGACCAGCTGTATATACAAAAAAACTTGAGAGCAGATGCTAATTGCTAGCATGGCAGCGCTGCTTTCCAGTGCATTCGCCAGTTGTAAGTAGTTTATTTGTGTACATGTAGACATATAAAACTAAACGACGCAAATCTGCATTAACGTTTAACCTTAAGCAGTGGTTAGCATCACACATTGAAGGTTCTGGGGTCTAATCTGCTGGCCGTCAGGGGTCTGTATGTTTCCGTTTTCTCCCTGTGTCTGCTGTTTTTCAATATTTACAATGACCAAGTCAATATGCTCTACCTACATACAACAAATATATTATCGATATTATTACCATACCCTAAGTCATATTAATTGTTTGTTAAAAGCTCTGTCCATCTTTGTTTTTATTTTTCTAAGAGAAAAATTTGTTGCAGCGCACCTTAAGAAAAACAGCACTGTCCCTTTAAGAAAGACGGTAGTCTTGACTTGTTGTGGATGATGCTGTGCATGGCTGTGGATGTGTGCTGTTGAACGGAGGATGTTGCAAGAAAAGGTTAAAAGAAGATGAAAGTTCGTCTTGCTGTTCATTCAGGAGGAGCAACAGATAAATGACAGACTAACATCTGAAACTTTTTTTCAGTGGCACGCGATCTATGTATTTGAGACCCCAGCTCTACAGAATAATAAGGGTGCATTTCCAATTAGGGACAAGTCTTTGAAGTTAAACTACACTCAACACTATATCTACTAATTAATAATTATATATATATAATAAAAACATATTATCTAATTATACTAAATAAATCTGAACTTTTGTTGAATAGTATAATTGGTGAATGGTAAATGGGTTCTTTGTTCATTAGAATTTATTTATGAATTTATTTGGAACATTTCATTTATATTTAACAGAGGGATTCATTGATAGCCAATTCAAATAATTGTTTGTTGCGTCCCCATATCTGTATTAAAAACTAGTAGATTATGGATTATATGCATTCACTCATTCACTCCTATTCATTTACAGATGCAATCTCGTATTGAATTGTTATTCATAAACAACATTAACCTATTAACGGGTTTAGATGTGGGAGTGATCGTCTCAGCTTTGCTGAATTAAAAACAGGAATCAATTTGAAATTCATTTAGATCATTTCAGTAACTCAGTATTTGTCAGTATTTACTCTTCAGAATTCTATTTGCAGTTACATGTTGGATGTTTGTTTCTAGTTTGAACTGTGTCTTATAAAGCCAGGTTCACACTGTATGCGATGGGGTCATGAGGTTAAATGTACTCTATCTGCTTGATCTGATAGAATGCTTCCAGTCACATGGGTAGCTGTAGTTCACAAAGCTTCTGATCTAGTCTGACGCTGCTGATGCAGTATTCTCAGTTGGGCTGTTCAGTTCAGTTCAGTTCCACAACACTCAGCTGCTGAGGTTGGCACGTTCCCACCGTAGCCCTTTGTTTTTGGCTAATGGTTAATCAGAAAACAATGGTTTAGCCGTGATGCCATTTTTTTAAACTGACAAAGGTTGATTGCTGACTTCGCCGTGCTCTGCATTGCGGGATGGCTTACAGTATTTTCAAGCAAATACAAACTTTGTCAAAATCTATTCATGAACTAAAGTCCCAGCACACGCTTCTCCATGTTCTCAGCCCCTTTCTCTGAGAAATCTGAGAAAACTAATACATGGATATTAGTTTTCAATATTCATTTTCTTAAAAACAAGAGCATGCAACCTGTTGGGCTCCAAGCACAACAAAATGTCAGCAGCTTGTATTCACATATACCAGGGCGACAGCAGCAGAATGCTGGTGGGCCAACAGAGCCAACACTGGTATTATGAACCCTCATGAATTTGCAAACGAACACAGTCCCCTCAACGCGTGTGTGTTTGTTTCTGCGTGAATCTGTGTTTGCAGCTTGATTCTGACCTGTAGCAGCTCCTCCTGGTCGCCGCCCGCCTCCAGCGCTACAGCGACCGAGGCAAAGGGACGGCTGGCCATCTGCTGGCGTTCTCTCATCAGCTGCTGTAGAGGGAGACGGGGGAAAAAAAGAGAGGATTTTTTTAATTTAACATCTTATTTTCATGGTTTCATTTGTTTGGACATCGGAGGCTGTTTTGTCCCAGTAATTGTTATTCATACTGAGTAGCTCTAACAACTGGAGGTTAAATGCTTTGCTCAAGGGCACCTTAACAATAGAGACTGAATGACAGAAGAACATTACGAAATGTCTCCCCAACACTTATACAGATTGTAAGATTTAACCAAATTCCTTAGCGAAGGTTGAAAGGACGGTAAACGGGAAAATGACACTGGAAAAATGTGAGTGTAAGAAGTAGAAAGAAGAGTAGATATGAAAAAGAAGGAAAAGGAGGAGAAGAAGAAGGAGAATGAGAGAGTCAGAGGAAAAATGGGGTACAGAGATCAAAGTAAAATGCTCCATAGATGCGCAGGAGGAAGGCAAAGAGGAGTGGGAAATAGCAGCTGGTGGGAGGACGGAGGGAGCCTGAGAGGAGGAGGAGGGGGAGGAGGAGGAAGAGCAGACTTCATTAATGAGGAAATGTCAGATGAACAAAGGCAGACGGCGAGGCCTTCATCAGCATGAGGTCCAAACACTGACCCAAAACACAGATGCAGTGCATTAAAACGATCCCAAACCGGAAACACAAAAACCCACACTAACAGCAGTGCCTGCCTGTACCTGAACCACTGAGAGGACAAACAAATGCGGAAAAGAACAACGCACTCTCATCCACCATCCACTCTTCATTTCCCAGCTCTCTCCACTTCACTACAGACACGTTAATGGGGTTTTGTTTCTACATTTAGCTCGGGGCTGGCCACCTGTTTCAAGCAAAAGAAAAAAAATAGAGAGAATAAATAAAAACAACAACCTAATTTCTGGTCGATTATGCGTCAAGCAGTAATCATCAGTATGGCGCTTGTTGTTTTGGCAAAAATGTTGGCCGGTGCGGCTCCCGCCACACTGTGACCATTACAGGAGAATAAAAAATGAAGTTTACACCCTGAGATGGTGTTTTTATTTCAGTCAGACGCATAACAGGAAATGTACTTTTAAGCATCGGTTTGGGGAAATGCAAAACCAGTAAAGAGAAGGAAGGGAGGAAGAAATAAATAACTATTAATAATTAATGCATCTAAGTTATGCAGTAAACATCAATATATAAATGAGCTTAACATATAAAATCGATAAAGCCATCAACTGATCGATGTTAGAGGGATTTAAGAACGTTTGAAAGTGAAACAGATAAAGGAAGGGATGGAAAAAAAAGGAAAAAGAAGCACAACCAAAAAAATAATAATAGGCCGACATGACAAAATGAGGTGTAAGACAGAACCAGCAACAAAACGCAAGAGAAAGGACAAAGCAAAGACAGATAAATCACCCAAAAGAAAAGGAAAAGGAAGCAGACCACTCCTAAATGTCAATGGCCTCCACACTCGGTTACTTCTGCCTAAAGTGAAGCACCTCTCATCCCTCCGTGTCCTGTTGCTGAGAAAAGGCTGCACACTGACATTAACTAGCTGTCAGGTGTTGTGCTAGCGCCGCCGGCTGCTCGATTGCCTGTGTCAGACTCTTTAAGCATGAATGAATCCTACACCTGTAGCTACATCAGCGCAGTCAGGCAACCGCTCTGCTAGCAACGCTGCCGCGCCGGCTAATGCGACGTCTTCTCTTGTTAGCTGTCACTGCTATGCTAACGCCGCCCGGATGACAGCGCGCGCTCGCTAGCATCGCTGGTAGCCTCCTGCCGGTGTCAGCTTGGATTTGTAAGGGCCCAGGTGAGTCTGTGTGGGAGAGAGGGGATGTGTCTGTGAACTCTACATGAGGTAATACATCCCCTTTAAACACTTTCAGACACTTTTTTCTCATTGTTGCAACAGCAAAAATATACAGGTGTGTTTAAATGTCAGGACCAGCAGGGCCTTTTATAGGTGTGTACCACTATAGACTTGTAAACAGAGGAACAGCTCGTCGATAAGCAAGGCAGGCAACTGCTCGGGGCCCAAGGGCTGACAAACTGTTAACTACAGCAGTGACAATGTGCTAAGTTTTCAATGACAGCAGGACACCTCCCTGAAGGCCCCCACCTGACACATCTCTGTACACTCAATCCCACTACATGTGACAAGGAGCCTAATTAAGACTCTCTGGTAGTGAAAAAAAAGTAGGAATGTTTAATAGTACTACTAGATAACTCACTTAATGCTGTTGGTCTAGCCTCGACTAAAATAACTGTTGTCCTGTTTGTCCTTTCTTTGATTTAGCTAGCAGTGGCCAGTTAATTTAGCTAGCAGTGGCCAGTTAATTTAGCTAGCAGTGGCCAAGTCTAGTACGTCTGCCATCAGTTGAAATAAAAAAAAAAAAAAATACATATATATTACCAAAACACACATGGTATGTGGCATTTCTGTTGTTTTGCCTGTCATTTTATAGCACATCAGAGCTTAATAGTACATCACTTAACTAATATCAACTGCTGTGGTATTGATGTTAACAGTCAGCTGCAAACTTTTTTACCTAGGAACCCTGTAGATGCTAGAATTTTCTCTGCCGGTAACCAACCTGATTGAAATAATGGCTGGCAAGTTGACTTTGTTTTCCAATGAAGTTTTGACGCTGAACTGGCAAGAAAAAACAATAGGCATGTATCTGATCTTTTTTGGATGCGGTACTCCTCTCATCAGGAATCCAAAGTAATTCATACGGCAGTTTTCTGTCCTCAGTCCGTCTTTAAACGGATGCTCACAGGTACATGGTCAAGGTGAATCAACTTACGGATACTTTCCTTTAAGCTTTGTTTAAATACAATGTTAGATAACGACTGTGAGAAAGCAGTGCAGGCCGTTGGTGGGAAAGTCAAGTGACGGAGTCAGATCCCCCGAGCAGCAGCACAATAACCGAGCTGCTTATTCACTGTTTGCGTGCATCCGTGTGTGAGTTCGTGTCACATGAGGTGTTCTCTCAGCTCTTCCTTCCCTTAAGCCATTGCTCCTGTGTTAGTGTGATGAGGCAAACTGGTGAAGGTGAGCTGGGTCACGTTTGTGTGTGTATGTAACAGCCTGATATATGAGTCTAGACAGCGGGATTATGCTTGGACATAAAAAGCAGGGGTAATATTCAGCACTGTGTTAACTTTTAGAGGCAGGGGAAAAGTGTTGCATGGATGTTGGCGCTCTTAACCCCTTGTAACGCATGTTTATATAAGCATACAAATGGAATTGAACATGTTCATTTTGCGTTCACACATGAGTTTAACGCTCCTTTGACAGGTCCTTAAGTGGGCAACAAGGACAAGACAGCGGCCATCTTCAGCGTCTGCCCGCCGGGCTGTAAATCAGCCGTAAAACAGCTAATTAACTCTGCTGTGCTGTAAACAAGCAGTGCCACGCTAGACACCACAGACTGGATGACAAAAAGCAGGGAGAAGGTAAAGACAGAGTTAGAGGGAGACAGTTTTCTAACAAGGATTTCAGCCACATACCGGAAAATCAAACTGATTCACAAGGAACAAAGTTTGCCGTGAGTACATTTTCCATGCTTTCACACCATACTGAAAGAGCTTTATTTAGCCTCAACGGGAGGTACGACATCCAAACATCCATTCAGTCATCCATCTCAGCTGGACGGACAGACAAAAAAAAAAAAAACAGAGAGTGCTGCAACAATGAAGCCAATCACATGGCGAATTATGTTTCACAGAATGCTGCTCAGCCAAAGTAGCACCTGCAAGCTCAAATTGCTAGTCCTGTTGGACGGACTGAAAATATCTGTGTAATGTGCTGTTTGCTGATTTCCGACGCACTCCTGTGCAAATGACTGGTTTCACAGCACTACGAGTGGCTCACTGCTACTATTGCTGCAATTAAACTCCACATCCGCTCTGAGAGGGCACAACTATAGTAGTGTCAGTGAACATGTGTGCATGGCCGCAGACAGTGACGGGAGGAAAAGCCAGCAGCACACACACAAAAGCTTTAGCAGTGTGTCAGAAATGCTTGTTTTCATTTTCTAATATTCAAATATATACAGACACAATGATCTACATGTTGTGTTTGCTTCAGTTTGGACAGCTCTCTCAATTCTAGTTAGGGAAAGTTTTCTGTGGAACAACTTAATCGCCTTAAAGGATCGTCGATCTCGGCCTCGTCCAAACAGCTTTAAGACGAACTGGAAGAGACACTGGATCTCACTAACACTTGTGTCTGAATGAAAGAAAATGTCAGCAGCCAGGTTCCGCAATCTGGTGGAAAGCTTGGAACCACAAGAGCGGTAACAGCAGATTCATCTGCAGACAGTGGGGATCTTGTTATGGCTATGATATCCAGGTGTCTACATAGTCTGGTCAAGTACTGTAGTGTGCTTATTTTTGTGATGCACACATTAAATGTGCACATCTGTGGTATAAGGAAAGTTCACTGAGTCTAGAGCAGAGCAGCACAGCAGGAGGGTGACGACGCACACAGACACAAGAACAAACAGAAAGCCTGCTCCATTCAGACAAGTGAAACTGCTGATATGAACCCGCTAAACAACACATTTCTCATTCAACATTACTGCCCCCGTTTCCCCTGCAGATGTAATGCTACATCAGCGTCCATGTTCCCCCAGTCCATCTGTAACCTAACTAGATGGTTTAATCAATTCCCCGGCAGGCTGCAGGTTTAGGTCTGATTAATGTTTTAATCAGAGATACAAGAGAAACCTTCCTTTCTGGACAGGGGCTAATAACTCTTACCGACTGCTCCCAAATCCACAGGCTGAGTTTCACCGTGCTGCAATATGCTTTACAAGAGTTAAAGCTAATGCCGATGTGTAACAGCGCCCTAGAACGAGCACCAGCATAAGTTATAATACCACCACGGTACTGCTACAGTGCCTGCTACTTAAAACAGATTGAAGCTGCTGCAAAATCTCCACACCAAATACCCCCACTGGCTCTGCTGGGACCGAGGTCACGACGTCTCCCGGTGTCCAAACTGTAAGTGTGATGTAGTTCCCGTTGAAAGAGCGTCTGCTGGGTCCCTCTAAAGTAAATGCAAATGTGTGGAGGACCAGATGAAAAGGGTGAATGTGACGGTACATTTTACGGTTCAGTTCAGCTTTAATGTAAAATCCGGTCAAGCGTTATGCGATTCCCCCCAAAAAAAGAATCTGTCTTCTTTTCAGTGTCAGTAGAGCGGGACAGGTCTATTCATCTGTTTGACAAATTACAACCTCACTTTTCAGGATCTTTTTGGAGGGAAATTTTTCCGGGCACAAATGTTAGCCCAGTGCCTCTGGCTGAAATAAAATATGGCATGTCCTGTCAAAATGATCGGAATGATATGCTGTCATGACGGAAAGACTTAGACAACTGCATTTCTGTGTATATCAATACTCTGATTTTGGACTAGCCTGTATGTTTAAACGCTAAGGGTTTGTTTGAGAGACGTGAAATGACCAGAATTATCTCTTGTCTACATGTTCCTCACTTTTGTGGGTTTCCTTGGAGACCTTAAACCGTAGCCTGACATGCACCTCACAAGAAATGTAACTTAAAATCATGGCAATGCAGATTTAAACAACTGAGTTATAATGCATTTCTTGTATTTCTAGAGGAATTGCTCAAGGACCATTGGTGCAGGCTGAGACATAGATGTACATTCACATGCATACCAGTTCTCTGTCTTAGCAGTGTCCTGTATGCCTTGTCATATAAGTAAACACTGTATCCCATACAGTATCTTGATAAGGATTTGTTCGAGGCAAGTCAATGGCCTATTCAGGTTTCCAAACACAGCCAGCCATACGCCCAGAATCATCTCTCGTGCTTCATTTGATTTCGAAACCATCACTTCTGCGGGGGTTCCTCAGAGAGTTCATGGTCATGCACGTTAGCTGGAACGAAAACTTACACCTTGAAGCTAGATTTATCCTTCTGCGTCTGATCTCTGCAGCCCTGACGTGCACATCCTGAGAAATGTAACTTTGAGTCACGTGGACGCAGGTTTTAGCAGTTGTGATTAGTCTGAAACACGTTTCTTCTATTTATGGAGGAAGCACTCAAAGTTCAGAGGTTTACAGGTGTCTTGCAGAAGGCTGACAAGACAATGAGTGTACAAATGTACTCCAGAAAGCATTTTTAAGGCTTCAAGTCTATTTTCTTCGTGTGCATAATGTCAATGAGTGCATTCGATTATGGACATCACCATAAAGACATTGCTGCTGCTGCTATTTTTGCTGCAGACACTGTGTCTGTATCATAGAGGTGTGTTCTCACTGCTCTCACTAGTGTTTTCAACTTATACAAAGTCCCTCACTTGGAGCACAAACTTGCTCCCAGCCCAAAGTGTGTAATGCAAATAGAGAAACATTGCAGCATTTGTACCAGACATACTCACGAAAATGCCAAGACACGTAGATGCAAGGAGTCCAGAGACACAAAGACACAGTATCCTAGCTATGTTGCACCACCACAACAGGCAAATACACAAATAACACAAACACACATTCATACAACTATGATTAATGCCGATAAGTATTCAATTATTCCTTCATTATGTGGCTTTGAAGCTCAGCGCTGTGACTAGAGACAGATAGGATTTTCAGCTTTGCCTCTCGGCATAAAATATGATATTAGCTATTGAAGAAGAATGACTCTATACAGACTTGGCGTCCGCAGAGACACTGCTGGTCTGATTGTTTGATACAATGCAGCTGCTTTACAAAGGATGCACACATGGGTGCACTCGTGGATTTACATCATAAAAACATTTGGCAAAAGTGCCAGATTTGTCTATTGGATGTGTGCTGACAAACAGGTGCGAGCACAGAAAGACGGAGTAATATTGGAAATCACACACACACACCCAAACACACACACACCCCTGTGTCTTGAATTTGTATGCCAGCGGGGCCGCAATCGAGAGGCGATAACAAATCTCATTTCCGCCATGTTTGCCAAGTTTCCAGACAGCATTTGTCTCCTGGCTGAATGTGGTGAGTGGGATCGGAGTAGAGTAAACAAGGGCACAAATATCTTTGCCTGATAGAATCCACCACGCTAGACCAGCTTCTAACACGTCGCCCTCAAGACTGGACAAAACACTCGAGAATCTTCTTCAGTGCTGGCCACAGTACAAATCCTTCGGGGTGTAGCTCTAGTTGAACCACTACCAACAGAAACCTGCCTGTAATCACCTGTGAGGTGACTTCCAGCAAAACAGATTCCACTGGAGGCCAGCGATGGGCAAAACACTCCAGTCGCATCATTACCTTCTTTAAAGTCCACATGAAACGGCTGACAGATGTTGCATATTTGCGTGCTTCCTGTAAAAATGGGAAAGGGGAAGTCTGGTGTAGAATACGAGTCTGGTATCACGTCATCTGGATTTCATTGTAGGACGTGTTTTAACTGATACAGAAGAAAAAAAAATACCTCTGCACACAATAGATGGCTGCTGCCATGAAGGAGTGTCATTGCTGTGAGGTGGGGGTGCCTGGTCTGGTCTAGGTGGGAGCTACATGTCTAAGTAACATCCACATGAATGCCTGATCTAAAGGTTTCAGAACAATGAATTGTCACAAGATGGTCAATGTTATTCACTTTAGTAGTAGGGCTGATTGGCGTACGGTAGTGTTGTAGTACTCAAGAACAGTCTTGGTCTCGTGACCAAATTTTCAAGGTCTTGGTCTAGTCTCGGAATCAACAGCATTTTCACTCGGCCTTGTCTCGGTCTCGATCAAGCTAGACTCAGCATTTTTCGTTAAGACCCGTCGAGACCATGATTTATTTTGTTAATTTTTTTAAACAGCTAATGTACGAAATTCCCAAATTAAAATGTAACCAATCGTCCAATAGTCTTTGATTTTGAAAGTGCTGACGCTGTCACCCAGCTGCCACCTACGTGCCAGGAGAGAAGAGGGCAGCGGCTGTGGCAGAGATGTCTTCAGGTCATTCACAATTTTCTTATTCAGACCACTTAGAGTTTATATGTAAGGTGACTGGGAAGAAAAGGCACTCCGCTAAGTGTATCATTTGTGAAAAGCTACTTTAATTGAGACTGCTGGGACAACATTGAACTTTTATCATCACCTGGAACGAAAACATGTTGTTTTTTTTGTTTCTTACTTTTGGCAAAATTTGAACATGGCAAACACTTTGACAGCGGACTTACTAGCTAGCCCACTTACTTTCTCAGAAATAAAGCCCTCTGGTGCTCCTTCACTTGATGTTACACATAAGATAACACATAAAATGCGCCTCCACTTTAAGAGTTTCATGATTAAATAATTTATTTCTTCACCTGTTAATAAACATTGCTCAAGTAACAGAACTTGAACGGTGATAATTTGACTTTTGAATACACACAGACTATTTACCTAGTCAAGCCTGCGTTCTGTTTTGAGAATCACAAGCTTTTGTCACTAACCCCTAACACTTGCTCAGTTGGTTTTATCTTGTTTGGTATATGTAATATAAATCAATACCTTAAAGATAATTACAATTGTGTGTGTGTTAGAGGTCGACCGATAGTGGATTTTTGAATGCCGATATTATACCGATAGTTTGGAGCAGAAAAAAAACGATAACCGATTAATTGGCCGATAAACCCCCCCCCATAGAAAAAAAATCAACGCTGTTGGAAGTCCTGTTCTTTATTAAAACTAAAGAATTTACAAGAAATTCCCAAATTTTAAGATTCATGGCAAACTAAGATGAAGAGACTACACACAGACAGCTTTCATTTTAGCCTGTTAACAAGCTAACTGTTGTTAGCTTAACAAGCTCATGTAGGCTAAATCATGCCGGTGGAGATGTGGCTGTTTATGCTGAAATATGATGCACGTTGAACTAGTGGTACTTATTGCCTCTGCGAAGGAGGTTATGTTTGTTGACTTTCAACTTGTGAAGGTTTTATTTCACTTACAATGACACTTCTCCACAGATCACTTAACTCCTCTCTGCTGCCGCTGCACACGCTGCGTTTCTCTCTCTCTCTCCCATGCGCTCTCTCTCTCTCTCTCTCTCTCTCTCTCTCTCTCTCTCTGTCTGTGTGTGAAGAGCAGCCCCGCCCCTCAGTGATCAGAGCGACAGAGCGGAGTTTTTTTTTTTTTCAGAGGAAAAAAATGACAGCTATATCGGCGCCAAATGCGGCCGATGCCGATAGTTTTTAAAACGTCCTATCGGCGCCGATTAATCGGCCAAACCGATTAATCGGTCGACCTCTAGTGTGTGTATAACCATCTGAAAAACTTTGTTATACACCACTGTCAAAAGTGTGAGACTAAAGCACCTTCTGTGCTTTGTTATTCTATACGATCCAATTTTTGTTCGTATCACCATAACTGTTCCCCTTATATTTTAGGTTCTTGGAGTACAAAGCAGGGCACAGGACTGATGTCTCACAGCCAACAGTTGGATTATTCACCCACCAGACTGTACAGGTCAATCCAAATTCACCAAGGCAACAGGCCATCAATGAGGCTATCATCAGGGATCTGATAACTGGTTGTTCTCTACCACTGTCAATCGTGGACAATGGACATTTTAAAAACTTTCCTCAAGTCATAGACTGCAAGTATACACCAATTTCAAGAAGAACTATTTCAGAGTAAAGGATTCCTGTGCTCACAAAAAAGGTCAAGCAAACCATTCTGGAGGAGTTGGAGAAGCAGGCGTCTGTGTCATTAACAACTGACCTCTGGTCTGATCGCATACTATGCTCCTTTCCTGGTGTAACTGCCAATGTGTGCTGCAAATCTTATGCACTCGAGTCCTACCTGCTGGATTGCAGGCGTTTTACAGGAAGACTCACTGGAGAGCAAATTTCTGGTGCCTTTGAAGAGATAGTGGAAGAGCATAGAATTGGTCAGAAGATGAGCTATATCATTACAGACATGGCTGCCAATATGAAATGTGCTTTCAAGGTCCAGATGCCACAGCAGCGATCTGATGAAACTGAGAGTGAGGAAAAAAGTCTGGATGATGAACACCTGTAAGGAAGACATGAATTCAGAGGAGGACACAGAATTACCCTGGTCAACAGCTGAACGTCTTTCCTGTTTTGCTCACTTTGCAGCTAGTTGTGAACGATGAGGGAGCTAAGAAGCATCTCCCTTGCTATTGCAAAAACATCCCGGTTCACAAGACTGTTACATAGCAGCTCACAACTTAAAGAAAAGTTTCAGGTATGTTTGGCAGGGATAAGACTGTTCCAGCAGCGAATACTACTTGCTGGAACATCACCTACAAAAACATACAGGCACTTAAATCGCTGGACCACAAAACCCTCACTGAAATCTGCACCAAGGACCATGAGAATCTGGTCTTTAGCACTAGAGAATGGAACCAGATCAAGGATCTGAGTGCAGTTCTTGCCCCCTTCTCTAAGGCAACAGACCTGAAAGAAGGAGACAAGTCAGTTACAATAAGTATGGTGGTTCTGACTGTCCTGGACCTCAATACCCTTCTAAAGATGGTAGATGCATGTGTACAATGTCGTCCGTTAGTCAGGGTTCTCCGAGAATCTCTGGTGAAAAGATTCTCTGGAATCTTTGTGAGAACAAACATGGCCATGAAGAGTGAAAAAGACTTTCAGTCACAATGTGTACTCTCTGGCTTCAATGCTGGCCCCACACTTTGGCCTCAGTTGGGTGGATCTGGACGTAACCAATGAAGGAAGTACGTCATCTTCACAGAGGAAGTTGAGAGATGAATTGAAGAAGACACTCAGAGGTTACAATATGCTTTTATCCTCTCACTCTTTTCATTTTGACAAAAATAACTTCATCTATCTTTAAATCTAACTCTTGTTTACTCCCTGTCCTGCTACAAGGACTCTTAATTTTACCAATTGGAGTCATGATGCATCACCACTATTAATTATTTTGAAAAAACTTCATATACAGTATATTTGCTTGGTTTTTTCATCAGAGACTCACCTTTCAAGTTTTGTAAGTACTTACTACTGCAGGCCAGTTAGCCTTCCCAACAGTTTTAAATAAATGTATTTTTCAATATGACAAATAATACTAATTATACAAATACTAATACTTCTGTTTATTCTGTTTGGTCTCGGTCTTGACTTGGTCTCGCCCCCTCAAAGTCTTGGTCTTGTCTTGGTCTCGGTATGCTCTGGTCTTGGTCTTGACTACACTAGCATACGGTATATCAACACTGTTTTTCAGTAGATCAGCCCTGGGTAACTGTGAATCTTACTACAGCTGCTGTTCTCTGAAAGCCGCAATTTTTTTTTTTTTTTTAACCTACTACATGATTTAAAGTGTGCTACACAGCTTCAGCTTATACCCTGCACTTTTTCAACAGCTAACTAAAGAAACGTGTTTACACTCCTGTCCAAAATCACGTACAGTTCTTTTAGAATTCTCTTGCAAGTCTGTATGAATGTTTGTCAGAGTTCCATTCTTGCACACTGAAGTGTTGCTTACATGTGAACCATTTTAAAACATTTGCGCTGCATAACCCTTTACCAAATAAACACTATTTAAGCATGTGTAAATGGGCTTAAAATGGTTGTTTAAGGTCTTAGCACCACAATGAGTGATTGAAGAGGTGCTTCTGTGCTGCATGATTATCAGGGTTAGGATGAGGGGAAACAATGTTGCTGACAAAAATCCCAGAATGCTGAGTTGCATCTTAAACTGCAGTCAGTCGGAGACCTAAAAAGCCTTGAAGCATACTGAGGCAGGCCCCCATAACCGGAGCTCTAGTGATCCTGACAACCTGATGGCAGCACAATAACTTTGACACACATCCTGGAATGGTTGAAGTATGAATCCCCATTGATTCGGAGAGCTAATTAGAGCAGACCAGAGAGACAAAGAGGCTTATAGATCGCATGGCTTGTAGCTGTTACTATGCACACGGCCGACATACTCCTATGCTGTGACCAGTTCAGAGTTAGCTGTCAGTCAGTCAGTGGTAATGCTTTTACTGGAGAGAAGAAACGACTACACAGGACGGCTCAAAAACAGGGCAAATCTTTCGTGTGTCTGAGAAACCGTGAGACCGTACAGATCCGTTAATTGTTTTAAAGCAGGAACACTATCACAATGGATCCTGAACGTCACTCCAGGTGGGCCGCTCTCTTTCCACCGCTGCCAGAAAAATGGATATTCCACCATATCCTCTGAAGCAGAATCACAGGACTGAAAATTCAATAAAAACGCAATTTTCGAAAGACTGACAACATCTGACCGCGCTAGACCCCGATTTTCTTCACATTGTAGAATTCAGCTGACCGGTAAAAGCAGTACATTTTCTGCATCATTGTTGTTTTACCACAAAGTGAGCTAGTTTCTTGTCTCCCCCCCAAAAAAAGTTTGCAGAGGAGGAAGCACCGAAGCGACCAACAAGAACACATTGCGGTGTGGCCCTCCTAAAAGTCCGATCACAGCTAATAAAAAGCAACGTCTGACGCGAACGTACACAAGAAGCTGTGAAAAGCGGAGCACGTGGGGCTATTTAGGTGGACTTATTGTCGTCTAAATTTTTGGTGTGAACTTGACTAGACTAAACATTCATGAAAGTGGAGATGAAGTGGCTCAAAGTTTCAGTGTCAGAGCAGGAGAAATTACAGACTGATAAACTCTCTCTCGTCCTCTCCCCCTCTGTCCATCCTTCTATTTCTCAAATGTAGAGACCACAGTGTTAATCAGTGCAGTGACCTGGTCCACTAAATCACCACCTACTGACAGATGGGGGAGAGACACGTGAAGACAGAGAGAGGAGAGAGAGAGAGGGGGGAGTGATCCATTACATCCCATCACATTAGCCCTCATCATTGGCTTGCCCAGACACCCGCCATCCATCCATCCCCATTCTGCACAGGCCAACACACCCACACACCAGAAGAGAAAGGAAGGCCGCTGTTGTGTCCCTTCTCCCCATTTCTTCACATCACGAGAGCCCGGCAGCTGGTGTTAATCTGCCGTACCAGCCACATCAAGCTCTCAAGTTACGCTCACAAGTCCAAACACAATGGCGGCTGTGCATCCCAGACAGCACCGTGTTCTCCTGGTTCCCACAGACGTGCTCTAGCCAAGCATCTGTAGCCAATACCAGTGAGTGATTGATGGTTTTTTGTCTTTACCCGTAAACAGAAATACAAACGGGCCACTACGTAGACTGGTGCTGGTCTCAAACTGGGAACAGATGGTGGCCGGCTGGTTAGATGATAGTGTGTGTGCTGTGGGTATCTAATAACAAGACTCCTATTGTTATAAGAGCATCACGCACAGTTTTATTTGAAGTTTACTTTTCTTTAGTCAGACACAACAATAGAGAAGCTGTTGTTTTTGTTTTTTTTGCTTTACATGGAAAATGTCTTCAACCTGATCAATCATTCTGATCAGACACACAAGAATAAGTTCCGTCCGGTTAAATAACAGTGAGCCCTCTTATGATCTGACATCTCTGTAATTATGTTTTGGTTAACTTTATGCACCTACGCATGTTTAGTAAGGTTAGGAAAATAACTTATATTTTAATATTACCAAAAGTTTGTTTCCTGGATTGAATGCAAAATTCAAATTCAAAAAATGTACATACCTACAAGTAGTAGCACCTAGAACATAGGTGTGTTTAAGTAAAGTGATCTGATCAGATACATGTGTTCTCATGCCTCGAACTAATGTAGGAACTACTTGACAAAATGCATTTGCAGAGTGGTGAATCGACAGGAAACTATTTTTCGGCCTTATTGACGACAGTGAATCAGTTTAATATAAGATGGTAACCCTGATGTTTTCCACTTTTTGTAATGTTGCCATCCACGTGGATTTTGGCTTAATTCATCTTTTCAAACAATTGCTTGAACAACAGGTTGTTTGTACTCCCTCCATGCTCCTGTTCTTCTTGGAAACTCCTATCATCCACTTCAGAAAAAGGTTTATTTATTCCAGAACCAGAAAGAAACCACCAAAGTGTATAGATGGTTACAATGGGAGCTATTGTTTTCCTACTGAACAGATCCTCTTGGATTGAAAATCCCTTCTGATCAGGTGAGTCTGTGCTGATTGAGACGGTCACATGAGGCAAACACAGCCACTGAACGTGTATATAAGTGAATGCATGTCTGCCGTCTTTCACTGTCTTGTAAATGTATCTTTAGGGTGATGTATGATCTCATAGGTAGAGGTGAGTCATTTATCTTACTTAATTAACCAATAAATTTGTCATTTATCACTTAATTTTTATAATTTGGTTTAATAGAGATACATGTGAGTGTTTAAATTATGGCAGAAAATGAGAGGGAGTTTATTTTTGTATCCACATAACTTCTTCATGAGATCAGGCTCTTGTGTGTGTGTGTGTGTGTGTGCATACGTAGGTGTGTGTGTATATAAATGTGTCTGCCAGATGAGAAAACCGTAGGTGGTTCTTATTATCGCCTCAACAGCTGATTTACAAGATTTAAACAGCCATACATCCCTTTGACCACAGTCACACACACACGGAACACACACCGACAGCCCACAACGAACCCAGCAGTCTGTAACCATATCAGACCTTAATCACGCCCAATGCAAACACACACTGTAAATGCAATGACCTCTTCTCTTTTTGTTGTTTCTCATGTCTCTCTCTCACACAGTCCTTTGGTTTCCTTGGGAACACTGTTTATCCCATCCATTTAGTCCATTTAGCCGTGTGTCCCATTAGCATCAACCTCCCATCTGTCTACCCGGCCCCTAGAGAAGCACCCGTGTGGGTCTGTGTGCGTGTGTGTACGACTGCGCTTGTGTTTATGCGCATGCCGAATGCTGCGAGAGTGTGTAGTTTGTGTTCTGATGGCCAGCCCTCCCCTCCGCAAACTAATCAAATATCAGATTAACGTTCATCAATTCCCACCTGCACCCGTGACGGCAGAATAATCATTATCTCTGACCTCTCTGGTTGGCTGGCTGGCACCCGTCCTACCCACCAATTACACTCCAGAGCTGACGAGCCAGCTGACTGCCACTTCCTGCCCCCATGTCCAATTAGATTGCGAGGCGGAAGCGACCCTAGCTGGCGATAGGTTGTCTGAGGTCGCCGACCCCAAGGTCAAGGAGGGCCTTCCATAAATGGTTACAAGCACACAGGCGACCCCTTTGTTAATGAGATCGTTACATCTTCTCAGTGTAGTAATGGGAGGGGATGTTTAATCATTGTGGGTTTAATTCACTGTCAAATATGATTTTATTCACACTGAAACAACTTTATGGCTCATGAAAGGGAATTAACACAGGTCAACACTAAAAACTCAGTGGTGCGTCAGAGAAGAACAAAGACAGAAATGTTGTTACAAGTAATACATTAAAGAAGATGATCGGTTTAAATTTTTTGATATAGTAAATAGAATAGTCATAAAACTGCAAATTCCCTGCAAAAAGTTGGTGTCTTTAGTTTTCACAGAGCATGGAGATCTGCTGTGAAAGCACAAACAGCACTTTACAGAAGGTAAGATTTATTGTCCAAATCTTCATTCCGAATTTCAAAAAAAAAATATATATAATCTTTAAAGCTTTTGTGTTGTGCTTTGACTCAACAGCCTCTTGCAGTTTCATTCACCGCTGAGTTTTAAAGATGAATCTGTGACCTTGTCCGGCGTATGTACCTAAAAAGGATGCCTGCAGCATTTTCTTTGTGTGTGTGTGCAGCAGAGATACTCTATGAGGTTATATTTGATTTGGTTTCAAACAAAGTTTTTTGTGTACTTTTTTGTGTCCTTTCAGTAGGCCTGCTATTCACCAGCACTGCCGGGAGTCTCTGTAACTTCACAACGAAGATAGAAAACACATTTAGATATCAGTAAATATGTGCCTCCAATATGTAAGCTCACTTTTCTTCTTTGCTTTGTGCTTTTCTCCATGTTTTTTGTTCTTTCTTTCTTTGAAACCAGCTGGAATGCTTTCATTGATCTGAGACGGTTATACTCTGATGACTTTTATTAACTCTTGTTGTCTGAGATCATGAGGACATAAAATAGTTTCAGCTCCACTGAATCTGGAATCTATCTGGAATGATAGGGCGTTAAAGGCACGTGTTTGCAGTGTTGATAGCATGCTAAGGCCCGGACACACCAAACTAACATCAAAGGGATACTAGCAACAATGGCTGACCTGTGTCCTGTGTCAGGAGCAAAACATTGCGTGTGAACGCACCACAAAGACTACAGCCAATGGCCGATAAAAAAAAAAGAAAAACAGAACTATTAGCTGGGAGGCTAGGAAGCCATGAAGAGATACAAACTGTCGTAGAGAGCTCATTCTAGATGATCATGTTGTCGTGTTAATGTGAAAACATTTGTGGGTTTAAATGATGAGATGGGAAGAAGATGTACAGCCCTTGATGTACTTCTTTCACTACTTTGCTAAGTTGATTGTTACCAAGTTAGTAACAAGATCAGGAGGAAGGAATGTCATGTCATATCACCAATTCATTTATTTATATCAGCCTGAAAACACAGAAAAGAACGGTAGTGCAGGATATGAGTAATGCAAGTTGAGTTACAGTATGTATGAAAAAGGTGGAACGTAACCTGAAAGGACCAACATGGAGGTAGATGTCAGGAGAAAAAGACAGAGGAAAGCTGGGGTTTAGAGCCGTAACCACTCCCTCCTCTCAGGTACGGACACTCCTGAAGAACCACCCTCAAGAACCCAGGGGTTTGGCCGTCACATGACCCTTCGGACTGACTCAACATGCTGCATCGGCTGAAAAGCAGCTGACAGAGGTCCAACAAATGCCAAAGGTGGAGGACACACCGTAAAAGCTAGGGCTACAAAAGCTCACCAACGGCTGACACCAGCAAGTAGCAGACTGTTAGCATGAAGTGCCACGGCCCTTAGAATGAACATGTCCAATCTCTGCAGCAGCCGAAGCTTAACTAGTTTTTTCCGTCTAAATCAACCATTATGTTTCACATGATGCCAAAGTACGCAAGGCAATTTGACTGAAGTATCTTCATGGTGTTGTTCATTAGATTTTCTTATTTGTCCATCACCACATCCTTCCCACAGCGGCAGTTAAAGCTGCAGAGCCCAGCACTACTCAACACAACAAGGCCCTGTCTCATTAACAATGGCCTCAGATCGCCAATATACACAACTCATCAAGCGAGCATGTGTATGTGTGTGTGTGTAAACCACCACTGTGTTTGCGTGTGTTGCAGAGGAGTCAGCAACTTTACTGGCCAGCCTGCAGGCCTCATCTTGAGATCTTTTTAACAGGGAGCCGGTCAATCAATCTCTGATCGATAACTATCTGGAGCCCGCCAACGCAAAGGTGTGTGTGTGTGCGAGAGTGTGTGTGTGTCAGGCTGACTAATTCAGACATCTAGGTATAGCGCTGATCCTGTTGGGCCCCCCTTTCAGCGCAGCGTGCCAGCTGTGGAAATGAAAAACCAGCATCGTCTTTGGCTGAGCTCTAGGCGTCCAAGAAGGAAACCTGGCAGAGAGGGAGAAGTCAATAACGTTGGGATAAACAAATATTCTGAGAGAGAGGTAGAAAAAAAAAGAAAGATAGTGTGGTGTAAGCCAGCGAGAGAAAGAAAGCGAGCAAGGAGGGAGGGATTGAGAGCAGCAGAGTGAGAGAAGCCAACAGTTTTGCCAATAAACAAGCCAGCACAGCACTACTGCAGATTGCCACAGAGCTTAAGTATACAGGATAGAGGCATTAGAGAGTCCGCCCCATCAGACCAATGCAACAAGAGCTGATCATGCATCTCTGTGGAAGTGCACGGGCATGAGACTGTGTGGAAATGGGTTGAAAATAGTAATGAAGGGAGACTACATTCACAATAGTGTGTGATCCCAACCTGCGTTAAGAAATCTATAATAGTCCCTGTCCCAAAGAAACCACACCCCAGCAGCTCCAACGACTTCAAGCCCATAGCCCTCACATCTGTGGTGATGAAATGTTTTGAGAGACTGATCAAGACATTCATCACCTCCACACTGCCCACTACCCTGGAGCCACTACAGTTTGCATACCGGCCGGACAGATCCACAGATGACGCCATAATCATCCATAATCGCCTGGACTCCTCCCTGTGCAGGTGGATCTGCAGCTTTCTGACCAGCAGACCACAGGTAGTTCAAGTGGGTCACCACACTTCAGCCCTCCTCACTCTCAACACTGTGCGCTCAGCCCTCTGCTGTATTCACTAAACAAACACGACTGTGAGGCCATGTCAGACTCCCAACATCATCATTAAGTTTGCTGACGACACCACTGTTGTAGGACTATGCTCCCACGACGACGAGACAGTCTACAGGAGGGAGGTCTCCCACCTGGAGGACTGGTGCATGGAGAACAACCTCTAGCCAAACGTCAGCAAAACAAACGAACTGATAGTGGACTTCAGCAGGAAACAGCAGAGGGACTTGAATCCAGTTATTATCTGTGGCTCTGAGGTGGAAAGAGTGGACACTTTCAGATACTTGGGAGTGACCAACTCACAGGACCTGTCGTGGTCTCATCACCTGAACACCATGATGAAGAAGGCCAGACAGCGTCTGAGGAGGTCTCAGATGCCTCAGAAGCTCCCTCTCAAGGTCCTCAGGAACTTTCACACCTGCACCATCGAGAGCATCTTGTGTGGGAGCATCACCACCTGGATGGGAAATAGTACCAGGCAGAACTTCCTGGCCCTCAAGAGGGTGGTCCATTCAGCAGAGCGGACCATGCAGCCTGCAGGACATTTACATAAAATGTTGCAGGTTAAGGGCCAAGAAGATCCTGAAACAGCCCAGTCACCCCGAACACTCTGTCTTCTCCCTACTGCCTTCAGGCTGTCGTTTCCGCTGCCTGAGGACAAAGACTGAGAGACTGAAGGTTTACAGCCTATATTTTCTATTACAGTCTATATTTTATTCTATTGTTCCAACAGATCATAAAAATAGTGCTAGTGTAGGGACAGAGTTTGCTCTTTCTGATATTCATATACCATCAAACGTTGACCCGACGCTCCGAGCCTGTTATCAGCGTGGTGAGTTTGGAGCAATTTGTGAGGCTCCGTGTTAGCATCATGTATCAATAACTGAATGTGTTCCTTCCATTGGTCATCAGTCTTAAAGTGGCTTAATCTTAAAGGTCAGCTCAGTACCCTCCCACAAGTTTTACTCTCCTATCGTTACTACAACTTGCTGGATTTCAGCAACATTCATGAACTTACCACTGCTAGTCTCTACCTCTGTATATGCTCCTCACAAGGAGCCAGTGCACAGTTTAATTCAAGAAATAAAAATGTCCAAATATTTTAGCTTCAAGGTGGATCTCAGTGTTAATAAATGTATATTCTCTGAAGTAGTCTTCCAGTTGAAATGAAGGTTGAGGGTGACCTGAAAGCATCTGAGTGATTCATACACATCTGTCTTTGTAAGCTTCCTTTATGTTCACTTCAGCGGTCTATGGTTTGTGTGTGCAGCAGTGTGTGATGTGTGCATTGTTGTAATTTGTTGCCCTGCGGCTATGAGTAGCGGCTCATTATCTGAGACGATTCCTATCTTTCGTCCCTCAGGGCTGTTAACAATCGCAAAATTATTGATTCGTTCCGCTTCCTAAAACAACGGAAGCTGAATAAATCTGTGACTGAACAGGTTTCTGGCCTCTCTGGTTTAGTCGCTCATAAAACTTACTTAATGTTTTTGTCAAACCGGTGCTTGTTGTTCACATTTTCTCACTCGGTTCTTTTTTTTTTTTTTGTTTCCTATCAGTTTCTTCTCCCAGGTCACGGTGTTTCTCAGAGTTAAGTTTGAAAACATGAACAGTGTTGGGTTTAATAGTGTTCCCTATTAGTGGATGAACAATCCAACGCTTGGTGAGTTCTGCTTCATAATGACAGAGGAGCCAATTATCCCTGTGGTAACTTTCCTGACACCTTCTACCTAAAACCCCAAAAGTCTGACGGATCGAAGTCCCTCTCCACGGGATGAGAGAAAGTGATATCCTTGTAAAGTGTAAATCAAGTCAAAGTTTTTTTCTAAATAAAAGGCTGAAGGATACAGTTCAGAAAATATTATCTTTCAGCCAAAAAACATTCTAAAAAGTCTGAACTAAATCAGCATTGGTTTTGTAATAAAAATTGGAATTATAAATCCGGAATTATTAGTAGTAGCAGTAGTAGTTAAGTAGTAATGCTTTGCAACAATTAAATCTACATTCTTGACCTGAACACATACTGTAGCGTCTCACACAAAAGAAGCTACGGAGGCTTTTCTAAAAGTTCACTGAAGCTTGAACATGGGCTGCTGACGGCCGTAGCCCACGTCAACACCATAAACACCGTCACCCTGACACTTGTAATATGTGGCTGTCGCTCGGGAAACGATCAGCTCAGCCATAACTTCCGTCTCTTGCATGGTGCATTAACTGACATCAAGGACAAAAAAAAACATGCTCTACAATCAAAGCAACAATGTCAACCAACAGAACACAACAGAACTGAAGATAAACACATGAGCTGTGTGCTGCACATATGTTTGACCCATTAAATCAGCACCATCGGTAGCGTCTAATAGTGCTTCACAGTGTGTTGTCCTTTCCTTTTCTATGTGTAGCAGCTTAAGGTCTAATACCGTAAGACAATGAAATTCACCAACAAACTGTTGATGTGCAGCCTTCTTCTCTGTTGCCACATGACATTTGGTGAAGTCATCAACTGACTGCCGCTGATAGGATTTGGATCATTCCTCTGCATCTGTCTTTTCAGATGAGTGTGCATTGCAGTAGTACGTTTGTTGTATTTCAGGATTAACTTACATATTCTGAATGTCACAGTAGAATGGGCTTCAACTTTAGTGAAGTATTTATAACACACTTGATGAACCGCTGCTGTGCTGCAATGACCCACTGGACCCCTCCACTCACTTCTCGGAGGCATGCATGCTGTTATTGTCACGTGATCAGTACAACCCCTAAACTGCACTACACCATATCATCAAAACATCTCAGTGTACATTTCAATTAAGATTCCAGTGACCATAGTAAAAAGTAATCGACTAAAAATGTCTTGTGGGATCTACCCGGTAATGGTTGAGTTGGAATTATTTAAAAAGGTCTTTGTAAACTGTAACCTTATTAAGATTTTTAAATAGAGCCAGCATATTATTATTATTTTATTATTTACAGGAAATGCTTTTCCTGTAGGCACTGAGAGGTCACTGGTTTTATTGTCAGCACTCAGTCACAGGATGGGTTCCACTGACATTCAATAGTGCCACAATGACAGTGAGACTGAGAGATGCTAAAGAGCTACATGAAAAGGTAGGAAACAGCTCCTGAGAGACTGAGGACAGAGAATGCACACGACAGTCAGAGCAGCGTCTAAAGGCAAAGTACCACAGTCAAAGCCACTGGAACAAAGCTTCACGGCTCAGAGAAACCCTCAGTGTGAGTGTGTGAGCGTGCGCAGGCTGCTTACTATTCCACAAGTCAAACAGAGGTAAGGGCTCTCAGACGGGATGTTGAGAGCCGAAGAACCTCGCACGGCAGAGTAAAGGAAAAACAGCGAGAGGGAAGATGATAGATTTGTGCTGTGATAAGGCAGAGCTGTTCCACATCACACAGAGCTCAAACAGAAAAGCCCTTCTATGTTTCTCTAGAAAGAGGGAGGAAAAGAAAGGACTCACAGCGGAGCCGAAGATCTATATTTGCTGGGGTGGAAATGGGGTGAAGAGAGGTGTTTGATGGAGTCGGAGATACGCCGCCTGAACAGTGGATAAACAGAGAGACGGAGGCGACGACGTGTTGCATGAAGACAGAGCATCAGGAGGAGGAACAAGACAGAGGGGAAAAAGATAGAAAGAGGAGGAGAAAGTTAGAGCGAAGTCATGATGCAGACGCAACTATGAAATGTTAGGAGGCAAACTTAGCTCAGTACTTGTTTTTTCAGTATCACACTTTTGTCCCTTATATTTTCCTTTCATTCTCAATATGTCTTTCTCATGAAAATAAATTTACACACCGGCCCTTTAAGACATGGCCATTAAAGAGGGAATAATGAAATCTCTGTGCTGAGAAAAAAATAAAAAAAATAAAAATGCTGCATTGCAACTTTTCAGCTTCTTTGTTCCAAACCATTAATAAACACGGAGCTAATGCACTTCCATTCATCTTGCTCAAAGCCTGACGTTAACTAATATCGAACCCACTGTCGGAAGCCTCTCCTCTACATCTCAACTTACCAGAAAAATAACCCATTCTCTCACATTAGGCATTTCTCTGTCTTTTCTTATTATGATATCAAAGTAGATTATTAAATGTCTTCATATTGTAGCTTTTAAGGTGGATCAGAATGTTTGCTCAGTGATGTTCCAGGTGAAATAAAGATAACCTGTCATCCCTTTAACTGTTATTCGACAGAGAATAAAAGAGACGGCTGATTCTAATAAGTCCCTATTCCTTTTATGCTAATTAAAATAAACAACAAACAAGTGTAAAACCCTGTGGGGTGGGAGTTTTGACTGTTTGGAATGGAGCTGGAAAGAGATGTCCCCTTGCAGACAGGAAGAACAGATCAGAAAATCCTAATATGGTTTGCTCTGGAGGGCAGTGATAAAGTATTTAGTTGTACGGTGTGAGGGCTTAGTCCCTCAGCTATCAAATGTAACTTCACTTACAGCACATTACCGCATGTGCAGATGTTTAAAAGATATTTGTCTGAGTTCCTCTTCAATGATAAGTGCTGAGGTGTCCTCTGTACATCAGAGGAACAAATGTATTTTATGTAGGGATGTTCATTCATTCATTCATTATCTTTTATGGCTTATCCTCTAGAGGGCTGTAGGGGAGCTGGAGCCTAGCCCTGCATTGGGTGAGAGGCGGGCTACACCATGGATAGGACATTCACAGCGATGGGCAATTTAGAATCACCCAATTAGCCTAACCTAACAACTGTGGACAGGGAGAACATGCAAACTGCACTAAACCACTGCGCCACTGTGTGCATGTACATTATAAAATACGTGTAGCTATTCAGCATTAAACAATAAATTGATTCTTGAATATTCTAATTATTTTCCTGATTGGGATGTTGACTATCCTTTTCTTTCTACAGATTTATTTTGTAAATGTTGAGCTTGATATTAAATCCCCTTGCTGCTGCCTTACGGGGGATCAATAAAGCTTTGCTGCATCTTATTTTCAATCCTGTCAGAAAGCCTTGTTGATTCAAATATGTTCTGCTTTCACATTCAGCCTCATTGAATATATGAGGAAAATAAAATCTTGATATACCTCTGATATAAATAGATTAAAGGGGAACTACTGTTTTAACAACGTGGACCGAATTTCTGGCAAAAAATATGATTGTTTACTCACCCATATAACTTCTGTGTAATTTGTAATTGTTTACATCTATATATCAATGTAGTGGGAGTGACGGGGGCACCGAAACGCGTTTAAACAATGCGTTATCCGCTGCAAAACATCATTCATTGTAAAATGAAATGTACAGACTTGGCAGATAATTTCGGTCAATCTACAGACCCTGGGTGACGTCTTCTGACGTAGATGATGTCATCTCTGCTATGGTCATCTTGTTTACCTGTAATCTGTAATCTGCTACGGCTAGTTTTTTGCAACATGGCTGAATATTTTTCCGATTCTGAGGTTGTGAACAAACCATAGCAGCACTATGTGTATACGCAGATGAAATAATCTCCTGAACAACTACAAATTACACAAAAGTTATATGGGTGAATAAAAAACAGTAGTTCCCCTTTAAATGACATTTACAGTATATAGAATTATATACACACACCCAGATGGCTTCCCCTATATTGTAAGTGGCAGTTTGCAAAATGAGCTGTTAATGAGCTTTGAGTCTCACATGTTCTCCGTCTTCATGCCTTCCATTGATATATCTGCAGAGCAGCTGCCCTACCTTGTAACTGATAAAATTAGCACATGAAACATAAGTATACTGTGTGATTGGGTAATTGACCGATGAGGAGCGGTTGTCCTTCTGCCTGATTGGGCAATTGACTCAGGAAGGAGGCCTGCTCTTGGTTTTGATTGGCCCAAGGGGAGTGGGTCCTCTCAAGAAGCTGCCGAGAGTCTCTCCACACAGATAAGTGCAGATGTCAGCTTTCCACTGAGCTGCAATCACCGTCCTCCCTCTGTGTGTCCTTGTTTTATCTCTGCATCTCTCAGATATGCACACCAGCAAATATGCACTGGTCAGCCACAACATTAAAACCATTGCAGTTAGAAGTAAATAACGCTGATCATCCCGTGACAACTAAAAGTTTTGCCGTAAAACATTTAGATCTGGCATTCATGTGGATGTTACTTAGACATGTAGCACCCACCTAGACCAGACCAGGCACCCCCGTCCCATAGCAATGACATCTATGGGATATCTGTGGGATGATCCACAGAGGCCCCTTCTCTCAACCCATAGGACCCAAAGTCTGTTGGCAGACCACAGGACACCCTCAGAAGGCCCATGTCCATTCTCTGATGAGTCATAACTGTTTTGGAGGCACAAAGGAGACCTAAACAATATTAGGAAGGTGGTCATAATGTTATGCCTGATCAGCCTATGTCATTTTAGCCCTTGAAGCCTAAAAATATGATGCAGCGACTAAAGGTCCTCTAACTGAGCTGCCTGTGTTTTCCAAAGTAACCTGTGAAACACAGATGAACCATATGGTTGTGTCTAATGTAACGGTGCTTTAACACCTTGTTGTTATGGCAGCAGCAGAGCATCTTCTCATCATATACACATAAAGGTTATTTTCTACACATGGCATAGATCAACAGCTTGATCAGACTGATCGTGTTGTTCGTATCCATAATACTGGTACATTAACCACAGAACGCCAATAAATTCCAGTGCCCTCACTCGCTGCTGATGTTCCAGCAATGATTTGATCATTTCCCAATAGTCATCCACATCCTCCCTTTGCCTTCTCTGCTCCCTCTTCCTCTGTAACCCAGTGTTACACCTCTGGCTACATATTTAACTTATAATCAGCTCTACTCTCTTGCCCCCTCAGGCACTGTGAACACGGAGGCTCGTAAATCCGTCCAGTAGCATTCTCATGTCTGAACCGTAAGAGCTATGGAGCAGTTACTGTGCTCAGCCTGCCCAGCCTGTTTACGACCTGTCTGCTTCTGTCTGCAAGGGATTGGCTTTGCCAAATGTCCGTCACAGCTCACCAACCCACCGAAGCCAGTTACAAGACAGATAATGAAGCATGGGTCACAAGCCGCGCCTCTTCAGTCTCGCCTCGCTGCTCCTGGTGAAAAGTTTCACAAAGACAAGAGCGGCGCAGTCGCATGTCCTCATTTCACACATGTATGCACACTAAACTGTAGACTCACTCACATACTGTATGGACCACAGCTCGCATCGTAAATCTCTTTATGGTAATAGCTGGGAGGATAGACTGGTGGCCATGGTGCCGTCAATGAGCTGATTGTGATGTGGTGAGGTCACAGGCAGCTACCACTAAAGAGCTGGGTGGTCCTACACTGGGCTAAATCGATTACTGGAAATAAAAGCTTTCATTTCGCTGCCAAAGCACTGTTAAAATGAAACAGGTTTTATGATTTGAAGCAGGTATAGTTTGTATGCAGTTCAGGTGAGAAGTTAACTAATATTTTTGACACTTGAGAATAAACGAGTAAAAAATATCTACATGTATAGTGTGATCTGTTCAGCAGACACTGATGCTTGATGCTGTGTTTTTTTAATTCAGCACTGCTGTGTTTTTTTATCCAGTTACAAAGCCTGACAAACCTCTCAGTCAACAAGTCCAGAACCCCTCTGTTAAGAACTTATTATTCGCCAGCAAAAATGTGACAGGGCAATCAAAACGTGTTCATGTGGTGATGGACAGATAAATACAGGTCATCTGTGCGCTGATGAGTTGAATTTGTTTGCAACATAATGATTCTGATTGGTTGGAGGACTTTCTGGTTGCATGTAGAAATATCTTGTGAAGCTTAACAGAGCAGCAGCACAAACATCCTGCATCTTCTCCTGATTCTGTTTATCGTGCACATCTACCAGGATAAAACATCTGCCTATAGACTCCCCTAGCAGTCAAATCAGGCAATGATTATACTGTACATTTTGTAGACTAACGTCAAAGGGAAAGTAAACCTTATTATTCCTAAAGTCAATTTTTATTTCAGTTAACGCAATAGATGGCCAATTTCTGCTAATCTGATTTTAATTTGTATGTGGTCTCACTGGTTACGACGCCGGAATGTGAAGTCGGGGATTGTGTGCGTCCGTGTCTGCGCGCATGTGTGCGTGTCCGTGTCCGGTTGGGCTATTGTTAAACTGGGGGTCTGTGTGCGTTTTTCCTGATGTCACCCCGCTTTAATCCAATTGCTTTTGTACCGAGGTCTGTCCTGAATTTTGCCGGAACTCATGCAAGGTCATTAGCCCGGCTGCTCCGGACATCTGCCTGTCTTTGCATTCAAGAGTGTGTGTGGCGTGTGTGTGTGAGCGAGTGTGTCTGTTGTAATTAAGTAAGAAAAGGAAAGCTGCAGTTTTTAAGCTAAGCGACTTCCTTAAGTAACCAGTTTTCAGATTTCCCACCATTCATCATGCTGCTGTCTTGTGTTATTATTAATATAGCAAATACTGCTTTTTCTACATGACGGTAATCCTATCCATTCTGACAATTAACAGGTGTTATTATTTATTTTATTTTATTTTATTGGTGTTGTAATGAATACGTAAGAGTGACTGTCAAACTTTTAAACTGTGGATCCCTCATCCTGTTATCAAAGTCTTCACATTTGTTCCATAATAATAATAACATTGTCAAACTTGCTCTGAATTATCTTTCGGATATTAAATTTCATCATTTCTGTGTGGCAGCCTGGATCTTAAAAGCCCTGATGGCTAAAATGTTAATAAGCTAGCTAATAAAAGGAAAGGAAGAGTATTTAGGTTGTCATGGCTGGCTTCTCAGCTGCAGGGGCTCTGTTGTTTGTTTTGCAGCGCTAATAATGGCTGCGCAGACTTATAATTATGAACTTAGTGAGGTGAGGAAATTACTAGAGATGAATAGACAGCAGGGGACCAGATTGTTGGAAGGCACATATCGGAGTCTGTCCCTGACTCACTCCAGTGACAGGAGGTGGAAATGAACGAGGCCCGCTCTGAAAACGAGATATTCATCATTTACAAAAATATGAATCCTCTTGCAGAAAGCATGCTAGCATAGTTTCTTTGGAGGCTTGAGCACACTGTGACCTTCATGTTCCCCACGACCTCCATGACATCAGTTATGCTCACAGTTTAGACATTTATCATCAAGGATGTGAAGAAAAAAACTGATCTTACCTAGTTAACATGACAACAACCTAATCAGATCATCTGCTTCATGGAGGTTCCTGTGGTGTAAGTATGAAGCATCAGCTATACTACTGTTTTTAGCTTGACAAGCTAAAGAGTCGCAGCAAATTTCAGAAACCAGATCTGGAAACCAGAGGAACAGGTGCTGTCGTGCTAACACAATATCCTGCAAGCACCGTCCCGAAGCTACACGTACACTGTATTAAATCTGTGCATCTAGTCCATTTTCTCAGACAGCTCTGACTTTTAATTTTCAATTACAAAAACAGAAAGTTATTCACTGTATCACTCAAGCGCTGGACTCTGTGTGCATGCAACGCGGTCATGATTTTATTAATCACTCTCGGTGGTGATTAAGACAACCACATTTTTTACGTAGGCGAGATGTTGCACCATTGTAAGGCAAGTGCATGTAAAGAGTCTCTGCTGGGTCGGGTGTCGTCACCGCGGTAGCCAATAAAATCACAAAGCAGCTTCCTTGGAGACTGGGCAGCTTGCCTGGTAAAATGCCTATGGTGTAGCCTGACATGCACCTCCCCAGACAGCTGATTTGTCAGAGGTGCATTGTCTTGATCAGGTGTCTTAGCAGCTGGACAGAAAACTGTTCAGGCTCCTACACATCATCTATGCTCAGCTCCACAAGTCATTGTTGGAAGAAGAGTAAATGTCAACACAGCTGACTAGTAGACTGGCGTAACCCTCTACGGTGCAGGAGTAGAAAACAAGCATAAGATCTAATATTATAAATCAATCCATTTTTTTTTTTAAATAAAGGGAATATAAGTTAACTACATGAAACAGCAAACTTTGTCTTTCTTATACTGACTATAAATATTCCTATACTATATGTCAGTGTTTGGAGTTTGCCTCTTTCCACATTCTCCTCCAAATTCTCTCTCTTTATGTCTCACAAACCTACCACCTGTGTCAAATAGGCTCCTTTGCCACCTGTTTACCTCCTCGGGATGCTCCTCTCTCCTCCATGTACACTAACAGATGGCAGACAAGTGCAGGAGAATTTCCCAAGGTGCTGCACGAGGTGTATCTCCATGTCGGTTTGTGTGTGTAAGCTGCCAACGCGTGCACGCCGTCTTGGACTGTTATTTACATGTGCCAGCCGCTGCTGCCCCCCTTCCCGAGCTTCCAGTCTGTCAGCCGACCACAACGCAGGGCTGCCGTGACCCCGGGAAACGGGTGGTTGGCGGTTTACACACAGCTCTGCGTCAGGCAGAGTTACCTTTGAACTTCAGCATAAACAGTGTGGGCAGGTGTTTCAGTTGAGAAAAATCCTACAGAGATAATGCCTTTTACGTCAGATTAAGATATAAACATGGATGGTGCATCTATCGATCTACCTATTTATATATCTATCATTTATTTTCAAAACTGATGGGGACTTTTTAACATGCTCAGTTTAACATGCTCATCAGTCCAGTGGAATCACTTTGTTGGAGTCTGATTCAACAAAAGGAATTAAGTTTGAAAAATGTATAAAATAAATCAGTGGGAGCGCTTCTCGCCGGCCCCCTCATCACTAAACTCTCGAATCATGCATCAGTGATTTAATCAACAATCAGCATTTCTTTAGCAATTTCACAGACAAGCTAACGTGGACGTGCTGATTCGCTCATGAGACAGAAAATCAGACCTGGTTCAAGCTATTAGATGCACTGAAGTGTGAGCTTGCTAATGCACTCCATATGGATATGAATTTATCTGCATACTGTAGATAGACTGGTGTAACCTTGAAGGGATTTCGAACTTGCTCCAGATATAGAAATGATCCCGCTGATACAAATATCTGTGCAGTCAGACAGGAATGCCCAGTGGGAAATCACATCGCGAGAGCAAACACTGACAATGTGAAAAGTTTGCTGGCTACAAAACTAAAAGTTTGGACTCAACGGTGCTTAATGATGTCAGATTGTGTCCACAGTGATGCTGCTGCAGAGTAACCACGACGATAACTATCAGACTAATGAGACCATCTCATACTCTCCCCTCCCTGATGTGAGCGTCAATGTGTTACTGGCCAGTAATTCTCAACGACGGCGTCATTAAAAGTTAGATTAGTGCTGTTTAATGAGAGGCGGCCGCTTGTTAACAAACAGGTCACAGCGGAGAAAGAGAAACGGAGAGGGGCATGGAGTCTCCTCATCAGGAGACTCCATGGCAAGTCAGGGATGCGTGTTCAATTGGTTTTAGTTGGCACAGTGTTGATTTTTGACTTAATGTACACACAGCACCTACAGACATTAAAGAACTACTGGCAATGAAGGTCAATTGTGACTTCTCCTGTGTTTGGATCACAGACTGTAAAGGTGGATGCTCCTTAAAGGTGAAGCCAAAGCAAGTAGAGCTCCCCCTGGTGACTGTCTGCAGTATAGGACATAAGCTCCACCTCCTCCATGTTAGTGGATGGGACTTGGGCCAATCTAAAACACTGAAATACATCTGAAAATTTTCATTTTAGTTAGTTAATATAATGCTGAGGCATGTACGAGTGTAAATCTTTGTGACAAGTTTCATTTTAGTTCAGTTATTTGATGTTATAAAAACAGGATGTGACCTAATGATGCCTACTAGATGCCGTGCAAAACAGTAGTATTAATCAAACAAAAACGTCTAGCAGAAGTGGGAGGAGTCATCAAAAATGAGTCCCTGCAGGAGAATAGTGTCAGTTAGTGCAAGCAAGTGAGGATGCATTGTCCATATTTGTATACAGTCTATAGTCTGGACTATAAGCTTCTTGCATCTGAACACACCAAAAAGACCACAGCCGACAACTAGTTGGTACAATTTAGACGATTTAACTCTTCATACCAACAGGTAATCTGAATTCATCCTTCAAAAGGGCAAACAGTAAGAGCTAGCTGGGAGGATGGGAGGCTAGCAAGAGCTACAAACCATTTAACAGTGCTAGCCTTAATCATGCTGATGAGCTGTTCTGTTTATTCATCATGGATTATCAACAATGTCAACACTAGAAGCCAGCTGACAGTCTTGCCTGGCCAGGGACTTTTTAAAAAAAAAATATATATATAGTTGTTAAGAAACTTTTTAAGGCCTCTATTATCCTCTTCTCTTTTCTTTCCTTTTCTGAGCACCGGACTTGAGCGTACTGAAATCAAACTTCATCGAATTTTGATCAGTGGCCAAACCATTTTTGTGTTGGGGGTGGGGGAGTTCTTGACCACTATTTCAAGGACAAATAAAAAGCTTTTATGTAACTCAAATATTACATATTGTTTTTCCACAAATAGGCCTATTTTATTTATTATTATTTTTTAATTATTCCATAATTTAATGAGGGCCCAGCTCTGGGCCGCCCCTCTACCCGGGGCCCGGGACAGCAGACCCGTTTGCCCCACCCCCCATTGGCGGGCGTGGAATAAGCTATAGCATCTGGAAAACTACTTTCTTCTAGTTTTCAATGCCACCTGCACTAATTATCACTTGATTAAATATTAAATTAAATGTGAAATGTTTCATATCTAAATATTTATATTAAAGATTTGAATATTCAAATGAGATCAATAATATGAAAAGCCATCTGTGTGTCCTCCAAACTTGTTTGGTTTACTTCCCTAACTTCTCTTTCTCTTTATGTGCTCTGATTTTCAAAGCTGAAAACCAGAGCGCATAAACTGATCAACCAATCAGTGATCTGAATCAGCTGGAAAACAGACGTCTGACTAATGTCTACAGCGTGGGACACACTGTGAAACCAACACTGGTCAATGACCAACCATAAGCGTGGTGTCCCTCGGCCTTAACAAACTGAAGACATGGAGTTTGAAAGAATTACCAGACAGGGAGAGAAAGGTCATCATACCTTTACTTTGGGAAACCTCTACTTAGGCAGACTTTATTCAACCACAAGGGCAATTGCTTGGTGACAGTAGCTCAGTTAAACATATTAAAAAAGAGAGAGAACCAAATAATAAATAAATAAATAAGTGAAAAATATAACTAAAAATCTAGTCAAATAACAGTATAAGCAAAAATTTTTACAAATTTAGAAATAGAGACAGAGGTAAACCTATACTTTAAATACATAGGAAGGAGTTCAGACCTTGTATAACTGGCATTATTATGTATGATTTTAGTCACATATACAGGTTATTTATAGAATATTTAGTTATTTTGTCAGTCTCACATGGATGTTAAGGAGGAATAATTACATGTTAACCCCCTAAGACTGCTTCTCTGCAACAAAACTATAAAATACCAATGAAAAGGAAAACATGTTTTAGACTGTGGTGGATGAGAAACACATTTTATTCCAGAACCATCCGAGAAAACATGTGAACCCTGCGGATATTTGCTTCCTGCATTTTTAACGAAAGGAAGAGTCGCTGTTATTAATTTAAGCAGGCTAAAACATCAAACCTTTTCTCCTGTCTGATATATATATATATATATATGTTTTAAAGTATTTGAAAGTACCTGAACTGTATCGACACCTCCTGGAGGTATGAGCTGTTTCGCTATCTCATTAATCACGCTGGCAGCCTGTCTTGTCCACGACTCTCTATCACACAATTACTCTCTGCTTTTCTGTCCCTGTCTGCTCTTTGTCAGCACTTCACCAGACTCTGACAACTTTTTCCTCACATTAGTCCCTTCCTCTCCTCTCTGTTATTCATCTGTCCACGACGATGTTTTTTTCCTCTAACTTAACAGACAACGCTGAATTCATGAACTGACTGAATCCGATCTGAGACCAGATCACTTTTCTACTTCAGCTTTACTCCGCCCAGCATTTATTACCGCCTCCATTTATATTTTCCACATCCTCCATCACATTTCTTCTGTCCCTCTTTTCACTGTACCATGCTTCTATCACCAGACTTGGCGACATTCTTTGCAGCAGTAAGACTAAACTGTTTAGAGTCTATTCCCCATGAAACTCTGGATTTATTTAGTTGTAAAGACTTTGAAAAGAGTTTTGTCACGTTGCTGATTCATTCCGTATCACTTCTCTACTCTCTCGTCCTCTTATTTCCTTCCACTCTCTCCACTTGGTAAAAGTTTGAACAGTTCAACTTCAGAGAGGAGAGAGAGGGAGAGAGAGAGGCGCAGAGAGGAGAGCGTTTGCGTTTTAATGAAGACAGCAAAGCTCCACGCATCATTAAGTCACACATAATTAAAGAAAGAGGAAACTCGAGTGTTTGATTAAAAGAGCGTTTGTCAGAAAACACCCTCAAACACGTCGACGCACGTGCACGGACGCGCAAACGGATACGCGAGCGCACGGAATGACACTCACGTACTCGGCACACAGAAAGGCGCAGTCCTGTCTTTTTGAGCTAATGATGTAAGAAGCGATGAGGGCGGTTTAACTTGATCAGAAAGCACACGCACACACACTCACAGAGGCTTGTGTCCCCGCGGGGGGTTAATGTCATCTCCGTTTGGTTGATTATAGTGGCTTTTCGCCCCTGGAGACTTTTCCACCAGTCTGCAGAGTTTCACTCTTTATCTGCTCTTCATCTCCACATGCAGGCAAATCAGACACACACACGCACCAAGTACAGCCACCGAGACGCACTGACAAGACACGGAGCGAGTGGAAACAAAGAGGACAGTTGTGAAATGACCTTTGGCTATGAACTGTCCACATTAGTGCGGCTGTAGCTCTGGTGATTCATCAGATTGTCCATCAAAGTGTCTTTGGGAAAAATGCTGAAGTAGAAGTTGAACCGGGTGGCAGGTGTGTGAGTGTGTGTGAACAGGTCTGAGTGGTAGAAAAATGAAAGCCCATTTCTAAGTCTGGTCACCGTCACTTTGGACAAATAACGTTTTTGGCATGTAATGAAAAAAGAAAAAAGAATATACTTCTGCACAAGTTTCCCAACAGGCTTAACAAGCTACAGAGCAGACGGTAAAACCTGATTTGTCCGCAGTAAATTTGTAAATTAACAGCACATGAAACACTCAACAACAAGTGACTCAGTCCCAAAGACGGAGGGAAGAGGAGAGGAGGATGAGAGGAGTGAAATATCTTGTTCAAGGCTAAGCTATTCAGAAAAACAGGACTAATGAGGCGGTCTGAGTCTCATGTAAAAGCAAACATCACTTAGGTGAGTGCATGTGTGTGCGTCTGTAAGCGTGTTAAATCTACTCATTAATGCCATGCCTGGTCCCTGTCATCGTTTGAATATTTTCTGTGACCCTGTTTGGTTTCTCTTGTGCTTCCTGGTTTTATTTTGTACGCTCTTCCTTGGTGTTTCATGTCCTGCTTCACTTCCTGTCTGTTTTCCCTCTAATTATGTTTTCTCTTTGTGTGTTCCTCCCTCATTAGTTTCACATTGTCTCATCAAACTCTCAGCCCGTGTGTGTGTAGTGTATAGTCCTGCCTTTCTCTTTGTCCCTTGTCAAGTTGTCTATGGATTTTCCTCTGTGCTGTGTTGTTATCCTCAGGATTGGAGTTACCCTGTTAATGTTTCCTAGTGGTTCAGCTGAGTTCAGTTCCTCATCCTCAGTTTTTACCTGGCTTTTTGCATTTATCTGTCTTTGGATTTGTGTTTTTGGATACCATGTCTCTCAACTGCAGCGATCAGTAACTTTTCATCAATGTTATTTTGTTTTCCAGTCTTGCCTCCCCTTGTGTCCTTCATTTGGGTCCTACCTCACCACCATCACCACCAACGTAAGTGCAGGTTATTCTAACTTTGCGTTGTCTTGAAGGAACATCAATCTGTCTCTCTGCACTTCTCAGTCTGTTCTACCCAAGACTGCGCATGAGTGAACACCCAGCTCGTGATGTTCTAACAGGAACCCCCACCCCATAGCAATGACACTCCTTGATGGCAGCAGGATGCAGCCTGACACAGACACACACACACAAAAACACTTTAGGAACAACTAAAAAAACATGAAGAACAGCACAAGGTGTTGACCTGGCCTCCAAATTCACTAGATCCAAACTGATCAAGTATCTGTGGGATGATCCACAGAGGCCCCTCCCCTCAAAGACCCCCATTAACAACATTCTGTTACCAGACACCACAGGACACCCTCAGAAGGACCATGTCCATTCTCTGATGAGTACATAACTGTTTTGGAGGCACAAGGAAGATGTACACAATATTAGGAAGGTGGTAAAATATCCTGCAGGAAAAGAGTCTCCAACAGCAGCTTATGTTAAACGTAAATCCAAACTTACATGTTGAACATGTTTTTATGACACAAAACTACACTCAACGTTTCTAACATAAACGCTCACGTCACTGACTGATATAAGTATAGTTAGTGGAAAATCACTCACCTCAGTACACATTCACAAAGTTTACTAAACTGGAATTACAATCATTTAGTTATGCTCTGATTATAATAACAGAAAAATACAATAAACACACAATTAATCACACACTGAAAGAAATTAAGCAACTCTTTGTTGATTGACCATTTACATGGAACAATGCACATATTGCCTTTAGAGCTAATTTGCAGCCTTAATCCCAGTCTAGTTAACATCATAGACACTGTTTAGATATTTTGATTCATATTTGCAACATGCTCTATTCTGGTGTCTTATGCTCTTCTATGTCACAACTATTAGTTGTTAGCCTTTAATAGGACTCCAAAGCCTCCGTGCTGTCTATTAAAGGCCCTCAGCGGAGTCCTTTTCCACCATATTAAGCCATTCACACGTGTTCGATTAAGAACCATTAATTTGCCAAACTGCATTCCCACTTAAGCCATCAGAGGGTTTTTAAATCACGGCCAATTACCCTGCCACCACAGCACTCTGCTTACATTACTGAGGCGATCAGTCAGACCGAGAGAGGCCCGTCCCATTACAGCCGGGCTGGAAGGAGAGACCGCTGCCATTCTTTATTACACTTACAGGAAATTCAGCTGATCTTCAGAAGGTGACGGCTGGCGCTGCAGCTCGTTGGGCACAGGTCTCATATCTGAGTTGAAATCAGAACGCTTTCAAACTAACCAACAAGTTTCTCCTACAGTGTCCGCTCAACTCTGAACATACTGGAAGCTGCACTGACATGTTCAGCCAATCAGGATGGACCTATTTACCAGCAATAGGAAGCCTAATCAATCAGTCAATCTTTGTCCCCACAGAGGATTCAGTTGGAGAAAACAACAACAAAGACAACAAAGGCAGTGATAAATTCAATCAGTTAAAACAACATGTTCACGTCAATACCAGCCTCAGCGTGCAAACATGACGGCAGATACTCAAAGCTGCTGCTTATGAGCCCACATGAAGAATAAACCATGGGGATACATACATCTAACTTAAACACTCACAAGTCATCACTTGTCAACACTGCCATCTCAACTTATCACAGAAAAACTGCGTGGGGAAATTTGGGTGATTAGCTCTACGTGATCACTCTCAGTAAGGTCAAACTTGTATGAACCTGCAAATCAAAGCTGAACCCACTGAAGCTAACGGAGGTATATCCACAGTCCACTTCTATATCCAATAAACACTATTCCAGTTGACCTCACATTAATCCAACACTGGTCAAGAGCAGCTTCAACTTATGGTCTCGGTCAATTTCAGCTCCCTCCGACATGACATTTCAATAGAATAAGTGTGAAAATGCAAATGTCTTCTGACCGGAAAAATCCCAAGACGACTGAATAAAGGCAGAGGTTGAGAAAAAAATCCAAGAAAACTTAATGCCTTAAAGACAGAAGGAGCATTACATCGTAAACCTTTTGTTAAGTTTGGGTTCATGGATTTGGGAAGATGTGTATGATACAAGGAGATATTTAAAGCAAAGTGATTTACTGCGTTCAAATTGGTGAGAAACTGAAGTGTTATTTATTTATTTATTTTTTATCTCTATGTCACAAGAAACCCTTCTCAATGCTGGTCGGTGCTCTTCCATGACTGGGTGTTTTTTTCTACTTGTGATCAAATAAAGAGGAAAGAAGAGATTCTGCACTCCATAGTAATTGTCTTCCTGGCAGCGGGGTCACTTAAGTTACACACTTACAGTGTGCGAGTATATGTGTGGATCTATCTTTATGTCATCAGGCAGGGTTTACAATGCCATGGTGGTGCACTAGGATCTTATTACGGCATGGTCTCACGAATCGGAAATTCGTTTCAAACAACGTTGAAGACCCGCAGACCCTCCACACACCGGTTCCTCACCTGCTCTGTAATTTAGAAGCTAGGGCTGTCGACACGTCTTGTCCGTACTCGGAAAGGGACTGCTAGAGCTAACAGCTCTGGTGGTTTCTGTACTCACGGCAACATGCTTTGCAATCAGATGGTACCAAAGGGTTGAAGTGCTTCGGTGGTTTGTGTGTTTTTTTTTTTTTTAAAACAATCTGCCTTCCATCAGTCCTAGTAACACGTTTCACCCGATTCCTCCATTTGGCCATTAGCTTAGCTCGCTGCGTCAGTGTAATCGGTGTACCAGAGAATCGTTCACTGACAAAAGTTCTGCGCTGTTTGGAATGCAAACTGCGATTAAATGCGTATAAACCCTGGAGATAACTAAGAAATCAAGAGGATGCAATGAGCAGCAGTACAAGTAGTTTACAGGACTGAGCTGAATGTTTGTCATTGCTTCTTCAGGGAACAGTGTCATTTTATTCTGGCCCATGTTTATGCATCATGGAGTGGGAGTCTGCAGCTCCAGCAGGTTTGATCTGACTGATTCATTTCCCCACTCAGAGCAATGAGTTAATCAATGCTCAACTCTCTGGCTGGAATCAGTACTGTTTGCAGACTTATGAAACATTCATTCATTCATCTTCTGTACCCGCCTATTCCTGTTAAGGGTTGTGGGGCTTATGAAACAGATTCAGAATTCACAAAAAAATAAAAAAATAAATAAAAAAAAAAAATCTGTATTTCGAATTATTTACGTGATAGTATTTAAAAATGATCACTAGGGATGCACCAATTGCCAATATTCAGGGAGAGAATATACTCTAGACATAATGTGTGTATATATACTGTATATATGCACGTGTATTTGTCCCATTGCTGAGGCTGATAATATTTGTCTTTTGCTAAATACTCTTGCTCTAAAATGTGTCATAAACACACTTTGGTTCAGATGGAAAACTTTTAATAAGTATCTGGTCTCAGAGTCTATTCACCTGTGCATCTTACTGCTGTGTCTGAGGCTGACAAAGGAAGAAAAATGCAAATGAGTCCTGCAGACGGCTTTTTGAACACAGACACTGAAAGAAAAGATTCCTTATTCAGCAGCTCTCTGACAGGGTCACACAGCACCGAACACACTGGTTAGTCCATCAGCCGCTAAATGGAAATGATATGAATTTCATTACATCTCCCAGTGCATTTTAGTTTTTAATGAACACAGAGTGAGTCAAATCGTACACATACAAAAACCAGAGACAAAATGAATCAATTAGTTATCACTTTTACATTCCAGACAGATTTCTTTGTGCTGGGTATAAATATATGGATCAGTTTTCTGTATTTTAAGGCCACTTACTATGTTGTTTCAGAACTTTTGACCACATGCCATGGTTTTTATTAGTGCATGCTGTTTTCTAAATCATCATGGACGTTGCTTCACATACTGTAAGTGTCATAGTTAATGAAGCCTTGAAACTCAAGATAAATGAGAGAGAAGTATATTTGTGCATTGATTTATTCTAGAAAACGTATCTGTTCGCAAACTTGTGTGAACCCTTGTTTTGAATATCTGGTGATAGAGCAATTAACTGAGATGCTGGTGGGTTTATTCACATGAACTGCTTGCTTCAGGTCCTTCCACAGTATTTCTATTGGATTAAGGTCAGGACTTTGACTTGGCCATTCAAACACATTCATTTTGTTCTTCCTGAACCATTCTTTAGTACAACGGCTTGTGTAGTTAGGGTTGTTGTCATGCCCTGGTTTCTCTTCACACTAAGTCCATGTACAGATGTCCTGACATTTCCTTTTAGAATTTGATTCCAAAATCATTGGTCCATCAATGACCACGTTTACATGGTTTTTAGTATCCTGATTTTGATCGGGATATTGAAGTATTCCGGCTTTGTGTTTGTCCATGTAAACACCATATCCCGAATTCAGAAATCGGGATATGCCCAGTATCCGGGATAATGGAGCATGTATACACCTTATCCCGATTTCTGACGTCTGCCCACTGTCTGCGCATGTGCGAGTGACGCTAAGCGACGCAATAGAAATACAAACAACATGGCGGCAACAAGAAATTCTCACTTTTGGAGCGACAGAGAGACTGAATTTTCCCTTAAAGTAATGAAAGAACTAAACATAACGACGTGTTTAGATCGCAGAAAACACCGAAATGCTTAAAATCTGTTGCGGAAAAGCTACGTGACGCTGGTTTTCCACCTCGCTCCGCTGAACAAGTTAGGTCCCGTTGGAAAACGTTCAAAAAGACGTAAAACCCGCATGCGCAGATAAGATGCAGCGATCGGAAAACGGGATACTGTTATTTATCATGTATACGGGGATATGAATAACCGGGTTTCTCTGTGTGCCATGTAAACACCATATCTCGAATATGCTCAAAGCCGGGATAAGCCTCAAAATCGGGATACTAAAGACCATGTAAATGCAGTCAATGGTGACACGCGGTCCTAATCCAGATAGGAATGAGGTTCTGATGCTGCTATGCAGAGTTGTTTCATCTCCAGACATGACACCTTCCATTTAAACCAAATAATTCTACTTGGACTCATCTTTCCCAATAGTGTCTTGGCTTGTCCACAAGATGTTTGGCAAACTGCAGAAATGTCCTTTTTGAGGAGCAGTGAAATTGTCCTTGCCACTCTGCCATGCACACCATGGTTGTTCAAAGTGCCTTCAGTAGCTAGGAAGTTACCCTGAGCTCCTTTTTATCCATTTTTAATTTAAAACATTTTCATTCATTCATTCATTCATCTTCTGTACCCACTTGTTCCCCTTAAGGGTCGCAGGGTCTGCTGGAGCCTATCCCAGCTGTCATCGGGCGAGAGGCAGGGGTACACTCTGGACAAGTCACCAGTCTATTGCAGGGCAATAATTCACTTTTCCTACAAACAATTCAAATTGTAAATATTCACAAAATATGTTTGTATATTTCTATTTCATGTTGATTGATCCTTCCTCCTGTAGAGTCGTCCTAAACAATTAAAGCTGATATCTAAGTATGTGAATTTGGTCCGTAATACAACAGTTCAAACTTTTTACACACACACACACACACACACACACACACGGACCCACACTCTCCGTGGTGTTATGCAAACGTCTCTCTCTGTGGATTTATCTCATTATTGTTTTGTGTGTACGCTCTCTAATCTTCTCCCCACAAGCAATTTAGCGTCTGCTTGTTCTAAAACAACATAGTTCCTCAGTATTCAGCCAGATATTTGTTCAGGTATATGAAATGAAGTTTGGTTCAGCTGAGAATCACTTTAATCTGCTTTCCCTAAACAAATCAAGATGACTGCAGCGGCACACGCTCTACTCCACCACCCCTTCTCTTCAGTCTGCAGCTAATTGGACTGATATGGTTCGGTACTCGAGGACTCATCTGTGCGTTCGGTTCATTACATACGTTTTCCGTAAAAAGTTCATCACCTTTTAAGCAGAACTGACAAAATATCGCATAGTTAAGAGCTTGGGGAGCTTGCTATTGATATTTTTTAATGGTGCACTGCATTAAAAATGTAACACATTTCCTTTGAAATAAGCATTCCTTAAATTCTACAGAAATACCTGCCATAACCATTTTGCTTGGTAACTGCACCTCTTATTTCCTTTTACATTTTATAAATGTCTAACATAATTCAAAGCCCGACTCCCAAAATATTTAGATTTAGCATTTTCAGATCATTTCAAACCACTAATGCTGCATTTAAAGGCAAATGTCATCACTGATATTGTTGACATGCCCTGAATATTTATATAAAAAAGAAGCTCTTTCATTAAGCATATTAGAACAACTAGTGGAACAGACAGTGTATACATATGGGTACATTTCCAACACCAGGAAGCTTTGCTGTTAGCATCATATGATGTTGCCGGCTGTTCATCACCATCCATTGCTGATTTTCAAGACATTCATCGTCAGGCTTCAAGCATGGACTGAAAAGTTCACTAGGGTAGCGGAGCCTTCACACAGAAACCATTTGAAAGCACTGACCTTCATGTGAAGTGTGAACTGACATCATTTGTTCATTTTGTGAGTCAAATGTAATAAATTTTATCTCTAACCTTATGACAGGACAGTCAGAAGGTCAGTGTTTCCCACAAGACTTTGCGAAGGTGAAACACTATAATAAGCTCACATGTTTTTGTATCAGTCCCTCATTAAATTACCGTAGTGATGTTAATACTGGATTCAGCAACAATTAGCAGCAGCCTGTGCAGTATCTATACATGAATACTTAACATAATGCTGTTGGACTAATGCATGTAATATTAAACAGTATTGCATTTAACTGTACTAGCTAGCTGTTATAAAGTTACATCAGTTCATGTTACGTCTGGAGTCGTTTTAACTCTCTTGAAATAAATTTAAATCTGTTAAAATCTGGATTTTAAACGATGGCAGGAATGTCCACCTTTATTAGTGAACCACACAAAAAACTTAAAATGCTATTTGCCATTTCTTCCGTCAAGTGAAATTACAGAGCAGGTGAGTGACCAGTGTGTCTGCTAGGGTGTTTGGGGGGAAGCAGCTTTGGGGAGGTAAGGGAGGGAGAGGAAAAACACAATGTTGCTTCGTTCTGAGACCATGGTGGAGTAAATTAGACCCTGGCAGGCCACCATAGTATTAACATTGTATGGGAAACCCTGGAAGTTATCCTGACTTGGCTCACTAAAAGTCAGAACCTAGGACAAAGGCTTATTCTTTTCAAGTCAGACTTCATTAAATATGTTTGGACTGAAACATCCCAGGTAAGGTAATCCCAGGAGTATTTACCATTCAGGCAAAAGCTTCTGGTATTTATTGTAAGGACCCACCTGCACTCATCATGAAATCCTGATGCAACATTTGAGTAGGCACATTTCAAAGCTGTGTATTCAAAGTTCTTCTGCTGAAGCACCATTGTGTGTGTGTGTGTGTGTGTGTGTGTGTGTGTGTGTGTGTGTGTGTGTGTGTGTGTGTGTGTGTGTGTGTGTGTGTGTGTGTGTGTGTGTGTGTGTGTGTGTGTGCATCCAGTTTATGAAAAGCTTCTTAGAGCAGGATTAGAATCACCATTGTCCACTGGCTTATGATATGACAAGGATTTATGTGAGTACAAAGATATGTTTAGCAGCACATCCCAGAACTCACACACCCACACCAGCCCTGTATACCGGGACGTGGCTTAAAGACTCTAGGCTTTTGAATAGTGAACCTTCTTCAGCGGTTTAGCGTTGATGGATTTTCTACAATGTTAGCTACGGTAGAGCCACTGGCTGCCTTTACATTAACACTAGTATTCCACTAATAATCTGAATAAAAATGCCTCATGTGACCACCCCAATCCGAACAGACTGGTTGGATCAGAAGGAAGTTTCAGTCAGACTGAGAGGGAGGGGTGGTGGAAACCTGTGATAATCTGATCTCCTAATAACCATGTAAACATTTGATCTGCTGGCTGAAGTGGAGTAAATCTATTCCTTGTGAACACGTTTGAGCCATGTGACATCAGGTGAGGAGTTTCCACGAGGAACAGAAACAACCAGTTAGCAAAGCAACCAGTTGTTTTGAACAAAGCCATCAACGTTTCAAACGTGGAAACATCTAATGTGTTTCCATATTATTCATCACTTGTTCAAACAAGTGTTTGCCAAGCTGAACAAAGCCAGAATCCATGTGAATGTGAATGCTGAACTTATTCTTCTCCTGAGTCCTGCAGATCACCACTTTGCACTGGGCAAAACCACTTTGTCAAATAGTTCAGTGTTTGATGATGGGATTCAACACTTTGCACATGTCAATAAAAGACTGCAAGTATCTTCTCATCATTTTTTTTAGCTTCTATAACAGACATGGGAATCTCTGATCAGAATGATTTCAATCTGGTTGAAGCAAATATTGTTCATGTAAACGTAGCCACTGCTACACTCAAACCTGGAAGCTGTAAATTACAGTCTGATGGGCTGTTAAGTTAAAGATAGATGGATTGAACCAACAACCTTCAGACTTGCTTCTGACATTAAATCCACTAAAGGTCAGCCCATATACAGTACACGTTGGTCAGATCTTTCAGTCATACATTCAAGTTTTTACTTGCCACCTTTGCCTTAGTGCTTGCTCTCAGGGTTTCGGGCTTTATGCTCTGTAAACAGTCTTAAGACAATTGGAATTGATATTGATGATGTTAACACTATTGAGCTGAATCAAATATCAGCATTTCTATATTATATAGATTATATCATGAGTGTAAAGTACAGTACACACAGGAATAGTGTTTGCATTCATCATCATCAGGTTCAGGTTCAAGTTCAGGCCCAGCAGTCATTTGGGGCGAAAGTTATTTGGAAAAGCTCGACTACCCTCCCTTTCAACACGGCGTCAACACGGCGTCAACACGGCGTCAACACGGCGTCAACACCGACCATCAGTCACAAAGCAGATCTCTAGGATAGCAGAGAAACAAAAACACAGAAGGAGAGACGATGGTGGAGGGGAGTGAAAGAGGAGCGGAGGGAGGGAGGGAGTCGTATTATTACAGACGGATGGCCTGCGGCACTTCCCGGTAAAAATCCTAAACGGAACAGACAGACAAACACAACCGTATAAAACCATCTCAACCACCATATGGCTCCGGGAGATGTCCTTGCTGTGTCCCTCAAAACACCCCCCACTACCCACCCTCCACCCTTCCCCCCTTTCTCTCTCCCCCTCCCCCCTTTTCCCTGCCTTTCTCTCCCCACCACCAATCCCGTCTCTCTCATTTCGGTGCTTTTGAAGTTTGCTGCTGCTGCTGGATTCCTCTCTGAACGCCACCACCTTCCAGCTAATCTGGATCTCTGATGGTGACAGCGGTCACCTGGGCAGCACTGATAGCAGCGAAGCGTCATTAACATTTACCGTAGCGCTTGCTTTTAAATTTTCTGATTATCACCGAGGGGGTAAACACGACGTGAGCACTATTTGAGACTTCTGCTCAGCTCCTCTGACAGTTTGCAGGACTGTGAACCTGTTTATAATGTTTATAACACTAAATAATGCTCAGACAAAGCCCATCATGAAGTACAGTACACCATGCGTATTACAGATGAAAAGGAGTGAGTGTTCTGTATAAAACTTATTGAATCTGTGTGAGCTGCTTAAAAGAACATTTAATCAGAACTTCTTTTGTCACAATTATAATCACTGTTATTCATTCCAACTTTAGGAAGTAGTTATTTAATCGTCCTGTTTAATATTACCACATATTTTGTACTTAAAGCAAGTCTGGGTTTCTAGTTCTCCTTTTGGAAGCAGCTACTTTGTCTAACTTTGCACAAAATTAGTAGATGGCTTTGTTTCTGATGTGCCATCTGATATACTGAGTGTTTTTTGTATCAGATTTATTTATTGCCTGTAGCCTATCCCAGCTGTCATGGGGCGAGAGGCAGGATACACCCTGGACAGGTCGCCAGTCACAGAGAGACAGCCAACCAATTTACACTCACATTCACACCTACGGTCAAATTAGCATCACCAATGAACCTAACCAGCATGTCTTTGGATGGTGAGGGGAAGCTGGAGTACCTGGAGAGAACCCACACAGACACAGGGAGAACATGCAAACTCCACACAGAAAGGCCCAGTCGGCATGGATTAGAACCCGGAACCTTCTTGCTGTGAGGCATGAGTGCTAACCACCACACCACTGTGCTGCCCCAATGTAAGAGCTGCTCTTTTTATTAAGATGTTTTTTTTGTTTTATTCTTTTAATTTAGCATTATCTCCGTCTTCCTCTTCATTGTCTTTGTGCTGGCTGTGTGTTTATACACCGATCAAGCATAGCATTAAGACCTAATATTGTGTTGAAGGGTCTGTCTTGAAGGTTTGCTGTGGTATCTGGCACCAAAATGTTAGTGGCAGAGCCTTTCAGTAGGCAGGTAGGTACGTAGACAACTTTACTAATCCATTTGGAAGGTTCCTGCAGGGAAATTGACATCTCCATCTGTAGTGATTGTAGTGATTGTACTGCTGAGAGGGTGGCTGGCACTGTCCAGGGTGTCCAGAAGTTTGTGGTACTGAAGGTGCAAGATGGGGCCTCCATAGATTGCCCTGTTTGTCCAGCATATCCCACAGATGCTCGATTGGATAGAGATCTGGGAAATTTGGAGGCCAAGTCAAGACTATTCCTGAACCATTTTACTCTGTGGCAGGGCGCATCATCCTGCTGAAAGAGGCCACAGCCATCAGGGAATACCATTTCCATGAAAGGGTGTACTTGTCCATTGTTGGACAGGGGTCAACACAGACACCCTGACTGTGATCTTATCAAATCATTATATTTAAGCTGGAATGTCAGGTCCACAAAATGCCTGTTTTGATGCAGCTTGAAGAAATATTATTCATGTAAATGCTGCCATTCAATCAAAAATACTTGCATAAATACATACTGGGTGTGATTGCAGTGTAACCTTAACCATAGATAGTTTTTCATTGTTTTTGTATGAATAAAATCCACAAAATGCCTGTTTTGATGCAGTATTTTGTGATCAGAAGACATTTAAAGGTCAAACGTTCAAACATCTAACTACTGAAAATGTCAGGATGCTATTCTGTTTTTTGTGTTGATCGAGTATCCTCAAAAATCCTCAGTTCTACTGAGACAGATGCACAGGAAACTACCCACCACTACAGCACTACGTGTTTAGGGTGTTTTTCAGGCCTGACATTGAGGCCAGAGCCTGATTGGAAGCAAATAGCTTGCAAGATAGACCGACATTCTGTGGCAGAACGTTGGTTTGCTCTGTTGGGAACTGATAATGCCCAGCAAAGACGTACCGGGATGAAACATTTGGGCAGAGTAACAGCAATGTAGTCGGTGGAGTTGACTTTGGCTGTTTAACAGTAGCAAGTACACAAGTTACTGACATAAGTACTTGACAGTTTGGACTTGACGGTTTGGACTTGTCACCCCATAATGGAATTCCAATAGCGCATTATTAGAGCTCAACACTTGACAAACTACACCCACAGCTACAGTAGCTACCTGTTGCCATTCAGAGGCTCTCTGTGGAGAAAATACTGTATGTTGTTGCCTTGGCCTGCTTGATAATGTGACCTCATAGAGCACCATGGTTGGAGCTCAGCGCACGGACAGCATGGTGGCTGGCTGTGTGTGTGTGTGTGTTCTTGTCTTGTCCCTTTGATTTGTTTTAACAGCGGTCATCCACAGACACCCAGCCACGCTTGGCCACATTAAACCTCTTCCACTAATCTGCCACCTCGATTAATGCCAGCTAAAGAGCAGGGCACACAGAGAATCACAAAACCACACACATGCACAAAGTGATTTGGCATTCATCGGCCCAGACAGGCTAATCTCTCCAACTGCATATTGGAGGGTTGCTAGCCAAGGAACGAGACATCGGAGCATAACATCACCTCCGCAGAACCAAGGAAACAGGAAGAGTTTTAATAAAAGAAAAGAAAGGAAGAAAAAGCTCCTGGAGCACCGGGATCGCACTGTAAAACCTTTGTTCAATTTGCATAATTCTATAAGTTTGTTTAAATTTCAAATAATATTCATTTGCTGTCTTGATAAATGGCTTCTGGCTCAGAAGCTCCATAATTCTGACACCATCTTCACATTAAAATGAACTTAAGCACCTTTACTCATCATCAGGCCATACAAATTAGACCGTACAAGACCTGAGGAAAGCATTTACAACGGCATAATGAGCTCGCTGGTTACAGTGCAGCCCTGACAAGTCCAAAACAAACAAAACAGCCTTAAAACTTAAATTTTAATCAAGCTCTCTTCATTATGCGTAGAATTCTCACCCCGCTGTAATTTAGAGTGGAGTATCTCTGAGTGTAATTCCTTAATGAGTGTAGGGGAAAATGACACAATATGTTAATTGCCTCATGCAAGCGGAGCGCAAACATCTAATTTAAGAAAATGAATGTGAGAAGGGGAGCTGCTGTAACAGCGGGGGAGGCAGCAGAGGTCAGAGGGCCCAGGCAGCCGACAGCAACCCTCATTCAAATCAGCCCGATCCGCTCGGAGTCAGCTCACACTTCAGAGGCTGTAGCTGGCTGTGCAGTAGTGGAAAGTCTTAAAATAATCAGCAAGCAAGTGTGGCAACATCTGACTGAGATGTGAATTCAAAATGAAGATAAGTAAACAAAGAAAGGAACAAAGTTTGGTGTCGAGACAGGCGGACAGGAAGCGCTGGAGAGCTTTTAGTGTTTATCACCGGCGAGGTGGTGACTAAGAACAACATGGGAGTCACTGATGTATTTGGAAGCATTACTCATGGATTCAGATGATTAATTAATAATTTGTCATATTCTGTTGCCACAAATGAACGGTCTTCTGTGCACTAGTCCAGTCATGCTCATATACATACATGCAAATGATTTCTAATGAGAATGTTCTATTCAACTTACCACGGTGGTGATTTATGCCCTGAATATCACTTAGAACAGAATCACAGGACTGTCTCTGGCTAGCTAACAAAATCCAGTTGTAGCCACCAATGTGCATTATTTCTTACTTTCTTAGAAATCCTCTCTGCACAAACATTTTAATACAGCGACTACATTTACATTGGCATTATTTCTACAAAGAGGAATCATTCTGATCTGAGAACGTGTTTCCCCAAAACAGCAAACCACTACAGAGGTTTGTTGGGTCTGCCTGCAGTGGAGCATCAGATCTGGTTGACATTTAAAAGAAGGATTGAGTCAACAGAAGAAGTTGACCAACATGTCTCCACGTCTGCTCTTTTGTTCGTCTTTCCAAATTCTTTTTTTGAACATCTGCTTGTATTCCTTCCCTCCATATTTCTGTCCCTCCTGGAAACTCTGATGTTTACCCCAACCAGACAGATCCCAGCAGATCTCTTGCTCAGGTTAGCTTTTTAATTCACAGTTAATTTACCATAGCACCACTTCATACACAGATAATTAACTGGACTGGTTATGTCTGAGGTCTGCTACAACTTTGACTGCCCAAACAACTCATCCAACATCAGCACTCTGTAAAACCCTCTCACTTCAACTCCATGGGGTGGTCATGAGAGAAACAAGCTTTGAAACCCTTCACCTGACTGGCTGAGCCTTCTTCTTAAAGGCCTGTCAATCAGTTTGATCCATCATTTAGATTCAGCGATTGGGACCTGAACAGTACTGCAGGTGTTTTAGATATACTACACATATGTTCATACAGATTTATTAAACAATGTTCTGCTCTGCTGATACCAGCAAAAAAAAAAAAAAAAAAAAAGTTGTGTTTTAAGTTTTAATTATTTGTTTGACTTGACCGCTTCAAGGTTTGCAGAGACCAGATTGATGAAAAATGTATCTGCAGCGGGTCAACGGGGAGGAGAGGACCTTAATCTTGTCCTTGTGGCTGGCTGTCTTTCTAGATTTTCATTTGTCTTTTGACTTATTCATCCAGTCGAGAGGCCATATCAGCTGTGGTGGTGGATTTCAAATACAAGCTAAACCAACACAACACAACACAACGCGCAGACGCACAAACACACACACAGTCTTCAGAGGAGCAACCCTATTAGAGCAAACCAGAAACATGGTGCGCAGCCTGTTTCTGCACATCAGCATTAGAATTTCAAAGTAGTTCTTGATTGTTTGATCTCATATCCAAAAATGATTGTTGGTTATATAAAAAAAAAAAGTATGAGAAAAGGCAATTAGCATAAAACTGCAGTTCTATTAATACCCAGTGTTCTCTGTAGTCTCATGGCTGGTTGTGATCCATAATTAACAGTGAAAAGATCCCATTTTCACCTTCTGCTGTGGTTCCCCACTGGACCAGCTCTCTGGAGAGTGCAGCAAAAAAGAGAACAGTGAACAGATGAATCTTCACACGGCAAACAAACTAGAAATACCTGACGGCACTGACACTTGTTAAATGTTTTTATTTAATGCCTCAGCACAAAGCGTCTTTGAGTGTTAAGCCTGGATAAACCCTGGTGATTTGAACAGGAGGCTCGTAACGTGAAGCTGCGCCGCAGATCTGCATGCTGCGTCTATAGGTGGTAGAAAGTGAAACAGACCACCTGCCAGGGTGACGCCGCACTGATGTTTTTTTAAATCACGTCTCAAAGCTAATTCTCACAGCCCTGACTTCAAAGCAGCTGCAGTCACGTTTATTGTCATACTGAGCGACGAAACAGGGTCGCGATGGCTGCCGCAGACTTAGCATATCTGACAGCTATGCATCAACTCGCATCAAAATGCAGATTTCTGAGGGATACTTCAGCATATTATAAAGTTAAGTTTTACCTGAACCATCAGAAATAGTTTCCCACGGCAGCATAAACACTATACACACGCATGTCCACAAATGTGTCAGTTATCTGACCTCAAATAAACAAGACAGCAGCATCACGGTCAAAATCTCGAAAGAAAAGAAGTTGCATGCTTAAAACAAAAAAAACAATGAAAGTGCCCCCCACTGAGCCGCTGAGTTCTTCGCTCATAGTAGTAGTAGTTAACCAAAGGATTAATCGACAGCTCAGAAAGTAGTCAATACTTACATTTCCATTAGCGCTATGCTGTAAATGGGTGGAAGGCACTTTCAGCAGATCAATAATACGGATTCACCTTCAGTGATGAATAGTATCGTTAGGAAAAAGTTGTAATGGTTTCTTCGTTTATAGATTTCAAGTTAAAATGTCTTTTTATGAGATAAAATGTTTGAATAAAAGGCTGAAAGTTTAATAGTAGGAGGTACGTTAAGCAAATGATTAACAGACTAAAGATTCATTGAACTTAAAAAATAACGGTTTGTCTTTGAATTTGAAGTCCTATCTGGTGGCGATCGTCTCGATGAAGTGCACGTTACATAATATAATCGACTGTTGCTGTATATATACTGTGACATTCAGTACAAAGTGGGGTTCAGCTTGAGCAGCACATAAACTGATCATTAACAAGAGCTTTGTATATTACTATAGCAATATTTATATGTTAGATCGATCAGACCCTGACAGCAACAGTTCATCTCTATAATAATCAGGTCGGCTCCAAATAAAACCATAAAACAAAATAAAAACTTCGTTATTGATTAGCATTGTTTATTTCTCACTTGGTGGTGCAGTGTAAGTGAGGCGTCCTGGAGATCTCACTGTGACAAACTTCTGTTAAAGGACTGTTTATGTGTCTATGACTTGCCCTGTCTATAAATCCTAAAATTATGAATGACCCAGTGGCAAATAGAGGGTGGAGTACACTTTCAAAAATGGTGACTGAAATTTCCGCTGAAATTTCACCAAAGACGAGTCATATAAATGTTAGTATGGCCGAGCCTCCTCAGTTAACCTTTCCTCCATGTGTTCCATCTGTATTGATCTAAAACAAGATGGAGAAGCAGCCAGAAGTGCTGAAGCAGAAACATGCTATTACAAAGCGGGCACAGCTCTTGAGGTCGGTGACGCCGTGACGCACAGGTACATTTCTGAGGAGCTATGGCGCTAGGATTGACGCAGAGGTATATACTGCACGTAAGGGTCCTAAGGGTCTGAGGGTGTTGAAATCACAACATCTGTCAATCAATCCATCTAACTCAATCATGTCAGTTGTTAAAGATATTGGCTATGAAATAACGGACCTTAACGGACCAACAACTAAGAGTGATTAAGGCGTTTGGTGAGAATGACCATGAGGATGTTTTTCTCTAGTTGAATCACGCTCCATCATGAAATCCTGATCGCATATGAACAGTTGATATTCCCAGCTTTCTAAGTCTTTCATTATGCCTTTGCATTTCCTAAATTAATTAAAACTGTTAGTCTGGGTTTGCTCTTAGACGCCAACAGTTGCCTAGCAATGGTGTTAGAGCTGATGTTACCACTTTTTGAGCATTTTCAGTCCAGAACTTCACATGTCATCGCTCCATTTGAATGCACCGTAAGGCCTACAACAACCAAGGTCAATGATAAAAACTACTGACACATTTGGAAAATTCATGTAATGTGATATTTTTTAATTAAATTATTTTTATTTATTTATTTTTTACCACTTTTACTATCATCAACGGAAGGGGCTGTGACAACACACGAAGTGTTTTCCTGATATGGACAGTTTGGTTTTCCCATCCACCAGTATCTGCTTCATTGTTTGTTCTCTCACCTACAGGAGACTCCATCTGTTCAGAGCACAGATGAATAGATATTTCCTCCCTCTCCTCCCTTATTTATTCTCTTCTAAACTTGTTTTTTGCACCACCAGGAGCTAAGCCCCTATAGCCCATCATATTCATTAATCAAAGGTCATCGTTTGATTGTAAGCTCCAAAAAAGACCAGATGAAACTGGATAAAAAAAATCTCCCTCCTGTTTTTTGAGAAAGGGATTCTTTCATTGACATAGTTTGTAGGTGACTAGCTTACAGCAGCGGTGACATTTTTAGAGTAACTAAAGGATAAATCCAGGAAGAGTTTGTTGTAATGTAACGAATGTGAACCAAATTCATTTCTGAAATGTCATGTCTCCTTCTGAGGCTGGCTGTGAATCACTGCTCAGCAAAATCAACAAAAGGTTTCTCTTTTTTCTTCAGTCAGCTGCTGCTCAGGCTGCCCTGCAGTGAGGGATCACATTCTGGGTGCCTTTCTTCGTGTCAGATGAGATTAATTAATTATGCGGCAAGAAAATGACTGATTTCATATTGCATCAGCTGTATATAATGACTGGAATGACTGGAATCCCTGGAGGTCTTACAGCGTTTTCTCCATCAAAGGCCCAGGTTTTCATTCATTAGATCGCTGGTTGTTTAAAGAGATGTTAAAGGAAGAATAAGGGACACTCAGAGAATGAAAGAGAGAGACAGAAAAACAGGAAGTAGAAATAAACAAACCAACAGCGAATGCAGCACTGCGGCTCTGCTGTGATATGAGACCAGCTCTCATGAATAATGTAGCCGGGTGGCGACCAGCCTGCAGACTGCCAGAACACTGCTCGTCACTACAGAGGAAACAAGGCTAAACAAACAGCACGCTGCTCGGGTCACAGGTGGATAAACACACATACATACATGTATCAATCAATCCCAGCGCTGGAAACGCACACACCTGGGAACACAAACACACACGCACGCACACAAGAAAAAAAAAAAAAAAAAAAAACAGGACATTCAGATATAGACAGGAACAAACCCAAGCCAATATTTCAGCTTTCATTTATCAGCAACAGTTTAGCACATTATAAAATATTTAAGACAGATGCTCCAAAAACCAAAAACTTCAGCCCTGCCCTGGATGGATTTTCTGACAACGCAGCAGACGCACAGTTTCAAACTGTAAACACACTGAGATGGCATCAAGTAAAAAGTGGATTTTTTACACACGATGATGCAGAGCAACATTGACGGATTTAAGGTCAATATTAATCTCAGTCCTATTATTGATTTTCAATATCAATTATCACCAGCTGACTTACACATGATGCACACAAGGAAGAGAGCAGCACGGATGTGGTTAAGGAAATGCAATGAGTTGTTGTGATGACAGGAAAAAAACCTTTGGAATAGGCGTGAAAAGGCGTCTAGGTAAACTAATCCCAACCTTAAAGTGACTGTCAGTTGATTTAGCATGGAGCAGCGGCAAAAAGAGCTAGATTTGTGTAAACGCTAGCAGTATTTTCATTCTTCTGCTTCTGTCAATATACAAGAAGGTTACCTAAGCAACCAGAGCCTCTATTGTCCACTACAAAGACAGGGGAGACGGGCTGAGCACTTTATATGTGGCCGTTGGTTTTGTGTGTTTGATGTGAGGCAGGTAGAGGTAGGGGGTTTGTCGGAGCTGTGTAGCTGAGGAGACGTGACAGTCACATGAGGAAATGGTGCTGAGAGGAAACGGGAAAGTTAGTGGCTCACAGAAGAGCTGGAGGAAACTGAGTCAGTAACAGTTTTGTCACTGTGAGAGATCTAGTCAAATGCTTAGTATCATAGTATCGATTAGCAGTAGTGGACCTCTGATTATTTTGACTGATTAAAAACTGAACAAAATAGTTTTTAAAATATGGATCTGGTGGCTTATTTTGCATTTTGTCTTCCTCATCACAAAGGAACAGCAAACTAACAAATGACTCATAATCTGGAGGGTAAAAAAAAAATCTATAAAACCAAAAACAATGACTTTACAGTATTTCTGTGTCTTTGACTTTGTGTTTCATTACAGCTACCGTGCACCAAGACAACGTGACCAAAACCAGAACAACAACAACTTCCCTCAGTGTGAAGTTCTCCCCACTTAAGCAGATTACAAATCCCCCTCACTGAAGCCAGTTCTCTTTCTTTTTTTGTTTTTCTTCTCGAAACGCCACAAAAGTAACACAACATGTCGCCATCATTTAAACCCTGGAAGTTCATTTACACATGAAAGCAGCGGCATAATGATGGCAGAAACCAACAAGTGTATTTAAGCACAATAGTTCCCCGCGGTACATGGGTGGATTACACCAATAACAACAGACTATTATCATGGCTGCTCATAACCAACACTGATTCATCCCTGATGACTGGAACACAAAACGCTGGAAATAAGCGCGTAGCCAAGTGAGAGTGGGTTATTACTGGATAGAGAATAGACCCAAAAACGTGTCAGGGAGCAGAGCTGCTGAATGGATGTGTGGTGTAAATTGTGTTTTTGTGTGTGTGTGTGTGTGTGTGTGTGTAGGAGGGTCAGGAGTAAACATGAAATGATGCGGCATCTGTTGAGGCTTTAAGTGATATATCACTCCATTCCACTCCGTTTAGCATCACTTCGTCTGCGTTAATTGGTTCATGAGGAGCACTAATTAAGGGGAATGGCCTTGTTTATCGTCACGGCGACGCTCGGGTGGAATGGGGGAGGGGGGGGGGCGCATCAGTGTTATGTTCGTCTTCATTGTGGCAGCTGCATTAAACAGCTTAAGTAGCAGCTTGACAACACTCCACATGTACTTTGTGCAGACGTATATACACACACAACGCAACCCAGACGGAGCCGTGTCCTACCTCTCTACGCCGCGACGCCCAGCAGGTCTGTTTGACTTTCCAAACCACGGCGGCCACCAGCAGCAGCGACAGGAAACAGCTTGGGAGAGGAGAGACATGAAGGCAATCAGTGGTTACAGACACATGTTCAGTATTTCTTCAACCTGATTGAAATCATTCTGCTCAGACACAATCTGCAAGAAATGTAACAGAAGAGGAAGAAGTTATTTCCCAACTTTATTGACAACACTGATTGATTAAATAGAAAAAGCGGTTTCCTTGTTTTCAACATTGCTAACCCGCATGGAGTCTGGCTTTGTTCATCTTTCCAGCTGTTTGTTTTGCTACCTCCGTGTCTCCGTACCTCCTGGAAACTTGTCAAGCCACTTGATGTGAACCCCATGTGGAGCAAACATGCTCAGAAAGAATGGATTTATTCCAGCCAGGGAGAATCCAGCAGATTTCTCGCTCAGGTTAGCTTTTTAATGTCATTTTAAGCTCTGATTGGATGGGTTGTCCCAAAACGTGCCTAGAGAGTCACGGCTAATTTACCATATAACCACTTCATTTGCAGCTAATTATTTGGACTGGTTATTTTAGAGCTTTGTGCCATAACATTTCTCTAGCCATCAGTCACTAAAGACCAATGAGAACGCTTCTCTTTTTTTCTTTTAGGTATTTCTTTTATTCTTTTATTTCTTTTATTTCTTTTATTTTATATATTCGAGAGGAAGTTTCTATATTTATTCTATAATATAGTTTCTATATTTTATTTTTATTTTATTTTAGGCGTAACAACACCAAGGCAAATTCCTTGTATGTACGATCATGCTTGGTAATAAAGTCTTTTCTGATTCTGATTCTGATTCTGACCAGGGGAGAGTTCACATGATTGCTATTAGCTATTTGTGCCAAATGAGTATGTAATAGAGTAGTATGTAGTGTAGAATCAAGCATATCTAACTGATCTTGGTCTTGGTCAGAAAGAGTCAAAAGAAGTTCCTAATCCATGGCACAATCACACAGTAAGTGAATTTTTTTTTTTAAGTGGGTGTTTTAAAAAATAAAATGCCTGCGTGTAACTCACAGTATTTATGCCGTCACTTTCTCATTACATAACTGGCGTCTGAAGATAACATCGCTTTGGTAGTAGTCTCTGTAGTTCTCAGCAGAGCAGAAAAAAACCTCACACAACCACAATACAATCACAAAGCAGTATCTTTACACTAATTTACTGCTCTCCAGCTCTGGTTTCCGGAGAGCAAAGACGACAAAGGGAGCGAGAAATTCTCAAGAAATCTGCAGCAAGATACAAAACCGCAGTGACCATAGGCAGCTGGGGATTTTAGGACAGCGAAGGGCAGCGAGAGGTCAACGAGAGACGTGATGCTCTCTAACAAAGAACAAGGTCTCGCGCACGCACAGACACACACATGTGGTTTTAAAGTTCAGTGTCTTGAGGGCAAAGTTATTTGGCCAAACACAAAGCTCCTCTCTCAAAAGGAACTTCTGACAAGAGCTCAAAACAAGCGCACCCAAAGACTTAACAACAGGAAGCCCCTGAGAAACTGCTGAGGCCAGCAGCTCGCGAACAAGCCGCCTCTTCATCTGTCTGTATGTGTGTCAGTGCGCGCCCACGTGTCCTCCCGCGCCTCAGCGTGCACATGACAACATTGTAAAGGCTATTAGTGTTGTAATGAGCGTGACATTTTCAGTGGCAGAGCGCTAAAGAGGCTGCAGTCATGGCCTCTTCAATCCACTGTCGACCTCTCGGCTGCATTCAGAAACACAACCAGGAAATCCCCTCTGGTGATGAGGACAAGATGCTCATTGCTGCTACATGAAAATCTTCCGCTTTCAACAATCTTATCACTGACTTTGTCTAGAATCCAGCATCAGAATGGAATGTATTTGTCGGGTAAAAACAAAGATTTCTTTTGAAGAACTTCCTCCCTTTGGCGCCAGCACGCTGCTGACATCTTCATGGACGCACTGGGCCTGACACCTGATAGGCACAGACCTCCACTCCCCAGAACAATTAAAGCAAAGACAAACACGGCGCAATGATTTTCCATCCGCTAAATTCTAAAAACCCTCCGCTGGCTGGGATTCAAATCCAATCAGGCCCAAGATTCCCCATTCAATCTGTTTTACCTCAGCTCACCATTAATGGGCCACAGGGCCTGAGCTGAGCAATCTAACCAATGGAGCGGGGTGGCTAATTGTCGCTATTACTGAGGCATTAGGGAGGAGGGAGGAGGAGGGAGGAAGAGGGAGGAGGAGGGAGAATAGGGGAGCCCTGTGGGTTTGTTAACACTCCACTGAGCCTCTTGATAGGTTTAGGTTTAAGACCATTCGGCCACAGGTAAGAGGAAATCGAACTGATTAAACAACAGGGGGTGTGTAAGAACGTGAGGGAGCGTGAACACGACCGCGTGAGATTATGTTTCTGCTCTTTAAGTGGTGCAGGTTGGTTTGAACAAATGAAAAAATAAAAATGGCAAAAGCACGATTCATATGACACGAGCACAGCACAATGGAACATCTGGACCCCAGCAGGCACAGGCACAGAAAAATCAATAAGCTATTCGCTGAACATGAGCCGCAGATAGCACACAATCGGAAACAAATTTCCATCTGCAACAGGCAGCAAATCAACTCTCAGAGACGCGGCGGGCCACGCCGAGGCCTCTAGTCCTGGGAGAGGAGCTGCTCGTCTCTTTTCAGAGGGTGAGTATCGTACGAGAGCTAAACGCTGCCTTACACTCAGAAAGCTACTTTACATCCAAAGAAACTCTGTGCAGCTGCAATCTGATTCAATTCATTGGTTTCTAATGCAGTTAAATATTGATTTATTTGGAGCCGTTTCAGTTTCCAAATTATTTTACTTAAAACTGATGCTGTCCACCGTCCAAAGACATGCTGCTTAGCTTAACTGGTGATTCTAAATTGGCCGTAGGTCTGAGTGTGAGTGTGAATGGTTGTGTCTCTGTGTTAGACTGGCAACCTGTCCAATGACAGCTGGGATAGGCTCCAGCAGACCATGTGACCCTTCACAGGAACAAGCAGTTACAGAAGATGAATGAATGTACATGTGTCTTTACTTTTGTGCAGCTTGTCTCTGTCATCGTACTCTTGGAATACATCAGCTTTCAGGCTTGACCGTGCTCTCAGAGTTGGAGCTTCTGCCATGCTTTGGATCTGTCTCAGATGCAGACTAATCTCATCGCACGGCCTTGCAAAATATTTGACATTAAACCACAGCGAGACTTTTTAACAGGAGGATGCAGGAAACCAATCGTCAGTATTTTATGAACTGGTATCGAATTGAAACTAGATCGATTTAAATCAGAAACTGGTTCTTAAACCCGGCTCTATTCACAAGTAAAGTCACTTTGAACAGCTACGTCTTGTGGTATTTGGAACCTTGCGAGTGTTTGCTCACACAGATGGAAAGCTAATAGGTTGTAATTGCAAAGAGTGTGGCAACATGGAAAATGTAGCATCAAGTAACGCAGTCATTAGCTTGCTAATCGTTAGCGTACTTTCACACTACAGGTGACAAAAGCTACGATAAGATCATCATTTGTGCAGGGATCTGGAAGCCAGCTCAACATCCATGCATCTCGCCCAACATGTAGCAAGCAGTGGCACATTGTCGCTTTATATTGAAAAGTCATTGTAGCTTGTTGCTCTCTCACCATTAGCCTAAGTGGCTTCGAGTGGCCAACAGTCACCACTTGAACAGCACATATTGTCTGCGCTGTACTTGCCATGTCATCAGCACATGAGTTCCATTTGAAGGCAGCTTCAGGAGGATACTTAAAAGATATTTCATTCATAGCCGTTTCATCTGCCTGCACTTAAATGTGTGAATCTGATTCCCTGCAAACTCCAAAGATAAAATAATCACCACTAAGCTTGCATATTTGAATAAAGCCCTCTGAGTGCCAATTTGCTGCAAATAAAGCAACTCAGAAACCCGAGACAGATTAGAGAAATGAAAGATATTTGATCAAACAGTCTAAAGCCTCCACAAAGAATGCTGCAGTCAATGGATGTTGATGGTCATTTGGAGAAGAAGAAGTGGGCGAGTACGGGGAGTCTCATGAGCCACTTAGCGCTGAGCAGCTTCTCTGCTGTTTTGGGAAAAGGAGAGAGAAAAGTGATTGCTAATCAAGCCAGCGAGAGCCCGGAGTAATTGGTCAAAGCTGAACTGCAGTGTCACCAATTAGCATTTGAGATTGTGGAGAGCAGAGACATAAATGCAGTTTAATTACGGCCAGTTTCTTTTTTTTTTTTTTTCTCGTCTGCATTCAGGGGAGAGAGGTTTTCAGCTTTTGAGGGAAGATTTTACAGTAGCACAGCAGCTGGACTTCATTTTCTAAAATATTTCTCCAAATTAAATTCAATCCTTTGTGCTATTGTAACTTTATAATAGATTTATAATGATATCATTGTACAAACAAAGACTAAAATAATAAAATGGCGCTGTTAGCCGAGCTGCTCGTGCGTTATCATTTGATCCGGTAGCTTTTGAGGAACCGGCTTCCATTCTGCTTCGTATTTTCCAGATCTGATTCTCTGTCAAAGTCTCTGTCATTAACGAAGCCAAACAACTCTTCAGGCGGCACTGGAGGCAAACCTATCGCTGACAAAATGTGTTTATATGCAGCTAATTTGCTTCGCCAAATTGATTTTGGAGGACACATAATTGTCCAATTACTAAATTAATTGCTAAATATTGAAGAGAAGCCGACGGTTTCCCTGACATGATCAGGGCAGTGTTGACTTTCTCAGTGTTTAACCAAGACTAACCAAAAGCTTTGATTTGCCTTAAACATACAGGGACTGGAAGGATGCTAATTCCATTTTAGAAGGCATGAGAAAGGCAAACAGAATTTCCTTGTTAGGGTTAACAACAGATAATGTGCGAGAATTTCCATAAAAACAAAGACACAAAGACAAACATTAACATATTATCTGAGAGAACACACACACACACGCATCTTTCCTTTCAGTCTCCTTCCTTTTGTTGCATATCTATCCTGTTCTCTTCCCACAGCCAGACTGAATCTCATCACTGTGCCTCACACACACAGTCTGATTAAAGCTAGGTTTACTCATCTTTAATGGATCTATGCAGAATCTACACCGTAGCCTATAAACATGAGCTTTGATACCTGTGAGCTGGTGTGCCAACATCATCAGTGATTACATCGCTACGACGCTAGCTGGTGGTTAGTCAGCTGTGCAGAGTTTCTCTGAGCGGCTCATTTTAGCTGGAGCGAATAAATGCACAGTTACTACGACTGAAATCACTGCAACGCAAAAGAGAGACGTTGTGTAGGAGGCAGGCACAAGGAGAATTTTCTGTACTTGAGAGATCCGGATGAAGAAATGATTTTGCAGCAGTCACAGCTGTAGTAATCTTCGTTGTAGTTATATTTCTGGGGAGATACATGTCGGGCTACACTGTAGGGCACAAAGCTACGCTGTACCTGCAGGATACCAAGGAGATGGTGAAGATCTGACACAGACACATGAATCTAGCTTCAAGCTCTTGACACACATATCAACAGAAGCTATGACATACACACACGTTTTCAAGAAAACGAAGCTGAAAGCAATGCAACTGGACTGCAGGGTCCAAAAATCTACCTCTAATGAATACATATTAAATATCTACGACACATTTAAAGCAGCACGACAAAAATGCAAAGGACTGAATATATGCCCTAGATGACATGCTCCTCATATGTAGCCCTAGTTGTGCTAGGTTTAAGGTTAGCTAACTCCTGCACCCCCTGAGGTAAATGTGCTCTGAGGAAGGGAGGCTGCTGCTCATTATTTTTTGGGCAGATTCAATGCAGCGCCATCCTGCCAGCTGCAGAACGGTTCCTGTGCCACACACTGATGGACATGAACAAACATCCCCTAAAAGGTTCATCTGCACGTAAAAGCAGCCATTACCTGAACTTCATATTATTTAAATGGCAACCTGACACTTCAGATGAGTACGTCTACATTTTAGCTGCTTATTAGGATGGGGATTCATTTGCTGAAATCACCAAGCTATGAAAGTTTGTGTCAAAGCAAATTCTAAAAATCACTGATGTCAAAGAGGCTGAACCGGTCAGTAAAGTTGCAGATTCTGTGATAAATGTATGTAGGTTTGTTTGTGTATGTGTGTTCTTTGTTCAATCCTGCTCCATTTGTGTAAATGTTACTGTTATATAAGGAGAAGACCTGGATACCTTTTCCACTTCCTAAAAAAAACACCACATTATATAACAAGGGCAGGAAATAAGCCAACAAGATCTAGTTGTAGCACATAACCTTTTCTCACTGAGATTCTGGTGCAGTGCAGCAGAGTGCAACTCATAAACAGAGCAGTGACTAACACACACACACACACACACACACACACACCAAACTCTCCCGGCAAAACTTGACACTGTCCCCTAATGATGACATCATGCCTCTGTGCTGGCCTAAAGGTCGCTAATGTCCGGAAGCCGGCCCTGGGCACAAAAACGGCTCACTTCCTCACATGGCTGCACAGCGACACACGCGCACGCTCACGCACACAAAGGCAGGAACACAGTAAAGAGATACATGTGAACATATACAGGAAACGAGACACACACACACACACACACACACACACACACTGGTCTGGTGTGGTAGCTGAGTGACAGTATGTTGCCTGAAGACAGCAGACTTCATTCCAGACATCTTTCCCAAAACACTCTCATTAGATCCAGAGTCTGTCTGCAGGACTGTGAGATGCTTGGGTTTTAATGGGCTCCATGTGATCAGAAACCAGGAAGGAGGCAGGAATCAGCTTTTCAAATGTTTGCTTTGAGATATAGATTCATTTAAGGTTGGTTACTCTCCCTTGTGGATTTGCATACGGACTCATGGCTGTTCTTATTATAGGACTTTATAGTCTGTCTGGAACACACATTTCATACACGCAAAGTAATTGGAATCTATGTATTCAATGCACGTGGACTACAGATCCACTCAAAACTGCAACATCCATGCATGAAGGAAAAGATGTGATTTATCTTAAATCCATATGAACTATAAATTAACTGTAAATGTTCTGGTGTAATGGAGCTTTTCACATAGCATCCCTTCAATTTCAGCATTCGTTTCGGCTCCAGCACAGATACTGGTAGGTAGTTGTGACAAGTCTGAGCAGTCCCAGCAGCACAGTGTGTGTACATATATATATTTATATATAGACTCCTCCCCTCAGGCCGGTGCTACAGAGCACTGTACGCCAAAACCACCCACCACAAGGACAGTTTCTTCCCCCGGGCTGTCGCTCTGATGAACTCTGAGCAGTCACAGAGTGCGAGTCCACCCACATGAACAATAGCAATCACCCTGCACTGTATATATTCACTGTTCAATAACACGAGTGTATATATTATCTTATATTTGATATTACAGAGTGAGATTTATTTTATTTTATTTTTATTCTATTCTTATTTCGCTATTTAAGTTGTAATAGAGAGTAAAGTTACCGGAGTCAAATTCCTTGTATGTGCACATACTTGGCCAATAAAGCTGATTCTGATATAGAATACAGAGTGCACAGAGCATCGTGTGGTGCTGTTTGGTGCCAGAATTACGAGCCTTAAAAACCGAACACACAGGTTATAAGCACAATAAGCGCAGGGGTCGCGGTAACCAAATATTTTTTTAAAACTTTGATGGAAAAATCTGAAGACCATCCGTCATTTTGACAGGTTGCAGTTCACACCCCTGACCACTTGGTGGTGAGTGACCTTATTAACTGGCTCTTGTCGCTAATCGCAGTTTGCATTCCAAACAGCTAACGGCTACGAAAATGGAGGAATCGGGTGAAAGCACATTGCTAGGCCTGATGAGTTTTCGTGCAAATTGTGGAAAATAAATAATTTTACACACCACCAAAACACTTCAACCCTGTGGTACTGTTTAGGAGCTGGTAGCGCTAGCAGTACCTGGTCTGAGTATGGACTAGATGTGTCGGCAGCCCAAACTTTTTTCTTTTCCTACCATTTAAAGTCAATACTGTCAATACTGAAAAAGCACTTAAAGTTAATGGAATTTTAATATAAATGAAATGCTACTGAACTTCATAAATATCATTTAAAAAAAATTAAAAGTGATGGGTAAAAATAGATTATGACGGGATGTTTATGACCCTGTCAGTCAAAATGACAGACAACAAAAAAGTCTAGCGCAACCTCTGAATACACATTAACTATTTCAAAATATTTTTATGCCAGATGTTACTTCAACACTAATGATGGATTTATGATAGCAGAGGTAGCTAATGTAAGTAAATGTAAATGTACTTATTTGTAATTTCAGTACACTGTCACTGTGTCGTTTTTCTGAGTGAGGTGGTAGGAAAACAACATTCTCATGACCTTGTTCAAAGATTTGTGGACTACTTTGGTGATATCCAGGTCAGAGCAATTGATTTTGTTTTCAATTGTAAGGCAGGTCCTACAGATTTGTAACCGTGACGACCAGGCTTTCAACTGTCACATAAATTAAGCCTAGTTTTACATGAATAATTTATCAAATATATAACAGCTTGATACACGGTGTGTTTACAGTCAGTTTAACCTGGACATCAGAGCTTACTGCAAGACTTCGGTTCACTAATCTATAAAAGAAAAATAAAAAATAAATCAGGTTTCAGTTCAAGTTTTCATTTTCTCTGGAAGAAATGTCCCCACGCGTCTCCTTTTTGTTGTTGGATGGATTCAGAGGGTTTACCAAAGCTGTTGGGGGTTAAGTGTCTTTGCCTGAGGCTGCTGCCACCTACTGTAACTCAGTGAGTTCAGGCTGTGGCCCAGCTTTGCCTCCAGGAACTGAACCCACTGAGCAGCGATCCCCGGCAAGGAGCTACAGAAAACACAGTGCATAGGGCTGTCAGAGGAAAAACGTACCTGAAGAAGGTGACAAAGAACTGCACCAGGTCCATGATACTGTTGTGCTGAGAGAACGCTATCTGTTGGAGACAAGAGAGGAAAATACATACCTGCATTTAATTTACTGTATACTGCAAAGTTTAAATGATCTATACCAGGTTAATCAGTGTATTGGATTAGACGTGTGTAAAATATTGATCAGCTCCATAGAAATGGGACATATGTGAGGACGCAGTGACCTTTGAGCACCAAGTTCTGATCCATCCTCGAGTCACATTCAAAGTTTGTACCGAATTTGAAGAAATCCCCTCAAGGCTTTCCTGAGATATTGTGTTTTACAAAACTGGGACAAATGGACAGTCTGAAAAGATAACATCTGCGGGCACTGAAATACAATTATAGCAAGTCTTAAATGGACAGAGAGCAATGATTCTACTACAGCTGGGGTGTAAACACTGACTAAACATGCCACAAACTGTGCTCCTGCGTGACCTTGCTTACCCTCGACATGTTACCTACCGATGCAGCGACTCAGTTTCATTTCTGCCAAACACACACTCACATGTGTTCTCTATCTCTGTGCCTGACAAAGAACACAATGCAATCCTTCCGCCATATGGTTTGTAGGTTATTATGAGATTAGCCAGTGACAAAAGCCTTCTGGCCTTTTGTGTTCTACAGCATTCTGCGGCACTTTGTTCAATTGAACAAAAGTGCTGGATGCTGCAGCTCCACTGAATCCACCAGCATGCCCCATCCATCAACATGTTTTTTTTGGGAAGCTGGCGCAGTGAGAGGCTCCGTGGTGTCCAGAGCTACAGATCTGATACATGTTGATTCTTTAAAGGGTCAGTTCATACAACTGTCAGAATGTTTTTCCTTCTCGTTACATGCCCGTGTTCTCAAGGAAGGCAAGAACAAGAACAAAGTTCGTTCTGACTCAGGTCATTTATACTTCACAACAAACTCAAGTGCTGAACTCAAAGGAAGTCCTCATAGGGCCCTCCATGTAGCAAACGTCACACTAATAGCATTGTGGGAGATGCAGGAGACAGACAACAACCGGCACTTCTGTTTTTATTTTCAGATGTCAGCCAGTCGCTTTAACAACTGTCGGTTGGAAAAAATGCCGTTCATTCAGCATGCACCCACACGCAGTACGCCGTTCTCTACCAAGGAGAGATTAGCGGTCACACTGTGAATATTAGCATCTGGAAGCTCACAGGGTGGACGCTAGAATATCGCTTTTCTGCATTGACCACACCCACTCCACGAGAAAAAAGTTCTGGCCGGTTGGAACTGTTGGAAATGAAACAGCTGGATAAGTAGCAAAATGTCTTTATATGAACTGGATGTTCTGGTTTCTTTTTTTAAATTGTCTAATAATGTAGGAGGCAAAGTTAACAGTACACCCTACACTCTGTTTTGCAAGAAGCGTTATCTAAATTTCCTCTTGTTTCATCAGCATACACGCCCACACACAAGTCCTATCATTAAAAAAAAAACAAAAAAAAACATCCTCACCCCTCTCCTTATCCCATCCCTCAAAATAAAACTTAGTGCAACCCGTCCCTATGAGCAGCCGTGTGCGTGTTTACCGTATGTGTAAAGCCGACTGAGAGATATGTGCCTTGTGGCTGCAGAGGAAAGTTTTGGCCTTCAGCTGTGAAAGAAGACCCTGGTGTTTAAACTTCCTCATGCTAAGAGGATTATTTCTGACAAAAGTAGTTGGTTTTCCATTTACTTTCCTGTTCTGTCTCAGCAAACAGTACAGTCCAGGTTTCAACAACAGCAGCTGTATTGTCTTAAGTTCACAGGGGGGCTCATCATCTAATCGTTTGACTAGCACGCTGTGTAATCACAGTGAAGCACTGCCTAGCCCTGACCTTACTCCTAACCCTAAACATCTCATTTATCACTTAACCCTCTGAATTCTGCAGCCATGGCACAGGAAATATACTATAAGAGGTGCGCTATTTTTATTAGCGAGTACTACTGCTGCTGAGCCAAACTCAAGTGAACCACAAACTGATCGTGCTACGCAACATTATTTGCTTCCAGTGGTGCAGCTGGTGTACGAGCACAGTACACAAGAAGTAGTAATAGTTTCAGTTTGATAATCAGTACTGATGTGAGCTAAATGACTGCTTGTCTGGAGGATAAACATGGACAAAGGATGAGATGAAGTCCAGGAACACTCAGGTTTTGCCTCTGAAACAAGGTCTGGCATGGTTTTTTCTAAAGGAAGGCTTTGCTGCATCAACAGACAGAGACACAGCTTGTTAGGGTACATTAATACTCATTCTTATATGCGAGTTGTTGATTTTTTACCGGACTCTTTGAATGAAATTGACTCTGCTCGCGTCTTTCTTCATATTCTAGTTTGCTCGTGTTTGAGGTGGTGGAACAAATTAGTGGTGTTACTGCCCTTTTTATGCACAATTTGTTTGCGAACCTTGCATGTTGAAATTGTTTCCATTCTAACTGCAGCCGAAATAACCCATGTAATACTCCAGTGTCGGTTTGTGCACATTCAAAAAATTCCTAGGAACCTTTTGCAAACGCTAATTTCTGGTAGGACCGGCAGGAGTGGTAAGCAAAAATACAAATATTTAATTTCTTTATATAACTGAAAAATCAATTCAGGCGTTAAGGCAGTCCTTCTCAAATAGTGGGGCGCGCCCCCCTGGGGGGGCGCCGTGCAATGCCTGAGGGGGCGCAAGTGCTTGCTCTTGTTGTATTCGATTAAAGTGTAATTGCACATCCAGAAAGTAGGTGGCAGTGGCGCTCTCATTGTGCGCACTATTATCTCTATGGTGTTTTTTAACAGAGCCGGCGGTAAGAGATTTAAACAAACTGAGGAACATGGAAAAATGGGGGACTGTTAGGCCCCCCTTCTTCTTCATAAGGGGGGCCTAACAGAAAGTAATTGAGAACCACTGTGTTAAGGGGTTAAAAGCAAACCAGATAATGGAGGTGGAGCCTCGTTAGGAACGAACTCCTCGCTGCGGCGTATCTGCTCCACCTTCCGCTATTGTCAGTTTGTCAATATTCCACACGTGTTGGGTTGCCACTGTGTCGCACACATATATACGTCATCAATGGGTCATCAATCGTTTTAACGTGGGATGACATATTCTTACCGTGGGGAATGTTTTTGACGATATATTGTAAGCGATTAAATATCGCACATCCCTACTGGAAACGACAGCATTTATACTTATAATGTTCTGTGTATTAGAACAAAAGCAGATGCTGGATGGCACTGATTTCAGGTTCCACATTCCTGTGAATAAGGACATAAGTTGTAAGACTTTGTTGTTTCGACAACTATCAACATCAAGTGTTTGTCTTCACTGTAATTCCAACTATTTTGTAAGAAATCAGGACATGTCAGAGAGAGATGTACTCTGTTCTTCATTTTTCTTTCAGGTAAAGGTGAATAGTCTTACTTTTCAGTCTTACTTTTTTTAATAAAAAAACTATAACACGATATGAAAGAGCTACAGCTGAGACAGCTGATGTGCAAATTAGCAGGTGGCATAATCTGACCCTCATGAGAGGTGGACTGTGATAGTGCATTTAAAAATCATCTAACTGCCGCAGCTGTCAAATACAAAAATACTGGAATCACAATACAGTTGGCGGCGATGTATCTGGAAGCATCGTCAACGTGGGGATACGTTTAAATGGCTTTAATAGTCGGAGAGGCTGTGTCTTTGTCTTCGGTGAATCCTCCGAGACTACTTGGGAGGAGAAGGGAGAAAGAAATGGGGCAGACTGGGCTTAAGAGGTTTACCAGCATTTGTGCAGCAGGTAAAATGGCCTGACAGTGAAAAACCTGCAGAAAAGCTGATTTTGGTCCAGAGGGACGAGGCATTAATACAGGCATCAGGGAGAAAAGAGCCTGGCTTTGCATTCAGGCTTCCAATGCAGCAGTTTACATCATTACCCCTGACAATATCAAGAGTTATTATGAGTGTACACACACAGCGCAAAATGGAAAATAAACACACGCACATAAACTGCTAATACACGGGTAAACATAAAGTGAAAAACCCTATTCAGTAAGGCAGATCTTTATGCCTAAATTAGTAAGTTTAAACTCTAACACACACCGCTCTCCCACAAACACACACACGCTTTCCAGCCCAACTCAAGCCAACAGCCATCATTTCAATTTACAGCGACTGCAGTCCTTAAACACAGCTATAATCAATAAGCTGTTCAGACCACGCCCTTTTCATCCCAGCACACACCACTGCAGAGCCACAAACACTGCAGCTAACACATGGTGCAAGATCATTAATGCAACCCAGTAGTCCCAAAAATATGACATATTTGTGTGGTGTTAAAATCCTACTGGAACAGACAGAGAGGCAGGCTCATGGGGGAAGGAATACCATGAGTTACTGTGCATCAGCTGAAGAGAAGAAGTTCATCAGAGTAACCAGCCTCAGAAACTACAAATTAGCTACAAAAGTGTCACAGATTGTGTAGTTTGTTGGGATAGTATCACTTCTACAAACCAAGCTGGTAAACATTAGCCTGTAAAGAAAAGCTTGTGTTTCAAATGCAGAGACAGCTTACGTCTGTCAGAGCAGAAATAAATTCACATTTGAGAATCAACAATAGCCGAGACAAATGTAAGAAAGCCTCTGAACCCATTCATCTGTCCCTGTAGGACGTATAAATTCAGGCACCCTTTCAAGTTGAAAACATTCTGTTTATGTAAGCGTATCCCAAATCTGTCTGACACTGCATTTTTTGGTGGCTGTGATGGGAGACAAACATAGGTAACGCTACCTGGAGGGTAAGGCTGAAGCAGGAGGAGACCTTCTTTGACCACACATCTTCAAGTCCAAGGCAGCTCCTGCATTCTTTCATCATTATCTCTGCAGTACTTGCATTCAGATAAATTATGAACGTCTGGGCGTTGTACTCTTTTTATTGTGTGAAATAAATAGTGCTAATCTTATGGTCGTCCGCATGAGGAACAACTTAGGATGAAACTGGGCACTATTAAATCAATGCATTCAAAAAATACAAGGACTTGCAGAGTTTCTTGGATTTCATCCTTGTAGCTTCTTGAGTTTTAAACCCCAACTCCCCACCTGTTTAGAACTCTAGAAGCTACTTGAATGATTGGCGAAATTTATTGAAATAACTCAACTTCCCTTTTTTCAGCCTGTTGTTTGGATATATCTTGACCTGGATGACCAAGAACCTTTACAGACGTACAAACCACTATTAATTTATATATATATACACATATGTTGAAGCCATTTTATATTTTGTATTTCTCGTTGGTTTGCGTCACTGTATTTATGTGTTTGAGTGCAGTTCCGGGGTTTTACCTAGGGGGCGCAGCAGTATGGATGGGGATATAGCTGAGTAACATGTGGGGGAAATCAGGTGTGTGTGTTTGTTGTGGAAAGCAATAAGTTTTTGACCGTGTCAACCTGGAACACGTCGGAATGGCTGACATTTTATGTGTGTGGCTTTGGGACAGTGCTGTGGTATTTTCAACATAATGAGACCTTAATGGATCTGAATATATGGAACACACTCGACAGTGTGCATTGTTTATCCCAGAACACGTGTCAGAAGAGGTTCACCCACATTGTCTTATTTAAGTTTGGTTTCTTTTAAGTCACACATACACGTACAATACTCCAACAGTCCAAATACCCCCAAAGTTCCAATAGTTTTTGAAAACTTAAAGATGGCTCATGTGATGAGGAAATGAGTCCAAATGAATAAACGTGCAGAGGTGTTCAGGCTTTGTAATCATTGGACTGAAATGTATCCATTGTATTCACTGAAGAGTTCCATGACTGCAGCATCAGACAGATGTAATAATCCAGCCAAGTGTTTAATAAAGCTTCTGTAGCAAAGAGAAGTTGGGTCTGATACCAGCGAGAGGAAATACTGCAGGGAAGGAGGGGTCTGAAAAATTACTACAGATGGGAATACTCCAACACTCGCAAATAAACACTGGAATAACCTCCACACCGCAGCACAAACGCTACAACAACAGCAACATCCCTTTTAATAGAATGTAATTGTTTTAAGATCAGAGTTTAACCGACTGTTCAGGGAGATTTGTTCTTTCTTTTGCTTTTTTTTTTTTTTTTTTATCGTGAAACTGCAATTACCAGAGTGTGAGACTAAGAGGGAGGGACTGAGAGACTGAGGTAAAAGATGAGAAGAACAGAGAGGATGTAAAGAAGGCTCCAAGGACCCCGCTTCCACAGTCCAGTCATTATGGAGGCCCTACAGTAGCCCTCTGGGGACAAGCTTAGGGGCTGTGACAGCAATGGGCTGCCTTTTATTTCCCTCACCCTGAACCAAGAACTGCTTGTTAAAGCCTGGAACAAAACAAAGTGCTGGACTAATCAATAAAGCAAGGGAGAAGAAAAGGAAGAAAGGAGTGCAACAACAAGGAGTACAAGACAGAAAAAAGAGAGATGGAGGAATGGAGTGAGAAAAGCTGAGGTAGAAGATGAATAGCAGGCTGAGGCGTGATAAGAGCAAGGCAGAGAAAAGCACCAGGAATCATTGTATTCATTCATTTCCCAGATCTGTTGAATAGTGGAACTCCAGCTGATACATACAGATAACAAGCTTGAAAAAAACAGTGTCTAACTGGGGCAACACTGACAGAGTCTCACTCATCAGTAAAACAGCTGAGTAGCAACAAGAAACATCTGTAGATCCCTCCTTTGCCTCAAATGCCACCGATTCCACAGACAAATGTTACACCGTGCTATCATACAGTGACGGTTATCTTTAGAAGGGATGCCTGACACAGTCATTTCAACGTGTTGAATTCCTCTCCTTTTTTACTGCGAGTAAAAGGCAGAGACACGTCGCACAAACAGTCCCTTCAAATCAGCAATTTGCGCCTTCAGGATGCAAATGTTTCCCTCAAAAGAGTTCATGCTGAATATATGTGTTTGAGTCTTTCAGTGCAGTCATTATTTTCAAGAAAATAATTATCACTCTGCAAATGTTCAATCATGCAGGAGATTTGCTTCATTTTTTGCCTCAGTTATTGTTATTAAAGGCAGAAACATGCCAACAGGTTTCAAAGAGTGCAAACACAATAGTGTGTTCAAAATAAGTTTAACACATTTGCACTGATGATCTAGTCAAGTGCTATTAATTAAGGTCCTAAACTGCAGATTATCAATGTAACTGAACGACGTAGCGTAAAATACTGAAACTCCAAAGAAGCTCCTTAGGGACCAGCATAGAAAACTTTTACTTTATGTGCTAATGGAATTTACAGAATGATGTCCATGTACATGTGCCACATTAAATATGAGGATGAAGAGGTTTTATAGCTGCTAAAGTAAATGATTCTTTCTATTTTGCCTTCATTTCCCTAACAATGTTTACAGTAGCCCTACTCAATAACACAATACGCTATTACACAATGGATTGAGAAGAACTCCTATAGAATCATATAGAATCTATATACATGTGTTGACATCAGCATGCTGAATGAAACGAGATGTGTTTACAGCACACGCTTCCTCGGGATGCGCATATTCATGAGGACCTAATGACCAAAGTAAGCAGTTGCCAAGTGCTGCCTCCACCTACATGTTATGCAAATGAGTGCGGCTCTGCCATATGTGTGCACTTGTTAGGAGAGCTCGCAGATGTAGCTCCTTTCAACAGGTGCTTAAGAAACCCTTCTGCATCAATCTGCAGCTCAAACACCAGCTACACACCGCAGCAAATACTAACTGTCAAATAATCCCACAACAGCCAGTTTGACTTCTCCACTCGTTATTTAGCAGTCTGACCTCCATTTGTTCTCTGTAGGGTTTCAATGGTTTCCACGTTATCATGTACAATTATGCTAGTACATACACTACCGTTCAAAAGTTTGGGGTCACCCAAACAATTTTGTGTTTTCCATGAAAAGTCACACTTATTCACCACCATACGTTGTGAAATGAATAGAAAATAGAGTCAAGACATTGACAAGGTTAGAAATAATGATGATTTGTATTTGAAATAAGATTTTACATCAAACTTCGCTTTCGTCAAAGAATCCTCCATTTGCAGCAATTACAGCATTGCAGATCTTTGGCATTCTAGCTGTTAATTTGTTGAGGTAATCTGGAGAAATTGCACCCCACGCTTCCAGAAGCAGCTCCCACAAGTTGGATTGGTTGGATGGGCACTTCTTGCGTACCATACGGTCAAGCTGCTCCCACAACAGCTCAATGGGGTTCAGATCTGGTGACTGCGCTGGCCACTCCATCACCGATAGAATATGAGCTTCCTGCTTCTGCTCTAAATAGTTCTTGCACAATTTGGAGGTGTGTTTAGGGTCATTGTCCTGTTGTAGGATGAAATTGGCTCCAATCAAGCGCTGTCCACTGGGTATGGCATGGCGTTGCAAAATGGAGTGATAGCCTTCCTTATTCAGAATCCCTTTTACCCTGTACAAATCTCCCACCTTACCAGCACCAAAGCAACCCCAGACCATCACATTACCTCCACCATGCTTAACAGATGGCGTCAGGCATTCTTCCAGCATCTTTTCATTTGTTCTGCGTCTCACAAACATTCTTCTTTGTGATCCAAACACCTCAAACTTAGATTCGTCCGTCCACAACACTTTTTTCCAGTCTTCCTCTGTCCAATGTCTGTGTTCTTTTGCCCATCTTAATCTTTTTCTTTTATTGGCCAGTCTCAGATATGGCTTTTTCTTTGCCACTCTGCCCTGAAGCCCAGAATCCCGCAGCCGCCTCTTCACTGTAGATGTTGACACTGGTGTTTTGCGGGTACTATTTAATGAAGATGCCAGTTGGGGACCTGCGAGGCGTCTGTTTCTCAAACTAGAGACTCTAATGAACTTATCTTCTTGCACAGTTGTGCTACGCGGCCTCCCACTTCTTTTTCTACTCTGGTTAGAGCCTGTTTGTGCTGTCCTCTGAAGGGAGTAGTACACACCGTTGTAGGAAATCTTCAATTTCTTAGCAATTTCTCGCATGGAATAGCCTTCATTTCGAAGAACAAGAATAGACTGTCGAGTTTCAGATGAAAGTTCTCTTTTTCTGGCCATTTTGAGCGTTTAATTGACCCCACAAATGTAATGCTCCAGAAACTCAATCTGCTCAAAGGAAGATCAGTTTTGTAGCTTCTGTAAAGAGCTAAACTGTTTTCAGATGTGTGAACATGATTGCACAAGGGTTTTCTAATCAATTAGCCTTCTGAGCCAATGAGCAAACACATTTCACCATTAGAACACTGGAGTGATAGTGGCTGGAACTAGGCCTCTATACACCTATGTAGATATTGCACCAAAAACCAGACATCTGCAGCTAGAATAGTCATTTGCCACATTAGCAATGTATAGAGTGTATTTCTTTAAAGTTAAGACTAGTTTAAAGTTATCTTCATTGAAAAGTACAGTGCTTTTCCTTCAAAAATAAGGACATTTCAATGTGACCCCAAACTTTTGAACGGTAGTGTACTCATCGTCTACTAACCTGATCAGTCAGTTTGCTCAGAGGACTGCACTTTTTGTGGTTGTCTGCTTAAAATAAGCTCGGAGTGTGTACGTATGTATGCTGGATGCTGGATAATATCACATCACATCACATCCAAAGCTGATTATTGAGGCTGTCAAAGTCCATTAAGTGTTTTTTTTAATGCATGATTAATGTACGCCGTTATTATGACCTTCATCAGGCAGTGACCAAAGCAGCACTAAGACAGTGGAAAGCAAGCAGAGTCTGAAGTGCAGTCGTAGTACATTATGTTGTGGTTGTTTTCCTCGCCCTCATGTGTTTCATTTGTCTCTCACTGTCTCCCTCTCCCTCAGGTATTTAAGCTGTGTTTCCCATTCTTCCTGTGCCAGATCGTCTTGTAGGTTTTCCTTAAGTGTTCCAGCTAGTTTCTTCCTCCAGTGATTCCATGTTGTGACTTTAGCTAATCTATATTACCTATAGTTTTTGCCTGCCGCGTCTCTGTACCTTTGCTTGTATCCTGATTTCCTGGTTTTGACCATTCATCTGATCCCTGACTCCTCCATTTGCGTCCACCTGATCTGTACATTGTCGTATCACACTATTTAGATGCATATTAATCATTCAATTTCTATTATTTCACCGTATTCTAGACCCAGAATGGCATACTGTACCAATTTCTGAACCTCCAAGAGTGAGTCAATTCCCACTGACCTCTTAAATGAAACGATTAAGGGCTCTATAGCTAATTTCTCCTTTCACAACAACTCTACAGGGGTACAATTTATATGACTCACCTGTAGATTATAACATGACTTCATGTTATGAGTAATTTAGGGTGGTGTTACAGTTTTACAGCTGGGGCAATGAGATGGAGCATTTCTGAATTAGCTGGGGGCAAGGTGGAGTCGGGTGATGTTAGGTGCAGCCACGATAGAGACGGCCAGAGGCAACCCACTGAGATTCACAGAGGCTCTTCATGAAACATACAGTATACCGTTAAATATACGGTGAACACTGCCACAGATTTCTTTGACCTGCAAGCATATCCACCCATGGGAAACGACTTAAACACACTGATTACTGTGCCTGTTCTAAATGTTTGTTTGACCACTTCACCAGCCTTGTTTGTCCTGATGACTGATGATGACTGCTGATGACTTCCTGTCCGGATAAATGATCTGTACTTAGCCTCTCTCCTTCCCTTCCACCCTATGGAACATAATACTGAATGAGAGGCATCAGATAGACCCTGCTCCTCATCTGTCCGTGTGTCTGTGTTCGATGCTCAGATAACCATTTAAACTTCAGCTTCAATCCAATAAAGGACACTCTGCCGCTGACATGATCAAAGGGTGTTTATGTGCCTGTGTGTCAGATATCTGATTAGCACAGGCATCCTATTCAATGATGGCAAGCACAGGGGATAAATAAGTGACTCAGTGGCAAATCAAATCACCACAGCTCTGAGTTCTCCCGCAACAAAATGGCTGCTCATCTCTGACAGAGGGCTTTTAATCAGCTGCCCTGTAAGCTATGATGCATAGAGGCACGTAGAGAGGGACAGAGGAGCTGCACAGACGAGACGAAACACATGTTGTTCAGTAAAATAACATCACAAACCAGGAGCTGTAATTTAAACAAGCAGGAGCAAGTTCTCTTTACAGACTTTGTGATTGTTTTTTCCTGCTGCCGATATTAATTTCTCTGAAGCGAAAGGGCTGCTCATACCGCTTGATTTACTTGTTATTACGGCCCTTTCACGTCAAGATAACACTTTCTGCTAGATTACAAACAGAGATGGTCAAATTAGAAACAGTTACGGTCTCCGGTTAAGACAACATCTGGCCAAATTAACAGTTAGTTCTGTCAAAACAAAAAGATGAAGAGAGAAACTGGGCCGTGTTCCCGTAACGACTGTGGACTCAATCAATAAAACATGGTTTTTAGATTAGAAACTAATCCAGGCCAGCTCTGGTTTGTGGAGGAATGGGGTTGGAATGAACAAACCACAGAGATGATCTGTATTTGTCTGGATTTTATCTGCTTATTTAACACAACAGTACAGTAAATATATGGTGTTCTGTAGTTTCTTTAAAGAAAAGTTCAATCCTCATCTGAACAGCGTGTTTAATAATGACTAATTCCTGTTTAATAATTCACTCTAAATCCTGAACTAGCAAGTCACGTGTTTTACTGTTTTTATGAATAGTAACTGTAACTGTCGTACATTTGAACCAGGAATGTTCCGGCAAAGATGAGCACAGGATGAAGGATGAAGGTGCAAGGTCAACATGACAGAGCTGATCAAAATCCATTCCGACAGGACAGATGACCGATCCCAACACCTCCCTCCCTCCCTCCCTCCCCTCGCCCTTCATCCAGCCCTCAGCTACAGGCTGATGTCAGGACACCGCGAGGGGAACACTCACAGGTCACGTCAGAGCAGGTCCATGTTCATTGAGTTTTGCCTTTAAATGGGCTGATTTAATTAATGGGCCAGACAAATTAGTATTAAATTATTTTGCCGAGGTATTTTCGCTCATGTTTTTGTCGAAAAACTATGATGTGTCTGACAGCAGAGAAACCCCTGGTCTCAAAATAACATGACTAAATAATAAAAATGTATATTCTATATGATTGTTCCTAAAATGAAAATAAGAATGATTTCCCTTTGCCGTTCCCCATGGGGACATTTTTTCTCTGCATTTAACACATCCATATCTCTAACCACTACACCATGGCTTAACCCTGGTTTAGCATTTTTAAACGTACCATTTAAAGCAACCGAACAATAGCTAAAAACTGCTGATATCGCAAAAACAGTCATTAGGTGTTATCAGCTTAAAAGAGTGCAACATAATCTAATAACTGGTTCCAAAAAATAAATAAATAAGGCAGTATTTGAAATGGATCTAAGACTGATTGTTCTTTCCATCTTAAAGGAGTTTTATCATTGCATTAAAAGACACAGATTACATCTGTTCTAATAAAACACTGCAGGAAACATCATCCAAAAGAAAGACAAAAATCAAATCATGGCGTATAATGTAGCCCTAACGTACTGCAGTTGTATAAATATATTTACACTGTTATCTTCTACTTCTGCTGGTTAACTAAATTTGTAGCAAAATGTGCACTGTCTCCACCTAGCCCCCAGCTAATTCAGAAATGCTCCATCTCGTTGCCCCAGCTGTGTGTCTTGTCTGTTGCGGAGATTTCCAGAGAACACTGGAATAAAACAATAAAAGACAAAAATAAAAGTGGGCATGAGAGAAGATCACAGCCAGCGATGGGCTTGGGTGGGGGCAGCCGAGGGCTCCCTGTATGTTTGAGGAGAACCTGACATCGAGGCGGTGAGAACCTGTGAGAGTCTGTGCATCAGACTTTCACCGCCATGAACAGTAAGATCACGTCGAGCGGTGAGACACGGCTGAAGGCTAAAATATGTCTGATACTGAAAATACTGCACACACTCCACTACAGTCAGGAAGATATATATGGTAGGACCAGCTCATATCAGACAGTCACTAGGTCACTGTTACCTGTGCATTTTAACTCACTGATAATCTAGTGTAATTAATTAGGGTCATAAAGTAGTCGTTACCAAATTTTACGTGAAGAATGTAGGGTATAAAATATTAGAACTTTTTAGCTCCATTATTGTTCAGAATGTTTTATATCAGCATTTAAATGTTTTATTTATGGGGTCATTTAATAACCAAGTAATAAATGTGTTGTTTTATCAGTTTAACACATTAACATATCTTCTTTTTTTTTCTTTGATCTATGATATTTTCAATTAGATTTTACAAGCTCAAGCTGAAATGAATTTTAATATTACAGTAAAACATAGCATAATTAGCATTTTGGAATATCACACTTTCAGATGCTCATTATCAATCACTCTCCATCATAGTCTGATACAGAAAGTTACTAGTTTCCTGTTACCTGTGCATTGTACCTCTATGTGTGGAATGGTTTCCATATTAGAATTCACGATGATAATCCAACACATTTAAGCCTCACTAGTGACCCCACAGGGCCTCAAACGTTCATTACACTGATCCCTAAAGAAGTTTTTCGCAGAAGAAATATCTGCTCTCTGAGGCTTATCAGGAAACATTCATCCTGAGGTGAAAGCCATGTTATGAATTAAAGAGCCTGGCCAAGAAAACTCTTTATATCACCACTGGATTTTGGAAAGTATCAGCATTCATCCTCTGGAGACAATGAACATTGCTCATATTAAAAACAAATTCCACAGATCTCTAGCTTTTCTTTGTTAATTGATTGAGAGTCTGATCTGATGGAAGTGCCAGAAACAAGGTCAGAGGAGAGTTAAATTCACATGAAAAACAAAATCCCCCACAGGCAGTAATGGATTCCACGTTTCCTGACAATCCGGCTTGTGGCTGTCGAGATTTGTTGCCCTGTCTTGTTGAGTGTTCCCATGCCCCATCTCTGCCTGTATGTGAGCGTGCACACGTCTATTAGATCAAATACATCAGACCAGGTCATTATCAATCCTCAGGTCCATTCCTCATCCTCGCTCTGCTCTGGCGTCAGAAGCCACCAAGGTCAATGGGCCGGACGCTGGGCGCTTCTCATCTTACACCCAGGGCTCTCTGACACGGTGGTGAGATAGGCTTCGTCGTGGTAATTATCATATCACCTTTCAACCAGCAGATATATGGAGCTCTGATAATGCAGCATTAATGGGAAATGCATATGAGAGGAGCGATCGATGGACAAACGAGCCATAAATGAGATGCTGCAATAAACGCTAACATTTATATACACTGGGACAAGAATTACTAATTATGTTTCCACTTAAAATCTACTTTAGTACAGCATAACTTGGGTTTCAAACCAACGTATCAATTAGAAGTCATGAGAAAAAATATATCACAAAGTGAATGGTTCTCTATAAACAGATATCTGCTCTTAAATATGAGGAATCTAGAGATAAGGGACATGATTCTGCTACCACAAGCTTTCTGGGTGCTAATCCAAGTAGTTGTAAACCATTTCAGCTAGTGTCTCTCAACTCCAACTCTGTTCACTCATTTCAAGTTGCTCGTTGGACTGTAAACAACGAACAGCATGTGGAACAGGAAGTCTTGATACATGTACGAGTCAACTGGACATTTGTTGGCAAAAGAGTTCTGAAAGTCAGTGCGGTGTCTCCCATCTTCACCACCCTGACACACAGTGCCTGACTCCACCTACATATACTGTACTTCCCATCTCCTCTGACGTCTTCACATTTAGTTTTTTTCTGTTGCTGCAACAAGATCTCCTCGGTTCTAGTCGCCATTGCTGAAAGAGCAGCAGGAAGCATGGGGAGCAGACGAAAACAAAACCTACTGCCAAATAAGATACACCCTACTGGCACAACTATCAATAGCTGGTATGATGTAGTGTAGACCTAGAGGAGTACTATTTGGCAGGCAGGTGATACTTAAGTGGACAGTTTGAAACCTGTGTTGACACCCACCTGTCACTCAAAACAGCCACAGATTTAATTTAGTAACATAAGCCTTGATATAATTTAAACAGGTGAGTTCTATATTAATTATTACTAGGGATGCTCGATATTGGCTTTTCTGCCGATATCCGATATTCCGATATTGTCCAACTCTTAATTTCCGATACCGATATCTCCCGATACCGATATATGCAGTCTTTTTACACCAAAATTGTTAGGTAACAACATAACATATCACCTATTATGGAATTAACAAATTATGCCTAATTTTATTGATGTCCCACTGAATGCAAACATAAATGCAACATGGCTTTCAAATGTAAACACTGTCTGTGCAAAATAAGTTACTGAAAAAAGTGCCAAAAAAGTGCCATTCATTTATTTTTTAGTGTTTTTAGAGAGAAATTTTTCCCTCAAACAACACTACAGACAATATCAAAACAAGGAAGACAAATGTAGCGTATAACTAGTAGGTGACACTTGGAAATACTTCCAATTTGTTCCAAACCATCTCATACACCGGGCGAGCTAGCTTGTTAGCCACGGTTAGCAACCTACAGACTAGCGTGTTGTTGTTGTTATACGTCATCAAGCACGCGCCTGTTAACGTCCCATGCTGCGTTCCTGCAGACTCAGAAATGCTGAAGCCTACAGAACAAACATCGGTTATTAAAACCTGATACCGATAATTCCTGATATTACATTTTTGACTCAATATCGTCCGATAATATCGAAGGGCCGATATTATCGGACATCCCTAATTATTACCAACGTTTTAACATGGAAGTCTACGGGGACTGACTCACCTTTGGAAGCAGCCTCTAGTGGTCATTAGAGGAACTATTTCCACACTGACTTCCATTTTTTAGCCTCAGATTTGCATCTGCTTTTACTAGCTTCAAGATAACACTGAGTCACATATTTCCATCCACCCATCCATCCTCTGTTTTATGTCTCTATCTGTGTCCAGACCTGTTGTCCGTCTCCATCCTTCTGTCAATTAGGCTGGCTCCATTTCCTCAACACTGGACATTTTGACTGTGAGGCAGTCTCTACATCAGTTAAGCAGGCAGCCTGTCTTCAGTCTCCCCTAATTTCTCCATTCTGTCACTTCTTGACTCCATCCATCAGCGCGCGGCCCACACCCTGCATGACAGTCATCTTAAAATATCACCGCTAAAAGTCTACTTCAATTTAATGGATCATAAGGCTGCAGCGTGAATATTTAGTGTGTGCGGCCGCCGCCTGGAGATTTAATCCGGGGCTGCATAATTGATGGCGAGACACTGGAAAACTCACAGATCATTAAATGTGATTGCAGATTTGCCAAACACTTTTCAGAATAGTTTATGCTCACCGTCCTGTCAGGGCTATATGTTTTGCAGAGAGATAGCTCCTGAAAACCGGCGATGATGAAGCAAACTTTGCATTTTGACTCCTTCCTTCACTGACTCATACAGGAGATTCAGCAATATTGTTAAAGTCCAAAGACGATTTAATTATTTAAAATATGTTTAATTTGCATAAAATAAAAGCAGAAAGAGTGCCTTTTTTTCTATTTGAATCCATTAGTGACATTAAAAACAACCTCAACGTTCCCATAAATAATTGCTTATTACACAAACTGTACAACTCGCTGGAGGAAAACTGGGCAATATTTTAAGAGTAAACCAAATGTCACCTCATTATTTAAAAATTAGGAAGGAATTTCAGCATGTTCCCTCAGCCAACACAAAACACGTGCTTCTGACAAAGTTCATTTTATCGGAAACGCACGTCAAAAGCTGCAGCTGGTGTCTCAGTGTGTTAGAACAGCATGAGCCTTCAGTCCCAGTGGATGCTAGTTAATTGGAAACAAAAGATTTTTTTACTTTAATTGCAAAAAATTGTCTGTGGTCTAATAACGAATAATAACCATTTATTATTCAGATTAATTTGTATCATTCCCAAAATTGAAATTGATTTTAAGCGTGAGCACAGAAAATCACGAATAATTAAAAACACCATGGTATAAAGAGCATTTGCTTTATGAAATAGATCAATCTAGCATGTCTCTAATAATCTAAATCTGACTCATGTAACCACCTCAGTCAGAACTGACAAGTCTGATCACAAGAGATTTTCAGTCAGGTTGTCAGATGTATTGTTCATCTATAAGAACAAAGGTTAATTGTATGTGATGTCAGCCTCGGTACCTGGACACTCTGAAGGTAATCGTTACATTTAGAGAAATGATAATCAATAATGATAAAAATGAGATGAGAAAATAATAATTTCCACAGTGGTGGTCAGTTTCCTAGACACAGCTCAGAGGTCACCTTTAAACAAAATGAAATGAAGATAACATCTCACAAGTATGTTTCTGTGTGTCCCTACTCTGGTCTTACCTGGATCTTGATTGGCCAGCTGAAGTTGGACACATACACGTAGAAGGTGATGTTGTGGTGAAGCCTGAAGTTGAACTTTTCACAGGAGAAGCTGTCTCGGTGCTCCTTGATGTTGGTCTTCGCGATGATGGGCATCTCTTCACCAGAGATGGTTCCAGCTGTGAGTGACAGACAAGTGCTTAGAGAGAACAGACTTTTTTCTCTTATTTTTTTTCCATCTCCAAATGTGTCTCCAGATCTGATCTCAGTTTCAGATTGTCAGTACGCAACTAAACCCTGACATCTTCTGGGGCGCAGCAGAATAGTAAAACAGCTTCTGTTTCTAATGGATGGATCCACCTTTCACTGATCTCCACCCTGATGTTAGTTAGAGCTGAACAAAACTCCAACCCTGAAAGTTTCTATGCACTGCCATCTCTGGTAATAAAGGTAAATAAAGAACTTAAAAACACATGGCTCCTCATACACCAGCATGATCATATATCCTCATATGAAATACTTTCATTTTTAAAGTCTTACTTAGATTTGTTTATTTTAACAGCTACAGGGACAGAATATTTTAAAAGGCTCTCATTACTAATCAACAAACATCGTCACTTACAGATTTATAAAAGCGGTCATATGTTTTATTCTGAATGAATGAGGCAGAACTCTGATGACACAGGAGCAACCCCACAGACTTTAATGTGACTCAAACTACCAAAGGAATGTGGACATATGTGACCCAGGCCACCACCACCTCCATCTCTGTAGTCAGAGATCAGATCTCTCAGATGAGATCTTTAGGTGTTGCGGGGGTGTTTTGTGATCGGATTGCCCAGATCGGACCTCAATGCAAGGTCTGCTACAGGTACTGAATACTTAACCCTGATCAACCTGGAAAGATAATCAACTAATTGTTAAGCAATAAAATAGTTCATTAAATGGTTGAGCCATAAAGTCAAGCATAGTCAAACTCAAACCTGTGAAAAAAGTACAACTACCTGCTTGGCTGAATGCTTTAATTATTTTGTTTATCATTTAACAGTCAAATAAGTTGGATGACTCAGGAGGAAACCTTGATGCACTAGAACACTGGGAATTAAAGATGCTAGGTCTGGATACCGCCTCTGGCAGGTAGCAGCCATCTTTGGAAAGCAACATGTCGTCCCATTTAATTTAATATCATGATATGATGATATGATATGGCAAATTAGACCAAATCAACTCATTTTGATACTTTGTAACAGTGAACATGTGGATTAACTACTAGGAAGGAATGTGATGGCTGAAGGATGGATTCAAACTGGAAATAAATATATAATAATCAATTCAAACCTCATCAGCCACAAGAAGCACCACAGTAAGAGTCTAAGTGACCAACCAGCTCAACAGCTTTCTCTTTAATCGACCTTGTAAAGATTTTTCTTTTCTATGAAAAGTGGTTTGCGAGCAGGTAGAGCTAAAACGGTTTGGATTTTAAAATGTCAAGGCGCCCCTTTCATCTGAACCAGGACAATTAACATTCATAGGAAAAGTATTTTCATGACACCTCGCAGTAATTTAGAGCGAGCTTGTAAATTTCTCTCAGCGCTGGAGAGGTCTGATCCGAGTATCCTTCACAGCATTATCAGCAGTTCCGTGTTAATGGCTGAGTTTTTCAGACGCTGTGAATAAAATATTTCCACCTCCTGCTTTATCAGGCCCATTAAACACTCTGTAATGGCCTGCACACTAACACACACACACAAGGCCCACAGTCCAAAACTGAAGAGCTCCCGGTCCCAAGACACTGGCAGCGTGAAAGCGCTGTGCTTTTATCTTAATTGGAATCAGGAGGGAAAATGTATAAAATGCCCTAATGCCAAAATTTTAAATATCGTGTGATGTGTTTTGTCAAGAGGGGGAATCCCCAGGAGGGGGGCTGGAAGTGGATCTGACCATTTCACTTAAGGACACCAAAGGCAAAATACTGACTGTGGGATATCTTCACAGACACACTCATAAAAGAGTTTTAGAGACGGACCAAACAATCAAATCCCACCAAATTATAGTTAAAACCACGGCTCATTCAAATCTTCACTGCATTGAGATATCCATTTAAAAGAAGGAATTTTCTAGAGAAACTTCTGCCTTTAAGAAACGTTTGTGTCTTCTTATAATGGTCCGAAATGACTCAAGTCAAGGAAGAAGCAACATACAAACACAAATCAAGATTGAGCCCTATTCACACAGGATTAGTTTGACCTGGGGACGTCATGCGATTCACAAATGGCGTCTCAATATCTGCGTTTGCATCGGATAAGCAAACTCTGTGCTTTACTATCCATGGTTATGTTGTCTCTCCTCCACTGCATGTCATTAAGAATGAAAAACACGTTTTTAAAAATAAAACATGATGTGATTAGACTGTATCGATGCCGGGCGAGAGTTTACGAACTACCTGGCAGTATTTAAACCAGTTTCACCGATGTGATGAACACATTAATGCTTGACTAAATACAATTAATCTAAATATGCTGCCAGACCTGTCATCCATCTGATCATGCTCTGAGATTTGGTTCGTCTGATGGTTTCAAGCTTTTTTTTTTCCTGTGTAAGGGTCGGCGACATGTCGACTTTGCACCCCAACAGCTGTCCAAGCTTTGATTTATAGCACAGCCTTCATAATTCTTAAGTGACAAGAGGCAGAAAAAAGCTGTGAATCAAACAAAACTCTAGAAAAAAATGAAAACACATAGATGACAGAGAGATGCCGGTTCGCACTGGATTTGTTTTATCACTGTTTGTGGACATGGCTGCTTCATAGGACATTAAGATCAACAATGACCTCTGCAAATATTACCCCAGGTAAAACTAGTTCATAGGGCTTTATAAACCCAGACTCAGGTGTCTCTAGTCATTCAGGTTGATAAGCCTAACAGAAGAGTTAGAACAAAACATATCAAAATGAATTTAATTTGTGTCGACACCAGCAGCATATTTTAGATCAATGTTAAGGAGATCTGACATGATTTCATGATCAACTGTACCTACTAAGTTTTGGACTCTGACAAAAACTTGGAGAGAAATGGTTGTACAGTTTTCAGGACAAAACTAACTGTCAATGAATAAAATAGTTCAATAGTTCATTGATTAGTTGTAATCCTAGAGTCAAACACAGCCTGTAGTCACAATCAAACCTGAGAAAATCACTACAACCACATGTCTGGGCTGGGTGTAATGATTGTTAAAGGCCTTTAATTGTTTGATTTATTATTTAACACCTAAATAGGTAGAGTAGGCAGAATATCTTAAAGCAAACCAAGCAAAAAGAAACTCCTTAGTATCAAAGTGTGAACCTGCTCTTTACCTGTTGAACTTAAGGACCAAGTGATGTTGAGGTTGAAGTTGTTCGAGGCATTGATGGACATGTCCAGGTTCTTGTTGGCCTGCAGGTAAAGAAAAAGACACCGAGGTGTTACTGGGCTGGAGAGAAAAAAGACCGTCTGTGGACAAAGTGACTTCGGTCAACGGTAGCTAGAAGACGTAACACTGCGTGTGGTTTTATTTGTTTATTGGTTTCCTGGTTTGGAGTGTGTGTGGCTGCTCCCCGGACACTGTAAAGCTTGTTCAACTTCTCTTCCTTCAGCCTTCTGCATGACTTCTACGTATATCCAACAAAAAAGTCTTTGGTAAAACATTTTCAGCTTCAGCCAAATCGTCCCCTCCTCAGCAAAAACTCTTTTTACATCATTCCATTGATTGTGTTTGCAGTGTTGCCTCTAAATTCCACTTTGAGTTGGATCCGAAAAAACCTCGGGCTCAGAGAAGGAAAGAAGAAGTCAGATAAAAAGTCGAGAATTTAGATGTAACTCAGAGTCTGCCAACATTTAGAGGATATAGTGTTCAATACGCAACGTTAACCGTTCAGTTTCTGCTGTGGACTGATGCTGCACGTCACTGAGCCCTAGCTTATCTGTCACCTGTCTGGATCAAGGCACTGTGTCACCAACATTAAGAACCGATTCACTTGTATCAGGCTCCTCCTCTACTTCCTGTCACACGGCCTCTGTGTTACGTCTTTGTTCGTACGCGTTACCTGTTCGGGCGTGGCCATGAAGTTGATGGCCGTGTAGTGGCGATCATCTTCTTGAAGCAGACTGAAGGTAAACTGGTAGTCGATCAACAGATTGTCTAGACAAAGGAGAGAGGGAGAAAGAATGACTTCATCTACTGGAAGTGGAGGATTCTTAGATCACCATCAGACACAGACAGATTAATGAAAGTAAAAACACAGCAGACACCGACTGTGAGTCGATATTTAATTCGATGAATAAGAGTACAGTGGTGGGGCTTCACTCAACGATTCCAAGTCAGTGACAGAATAAAAAGAAACACACATGTATTATCTAAATATGAATATGAGCGGATGCCGGTTCCTTTAGACAAGCGAACCGGTTGATCAATAAAACATGAGAGTCTAAATGATCATGTTCTCCCAGAGATTTAATCTTTTCCGAAGGCAGCTCCTATTGAGTGTCTGGAAGCAGCTCTTTGTCAGAGAGACAATGAGCAACACAGAGAGAATCGCAGTGGTTCAACAACTGGATGGACAGCAGGACCCACGCTGGGTCACCTTGTCTGCCTCGGCGAACGGGGGGAAGGGAGGGGGAAGGGAAGACTGAGGACGAGGGAAGAGATCGAGGAACAAAGAGAGAAAGCGGCGATGTGGCCATGAGAGGATGACGGGCTTAGAGTGGAATTTTATTTTTTGGTAATCAGTGTGACTGCTGAGTGCTAACCCTTCAGGGTAATCCAGGTAGGTGTGTGTGTGTGTGTGTGTGTGTGAGAGAGAGAGAGAGAGAGAGAGAGAGAGAGAGAGAGAGAGCACATCCAGAGATCCAGGGGCAGTTCAGGTTAAACCAGTCTAATGCAGGTAACACTTGTTTTAGATCATAGAAAAGTTGATGTTTTCATAATTATTTCACCACTTATCCGTTATTAGACTAATACATTAAAAACCACAATTAAAACTATTAATCAAATCCCACATCTTGAAAACTGTGTCCTGGACAGACGCAGCCCAGCTAATCAAAATCGCAGATTGTGCCACATCTATGGAGCGTCCATGGAGTTACAGACTGACTGAGTTGTACTCACTATGTGGCTGAATTAGAAATATTCTCAAGAACAAGCTCTAAAGGCTATGGATGATATTCAAACGGAGCTGTGCCAACTATAATGTGAGCTTACTAAACATGAGCCAGTCACACAGGTGGGAAATAATTTATGTTAACTTATGGATGTCAGCTTTAATGAGACTTCAGGCAACACGCTTAAATTCATGCGTTAAAAGTAAGGGGAGTAGATTGTAAATACAAATTGTGAAAGTGTAACTTGCAGGCAACTCCATTAGAAAACTAGAGAAACAAAACTGAGTCGGGTGAGACGCAGAAGGATTAGTGGATCACTGGATTTAAGTGATTAGCCAACAATCTCAATGAAGCTGAAATCCAAGATCACTACGTTTGGGTCATTTTTGTGTTTGAGATTATTTAGTATTTCAGAAAGTTTGTATGTCATAAAACATGATTAATTTAAACTCTTGTTCTGCTAAAAGTTGTGTCAAGTGTGAAGCAGTGAAGAAGTTCAAGATGGTATAGTTTAAACTGCCACAACCTTAGTACTTACATTTTGCACTCTAATTTAACGGCACTTTACTTTTAAATCACAGATGTTTAACACTGCTACATGTCCTCATATAAAAATTGTAAATATTCATATGTCAGGACTCATAGTAACAAATGTGCCAGGATAAAGTGACCTTGATCCAGGCACTAGACCCCTGAAAGCTCCTTGGGTGCTGCATGTGGCTGCTCTCGGCTGCAGGTCTGTACAAACGTCTGGGTAGACAACAGATCTGTAGGTAGGTGCTGACTAAACCAAAGGGTTAGCCGTTTCTGGCGCATGGATTATGTGTGTGCCCTGTATAAACCAGCAAACAAACTTGACACTGGGACAGTAAAGAATTACTCTGAGCACCACCAGAGCAGCAACTTTAGGACCAGAGGTTTCAACATTGGTTCATTTCCCTATGTCCATGGCTGTGTGGTCATTGGATGGGTTAAATGCAGAGAAACAAACACCTTGTATCTGTGTATATATTGTGATAGCTCTGTGGATGGGTGGCTGTGTGGGTGTGGTTTCATTCTCTGAGGCTAATTGCAGTAACTTGGGGCACCTGTTCCCAGTTTCTTCCAAGCCTCAGCTCAGGGATAGATGCCCTGAGGTTTTCTTTTAGAATTAGCAGGTATAGATTAGAATTCATTGGTCAATGATGACCATCAAATAGTGGTCCTGACCCAGATCCAGCAAAACAGAGGACCCACAGGCTAGATGAGATTTCTAGGTATATAATATTGGTTTGTTTCCTAAACTAACCAATAGACAAGTACAATATTTCTATTTCATTGGTTTAAATGGGTTTTAAATGGGTCTAGGTGTAATACTTGTAGAACATCCTCTGGTGTTTTAAGTCATTCTTATTCAGAAAAACAGAACAATCTGGAGGGCATAGGGATTTTGAGCATCACTATATACAGCTGATTTGATTTTAATTTAAAGCCTTGGTCATTTACCATATTTATTAAGTGGACTGTGTTTTGCTCAGCATCAGTCACAGCAGTATTCTGCATGGCTGTCAAATTCTAGCTTTGTTTTTTAGTCACAAAAAGAAATAAAAGAATATCCATCCATAAAAGATAATGCGTTGCTATCTAACACTGAGTTGCAGGATTCAGCAGAGACGCTCTGGAAGCTCTTCAACTGACAGAGCAGAAAAACTCTGTGTCAGACACTGCATAGTGAGAGAGATGTTTCGTTTATCACCTTCCTTTTAGCTCTACAATCCTGGGGCGTCACCGAGACGAAAGCGAATTATGTTTGACAAACACCCTTGTTTTGTTCAGCCTTCATGGCAAGTTAGCCCGAGCAGCAGATATCATCAGATCAAAGACAATATTTTTTCCGTAACATCTTTCTTCTTCCCTCCCTCCCTCCCTCCCTCCCTCCCTCCCTCCCAGGCAGACGCACTCTGCTGCTACTGTTCAGTTGTTTATCCCATAAGGGTCCTCAGTAACTTCACAGAATTTCTTTTCTTTAAGCTCTTGTAAAGGGGATAGGGACTTGTGTGTGGAATGCGTTTGTATATTTACTTCTCAGTGCATCCAGTGTGTCTATGTACATGTGCTTGTGCTTACCTGCATGTGTGTCAGTCTGTATTTTCTGCATAGTTAAGCAAGCAGAAGTGACAGCAGTCCCTCTGCGTGTTTCCAATAAGTTTGATTTCAAGGCTGTTAGGAACGAGAGCATCAGCCAGCTTTAAAAGTTCATCTCAGCTAATTACAAATCCCACCTGAGGAATCTGACAAGCAGTTTCACTTAGGCAGTCTCAATTACACGCGAACACGTGCAAATTCTCACTCCAGACGAATCGTAATCGCATCTAAAGGTATTACCAATATCCAGAAGAACTCAAATAGAAAAGATCCACAGCAATTTCTCATTTTCACAGATGAGTGATCGTATTACCATAATATGTAAGCTGATTCAGTCCATATGAAACAAAAGGCCGCGATGAGGAGTGAACAGATAGAGGAGGAAGCCCTCACCCGGAACATAATCTGATATCCCTTGCATTCTGCCTCCAATAGAAATACAAAACAAGCATGAACTCGCCGTCAATGTCAGTTTGTAAGACTCTCTCGCTGAGGTTTCATTTAATGCTTGTTAACAACTCATTATTTTCCATTTGCAACACCTTCCTCACGGAGCGCAGACGAGACGTTTATGACAACAGCGTGGTGAGGAAACAGGCTAGAATCAGGGGAGTTGACACAAGGACGGCTCAGATTCAATGACATAACTGGGGGTCAAGGAAAGCTGGAGATAATGTATGCATGAGGTCAGCTGACCTCCATCTATTAGAAATTTACTGTGCCTTCACAATAAAATGATATGAAGAATCACGGGGGTCTCAACTATTTACTATTTCTGAGCACATAAACAAAAGAATACACATATAAAATCAATACATATTTAAAGGTTGAAGAGAAGACACACGTCCTGTCTACACGTACTGTGTCTACACATGGACTTAAATGGAAATTTAGATAAGGTGAAAGGCCCCGTTCAGATCTTGCGTTAACATCCATCTTGGGGAATCCAGTTCAGTTTAAAGTGTGGATGTGAACACTATGAGCCGTGTGCACGTCTGGGCGAGACAGAACTATAGCTTGTTGTTTGAAGCGAATTTCTATCGAAGAGGAGCTGTCTTCATGGAGTTCGTTCTTGCCAGCGGACAGCTAAAAGACGGGCGGACCAAGCACGCGGCAACAGCCTATCATATCCCCGGACGTCAACAGTGACAGGCAAACAGCCAATCATTCAGCAGCTGTGTAGTTCCGTTGCAGTAGTTGCCATGTGGGTTTGTTTATAAGGGAGTAGCATGCAGTAAGAAGCAGGGATGAGAGTAGAGCCAGGCGTTACGTAGCGGAAACTGGCACCAGTAGTATAGTAATCCACGGTAATACTGTTGTGTAGAATTTTTAGTATAGTAGGAACGGTTTTGATTTGGCACCGCGGGGTACCGTGGGTAGCGTGGGTATGTCTAGGCAGAGGTAATTAAAACTGGTCACCTGCAACCGATCAATTCATCACATGGACATCATATTAACCATTCATCAACAAATTCAAAAATAAACACCTTTTTTAAATGATGGTAAAAGAGGCGACGAAGCAATAAACCATTAGAAATAAGTTTGTAACACCACTTTACAAATATGAATTTATCAGTAGTTTACTATTGGCTACTTCCTATATACCGTATTTTCCAGACTATAAGTCGCACTGGACTATAAGTTGCATTTTGGGGGAAAATGTATTTGATAAAATCAAGAGACCAAGAACAGACATTTCATCTTGAAAGGCAAGTTATAGTAATAACAGAGAACAACAGGCTAAATAGGTCCCTGGTATGTTAACGTAACATATTAACAGTTAATCTCACTCCAAATCACTAAATCCATTAGATTCTTTATCCTCTGTGTCACTTCTGAGCAGCTCCATGAACGCCAAGCCTAGAGCGAACATGTGAAATTATATATTTTAATATATAAGTCACACCTGAGTATGAGTCACTGGACAGGCCAAACCATGAAAAAAAGTGCGACTTATAGTCTGAAAAATACGCTACTTGCCCAGATAGTATCACAGTGTGAACTCACAGACCTGTACCATGTGACAATGCTCCAGGCCACAAATATGTACAATTATCAGCACAGGTAAACTGATCAGTTTGGCAGATACTACAGTGTCAGTATAAAAAGTGGTCCAATTTCAAGGTCTGTAAATGAGCCTGATATTAACACAGTCTTCATTAAGGTTAACGTCTGCAATTTTTCCTTCTAATAACAATACCTTGGATGTTATTTGTGATGACACAGACTGCAGTATAATATCAGTCACAGTCACTGGTATCTCTGCATTTAACCCATCCCAGTGAGCACACTCAGGGCAGTGGGCCCAGGGAGCTGTTTTAAGATTTAGGTGCTTGCTCAAGGCAGCTCAGCCATGAACATAAAGGTCCCTAAGCTGCTTTTCTCTCTAACCACTATCCTGCAGCTCCCACGATATCATTAACAATAATAAAACTTGTATACAATAACGCCAGACTACAGACTGTACTCTATGCAGTCCTATTCACCCATAATCATATACTGTATTACCATGCACCAAAGTGACCTAAAATCAGTCAGAATATTTAATAGTCCGTCAGTGGTAACTACTGGATTGCAAAAAAGCATTTTTGGCCTGATAGGACCAATTAGTCCACGCGGGATAAGAGTCCAGACGCTCTGCCTGTCAGCAAATATTAAGGCATCTTGGACGGACGCCAGATCACGGCCTAATGAACGGCCTCAGGCCTGCAACACTGTTGAGTGCTGATTGCTGCCATGCCACTACTCTGAGGTCTGAATAGGCTACAGCAGTCTCTAACTTCTATTTCATTTGTCTTTGATATCAGTTTACCACCATCTCTAGTCGTGTCTTGCAGTAATGGGAATACAATAAATGAATCCTCATTAGTCCTCTCCCAGCATCGATTCATATTTCAGACATCACTACTGAGTCTTTATGGTGTGGATCACTAATTGTCCTTTAATTGTAATTGTGAGGCTGTCAGCAGACACTGAAGCCACTTTTGTTCGGCCTGACTAAGCTTTCCCAGCATGCCTGGGGGCTGCGGGCTGCGTGCAGCGAGCACCGCCGACTGACTGGTGTGAGCTGGTAATTCAGCCGACTGCCGGTCTCTCCAGTAGAAGTGGTGGGACGCTCGGTGGCCGTTCCTAATTAGACGTCCCTTGTAGCTGACTGTGATGGAGTATGACAGTGGTTCATTAAAGCGTTGTCCTGGAGATGCCTGCTCATAAATGCTAGCCTGGCTGGGGGCAAACTCATTAAACAGCAAAGTTGCTTTTCATCAATTGACTGCTGGTTCAATATGACAGTGTTAACTGAACCAAAGCGTCGCTCTCTGCGCTTCATCCCCGACTGAGATGAGGAACACCGCCGTCAATATCTGGACGCTCATATTTATCAGCGTGATGAAAACATTTCAACACGACTTTCTGACTGCTGCTTTACTTTCTACATGGAAATCTTGTCTAGATTGAGTTTCTGACCTCATTATTTGTTGTCTTCACTTATATTATAGGAAAAAGTGCCTAAATGACAAATATGAGATTTATTTTTTTAGTTTTTAGTTTAGCTCTGATGGATAAGAAGCACTTTAAACAAATTCTTGGTTTCTCCCGCTGTCATTCTTCTCTCAGGAGCAAAGAAGTAGCATAGCATTATTATACAGATTTAAAACTAGTTCAAGAAGCGATTTATATCCTAAAAACAGGCACAGAGCCTTTACTTCTTTGTTTATTGGACCAGAAGAAAACTTCTGACTTTAAAAAAGAGATGACTGAATAAGTCTGAAAACATCTGGTCGTGTTTTTGACGTGTAGCTTAATACCATCACAGTACTTAATGTTCAATGAGCCTGTTTACAGGCCACTTTGAACTTGTATGTCTATACATATGAGTCAGATGAGAAGGAAAGCTGCAGACAGAGAGTAGGCTGCTGGCTGATTCAGAGCAGATGTCAAGGGTTCTGGACTTGTTATGATATTCAGCTGTTCAACCTTGAGCGGTTGTTTGGTTGAGATAATGGCTTTCTATTCACCTTTAAGTCTGAGGTAAGTGACTGACCTCTTTTTCCTGGACTTTCCTGGCCTGTAGGTGTTTTGTGTCAGAGCTGCTGCTGAGCACACACAAGTCAGTAACTGCAACGTGAACAGAATGATTCCAACCAGTTTTAGTCTGCATGGTGCTGGATATATCCCTCTATACACTGTGTTTGTGTCTCCGGACACAGTGGTCATGTCCTTCCAATTAGATGTACCTTCCAGACTACAGGCTGCAGTCTCACACACATGAAGAAGCTGTTGTCATGTTTCATGGCTTGGCCTCTTCAAAGAAAAGTGCTACTTGCAATGAGTTCAACTGAAAAGCAGCTTCCAATTGTCAGACTAATATCGTTGATGGTTTTTAGAGAAGCTCTAATTTAAGACATGGATCAGTTAGCCTGGAAGCCAGACACTCAACTGTTTGTTTTTTTTTGTCAGGGAAAGTTGGCCTGCTGGGAACTGAATATATTCTAGGAAAGATCTGTCGAACCAATCAAATCATTTGGTGGGGCTTTATGTGGTGATGAACAGATGGACAGTGATGTTGTCATACATGTCACGTGAGCAGCGTAGAGCAGAAGTTATTTTACAGCAAAATGGCTCTGATTAGTCGTTAGTTTGGGTGTCTTGCACACATGTATGTGTACTGGCCAGGAATCGTGCCACCAACCCTGCTACCAGAAGAACACCTTCTCTGAACAGACCCACAGACTCCTTGCTTTCCACTTGATCTCTCTGCTGTCAGCCGCTTCCGTACATCAAGAGAAATTCACAGGTGGTGCAGATTTCCCAAACTTCTACTGTCAAAGTCTCCAGCAGGACGAGAACTTCCTCTCCTGTCCTCCGTATGCAATTTGAAATGATTTGAGGTGGAGCTTTATCAGCATCTTCCTTTCAGTGACATTTAAAGCTAATATTGACCTCTGGTACTGTAGCTCCTTACCTCAGAGTACAGGTAAATGGACGGCTTTTAAATCTGTAGTGTATACACCGGCTTTCTCTCTCTGCGTGTGTGTGCGTGGTGTGCTTTCACGTGTGAACATCGGAGTGTGCCTGCCCTTGTTCAAACAGCGCTAACCCCATTTCATAGAAGATAATGTCACATTAATGACAGAGCATAATGGAGTCAAACACATCTGAAAAGCACACAGCACTTCAGCTGTGGCCATAGTGATATCAAGGAGCTCTGTACCTGGACCTGTGTGTTTCTGTGTCTGATTGGGTGCGTGTGCATTATCTAAGGCCCTTCACCATACTGGGTGAGGGCATTGCATTGGTGCCATCTAGTGCCTTCAAACCTAAGTCCTGAAGGCAGCAGACAGGATAAAAACATACCATCCATTAACAGTAAAGGAAACTCATGACTCACTTCCCAACATTATGTTACTAGCATTTAGAGGACGTTGCAAAATGTTAGCTGGACTATTTTAGTCCATTAAAATACCAGATATAATTTCTTTAACTGACGCATGCATATCCTCTGCAGATTCCTCTCAATTTCTTATTCTGCCTGCAAAAGTGAAGCTATGCTGTCATCCTCAACCAGAATCCTCAGCTGAAGCCGTTCCCCGATCAAAGACATTTCTGACGTGACCGGAGCAATTGGTGACACGACTCTTGTGATTGCCGTATCCTTTCAAGCCTCCCTCACTGAAGCAACGATAGCTCCACTCTAAGTCGAGGGTTATTGACATTGACAGGACTTGAACTTTTGTCCCGTGTTATAATAATAGAAGAGAGGGTAATTCATAGAGCCAATGTGTGTAGAGAGCGATGTGGAGTGCGTGGGAATGGTTGTGTGCCAAAAAACATCTGTTTTGTCTATAGCATTCCTCCTTCGTTTGCCCTTTAGAAGTAAAACCAGCAATTTGTTGCAAATTAGCCAAGTCTATGTGATCCCTGCTGGCATCTGGAAACAGCAAAACAAAGTCCTGGACAGGAGCACAGCATCTTTCTTTAGGCTTCAGTCTTAAAAGAGAGAAAATATTTGATCCAAGAGCAACAAAAACATGTTGTTCTTTTTAGAGAATTATTGATATTTGAGTTTGGGAGCCACCTTATAGTATCACATGTGTTTTTGATCCCAAGATGGACAAAAAGTCCACTAAAAATCAGATTAAAAATGCCTCAAATAAACCTTTAATAATTCATTCAATAAGAAATCAGCTCGCAATAACCCAATGTAAACACTTCTAATCAGATGGTTTCTCTCTGGTTGGCATAGATCCATTCTTTCTGAGCACGTTTGCTCCACGTCAGGTAAACATCAGATGAGCTTTTGGGAAGGACAGAGACATGGAGGTAGACATACAACCAGCTGTTCAAGCAATGTTTGAAAAGATGAAGAAAGCGGAAATCTATGTGACCTGCAGCGGTTAAATTGTGGAAAAATCTCAGTCATTGTCTACTACTAAATCAATTCAGTTTTGTCAAGAAAAGAAAATTGTCTTCTCTTATATTTCCAACAGATTCAGCATTCAACATTAGGCAGAACCACTTTGTCAGAACAGTTACTTAGAGATTCATGATGGGAACAGTTAAACAGTTAAATGTGGAGCAGGGATGTTCTTGGTTTGTAATCACGTTTCTTAGCTGAAGTTCTTTTCCTAACCTCATCAAACAGGTTTAGGTGCATGAATCAAAACATCCTTAGTCATTTCAGCGCCTACAACGACTACTATTTCCACAAATGGTCATATGGGACTTATTTGAATGTACAAAGAGGACTAATTCTGCTGAATAATCAATTTCTGTGTTTTAATATGCTGCAATATTACTCAGCATCTCTCACAGCAAGTTGAAGTCACTACCATGTGAAACACTTCCCCAGTCTTTAACTTCATGTAATACTTCTCCATAGCCTGAAACTGTACTAGTGGTACGTAGTAGCAGTGTATTTAGGAAACTCTGATAAAGTTTTATTGTTCCTAAATCAACTAAAAACAAAAGGAATGGAAAAAAAAAATACTGGCATAGACTTGTATATTTTCAATAAAAAATGATGAAGCAAATGCAAATATCCACGTGTGTAACATAGCACAGACCAGCTTTTCTGTCTACAGGCTTAATTAAATTCAAATAAAATCACAAAGTGGATTCTTTATAGATCTTAAAGGAGGTAAGCATTAACTCCAGTCAGTCAAGAAAGTTAGTAGGGATACCTTCCTTACTGGGACACATAATGAAATACAACACTGCACAAAGAGACAGGGAGGGGGTATGGACGTGTGCGTGTGTGTGGCCAGGGAGGTGAGGAAGACTCAGGTGTAGCGGTGGCAGGATACTTACAATAACAGGTCCCTCGGAGAGGGTTACCAAGGTAACGGTTTTCTGAGTCACATCTGTAACGGCACAGGAGAAGAGAGACAGGTGGAGGAAGAAGAGAAAGAATGAAGCACAGCATTAGCGTTCAACAAGGGTTGAATTTTTACAGACAAATGTTTGGGTTAAAGTGTGTGTTGTTCTGAGTGTGTGTCTGTGTGTGTCAGGTGGGCCCTTGCTGCAGGTATTGTCTTCCCCCACCTCTCTGCGAGGTGATTTCCCTTGACAATCCTGTCTAGCCATAACTGTTCTCTTACTCTCAGCGGCCCACACAGTCGCACATACTGACACCCATAATTATCAGAAAGAACACCTTGGTCTATAGCGCCAAAGGGAGAATTACACAGCTTATAGATGTAAAAATCTGTGATGTGTCACGCTAACTACTTGAAGGAGTATCACTGGGTTGAATAGGGGCTTTGGTAGGGCAGTAGGAAGCTTGACGGAGACTTGAGACTATCCATGCTTGGAACGCTAAGGGACCTTTTAACACAAAGAACAGAGATTCATTAGGCTGTAGTTCGTAGGGTCTGATCAGGCATAACTAATTATGACCACCTTCCTAATATTGTGTAGGTGGAAGGTATTGTGCCTCCAAAACACTTGTGGCTTATCAGAGAATGGACATGAACCTTCTGGCCTCCAAAATTTAGTGATTTTGGAGGGTTTTTTTTAGTTGTTCCTAAAGTGTTTTTGTGTGTGTGTCTGTGTCAGGCTGCATCCTGCTGGGGATGGCTGCTGCCATCAAGGAGTGTCATTGCTATGGGGTGGGGGTGCCTGGTCTGGTGTAGGTGGGTGCTACATGTCTGCTAAATGTACAGCAGAACACTGGAATGTCACAAGATGGTCAATATTAGTCACTTCGTCCGACAGTGGCTTTAATGTTGTGGCTGACAAGCTAGACAGACAGTGAAAGTAATGAGGCGGTAGTAATAGAGGTAGTTATTGTGTGTGTCTTGTTTAAATATATGTAGCACAGTGGCACTAGAGGAAACAGTATTTCACACATTTTTATCTTTTCATTAACATATTGTGGAAGTGACAATAAATGTGACTTGAATTTTGAACCCTGAGATCGATCTTTGTACTAGCTACTACATGCTGATTTAAAATGCCATACTCTGTTCCACAGTGTTTTGTATGTTAGGGCAAGAAACGCCACCAAATGATTTAAACCACAAGGTCTAAGCAGCAGACTGAAGAGCTATGACTTTGTTTTGAGGCTGTCTGCTAGCACCTTCCCTTGATCACCTCACTATGCTCATTTGTGTGCGTCTTGCAGTAATTTAAGTTCCACTGTCGACTGCTTTAAGGAGTTCATTTTGGAGATTTTTAAATCCAGAATAAATGAAAGGACCACTAAATATGTGAGACCTGCTTGAATGATGGAGCTTATCCATTAACCTTAAGGAGAATGACATATATTGAGCTTGGATTTGTTGCAGTAAGATTCTATTTTCATTACTATTTCAGGCTCAGTAATAACAAACAAAAACCCTGCATGAAACACCTCTCAAACCTGGATCAATATGCTCATTAGAATGACTGCTTTTCCAATATATACCCTGTATAATATACTGTATAAACAGCAAACTGTCGATGAATAGGAGAATGGTAAGGTGTAAGGTGACTACTGAAGAAAGCCAACTTTACTGAAGTATTGCTTTTTGTGTTTGACTGTCAGGATCACAGACTGTAAATAAAGATGAACAATGAAACAGCTCATTAAAAGTGAAGCCACACTAAGTAGAGCTCCCCCTGGTGACTGGCTGCAGTATAGGTCATAAGTCATCTGGCTTCAAACTTGCAGGATGGTGCCACCCCTATCCCAGTTTAGCCATCAAAGGAAACAGGGATGCATTGTCCATATTTATATACAGTCTACGGTCTGGGTTGAGATTATTCAGAGGTGGACTGAGGAAAAAATAAATAGAAAACACACTCGACATGTTTTAAAATGGCCAGACAGGAACATCATGACACTTCAGTTTAAATGCAGCCACTGCTGTCATTATGGACATATTGTTTACCAGGCCACGCCATTCACTGTTCATTTCATTTTGACATTTCAGGCCATTTCTCTTTTACTCATCATGACTAGATAGCAGTTCACCATCTAATTTTAAAAGCACATATTTGCTGATTGACAGTAATTGGCTGTGGTTAAAAGTTGTGACCTTTAGGTTAAGAGACAGCCTCTAATGACTAGTAAGCTCCGCCGCAACAAATTACATTAAAAATAAATATATATATAGATTATAGATCCTGTTAAACTTTAATTTAAAATAAATAAATAAATAAATAACATACATAATGAGATTTATACTTGTTTCAAAGAGCCCTGCAGTCCAGGAACTTAACTGCTCTTAAGGGTAATGTACATTTTCACAGCCAGCAAAAGTAATTAAAGCAAAACATCAGCTATCACAAAGAAATGATGTGCATACTTTTGAGGCCATTAACGTGTCAGACTGGATGAAGTGTACCTGAAGTAGTTCAGGCCACAGATAGGCAAATTAGTGCCTGGCAAGAGGGAACAAAAGCCAGAGTTATTAAACGTCCACTGAGAGCAGAGAGGAAGAGAAAATTAGAAGAAAAAAAATGTGATAGAAGGACCAAATATAATTGTTATTATAATGTCAAAGCTTCAACATGTCTCCAAGAGTGTTTGCATCACTGAGAGGGAGCAATGACTCTTTATTGCATGCATGTGCTTGAGCTTATCTGTAGGACATTCATATAGAGGATTAGGTGTTTAAGGACATTGGATTAAATGCTGTAATATGGCCTCAAGTAATTGATAAGCTTGACTGGACAGTATGGACACTGAATTATCCACAGACTCCTACAGTCCACTGATTGTTTCCCTGTGTCGCAGTGGATGAAGGGAGGATTCAAAAAGACGGAGAATAAAGAAAAGAATGACAGTGGGGGAAACAGAGGAATAAGTGTAGAAGTAAAGGGCAGGTAGGGTTTATAGGCAGGGTTTGTGAATTCTCTTGTAGCGCTGTGGCAGGTCACAAGCCATAGCTGGATGCTGAATATTTCATTCCTCTATAAACCCCGGCCAAGGACGAGGCCTTAAACCACAGTGGCTTCACACAGCTCCTGTCCTCAATGAGCTTGAAAACATAAAACACCAGCAAGCGCTCTGTCTGTCCAAGAGAATCACATGAGTCGGTTTAAACGATCTCTTTAAATATGAACAAATATTAGCCAAGAATTTAAGACGCTGGAAACAATGGATTGTTTTTGAAGAATCTGGATGTACTTGTACATGTTTGGAAACTCTTACTGGATACAACAGAAATAAGGCACTTACTTTCAGATCATTTCTATCATCTGTACAATAGATGCCTTCAAGTATCCACAGTTTGCACCGTGAAGTAAACCCATCACTGCTTTCAGATTTACAGGACTAATGAAGGCTTCTGATATGACTTCTATTAATACGTGCATTACAGAACAGTATGGGATAAGAGAGATAAGGTGACGATTCAGATCAGACAGTATGGATAATATCTGACTTTTTTTTACTTTCTATATATTCAGTTGCAACCGCTATTGTGTCCAAAGCCAAATATGCATTATTTATCTGCGCGACAGAGAACGAAAAGCCAAGGGTGAGCAGAAAGCAGGGATGGTAAACTGGCCTTCATACAGAAAGTGGAGAAGTAAAGCTTGAGAGAGAATGCAAACAGCTTATTAAACAAACACTTTAGGATCCAGAGAAGAGACTGGTGTGAGAAAGAGCAGAGTCATCCCGAGAGGAGTCTGCGACTTTAAAGCTTTGGAGCCGCTCCCAGACGATGGCCACAAAGGAATGAATTGAGGACTACAATAGGCCTATTTTAGCACAAGAGGATTTATTGTGATAAATGTGATGTCATAAATTACCCAGGGCCGCCTTTCAAACCAAATCTGATCCAACCAGTACTTCTATCAGATCACTTTTGTTCCTCTTTAAGTTGTAGCCATATTTCCCTCCTCCCCTGAGAGGTGGTTGAAGATCCGGTGCACCCGCTGATAACTCCAGCTGATGTGAATTTAGTGCTGTTTTGAATATACTTCGGCAGGGTGAGCTCATACACGAAGCCTGAACCTGGCGCTCTGCCTCTTACATTACGACTGCGCTGATACTACATTTACTCTTCAATTTAACCACTGTCATTTCCTGCAGTGAAGCCGTCTCAACTCTGCACTCATTTCTTATCAAACAAATACCCTGCAGAGATAAAATGGAGAGAGCTGTCCTTTTAAATGAAGCCGTTTCATGCTATCTGGCAGAATAATATGGTGACAGACAGGAGACACTACTTCGATACTGTGAGCAAAGTATCATTTCAAGGTTATTTGTTTTTGATTATAGCTTCAATTTTCCACAACATGATGATTTATCCAATGTTCAGAACGTCGCAGGAATCCCTTTTAATTATTTCAACTCCATCACTAACTAAAATACAAGCTTCCTCATGCTGTATGTTTACATGACAGTATTGATTCAACCTGACTGAATTCGGATGAGATTAACATGGATGTTAAACAAATTGACCTGATAAGACATGTGTATTTACGTACACCAGAATCAGAAGATTTCTTCCAAGACAGGTCCTGTTCAAACCTAACATCCAATCTTGGCAATCTGAACGCAAGTGGTCAGTTTAAAGCACGTGTCCACACCTGACATTAAAATACACTTAGAATCCTATCTTAGTTTTGTGCTCTGGATGCAAATAAAGACTAAAATTGTTGTTGGTTGTTGTCTCTAATGTTGTCACTAAACATTAGTATTGATAAGCTCATGTGTTTATTTCCGTTGTGTTCCATTAGTTGACGTTGTTGCTGTGATTGTAGAGCGTGTTTTTTTTGTCCATGATGTCAGTGAATGCACCATGCAAGAGACAGGAGTTATGGTAGAACTGAGAGTTTGACAAGCGACAGTTGCATATTAGAAGTGTCAGAATGACGGTGTTTATGGTGTTGGCTAGTGGGCTACCAGAGACAACAGTTTGTGTTCAAGCTTCAATAAACTTGTAGAAAAGCCTCCTTAGCTCCTTTTGTGGGAGACAATATATGTTCAGGTCAAGAACATAGATTTCATTGTTGCAAAGCATTACTTTCTACTGCGCTCATACGTGTGACGTTCACTCGACTTTCACCGCAAAAAAAGTCGAGTCAACTTTAAAAACTCAGAAATCCTTCAACCTCAAGTTCACACCTGTACTTTAAGTTAGACACTTGCGACTGGATTACCCAGGACGGACGTTAACGCAAGGTCTGAACAGGCCTCAACATGGAGTCACGTTTTAAGTGTTTGGCTGACTCCATGTTATTATCACCTGATGTTTACTTTACCTGAGCTAACGTGTTCAGAAAGAATGGACCTGTTCCTGCCAGACAGAGCCCATCAGATCAGACCATTATTAGGAGATCAGATTCACATAGCAGCAACAGTTATTTGATTTTTTTTAATCAGACTTTTGTGGAATAACTCATCTCAACTGTTTTTAATGAATTTTCTTATACATTTTTGCTGTCCTGAAAGCTGAGAGCTTCTATTCCACCTCTCAAACAATACTTACATCACACACTTGACAAGCTTCTCTACTTTCCATATGACTGTGTTCTGATGATGATACTGGCCATCGTTAGCATTTTCTTTTTTCATACATGAATGTGTTAAATGTGTAGTGCACAGAGAAGACAGATAAGCAGACTTGGTGGTCGGTGCTGAGGAAAGCTCTTTTCTCTCATGGGGGAACACTAAAGACCTGGACGCAGAGCTCTGACTAAAAGGGGACAGACACTTAAGCTGCTTAGGAAAGCCTAATGGGGGACAAGATAAGAGCCAAGTGAGACTGGACAGCCTCGTCACTTAAAACACACGATGACTCAGCTAAATAGACAAAGACACACACATCAGCTCAGGTTTCTGATGCTGGAAACTCCTGCACAGATAAACAGATTTGAGATTAAAGGTCAAAATGATACTGGTGCTGCCTGTGAGGCTGTTTATGTGTCACATAGTTGAGAAATATAACAGTGTTTCCACTGCTAAGACTCGACAAATCAGTATACAACAGGAAACTGTGTGCGATATGAAGCCTGCTGCAAAATTGCAAAATAAAAAACAAACAAAAAAAAAACAACACACACTCTCTACAGCGAAGCAGTCAATTAGTGGAGCTCTTTACGTTTGGAGGCCAATTAAAGCCGAATTAACACAGTCACTTATACAACGCATCGAGAGAAAACATAGAAAAACTGCGTGGACACCTCTGCAGAGCGCACGACACAGTGCTGACATACATGTGACTTTAAACTTAGAGAACAGACTATTCATTAATGCAAATTAAAACAGTAACTGTTTTGACATAAGAGAACATCTGGCAAGTGAAGAGATTTCACAGAGGAGCTCAAGTATAGAAAGTATTTAAGGCGTCTTTCACTTGTCACCCTCTCACTCTGAGATGAGACTCGAGGTGCACTCACAAACTTTAGATATCACATGATTTGATTCATTTTCACTTTCTCTGGTGGTGCAGACTGAGGCTGCAACATTTTGGTGCTCATACTGAAATATTTTAATTGATGCCAAGGATGACAATATTAGTGTGGAAAAAAAGAGGATGATTACAAATTCCATTCTGCTAAATTGAGCGTAAAAATATGTAAATCTAATTATATGCATGTATGACTCCAATGGAAACAAATGAAATGGAATAATGTTGTATCTCTTACATACCATAAACATTTTTGGTGACAAAGTTAAGGTTAGACCACAGCGTAAATGTCTGGAAGAAGTGTAGAAAGAGATAAATATAAAATCCACATGGATGGGAGCAAGATCTGAAAGGTGTTATCAAATAAAACATCTAGTCAGATTGGCAGTCTTGCTAAATTTGTGAGCAAACTATTTTGTTAACTTCAATCATAGTTTTGGGAATCTTATGTTATTTTATTTGAGTGAGGATGTAGGGAACAGTGTATCTGACTGAGATTAAAAAAACACAATATTCACTTTTTATTGAATAGAAAAAGTTGATGTGTAGCATATTTATGTTTCTCAATTCAAGGCAACAATGGCTCATGGAACTACCTCAATCAGAACAAACCGGCCCGATCAGAAGGAAGTTTTAGTCAGTGATCAGAGTGGTGAGGTGGTGGAAAACTTTAATAATATGTAGCAACAGGAAATACTCAGTTCTATATACAACATCTGGTTGGAATAAATCCATTCTTCCTGAGCACGCTTGCTCCACAGATGAACAAAGTTGCAAACCATGAGATGTGGAAACACCTTGGTCATCATCTTCTACTGAATTAATTCAGTGTTTTCAATAAGTTATGAAAGAATTTTCTTCCTCTGCACTGATTGATGTTTTGCATTTTAACACATATATCTGATCATACAAGTGGCTGTAAACATTTCAGTTGTAATACCTCATCAGAAATATTGTCTGTAAACATAACCAGTGGGGTATTAGACAGATTTGACAAGTTTAGTATTAACAAGTTCATACTGTATAGACTGTATAAAGATAGGGGAACAGTTCCTCAAACGTGAAGCCAAAGCAAGTAGAGCTCCCCCTGGTGGCTGTATGCAGTTCATGTCATAAGCTCCACCCCCTCCATGGTGGATGGGACTTGGGCCAAACTAAAACACTAAAATACATGTCAAATAAATTTCTTTCAATTATGGTTTCAGTCATTTTAGGTAGTTAATATAATACTGGTGCATACTCAAGCATCAGATTTCCTGATAAGTTTTGTTTTAGTTGTATAGCCACCAGATGTGACATTTTGATCACTACGAGTTGCCATACCAACATGTTCTGTGAAGCGATCCGTAGGAATCTTAGAGTTGGGGAAAAAAATAAATAAGTACAGTGTATGTATAATTCCACATTTCCTCATAACTGGTAGAGGTAAAGCAGAGTGCAGTATTGAGTAAACAAAAAGACGAGTGGAGGAAATGTGGGCGCGTCATCAGTGTCACGGCTCTGCGTGGCTCCACTCTCGGACTGTACTGCACAGACTCTGGCAACAAATTCACAAGATCCCTGGGTCAGTTTGTCCAGTGCAAGGGAGTGGGGACGCATTGTCCATATTTATATACAGTCTATGGATTATATCTGTGTCCTGATCTGACTGCAGCTGATGTGGGACAGAAAGCAATGACGGAGAAAAAAGATAAACAGAGAGACTGGTGAAGAAATGTACCCGTCGTCTGCGCAGAATGAATGGAGCGAGATGAAAGACACACAAATCCTGTATGACAGAGAAAGTGACAATATATTCATGAGCACAGACACGCAAAGATACACATAAACACACACAGTGCTTTACCTGATGGCCCCATTATTCAGATTTTTAGCGTTTGTGACTTTGCACAGAACACTCTCCCTCACACACACCCACACACCCACACACACACACACCTGAGGGCATTCACCATTCACCCCTGGGGGGGAAATTGCTTGTTCATAATCAAAACGACTAACAAATGGCGCTCTTCTTGGCACGCCATTCTGGAGTGACTCAAGCAAAGCAAGCAGCGCTGTGGCAGAGAGACGATCACAGAGAGAAAGAAAGAGAGGGAGGAGGGGTGTCGCAGCAAATCAAAGGTGAAAGCGACTGCAACACAGTGGTTTGGGGAGGCTCACAAGTGAACACACACACAGATGCATCATTTCTGCTTTCAGCCTCTGAGGAGTCTCCAAAAGGAATAATGAAATATTGCTTATAAAGAAACATTACGCCCGAAAACACAAATGCCAGTGAGCAGGGCTACTGTGGATTTCCTCACAGTCAACAGCAGCTGTGTGCAATGACTGAGCTACACTTCATTATTCGGTTACACATCCGTCCACCTCACTGACTGTATGTAAAAGATGGATAACTTGTTTGACAGCAGCCGTCTTGGCAGACCCCACCTAACTTCCAGCTAATTATAAAACGGTCAAAGAGGTGGAGCACGAGTGGAACTGAGGGAGGACGGGTGCAGCCAGGGCACACAGCTAGCAACCTGTGAGGACACCCACACCATCAATCCACTGTATACAGTGTACTTGACAAGTAAAAAGCACTGCAGTGCATTAAGATCTAAAACACCCACATCCAAACTGTCCCTTAATGTTTCCTGGTTTGTTTGTTTTTTACTTTTAAAAGTCTCATCCACTATGTGTTGCTTTGCTGCAGCCTTGGCCTGAGCAACCAGACTGATCTCAAAGTACTCTGCTGAGTGGTTACAACATCTCCTTTAGAATTAGATTTTATTTGTGGTAAAATATTTCATATTTGGTCCTTCTGCCTTCCTCTTATCCTTACCTTTTGACGCTGCATCAGTTAGCACACCAGCACTAGTTAAACCCCCCTCTCTCCCTCTGTGTGTGTGTTTTTCTGCACAGCATTTGTAACAGCAGAATATTGAGGTGAAGCAGGTAGAGGTTGCGGGAGTTTAATCCTTGGCAAAGGTTGTCGTGCTCTCAGATGGGTAAGAAAAAAGTTTTGTAGTTGTGAATACATCCGGGCTACCAGTCTAGGTAAGAACTATGTGTGGGAAGCAATAGCTGCAGTCATCGCATGTGGCTGTGGGACTGCTTCCGTTTTATAATTATATATAAATATTTCAACCCTGCAGCTTCCACTCATCCATTGTAGCTGCCACAAACCGTGCTCTCGATTTATAAGGCCTGCATGATCACTATCTGTGTTTGATACGTGCTCTCTGAGATTAGATAGTGACAAGCGCCAAATGGCATTGACAAGTGAGAAAAACATCAGACAGGTGGTCAGCAATCTTCTAAAATTAGTCAAATACTAACTAAACACCAAGTTTCAACCCACTATACTCGATACTAGACTCTGTGCCATCTGATTTTACTGAAAGATACAAAACGTAATGATGGCAAGTTAAGTGTAGAAGGCTGTTAGCATTGGTGACGTAGCTCGTCAGCACACTACGGAAAGAGGCTTCCAGCTTGGTGAACATCCACTATACAAAGCCTGGGCTCGGCGGCACTATATCTACTATCATACATGAGCCTTCAGGTTCTTCTACGACATTTCTGTTGGCTCATGGTCAAGATTTTGACTTGGTCGTTCAAAAATATTAATGTCGTTGTTATGTTGCTTTTAACAGTTCATCTGTAGAGTGATACATCATTGTCTTGCTACATGACCCAGATTTTTTTACGATTCAGCTCACAGACAGATGTCCTGACTTCTTTTTTTTTCATCACACACTTCCACAAACACGTGTGCAACAGACAAATCCAAACTACACTATATTACCAAAAGTATTCGCTCACCCATTCAAATGATCAGAATCAGGTGTTCTAATCACTTGGCCTGGCCCCAGGTGTATAAATTCAAGCACTCAGGCATGCAGACTGTGAAACAAGACATTTGTGAAAGAATGGGCCGCTCTCAGGAGCTCAGTGAATTCCAGCGTGGAACTGTCATAGGATGCCACTTGTGCAACAAATCCAGTCGTGAAATTTCCTCGCTCCTAAATATTCCACAGTCAACTGTCAGCTCTATTATAACAAAATGGAAGCGTTTGAGAACAACAGCAACTCAGCCACGAAGTGGTAGGCCACGTAAAGTGACGGAGAGGGGTCAGCGGATGCTGAAGCGCATAGTGCAAAGAGGTCGCCGACTTTCTGCACAGTCAATTGCTACAGAGCTACAAGCTTCATGTGACCTTCAGATTAGCCCAAGTACAGTACGCAGAGAGCTTCATGGAATGGGTTTCCATGGCCGAGCAGCTGCAGCCAAGCCACACATCACCAAGTGCAATGCAAGGCGTCGGATGCAATGGTGTAAAGCACGCCGCCACTGGCCTCTAGAGCAGTGGAGACGCGTTCTCTGGAGTGATGAATCACGCTTTTCCATCTGGCAATCTGATGGACGAGTCTGGGTTTGGAGGTTGCCAGGAGAACGGTACATTTCAGATTGCATTGTGCCAACTGTGAAATTTGGTGGAGGAGGAATTATGGTATGGGGTTGTTTTTCAGGAGCTGGGCTTGGCCCCTTAGTTCCAGTGAAAGGAACATTGAATGCTTCAGGATACCAAAACATTTTGGACAATTCCATGCTCCCAACCTTGTGGGAACAGTTTGGAGCGGGCCCCTTCCTCTTCCAACATGACTGTGCACCAGTGCACAAAGCAAGGTCCATAAAGACGTGGATGACAGAGTCTGGTGTGGATGAACTTGACTGGCCTGCACAGAGTCCTGACCTGAACCCGATAGAACACCTTTGGGATGAATTAGAGCGGAGACTGAGAGCCAGGCCTTCTCGACCAACATCAGTGTGTGACCTCACCAATGCGCTTTTGGAAGAATGGTCAAAAATTCCTATAAACACTCTCCTCAACCTTGTGGACAGTCTTCCCAGAAGAGTTGAAGCTGTAATAGCTGCAAAAGGTGGACCGACATCATATTGAATTCTATGAGTTAGGAATGGGATGGCACTTCAGTTCATAGAATGAGTAAAGGCAGGTGAGCGAATACTTTTGGTAATATAGTGTATATCCAAACAGGATGTTGCTCAGGATCACTTTAAGGTCATGCTGAGGCTCGTACAAGGCAGTGAGTGGTGAGGATCAGGGTTTAGGCTGAGGGTTAATACGTTTACATGAGCTGTAGCAAGAAGGATTCAAGCTATTTCTGAGTATAGTATGGACACTAAAATTTAAAGCTGCGTCTAAAAATGAATGCTACATAATCCAGATAGATAGCACTGGTGTGTAGCTATGAGCAAAATCAACAACTGCAAGACCATTTGGCAGAAATGATATCACATGATGAAAATAACCACTGCTATTACCACCAAAATCAGTTTAGAAATCATGTCGCTGCTCATTTAACTGTTCTGTAAATGATATCAACTAATTGAACACATTATCAAACAGCTAGCTCTAATAAACACTGCTGTTTTTAGTGAGGCAAAATGCTGTTTCCAATGAGGGGAGGAAAAAAAACTACTAGGAACAAGAAAAGAAATTAAATGTTACTCTAAATAAAGTGATGAACAAATCCACTGTCGCAAGTACGTTTATGAAGCATCTGCTACTTGTAATCAATGTATAATGAATTACGCTGTCACAGTTTAAAGAGAAAAACGCGTCCCGGCTGTGGTTGCCTCGTCTAATCGTACTGTGTGTTCCTTTTGCCGTACATTGCAAACCACACACACGCGCGCACACACACACTGCTCTACTCTCCATCTCTGCTTTCTAACCTCGCCTGCTAGATTTATCGATGCAGCAATTTTCAGTCTGTCTCCATGGTGCGTTGTCTGCCAAGCCATTTAGGATATTGTAGTGCTGCAGCGGTCAAGTCTGGCACAGTCAGGCGAAGGCGCACACACACACACACACACACACACACACACACACACACACACAGTGGCCGCACATTTGTTCATTGCTGTTCCTTCTATCTTCCTGATAACCTAAAATTGATTTTAGAGTCAAATCCTATTTATAAACTCAATCTAAGTTTACTTTGTTTAGCTTTTCCCATAATCTCAAATGTAACAATGGGAAGACAATACTTGGGTTAAAATGGTCTGAAATCACTGTGGTGCTGGAAAATATTCTGTGTAATTTGCTGCATTTGATCACGAAGCAGCTTTTTCCATCTTGGTCAGCAAGCTGTGGATGGAGTGTGCTGAAGTTACATGACTTATATGATAGTTTACTCACAGCTGACACTGGTCTCCCTTGACCCCTTTGGTGGTGCAGAAGCACTTCCCCGTGTTGACGTGGCACACGTTGGCGTGGCTGTTACACTTGCATGCTGAAGAAAAAAAAAAAGAACAAACGTGAGACGTGAGAGAGAAGGGGGACTTTATTTTGAAAGCTCACAATATAATCTCTGGAGCAGGGTACTGAAAAGAACGAAGTGCACAGTAATCTGGATATGTTAGTCACAGTTTGAGGTGAGGAAACGTATGCAGGCAGAGGGAGTTGGAGCAGGGTACTGAAAGAACGAAGTGCTGGCAGAGAAGAAATGTTGAGGAAGCAAAGATGGAAAGGGGTGCAAGAAGTGGACAGAGGAAGGTGGAGTAGAAGAATAAATCACTCATCATTTTTCACAACACTCAAAGTGTTTAACAGGTGTTAAACTCCTGATTTAACAGATCTCTTGTGTATCCCTGAGCAAATCTGAACGCATCTATTCTCTTGTACCTGCTCTTATTCCAATATATGATACATTTCCTTTCATAAGTGTGTCAAATAACCCTAACCCTAACACTGAAGTTATTGGTTGGTGTAATTGTTCCTCTAGCTCAATGATGTCTGGCCATAAATAGAATTAGATTAATGCAGTACCAGTGTGACTGATGGAGATAAATCCATAGTTAATGCTATGTGTAAAAATGAGTTGACACCTTGAATACATGAGGCTAACATGAGTTAGTTTTCTTTTGCTTAGCTGTGTTAGAAAGACAGAATTTCATTTTTAGTTCTCCAGCCAAATCTTTTCCACAGTTGCAACCTCATGAGTAGAGAAGAAGCCAACATGAGGACAGTGAATGCTGGCTCCCCCCAAAAAAATAAAAAATAAAAAAACTCCTCAACCCCTGTGTTAAAATGTCAAACTTTCAAACTTTACATCAGAATTAATCTTGTTTACAGCCGGGAACAAAAAGCAGACTTTAATAGAGTTCTCCATTCATGACACCAGTAATGGGAAGAAAAACTTCACCTGTTTAAATCAAATCAGTCATATCTTAAATCTATGGCCAATTAGGGGAGAGGCTACTTCGACACACTGCCTCAGGTTGCTAGTCATCTACCTCAGCTCCACCTCTTTACCCATTCAAGCTTCAAAACAGCTCTTCAGGAAACATATGAGTGAAGTCACACAGGGTTCATTCATCTTCCATCCTACAGTTAATAGTTTTTCTTGTTTATTTCCCACCCCGGCTGTTTCCAAAAACAAGTGTAACATGTATGGACACATCTAGGATGGAAATAAAAAGGTTTACACAATGCAGCCATCCAGCAAACAGGGTGGATTTGGTGGTAGGAAACAAAGTCACGGATGGTGTTCCCTTCCTGTAAATGTTAATTAAACTCTATGTTAGCATCATGTGTTAACCACCTGCATCACTTTCTCTCATTGGTCACTGCCATAGATCCTACTCTACACCAGTGCATATGGACCTTATTGTTAGAAGGGATCTAGTCACAACAGCAATTTTAAGGGGATGAATAATAACATCAACCATGTACACTTTCAATGTGTGTATGAGCATTGTTTTAGAATAATTCCCTCTGGAAAACTTGAGTGCATTAGGTCATCCTGGGCGGTTAAATTAGTCTTCTGGAAGTCCTTTGTTGTAGATAGTCAGGTTTTCATTAGAGTCGTGGAAATGGGGGGCCTTTTCCCGGTGGGTGTAATCATTTCAATTGTTTTTGTTTTGTATAAAAGCAGAACATGCTGTGGCCAGATGATTCACATGGAGCCAAGCCTGTAATTTGGACATTAAATCACTTGTGCATGGACCAAAGCAGGAACCCTATATCACGGTTTTTATGTATGTGTGTTCATATCCACGCAATGCCACCCGTTTCTACATCTCATTCTGGATGACTCAGACTTTGTTCTTATTTTTTGCAGTTGGCTCAGAAACAGGCTCTGTAATAAAACAATGGTGAGATCAGGTCAAGGTAAAGCCAAGGCACCAACAGATAATGAGAGGAAAACAACGTCTCCCAATCCTCCTCTGCCCGTGAAAAGTTCCTGATTTGATAGCTTACACAGGGCACAAACAAAGTAACCCTCCCAAAATAAAACAAAAAACGCTGCTTTAAATATTTAGATTTTCAAGCACACACCGAGTAGCACAAAAACAAGGTTGCCCAGGGGAGCGTTTAAATGTCAGCAGGCTGAAAGTCAAATTGATGTTCTCCAAGTTGAGAAAAGAGAGCCGCTGACAGGGAAGGCAGCAACAATAACAAAATACAATTTCAATCTATTGCTTGAAATTAGATTGACCCGTCACAAAAACAGGAAACCTTTTCAGGGATGCACACTGAACTGTAAGGGTTTGAGAGATAACAGATCCCTGACAAAATGTGGCTTTTAGACTAAGATAATAGACAAATCACAGGTGTAAGCGCAGGCTCGGGTCACCCTGCTGTTCATACAATATTGATTTAGCAGACAGCCAACAAAGGCATGCAAAGGACACGGGCAGGAGATACACACAGTCAGCTACTCGCACAGATTTTGCCAAAGGCACTTAAAGAAGGAAAAAGAATGTGTCTGAAAAGGACCAAGAGAAAAGCAGAGACGAAAAGAAAAAGGACTGTTTGGGTTTGGAGGCTGTTCTGAATGCCTGCAATCATCTGAGAGTTGCACATAAACGCTCCAACGCACAAGAAAGAATTTAGGACGGATTTCTGGGTCACCGTCAAACCGAAAGACCAAATTACAGGTTTAATTAAAACGCATGCAGACAGACCTAACGGAACCGCTTAAGCCGCCGCTTGATGATGAAAAAGTTGAATTATTTCTGATCTTACTTTACATTCTGTCACTGCATTAACTTTTTTTCCGCTCTCTCTTTAAACAAACATGAAAACACTGTAATCCCCTGAGCAGTAAACATCTTTCGACTCCAGCAGAGCAGTGCCAGTGCAGGCAAACACTGATCTGCACACACTGCGGAGTGTTGACATGTAAACCTACTTTTGCATTTCGTTCCCACTTACATACAGAAAATATAACTACTTAATACAGGAATTTGCATTGGAAAAACGAAACCAAATCACTAAGTACAGACAGTGTTTTTTTCATGGCATAAGCCTTTCTCAAGAGCTACAACATGAAACTTTTTTATGCCATCTTCTACTTAACGGCACAGAGTTGATCTGATTGTAGAGTTTAGGGCATTTGTGGAAAAAGTTTGTGCCTAAGTTCTCAAGCAAACTCGGTGTAGTTTGATATGTAAGACGTACAAAAAGATTCTGGCAACAAGCTCAGCAGAAATGGAAAAGGTTCAGTTAATGTCAGTTTTACAGGACAGTCTTAAGCAGAGCCTCCTATTGGATAATTCCTGCATGAGTGATTATCTTTCAGCCAGCAACAAGTTATTTAACCCCAACTGATGTAATGAGTAGCTTCTCATTTCTTAAACAACCATGTCTTAAGGCACATCCTGTGGTTGTGGAAAAGTCTGAAACTACTAAAATTGGGTTAAGAACTGTCCAACACATTATTAAAAACTGGAAGGATAGTGGGAACCATCGCATCACGATAAGAAGAGAGGCAGATGAAGTGATGCACCCATCATGCCTAGTGTCTACTGTCCAAGCCTGTGCTATGGGGCAGTGCTATGATCTGGGGTTGCTGCAGTTACTCAGGTCTAGGTTCAGAAACTTCAGAAATACTAAGAGGACAATTTCAAGATTCATGGGGCTCAGATTGTCAAAGAGTGATTCAGGGAGCTTGAGACATCATTTACACACATGGATTGTCCACCACAGAGTCCAGACCTTAACCCCACTGAGAATCTTTGGGATGTTCTGGAGAAGGCTTTGTGCAGGGGTCAGACTCTCCAATCATCAATACAAGATCTTGGTGAAAATGAATGCAACACTGGATGGAAATAAATCTGGTGACATTGCAGAAGCTTATCAAAACAATGCCACAGTGAGAGTGTGCTGTAATCAAAGCTAAAGGCAAAATATTAGAGTGTGTGACCTTTTTTTTTTGTCCAGGCAGTGTATCTTCTAATCTGTTCATCACATAGGAAGTATTTTGGAAGCTCTACAGCTGGTGAGCCTAAATTCTGAGCGTGCTAGCAGCAGAATCAGAGAGGATATTTAGTTCCTTTTCACCAAACAGACATTCTTCCCTTTGATAAGTTACCTTCCCACCAATAACCAAATCTTTTTCACATTTCCTTAACGCCTTTGTGGGGTTGTTATCAAAACTAAATCCCACTTTTAAAAGCCTTCTATTGACATCTGGAGCAGAAACTCAATATACTCGCTATCTTTAAGATCTTGTGTGTTATTCGATTTTAGCAAACAACAAATCAATTCATTCAGTCCGACTCTGCCGCTGAACATGGAGATGCATGTGGTAAACGGAGCTCTTGAATAATGTGAATGAAGTGCAGACACAGTCATATTTGGTCCTCCAAAGCGAGTGGATTTAGTTCTGAGACAGAGCAGCAAGAGGTGAAGGATCATGAAGAGGGAGGGAATGAATGAAATGGACGGAGGAGAATCATCACGCATCACACTTGCTGACGATACAGAAAAGAAAGCAGCAGGATAAAGAAACCTGATCACTTAGCAAAAAAGCCTGATGCGATATAACTCATATTTCTCACGACTTCAGTCCACCACACCCTCACCCCACTGCCTCTGCATGTACACAATAAGAAACACGCCTGTCATCTGGGTGCGTTTGAATATGTGTGTGCGCGCCTGTGTGAGTCAGGTAGAAATGAGGGAATAAATCACAGGACGAACCTCACTCAAGCGCTTATCTCTTCCTACGGTCGCCCCGTCTCATTCCCATGAGGCCAGCAGTTCTAAAACTCGAGATAAGGAGGAGGAAGGAATATCCAGGCTACCTTGTGATGCTAAATGTTAATCTAAAGGAATTCTGTGCAGCATCACATATTAATGCTGCAGGTTTAAGGCATGTTGAATGTGTTTCAGTATGAACTAAAAAGGTTAATAACAGAAGAACAAAACAAAAGATTATGCAAAGATACAAACAGCTATCATATCATTTGTGTGCTATCACTTCAAAACACGCTTCCCTAATTAATCTGAACGACTCAGTGCTCCATAATAATCATCACACTTGTATTCATGTTATTCTAACCTATCCTCATGTCAAGAGGAGCTTAATTATTCTAACAGAGGTCAGTGTGTTCTTGCAGCAGACATAGAGAAACTACTGTTGATTGTGTCTTTTTAATGAATATGCTCCTTGAAAAATAAAAAAACTGTAATTTAATAAAACTCCAGAGAGATGGTTTTGACTGGGTTTTCTCAAGAACATGACCATTACCACAGCTCCTTGAATCAACCCAATTTACCACTGTTTTACGAGCGTTCATGAATTAATTTAATTAGGGGTCACACCCGATGACAACAGCGCTGTGATTTCCTGATTCTGCCGAATGGTGCGGCGTGTTCACACCTAGCAGATGTGTTGATTGGCCAGCGGGTCAGGATACAGATATGAAAATCATCTGCGCAGAGGAAAACCGAGTGAAAAATGGTTCTATGTGTGTGTGTGTGTGTGTGTGTGTGCAGCCATCTGCTTGTAGTGAAGCGTGACTCGTGCACATCTGTAACGGAGTGACACCTTTAATGGTTGACGCTAATTTTGGTCAAACACACGGACACGGAGATGGACTTCAGACAGCTGCTAATTAACTGCTTTACTACTACATGACGTGAAACATGTTCAGCAACGCCTTCATTCTCTTACACCGAAAACATGAAATCCCCTAATGCTAATGTCCTGTGAGTCTGTGTAACCCTGATATTTGTGTTTAGTTCTTCAGTGTTCAATGTCATGCAAATGCTGTTCTTGATAAATAATACTAATTTGCATTACTAAAGGTAAAGAAGGCAACTTATGATGTGAATGCTGGTTACCTATGAATACAACTAGGTGGTAGTAGTCAGTGCTTGTCATTGAGAGGTTAACAGGAGGCGCAACTATTAGCTGGACTAGCAGAGTTACAAACCATCGTACAGAGCTGGCCTCTCCTGGATCATGCTGATCAGTTGGTCTACAGTTTATTTCTTTAAGGTGATCTTGTTGTGGAAATATTTGTGTATCTAAATGCTCAAATGAGACAAAGATGAAAAATGGGAAGAGTAGCTTCCTTGGAACTTTTGCTTTGTTTACTTTTTTTAACTTCATTTTCTCTAGTCGTGTTCTTGTTCTCTAAGATGAACAGCCATGCTGAATTAACTGAAAAGCTGCCGACAGCAGACGTCCAACGAAACTGACCACATGCAATAAAGCAAAAAATCCATGACCTGACACTGGCTAGTCAGCTCTGACGCAACATGACATCCAACAAGTGAAAAAGTTATTGCAGAGTTTTAGAAAAGTTGGGTCAAAGTTTGGTGAAATCAAACCATGCTTCCATTTCATAGTAATCTATGCCATCTCAATGGCTGCCATGATTCTTTTCTTTATCTCAGACTTCATCATAGTGTCCCATCCAGCTCTGGGGAACCCACTTATGGTTTATCTCTGTTTTGGGGCATTTCCTGTTCTACTTTGAATGGATTTAACAGTCTGTCATTACAGATGTGTTCACTTGCTGCCCCTGATTGTTAATTTACAAGTTGAGTGCATAGCTACTGCCTACGGGGTTATGCCGTTAAAAGCATTTACAGTATACCTGTGCACTGATGTAATTACACTACTAAAACACTAGGGGCAAGTGGCCAGCTGTGTTCAGTTTGACTCTGATTGGAAATGTGTGGCACGCATTGGAGTTGGATCAACAGTTAGTTTCAATAATCTCACTGCAGAACACAACACAGAAAAGACATCTGAGCCTGAGCAAAGAAAACGTTCTGTGCTTGTCTGAAGAAGGAAGTACATTTAGTAGCAACCACAGCCATTACAGTACACATCGGCTTAGCAGTTATACTTCTGGAGGGGTGCATGTCAGGGTACAGTGTAGGGTCTGTAGCTATAGGCAGTACTATAAACTCCACATTAGTCCTGCTCTGATGTATCTCACCTGTGCCACATTGTTCCCCTTGCATTTAGCCTCTGTGTTCCCATGCCACTATGCCAGTTTATCTTTGTACTTCGTGACACAAAGCGTACCAGCCTGTTCCAGAATACATAGGTTCTTTCAATCGTCTTAGCCTGTTTTCACCTGTGTCTTGGGGTGTATGTGTGAGTCCTCCTCAACCAGTTCCATGTTTTAATGTCTATTAAAGAGTTTTGAAAATGTCCTTATATACTCCAACCTCTCGATAATCTAAGGCCATGCATTTTTAACATTGTTGTAACTCGACAACAGTCATTACTGTGAGCTCATTGTAAACGTGTTTTGTACCTACAGAGCTTTGATTATAATCAGTAATATGTATTTTACTGCAGTGTTGGAAATTAGCATCAGACCCTGCCTCAGTGTTTCTCTGTACTGGTCTGGTCCCTTACGAATAAAACTAAAAAAAACATTTTTACAGCTATAACCAAACACCGATCTCCATTAATATTGTACCTCCAATGTCACCTTCCACCTTCAGCTGACTCTTGCTCATCCTTTGTCCAGTTCCAGAGAAAGGGCAGTTTGCTTAGATAAGAAAGGGCTGGACTTTATGCAGCGATTAATGAAGAGACGGTGTTCCCCATGAGGGCAAAAAATGTCAAATGTACGGGAACACACATCCGGTATATATTTGCATGCAAATCAAGGAACTGAATATATTTTCCTCAACTCAGCAGAATGGGATCAGTGAAGCATCAGCATTTAAATGTGCAAACTTCAAATTCTCCATCATTTTACTCCTAGAGTCACTTTTAGGCCCATTAAGGGGACTTATACTTTAATGGCTCATAGTGTCCTGATAATGAAGCATTTGCATGACTTAAAGGAGAAGTTGAATGTTTTCACTTGTTCTTCAGTGTTGGAAATAGATCAAAAATGTTTAAACAGTTAAGTGTTTAAGCTGGTAATCAAAATACATATACTCCCTGAAAGTGGACTGAACATACACAATACACCCAATCATAACTTGGGTATAACTAAGCTGCTAATCAGTCAAATCAGTCCATAATCACCCGAACTCATACTAGTCGGATTATTAGTCTGCGCTGCTCTCTGTTGTTGTGTAGTATCTCTTGTAAGTGTTTTGTACTGTCTGTATTCTACTGTTTGTCTTTGCACTGTCTCTTGTCTTCACAGTGGTGACACTGTCTGTCTGCACTGTTAGTATTGTCTGTTTAGGTGTGCACACACACACTTTATGCTCATACCCTTGTATTGCTGCTGTATATATGGTTGAAATGACAATAAAAACCTCTTTGACCTTTAGTCTTTTGCCCCTTCTTCTTAGTTTTCAGGTGAGCAGCACAGCAGAACAAAGCAGTTAAAAGGTTGACCAGACCACCCTGATGCAGAAGCTGTGAAGAAACAGACATTAATCAGCAATCAATGATCTAGAAGCTGAGTGGATCTCTGTGTGCTCCTAATTTAATTTAATTTTAAACGCTTTGTTCATTTGTCTTGTCTCCCCGGTTTTAAGAATCTGCAAATACATTTTCACACCGCAAAATTCACATTTAGCCAGAATTAATTATTTGAATGTGAAGTTGTTTAGTTGCATTTGGAGCGAGTGTGAAACAAGTTCATTACATTAAGGCAAAGGGTGCATTATTTTACCATATTCAGCACAACAGTTTGACTTGAGAGCACACTAGTTAATTTATTAAACGTATGCTGGTTAATGTCAGTTTGAGCTGCGAGCCATAAATGAAAGCGCACAGTCTCAAAGAAAGCAGCTTATTCAAGATGAGACGTGTTGAGTCACAGACGCAAATAGACTTCAAAAAACACTATTTGCACTGACTGGAGATCAAAAAGGATTCAAAAGCCGTTTAAATCTTATTTACCGCACTGCTTGCATGTGCGTGTGGGTTTTGTGTGTTTCCGTTTGTCTGTGCGTCCGTGTGTTGACCAGTCAAAAGCCAGGAATAGAGCTGCCAGAGGGAAGATGACTGGAATCCCGCCAAGAATGCTGGGATCCACAGGTTGATAAACACACACACGAGCAAGTTTAAAAGCAGAAATATGTGCGCACACACTTGAGACAGCAGGTATGGGTGAGTTTGCGAGTGTCTGTGGAGAGAAGAATGAATGGAGTGACTCTGCAGGCAGCTTCCCTCCTCTGCTACTCCACTGCGTTGCAGAGCTCAACAACAGCTGGCTTTGTCTGATCCATCACACACACACTACTACTACTACTACTACACTAACGCCACCCTGCTGTCCTGCCTGTCCCAGTGTCTGGTTGATGCTTCAGGCTTGTTAGCTTCTCGCAGAGACAGCACTCAACATCTGTATGGTTCCTGCACTCAACACAAATTTACAAAGGCCGCTGTTGCACCCTGCTCAGAGGCTGCAGATCAAACCCTCCAAACAGGGGCAGACAGAGACAAGACAGAGGGAGAAAATGATCAGTTAGAACAGAAGAGTCTCCTTATCAAAAAGGCAGAACCACTGTCTGATTTTTGATGAAAGAAATTAGCCTTTTAGTTGTATTTTTCTGAACATTGATTTCTAATGTACATGCAGTTTCCAGGTCTGAACATTCAACTCATTTATCTATGACTAACAAAATGATCCAAGAATCAGCTCGACCTATTACTGCCTGTAATTAAGCTTTAGCAACTAAAGCTACTCTGATTTGGAGAGATCTGCACAACTGAAAGAAACCAACAAGAGAGAATAACACCCCAATCTTCCACTACACTTAAACTTCCAAATAAGTCCTACAGAGCTTATGATATCAACTTTATATTAGTTCCACTGCTGCTCCAAGGAGAGGATATTGGATCACTTGCACACAAGAGCTGGTTGCTATTAAAACATAAATATATGAGGTTTGCCTGACATATTTTTTTTTCTTACCAAACTGCTTACAGGACCTTAAAACAAAATCAAACAAATATATATATATATTGAATATATTGGGCATTCATGATAATTTAATTATGTATTATCATTATTATTATTATATTTATTATTATTTAATTATTTTAAATAATTTTTTATTTGGATGTATTTATAGTATTGATATGAATGTTATGAAGGGAGGTTTCCGTCCTTGCTCAGGCAAAGATGGCCTAAAAAACTAATGTCTTTCTATCTGAACTGTTGAATTTATATTATATAGGTTATATTATGTTATTGTGTCAGCGAAAACTAACACAATAGCCACAATAAAGAGAGTAATGACCAAGAGAGCCTCTGCAACATCATGTCGCATTTAAAAATCACACATAAATCTCTATTAATTCCACTAATATGATATAAATGAATGCCCATTTTATCATGTAAATAATGAGTTTAATTCAATAAGAAAAATGTAACGTATTGTGGCTGACATAATGCAGACTGCATCATGGAATTCACTCCAGTAAATATTCCTGTTGAAATATCAGAACCGATATAAAGGATACTGTCAGGGTTACCTTTTCAAAATAAGCAAAGACTTAAAGCCTTGTACAGCATGGATAAATCCACAAGTCTCTAAACTGTATAGTACTGGATGATGAGGGAGGTATTGATGATGTGGGTGGGGTGGATCAAATATGATAGACTTGGTGTTAGAGGGTCAAAGTGTTTGAACGAATAGTAAAAGGATTAAAAAGTTCTTCCTGTTAAAATCAAGAAGTCTTAAGGTGAACATGAAATATTAAAGCAAACTTTTACTGGTGGCTCAGATGGTTGTATATAGAGCATATGTGATCCCATTCCTCTAACATACACATGGATAATCTTTAAAGGAAGAAACAAAAGGCCTTAACTCTAAAACAGGGCTCTTCATCTGTCCTACAGGCTAGAGTTCTACTTTCATTCCAATATTCCAAATATGATACAGTTTGTTATGCAATATTGCTAAGATACCTCTGTGATGTGGAATATGAAGATGTTAGTCTCATTTTAGGGCCATCTCTGTGTATGAGACAGGACTGGAATAGATACGCATGCCAAACAGAAAGGCCCATTTCTGGTTGGAGGAGAAACACACTGACTTTTAAATGCTGGGAAAGACTTCAGCCGGGGTTTGGATATGTGTAACTATCCAACACTGACCTTTTCCATAAAGTAGATGAAGGAGAGAAAAGGTTATTTAACATACAAGCAGGAATAATGTGGAATATTCATTTTCATCACCCACATAAACAGCTATGTATTAATATTTTATTTTGTAGAATTAGGGGGAAATTACCATACTACTTTGCAAATACAAAAGCAGACCTGGTTTAAACCCTCCTCACTAAAGAACTAAGAAACAAACCCTGCCTAATTAATACTGGCTTATCACTGAATTTACACATTCTGTGATAACGCTTCTTTTAATCATTATTAATACTATGATCTCATGAGTTGTTTTTCACAGAAGGACACTGTAGAGACGCCCTGTGTAAGCTGTCCCATGTCAGCTCATACGATACGAGCACTGAACTGAGCTGAACCTGTGGAACACGACAGAACCTCTCCGATAAGTGACAAAATATCCTCAAGACCCAACACTCTCCCACTTGTGAAGTGATTCTGTGTATCGGACGATCAGCGTGACTGAGAGTCTCCATAGACAGCCAGAGAGGGAGGTGGAGTAGCAGAGAGAGACGGAGCAGCAGAGAGAGATGGAGACAAGAAGCCTACCGATGTGAATCATGCAAAATTTATGGATGCAATAAAACTGTTCAGCGAGAGGAGCCGGTGGCAGAGGAGCATGATATGCTGAAGCACTGGGTAGCAAAGGATAACAAGCACAAGAAGAAATAATACAAGCTCAAGTCTTGCCTGGAAGACAATTCAGAGGGCACGGGAGCACAGTGGTGTGTCTGCAGCTGGTGATATGGGCACTAACCAGAATATACAGTCTATACTTTAGAAATGTTTTCAAAGGAATAATTTATAAACTAACAAAAGAAAAAATGATTGTGAAAAACTTATACCAAAACATGGTTGTGCTTAGATGGACTCTAGTACCCCACTAATAATCAGTCTTGTGTACAATTAGAACACACGGGCTCCATCAGAAGGAGTTTTCCATCAGATTGAACGGGGTGGTGTAAACCTTAGATAATCTGATCTCCTCAGAGGCATGTAAACACTTGATCTGCTGCTTTCTGTCTGGTTGGAATGAATCTATTCCTCCTCAACATATTTGCTCCATGTGGGGTTAATCAGTTGACGATTTTCCAAGAGGGACTGAAACGCGGATCAAACAGACGTGAACTTGAGAAACTTGCCATCAGCTAAGAAATCTGTTGACAAAGTTCCTGGTCAGAGTTTTTAGCAGTTTGTGCATCGTAGGAGAACGAAAGATGGCGGCCGCCCGCAGTACCACCGAGGCAGAGGCTCAAGATGACTGCAGCTCAAGAGAGGCGAGCCATGAAGTCAAAGTAGCGAGGCCTCTGGACACAAGCTGGGGTCTCCTGGAGGACGGTGTATAATATGAAAGACCCGAAACCCTAATGAACCCAGGGAAAGCATCAGTGATGATGTGTCCAGACTGACGCGTCTGCTAATGTATTTTCACAGCTGCTGCTGTGCCTCATGCTGCTGTGTGTGCTGTCTACATTCTATATTTGTTTGCTTGGCAGGAGACAGTCTGAAGTCTGAAAGCGGATGTTTTGAGGACATGAGGACCTAAACCTCAGCAACATGAGCTGAACAATGACTGTTACTGTGGAGTCCATGTGGCATCTACTTTGTAACATGACTCAGGCCTGTGTTTTATGGGTGATATACTTTAGCTCAAGCACGGCAGTTAATCTACATGATTACATTTTCTTGTGATTCATGTATGTGCCCCACCACTGAACAGGCAAGGTGGTCAGGATGCTGCGACTGCGTTTGTACTCGTGCCTGGTGCGGACGTTTCCATCTGCAAAGCAAGCAGGTACACACTCCTGAAAAATCTGTTTTTAAAACTGTTTTGGAGGCATCAGTCTATGCTCTGCTGTAATAAAACCAGACACATCAGTACAACCAAAACACCCAGGAAGTGGCATCTTAAATGTAAGCCTTCCTCTGAGGGCCTCAGAGTCTAAACAGACATCCAACATGTTGTCAGCTGCGGCTCTAGCGGTGGGTGCGTTTGATTCTGTATGTGTGCGGGACAAGGTGAATGGTACAGTCAGAGAAAAGCGTCACTAATGCCCTGAGCGTGCACACAGACACGCACTTCATCCAGATTTGACAAGGTTAGTTAATCATCTGTCACAGGGACAAGAGAACGGACAGACCCCCCCTCTCCTCTGTCTGTCCTCTCCTTCTCTTTTTATCCCTCCATCTCCTCCTCCTTCATCGTCTCTCTATCCAAGGGCAACTGTTCTTTTCCACCGACATTAACCTTGCATATCTCACTACACGCTTTTATCTTTTTCTTTTCTGTCTGCCTGACTTTGTTCCAGTCTTTCTCATCCTTCCATCCTCTTTAAAACGTGCCGAGGCCTTTCCCCTCTCAGGCAGGGACGAAGCCGTCCCTCTATCATTCAGTTCTCTAATCGGCCACACATCATTGACTCCCAGCCGTTTAGCCCAAGGTAAATCTAACAGTCCCTTTTATAAAGAGAGATGGGGAGAGATGGAGACTGAAAGAAGGATGAATGGATTGATGGACGGATGAATGGAAGGGGGGGGCAGAGTCACCGTAAACTGTAAGAGAGGAAGTCAGAGGGAAAATGAAGGGGTGAGGTGTGAGGAGGTGAAGGTAGATGGATAGAAGTAGATCTGTGTCTATATATGGTGAGTCAGTGAGTGTAGCTAATAGGATGACACTAACCTGTCTGAGAGGAGAGGAGAGGAGAGGAGAGGAGAGGAGAGGAGAGGAGAGGAGAGGAGAAAGCATGAGAAAAACCAAAAAGATAGAGGGAAAAAATGCAAATAAAGCCGGAGAAGAGGAGGAGGTGCATCAGAGGCCGTTCCCGTGTGGAGGTGCAGAGAGGCGTGCATCTATCAGAGCCACGCTGGCTGCAAAAAGCCGCCAGGGACAGAGACACCAGTCAACTCAGGAAATAAGAAAATGATTAAGAGCGATTTAACGTCACGCCGCCGCCGCCGCCAAGCCAAAACGCACATCTGTCACAGCGAGACTGATGTTGCTGCACCTCCCTCTCACTTCCCCCTTCCGTCACACTCCAGCAGTCACTCATTCATTACACTCTCCTGTCACTGATGTTTATTTTTTCCTATCTAGCCCCATGCTTGCACACCCATTTTCACACATATTCTGTTAATAAGTGTAGCATTCAGTATGATTGTTTTCACATGACGTAACCCAAAGCGTATAGGAAAAAAAGAAAGAGCCGGCGTGTATCTGACTGCACTAGCTTTCCAAACAAAAATGAAAAATTTGCCAGTAGAGAGAGAAATTGGAGAAAATAAAAATGGACTCGTTTAAACTGCTGCAGGTTCTCTCAAATCTGCACAACATGGCCCTGCGCATACTACACGTTTAGTTTGAGTTTTCTCTGCTCTGCAGGTCACCACAAACTCTGAAGAAACCAAAGCTGGACCACAGCTTTTAAACACTGCCCCCATCAGGATGTTTGTGACTATTACATCAATGTAGATTGATGGCATCTGCATGAGTGTCTCATGATGTAAAAACAGTTCACCAAAAGAATGGAAACTGTGCAAGGCTTGGAAAAAGGAACCCGAGTCGTCTCTGTATCTGGGAATTCATTTGTCACGTTTGGAACTGAACAGACACATATGACAAACAAGACACAGGGTGACGTTTGAACTTACCATTACACTTCCCTCCATTGATGGGGTCTCCATAGTAACCAGGCATGCAGCTCTGGCAGTGGGTTCCTGCAGTCAGGTTCCCACAGTGCTCACATATACTGCCGTTCACACACCTGCTGTGGCCGTTACACTGGCACGCTGTGAGGAAACACACACACACACACACACACACATACAGGATAATGGGCACGCTAAGTTTTCAGTTGATTAGGTACATCCAGGTAAACCTGGTGGAGCATCATGTTAACAGCTCTACAGTAAATTAAGTCTGTGGATAATCTTCCTATTATGATCATCACAGATTGTCAGAGTTCACTTACACTCTTCACAAGTGGAAGAAAGTATAATTCCTTGTTATAGATACTGCTATACATACTGTTCATGTCAAGTGGGACACAGCTTAACCTGAACGTGCTCATTACATGCTTGTCCAGTGGTTGCAGTGGGTCACTTACCAGGGCACTGGATAAATGCCCAGTTGTAGCCTCTGTCAGAGGAACAGAGGGCCTGGTCCACCACCATGTCCCTGTCTCGTAGTCTGTCTCGCTTCAGGGGACCTCTGTAAGAGCCCTCCATGCAAACACCTCTGCCGGTGTTACTGGGGTCGCCGCACCAACCGCACTCCACCCTCTCCAGACAGTCAGAGCACGTCCTCAGGCCAGAGCAGTTCTGGGCTGGTTGGAGTAAATGAGAGATCCAGATGAGATAAAGAGAAAAGAGGAAGGGAAGGTGAGTTCAGTTGATGTTTTTTGCTCATTTGTCCACAAATTCAAACACAAGCTTAGATTTAAGATGTAGCTGTAGGTAAATCCAACATGTGCTTGCTTGAGTTAACAGGTGGAGGCAGATTAGACAACCTTTCAGCTTGGTGGACTAACACTTTATCTTCACAATGACATATATAGACTGCACTTCCATTCCAACCTAACTGCTTACATGGACACTACATGAAACGATCTGATGAAAAGATGCTGAGGAGCATCACTTCTTTATACTAACTTTACAGACACTGAGGAAGACGATGGAAGACGGAGCCACATTTTCAGCATCGCTGCCCACACGGACACCACTCATCTCTTCAAACATCCTGTTTGATTGCTAGAGTGTGTTACGCCCTTTTGCAGCCCCACACGCCTTGCAGTGGCTGGTGAATGGCTGGTTTCATTTGTCTGAACTAAATGTGATGACTCTGAAGTTTCAACTAAAATCCATATAGACGAATCCGACGAGCGTTCTGTGTAGGCTGCCATCTTGTGGCGACGCCATTACTGAGCTGTTACTGGTATGTAAACAAACCTCCGTGATAACGCCCCCTCGATCACAGCTACAGCCAGGCAGCATGACTTGTTGGGTTGATGATGTTAGACAGTGGCCTCCAGTCACAGATTAAGGTACAAACGATATAACAGATCATTTATGAAAATAGCTTAGAGAATGGGGAAATAAAGACATAATTGGAGCTAGGATGATATTATATCTACTTAACTACTGCAACTGCTAGTTAGCTAACGTTAGCAATAACTATGCTAGCTAGGCTAGCTAACGAGGAAAGTATAAAAAGATATGTCCATTTGGCAACAATAAATAAATGAATGGATATCAAATGAATGGATATGAAATAAATAAATTCATGTTTTTCATTTGTGACCATTGTTTACCTCATTTTCACATTTCAAATGGAAAGGGTAAGGTACAGCTAACTGCTAGCGTTGTTGGTTCTCAGAGTGAGAGTCACAGTAATGTTACTACTGCCCCTTCTGTTGTTTTAAAGGTATTCAAGAGTATTTTCTCCTTCGCCTAGCTTTACGCTGCTGTTGTTATTAGGAACCCATCCCTGTCTGTTGATATTTTTCACCCACTTCTGGCGAATGTCCTCATCTTGTGCTCATCCAGGAAATCTGTACCGTATGGCACCAGACAGGGGCAGTTCACCCGGGGTATTTTGTGTACCTCACAATTTTTTCTCTTCCAACTTGCAATTTTACTGCCGCTATTGAAATAAGCAACACTACCCAGCAACAGCTCAGTTATGGCGCCCGCTTACTGCCGGTAGTTTCGCCGTCTATATGTTTAAAACCGTTTAAACTGACAGAATATTAAAAAGGAGGGAACACATACTTCAGATTTAGTTCTTACTGCTATAGTATAATCATGAACATACTTTATATGTAAACAGGAGCCATGTCTTTATTTCTGTAAGGATCTAATGCTCATCTTCAGTCGCCATCTGTGTGAAAATAAGCCTTTTAACCATCTGTTCTGTCCATATTTACTTACACGAATGTATAGTTACTGTAAATGGCAGCAACCCAATACAAAACACATCTCCCACCCCAACTCTAATACTTTGCATCTTTTGTTTGCCACCTTTTCATTGACCCTCAACATTTCTAAAGAAATTGACTTTTCGTTACCACACCATTCCTCACGTTGGGAGAAGGATTTGTATTCATAAAGTGGATGTGACATTCAAAAGCGCCTTAGTGGTTCAAATTAAAAATGACCCTTTTTTATAATGGTATGGCATTCAATGCTGGTAAAAGAAAACAGAAATCTCCAGGCTGAAGGCCTTTGTTGTTTGCTGAATGTGGCAGGGGGAAGGCGACAAGTATGAGAAATCAAGTTGTTGTTTTTTTTTTTCCAGGAGACTCTGGCCTTCCAAAGTTAACTTTACAGCTCCTATTTAAACCCCTCCGCCTTGTTGTGCAACTTCAACTCATCCTCCTGTCATGATAAATTTTAGTCTACAAAGCGAGGGCAGGAATACACAGTCACAGAGACAAAGAGAAGAGGTAAGACTTGGCGGGTAGCTTGACGTGTAACACAAGGACACCAAAAGGTTGAGAGAAGTTATCCGAGCTGTTGTGTCTTACAGCCCGCTGAGATGATTCAAATGCAGACTCCAGCAAAATTAGCATTTTCACCAGAAGTTGTTTCCCTTTTGAACGCGATCCATTTCCATAAGCCACAGATGCTGCAGCTGAACCAGTGTCTCTTCCTCTCCCCCTGCTTGAAATACACCCCTTGTCCTCTGTATGTGTTTGCAAACTCCACCGTTGCATTATTCAGCTGCAGCAATGCTGATTCATTTGTTCTCTCTCCCTCTTTATAATTACAAACTCCTGCTCCCACTCGCTCAGGCTCACTCTTTATCTCCTCTCTGCCACATTTTTATCCTTCTTTCTCGATTTCTATTCACTAAGGCATCTTCCATCTCATTCTGGGCTGCTTTCTCCACCATTATATCCTCTCCTGCCTATTTCCTGTCATTTTGATTTAATTAGATTTTTTTTTTTGTTGTAGTACTCTGAAACACTTTAGGCGTAAATGAAATCTCAAAGGGTGGAACTCTTCTATTTTTTTCCTTCATCTACTTCTTTTCTCATCTCTCCTACTGTGCTCTTTCCCCTCTGGTTTTTACTTTCCCCTCCCTTTATTTCCTCCCTCCTTTCACTTTTCCTCTGACAGCTTTTATTATAGCCAATAGTCCTTAAAGAGAGACGGTAGAACATCCCTAATCCAGCACACAGCAGGGTTTCATCTGGCAGAAAAGCACATATTTACACACCCAAGAGCAGACTTTAATATCCAATAAATATAACGCGGCTGTTTATCATTTTAAAATGTGACTGAATAGCAGTTCTTTTTAACCGCTGCACTTTTGTTCTGCCACACCTGTGAAATTCAATATGATATTACCAATTACTCTTAACTATTTACACAGATTCATTTTTTTAAGTCCTATTGCTGGAACTATACCAAAAGAAGATGAACTTTAACACCAACATTAGTGAAGCACTGAATTCATTCAATAGAGGACAATGAACAAGATGGAGCTCCTGTGCACATTGATTCCTGCTTTGTTCATCTTTCAAACACGTGACGCAAACCTTCTCAGAAATAATGGACTCATTCCAACCAGAGAAAACCACCAGATCACAGTGTTTACGTGGTTCAGGAGATAGGACTTCAGCGGTTTACATCACTCCTCTCAATCTGATTGAAAACTCCTTCTGATCAGGCCTGTCCGTCCTTGCTCCCTCCCTCTTCTCTCTCAACACTGCTGACTTTAGACACCTCTCAACCAGCTGTCATCTGCAGATATTCTCCAGGATGGTGAAGATAAAGAATACTGCATCCAGCTGAATGTGGGTAAAACTAAAGAGATGGTGGTGGAGTTCCACAAGGACAAAACGCTGGACTGGTCTGACCATGCTAGGGTACTTTATAAGAAAGGCCAGAGCAGACTCTACCTGCTAAGGACACTTAGGTCCTTCAGAGTGCAGGGAGCATCATTCATATGCCCAATTGCTGCAGGAGTGGCAGCATCTCAGCAGCAGTCAAGAGGCTGAACAGACTGGTGAAGAAGGCCGGCTCTGTTCTGGGCTGCCCTCTTGAGTCTGCGGAGGTGGTCACTGATCAGAGGATGGAAGCAAAGCTGTCGGTCTCTGTCTCTTTTTTTTTTTTTAGTTGTGCCCTCGTTACCTTAACTCCTCTTCTTCAAATTTCATCCGATTTTCACCAACAATAAAATATGAGCAGCAAATGTGTTGCAAGTGGAAGCTATCTCAACTTATATTCAGAAAGTGAATTGTTTTATAGTTTCGTAACTGCAGCATGTTTTTTAAACAGTCATTTACAAGGTTGAGGAGTTTCAAGAGTCGGACACAATCAATGAGCTCCTGGCTCTGCAAAGCAATTTCCTCACAACAATGTGGGTTCATTTCAAAAACTATGAAAATATTTTGTCTAGGCACATCACAAAATATGGTCTCTGGTAAAAGTTTTGGGCAAACTTTCATCTGGTTGCACTTTTATCACCAGTATGGCAGTAACTGTATCCACAAAGCGCTAAAGGATTGTCTATATGATTCCTTAAAATACATTCCTGAGTTAATCTCAACACACAGGCTGCCTCCCTGAACACACATTGCAATGGTGCATTTGCAGCTCTCGACCGTGATTCATTTGTGGAACGTGTCAAAATCAGAGGGAGCAAATGGATCAAATATTTCAGGCATCAGCCTGGATGCCACAAATATGATGAAATGGGCCCCGAGGACACTAAATGGCACAAATAAAAGCAGTTCATACAGAAGTAAGAGAAGGAGCAAAAACAAAAAAATTAAAATTAAAATTAAAATTCCAGCATAGGCAGAAAATGCAGACATCTCATGTTCACTTACATAAAAGGGATATGAGCAGATAATATAATTTACCTGCTATGTTCTCGATGCCTGAGCCGTTTCTATTTTTAATAGCATTTCCAATTATCTGGATTCATCTGTGTTCCACATGGAAAGAATTAAGAGAGGTTATTGCCTCGTGAAGTCTCATGGACTTGGGATAAATGAGGATGAGAGAAAATAGAGTGTATGTGCCTGCAGGGCTTCCAAGGCTTTTGTGTTAGTTAACAGCACCAAACATTTAGCTGCACCTTGTGCCATTACATGACACTGGCCCCAGGTTATTTGCAGAGTAAATGTCCTTTTGGATGGTCCGTTTATTTCCCATGAGGCTGGAAAACATATTTTGTGATTAAAAGAGGAACATCTGATCTAAACAAATGGTTGACCAACAACTACTCTTTTCTTCATGAATAATTTTAAAGTTTAAAGTAGGAACACTGATTTATGCACGGCCAGCTTGTTAAACGCTTGTGTTTTTACAGTTTCTTGTTAAAGGTGATTATTGTGTCGTCAGTCTGTACACTGCTCTGCAGCAAAGCACTTTTCTGCCCGACGGTGGGAGCTGAATGAAGAGGCACGGCTGTGATTTCATTTCCATTTATTGCACTTCACAGCAATTAAATTATGAGTTATGGCTGGTAGATTTAGCACACGTACAGAACAGAACTCTTCTGGATTTGTGATTAAGTTGAGTCTAAAGTGGTACTAGTAGGTCTGTGAGACTCTTAAAAAGAAAAAGTTGTGAAACTGTAATGACACAGATACTCGCTGCTGTCCAAAACATTTTAAAATTATTAGGAACGAATGGGTTTTGGATGAGATCCTATGGACACTAGTATTCCACTAATAACCCAAACAAAATGCATCTCATCTTATGTGACTACCTCACTTAGAACAGACTATCCTTATCAGGAGGAATGTTGAATCAGATAGAGAGGGGTGGTGGAAACCTGAAATAATCCATTCAGTAGGAAAATATTAGCTTCTGATGCATGTAACTTGATCTGCTGGGTTCTCCCTCGTTGGAATAAATCCATTCTTCCTGAGCACGTTTGCTCCACATGAGGAGAACATCTGATGATGTGAGGAGTTTCCAGAAGAGACAGAAACATGAAGGTAGCACAACACATGATTGGCTCTGGCTATGTTCATATTTTCATTGTGAACAGCAACACTGGAAACATCTTGTTCATCTGCTTTTACTGAATGAATTCAGTGTTGTCAATAAAGTTGAGACCAAACTACTTCTTTCTTATATTTCCAATATGTTTGCCTCCTGACAACTGGAAAAACAATCCTTTGACTGAGGGACATTTGGCAGTCATGTTGGACTCACTGATCTATACGACTTCAGTCTGATTAACAAAAATATTGCCCAGGAAAACGGATATCTGATAACAGGATACAGACGTCTAAAAATGAAATCAACCTCATCCATTTTTTATTTTATGTTTCCATTGGTCAAAGTCAGACCACATAAGATCTGCAGGGTTTCTGTCAAACACCTAACTGTGTGTAGCAACTAGGTCAAAAACCCAAAAGGACATGGGTTTGCATCTCAACCACTGCCACAAAACATCAGTCGCTCAAAATCTTTTCAAGCTGCTGTCGTCACTTGGAGACTGAGAGCCTCAACGTCCTTTAAAGTTCTGTCAACAACAAACATTAAGCTCAGCATTTCTCCAACGCTGGCTGCTCTACTGGCTGGAAATGAAATGGAAACACGCTCTCTGCGTTCCTTCCCAATATGCAACGCTGGGTTGAAATCGAAATATTAGTCGCCCTCTTTGACAGAAATAACCCCAACAACACATATGACAGTTTGCTGCAGTAAAGAAAGGATTGTTCCTGCTGGGGGAATTTTCATCTTATCAAAAATTCTCTCAGCGCAATCGTCCCGGTGTCACATTGTGTTCATCACATCGGGTCTGATATTTGGTGTCCCTGGATAGCACGTATCATCTGGCCTCATCTTGTGTAATCCATTTGCTCCTACAGTACTTGACAGTGAGCCTCCATACATAATACATCAAGTGGAGAAGCCATACGCTGCCTTCCCCTTCGCTCTTCTCCAAGAATATGAAGCTACAACCACCAAGTGGGATTGACAAAAAACACACAACACGCACTTCTTGAGAAGATTGCCTGAGAGAAAATAAGGCCGTTTCTCTCCGGAGCAAAACCAATATCAGCTACAACAATCTGCTGTGTGTGTGTATGTATGTGAACAATACACACATCGTAACTTGACACAAAACTAGAGACTCCTGTAATTCAATACGCCTCTACTTAATCCCACATGTGTGCTTAGTGTACTAAGTGTAGTACTGTTTGTGGTAATAGAACTGCTCCTCAAGTTAAAAATAATAAATAAAAGCTTGAGTCTTTTAATCAGGTTAACGTGTTTGAGCATCCTTTCTTGGAGCCTCGTATCATCAAACAGTATGACAGACATTAGATTTGATGGTTCCCATGCCTCATCTATGTGTGAGAAACACACACATAGTGCACAAGTTATTCAAAGTCAGCACCTCACAGTGTTGACTCACCCACTAAAAACTTCAAGCTTGAGTTTTTGATGATTAACTTTGTGAAACAGTCTTTTCAAACCAACCCAAGAGGCAACTGAAAGTGACAGAAAAACAGCCACAAGAAAGGCAAAGGTGGAAACTGAAACAAAACATGAACAGGCCCACACAGGGACTGAGTGTGGGTGTCTGAGCCCCTGCATTTGAAAAGGCAAAACGTGACTGTGGTCTGTTTACTGGGTGTTAGTCCAAGCTGCTGACTAACTGATTGATTAGTGATTGCACTTTTGTATGTACATTATGACCGTCATTATTTTAAAATCTGGAGTTTGTCATACCACTGAATTGTACTGTCTTGTACCAACATGTGTGGAGCAACCCTCCAAGAGGTTCATTTCTCTTTAAAGTTCAGTGTGGTGCCCCTGGCTGTTGCCCTCTTGATTCCACCTAACTCCTGACTGCTGTGGCGGGAGCTGTGGTGGGAGGGCGGCGCAGAGGCACCTCCACAGTAGCTTCATCTTTCAGCCAAGAGGTTGCGTGCTGTTGAATTACTACTACATTACAGGCGAATGTTATGACTTCCCAGTTTGCAAATATAGCACTGCAGTTGTTCTTTGCTGCTAAAAACCAGATACTTTCCTTTTCTCTGAATCTGCTGATCAACAACAGCTATTAGCAGTAACAGCTGAATAAATGCAGTATTAATGCCTTCACGTGGGTGTCCAAGAGGCTACTGTTGAATTAAACAACAAGCAAACACTGACCTTACAAGCTGAACATTAAATCTTGAAAAACAAAAGTCACATTTTCAGCTGCCATGGACTGTCACATTAGCCAAAAACAAAAAAAAGTCAGTTTTATACGAGGAGAATCCAGAACAACTGGGACGGAAAAATCTGCTGGCTTTCAAAGGAGCTCCCAAGACATCCAACATTTAACATCTGGGGCTACACTGAAGCTAATTATTTCAAGACGTTGTGCTGAGGAGTGTGTCTATGTTAGCCTCCAGCCAACAAGAAAAATGGAAAGGATACACAAAGCCTGGGGCCAAATCGATCTGATAAAGAAATAACCCGCTTCAAATTGGATCTTCAGACAAGCAATAGATTTGTGTGAAAGCTGCAACCAACGCTGAGATCATGAATCTTTCAGCCGCGGCCTGCAGGTCCTGCTTCCAAAAACAAGACTCGATTAATCCATAAACTAGAAGTGAAGCAGAAAGTTGTGAAACAATAAGCAGAGAGTGATGGCCTGCAAACAAGCAGCAATGCTCTGTCGGAGGATCTGAAAAGCAAAATGTCATATTTTACATTATAAGCCGGCGAAACAAAGGCAAAAAGTAGCAGAACAAAAGCCTCCTACACACCTTCTGCCACCAAACAGAGATATGAATAATAAAAGAGAGAGGAGATGGTGGCATTATGTAAGCACTGAAGGTAAAATGAAAGAAAGGAAAACAATATTGGCTTGCAAACAGCAGGCTAGAGAGACTACTGGCACCAAGAAGGAATAATAATCAGCAGTCACAAGACAAGGAAATCACTTTCTGTAAATCTACCAACAAGAACACCTTGTTATAAACGGAGCATCTGTCAAACGAATTACAGGAACTCTAAAAAGTTTTGCCACAGGTGAATACTTTGACAATACTCACAAAAAATAACTGTACTTTAACTTTCCAGAAGAACCTCAGTGATCATTATAGAAACCACTGATTCCTTCCATACAGCGATCTGGTCAAATATTATTTCTGGGTTCTAACAGACCCAGGTGGAGAAGCAAAGCTCAATCTGGAAACCTATAACATCCCCAGGGTGGTGTTAATATGAGAGGAATGCTAAGAGACAGCAGTGAGAGCTTCATATTGAGTTAGTCCTGTGTCATTGCAGATGATCGATTTTCTGCCCTGTAGCTACAGGAAAGGTGGCACTGCCTCGATGTCGGAGTGTGTGTTTGGATCAGTGTGTGTGAGACTGAGGGGTAGCCATGACTGCTGATAAGAAAGGGATCGATAGGAGTCTATAATGACTCTCTGTCCAGACATTATACAGAGGAAGGAGTAGAGCAGTGTACAGTACATCACCTCATTTCTCTGGCTCCCTCTATATATATATATATATATATATACACAAATATCTGTTTGTGTTCATACACACATAACAGCATGTGTACTGTGCCCTCATTATTGTATATCATGATCAAATGACACAAAGATAATGTTCAGTATAGTTATTCTTGGCAACCAGCCAACCCGCTGTCAACTACAAAGTGATGAGGGATGAGTGAATAGTTTCATATTTGGCCGTGGTTTAAGACTTACACAGTGATCACATCCAGAAACAGGATGTGCATCACTTAATACTGTCTGCTAAAAGTCAAGTAAGGTCAGCAGAAATCCACCATTACTGTAATAGTTTTGCTAAACAAATGCATTCATAGTTTTGTTTTTGCCTCATAATTTGCATATAAATAATTCATGAAGGAAAGGAAAACAAGATTCATTTCCTCTGAAGAAATACCGCAAAGTCTCACCACTGCAGTCCTGGGTGTGCCACTCCAGACACTGGCCGTAGGGAAAGGAGATGACGTACGCTGAGGAGTCCACACAGCGCTGGGTGCTTCCACACCACATACACTCCATGGCCTGGCTGGTGCAGTTGGCGCAGCTGGTCCTCAGAGCACAGGGCACCTTACAGGGACGAGCGCTCTGACTCTGGGGGCTCCCTGAGCAACAGACAAATGGAGGGACAGGACCACAGACAAAAGTTTACATGGTGCATGTGAAGAATATGTGTTTTCTAAAGCTAATTAACTCACTTCTTGGTGTCATCCAAGCTACTCGTGATTTTCATGGCTGATTAAACAAGATCTAGGTTCATCTTAGAAACTACAGTATACTCTAACGTCCCATGCTCTGACATCTTCCCTCTTTCTCTTTTCTCACCGGCTGGTTTTTCACAGATCAGGCCGTCAGTGGTGGCGGTGCAGGGGTTGGCTTTAAGACCGGCCACCCCCGCTCGCTCCAAGTAGGCACAGAAGCCGGAGTCGCTCGGCTCTCCGGGTAACCACCGCAGGCTGGCGTTGGTAAAGGGTGACGTGTCCTCCCAGCCCCAGTAAGACACGTTGATCTTCCTCAGGCCAATCCATGGAGATAACCTCTGCAGTGTCAAAAATCATACATGTACGGTAAGTAACTGTCCTGAACGCTGTGGTGCAAAGCTTACTTATGCCACAGACACACTGAAATTCTGCAGTATTTAAAAACAAATTTTTGTTAAACTAATTGTCTTTTAGAAGTGTGATGGAGCTCAGAGAAAATATTTCAGTCAAACGTAGCAGTGACTGAATTCAATTGAAACTACACCTCCACAGAGTCAGTGCTATTACTTGTACAATGTTATTATCTCTACATTCTTTTCTTGTTATTTATGTGATTAAAAAGGGGAAAAAATCAATAATTATAATGATTACATGCATTTCACATGTAAACAGGATCTTGGAGGTGATGGAAGAAACACTATAAGAGGAACCAAAAACTACATGATAGTGAGATTAAAAAGCCTAGATGAAGTCTAGTCCATGTTTTGTGACAACAAGATGGTGTTGAATTTTACATAAAAGAGGATCCTAAATCAAACCATTCTACAAATTACTCTAATTGTTCTAAAAGCATAAACCTATTCAAGACTTTCAAAAGGACCTGTAATTACAGCAGATGGCTGAAGCCTAGTTCAGTGAGAATTTCAATTATTCGCTGACAAAACAGGTCTAATTTCTTTAATAATACTCTATAATGATTATGAAAGGAGTATTTTCCCACGGCTAGGATTTATTTCACAGAAAGCTTGTGACACTGTATTTATACTACATTGTAAATGTGTTTTCATACATGTCTCTGTCAGCATCTCTATTTGAAAAACCTTTGAGATGAATGGCGAATAAAAATAATTGCACTTTTGATGAGATAATAAATGCACGCTGTGAAAAGAGATTTTAAAACTTCATCATTATCAACAGACACAGAGAAAATGATCCGCACATTCTAACTATTAACAGTTTTCAGGCATGTTGCTCCTGACGCTGCACATGTACAAAAACGTGTGTCTGCGTGTGGTCTGGACAACATTTCAACTGAAATATTAACAGTGGACAATTCAACCTGGGCGAGAGCAGCCAACGAAAAATGTGCTGAAAACACCTGTCATCCCGGAGGGGAATATTTTTTAAGACATCTGGGTTTACCAATACAAAAAGTGACAAGGCTTATTTGTGAGCTTCATGGTGGGCTGAGAATATATATTTCGATTTTATTCACGCCTCCACATTAGAGTTTTAAAAAACATCATAAACCTCACAGTGAGACATTTCACTCCTCTGTACCTGATACTGTGAAAATATTTCTGACAACTCTGAACTTTGAAATTAGTCTGAATATCAAATCTCTGCCAGATGATTTGTGCTGTAAAATGTTTCACATCATGCCAGTGCTGCTGACATATGCAAATTCTAATGCTGTCGGATAACAGTAAACCACTCGGCTCACTTCTATTATTGATTAGTAGCTGTAAGACGATCATGTTAAATAACTCTGCTTTTATGATCTTGGGACATTCCTCGGCATCCAATAATAAATAACTTTATATTTATGGTGATAAGGTAACACTTTGTCTGGTATTTCACAGTAAATCAAACTGTTTTATGAGCCGCATTGTGTATACTGTGTCATTGAGTGGACTCCTGGGTATTGCGTATTAATCCAGTTGTTCATATGATTCATCTAGGTGAAACTTGACTATGCTGGAACAGGAACAGCAGCTGTGAGCTGAAAGTTACATTCAGATACAGCTGTTTAATTAAATTACATCTTTGGACATGGTCAACAAATGCTCCATGAAGGAAGTCGAAATCTTATTTATTTTCAAGTGTGTCTTAATGCATGGGCTGCATAACATATGCATTAAAAGGATTACTGTAATTATCCACCTCCTCTCCTCACTGGCCCTGAACGCTCTCAGGTGAGAGACAACTGCAGCTCCATGAATAATATTCATTTTACTCCATCCCTGTTAACATTATAGGACATTTTCTTAGTATTAAAAGCCAATTTATTCATTTTTCTGATAATTTCACATTAAAAAAGAAACAAAATTTGGGGGACAGCCAATTAATTTGGCCAGATAAAACTGGTACCTCATTAGCCTTAGATGAACCAAAGATACAGCATTAAAATCCAGTGTTTAACATTCTGCACAGTGTCCAAAATCTCAGGGAATACCCTGTGGAGTCCGACCTTGGCAGGAGATCATTTTGGGTCCTGAGGATTCTGGCATATTACATGTGTATTCAATCAGACTGGGATCAGCGGGTTTAGAGGCCAGTAAATGCTTTGAGCTCTTTGTGGTTTCACCGAGCCATTCCTGACCAGTTTATGCAGTGTCTTGCTGGGGGATGCTGCAAACATTCAAGGAGTGCGTAGTCTTTACCAATGTTTAGGTGGGTGGTACATGTCAAAGTAACATCCACATGAATGCCAGGACCCCACGTTCTCCAGCAGTACATCACATTGTAGCAAGATGACCAATAAAAGACTGATGTATCTGTTCACAGAACTGTTCACAGAATGACACTTGAACAGGAAAGATCATTAGGGGAACTAATATCTTTCAGTGCAAGCATGTGCACCACAGTGTTGCATTACACATCTCATACATATCTCAACACTACATGAAGTTAGTGACATAAGCTAAGGAAGTAGTACAAACTTAACCTTTGAGGTGACCTTTGCTCACAAACGGTTACATCTGCCATAAACTCACAGTGCATAAACAACCCATAACACGACCATGTGTAAACAGCCACATCAATATCAAAAGACGAATGAATAAGACTACTGCTTTTATTTACTAATGCACTGCAAGATAATCACCCACCTTGTCTTGCATCTGATATTTCTTCAGCTCTTCTAGAACAAAATTGACCTGTTTGTCTGTGAGCAAGGAGGCAATATTCCCTCCCAGGTTTTTGCAGTAGTGCTGGGCGTTATCATAGCTCTCACTGCTGGAGTTAATCCTCAGGCAGACGTCCCCAACATGATGCCAGCCCTCTCCACACAGTTGACCTGTACACAGACATATAGGTACACTAAATCAGTGTGATCAACAAACAACTTATGCAGCATCTTACGAAGCAGAAGACCACAAATTGAGAATACAGTAAAAGTCTGTAGTCCGTGATACTTTACACATAACAGTTTTGTTATATTACAAAGGGACTTTAAGGTTTTTGTGACACCAAATGTACTGTTGTTTGACTTATAATTGATTGTTAGCATGCTAATATTTAGCATAATAAACTGTAACTATTGCCACGCTTCATCTCATACTGTTTACCATGTGATAATTTAGTATGCTCAATGTCAATAAAAAAAAAAACTGTAAAGCTTGAAATATCCTGTTAAATAATTATACTCTTAAAATCAGGTGGTGTCTAGACCTCAGGAAATCCACTACCAGCTCCTTGGTTTTAGCTCTATTGATCCAAAGGTGCTTTGCTCTCCAACATGAGACAAAGTTGTTCACAAGATTCTAGTACTTGCAAGCTAGCATATTAACTGTTAACATTAGCTTTCAGTTATCATGTTAACTGTTGTCATGACAACATGGAAAACATTACAAGTTAAATATAAACATTAGCTTACAGTTAACCATCAATGGGAAGTGTGTAAAGATGGTTCAAACCTATGAGTATGTTAGCGACTTTGCGACTTGCAATGACTGCAAAGCAAAGGTGGTTATGAGAGGAGGAAACAAGCCGTCTTCCTTTAATACATCAAATTTGATCTCCCACCTCAAGAAGACTCATAGTTATACGCTACATTTGTCTTCCTTGTTTTGATATTATCTGCAGTGTTGTTTGAGGCAAAATATTCTCTCTAAAAACACAAAAAAAATAAAATGAATGGCACTTTTTTGGCACTTTTTTTGACAGTGTTTACATTTGAAAAGCCATGTTGCATTTATGTTTGTATCCAGTGGAACGTCGCATTAAAATTAGGTATAATGTGTTAATTCTATAATAGGTGATATGTTATGTTGTTACCTAACAATTTTGATGTAAAAAGACTGCATATATCGGTATCGGGTGATATCGGTATCAGAAATTAAGAGTTAGACAATATCAGAATATCGGATATCGGCAGAAAAGTTAATATCGAGCATCCCTAGTTAACACTGTATATTGGTTAACAGATGGCATAATAAACGTTAACAAATAGCAATATTAGCTTTTAATGTTTTGAATATTGTCATGATAACAGTTAACATACCAACTGTAAGCTTATGTTAATATTTAGCGTATAATGCTTTGCATGTTGTCATAGTAACAGTTGCAGTTAAATAATTATACTTTTTAGCTTGTAATGTTTTGAATACTGTCATGATAACAGTAGCATTCTAGCAGTTAATTATACTCTTTAGCTTGTAATGTTATGCTAACTGTAAGCTAATGTGAATTTAGCTTGCTGTCATTTCAGCAGTTAGTATGCTGGCTGGAAGCTAACGTTAATATTTAGCTTGTAATGTTTTCCATGTTGTCATGCCACCAATTAACATCCTAACTGTTAAATGGTTACACTCTTTAGCTTATTATGTTTTCCTTGTTGTTGAGCTATATATTAAATTGCTTTTAATTTATAGCTCAGTTTATTGTGTTTTTTTGATGTTACATTTCACATTGTTTCGTTAATTTGATGTTCTTTTTTATGTAAAGTGTCTTTGAGTATTTTGAAAAGCGCTTTTAAATAAAATGTATTATTATTATTATTATTATTGTCATGACAACAGTTAAACTCCTAACTGCAAGCTAATGTTAATATATAGCTTGTAGTGCTATTGTTTGTTGTCATATCAACAGTTAGCATGCTAGCTGTTAAATAATTATACTCTTCGGCTTGTCGTGTTTACCATGTTGTCATGTCATTTTGTAGTCATGATAACATTTAGTATGCTAGCTGTTAATACTTAGCTTGTAATGTTTTCCATGTTGTCATAACAGTTAGTACACTAGCTTTTGAATAATGCTGCTCTTTAGCTTGTAATGTTTACCATGTTGTCATGTAATTTACTATGCTCTCTGTTAACACTGTATATTGGTTAACATTTGGCATAATAAATGTTAACAAATATCAATATTTAGCTTGTAATGTTTTGCATATTGTCATGATAACAGTTAACATAACTGGAAGCTAATGTTAATATTTAGCTTGTAATATTTTGCATGTTGTCATAGCAACAGTTAGCATGTTAGTTCTTAAATAACTGTACAGTTTAGTTTGTAATGTTTACCATGTTGTGATGACCACAGTTGAAATCCTGGAAGCTAGTGTTAGCTTGCAATGTTTACCATGTTATCATGTCATTTACTATGTTCACTGTTGACACTGTATATTGGGTAACAGTTGGCCTGATAAATGTTAACAAAATATCGATATTTAGCTTGTAATGATTTTTGCATATTGTCATGATAACAGTTAACATGCTAACTAGAAGCTATTGTTAATATTTAGCTTGTAATGTTTACCATGTTGTCATGTCAACAGTTAGTATGTCGGCTGTTAAATATTACAAGATTACTGGTGAACAATTTCGTCTCACGGTGGAGAGCAAAGCACCCTTGGATCAATACAGCTAAAACCAACGAGCTGATAGTGGATTTCCGGAGGCCAAGACACCACCTGCAGCCTGTAACCATCAATGTGGAGTGTGTAAAGGTGGTTCACACCTGTAAGTATCTGAGTCTACATCTGGATCACAAACTGAACTAATCAGCAGAAATATTCAGGTCAAAAAAGGTCAGAGCCATCTCCTCAGGAGGCTGTTGGACATGTTCTACCAGACTTTCTTCACCAGTGCCCTCTTCTACACTGTGGTGTACTGGGTAGACAGCACTACAACAACAAAAGGCGGGCTCTGTGGGAGGGACATATATCTTTAATATCTTTCCATGTGATAAGGCTACTGGACACTGAATATACCTAGGGCTAAATAAAGTATAATCTAATCTTCCTATTTAGTAGTGTTTACCATGTTATGACAACGTTTAACATACTAACTGCGATCTAAAGTTAATACTTAGCTTTTAATGTTTGGCATGTTGTCATGTTAGTTTGAATGATTAGTAATGATTAATATAGTCTTGACTTGTCTCATCATTTAGTGTTCATATTACCATGCCAAGCTAGTATGTTGTTTTTATTACAACCTGTACATAGTCACCAAATGATTACCATGCCATTGATTGTCTTGGCATGTTAGCAGATTAGCAGGTCATCCTACATAGAGTTAGCATAATAATGTGTAACATTTGAGCGTCTTCTAGACTTTTAAAAGATACTGTCAAAGTAAAATGACAGAGACAACGAAGCAGAATGGAGACATGCTGAAGATATACTGAATCTCAGATGAAAAAGAGAGGAGGATGGGATAAAACAGTCTTTACTTGCACGTAACCAATGCTTCATAATTCAATGCAACTGGTGTGCAGGAAGTGAATGACACTGGAATTTAGAATAGTTTTGATGTCCTTGCAAAATAACCTTTGCTGCCAGAATCAACAGAGGATTGAACAGCTTTAAAAGACATCTTTCTGGTTTATGTGGTCAATAAATATCTATTCAACTGATTTATGTTCTTGTGTTAAATCAGAGCACTGACTTCTAGCTTTGCACAGTCCTGAATCACAAGTGACAAACTGGAATCCCAGAGTGATAAATGTATTTTTCGTGGGACAAAGGCAAAGAGCTGACTACAACTGGCTAATAAATTCACCCATAAACTTCATATATGCCCTGATAGTTTGTTATCATGGTCACTATAGCGTCTTGTGGGAGACTATAACAGTAGAGAGGCTGTTCAATTAGCCAGGATGAAAGGGAAGAAAAAGTCTCTTTGCCTCCGTTGAGCACCGCTGTTTATTTTGGTCTGCAGGACTGATTACATTCACAGGCCCATAATGGCTTCCATCACCAGCCTCTCATCCTACAGAAAAGAAAATACCTGCTTTCTTTATTTATATATTTTCCTCACAGGCAATAGAAATGGGCAACAATTGACCGAAACAGGAGGATAAAGACAGATGAAGGGGTAAAAAAAGGATGAATATAAAATAAATAGATGGATTAGGTTACAGTCTGTGTGTAAAAGCAGAGATAAACATGCCAGGCCATTTAGAGTAATTAGCGATAACATGGTGTCTGAAGAAAGGCTGGAGCTGCCATGGTGGGGGAGCCACAACACTGTTCCAATCAAATACGGATCCACACAAAATTACACAACAAAGAAACCTTGTCACAACAATGGACACATACATAAAGGCATAATGAGTATTATTAATTGCATTTGTGTGGCTTGTGACCTTCTGAAAGAGTTGATCCTAAATGGCAAAATACTTACCTTTCACTCATGCAAAGACCGGAGGGAAAAGGAGTCACACGCAAAGAGAAGCAGTGAAAGACCCTGAGAAACTAAGAAATGCAAATACCCTCAGAGGCACAGTAGCTGCTACCAGTAATGCTCAGTTTGATTTACACACAAGCACACTCAGAGCCTTCAAAACAATAGAGGAAAAACTAATCTGAAAACTGGGCCTTCTCTAGCTTCCCACTTCTTCGGAATAAACAACATATATTGCAAGGAAATTATACTGCCAAGACGGTAGCTACGGTACATGCAAATTAAGAACCAGCAGGAAATGAACTCTGGAAGCAACATTTTGGTGGCGAAAAGTTGATCCGGAGTCTATCTGTAGGAAACTGATTTGTCAAATTGTTTAGGTGGGCTTTATGTGGTGAGGACTATCCAAAAGCCTGCAGAGTTGCTCTACAAGCAAGGCAATGAAATAGGGGAGACTGGACTTTTAGGGTTTCTTGCTTTGTTTCAGCTTTTACAGTTCTCAAAAAACATTATCACATGTTAAATTGAAACAAAGTGTAAGTATAACCATTTAAAGGCTGTTCAATTGACAGATGCAGTTATGCTGATGCTAAGTGAAAATGAGACACCATTTTCTTCACTGCAGCTTTCTGTTTTCATATAATCTCAGCCCAGCACAACAAAAGCAAACCAACTCTTCTTGTACAAGGCTACAGGGTCTCGATGTGGGCAGAAAAGGAAGCAAACACAATACCATCCAGTGCTTTAAGCTACTACAAGTACCCAAGTCTACACAGAGACCCAGCAGGCCCCTAGCACAACGCAGCACATCATGGAACCGGATCATTTGTGGAGTCAGATACAACATCGGGGTAATTCCACTGCCCTCAGCCTTTCTAGCGCCAAAGTCAAACCGAGAGCAACTTTAGCTAAAGGATACAGGACAGAACTTTGTGGACTCATGTTTGTTAGTAAGCCAAGGATCCATATTCAGAACATCCAGTAAACATCTGTAATTGGCCTAGTTCTTTCTTCAGCTGAGCAGAGAGCCTTTTTCTGGAGTGTGCATTTGTCTGTGTTCACGCTTATCCTCTCTGTGTACGTGCCTGCATGGACACATGAGTTTGTTTACATGTGGAGACCACCAAGAATGAGCAGTAGGTCAGTTTGGGGACATGCAAGCAATCTGAGCACCTCAGAGTGAAGCTCGCCAGGTTCTCAGTAATATACGGGCATGCATATAGATTCTCAAGGTGTTTTAATTTTTGCTGCTTCCACCTCACAGACTTGATTTGCAAAGACTTTGCAAAGTCGTGAAAAAAGTTCTGAAGTGAAATGAACCTTGTGAATTAAATTTGAGCCACACAGGATCAGTTGCTTTGTGCGTGTGCGTGCATGACTACGCGTCTCCTCACCTGGCAGCGCCTGACACTCCTGCTGCTGCGGCTCCCACTGACAGTTGACGTTCAGGGAGCAGCTCTTGCAGTTAGCCAGTCGGAAGCACTCCTGCTCCTCCCTGCGCTTACACCTGGACGGCTCTCTCACCGACTTCAAACACACAATAAGAGGAAACGATGTCAGTCTGGTTCAATCAGCGTCAGTTCAACACTAAACACTATGAAGCTGGCAAGATCAATACAATGTGCAACAAAGGCGGGACATGAATTAAGTGCGACTGTTGTGGTGAATCAAACAAAACATTTAGAGAGACAAAAGAGAAATCAATCTGAAGGATATGTTTTTATTGTTTGGAGTTTACCAAACAGAGTTTTCATAAAGCCTTAACTATGCGGTTTTAAACAAAATAGATCTTATGAATTAAAATGTCTCAAAACTATTTTCTTCAACCAGTTATTACACTATAGCTTTTAAACCTACTGTACCGCTATTTCTGTTTCTCATTTCTCTTAGCAACATATCACAAAATGTGATTGAAATGAAAATTTGTGAAAAGCTTGTGCCCTGATTTTATGTGGATCCTGATTTTATAGGAAAAGCATATTTTCTAACATTAACTTATTATCTCATAAACTATAGCACTGCTATTCATCATTTTCCATTACTGAGACTGTAAAAAATGGACGTGTGCCAGTGTTCCAAGACTCTACCAATTTTAAAAAAAGGACAGTAGCTTGGTCAGGACACAGCAGATCTCCTGTAATGTTTTAATAGTTATATAATTAATTTAAAACCCTTTAAAGCTTTTATCAGTGATGATTAATGATGTGAAGGATTCCAAACGTGGTGTTCTCTTCCTAACGGCACTTGTAATCAAAGTCAAGGAGGAGTTTTTGAAAAAGGATGAAGTGAATGAAACAAATAAAAATAAATAAATGTAAATTTGGACTGCGATTCACCCCAATTTCCATATAACCTGAGGGGCTACCCTGAACTCTGACCTCAACCCAACCTGCAACCTAACAGGAAGTGTCAAATAATACACACATGTCCCTTCCTCCTGGCTCCGTGCTTCCATAAGCTCAGCTGATGTTCAGACAACATGGATGGAGGGGGAGACAGAGACAGAGCGCCACCATGCTGCTGGGCCAGCTCCAAAGTCAGCTACGTGGAATCCCATTCATTCATACATTCACAGGCCAAGTGCAAGAACAGACAGACAAAAGCACACCAAGCCACGCACACGCAGAAAAACAGACAAAGCAGGGTTGGGATTGAAAGCAGAGACACAGAAAAAAACTAAATGAGCACAAGTGTTAAAGAAGGACAGATAAAAATTCACATCTTAAAAATATTTTACTGTTTGAATTTTTGTGTTTGACATGGTTGAATCATTAAAGAGAGTGGAGATTGTAAGATGAGTTGAAAGAAGAGTAGGCGAGTTAACTGATCTGCTAGTTTTGTTCTCAAACACATACATGCTGCAAAGATTTTGATTTCAAAGATCTTATCCGCTTTCATGAGCCAGTGAAGACGTACCACGGTGCAGTTACTTGAGGAGGAGATACACTTCCTGTCTTCACACCACTGACAACCCTGTGTGTTGGCGGTGCAGCTCGCACAGTCCGAGAAGCGGAAACACTGCTCGTCTGTGCTGTCTGGAGAAGAAAAAGAAGCAACACAAATATATCAATACACAAAAACATTGAACAACAATCTGCGTGTGTGTAAATGGACGAGGAAACTGGCAGCTGGGGCCCAGGTGGTAGAGCAGTTAGTCCACTAATCACAGGATCAATAGTATGATCTCTGGGTCCTCCACAATGGGCGCTTGAGCAAGATGAAGGGCAAACTCCGGGTATGAAAATCAAGCCCCAGAAGCACCAAAACCGTCAGTTGACCACTAAAGATGGTCAAGAAACCAGTTGCTCTTGTTTCAGCTTGTTTTTTCGATCAATGAGTCTGTCTGTATTTTATCTAGTAATTAGAAGTGAATTAGTCCCTAAAGTCATTTTGTGAAAAGACACAAACACCTTATAAGTGTTTCAGTGATTTCACATCTCATATAATAAAGATGCAACTCGAAGAGTTGGGGGCACTAGAATGCTTTTCCAAATTTCTGATGTATGCCAAGAAAGTGCAGTACTCAGCCATGTGGTGGCCATGTGAGTAACACAAAAATGAAGTGTAAACAAACATGTAATCACCCTATATGCGGTATGTGATGACCTGGTATTTCCATACAAGAAAAGCTATGGGGAGGGGCCGTTTGCTGTAATCTTACATGTATATTTATTCTACAACAGAGGCTGATCTGGGACATCGGTCATGGCATTCAGTGGATATTTAAAGGACCCAGCATTCTGAAGGCTCTGTTAGTTCAAGTCCTTTATATTTTAATTTGAGCAACAAATTACCAAACATTTCAAATTTTAAATCTACTTTTCTTCAGCCTTTGAGCTCAATTTATTCCCAGGTGGAATAAGAATCAACTTGCAAACTTTTACTACTTTTACTTAGTTTACCGAATGCATAAGTGTCAATCAAGTTTCATAAATGGAAATGAAAATAAATCTATAGATGTGTAGAATATTGCTGCTATAGGCCTAGGCTGCTCGGGGACAATGAAACAAACACATGTTCTCCTTCTTTCTTCTCTCTCCACTCTCGTGTCCTCCACTTTCTTTTTCTCTGGCACAGAGCTCCTCCCTCTAATTTCCTATCATGCAATTCTGTGCTATTACTATGTAGAATGTTTACTGCTGCTCTCCCTTCTTCCGAGTATCTCTGGCCTGGAGTTGTGTGTTTCCTGTGGAGCTCCATACTACATCTGTTGTCGTGGTCTCATCAGCCTGCCCAGTCATGGAATCCTGATCCACTCCTACCTAAATGAACAATTCTCCAACCTGCCGATGATTCCCCTTACATTTTCAAACTGTCATGTAACATCATTAGTCTGAATCATAGCATCCCACTTGTATGCTTTAGTCAGATATGTGTATTGATGACAGATATATGTTTATCTTGCTGTTCTCTTTCTCTGTCTGTACCCGGCTGGCCTTAGGCAGATGGGTCCCTCCATATGAGCTGGGTTCTGCTCAAGGTTTCTTCCTGTTAAAAGGGAGTTTTTCCTTGCCACCGTCGCCTTCAGGCTTGCTCTGGGGGTTTCAGGCCGGGTCTTGTAAAGCGTCTTGAGACAGTTTGTATTGTTATTGATACTATATAAATAAAACTGAGTTGAATTGATTTGAATTGAATATAAATCAGACACAGGATGTACAGTGCGTATAAGTAAATGTGATTTGTATCAAATAAGGTTCCATATGGAGACCCCCCCCACAATAATTTTAATTCAGTCAGTCTACATGGACTTGTGCTCTATTAAAAAGTGACAGTAAAAGCATTTTCATAATTACTTTCTGCTTAAACCTGCAATGAGGTGCCTGAAGCAGAATACGTGGACGAGCTACTGCATCTACATCTGGTTCAGACTGATCCTAATTACTTTAAAAGTGGGTAATTGTTGCAGCATTGACCTCCTGTTCCTATAATTACAGTCTGCAAACAAACTTCAGAACCCAAAGCCTTCAGTAATTACTATCCTCATGAAAAATGAAGCCTTTTGGGAGTAACACTTGTGCTCTATCCTTGATGGAAAATATGTTGACGTGACAATGAAAATATTTAGGAAGAAACAAAGAAGAACACCGGGATAAATGAAAAGGAATCGGCCGGTAGACAGGATCTCTGTGTAACTTACCAGGACGTGAGGGGCAAAGAGGAGCAGGAAAAATGTGGGCGGGTGGTTTCGGCTCCCAGGGGACGCATCTGCTTTTGACCCAGTGGCAACGGACACCGGGCCCAGCAGCAGCACACAAAGCTGGGTCAGAGAAGGCCTGGCAGGACGGAGGGGTGTAGGCCAATACATCGTTCAGAAGTAGACCAGAAAAACCTCCAAAGATGTACATAGAGCTGAGGAAGATACACAGGATTAGACAAACCGGTAACGGACACCTGGACATACAGCTGTGGAAGGAAACAATGTAATAAGATAGTATTATGCTTCTGGAGACGAGAAATGACTGCAGAGACCAAGATAGTTGAAGAGATGGTAAGAAAAGCATGGGAACCTTTAAAAATCAACCTGAACTTTGTAGTGGAGGAAGAGGTGGTTTGAAGCTGGCCTTTTGAAGTTCAAAGCTGAAGTTTTTGAGCTCAAATCTGACTTTTTGGTGGGAAAATGGCAGAAAATGGTGTCAAGGGATCAGCTCATCATTTCTGAGTTCAGCCACGAGTCACTCCACGCTGTGAAGGAGCTGTTGCAGCGAACTTTAAAGATTCGGTCCTCGCCAACATTTACATTGTGTTGTTTTAGGGTTTTGCCTTCCAATACAATGTCCCGTACCCTTTGGTTGTATAATCACAGATTAGATTTAAGTACATTTGTTGTCTTGTACGTTGAATGTGTGGCACCCTCGGTGACTATAGGGTGATGCAAAAACACAACCAGATCCATATAGAAAGCCAGTGAGGGCTGAGACAGAGACAGCGTTTTATACATCTTGATGAGAGGAAGAGAGATACATGTGAATAAATGCACTGTATCTTAACACAGAAGGTGCACAGAAAGTTACAGAGTGAAGCAGGAGGAGCATCATCCACATTTAGGCAAGAGGTGAGGCGTGAGAGACGCAGTGGAAGTTTTGAAAGCTTCAGAGAACCCAGCGGAGGGAGAAGTGACAAGAAAGTGTAAACCCAAACTAAATATAACGCAGAGATAAAGAGATCAGTTCATGTACAATCTGTACAACACAACCATGGAGGAAAGGCAGAGGGGGAAAGCAGAGAGGAAAAGCAGTGGTTTCAAATGCTCAATTTAGAGGACACTACAGGAAGACATGAGGGAAATGTAAAAAGGTACCAAGGCATAATGCCTTGTGAACAGATGCATTTTATTTGCATAAATGTAATTGATTTCTTCCAAGCTATTTGGATGGAGTGTGGCAGTGCTGAACTACAGGGAGTTACATACCCGTTGCTAACCACAGCAGAGTGTCCAAAGCGGTTGATGTCACGGTGGAGCCTCGGTTTGGGAAGGATGGTCCACTCATCACAAGCTGAGGACAGACACACACAAATGCACACATTAATAAGTACTATCATACTTCGTGTTTGTCCCTGACATAAGAAACAGGCAAAAGTTTAAAAAAAAGAGAGAAAGATTATATGCAGCTTCTTTGACCATATATTAGCACCTGTAGATTCAATAAGTGATCATGCGCTACAGCACATTCTCATGATAGAACAACCAAGCTGTGCTTTCCCAAAGTGTTGCCACAAGGTTAGAGTCATACTCTGTAGATTTGGGATTTTCCTTAATAGAAAAACAGGCAAAAAATATGGAATATGGAGTGGTGCCGTTATTGCATGCGAGGAGAATGAGCACTGCAGGGTGACCTGCGGTTCAACCCCATCCCCCAATTTCATAAAAACTCATTATCCCAACCTTTTCACATCAAATTATGATGATATGGAGAAGATAGGGGAGATAATCTGGGAGATGACTTCATAAAACACTTCATACCACCGAATATGATCGTAAAGCACCCTCCCTCCTTTTCCCTCTCTCCCTCCCCCTCTCTAGTTATCACTGGAGCTATCAGCTCTGTGTATTTTACTATTCGGATTTTACAACTCTCTGATGCTTTAATGACCCCTACATACTACCGTTATATTAATACGGGAATGACTGACTGTGAGTGAGCGAGTGAGCGAGTGAGCGAGTGAGCGAGTGAGTGAGTGAGTGAGAGAGAGTGAGAGAGAGCGAGAGTGAGGGAGAGAGAGAGAGAGAGAGAGAGAGTCTGTGTAAATGTGCCATTTAGCTATATAAGCCTCCCTGAACATAAAGGGAGAGTTCGGGACGCCAGGTTGCTAATGACCTCATTAAGCGATGTGCTAATTGGGAGCGCTTGTTTAAGAGCAAATGATGCTGCAGAGGACATGGTGATAGGATACAAGGGGGCGGGGGGGGGGGGTCATAGTAGTCAGCACCAAGAGCAAGGAGTTCATCCCTCGCAGAGGTTAAAGGTCGGTCATGTTAACGCTGATGATCAAGCAGAGCTGGTAATGTGGCAGTTGGTGGAAGCTGTTTGAACACATCTATTCCTTCAGTGTGACTTTCTATTGGTCAAAGTTTGTTCTTGAACAAATGTCACGAGACTGCTGATTGATAAAGGACCTGGAATCTGAGCCCCACCATAATAACAGATGGAGAAGGTGGTGTTATAAAAGGAGGGAAAGGGGGTGAACTCTTTCCCCAACAACTGGGGATTTGAATCTGTCAAATCCTCGCGGAATCTATTTCCAGATCTTGCACGGACGCATCTGTTTCGTCAGCTGAACTTCAATATCAAATTGGCACCTCTGCTTAGGCAATCATCGCTCAGCATGGGCTTCAAGTGTGCACTGACATCTAAAACCCATCTGAAGACTGTGGAACATGTGGTGCTAAACCCTTCACTTATTCACTTCTGGCACTCCGTAGTACCGAAATAAATGTCAGTACTACGGAGATTTGGTCGCATGACGGGAAATCACTTCCTTGAAAACAGTCCCAGTTATCTCAGCTGTGCAACAACAACTCCATATTTGAACATCTTCCATTTAATCATACAGTTTACTCTAAGTTCAGGTTTGTTCCTTGGAATTTAAATTTTGTCAGGACAGATTCACATTTTGCAGCTAGATTTAAACTTAACATAATCAGGTTTCAGAAATTCAAGTAATTTGCTTTGGATGTAAAAATATTTGCCTAAAATGATGTCATAACTTTGACTGGGGCTGGGTTTAAAAAACATAAATAAATAAAACAATGATCCGGGTTTAGTTGATTGTCCATACATATGAAAGATACAGATATCAATTCATATAATCCTCAGACTGAGCCATTTCCTGCATCTTCTCGTTGGAAATCTCACTGAGGTCTCATGAGATTGGTTATGCACAACAAATCTTACGAGACCACCCGATGCTAGTGACACGCGTGTGAGCGAGATGCAAAACTTTTCAGAAGCTATGACCCTGAGCCCTACGATGTAAGGCCTGAAAACTGATTGGGTTTAAAAAGTGTGATGACAGAGAAGGGCTGCACAAAAGCAAAGACATAGATAGATCGATAGATTGATAGATAACTTTATTGATGCCTTTGGGAGGTTCCTTTTTATCTTTAAATGTTTTTTTAGACAGAATGTGCAATATGTGAAACTAGGCGTGAAATACTGTAGGAATGCAGAAATATCTCTTAATTAACCGATACTGAATCAAATCTGGGAATCTTGTGAATTGGTTCATCACTAAATCCGAGTGGACATCTGTGCCAAATTTGAAAAAATTTCCCTGAAGGCATTCCCGTCTTTCACAATCTCAAGAATGCAATGGAAAACCCAAAGAAAGAGTTTCTGCTGCCACTACAACAGTAGCCTGGAAGCCAACTCCAACTTCCCCACCACAAATATTTAAGTGGTGGAGTCTCATTCATTAATTCATCTTCTGTACTCGCTTATTCCTGTTAAGGGTTGTGTGGTCTGCTGGAGCCTATCCCAGCTGTCATCGGGGGAGAGGCAGGGGTACAGCCTGGACCAGTCCATCGCAGGGCCAACAGTGGTGGAGTCTGACAGAATAGTAACTGTGATGTAGCACAAACTCCTTTTAACTCAGGGGCCACATCAGGGGTAACATTTATCCCAAGTAGTTCTGAAGCCGGCCTGGATCAGTAACATAATAATATATTACATTCTCAGAATACTCTTTGCATGGGAAGTGAACAGGTGACATTTTTACTAAATTTTTACTTAAGTATAGACTCTTTTTCAGCCGACGTCATAATATATGCACGGCAACGGAAGTGGTGTGGTTTTCCGGCAGTTCTGACTGATAAACACGAGGTAGCAACTGGTTAGCAAGCATTTACAAACTGGTCTTAGCATCAACTTGTCTGGTTGTTGGGTATACGGTTGTATGATCGCTATTCCACTGGCGGACTTAAGTTTTATAGGATTCCGTCAGGATCACGACCATTTCAGAGCAACCTGCGGCGTCTGTGGCTGCAGGCAATTAAACGTGTGGACTGGAATGAGGACATAATCAAAATGCTCACGACTGCAGCGCCCACTTTATATCAGGTAAAGTTATAACACTATCTAGCCTACTCTTTGATTTCACGGGAAAGTCTTGTTTACATTAGTGATTGTATGATACAGAATAATAATCAAATGCAGATAAAGTTTGATAGCTGGCGTTAGATTTGCCTAGTAGCTTGCTAGGGTAAACAAACATGTTTGTGTTTTATTACTAATAATAATAATAATTCAATTTTTCACTTTATATTAAAGCTGAAGAGGATATCCCAGTCCCAAAGAGGGAGTACGATCATCTGAATCTAAGATACTTCAGGAGGAGTTTGACACAATACGAGCAGAAAATGTAAAGCTGTTGTAAAATGAATGAATGAATAAATAAATGTAAATCTGGTGTCACTGTGTTCTTCATGTTTCAAACCCTGGTTATGAGAAAGTTACAGGGCAAGGCATACGCTTTTGATATGGAGAGTATTAGCCAGCTGAAAGGAAGGCAACACAAAGGCATAATTCATCTTTACATAACCACTACGTATATCACACAGCTCTGAACTGTTATATACAAGCCTACAACACCAGATAATATGTTATTTAACCTGCCATACTTGTGCAATTCGCTGTGAGGACGTAGTTTGCTCGTTGGTTGATTATAACGCAAGCCTCGTACATCGTTGTCTTGTGTCCATGTCTTTGACTAGGGAGAATTTCTGATCTCAGAACACAAAACTCCGAGTCTATGTCATGGTATTTGACGTCCTGCACATGACCAAAGACAACGTAATACACATCCAGTGATTTATAGGCTCCTAATTACTCTTGTGTACACACTCGGTTTCTTTATTAAATAGGATCTGGCCACTGTATATTCGGCCATTTGCTAATGTCATAAACCCACTAATAGAACACGGATCTGGAACTCGAACACCATTTGTAAACGTCAACTTGTTAAGGTAAGATTCACGATCTTTAGTTGATAATCCCCTTGCATAGGTTGACAAGCTGTCATACTTCCGTTGCCAAAATGCGCGCGCATACGTTCTACGTCATCAATGTGTACAAACAGAAAATTATGACAGTCAGCTCAGCATTAAAAAACCGCAAAGGTACTTTTAGAAGCACACATAATAGTTATATGTGACCAGATGGTAGCCACCACTGAATTTAATATCAAAGCAAAACAAATAAATTTGAACACCCGGGATTTTTGGTTGTATGTTACATAAACGTTGTCCATTTCACAGATTTATAACAGTACTCACAGTTCCTGAGGGTGCAAACGATATGCTGATAGTTTGGTAAATTCTCCTTCAGCAGTGTCCCATTAGTGTGGTGTAGAAACCATTGACTGTGAAACACGTCCTCAGGCTCCACGTTCATAGCATCCAATAGGTTCTCAGTAGCTTGGTGCAACAAGTGCTTCCTTAACACAAGTCTCTCATACTGCTAGCACGAGGAGCTAGCTAGCAACAATCCGCAATGAGGAATTACCGATGGAAACACTCCGCACCGAGCGTCCAGTCTCTCCAACATACTCTAACTCAGGCACGTAAAGTTTAGTAACTTAAAACCCTGTACCGAACAAAGTTTTAGGGTATTTTTTTCTCTCTCTCCTCTCGCGCCCACCCCCACAAACTCATAATTGGCTAATCAAACAGATTGACACCTGTCCAGACTATGCTGTGTTCAGGAACCATGTTGAACATAGGACAAGCCAGATGCTCCATGAACCCTCACAAATACGAATAAGTAGTCTTCGATGTAATTTTTGCAATTCCAGATAGAACCGCCAGGCCTGATGTTTTACCACAAAAAAAAATAATCTGTAAACTTTTTGCAAACTTTACAAAAAAATGGCTCTGATTGGTTGTAGGGCTATTTTGTTTTGTGTGTTGGTTGAATGCCTCATAATGAAATCCAAATGGAGTGTTACCAGATTCAGTTCTGCTAAGAATTAGCTTTTGGAATTGCTTCTTTATATGCAGCCTCTTATATATCATGTCGTCTGCTACCAGTGTGCATTCTGTGTTTTTACCATTTTATTTCACGCTGTGTGATCTTGGCTTGGGCCTGTCTTTAGCCCTAATCATCTCTAATGTTATTAAACAGTGAACAAGGACACACAAAATGTGCATGAATTTTAAGCGGTAAGATGGTTGTTTCTTTACTGTTAAAAATAACCTGTGCTGCAGAGCGGTGATTCATCCACGCCACACCTGACCTCCAACTCTCCAACAACAACCAAAAACATCTTAAAAAACTTCTAAATGAAAAAAGATTACAGCTTCAGCGACTTCTGATCCCATCCTCTAGCCATAGTGGGTCTGCAAGCTTTAACCCTGAGATTGAAGCTGTCAAACTGTCCACCAGAGAACTGCAGGCTCACCAGATACTTATCGGCCACAACACACACACACACGTACCAACACACATCAACACAGATTTTAATTTCCTCTCAGGATATGAGAAAATCTGTGTTAATAATGCATGGTGGGACAGAGAGAGAAATCACGAGTCCAGATCGAAGCAGGCAGGCGGGCCGGGCTGATTGACAGTCTGATCTGATCTGCACTAATGGAGGACTTGATGAAGAAGGCCGGGAGGAGGAGAAAGAAGAGGAGGAGGAGGAGGAGAAGGTTTGAACGGCAGCCACTGTCTGCTCCTCCAATATATCATGGCTCCCAACATCTTCCAAACAAGCTCCCAGCCTGCCCCGGGCCTTTCAGTGGGGTGTGTGCGCTTGTGGATGTTTGCGTGCCGCACACAGTGTGTGTGGGTGTTTGCCTGTGGTGTGTCAAGTTGGAGAGGACCGCGTTTTTAATCAGAGTTCATTTTCCCCCAAAATCTAATTAGAAATGTGAGGGCGGCAGGGTTGAGGGGAAGGGAGGGGGGGAGGAGATGGGAGAGGGCGGAGGGAGCGCTGAAGGGAGAGAGGGAGAATTAAATCCAAATGAAAAGTGCCTTCCATGTCGACCTGAATCTAACGCGTGGCAGCAGAAGAGCAGGCCAAGCTAATAAAGTCATGTCGCCCCACCAAGGTTAGCGCAGGAAAACAAAAACAAATTAGTGCTACACGTACACACACACGCGCACACACCTGCAATGAGCACAGAGGCAGCAAATGAAGACAAAACAAGAGATGGAGAAAAGTGACTTCCTCAGGTGGAGCTGATTAATTATCTCTTCGAGAGATGAGACAGAGGGCAGAGTTTTTAACACGGGACTTAATAAAGGAAGGTGCAGATCAACAAAAAATATATATATAAATGATTCAACTAATATTAAATACAGCAACTGTGAAGAGTAAACTCCTGTAACAGTTCAAAGCACGCACGGATCGAGAAGCCAGGTTCTGTGGTTACTTCTTTTTTATTCTCATAAAAAGGAAAAATAAAGTTTCATTAAAAATTTACAAAGACAACTAAGACAACATAATTTTTTTTTTATGGAAGTTACTCTACATTGTAATATTTTCTCTGATTTCTTTTTAGTTTTTTTTTTTAACTAATATTGTTAATTCGATGAAAGTTAAGGTAACTAATTTTAAAGGTACTTCATTAAACTGTATCGCAGGGCCTACACAGAGAGACAGACAACCATTCACGCTCATATGCAAACCTACAGATAATTTAGAATCACCATTAATTATACATTATATAAATTATATAAATCCTATCAGTCTTTGAAAATGAGAGGAAAGTTGTCTGACAAAGCTTTGAAAGGTGAGAACGTCACATATTTATCTTAAATTAACAGAGGACGAGGGAATGGCTTGGAAAACAACCGACGATAGAGAGAAGAAGGCAAAAAGGAAAGGAGAGCTGGAAGAGATTTCTCAGTTTGGCTCAGGTTTAAATCTATTTTTAAGCTCATCATAACCCTCTGTGTTAAACAGTCACTACTCTGGCCCAGCAGAGAACTATAATTCCACGTAATCCCTCCACGGGTTAAAGGAGGCTGCTGCACCACAGTAAGAGACGCAGTGAGTCAGGTATGAGCTGAAGCACTGACCCGCTATCCTGGTCTGTCTTTAAAGACAAAGTGCAACGTTTATTCAAGTGGTCGACTAGTAGAACAACTGAAGGAATGAACGGTTAAATGGATCACAGAAAGCTGATGATTTCATATGACACTATAAGGTTGTTAAAGTGACAAAAACTGCAGTTCCTCTAATGACCACTTGAGGCGGACTCCAAAAGCAGCTCAAGACCTCCATGTAGAAATGCCCAAGTTGATAGCAGAAATACTATAAAACATATTAAAAGCATAGTACAAAAACTGTCTCAGATCTTAATACCTTTTGATATAACTTACTCATTTAAATTCTATTAAGGCTTTTAGTTATGCATAATTCTGGGCGAGGCTTCTTTGACAGGTGAGTGTCTTCACAGGTTGCCCTTCTCTCCAATCTTGATTCACTTCTTTGCCTATTTTTGAATTAGTCTGGAGTAAGGAGAAGCCAGGCACTGCTCAGATGGCAGCAGCCGGAGACACTGCACTGCGCTTCAAAACACTGAGAGGAGGGTGCATCCATGTTTATGTACAGTCAGTGACTGAATGAAATCAAGTTTTGGTCTGCTGCTCTGTGGAGATGTGATCACATCATATCATGCATAGGGACAATTTAATTAATCAATTATTTGAGGAAAATACCTGCCAAAATACACTAAATCCAGCTAGCATGCTGTTAATGTCAGGGGAAACTGAAGGAAAATAAATTCCAAAAAGAAATAGAACACTCAATATATTAAAAGTTTATAGCTTCATATGCACAGAGTTTAACTCAAGTGGCACAGTCACTATGTTCCTTAAGCAACAACATGATTAAAAACATGTCTATTTTCAGACGCACTTGATTCGTTTCAGGGGGTTATGGTTGTAAGGCTTGAAATCTTGAAAAATAATAACTAGACATCCATTCAACTCCAAAGGGAGACCACTACACTAGCACAAAAACCCAGACAGAAAAACACCCTTCAGCTTCCTCTGACTATCATGGGCCCCAAATTGTGCATTTCTCTAACACAGAGAGCCCTTCAGACTGCCCTCCCAAGAAAACATCAGCGCCGGTTGCTTAAGCAAATCCCAAAACAAAATATGTTTCTGTTCAAGAGCAAACCCTCAGACTGTCATGTGAATAAAGGCTATTGTCACAGACAAAAGGGGGGAAGAGTGGGACTTTGTTATGTGTACAAAAAGTAATAAAGTAGAAGGAGGATGGGCTGCCACATTGCTGGATGCTGTCACAATGGACTAGATTTGGATTTTGAGTAGACTGTGCCTTGAGTAAAGTAAGTCCCATCCACATATAAAGCGATTTGCAAGTCGTCCATCACATCACAGATGACAGCTGAATCACTAGAAGAGATTTCACAGTTTGGCACCTCTTGGGTATTAAATATTTCAGAAGAAAACAAACAGACCACAGAAATGTTGCTAGTGAGGTGTAGACATTTCTGGTTCTGCACTAGACTCTACAAGCTCTGCCAGGTGTTTATGGACATGGCCCTTTGATTTTCTAAATTCAAAAATTCTAGGCTGTTAACAGCCAGAAACTCGTTAGAAAACCATGTCGATCCAGTATGGAATGGTCATTGTGAAGTAAAAACTATTCTTAAGGTTTGGGATAAAGAGACACCTCCCTGCTTTGAATCTTGGCTCACAGAGTTCTGAAACATATATATAGATTATTCAATTTGAAATGACAGGAAAAGCAAACCGGTTTAAGTATATTTATATCTATAGTGTTGTAACCTTGACAAATTTAACATACACAAAGAGTTAAGTATTAAACAGACATGTTGCAGAGGGAAACCACTGACACTGAGATTAGAAAATGATTATATTGCATTAAGATCCAATCTGGGCAGTTCAATAGCACGTGACCTGGTTTAGGTACGTGTGTTCAGACCAGTTAATGATTCAGGTCTGGCATATTCACACCCCCAACACAGACACAAGCAACCCAGACCAAATCCAAATGTGGTCACAGATCGGATATCTTAAATGTGATCGCAATGCATCCTGGGGTGTTCACACCTGTCTTTTACGCTGCAATTGGATAATCCAGATTATAATGCGCAGTCTGAACAGGCCCACAGCCACCAGCAATATAAGATAACCAAGATAAAAAAAATAATTAATTCATTTGTTTCTTTTTAGATATATGAATCCTACAATACCAAAATGAATACTATTCCTAAGTAATAAGCAGGAGTACTGCACACTGCTTCATACCATCTTTCCTGTCTCCAGCTCAGGATCCGTCATCTCATCTACATTCTCTTTGTTTATTCTCTCTCAGCCATCACAATAACCCTGCCTCTCTCCATCTCAGCGGTGAGCGAGAGCTGCCTAGTGGACAATAAAGTTTGGACAGATACGAGCTGTAATGAATAAATTATGATATTTCTAAAGACAGGGGTGTGTTTCTACAGAGTTGAGGGACATGTAAATGCGCACATTTAGGGTGAGCGCTGGAGTGAAAAGAAGGGGGGAGAAAAAAGAAAAAAAACACTGCATCCAAAACCATTTTCAACTTCATTAAAGACCAGGACGCTCTGTGAACAAATGCTTTATTGTTTATTACCTTTGATTCTTCCTTTCATTCACACGCTTATTATCTGCTTCATCCTGGCACACCTTTATTGTCTTTAGGTAATTCCCTTTCACAGTCCACAGTGCTTCCTTTCTCTCCCTAAATCCCTCCTTCATTTACACTTTATTTCTCTGCCGCTCTGTGTATATCCCCATCTCCTTCCTCCCCTCTCTGCTTTACTTCTTCAGCCTCCTCACCTTCACCGCTTTATCTCAACAATATCCTCCTGGTATTTTACTATCATAATGTAAAATACAGCTGAGTGACAAAGAAGATGAAAGAACGACTGGAAGTGTAGACTCTAAGCTGACAATGCAAGGAATACAAATTGTTGTTGCTCAACTTTTTACCACATCTAAAATGCCTCTTAAAAGTTTTTGTGCCCTTCAGACTTTTTGCGCACGTCTGTATGAATATGACTCAAAACGTCAGTGGATTTTCACACTAGTCCTGAAAGTAGAGAAAGAGAACCTAATGAAACCGAATGAAAGTGAAATATCATACATATTAACAGAAACTGGGTAATGCGCCAAGACAACAAGTCCAAGACGGTTAAAGAAAACTAAAACTGGAAAAGGCCAAGTCAAAGTGCTCAAAGACGTCAATGCAAGTAGACGTACTATAGAAGGACCTGAAGCAAGAAGTTCATGTAAGGAAACCCACCAACATCTCAGAACTGAGGTGGATCTGTATTCAGAAATGGGCTAAAATCCTCTAAGCTGCATTAGACGTTACCAGAAACTTTTAGTTACTGTTATTGCTGCACAAGGAAACAAGGACTCACATACTTTTGCAACTCACAGACTAGCACAGCAAACAAACGCACAAATACCATATTTTGTTTCATTTGTTCGATTGGGTTCTCTTGGTTTACTTGGCAGAAATCTGTCATCTACCTCCCCCAGGATGCATGAGAAACTCTTGAGGTGGGGGTTGAAGCTCTCACAGACAGGAGCCTCTGCCAATTGCTCATTGTTCACCCCGCTATATGTTTGGGTTTACCAGGCAGCATTCCCCGCCACCCATCAAACTCACCACCAGGTGCTGATCAGCTGACATCTCTGCACCTCTTGGCACCCGAGTATCTAAGAAATATGACTTTGGGATGATACAACCTCAAAGTCAATCATCAGTCAAATCATTTTTATGCAGAAATGTAGAAAATCCTACATTTCTTTCCACAAAATAAATTAAATTGTGAGTGAATTGTGATGGAAAATCCAATTGAGTGGCTGAAAAAAGGGTATTTGAACCTCCTACAATATGTTCTGCCTGCTATCAGCCTGCGTTTTGTTGTCTTAATATGGTATTTCATGCCTTGTAAGAATGAATGAACACATTGTATGGCATGTAAATACTATAATATTGCCTTAGGCAGTGGTTCCCACAGTTTTTCTGCAAGACCCACGTTTTGTAGATAAGAATATTTCTGCCACCCCCAGATCAACACAGATATTCGTATCAGCCATACATTGTCCGTAAGCAGTCCTTGTTGCTGTCAGTTGCTTCATCCATCTGCAGAGCACAGCGGCGGCGTTCCCGCACCTTGCCATTGTGCTTCTCCTTTCTGTCCTTTGACAGATCATAGATTCGCCTTTGCGACCCACAGTATTAATTCCACTGCTGTAGCGTGCGTTTTTTTACACTGAGAAACTCTATAGGCAACTTTACACGAGACGAGTTGAGCTTTTGAAGATGCAGCTTTAATGCAGCTCATACGTTTTTATCTGAAGAAATCTACGAGCCTGTCCTTACTCTCTGGATATGCTGCCTCCAAGTTGGCATCTTAAGTTATTTGTTAACATCTCAAACTGTCAGAAGCCAATATCTTTAGACACACAACACGCTGTGGTCTCGGCTCGTTATCCACTGTTATGCTGGTGAAACAGAGGGCAATGCATGCCTCGTCATATTTTCTTTTATTTGGAAGTTGTGTTTTGAGTTGACGGAGACTCATTCTCTGCTGTCATTAAGCAAGAAACCCTCTCACAAGCCTCTCCACTCCATGACTCCATCACTTAGGGATTGTTGTTGAAATGGACAAACTGGAAATGGTCTGACAGGTAGCATTCAAACCAGTCTAGTACAGTTCCTTGACCCTAACCTTGAACAAATGCTTGAAATGCATACCATGGTACATGAAATGAGCCTGAACTGATGTGCAACTTAAAACATTTTTCATAATATGTCAAGTAAACATTTTTGACCTAAAACTCCTGTAAAACTGGACCTAATCTGGACATTGCTTTGGCTCACAGATAAAATAATCCTAAGGAGTATCTATTAAACTGAGAGAAGCAATTACCTCCATGTTCCAGCACTGAATTACTGTTCCAGCATTAAATTACTGTGCCTCTTTCCTATCAGTATACTGAACACAATTACATGTGCTCTTTCATACAGCACTGTAATGAAACAGTTGCAGCTTCAACAACATTCTTCTGCTTCCTCTCTGTGTTTTCCTTTGAGTCAGACAGCCTGTCTCTGTGAATGAACATCCATCTTCCCTTTTTTCACCCCCTTCTGTCCGTAAATCTGTCTGCTACCTATTGTTTCCCTCCTGTGAAGAGTTGGTGCAATCTCTCGTTTTTCCTCTCCCAAAGCTTCCTCCTCCTATTTCCCTGTCCCTGTCAAGGGGTGGAAACATCCTCATGCCATCTGGTTTATGCAGCGACTGGGTAGCCTGTAATGGGATCCTTAATCATCCGCACTCTCCACCTACACTGTGGGATCTGTATTCCAACACACTCCTGCTTCCTCTCTTCGGTCTGAAAGAATATTTAGCTGTTTTGGCTTAATTAGAGTTCAGTTAGCTTCTTCCAGTCACATATTTGATTGATTAAAAATGCCAAGGCTTTTGGGCAGGATCTCACATGGAAGGGCCGGTTCAATCGCATTAAACAAGGACTGCTCTGTTAGCGTGGTTTATTGAACTGCCGTGAACGCTGCCAAACAAACCTCAGTGTACACAAAACAATTAAACCGAGACCCACCTGTTCAAGGGGTAATGGTCTATAAACGCAGCATGGGCCTGGATCTTCTCACCATAGGAGCTTCATTCTGTAGTATACTTTGGTATAGGCATCAGGAGAGCAGCCTTTCTTTGCCTATGTGTGCAAAATCATGGCACTTTTTTGGCATCTTTATATATTTTGTGATAAAACACCAACTCTGGGTTGTTTTCAAAAAGTTCTGTTGTAAGCTATCGACCAAAAAAGCTGTGCAATGAGGTTGTGACCTTATCTAGAGGCTTATTGGTTCATACCCTCTGGTTCTTTGTTATAAATGTGAGAAGAAGTTTTCCTTCTTTTGTCCAGCCGAAGAGAACCAAACTGCAAATGTGAAATTGGCCCTTAAGGAAACTTGAAAAAACAACTGAGTTCAAGCACTTTCATGATTCTTATCCCTGTCCTAATACCATAGAACAGGACGGCGGTCCCAGACTTACAAGTCCTGCAACAAACAGCCTGAATCCTGATCACGTTATCATGGAATCAGTACAGATTACATGAAGAGACAGACTGAATCCACAGAGGAACATTTAAAGCAACCTCACAGCTGAGTAGCATATAAAACTGCGCGGCACTTTTGAAGGTAAAGGGCTTTCACACCCAACACCGTCATCTGCTTGACACTCTCGCAGTAGCCTCAGGGTGTGTGTGTGTGTTTATGTAACACTTGTTCTTACCGATATCATACGCCAGGAAGTCTGCAGAAAAACACTTGGCTCCGTTGCTGAGAGACGTGTCATTGTGAGTGTTTCCCCCAAAAACCAGCACTGTGCCACTCAACAGCGCCGCAGAGTGGAGGTACCGCGCCAGGCCGCTCTCCCTGAGGATCAGCCTGGACACACACGCAGGAGAGAGGAGTGCAAGTCAGCAGGGTAAAATATGAGGACGGTGTTTATTCTGCAGTTACGCGTGCGTCTGCGTGTGTCCGTGATGGCATGCGATTGATGGCGTCTGTCTGGGTGTGTAACCTGGCCTGTGGTGACTGCCCTTCGTACCAACTGTTCTTTATTGGAGCTGCACACACACATGCAAAAACACAGGCGCTGGAGAAAGTTCCAGTCAGCTGTGTGTCTTCTGTGAGGTCAAAGGTCACATAGTGAGACCAACTGTGGCTTCTTCATTTACTGCAGCTACCCTGACTTTTCACCGTCTCACAGTTCTTAAAGGAACACACTATTACTACTGCTTCACTACCTCATGGTGTTTACACTGCGAGAACCAGTGAACCAGAGAAATCCAGCTCAACTTTGATTTGTAGCAAAAGGTCCCTGACGGCTTCATATTGCTGGCTTCCTTAGAAATTGAAAGACAAAAGCCTGTTGCCTTTTAGCCGGTAGAGTGAACACAGCAATGGGATGCCAATGAGAAGTGAAGTTAGCTTTATTATGAAAATGCACGACTGTTATGGGGGCTTAGAGTACAGTTTAGGGGCACTTTCAGGAAGACACTTGCAGGAATGTTACAGCGTTGTCAATGTGATGAGAGTTGTGACCATGACTGAGAAATAAACCTTTGACAATGCAAAGTGGGTGGGTTAAACTAATCACAGAGTTTGTTTCCAGTGTTATGATACTAACTGATGAGGTCTGCTAGATCCAGAAAACAAATAAGCTTCCAAAAATGTTGAATAGGCTCAAAGGGTTTGGTTAGGTTCAGGCACAAAACCTTGGTTAATATTATATATATAATATGCGTGGATAAATACTGCTCATCTTCATAGTTACTTATGCAGCTTTTCCAAACAATATTACATGACAGAAGCATGTGTATGTGAAATGTATTGGTCCTAGCACAAAACCCTGTGGAACTCCATAACTTACTGTTGTATATCATTATTGTTGACATGGACAAACTAGAATCTGTCCGACAAACAAACCTCTGTGGGAAAATATGATCAGTAGTGTTAAATCCAGCACTGAGACGTAACAGGATGAATAGAGAGACAAGTCCATTGTCTGATCCACTGAGATTGTTAATAACTTTAACCAGTGCTATTTCTGTGCTACACTAAACCACTCTTGTTTGAACAGTCTCATAACTGATCAGCCACAGGATGGATGAGGAGAGAACCACATCATATGCGGACTGGACTTTACTTCATTAAGACGCATTTCAGATGAATACACTGAAAGTTCTACAAAGTCTGCAGACACTCGTTTAGTGTAGCTAAAACTCCCAACTTCAGAACATTGGTGACTGGCTGAGAAGATTTCAGTCCAAATTAGGTCTTCTCCTTGCAGACCTTTGCTGGTTAAATTGCCAAAAGTTATTATTTTGAACTATGAACTAATATTTAACACCACAGAGCGTTACAGGGAGCCTTTATAGAAGACGACAGCGTGTGTTTAAGAGGATAATGAGTGTGAAGAGATAACTGATTGTGCAGATGGCCCAGCTGGAAGGCACTAACATATAGATATCACTATGCTCTGAATGGTGTCAGGCACTTTCTGCTGACAGAGGACACATGATCTCAGCGCTGGTAGGAAGCTGTAAAGAGCAACTGGAAAACACAGAACTGTTACGGTCTGTGGATTTCTAAAAGTCAGAGAGCTCAAGTGACACCTGACTGCGACGACACATTCCAGCTGGAAAGTGAGAGCCACAGAGAGGCAGCAGCTTGAGTGTGCATGTGAGCATTTGTTAGTGCATGCGTGCTGGTGAGTGGACACGTGAGAATAAAGGGGACACACAGACCGATAGAGCCGAGCATCTACTTTCATCTATCCATCTGTCTGAGATGACCTGAGGTCAAACTTCCTGTCAGATCCTTCTATTCCCACCCTCCTCTCCCCATTCTCCTCTTTCTGACAGCCTGAGACAGGCCTGAGACGGGCTGAATTTCCAACCCCCCCCCACAAAGAGTTCACATATTTTCAAATGATACATGTTAATGTGCAAAGCATTTTCAGATTAAGGTGGATTTGAATTTGGCTGTGCATCAGTTTTCACAGATATACTTCAAGACACTTCCAGATAAAAGTGAAATGACTTTGGCGTCAACATACACTCAAGACAAAAGCGAATATATCAAGTCACTCATTGTGAAGTATGGCTCCTGTAATGATGTTATTACAGATGCATTAGGATGTGGCAGATGCTAATGTGACAAAAATCTGTTGTGTATTTGTCAAAATAACACAAAACGCTGCCAGATCAGTCCTCTGAAGGCTGAAAGAAAAATCATTCCTATAGACGAGCAGGGTGGGGGAAATGTTTAAATGGAGAGTGGAATGAAGAGCGACTAAAATGTCAGCTGTAAGAAAGAATCCTGTGTATAGAGTCAATATATGAAGAAGTGATCAACAGTTACTTTGAGTAAATCTAGCACCAAAATGAATGATTTGACCCACTTTTACTAGATTTATTTTACATTTTCTGTGAACATGTTCGACGATATGAGCCACGCCTATAAACTTTCTACTAAAGATCCTGATCATGAACTAGTGCATGGTGGGATTGACTCCATCTGGATGCCCCAACTGAACTGTTTATGTGAATACTAAATACAATTTTCTGATCAGATATACAGTGATATGAAAAAGTTTAGGCACCCCTTAGGAAAATCATTGCATCAGTTTGTCACTTGCTGAGCTTTTGAAGCAGCAACTTCATTTTAACAAATGTTATACCTTATGGAAACAGAAACATCTCAGTAGTGAAATCATTTTCATTGGTCCAACAGAAACATTTTTATGTATATTTAAACAAAAATAGGCCTGTGCATAAATTTGGGTACCCCAAAGAAATAATTCCATTAATATTTAATAGACCCTCCTTTTGCTGCAAGAACAGCTTGTAGATGCCTCCTATAGCCACTGACAAGTCCCTGAAGTCTGGCAGGTGGTACTTTGGCCCATTCCTCCATACAAAACGCCTCCAGTTCAGTCAGGTTTCTTGGCTTCCGTGTGTAAACAGCCTGCTTTAAATCAATCCATACATTTTCGATGATGTTAAGGTCTGGGGACTGGGATGGCCATTCCAGAAGATTGTACTTGTGCTTCTGCATGAATTCCTTGGTGGATTTTGAACAGTGCTTGGGATCATTGTCCTGCTGAAAAATCCAACCCCGGCGTAGCTTCAACTTTGTGACAGATTCTTGAACATTCTTGTCAAGAATCTGCTGAGACTGAGAGGAATTCATGTGGCCCTCAACTTTAACAAGTTTTCCAGTCCCTGTGCTAGCCACACAGCCTCATAACATGATGGACCCTCCACCATATTTCACAGTAGGCAATAAGTTCTTCTCATGGAATTCAGTGTGTTTTTTTCTCCATGCATATCTTCCTCTTGTTCTGACCAAATAACTCCATCTTAGTCTCATCTGCCCACAGTATTTTTTTCCAAAATGCTTCTGGCTTGTCCAGATGTGCTTTTGCATACCTCATGTGACTCTTCTTGTGACGAACACTCAGGAAAGGCTTTTTGCGCATCAGCCTTCCAAAGAGCTTTTCCTGGTGCAAAGTGCGCTGGATTGTGGAACGATGAACAACTACACCATCAGTAGCCAGATGTTCTTGTAGTTCTCTGGAGGTGGTCTGTGGCTTGTCTGTGACCATTCTAACCATCCTTCGTCTGTGTCTTTCCAGTATTGTTTTTGGCCTACCACATCTTTCCTTCAGAATGACTGTTCTTCTGGCCTTCCATTTCTGCACCACATTTCTGACTGTGGAAATAGACATCCCAAACCTTCTTGATAATTTCTTGTACCCTTCTCCTAATTCATGATAATGAATTATCTTAGTTTTTTGGTCAGTGGAGAGTTGTTTTGATGCCCCCATGTTGCCAGGAGCCTAGGACAAGCACAGCCAGCAATTGCCTCTGTTAAATAGCCTTTTTCATGATTAGTTAGAGCAAATTAATATGAAATCGTAGAGGGGTGCCCAAACTGTTTCATACCACTGTATGTGCTTATGTGACCCAAAACTGGTTCTGCTGCTATGGGGATAAGTGTGCAGGAAATATAAGAGGAGAAGAAGAACAAGAACAAGAAGAAGAAGAAGAAGAACACGAAGAAAATTCCTTTCCAAATGTATTGACACACAGAAGATGACCGATGTCTCCTCATCTCCAAGTCACTGTCCACAATGATTCCTGTGTCTCCTGGAAACTCGTCATCCGATGTTGAGATTACGAGATTATCCAAGAATGAATTTATTCCAGCCAGAGAGAAACCATCAGATCAAGTGTTCCCATGGTTATTAGGATTTTCCTAATGAATGTATTACCAGAGGTTTTACACCACCCCTCTCAGTTCTGATTGAAAACTCCTTGTGATCAGGCCAGTCTGTCCTGATGGAGGTGATTGCATGAGGCAGTTTTATTCAGATTATGACAAACATAGCCACTGACAGAGTGCTGTTCAATATACATTTCTTCAGCGCTGATTTGCAATCACATTGACGAGAACATTCTTATTTATTTCTTTCACACCTGACTGGAAACTGGTCCGCTCGGCAATTTATTTTCTTCTTTGCCACCACAGAATGACGTGTCTCAACTCTTTCACCACAGTCTGGTAGCATTTGGAGCCACCAGTAGAGACAGCAGTGTAATTGTGTTCTGAACCAATAGAATATGTGGAAAAAAAATGTGTTCATGACCCACTAACCTTTTTATTTCCTTTTTGGTTTCATACCATTAGGCGTGCTCTCGTTACCTTGTTTTTATCTCCTCTTAAATTTCATCTGATCTTCACCAACTGCGCAACATGAGCTAGACAAACTATGTGTTGCAAGTGGAAGTTACCTCAGTTAATATTCAGAAAATTAATTATTATGTAGTTTCAAGAGTCAATCAGTGAGCTTCTGGCTCTGTGAAGCAATTTCTTTGCACTCATCTGGTTCTCATCTGATAGAGGTAGTCAAAAGAGGCATTTGCATTTTGATTATTAATGGAATACTAGTGTCCAAGTAAATGCAGCAGAAACACAGTAACAATTTCCTTTTTGCCATCTTCCAGAGCTTCTGCTGGACACCAGTGTCCGTTTAGCATCAAAATATTTGTTTAGATGGTAAAGTACTGTTAATCGGAGCCCTCACCAGGTTCTCGTGTGGACGTGGTAGCGGTACATGTGGTCCACCAGGCCGAATTTGTTGTTGCTGAGCGGCTTGTACCCTCCGTGCACGAAGACGCAGCCGCTGGCTTCGTCGTACACGCTGCTGTGGCCGTAAGCCCCCTGGACGACGGCACCTCCGGCGGCAACAACCTGCCACGAGTTAGACCCTGCAGCACAGAGAGACAGGAGGACACATAGCTCTGATTAATGGACCGCCTGCAGACTGATCAGAGCTGATCACTTGAAACGTTTTTGATGCTTTGGCAAGTTTGGATTTCGCTTTCGCGGCCAAAAAGCGAAGCACTTTTAATTCTCCAGGTGTGAGGGGGCGAGGGAAGAGAAAGGAACTGTGGCAGAAAGAGAGAGAGCCGAACTGTAAGAGGCACTGAAGAAAATTAGTTTAGTGAATTCAAAAGTGCCCCTTTATTAGACCCGTGTGACGCATACAGATTAGCTCAGGTGCACAGAAAATGGCATTGAAAACAGGCGGGGGTTACATCATTGCAGAAAGCCCGGTAAACAGAAGACACAGAGAAACAAATATCCTATCATCTGGAACCAGTATACCACAGAGACCCTATGCTGAGAGGCACAAATGCATTCTCCCTCTTTATCTGGATCAAACAATCTGTGTCTGCATACGCCCACTGCCTGAAGATGTCTGTAATTTCACCTGTAAGAATAGCTCAGAATCATAGCACTCAAAGCCCTTTGTGAAAAGCTGAATTGGGCAAAATTTCAAATAATGCAGACTAATGATTGCTGCACTCCACAGATTTGAAGTATGAAAAATATCCATAATGGCCATGTCATTCAAGAAGAAGAAAAAAAAAGGGTTAAAGAAGTTTGTCCCATTCAAAAAAAGAAAAAATAAGGTCGAATTTGGCAAATTGAAAATACTGTTAGAAATTGTCAACTTTGTATTTACATGTGCATCAACTAAAGACAAAATTGTCTATCTTTTCAGACTGAATGGGTGAAGGCTACAGTGTAAGAGCGCTATAAAAAAACTCTATAACCCTTTGTCCTGTGACTGATCTTTCCACCAAAATAAAGCTTAAGCCAGCAGTTCAATAAGGACAATGCCCTCTCTCGTGATCCGTCTCTATTCCTGCTTTCCTATACTCTTGGTCACATCCACTTCCCAAAATTCATTCTCTAATTTCCAGTGACTTCTTTGCCCGCGTTCTCACGGCCAACGTATCCCGGGTGTACCAAGGAAGCTAGGACCAAAATGCAACGAAGTCAGGAGACGCAGGATGGCTTACAAAGATGAAGAACAGCAGAGATGAGCATGGTTAGTCCAAAACTCAAATTCAAGAAAAGGAGTCATCTAGGAAAAAGACAAACAGGGAAGCAGGAACCACGGTACAACTGGAGTACAAGCAGGTAACTCGAATTGACATGGGATGGGGGGGCAGACAGAGCTGATGAGTTAATGGGACACAGGAGAAACCAATGAGGGCAGCGTTAACATGAAGGACGTAAAACGGAAAGACAAAGGGACGAGTACCTTTTCAAAGCCAGACAGGAAGAACATCCACAAAAATAAAAGTGAAACTCTCATAGTCCCTGTTGTTTAAAATTTCATACAATTGTGTCAGCCTTTAGACCAGGGGGTGACAAACATAAGGTTTGTGAGCCAAAAGAAGGCCACCAGAGGATCTCATCTGACTGAATTTTTGTAAAATGCAAAAATAACATAGAAGACATTTACTGCAATATTTCAATAAAAGTAACTGCAATTCCTAATGTGTCCATGTTTTAAGAACACAACGCCCAGGACCAAACAGCAGGTGGCAATGTGCTTTTTTTTACTTAATGTAAATATTTTCATAATGTACTGGCACTTCTTTGAACTAAAATAATATTTGAAGCTGTCATTAGTCACAGGTTATTATACTCTCATGTTACTGGTCTGGCCCCCTTGACACCAAATTGGGTTGTATGTGGCCCCTGAGCTAAAAGGGGTCTTCTGGTAGACTCCAGACCGCTCCATCTCCATCTACCTGTATCTTCCCACTAGAGCTGAACTGCAAAAATGTGAAAATGAACTACAGAGAAAAAACACGTACCATCGGTACGAAGAGCCGAACAAGTTGAAGCTGGCTCGGGACAGGAGAGAGAGCTCTGATTAACGGAGCACGCTCCTGCAGGCTGGTCAAAGCTGATCACTTTTCTGATGCTTTGGCGGGTTTGGCTTTCAACTTTCACAGCAAAAATGTAACAAATTTAATTCTGCAGGTGAGGAATCAAAGGAGAAATAAAGAAAGCTTAACTGCTTAATCTCAGATATCAACATCAGCCTCATAATGGTCTGACTCTGATGCTTTTTGATAAGAGCACTGTGCCATTCAACTGCTTTCAGCTGAGACACAAAGCGAAAAAAAGAAAAATCATGAAGAGACGGGAAGAAAAAAGCAATCAGGTACAAGAGAAACAGTGATGAAAAGACAGGCAGCTGTGAAGAAACGACAAGAAAGTAGAAGGTCATCTCTGATTTCATCTCTGGCGGCTAATTGCTGAGAACCTTCCCTTCCGAGTGGCCATTAAATCCTTTTACCTCTCATTTTACACTTCCTTTTACTCTCCCTCATCTTCCCCCTCAGTTCGTTTCCAGCTCGTACTGCCTCCTAGTTGCTCCCTCTGAAGCCTAATGATGTTCAGTGCAGACGTAGCCGTGACATTGTCGGGGGGAAAGGGGGGGGGAGAATGAAACGGCGGAGGTGTGTAAAAAAATAGATGGATGACGGGAGAGAGGGAAGGAATAGGTGAGGGAGAAGAGCGAGGGATGACGGGGAGCGAGGACGCGCGATGACAGAGGGGGTCAAAAACTGAGGCCAGCGGATGAAAGGAACGAGATGGAGAGAGGGAGAGAGGGATGTGTAGAGGGAGGAAAAGAACACAACAGGATGACAGGGAGGTAGGAGAGTGAGGAGATGCGGTGGATTCATTAATCATTGTCTTCTCCAGACGTTTCGGCCTGGGTGCCACCTCTTCTTAATGACCACTCTGTGTGTAGTTTGTGTAGCTTCACACGTGTTTGCCTTTTAGTCTTGGTTGTGTGTCTAAAGGTGAGGCGTGTTTTGAGTCAAACATCCACTCCTAATTTCAGCCTCTGATTTATAACACTGCAACACCGCCATCTAGTGGCGCGACGGGGATCTGCAACACTGCTCCCACACTGCAAACAGAGGTCCGCTTGGCTGCTGGATGATTCCAGTGCATGTCTTTATGTTTTGATACGCCGTCAGGCACAAATACAAGGAACAGATGGATGCAATATGCTCACTGTTCAATAAAGAAATGCTTTACAGCCTTTTTAACGTGTATTCTTAGGTGCTAGCTGACCAGACGGGACCAGTTGAGAGAGGTGAAGTAGAACTTTTTTAGACTTTTTAAAAAAATAACTAGAAATTTGTCTTTGATAATCAACTGCAGTGAGTGTGAATGGTTGTCTCTCTGTGTTAGCCCTGTGATAGACTGGAGACCTGTCCAGGGTGTACCCTCCCTTTTGTCCGATAACAGCTGGGATAGAGACATAATGGATGTTGCCGTGTTAAGATTTCTTTCACTGGAAATAAGAGGTCTAATTAGCCAGTCGTAGCCGGACTCAATTCTTATCAGACACACCATTTGGATTCATTACGCGGCGTGTTCCAACCGACACAGAGCATAAAATACCTCTGCACACAACTGGAAAGTCCTCCAACCAATTCAGTTTTATTTATGTGGCGGTCAATAACAATATGAATTGTCTCAAGATGCTTTACAAAACCCAGCCTCACACCGGGCCTGAAACCCACTCCGCGATGCTCAGATGATGTGTGCGGCTACGTCACTGCAGCTCTTCTCTCCATCACCGCATAAAGCCCACCCAGCAGATTTGATTGTCCCAGTAAATATTTGCTGAAGCAGCAACAGAGAGATTCCAGGCCAAAGATTTTGTGGGAAGGGGAAGTTCGGGCTGGCTTCCAAGCCGATGCCTAACCTAAACCACAAAAAGCAAAGCACTGGGAGCAGGGTCTCCATGTAAGTACTGAAATATTAAAAGTCTGAATTACAAGAAAATAAAGATTAAACTGGATAAATAACACGCATTCACCTAGAAGTTAACGGTGCACGTTCTTCTCAGGCTCCAGGAGCGAGGGTCCAGTGAGACGACACCTGAAACATTTGGACTTCATCAGCCCGATGAACAGCTGCAGAATAAGGCGGTATGCTGCAGGACTGTGTTTCAACAGCCGCTAACATAATAAAACGGAGAAAAGCTGCAGGTGGTGTCTTGCAGAAATTCTTGATAATGAGATGATCCACGGACAAAAGCACGCGCTCCACGCGCCGATGAGCCTCACTTCACAGCGCGAGATTTTCTACCAGAAAACTGACGACGCTGCTCAGAAAGTCAACTTCATCTGTCTTTTAAGTGCAAGGAAACTACAGAAAGCACGTTTGCAGACAAGAAGACGATATGTTCTCAGAAGGAAATGTTAGCGATGTAAATCTGAGATTAAACCTGTCTGTTGTCCTGAGTCTTGAACCGTGTTGTTCAACACATTGAGAATGATTAAGGATGGAATTCCTCATCATAAAAATACAAAACTCAAACAGCTTGAGCCTATAACGTCTGACACGTTAAACCAATGAGCAAACAATCCTGTGTGAAGTTTGAACACGGCCTCTGGAAAACGTCAACAGCTTAAAGAGCCTCTGTGTTTGTCTTCCGTCAATAAAAAGCAATTAAAAATGAAGCAAAGGGGAAGACGAATCAATGGCAGCAGAGTCAGCAGGTTGCACTCACTGATGTTGTACTCCTGGACTTTGTTGATGTAGCTGTAAACCGGAGAGTAGCCGAAGAAGACCAGCATGACCGGCTCGCCGTCGGCCAGCTCCACCACGTGAGCCGTGTGGCCCTCCAGGGCGTGAGGAGGCGGCGGGGCCGGTCTCCGCGGCGACCAGGCGCGCGTGGGGATGTTGAACACCCACATCTCGTCGGTCACGTTGTCTGATCCTGCCTCCAGCTTCCCGCCGAACATGTAGATGTCGTCCTGCAGATGGGAAAAGGTGACAGACGTGAGCATGTGCAAGAAAATAGGAGTGGTTCTGTCAAGGAATCGCTGTGCTGGAAATCAGAATCAGGAAGAATCTGGAGTGGCCCTGGTGGGTTGGTATGCTGCAGGAGGGCAGTGTTGCTCATCATGCAACAGTCCAGTTATTAAGACTCTGGGCCTGTGCATCAAAATCAGATTGTGTAAAAGACCCACTGGTCCGATCTGTGACCACATCTGGAGCTGGTCTGTATGTGTCCTCATTTCTTTGGTAGTGTGAATGCAGTGGGTCCTGAGCCACATTACTGACTAAAACTGAGATCAGGGACCTCATGTACGAAGAGTTGCATAGTTTTCGTGACGTAAGCTCAGATTTAGAAGCATTTCATAGCACATTTCCTTTGTACATCCCAATCGAGCGTATCCAACTCCTCCCCGTCCACGGCCCTTTTAAATATGCAAATTATATTAAATTGCACCTGAGATTCTCCTCTCTGCGCGATCAGAAAACAAAAACAGAAGAATGAATAAGACGGGAAAGAAGAAGAACTTCACAGAAAGCAAACTGGAGACGCTACTCACTGGAGTGGAGATGTGCAAAAATGTGTCACGTGTGATCTGTACACTGATCGAATGAAAATGTTTCCTGTTGACATTTGCGATGGCGCTTTTATAGCAATGTGTGTGCAGTCGATAGCTCCGATTACATTCAGAAAACCGTCTCTGGCTGCAGATTGCTCTTTAATGTTGATCTGTTCAGATGCATTGTATGGGAATCTGATCTACCTGGCTGACATGTGGATAACTCTGTCCCGCATGGTTCTGCTCAGGGTGGACTGGCTCAGTGACTCTCGGTCGGAGTAATAGTTTTCAGATTTCTGACACTTCCCCAGCATCACCTCTAAGTGGCGCCAAAGGATCGACAGCTGTAGAATCCTACCTATGCCAGCCACGTCGTTGCCGTTGACACGTACAAAGTTCCTGGACATTTCACTCTTAATATATCTGAACTTTTACGTGAGCGAGTACGTACGTAACGTTTTTGTACGCACGCAGCGTTTGTACATGAGGCCCCAGATCTGGAGACACTTGTTAAAGCCAGGTCTGAACCCACGTACCTAAGATTGGTCGCTTCCAATCCCGTAGTTCTGATCGGATCTTAATGCCAGGTCTTAGCAGACCCTCTTATCTGTACTGCAGCTTCTACAAAGACTGAGACTCACCCCAAATATGAATCTGACAGGTGAGAGGGGGAGAGTCGGCATGTCTGGCTGGACGTCCCTGTGTCTGTGCTTCCATTACAAACTCTTATGATAAAGCAAACCATCTCCAAATTAAAGCTGTGTCCAGTAAACAAGAGGAGAGCTACTGCTGGCTACAAATCCCCTCCAGGCTCCAGTCAGACGCTCTGACCTCCTCTGAATCAAATCTCACTTCCGCCAGAGCCAAACAGAGACATTAGTCTTCATCGTCCCCCCCGTGTGCTTCACTATTAAACCCCTCCTTCCACACATAACACGAACGCATCCCAGTATTTGGACAGTGACGCATCATTCAACGCTCCCAAGTGTGAAGTGATCGATCTGTGGGGGACGCATGGGCGATTTTGATATTCTCAGCTCTTAATAGCTAAGCTGAATAATAGGCCAGTCTCTCAGAGAATGTCTAGTGAAATGACCTCCTATCACAGCAGCTGTTTCTAGACGAGAGCTGCGAAACACCTGTCCTTTCAGTTTATGGGTGGGGTGTGTTTTCGGTAACATTTCAATAACTGTGCAACGTCAAAAACAGCTCTGAAACAGGAGGAGTTGCAAAGCATGCAAAGGAGTCATTTGCAGAAACAGAGGTCGAGACGCAGCCATTGAAAAGCAGACAACAATTGAATTTCAGAAGCTGCAACACTATCTTCATCAATATTAAACATCGTGCTAATGTAAAAATACTGAAAGACAACATATTGAAACTAGTGCTCAAAATATACTGTAGTCCCAGTTATAGAAATGTACATGACTTTAAATTTAAGGTCCTAAACTGGGTGTGAGAAAATATACACAAAGCTCTGCACATCATCTGGGGAACACGTAATATTTTAAACATCTGCCGTCTCTAATGAATCGCTGTTACTGTACCAGAAACACAAACAGCTGTTTGTTGTCTGCGCCATAACTTGGGGTGATGATATTTATTTTGGAACAAGCTGCGTCTCTCACTCTCTCACTCTCTCACTGAAAGACACACATTAAGTCATTATTTATGTACTGATCTCCGTCCTCGCATGAGTTGTTTTAGCCGCAAATTGGATTAAGATTAGAGGGGAACCCTAAAAACAAAACCACATGCACTTTAATGCGCAGTAAATGCTGTCTGAGGAACTACACACATTACACATGATTACATCAATAATTTTCTCAATGAATGAGGCAAAACACAAGCCTGTTGAGTGGGCAGTGTTTACTATGACCCAGGACTCATTGTGCGTTCACACTACCAAAGGACTGAGGTCACCTCTAAATGTGGTCTGAGACCTCTTAAATCTCTTAAATGCATCCAGAATTAGTCCAGCTTTGTCTAGCTCAGTTATCCTCAGTGCTGTAACAATGAGGGATTTTTCCGCGTACGTGTGCTGTAAATGATCTTGCATATACATGGTGCATTTCTGCTGATTGGTACTCAAAGAGCCCTACTGTCTCAGTGACACATCTACCCATTCGTTCACACAAGCGCACACACATCCACACACCTCACACCAGCAACATGGGGTCCAGTCTGGCTCGAGAACACTACAGCGTGTACCGGGGATCAAACCGCTAACCGTCTGCTGCGTGGACAACTCTATTTACTGAGCCAGGGATACCTGCTCATTTGGCAAACAACGAGCTAGAGTGTGCCAGGTAATGTCTGTGAGACGTACAGCGTGGACATCATACGGACAGATTAACATGTAGCAATCATTATCTGATCACTCACAACTCCATTTAAAAAAACATGATTAAATACATATAATAGGAAGAGAATAAAAGAAGAGGATGGGGCGATCAGGGATAACATTATGACCACTGACAGGTGAAGCGTGTAAATAACATTGACCATCTTGTGACAATCCAGTGTTCTGCTGGGAAACTTCTGAACCTGGCATTCATGTGGATGTTACTTAGATATGTAGCACCCACCTAGACCAGACCAGGCACACCAGGCGATCTGTGGGAAGATCCACAGAGGCCCCTCCCCTCAAAGGTTCCCACTAACAACATTCTGTTACCAGACACCACAGGACACCCTCAGAAGAACCATTCTCTGATGAGTCACAACAAGTTTTGGAGCCACAAGGGAGACCTACACAATGTTATGAAGGTGGTCATAATGTTATGCCTGGTTGATGTGTTTTATCTGTGGCTTATGTCAAATTACAAACTTGACTGACGCCTGATCCTTACACATAGACAGTACTGTACTGTGGCGTCAGAGAAATAAAAAGCTACACCTGCATTACCTGGTAGAGAGCCAGCGAGTGTCCATATCTGTAGAGAGGGCCGCTGCTGACCGGCACTACGTCCCACGTACTGGTCTCCAGGTTGTAGCTGCAGAGAGAAAACAAACAAGGATCACAGTAACCAAAAGCTACAACACGAGCACAGTTCGCTCGAGATGTCAGACTTACTTGAGGACCATGTGGTAGCTGGAGTAGTTAAAGGAGTAGCCTCCCACTACCCACATCAATCCTGAATGCACCAGGGCCTGATGGGACGCCCGACCCAGAGACTGAGCTGATGGTTTGATGCTGGGCAGTATCCAGAAGGCCTCAGTGGAGGGAAGGGACAGGGAGCAGTCTGGACCTGAGGCACAAAGAGAAACAGGTGCTGTTTACAATAAAGAGAGTGCACAGCATTACCAGTTTGATTAGCAAGACTTAATTGTCATAGTTGTGTGCATAAGCATTTGCTGATCCGAAAACTAACAAGCAGAAAACAACACGACACCACACAGCAGTTACAGAAAATGCAAACAGGTGTTAGCATGGAATCAACCCGCCCTGATCAGGATCACCCATTAAGGGCTAATATGGCAGCATGTTCCAGGCTTTTGCTCTTCTGATCCTCAGGGTCCTGTACCTGCACCCAGAGGTCGGTACAGTTATTACGTGTTATTAAACGTCTTGTGCTCTTGCAATCCATGTCACAGCCTTGGAATTCAGCTGTGGTCAGCTGGATGTGGGCAGACCGATAAGTGTAGCAGCCTTCTTGGTTATACACATGATTTAAAAAGGAAAGGAATAATGTTTTCTTATGACAACTTTGACATTCTGGAATATTTTGGAACTTTGGCGCCCCCGTCTGGTAGCATCCAACAATGCACCTTTTGAAACAATCATTTTTTACTTAAAATCACACAAATTGTTTGTTTCAAATGGAAAATATAAAAACACACATGAAACATATATTTAATATATATATTATGGTTCAGCGCTAAGATATGATTCCAATTAAACTGCAGCTTGTCTGCATATTATAGATATAAATCTGTGGATGAACAGATCTCCTCTGAAACAATCACCATTGCTGATTGATGAAGCCCCTTTTGGCTTGAGAATCTTTAGATAATTCAGCCCTTTGACCTCCCCAAAAACAATAAGTAATCTTAATGAGCTAAAGCGTGTAGAGCTGGAACCAATTAGCAGGTTTAAGAGATCATGAGACAACAGCAGAGCAACAAAACCACCACCATCCTTTCTACGTGTCATTCTCAAAGAGGATAAACCCCTCAGGGGTTATCTAAGGGCGCAGGAGGGTCTGATAAAACACTCAGCAGGTGACGAGACAAGAGGAGACGAAACTAATGAAAAACAGTCAATCTCTGATGCACACCGTATTCAGACACGCTACTCTCTGCAGAAGGCGGAGGGACAGAAGGGGAGACAAATTGCAGAACATGCTCTTTTCATTAACACAAAAACATATTTTTTCTGCCAAATGGCAGTTGCTATGGTGACGGCACCTTTACCGCAGCCAGTTTGCGAATCAGACGGCTCCTCCGAGGCTATGCTGCCGTCCCCACCTCATTCATTACACACACCTCTGTCCCACTGAGGCTCCCACTTTCTTTCATCACTGATTGATCACTTATAACATTCAGAAACAAGGAAACATATCCCGTCAGGCAATCGGATTCTGAGCTGATAAACGTTAATTATATCTGCAAAACAGGTAAGCATGCTGTTTTTTTTCCTGTGGAAAATAAAAGCTAAGGTCAACAACCTCACAACAGTTACCAAGTAAAAACATGTTGTTTAATATATACACAAAAAACATCAGAATTAACTTTAATTGTCATTTAACTGCTGAATTTAATTCATCAGATATCATCTAACCTGTTAGATTACAGGACACATCAGTTAAATCAATAAAAATGTACATCATAAACTTCTTCTTTATATGCATATATCCTGACCTATACGTATATGCATGTGTTGTGGTATATTTCATATATGCACATGTTTTTTTATATTGTATAATGTGCTGGTATATTTAATATGTTCTTGTATATTGTATATATGCATATGTACTTGCACACTGTATACACACATATGTAATGGTATACTGTATACAGTATATGCACATGTTCTTGTATATTGTATATATGCATATGCACTTGCGCATTGTATATATGCATATATGCATGAGTAAATGCATGTTGTATAAATGCATACACGCTGGTATATTGTATACATATGCACATGTTCTATGAGGTCACAGGAGCCATCAGGGGTTCCATTTAAATATACTTTCATAACATTTTCCCATGATAATATTTTTTTTTAAATGCATCAGATCGGCAACAGATCGGCTTCTCTCTCTCTCTCGCTCACACTTTGCTGTTGTGCTTACACCATCAATCCAGGAGGGGGCACTGCTCCACCATCTGATCTGATTTCACAGGCCCCATGACGGTAGATACTGGATGTCAACAGTCCGAAAAGAAGACACCATCATCTGTCATTATCACTGAGCCTATGATTGATGCTTTGGAAAACTGAAACACAATTTGAAGCTTCGGCTTTGACACCAAGTCCCAAATAGCCTTCGTCAAACTGGAAAGCTACTGAGGAAAAAAAAAAACAGAAACTGCAGCGTTTCTTAGAAGGAGTGCATCAGTGTAAAATGATTTTCACTGTGGGCCCCTCAGCCCAAATCATAAAAGTTGTTGAGAGCGCTGCTGCGAGAGGAAATGGTTCACAACTGAAACATAAAGAACAAAACTAATGATGCCACATTTATTATGCACCACTCGACAGATTTCCCAGGGTATTCTTTTATGACAGGAACTAATACGGAATCGGGAATAAACAGGAAGAGGGCGGCTGAAGAGCTTTTTTCCTCCTTTTTTGTCTGTTTCCCTTTCATTCCATTTTCATGTTAATATTGAAAAAAAACGAGACATCAAAAGCATCCTCATCATGACGGGCATCGCGGGCAACGCGGTCTCCAGTTGGAGAATAAATAGAACTTGCATTGACCTCATTTGTGCAGTAAATATTTGAAGGTGCAACAATGACATACATACGCCACTTCCCTCCACTCCTCTCTTCTCTCAACAAAGCCCACTACAGAAAGACCAACGAGCAGCTCTTTGAGGCCACAGATTCCTAAATAGAATCTGTACTTAGTCTGCAGCACGACTCATGCTGCGCCTGTCCTCCTTGTTTACCTTGCCAGCTGTCGTTGCAGACGCAGAGTTTTTCCCCGGTCAGGTCACAGTATCCGTGATCGGGGCTGCCACAGTTGTCTCTGCAGTAAGGGATGTCGCAGGCCTCTCCTTTCCAGTACTCGTCGCACTCGCAGTAGACTCGACCTGCGACGGAGTTCGCCGTGCTGCATCGGCCGTGGCCGGAGCAATTGTTGGGACAAGAGTTTATCCTGGGGGAGACACAGTTAGGCAGACAGTCAAGCAAGATTAGAAGGTTATACAGAACCCAAAGCAAAGAGACGGACTGTAATTCATGCGTCACGCATGAACCAGAATAGACACAAGTGGCAGATGCAAGAAATAATTTAAAGCTGCTCCTAGCAACGTTTCCCATTTACTTTTATTTAAAGGCGATATTGGATAAATCATTTGGACACTTCCTATAGGTATTAGTTAGACAGGTTTAGGAAGCGGCTGGAGGCTTGGTGCAGACCAAAGTGGAGGGAAAAGAAAAGAGAATACGGCGCTCGCATTCAGAAGACCACCCCAAATTGCTCCGTGTCTGCTGGAAATGTTAAAAGCGTAACTGTCATGTGACGTGATAATGAGTCCGCCTGAGTGATTTTCCTCACGGCGTCCGGTCATTCTGGCTCTAAGAGGCCAAAAACATCAATTTCTTTTTCAAAAAAACGAAGCAGAAAATTCAAAACATCAATATAAACAAAGCGAATGCATGCTTGTACATAATTGCTCTCTTATTGAGTCACACAGTTAGGAAAAATAATGCATTTGTAATGGTAACTGGTAATCGTGCAGTGATATTAGCCTTTGAAACTTCATGTTATTCCTTATTAATCAATAAAATGTCTTTGTATTTTTTCCATCCCTTGTGATTGCTCTCACCTGTCTTGCCTTGTCTTATGTCTTATCCCATCAACCTTTGTGTATTTGTAGTATTTTCTTCTCCTGCCTACTATACTATCAGACTGTGAGCCTTGCTTTTCACTTCCCTTCATTACCCTGTTTGTCTGTTAGTTGAATTACACCTTTGGGTTTTGGACTTTATCTTCATCACCACAGCAGCTTTTGTTCTTTATTTTCTTTTTTTTTAGTCCTCATTAAATTGTTCTCATTTAAGCTTCTCATCCCATCTTTCCTCACTGTGTCTTGCAGCTGGGTTCTTCCACTCCCTGCCACACCGTGACAAAAAAAACCACAATCACACACACAGCAGTCATTTTTGACAGAGATGTACTTCCAATTTCTGAAGGCTTCCACGTTCCAGTCAAGTGTGAACGTACCTGAGCCCCAAGAGAAAACTGACATGTGATGCAACGAGGAACAATGGGACGCAGATGGAACTGGACGTATATCATTTTCAACGAGATACAAGTGAGATCCAGCTAGAACGGCAACAACTGAGACTGAAAATGAGAGAATATCAGCTAAGAAGCACAGGGAGTCTGAGACAATGGAAAAAATAAAAAAATAAATTCTACATAAAAATCCTGCAAACTGTGAACAATGAAACATTGATTTTCCGAAACACTGTGCACCGTTAAGCTGTAATATCAGATAAATAAAGATGTTAGAGATAGATAGATTGAGGGGGAAGGACCAGGGGGAGAAAATCATCCTTTGTTAATTCGAAAAGCCGGTTTTCTACTGTGACAAGAGGGTCGTCATGACAACCTTTATCTTCTCTCAGTGTGAGTCTGCGTTGAAAGCCTCGAGGCCGCGTGTCCGCACACCAACTGTCCTCACTCCTCCAATCCATTCAGGCAAACACGTATCATTCAGTTTTCCATCATGGTCGTCATTACAGACACAAAGCAGGCTGCTTTGTGTCTGTAGGTAAGAAACAAACCATGAACCACGAAGGATTTCTAGCCTCTGTGCTGCCTCTGCATCTCATTTTCCTGCCGGTGCCCCTGTGGCGAGCTACCATCGAGCCCACAGACCTTACACTTGAATATAAAAATCAACTTTCAATGCTTTGGGAAAGTTTACCACATATTCCCCGGGGAGAAAGAATTCATGAAAAACAGATACTGTCTGCAGTTCAAGGTGTTTCTATGGATGCCTCTTTTTTACCGGAGGTCAACTGAAAAAAGTCCAAGCACCAAAAAATTGCAGTTTCCCTAAAGTCCACTTGAGGCGGTCTCCAAAAGAAAGTCTAAACCCTAAAAAGAAGGTGAATGAGAAGGAAACAGACAGTGCTCCATGTCTGCAATCCACAATGAATCAAACTTCTTACCATTTTACTATTCTCAGATCCTACCAAACAACAACTTCGAGGACTGAAAATGGAGCCAACAACCGCAACTCCTCCGATGACCACTTGAGGCTAGTTTCAAGTCTATGCCCACAGACTCTCCATGTTTACATTTTCCAGCAGAAATAAACATATTTACAGGCTGGCACAAAACAGTTTTGGACTTTGTAGCTAATTTCTGTATTCAGAACAACTGTACAAGGAGAATTTCTATAAGTGGCAGGTTGCCTCATGTTCAATCACGTGCCACCTACTTGACCAATTTTGAATTGGCTTAGGAATTAGGTGGAGTCAGGCACTGCCAAGATAGCAACATCCAGAGACACCATGCTGAGCTTCAACACTTCTCTTCAGCAATCTTATTGGGGATATCATAGAGGGTCCATCCATCTTTATAAACATCGATGAGCCACAACATTATGACCACTGACAGGAGAAGTAAATAACACTGACCATCTTGTAACAATTCAAACTTTTGGACCTGTCATTCATGTGGATGTTACTTAGACATGTAGCACCCACCTAGACCAGACCAGGCACCCCCACCCCATAGCAATGACACTCCTTGATGGCAGCAGCCATCCCCAGCAGGATGCAGCCTGTCACAGACACACACACAAAAAGAGTTTAGGAATAACTCAAAAAACATGAAGAACAGCTCAAGGTGTTGACCTGGCCTCCAAATTCACTAGATCCCAAATTGATCAAGTATCTGTGGGATGATCCACAGAGACCCCTCCCCTCAACCCATAGGACCCAAAGGCCCCCACTAACAACATTCTGTTGCCAGACACCACAGGACACCCTCAGAAGGTCCATGTCCATTCTCTGATGAGTCACAACTGTTTTGGAGGATGAAGGAGACCTACACAATATTAGGAAGGTGCCCATAATGTTATACAATCACTAGTTACCTACTTTCAGACTCCTTTCCTGTTGCCTTTGGTCTCTTGTTTATGTCAGACTACTTAATTTTAAGATGTAGTTCCTGATATTCATATTTTTACTTTGATTTCCCACAACATCAATAACCCTAACAATGACCACAGTTCTTCACCAAGATTGAAGAACTTTAGATAAAAACTTCTCTGAAAGAGAAGCTGTAGAAAAAGCATTAATCTAATATAACAGCCCATGAGCCTGTTGCGTACCTTCTCTGTCTTTGTGGAGCTTTTTCACAGCAGACTGACTTGACCACAGGTGACATCACATTTGATTAATGACGGCTCAGCTCCAGTACGTGATCCATTATGGCATGATGGCAAGTGTTCATAAAAAAAACACATCCCTGCTCACCTTTATTCATTTTTATTAATCGCACATTTTTCCAAAGTGTCTCTTCTGAGAAGGTCACTTAAGAAACTGCAGCTGCAACTCACCAACGCTGCAAATTAATTAGCTAATGTTGCATTTAATCCACTTCCATTCTTAACCATGTCACATTAGCTAGCTGATGCTAAATGAGGTATTATACTTGACCCATATTTCAGGACACATGCTATTTAGTACTATTTGTGGGGGTAGCAATGGTGGCTAAGATGCAGAGAGCAAACTAGACATACCTTAAACAACAGTTATTATTTATTTAATTTTTTGCTAGTTTGGCGTGGCAGACTATAAACCTGGTTACACTCCATTTGGATGACACTGTGGTGTGCGTTTCAGCTAGGGACACAATGAAAAAAACATAGCTCTTGATTTTCTGAAAGATCTGATATATAGATCTGTAATATCCTTGGATTGATTTTTAAAATACTTGCCCTTTCCCGAATCCTCTCATTAGACACCCCCCTGTGGACTGACCTCATTTGGCAGTCTTGCAAGATTTGTAATGCAAAAGCAGTCTCACAAAAACACTGATAACACGAGCAAACCCAACTCAAAGAGCACTCTAAATCCTGAAAGCTGGCTGGATTTATAAAGAATGATGACAGAAAATAGCTGCACCAAGGGAAAGTCATATGCAAGATGTGAAACTGCAGGTAAAATACTGTGGAAATACCACAAAATTCTGGAATCAATGACAGCATTTGAAACTGAAACATCTCTAAATGAATGGATATTGTATTTAATAAAATCAGTGTTCAGCTATCAGGGCCAGCAAAGCCTTTCACTGCAGCCTAAACTTAATCAAAATCACTGACTTACATTTTAATATTTTCCCATATTTTCCAGTAGCCTATTCTTTTCATTTTATTGATTGTCTCTCAGCTGCAGGGCCCCTGACAGTGTAACTTTGCATTAGAGCTTTTATCCAAATATATTTAATCTGTCACATGTCTCTGGAGTCAAAGAAATCTGTCTGGGCTTTCACATTTAAAAGTACAGGAGGCTGAAGCTTGAAACACATTGTAATGATGCTGTTGTTTTAACCAATCACATTTCAAGTTGATATTCTTACGCTTTCTATGATAGCATCCACTGATTGGAAGGCCAGAGAGCCGCTCCGTTTAAGCCAAGCTAGCAGTTCATACTCAGCTGCTACGAGCTGCACGAGCGAAAAGTCTCCAGTAATGTTTTTATAGCTATAATTTGAACTCACAATGGCGAAGGAGGAGACGCTATTGATTTGGTTGGAGGTCTTAGAAAGAGATTTTCGTGGCAAACTTTCCAGAAAATGCTGGCTATTGTGAGCAAAGGCGACCTAATCCCAAAACTAGCTAGCTGTTTGTGCAGTCACATAACTCACTATTAAAAGGACATTACTAAACTCTATTGAAACTTTACTCAGTTACCCTGTCACTGAATGAAATCAGAAATGTCCTAACTGGTTCTTTCTCCATGGCCGGTATATTCAGTCGTTCCCAAGTTATTTTATTCCGCAGAAATATCTTGATTGCTAGCGAACTTGCACAAGTGCTATACATAAAAAAAAAAAACAGACTGCGTATACAAATTCATTCCGAATACATTCGGATGGGTGAAAAAAAGGTACTACCTTAACACCTTAGACCTGAGAGTCTATGAGAACCATGTGGTCAATTTGCAGCCATATTGAAATCGCAGCAAAGGGATGGGTCAGCAGCACTCCATGGCTGATGCTGTTCCCAGTTTTCTGATTCTTAATGTAATAAATGTTTTATCACGACCAGCAGCCTATTTGCTGCTAAGAGCATAACAGAATGAGGTAAGAAAAAAGAGGTCTGGACGTACGAGTAGGCTATGCTGAAACCGGTCAGGTTGTAAGCCGCGTCGCTGAAGAAGTGAAGCAGAGCATAGCCGGATGTCGTCACAACCTCCGGGACCGTCTCGTTAGTCCTGGTCTCTGGCACCACCAGACCACTGAGAAAGACAGAAAGGGAACAAGACATAGGCATGACAGGCAAACATAAAGTCACAATACTATTATGGGTTTTGAGTTTATCGTTTTTTATGTGGTCTAAAAGCACCACAAGATGAAAAGAGCTGCATTTCAGTAATTGTGAACATTATGGAAGATATGAATGGTTCGTTAAAAAGGATATATCTTGAGAGTTTATTATTTGGTTGGGCTGTTACTTTTGAAACATGCCATAGACTGCAAATGTACCCCTACCCATATTAAGCCCGAGCTTCTCCCTACCATTACCGTCAATGCAAATTGTATCTAACCATGCAAAATAAACAACACAAGCACACCTACTGTAGTTAATAATGCTCCACAACTCTTGATTTTGTGTAATGAAATGGCAGATTTTTTATTTTTTTTTCTTGAAATGGTCCACATGAACCCCTTCATAGAAGGTAACTCTTACCAGGAGATATGCCTCAGTGGATTAGAGTAGGAAGTGGGAGGTTGGTAAATTATTGCGATATTACAATTTTTTAATGAATTTGTGTGAAATGAAAGTGAGTCCCACCCACATGTTTGTCGATTGTCCTTTGGGGAGAAAAAAACGCAATAAGCTCCGGAAAAAGAAGTGGCATTCAGGGATAATGGGAGTAATTGCACTATTTTTTTCCTATTATTGCTGTATTGTGGTATGGTGGTAATTATGCGGCCCATTGTTTGGCCATATGTGGAGTCATTTGACTGCACAAGTGCAGATTTATTGGCGCTTTTGAAGCGGTGCCAAAGGCTACCTGAGTCATTTCCATATTTCCTCCTATTCCTATACAGAGTGGAAGGCTCTTACCTGAAGACTGCAATCAAAGGGGCATAAATGGAGTCTCCGTCATAGACGTACATGTGGTCCCAGCTGCACTCCGTGGCAAAGTGATTGAAGCGCAGCCTGAGTGCTGCATTAGGACTGGGTGACAGGGAGAAAGCAGAGTGAACACAGAATAGCTAGAGATGAAAAAAATACAGCTGATGAATATGTATTACCTATATCCTTCATATGATTCTTACTTTTCAAAGCCATCTCTGCTGTGGTTAAGATCATAAATTGAAACTGCAGGGACTCAGAAAAGCTTTCTGCTACATTACAGTCCTTGTGAAAAGTGCCATATTGTTAATACATCTCCTAGAAGCCGTAGTTGATGTGTGTTCACATGCATAATGTTTGTGTTTGAGGATCCTGGTTATGTGTCTACATGTGTAAATGTTACATTCTGGTTTCAGGGCCGTGAAAAATGCCCTCATCTCAGTTTTGATAAACATGTATGCTAAATGGAGCACCATCAGCACTGTGCAGGTAAACACTAGCCGGGTGTAGCTACTTCTGCACACAATTAGATAGTCCTCTATCCAACCAGAGACATTTTGCTAGAAACAAATTCAACTCCACAGCACATGTATGAAGCATAGACTGTATATAAATATGAACCATGCGTCCTGCTTCCTTGTTTTGGCCAAACCGACGCTACTTTCCCGGGGATATGGTAGGTGCCATCGTGGAGCCAGAGTCTGCGCAGTGACACGCAGGACCGTATATATCCATGATCCGTCCACAGTACTGCCTGACTCACTCGCGTTTTGGTTTAATTAATACTGTGCTCTGCTCTGCCTCCACCAGTTACAAGGTAATGTTGGATTATACACTGTACTTTTCTTTTTTTCAGCTCTCACAGTCGCATGGGAAGCTGCACAGGTAGCATGGCAACTGGTAGTCACCATGATGCACTTTATTATTTAAACAGCTAAATCAAGGTGAACAAAAAGGAACACTGACGCTGTACGTCTCATAAGTGTTCACTGCAAACATAATAAAGCAAATTCCTGCTATTATAGATTTTTGGTCTCTGTAGCCAATTTCAAGACAACTGTATATGGGAGAACTTTTTCTTCTAATTCACCCATTTAAGTCTTAAAGTTATGTATATTTAAAGGAGTGACTGGAGTGATTTTGCCCATTTCTGAATGAGAACAGAGTGCAGATGGGGACGGCCAGAACTGTTCCTCGAGGGTCTGTCCATTTCTTGGATTTTACCAGTAGCTGGACTGGTAGAAAGAACAGTTAAAACAGATTTTTTATTATTATTATTTCTCATGGTGAAGTGGAATGTTTATCCAACATTAGCAACATTGGACACTGAAATATCTTGTCATTAGTTTTGCTTTTAGAGAGTACTTGCCAAACTCATAATTTTGTCCTAATCAAATTTGAGGACACAACAAAATCACTATGATGCATTTTCTGGAGACCCAGAACATCTATGCTAAACTAAACTGACACAGAGACACGCAAATATGCAGACATGGTGCGATGCATGTGTTCATGCTAGGCTGAAAAATTCCAAACAAATGTGAAAAAAACGCTATTCTTCAAGTGGATTCCTGCAGCATCGTTCAATATCCAAACCCTTCTGAGGCAAATTAGGGCTGATTCGAAATTAAATGAGCTTGACTTGTAACAACATTTATTTTTTAGCTAATAGGCACCGTGTTCGCCGAATACCCTAAGAACACCAAGGTGTTGTACAAAATTTTCCAAGGAGGTCATGAACATCTTCCGTGCTTCGCCCACAGCCAATCAGAATAACCGTTCAGTTGTTGTTTTGTTCCAGATGTACCATTGGATACCTGACATTTAGTGTCTGCAGGCGCTGCATGTCAGGAACAGAATAAAGCAACAACTGCAGCTCTTTGCATTTAGTTACGCAGCCATCACTACGCGCGTTCAGTATGTACAGCATGCATCTCTGAGTAGTAAATGGGCACAAAGCTGCTCTGGAGAACAATAACTACATTGATAGACAAACTCCATCTATTTACGCAGCAATAAAGCTCCCTTTATCTGCAGCCCTTAGGCCGCACACAAAAACAAGTTATTACCCTAGTGGAACTAAGTAAGATTAATGATTAGATGTGCGAGATAAAAACTTTGGTACTTACTATCCTTCTATTAACCAAGTGCATTTGGTCTTGTACTTGTAGTTTACTGGGCCATCCGTGAGAGAGCCGGACAGGTCTGTTAGTCTGTAAAAAGAGATACAGAGGAATTACTTTGATATTTAATGATGATGCCACAGTTTAATGATCATACTGTTTAATGTGGTCTGCCCCCCTCGCTGAAATCTGATCTTGTGACCCCTACGAAACCAAGAGATTCACTCCAACATCAGAGACTCTCTGTCAGTCAGATCATGGGACCTTTTGTAATTATAACCACACTAAATGTTTAATTTAACTACCAGATCAAGGATGACGCAGTGATTAGATGAAGGGAAAGCGGACGAGAGGGGAGTCAGGAATTTAATTAGCAATCGACCAAAAATAAAAGGATGGTGAACACGGACTTCCATACATCATCGGAGAAAGCAAAACCTAACAATTTAAACAATCCCCTTGACATTTCAAAAACTGAAATACCAAGTGAAATGCTGGTTATTAGACCATCATTAAAAGTGCATTCATGTGTAGCAGTTGAAAGAAAAGCTGTTTACATGTGCAGCTTTGTCTTAACAAGATCGAATTCTGGATCCGAGAGGATCCAACTTCGTGCACCACATTAACGTCTCAGCTGACTTCCTGTTTGTTTTCTGTTGCTCGCCTGCTTGCATGCTTACAGCTAGTTCCTCTTCACGCATTACAGTACACAATAAAATCACAATGGGAAAGGGACGCAATGCAGCCACCAAAAACAACTTCACAGGCTAATGAAATATTAAACAGTCAACACTTGCAAAGTGTGATACTGGGACACTAGGTAAAAATAGTCTTTTTTTTTCTTTTCTTTTTTTAATTGTGCAGGAACTGTTTATGATTTAACAGAGGTAGCATGATATTATTATTTCTTGACAAGTACAATCAGATAATATTTTCCACCAGCTTCACCCAACAAAAAAGGCAGGAAAAATAATGACTCATAGTAGGGCTGGGTTTGAAAAACAAGACAAGATTTTATATTTCAAATTAGGGTTGGGTGGTACGAGCAAAATCTTAAATCACGGTATGAGTAATTTCATATATCACGGTATGTTTTTTTTTTCTTCCCCCTTGTAAATTCAATAAATGGCGTACAATAACCACTGACGCATTTAATCATTTTGCTCTTTTATTTTATTTGCTCACAGCAGCATAACACTATTTTAAATAAAATGTCTTTTGGCTTTCATAATAATCATATAATATACATAATAAAAAAGTTCCACACAACAGACATAGAACCCCTTTTCGGAACGAATTCCTCCTCCTCTTCGTCACGTTTCCTCCTGACGGTCGGTCACTCCCCGCCTCTGCCATGATTGTTATCACTCAGGTAAAGCTGTTTCTTCTTCGTCGTGCTCAGGCAACCCACGAAGAAGTCTGCTGCAATGCCTGCAGTGCCCCGTGTGTCGAGGCGGTGTAATTACAATGACTCAGAGATGATCTTTCTCCGGTATAAACGGTATTGCGAAATCTCTACCGGACACTTTTATACCGTCACACGGTATTATACCGTCAAACCGCCCAACCCTATTTCAAATTGATATTCTTCTGAAAGATGAGGTATCAACTGCATAAAACCCTATACTTTGTAAATACAAATTTCCTGTTGCACAACGAGATGAGCCCACATGTGAGAGAGATCCAAAACCCGACAGAGGTTCCAAGTCTGAGCTTGACATGATTGGATTTTGGGAAGTGCTAATCAAAAGAAACAAACACATGCAAGGTGTGACAACTATAGACGAAATACTGTCACAATACTAGCTACAAATCAGAAGTGATACCCAGCCCTAGCTCATGGTTTGAGGCTTGCAGCTTTGTCAAGGATGAGAGAAATACTGCCACTGTATTCTGTATTTTGAAATGCAACCATTTTTTTCTTGTGACATGCAGGTAAGTATGTGCACAGCATCTATAGGGCACATAAACCACTGTTGCTTTGAATCTGACCAAAATAAGTAAATAAATAAATTCGACTGGGCTTTTAATATATTCCTTTTAGATCTGAACCTCAAATTACCTGTGTTCACCATATTTAGCCCTGACAGGTTTTTTTTATCCTTCACCTCATTTTACCTTCTGTCCAAGGAGGTGTCACCAGAGCCCAAACAGCACCACGTGCCTCTGTTTCATTATCACCTCACAGATATCCAGCGCTCACACTTGCAGTAACTTGTGCATCGGGCACTCCACTGAAATGGATGTCCCCGCTCTGAGGTGCGGCCAAATGGAGAGCAGCCCCATTCATGCATCACAGACACCACCAGTCCTTTCATTATTCAACTCTGGGTTAATCTAGGTTATACTTTCTCTTAGTACTATAAAAAAAAAAAAAAAAAAAAGCTCAGCTCCCCATATGCTGGAATGACATATAATATACTTCTAACCTGTAGAAATAACAGCAGAAAAAAATGATATTCTTTTCCGTGCCAGCAGGGATAACAGGTGTCTCAGCCTGAGCTTTGACCGAAGGCACCATGGTTGGCAGAATAACAATAACACTATGCTTGTGAGCAGATTAAACATGACATCCCACTAATGTCAAGGTACGTTACTGGCGCACATTACTGTTGCCATAGCAATCCCCAAAGGACATAATCTAATAACCACAGTAAAAAAAAAAAAAAACAAATGCGGTAAAAAAAATAAATAAATGCCCCAGCTGTCAATCAAAGTAGAGGGAATAGGTGCAAATGGAGACACAGCCACATACACACGCGCACAATGCAACATATCAGCTTCATGAGCAGCGAAGACATCGCAGCCTCCCTCCAGTTGGACAGTATGTTACTGTCTGAGTGTGTGTGTGTGGGTGTCACTGTAGGCTAAACAGTCACACTGGCACACATCAGGACCAGAAATAGACACGGAAAGAAAAAAAAAATGGATTGAGACTCATTTTTATTGTGCGTTTTCTGGGAAGAAACATAAAATGAGATGGAAGAAACGATAAAATAAAGCAGTCGATAAAATCTGATAGAATAAACAAATCATAAAGCGGGTCAGAGACCATGAGCTCGTTTAGATGCGCAGCTCAAACCTCTTTTCACTGCTGTTGTGGCCACTTCAGAATCAGCGGTCTTCTCCTGTGATCAGACAGTGAAACCATCCTTGTGAGGTAGGACGTTCCCATTCGAACTGAGTGTAGTGGCACTTCTTTTAACTTCTCATTTATCTACTGCATCCACTGCCCTGCACAGCTCTGAACAAGAGGCAGCAGTGAAACTGATCGCAATCCTAAACTGTATATAAATATGGACAACACGTCCCCACTTCTTTCCATTGGTCAAACTAACACTATTTTCCCGGGGATACGGGCAGCGCCATCTTGCGACTTTGGAGCCAGAGTCTGTGCAGCTCAGTCCGGGAGACGTACAGAGCTACGATATTGATGACCCGGACACACTTCCTCCAGACTCACCACATGTTTTTGTTTAATTAATGCTGTGCTCTGCTTTACCTCCAAAGAAAATGCTGGATTATACATATTTTTAAAAGCTTTATAACTGTCACAATCCCACAGGATGCTTTACGGAGCGGCTAGCATGGCTACTGGTGGTCGCCATTGTGTCACATCCCATCTCTGTAGCTTTAAATAACTAACTAAAAAAAAAACGTATCCAAAAAATGGACATCTGAATAGGCATCAACGTTATATTAACTACCTATAATGACTAAAACCATTCTTGAAAAAAAAATATTAGCTGTGCATTTTAGTGTTTTAGTCCACTAACATGATGGAGGCGGAGCTTATGACCTATACTACAGACAGACACCAGGGGGAGCTCTACTTGCTTTACCTTCACGTTTGAGGAGTTGTTCTGCAGCCCATATTTATACAGCCTACGATCACAAAGTGCAGCCTCTACAAACAGAGGCATTGCACCTACTCTAACATCATTACAAATTCACTGGTTTGAATACAGAGGCATTTCTAGTTAATATTAAAAATAGTGCAACATTCAACTCAGAGTTATAAATTAGCTCCATCCTAATTTTCCTGTTTGCTTTAGATTTCAATGACATGGTTTTGGAAAAGAGTAGAGCGGCAACTGATGATTGTTATTTCTAACCATTGCACCATTTGATTTATTAAACAGACCATTTGATAGTAGATCATCTGTGTGATCTGACTCATTGTTTCAGTTCTGGAATGGTTGAAGCTCAGATGGCAGTTGTGCATTAACGTGAGCAGCCGCTGCCTCGCCATTCCTTCCCACTTCTGTGGCACAGCTGCTGTCACGCTTACATCACTTACAAGCTCAAAGTGTCTTAAAGGAACTGTAGTTGCACGCCGGCTCATTTCAAATCTTTTTTCTTTTTTAAAAAACAACAACAATTTGATTCCGTTTGATTCCGGCTCAGACAGCCAAACGAAATGACTGTTCTTTCCTTTTAGTTGGGGCTCACAACAACACACTCTCATCACCCTCCACGCATGGGATTAAGAGCGCGTCGGCCAAATGTGCCGTTTCTGTGGAAGCGAGAGAGAAAGCGGCGGAGAGCAAACAGATTGCAGCACAGCGAGGCGCAGGCCACGTTAGATAATAAAATCCTGCCTGTGGAACGCAAGCACACAGATATGCATACACTCACAGACACGGCAGATAAAGAGGAGGTAAAAAGAGATGAATAGGGTGTTCATCTCTTTTGTTTTTTCTTCTTTCTTCATCTTGCTGCATCTCTCCTTTCAGCCCCAGCCGATCACCGTTAGGTTCTCCGGCTATAATCCCAGATTAAAAGGCAAATATTCATGTCATGCTGCAGTAATGCCTGACTTAAATGATACTGAGGATGAAAACTCTTTCTTGCAGATGAAACGTAAATAAAATAGACCTGCTTTGCTTTCTCGCGGCATCGCAGCTGCCCGCCGCCCCTTTCGTAAAAAGACACAACCACCAGTTTACTTCAATCTGGTGCAGACTGCAAAAATCTCTTTCCATGAATGGGTGTCACGGAGACGCCGCTCACCAATCACACATGCTGTATTTACCCCATCAAACGGATGACTAAATGCACCATTGTACGTGCAGCAATGTTGTGCTGCAAGCTTTTACTCTAAAAACAGAGCACAACAAAAGATGTGTAATGTAACAGCGTAGTCAAATGCTTATCACATAAAATAAACTACACAATCATGCAAGACCTGTTTACGTTTGACTTAGTTCATAAAATAAAGGCCACACCTCACATCTCAAATGTGTTTTTCTGCTGTAAAAGGTGAAGGCATCAGAATAACAGCCGTGCCTAAACAACAAAAATCACATAAACCCTGCACTTCCTTTCCAGCACGGTTTAAATAACATATTGCAAAATCGCGTGCCAAAAAAAAAAACAGGCCTCGATCTGCACAACTCCACCCAAATCTGACGCCAGCGCAGATCCTGAGTTTTTTCAGTTGAAAATGCCGAGATGAGAGCGGAACTACAAACGTTTCAGGAGCTTTTTATGCAGCGTACCGCTACACGTGCTGCTGGGGGGGATGGAGGTACTCAGAGGACGGAGCCTATCCCAAATTAGATTAAACGAGAGACAGGGACAACTATTCACACACTAATTCTGGGCAATTATCAACTTAGAATATTCAATTAAGCAAATCTGCATGTGTCTGAACTGTGGAAGGAAACTGGAAACCAACACATGTAAAAATATGTATGTAATAAATAATGGCGTTTCAGCAAAAGGGAATAATGAATCTTTTTGAAATGTATAACAATATTTTGCCCCAAAAAATCCAGCAAAACATTAAACTCTATCTGGGCCCCAGGCCAAGTTCCCTGCTTACACATTTTTTTTGTGGGTGGTCTGGACTCAGCGGCGTAGTCATCTGAGTGCATTGCAGCTGAAGTTACCAGACTCACATGCTAACCAGAGTTAAGTCTGGCTATATCAAGCTAGTTCAGCTCACAACACGCCACAGAATACTCGGCACCAGAGTTGGGCCAGAGCCTCGGTTTGGTTCTCCTGGACTTCTTTGGTTAAGTGAATATGCAGGCAGTCTCAGTCTATGAAAGGACGATCCCATTCATAGTTAATGTGGAGCAGACTCCTGCAGCCCCAACAAACCATCACTCCAAACACCTCTCACTTTAGTCCCTCCAAAACAAACCTGGAACAGGAGAAGACGGTGCGCGTGCACATGCATGACGGCATGAAGCCAGCACTCACAGCCCGCCAAAGTTAAACCAGTTGTGGCGAGAGTTCGCCACACGAAGCCGCATCTTTTGTAGGAATCACAGGACTGGAGTCAGGGTTAGTACATGAATACATACATACAGAGGAGGGAACGGTGAGAGGATGGTGGTGGCATGGGAGGAAGAGGCGGCATGAAAGGAGGAGGGCAGAGCTAGCGGGGAGATAAAACAGATACAGGGACGGGAGCATGAGGTGTAGAGGAAGAGAGTCCAGCACCTTTTGAAATATTCATCTGCACCGGGTGAATAATTGATGCCCTACAGAAGACAGATGCACGAAGGATAGACAGACAAATGGATAGAAAAAGAGCACGAGTGGGCAGACGGATCAAGAGAGGGAGAGAACTCAATATCTTAAGGCAGCAAAGGTGCAAATCTCCCGTTTCATTTACTCCGTCACTCGCTTCAAAGGTCAACCCCCCACCGCCCCCCAAAAAACACACACATTCGTTTTAATGGAAGGCCTTCACTCACCTCTTCGTCTATTCAGATAAAATAAATTGTATTTCAAAGCTGAATAACTCATTACTCTTCAGCCACCCTTTGAATTTGAAATCTCTTGACTGCATTTCACTCTTCCTGGACTGTTTCCATGTTCGATTGCTGCATCCGCTTTACTCTCTCAAGTTATTGATCGTTTTCAGCTACGACTAAATGAAAGAAGATATAACAGGATAGTCCTCGTAAAAAGAAAGAATATATATAAGGAATAAACCATCCTTCTGGCGTCTATGGTGCAGCCTCCTTTGGGCTCGTATGACCTGTGGCTCAGTAGTCATTTATTTACTCTGATCACTGTGCAGCAGATGTCACCAGCTCGGGTTGTTCAACTTCAACTTTTCTTATACCTGCAACAGCTGTTAAAAAAAAGTCCAATATTCACTGACCTTTAGTTCTAGTCTGGCTGACTACTTAGATACTAAATGCTCCACTCTGCTCACCAACTAGTGTCTAAGGGGCCGTTCAGACTTGGTCATTTGAACGTGCCCATCTTTATCACATCACAAGTAACCAGACAAAAATATTGTGTTCACACCTGACATCATAAGTGTGTCTCTTACTTATCTCCCAAACATTACCAACTTATTTTCTTGTTCTTTTGCTGCTTATGGTGCAAATTACACAGCTAGGTGTAGCCGCTTGTTGGCGATAGCCATAATCTATGCAGCTATTAAGGTATCAGCAGAGCCTTTAAGTATAGTGGATGGGGTTGAAGTCACATGGGCACACGACAGTATTTGATTTAGAAACCAACAGAAAGTCATCTCAGACGTCAATGATGAATGAATCGCTTAAATATAAGATTGAGGTATTTATATCTTGCTGTGAATACGTCTGAAGGGTAAAATATGCCACACTCCCTTAGCAAAGAAGCAGTAAACATCCAGACGTCTTCTGCCATCTTTACATCGCTCTGCTGCTTTAAACAGTCGGCCAGCCGTTAAAGTTTAACATCAGCTTTTACTTCAGTTCATTCATTTTTCAGGAAGAGCATCAGGGTCATTCCTTTGAGGCTGTGGAGCATCAGAGAACCCCCAAAAATGCGAAACACCGTTCAAACACTGCAGCTCCCCGAAGCGCCGCAGGCTGCCTCAGAAACTGGACGTCTGCTATCTATAGAGCTATAGTGTCACACTGTGTTCCACTGCCACAGCCAATGCATCAGCATATTTAAGATTTAATGGGCTTTAATGGCCCCAGTAAGGAAATCAAATTACACTGGTATTAGCTTTTAAGGAGTAGCAGTACTGTGCAGTGACACCCTGACTGTCTCCTTTCCTGAATGCATTAGAGGACTAAAGTTGAGCAGACTGTCCGGTCATGTAAAAAGAAAACAAGATAATGAAGTTACAAATTGAGCTGACAGGACAGTGTGTCTTACAGTATGCACAGAAACGGCCTGGCATCGATTTCCTGCTCCTCCACTTCGACCGCGCCGCGCGACGGCACGGTGACACATTCAACCAAGACAGAAATACATAATCAGAGGCGACCACGGTCTCACAAACACAAAGAATCTCGCCGACAACATGGAGTCAGCTGAGAGTGACATCAGCGTGAGTAACACAAGGACGCGCACACGTCTGCGTTTTCACTCCCCAGCCCTTTCATCGTCGGCAAGCCTCCACGCTGCAAACCATAAACTCACCTCTTAACGGAGCTTGTATCGCCCAGAAGTGACCTCACTTTGCAAAAATCTCCTCCCTCATGACAACACACACTTGGCAAAAAAAAAAAAAGTAATCATAAAAATTCACAGACTTGAAAATCCTCCAAGAATATTACCACTCCCTGACTATATAGTCCTAGATTACCATATTTAGAAAACGCAGCCCATGGCAGTGACTCATTCCAGAGAAGCATATAATTCACAACAATGCACAACACAGTGGAGTTCTCTCTGGGGCCAGTCAAAACCCTCCCAAGGTTTAGGAACACAACTTCAGCCTGACTACACTCAGCAATGATTTACCAATAAAAGATGCTATAATGGTCAATCTCAAAGCAGAATCTGTACAAATCCAGGCCGGCTCTTGGCCAGCATCTCCTGTGAATCCAGTCAATAAATTTGTTCATGAAAGATTTCGTTCAGTTCGGCAAAGAGAAAAAGCCTCGACTCGGGTATTAATCAAGGAGCGCCTGTTTCAATTCTGTACGTGTTTGTTCAAAGAGCTGAAAATATCGTAGCGGAGGAAAGTCAGCTCGCCGCCACACGGGGATTTGAAGTAAAGTTCATTTTTCCGAGGTCACGTCTCCGCCGGCTGGGAGTTTCTGCTCAGAGGGCATCAGAAACCTTTCACTGAGTTCTGTTCCCGTGCTTCTAACGATCACAGTGCTGCTTAGTCTGCAATGTTCTGCTGGAAACTTGATGAACAGCCAAATTTCTAGCAGGTGTACAATGGCTGCAGGTTGATATAGGTCAATAAGTCCCACTGATGTGTGAGCAGCGGCTGCACGCAAGCATTCATCTTAATTGTTTGGCCTTCTCATACTTTCTGACCCAGGTATCAGGCCACAGGGAGACATCAATAAAAAATATTTTGTGGGAAACTGCGAGCCTTTCTTTTTAATAAAGACTGTTAATAAAGGGAGCATGTACCACCAGGTCACCAGTCTATCACAGGGCTTACACAGAAAGACCGTTAACACTCACATCCACACCTAGAGCCAGTTTAGAAGCAACGATTCTCTTAAAGTGCCAGAGTTTTGGACCATCACAGTCAGGTCTTCTTCTGTCTTCAAGTAGTTCTTCAAAGCTTTTAAGTGTTTTTGGGCTTAGTCTCCTGCTGCAGCATGAATCATTCTTCACAGCATGTTTCTGAAGAGCAGAGTGCTGCTTGCCCTTGGTCGGGGTGGTGCATCCACTCCAGGTGTCCAGCTATAGACCTGAATCTTCCAGCAGCATGATTCACTGTGGCACTGATGCACTGCGGTGTCCTCCTCTCTCCTTTTGGTCTATGTCCCAGTAAATAGCACTTTATCTCCATCACCCCTGTGAATATCTGCTCTGTCTTAGTCCAGCCCAAGTGTTCGTCCTTTTTGGGTGGTTCAGAGATGTTACCCGTCCTCTGAGACTCTGAGACAGATTGTGGTTGTTTAACAGGACATGTGCTAACTTGCGACTCGTGCTTTTTAAGTAAATTCGGTCTCCGTCATGAAGCTGCTTTTCCATCTGCCAGTGGGCAAAGCTTCATGTATTGATCTTCTAAAGGAGCTTTGAATACAACCGTTCCAGTTTTCACAAAGTGTTTTGGAGCCCCGCGCCCTGTCCCCCTTAGGAACCTTCAATCTCCACAGTTTGATGCTGAGGAAGCCTCTCTTTGCTCCAGCAACGATCTGACTTTTGACTCTTTCATCGAGCTCTGGTGCCGTGTTTCCTACCAGCATGGTGTTGCTTGGTCAGCAATGTTCTGCCCGAAACATGTACGGTAATATTTCTGAGAAGGCGAACAGTGGCTGTTCTGAGCTATCTGAAGTTTTGTTCAAAGGAGTTCACATGAGCGAGGAAGTTGCTTTGCTTTAACAGAAATAGAGCACAGAAGGGGAGCTGAATATTTGACATTTCTTCTCCAGTGTGCAGGAAACAGTTTTTCATTTCTGCATGCAATATCTCTGCTTCGCGACGGTTACAACACATTTGAAATTTCATGTAATATTCAGTCTGGTTATTCAGTGCATTTCAATCATCTGTGCAAATCTCTAGCTCCGATCCCCGGAGGCAACAGATTAAGTGTGTTCTCGGAGCTTTATATACCGACTCTGTCCCGCCACAGATGCTTTTACAAGAGTCCACACAGTATTTCTCATGTGCAGTTTAATCTTGCCACTGGTAATACATCCAATTTCCCATTTCCACTCCGTTTATGCTTGTATTAAGTTCAAACACTCTCCTGATAAAACTGTAAGCAATATTATCTGTGACACCTCTTGAGAGCCTTGCAAAGCTACGCTGCTGGATAAAACACACTGAAGATAGCGGCAGAACTGCACAAAGTCGGTGATGGATAACCAGACAACCCAGATATGACGGCTGCATTGTTCACACTGACAACGATGCGCACACACACGCATGGCGAGGTGCAGGGGTCCCCGAGCTGGGGCCAACAGTGAAGATTGAGAGATCTTTGTGTAGTGTGCGTGTGTATGTGTGTGTGTGTGTGTTCACCGGCGTGTGCGTCAAGGGAGAGCAAAAAGAGGAGATGAATGACCAACAATTGAATAACCTTGACCTTCTCTGCAGATATCCTTTATTAAAAATCAAGAAAAGCCCTTCTACTGGGAATAACGAGGGCAGAGAGCGAAAGTGCACGTGTGTGTGTCTGGGTGCGCGCGTTTGTGTGCGAGAGCGTGAGTGTGTATGATTGATGTTACTGGGTCTCTATCACCTACGGCGTAGTCACGGTCCAATGGCTTTCACACCACCGCATCATTCATCGCAAGCTCCTCCGATCTCGCTCGCTCGCGCTCTCTCTCTCTCTCTCTTTTCACACACACACACACACACACACACACACACACACACAAAACACACTTCATATGAATCCTGTACCTCAAATAAGGTCAGAGTAAAGCTAATAGGAACATGGCCCGTTTAAATATGAGGCGGTCGACTGAAAGAGAGAAGTAAACAAGAAAGAAAACAAGATGACATTAAGAATCAGGAAAGAAAGAAAGAACGGAAGAAGAGGGGTGAGGACAGAAAAGGAGGTAGCAGGAGGGAAAGAAGAAAAGGATCAAATAAATCGAGATGTAGGGAAATGAGAGAGGTGGCACGGGAAAGAAATTAAAAAGAAAAAGAGGGAAAAGGAGAGAAAATGAGGAGAATAAAAGAAGTGAAGCAAGGTCAAAGAAATGGTGACTAGGGCAGAGAGAAGGAGGAAGAAACTTAAAGGAATGCAGGCAGCAGAAAGCAACACAAGGACGGAAGAACAAAAGAAAGGAAGGAAGGCGAGAGAAGACAAGAAAGGAGCTGTCGAAAAAGAAGATATAAAGAGCGTAACCCCTCCACCCTCCACCCTCCCCTCCACTATCACGCACGCACACAAACACACCGGCAAGCTGCATATCGATGTGAACATCCATACACATGAGGTGACTTTGCTCTACCCATCTGCCTCTGTGGGATGTGAAAGTCATATTCAAATATTCCTCCCGTCATGTTGGAGCTCCGGTGCCCGAGGAGGGGCTCTGGCTCTAACCTGAGAGCACAGGCTCCGCTCCTTAATGACGCTCCACGCTCTAAAGGTTAATGGGCTTCATGAGTCAGTCTATTAACTGCTGCCCTGGCTCTATTAACGGGGACACAACGGGGAACGTCACGTAAACACAAGTTGCATTAACGCTGCAACTTTCTTCCCAGACTACATGTTGATCTCGGACATGCATTGCTGCGACATGATCGCAGTCATTAACTGGTTTCAGTTTATTTGCTTTTGTTACTATTGAGGGGTGGCACAGGAGATTTTCACCCACGAGTCTTTTTCTCACACAGTGAATGCAGGCACTGAAAAAAAAAAAAAAACAGTAACAAGCTAAAATAGATTAGACACTACCCTGCTGACCGGTCGATCCCTCAGATTTAAAGTAGCTACAGCAGTAGGAGGCGGCAATGCACTACACACTGCCTCCTTTGCAAGAAAGACGATGCAAATTAGCTGCAGGCTTCATCGTCCTTTATCAACCTGCACCAGCAAATCGTTTGGGGAATGCGAGATGCGGAGATGGCTGAAAGTGTTGTACAAAAGAAAGAGTAAAAACGAGCGGAAAAACTCGTTGTGAGGACGTGGTTGCAGTTTGAATGTCAGGCAATGATATCCAATCTGAAAACTGAGACGGTAATTTAAGCAACCAAAACACTTCATTAAGTATGAGGAAAGCTATGCCTCTTCTGCAAATGTTAAGGGAGGAGTCTTCACCAGCTGATACAATCCCTGGATGTGTTGAGTTTGTTGGGTTCTGGCTCTGCTCTGCGAACCCAGGCCTGTGCTCACTCCGAGCGTCTGCCGTCTTCTGGCTGTTCTATCTGCGTCTCAACCTGTGCTTTAAACTTTTCTTAGGTGATTCCATTTCCGAGAGATTTACTGCTCGGTTTCGCTGCTGGCACGAGGCAAACGAGCCTGACGTCCTTTCAGGCAGTCTTCAGCAAAAATGGAATCAGTGAAGACGCAGAAGTCTAGTTCTGTCAAAAGAAAAGACAAATAGCCTCAGCCTGTCAGCTTCAGGACGCGTTCTTCCGTCACAAGCCGGTCCACAAGGAGGACATACCGTCCATAGTTCAATCAAGAGCTGCTGCTGTGTTTTAAATGATGCATTTAACATCATCTGCCTCACACCATAGTAAAGCTATTACTTACATTACTGAGCACTTGTCAGGAAGAGGAGGCTCATGGTGGAGAAAAAGCCTACTGAGACACTTAGTAGTAGTGGTCTATAAGAATTACAAGAGGATCGGTACCATATTTAAAGTCCCTAACAGAAGGGGGTCGGGGTGGGTGGACGGGCCAACAAATATTGGCATGACTGCTGTTTGTTTCCTGTTTGGCACCATGTTATGACTGTGGGTCATATCATGTGTGGGTTTTGCCAGTGTTGTGCTCTTCTCTCTCCCTGTCTGCAGGGACTGCTGCTATCTTTTTTTAGTTCCTCAGCTTCCTGTGAGCTGGGCAGCGATTGGGGGCGAACTGAGTGGGATTCAGCTTAAAAGGACTTTTGTGAAGAAGCCGCTGTGTTATTTTTTTTTCCCCCATGTCCCCACTTTTGTATAATCTATGTTTTTTGTACATGTAGCCAATGTGAAGCAGTCCAGTTATTGGAATCATGGTGACGTAGGTTCTCTACCATTATTTTGTGTCTCTGCAGCTCATCTGTTGCTGTCTTCTGTCACAGGGTCAGGACAAACAACATACATGGCCAAGCCCTTTCACAGGAGCCTAACAAAAACGCTCAGGAACCACTAAATCATCAGCTGGTGATGTGCGTCAGTCAACATTAGTGTCAGAGAAACAAGCTACCCTGCCCTCTGTTTCCTGACACAGCTACACAGCACATGCATCCATGCAGCCTGATGTGTGTCTGCTTGTGCATGTGCAAAAATAGAGCCTTTATTACAGTCCGACAACAGGACACTGTATTATTACAGAGTTTGCACACGGCGCATCCAAGCCACTAGCTGATTATACTGTGTCCTACAGCCCATCGGAGATATGTGTGTGTGTGTGTGTGTGTGTGTGTGTGTGTGTGTGTGTGTGGGTGTGTGTGTGTGTGCGTGTGTGTGTGTGTGTGTGTGCGTGGGTGGGTGTGTGTGCGTGTGTGTGTGTGTGTGTGTGTGTGCGTGTGCGTGTGTGTGAGTCCACCCATACAGGGAGCCCCATCACATGTGGCCTGCATTAAAAGTACTATTGTGTGTTATGGGGGTTTCACAGTGTTGCCATGCCGACTGAAATCACTATCCCATGTTGTCAGGCTCTCACTCATATTATGGGATGCCCCTACACCACACCCAAATCGGGCTCACTGAGTCCCGAATGAACTCACAAAGCAAACTGTAGGATCAAAATGATCATGAATGTCAGACTCTGGTTGATAGAATCAGTGAGCAGTGATTCTCTCAGTTATTTTAAGGTGAGACTTAGTCTCACTGAGGCTGTACCACTGTATCATTTGAACTGAAACTGGAAGTGGAACTGTCCAGACGTCCTCATGTCATTGCTGGAAGGACATCGGACCTGCATTGTGGAGGTCAACATATGGAAGTCTGCGTGCAAACAGTGAAGTGTTCGGGAGGGTGCAGACACACTCTGCATTGGAAATCACGTCCTTTCAGGTCAGGTACTGGATACTTATTCAATTTTTTGTTCAGCAGTCTGAGTTTCTCTCGCGTGTCGTTAATAATTTAATTATTTTGACAGTGACATGACCAGCCGTTTGCAACTGTCAAAATCCTAAAAAAAAAAATTGGGCTATTCCAGTGACTTTAATCTGATTATTAGTTGGTGGTCAGAGCCTGGGAATTGTTATTGTGTCCGTCCTTATCAGCTGTTTTGAGAAAGGAACTCAAAAGAGATTTGAAAGCAGATACTAATCATGAAGTATATAGCTAGCATAGCAGCACCGCTTCCCAGGAGAGTGTTTCTGCACATGTGGACCCATACAACTAAACCAGGAATATTTCCATTAACTTATTTCAAACTCTCAAACTCTACACTACTGATGCTATTTATTGATGCTAATAAAAGTTTGAAATGGGGTTTTCACTCATAGATGCACCTATGCATGTAGAGCATGTTAAAATGTGCTAGTTATTTTCAATTAAAAGTTTAAATATGTATTAGATGAGGTAGTGTGTATTTTTTAATGGTTAATCATAGGATTAATTGTCTCCTCAAAAAACAGTTGAGAAGTAATTGAAAAATAATCTATAGCTTAATCGACCATTTAAAAAACACTGATAGATTAATGTCTGTGAAGGTTCTCAGTCATCCAGGTCATGGTAATCCAAAAACGTTTCAAAAAAGGCAACTGGTCTTGTAGATTTTTGGAGAGAGACGTTTCACCACTTCACGTAGCTTCTTCAGTTCTAGAGGACTGGTGGGAAGTCTGAGGTTTAAATAGGAACTCCTCTTGAAAAAAACTTGCTTGTTACACTAATAACCAGAAACTGGTACAGCTAGACTGATAGATTAATCAGCAAGAAAAAAATATATTCACTGATTGACCAACAGTTCCTCAAAATTCTATATCCCATTATGACAATGTGAAAATATACTTTTTTGAGATTTTTGCAAATTTATTAAAAATAAAAAACAAAGAAATCACATGTACATACATAATTATTCACAGCCTTTGCTATGAAGTTCAAATGAATCTCAGGTACATCCTGTTTCCTCTGATCATCCTTGAGATCTTTCTACAGCTTAACTGGAGTCCATCTGTGGTAAATTCAGCTGATTTGACATGATTTGAAAAGGCACACACCTGTCTATATAAGGCCCCACAGTTGACAGTGCATGTCAGAGCACAAACCAAGCATGGAGTCAAAGGAATTGTCTGTAGACCTCAGAGACAGGATTGTCTTGACGCACAAATCTGGGGAACCGTAGAAAAAAAATATTCTGCTGCTTTAAAGGCTCAATGAGCACAGTCACCTCCATCGTCTGTAAATGGAAGAAGTTCAGAACCACCAGGACTCTTCCTAGAGATGGCCAGCCGTCTAAACTGAGCGACTGGGGGAAAAGGGCACTGTCACAGAGGTGACCAAGAACCCAATGGTCACTATGTCAAAGCTCCAGCATTCCTCTGTGGAGAGACGAGAACGTTCCAGAAGGACAACCATCTCTGCAGCAATCCACCAATCAGGACTTTATGGTAGAGTAGCCACTCCTTAGTGAAAGGCACATGGTAGCCCACCTGGACTTTGTCAAAAGACACCTGAAGGACAAAATTCTCTGGTCTGATGAGACACAGATTGAACTCTTTGGCATGAACACCAGGCGTCATATTTGGAGGAAACCAGGCACCGCTCATTACCAGGCCAATACAATCCCTACAGTGAAGCATGGTGGTGGCCGCATCGTGCTTTGGGGATGTTGTTCAGCTGCAGGAACAAGAAGACTAGCTCCAGAGTGCTCTTGACCTCAGACTGGGGCAACAGTTCATCATTCAGCAGGACAAGGACCCTAAGCACACAGCCAAGATATCAAATGAGTAGCTTCAGGACAACTCTGTGAATGTCCTTGAGTGACCCAGCCAGAGCCCTGACTTGAATCCGTTTGAACATCTCTGGAGAGATCTGAAAATGGCCGTGCACCGACGCTTCCCACCCAGCCTGAAGGAGCTTGAGAGCTGTTGCAAAGAGGATTGGGCAAAAACTACCCAAAGATAGGTGTGCCAAGCTTATGGCATCATATTTAAAAAGACTTGAAGCTGAATTACTGCCAAAAATGCATCAACAGTATTGAGCAAAGGCTGTGAATACTTGTGTACATGTGATTTCTTAGTTTTTATTTTCTATTAGTTAGTTGTAATAATTTAGGTACACTGCAGCCACCTTCACACGTGAAGTATTCAGACCATACATGGAAGAAAGAACCAGGCAGATGTCTTTATGAGGCAGATGTACGTGGCTAAGATTAAATAAGGACCAAACTTTATGAGAATGTCAAACACATTGCACTCAGGAATCTGTGAACAGAACAAACATGGTGCTTTCTTTCAAAGTGATAAAACAGGTGTAAAAAAGAAACAGAAACGATAATAAAAAGCTGCCATACACAACAACAGCCCGAGGTGATCCTGATCCGCAGCTGAGACTCCGGCCGCCTGGCAGAAGCAGCGCATGAAGAAAACGAATGCTCGCTCTCAGGCAGAGACTTTGTATTTACCAGATACATGTGTTTACAACTTCCCATCACATTCTCTCTCTGTGTCTCTCTGTCTCCCTCTCTCACCACGCTCTCCCTGGATGGAGAAAGCGCTCTGAACATCACGTCAGAGAAACAGAAAGGAAAAGAAAATCGAAGTGGACTGAGAGAGAGAGAGAGAGAGAGAGAGAGAAAGAGAACACGGGCAAACAACCAGACATGGACACAAATAATCCAGGCCCTCACTGTAAACACACCCACCCGCCACATGAGACACAAACACACACATAAAAGTCAGCGAGCGTACAGGAAGGCAGCGCTAGCACATGCTTTAGTGGTGAAATCATTGGTGAGAAAACAGATTGGAAGCGAGAGGGAAAAAAATCTTTTTCTGTGGGGGGGTGCAAGTATGTGTGTGTGTGTGTGTTCCTGGTGTATCTACGGGGACAGATAGATGGAGAGATGGAGAGTACCGATGGAGAGAAGAGTGAAAGAAACAGAGCTGTGTTCTGCCAGGAAAATAACTCCGGTGTCAGCAGAGACCCAGAGGATCATCAGTCAGCAATCACACACAGAGCAACACAATATATACACGCCTCACACGACTGCTGCCGTATATAATAAAACTGCCACTTATTTCAAATGTTTCCTTTCTCTCCTGGATTTAAACACAGGTGAAAGTCACGTACAGACAGGAGCGTGATTTCAGCACAGACTCTACGCTTCCTGCAGCTGCTTGCCACAAGAAAAGCGTCCCGGCAACAGAACTGTTGTGATGTAAAGCACCCATGGGAAACCTACAGTAACAGACTGTGAGTATGGTTACAGGAAAACATCAAAAATGGAGAGAGACCACCAGCTCTGGCATTTCTGCTTGAAGAGAGCAGCTGTGTTGTAACTTCCCAGCTCCATTTGCTTTAATTGTAAGAAAACCTCCGCTCTGATGTGTACAAGACATTTAGTCTGCACTGCATGGGACAGTCAGTCTTTGCTCCCAGTTGTCCCACAGTGGCAGTGGAATGGAACACAACTATTGAATCAATAGTCAGTGTAAGTAAAGCCACTGTCACACATTAAAGGGGCAGGCGAGCTGCCAGACGGACCATCTGGTTTTTAGATATTGTTGACTGTAATGGTGCGTTCACACTGTTAGCGAGAGAGCGGCAAGCTACATCACAGCTATTCAATGGAAGCTGAGGATATGAAGCGACAGGCCGACATCTCACATTTACCTCTAGGTGTCAGGAAAGATGAGCTGGCTTCAACTTTTTATTTTATTTTATTTATTTATTTTGTTCTCTGATGCAGTGATGAGGCAGTGAATCATATTTATATCATACACACTACATTGCCAAAAGTATTCACTCAGCTAACTGAATTCAGGTGTTCCAGTCACTTCCATGGCCACATGTGTATAAATCAGTCACCTAGGCATGCAGACTGCTTCTACAAACATTTGTGAAAGAATGGGTCACTCTCAGGAGCTCAGTGCATTCCAGCATGGTACTGTGATAGGATGCCACCTGTGCAACGAGTCCAGACATGAAATTTCCTATACTAAATATCTCTTCCACGCCGTATTTTACAGCATAACGTGACATGGAACTACACAGTTCCAGACCGTAACAGCCGGGATTGGTCTAAAATACATGTCCTTGATCATGTGTCTTGTGGATGGTGAACACTGTAGCATTAGCAGAGGCCTTTTCAAATGAGTGTGTAATGCAGTAGTACATTTGTTGTACATATTCTGCATGTCACAGCAGTACAAGCTTCATCCTTAGTGAACTATTTCCACACACTTGCTGCTGCTTTGCCGCACTGACCCACTGGGTTCCTCACCTTTCTTCTCTGAGGCTTCCATGTTGCTTACATGACTACTGTTACATGATGCTTAAAGCAACATAACATAGCAGGGAAGTTGACCAATCGACTGGTGGACCAGTCTGCACGACGCCTATGCTGCAGTGATTTCAGTGAAAGTAACGGTCGATCCATTTTTATTCATTTACTTCCAGCGTGAGCCACTCAGTTCCACTTGCCATTGTGTGGATCACAGAATAAAACAACACAGCTGGCACACCAGTGCACAGGTAGAAATGCTTTCATCATTACCATGTAATGTCAAGAACAAGTGATGGATTCAGAAAGAAAGTTGCAGTGGTCCATGCTGTTGTCATTTTTTTTTCGGTTCGCTTCTTCTCCCAGAGTTTTGGAGACATATAGACGAATTTATATGGAGACGTGCGCATTGATCGGGAATGGTGTGCTATGTCTCACATAAGCGATCCGTCCAACGGGGCGAGAATAAACGCCGAAATTCGAGCGTCTCGTAACATGGAAGTGAATGGAGAAGCCCGAAAAAAAACGGCAACATTCCAAAATGGACACCTTTGCTTTGCTGAGCAATCACTCAGCCATGCTTTGGAGTAGAAAAATGCTTTGAAGTTTGTAGGAGGCACGGGAAGTGTAGCTTCGTTTTTCTGAAAACGGCGTTTCGATAGCTTTTACGGTTTGGTCAGGGTCGCAGTTTACGTTTTGGTGAAATTTTGGAAAAAAGTTCAAAAATCGTCGTTTATAATGGAGCCCTATGGGCCCACTCTAAGTCCCCCTCTAGGTTCAGAGTTTCGGCCAAATTCAGAAAAAAAAAGGTTTCAATCTCAGGTGGCGGCCACAGGTTTTGAGCTACAGAGATAAAAACTACATAAAAACGTAGGGATTTTTGTCTGCTTTCAGATGATGTGTGTCTTATATGTGTGGGACGTACGGTTTGGACTGCAGGCTCCTCCGAGCGAGGAGTGCGGCGACAGCTTTTCGAATTTTTTCCCATTCGTGTGTATGTAGAAACCGAGAGAGATTTCTCGACGATTTTTCGAGTCGCATGCCTTTCTTTCCTAAACGAGTACGGCCACAATTTTGGCAGCACGCTCGTGGGAACAACACTAATTTGTAGAAAACCCTCGGCCGACGCTCACAATGCGTTCGTTTTCGAGATAGGACTTGTAGTTTTCGAGATATGAGCGTTTGTTCTGACGCAGATTTCTAGGGTGCAGGAGAGAGGGGAGTGAATATATAGAATATCATGTACGCATAGCGTAGCCATGGCAACGGCCCCCAACGAGCAGGCAGAGCACAGGTGCGCTGAGACAGTGGAGGGAAAAGCGTCACGATCTGCCAAAAGATTAGGGTCTGTCAGTGTATTACAATGGGGAGGAAGAACACCCCATACAGGAGCACATTCACACAGACGCAGAGTGCCATAACATTATGAACACTGAACCGATCCTGATGAACAAACACATCGCAGGTGTGCACACAGAAGGCTGAGGGAGACAGAGGGAGACGATATGCCAAAACATTATCACCCCCCTCCCCTTCCCACTATAGCATTACATACACAGATTGACAAAACATTAGGGACTCTCCTCAGTCTATTACAATGGGGAGGCATAACACCCCATGACCCCCCCCCCCCACCTCCCTCCCTATCTCCCTCCCTCCCTCTCTCCCTCCCTCCTCAGTTAGTGCTTTCACACAGCCGATCTGCCAAAAGATTAGGGACTCTCCTCAGTCTATTACAATGGGGAGGCAGAACACCCCATGACCCCCCCCCCCCTCCGTCTCTCCCTCTCTCCCTCTCTCCCTCCCTCCTCAGTTAGTGCTTTCACACAGCCGATCTGCCAAAAGATTAGGTACTCTCCTCAGTCTATTACAATGGGGAGGCAGAACACCCCATGCCCCCCCCCCCGTCTCTCCCTCTCTCTCTCTCTCCCTCCCTCCTCAGTTAGTGCTTTCACACAGCCGATCTGCCAAAAGATTAGGGACTCTCCTCAGTCTATTACAATGAGGAGGCAGAACAACCCATGACCCCCCTCTCCCTCCCTCTCTCCCTCTCTCCTTCCCTCCCTCCTTCTCTCCCTCTCTCCTTCCCTCCCTCCTTCTCTCCCTCTCTCCCTCCCTCCTTCCTTCTCTCCCTCTCTCCTTCCCTCTCTCCCTCTTTCCTTCCCTCCCTCCCTCTCGCCCTCCTTCCTTCCCTCCCTCCCTCTCTCCTTCCCTCCCTCCCTCTCTCCCTCCCTCCTTCCTTCTCTCCCTCTCTCCTTCCCTCTCTCACTCTCTCCTTCCCTCCCTCCCTCTCTCTTTCTCTCCCTCCCTCCCTCCTTCCTCAGTTGGTGCTTTCACATAGCTGAAGCCATCCTGACAAGGAAACTCAGCACAGTTGCACACAGAAAGCGGCGGGAAAACTATGCCAAAACATTAGGAACACCCAAGCCATTACTGCAGTACTGTAGGTGGCCAGAACCTGACATTGTTACCCTCAGACTCCATTTTAGCGTTACAGTAATGGACAGCCAAAACATTATGACCACTTCAAGCATTACAGGACTATAGTACAGTGGCAGAATCTGACACTGACCCACCACTCCATTTCAGCATTACAGTAAGAGACTGCCAAAACATTATGACCACTTCAGTCATTGCAGGACTATAGTACAATGGCAGAATCTGACACTGACACCCGACTCCATTTCAGCATTACAGTAACAGACTGCCAAAACATTATGACCACTTAAAGCATTACAGGGGCATATTGGAGTGGCAGAACTCTATGACATCAAACTCACAATGAAACACCACGCACACATCATGACGCACACATCACCGGCACAGTCAAAATTTCCGCAGGAATTTTCTAGTTTTTAATAAATATTGTATTGTAAGTTAATTCTACAGAAACATTTTTATAAATTCCACACAGATAAGCCGTTACATATGCAAACTGACAGCCTGTGGCAGGGATTCCATCAATTCCTTAACACAAGAATAATAACTCCGGCCTAAGGTAAGCCTTAGGGCCAGACAGAAAGTTCCTGGCAGAGGATCTCAGATGGAGAGGGCTCAGTTAAAGACCACAAATATAAGCTGGTCCTGGGCTGTGTAAAGCTTTAACAAGAACCAATGACATTTTAAAGCTAACTGGTAACCACTGAAGTCTTTAAATGTTTCTCGCAAAAGTGCACTGCAATGGTAGAGTCAAGAGGTGATGAATACATCTACACTGATCAGCCACAACATTAAAACCACTGACAGGAGAAGGAAATAACACTGACCATCTTGTGACAATACAATGTTCTGCTGGAAAACTTCTGGACCTGGCATTCATGTGGATGTTACTTAGACATGTAGCACCCACCTAGACCAGACCAGGCACCCTCACCCCATAGCAATGACACTCCTTGATGGCAGCAGCCATCCCCAGCAGGATGGAGCAACTCAACAAAAACATGCACAAGGTGTTGACCTGGCCTCCAATTTCAGTCGATCCCAAACTGATCAAGTATCTGTGGGATGATCCACAGAGGCCCCTCCCCTCAACCTATCGGACCCAAAGGCCCCCACTATCAACATTCTATTACTAGACACCACAGGACACCTCAGAATGTCCATTATCTTAAGAGCCACAACTGTTGGAGGCAACAAAGGAGACCTACACAATAATGTTTTATAATCATAATGTTTTGCCTGATCAGTGTATGTATAATGAAATACTACGGAAATCAGTTGAGACAATGACAGTTATCAACTTTGAAGACATCATTTTAATGCACTGATAGAGTGTCAGAAGGACTCACTGTCCCATAATGATGATGTCACAAGACCATGCCCCTCTCTGTGAGACTGCTGCAGCCTCGGAGATGGAACACATGGGGGATATTATTCATGTAACACACCAACCACCCAACTGTGTGTGCATCTGCGTGTGTGTGTGTGTCGCCCTTGCTTTCACTCTCATCCTAGCAGGATTAACTCATACAGGACAGATGGCAGTCTGAAGCTCCTCCCTCCCATACCCTCACTAAAACACACACACACACACACACTCCAACTCAGCACAGAACGGTGGCAACTTCGGTGCACGGAGCTGTGTCATCATCACTGCACACTGCCCCGCGGCTTAAACACACGTAATCACACACACACACACACACACACACACGGGTCGAAGCCCGTGTCAGCAGATGATGACTCTGATGTCAAAAAAGCACTCTATTCTGTCTCCACTCAGCCCTTCTCACTAAAACACTCATGTGGTTGTTTTGCCCTTGAATGCCTCCTTTCTCTTTATCTTCGGGCATCACAGAGCGAGCAGGATTTATATTTAGATCCCTTTGTGTCTGACTCTCTGCATATTTGTGGCTGTGATTTACAGTGAACACAATGTGTGAGTTCTGATGAGAGGGTCACATGAATGACCGCCTAAATGGTTTCTGATAATAGTAGTAGTGTTTCTCAGAAGTGATCAGACTCAGTTTGCACATAAAATGTGTCAATGTCAGTTAGGAATAAAGCAATTCACCCAACTTCTGTATGTGGGAAATCCTTAGAGGTTTACTGTAAATATAATCGGAATAAAATGCAATAAAAAAGGAACATAGTACAAAGAAAACGTAAAAGAACGGCGTATGGCAATAAAACGTAACATAAATCCACAATTCAACCAAATCTAGGAACATGAAAAAGCTTGTCTACATTAATGAGTCCTTAAAAGCCTCTTAAAATAGTCCGGCAGATCAATAGTCCTAGTATTAGGAAGTTCATTCCCCAGGGTCAGGGCCAGTACAGCAAAGACACGATCACCTTTAGTATTATCATTAGAACGGGGAATGGAAAGAAGGCCAAGACCGGAGCAGGCGAGCGGTAGAGTGTGGAGTTAAAAGATCAGACACTGATGTGTGTCAAAGCTGCAGGAAAGCATTCACTTGATCACATTCTGCAAATTCCACTCACTGTATGCTGTCTGCTTCCTACAGGCACCAACCGACGCAGCTACGCAACATTTCTTTCATTTCGTTTCCACAACCATCTGCTGTTACACAGTAAAGGTGTACAATTATGACAGTTAACCTAATAGTGACAATTGTTTCACTCAAAGGGAGACGTTTGTAATTTATTCCTTATAAATGATTCATTCATCGCTGTCTAGTAGAAAAAGACTTACGTCTGCATCTTAACCCTATGGTGTATTTAAAAAAAATAATAATAAATTCAGTGAACAGCTGTAAAAGCAAGGCCAAAATGAGGAACTCCAAGTTCCATGTATTGGAGACACTTGGGAGAATTTTGAAAACATCTGTTTCCATTTTTACTACTACTACATAAACTGTACATTAGAGAGTGAATAAGAGCCCTAAACATGAGTCTGTGACACGGATGTTATTGAACGTGGTCTTAGACTTTTCACCTGCAGTTCTCCTCCAACAACAATCAGTCACAATCAATGCTTCATTTATTTCACTTCAGTTAATGTGTCATGCTTGGAAACCATCCAAAAACAAGCACAGTTGCTTCTTTCTTTCTTTTTCAACAGACATAGCCTGGTCGCAGTACAGGAACATCCATTTGTAACTGTCTGAGAGTACTATAACTACACTAGTCATCCATCCATCCATTAGCTTGACGTAGCTAGTTAATGAGTTCATCACAGGCATTGTACAGCTATCAAAGTAAAACCTGGGTGGGAACACTGCCAGGACGCACTCAGATCACATTTGAGAGATTCGATCTCTGACTGGTCTGGATCGCATGTGTTCAAACGCGTCGCATTAAAGACCACCTATGCTCAACAGGTGGGACAAAACCCGATCAAAACTACTTCCTCCCATTTCAGGTGTGTATCTTGTCATGTTTCCAGTGGACACCATCCACAGATGTTCCAAATAAAATCCCAACTAACCCAATGAGCACTCAGTTAAAAGTGAAGAAGCTACTTAGATGAACCGCTAAAGTTTAGTTATAAGTCATCTCTACAGTCCAGTATGAGTTTACAGCTGCTGGGCCAAACTGTAGAACCAACAAGGGGAAACACCTCGTGGCGTTCGTACTGCTGCCACACACAGCAGTGATGTGCAGAGCTGCACGGGAACCATGATGGACTCTGCCGTCAAGTAATAGGATTTTACTTCCAGCATAATTTCAGAAATGCGCTCACAGTATTAGAGGGAAGATTAAACCAGACGTGAAGTGGAGGAATTTAATCCAGAGGTATAATCCCATTTTAGAAATAAAAATAACATTTTCAGCATTTATGCATTTCTTTTTAGAAATAGGTAGAATATTATTTTCAGTAATTATTTTTGACTGACTTGCACAGATGTTTTGTTTTTAAATCTCATCTTGCAGAGGGTCAAGAATTTGGAGTCCCCTCAGTCTATTTGTCAGGCTCCGGGGCGTCTGAGACAAAGACCCTCATTGTGGCTCTGCGATGGTGTAACCAGTTTTTGTTGTTATCTTACTCTCGTCTTTATCAAATAACGGCATTAACATCCTGTTCCAGAACTCCCCACTGCATCTCTGCTGGGAGATAAGTGTTTGATCGCTGGGAGGTTATTTCAGCGTGGCCTTCAGACTTTCTGACTGCCTGCAGCCTTAGCATGCAAGAGACAAAGAGAGATTACTGCAGCAGTTTATTCTGGCAAAACCTTGGGCAAATATATTTACTTTGATGTGAACCATTAGACGATTTCCTATTGAAGCTGCCTGATGCCATAGTAACGTGGGTCTAGAATGTTTCACAGCCTCCTCTTTTCACCTTAAGGTTAATCGAGGATAAACTAAATTCTTCAAACTGAGAGTATCTCTTCACTGCTGCAGATCAGGATGCAACGTACAGATGTTTCTGACTTATTGTTACTGTTGATTATACACCTGAGAGAAAAATTCTGAAAAAAAAGTACGGACAACACTGTATCCTAGAATAGGATATATTACTGAACTGTTTTCCAGATTATGTTCTTAAATGTTCATTACATAGTGCACAGAGGGAATGATAATGATGCATTGCATGTAGCAGAGAGACCACGAGGTGGCCGGGGTGGAGGGGCGGGCGTACAAATCACACATTTGTCACAACAGGTCAGGATTTACATCCAGATTCATATTTCGTGTTTGCTGTAAACAGCTTGCATCTCAGACCACAATGTACCCAGCTGCTATGAAGAGATAAAGAGCAGGAAAGAAGCAACCAAAGAAATAAAGAGAAAATGTCACTGTAAAACAAAGGCTGTAAAATAATAAAACTAAACAGAGTACTGATGCCTTGAATTAATAGACAAACAGCAAGATTCTTATGCAGCAGTGATATTTCAGCTCTAGCCTAGCATAGCCAGAGCCATCATCCAGACCATTCGATTAGCCCAGCAGATCTTTGTCAGACCGTAGTTTTCTCATAAAGCTTCCAAGAGAGACTTAGACCAACATCACAAAAAAAAAAAAAAAACAGTAGGCAAGGAAGTTGGCCTTTTCCCAGTTGTTTTAGAGCTACAGTATGTTTCCAAAACAATATCACGGTTTTCGGGTTCCCCTGCCCTCTAGTGGCCAAATCAAACTATTATTACAGCTTTAACGGAGATATTTCAGTTGTGGATGGGGCACTTGTGGAAAGCTCTAACAAAGGACCTATTTTGTCATTTGTAATGAGGCCTTGTTAAGATTGTGACAAAAAGATTTCAACATAGCACAAACCAACACAAAAGCAAACCGTAAGAGAAGTATATAGCATCTAGTCAGACTGAAGAGAAAGTGAGAAAGAGTGATAAAAAAGAGAGAGAGAGAAGACATCATTGAAAACCAGAGGGTGATACTGCGAACCAATAAAACTAAATAGAGCGCAGATACCTTAAATCAATAGACAAACAGAGTCTACTCCCTATTTCTTCTTTATTGGATCTGTCTGTGTGGATATAAGACACAGTACTGTGTGTGTGGTATGTGTGTGTGTGTGTGTTGTGTGTGTGTCCCAATCATCCCCACTGCAATCCAGCGACCACTGAGGCTTCAGTATTGAGCATTTTCCAGACACAGCGGTGATATTGAAGCTCAGTCCCTTTCTCTCCGCTCCACTGGAGAGAGCTCCAGTCCGTCCTCATTCTAGATACAGCCGACGCAGCCGATGCAGCCGCAAGTGCCGCGATTCCCTCAGACAGTACAACTGTCTGGACCACGGTGTTTTTGTAATACTGCTCGCTGAGGGGGAGACCCAGCCAGACCCCTAAAAATAAAAGTGTTTTACTGGACTACAGGAAGAATTTTAAAAACGGAGCTCAATACACATTTTCAGGCAAAACATGGAAGATTATTTCCAAGTTCAGTTCACTTCCAAGTTTTTCTGCTAAAGCATGCCATCTGTATGGAAATTGATCCATCAGCCCGCACAGCGCAGCAGAGTAAAGTCTTTTTGAATTTTTGGGTTCTGAGCTGGTGTCCATTTCTCGGTCTACACAGAGTGAAGGATTATGGAAATTCAGCCAACGTGGAGCCAGCAGAGACTTGCTTGCAGTCCTCCAACAAGCCAACAGCGCAACGCCCCTGTGTGATGATGCAATGCACCGAAGGTCGAAGGCAGACTGGTCGAAGGTTTGGCTTGAACTGGAAAGGAATGATCACGCCAGAGTTGACCACAATAAAAAAAAAAAAACAAACGGAAAACACAGACACATGAACAAGGCAGAGGCACAGACAGTGGCTAAATACTAAAATGCAGCTGCTACAAAGAAGTTCTTTGTTCTCAACTGGGGTAAAGCTAGGAGGCAAAAAAGTGCACAAACACCAATATGTGTAAAATATTACTAGTTTGTCTGTGAAGTTTTTATGCAAACAACAAGGCCGCATGGTATGCACCAGAGAAACACTAGGTGGCTGGGGCGGATGGACGGGCGTATAAATCACACATTCGTTACGACAGGTCAGGATTCACATCCAAATTCCCGAACTTTGGCTAAGATCAGGCAGGAGGTGTAGTTGAAGGAAAGATGCAGAAACTGAGATAAACCCATTATAAAACAAAGGTTCAACTGCAAACTAATAAACCAAAGAGCAAAAGTGCCTTAAATCAATACAGAGTCTACCTCCCCCTTTTGCTTTTATTGGGTCTGAGTCAGAATAAAACTAAACTTTCTAATTATGAATCTCCACCAAACATCTACCAAAGGCAATACGAAAACTCAGTTGCTCTCTGCTACAAAGAATGTATTCATCTGGAGAAGCTACTTGTATGAGTGATGAAACCTCTTCTGAGCTACAGAACCTCTTCAAGAAACCCTACAGGTCCAGTTTAGTTTCACCTATTTTTATTTAAATCATACACATTCTTTGTGGCAGGAGGCGGCAACAACAGGCAGACGCACATCTACAAAGCTCTGCAGAACTGTTGACACAGTGAACCACAGTGTTCTTTAAACGGCACCACATAATGACTATTAACGTTCTCAGCATATGAGATGGGTGGCAGAGAAGGGGAGATTACGATGTTTAGAAATTTCAAGTGTCCTCAACGCCCACTCGAGACGGTTATGTAGATTGAGCAGATTGGGGATCTGATGATGAGTGGCTGGGCTCGGACCCCTCCCAGACACCTGACACTGCGGTCAGTACATTTGTGCACATCTTAGCAGTCATTGTATGTCATCTCCATCTCTTTGTAGGTGTTATGCATCTATGATTTGTACTGACTCCGCGGTAATTCTGCAGGTGTTGTGTGTCATTCTCAGTCATCTTTTTCTCTTTGTGGTTGTTTTGTTTCTTATTGTGGTCACTTTGTCTTTCCTTGTGGTGGCTCACGTCAGTTCATGCAGTCAGCTTCAGTCACTGAGGTCGTGTTGCATCTCTTCATCTCTTCCAAACAAATGCTCAGGCTCTGTGATGGCCTGACCTTATAGCCATCTGCCTGGTAGACCGATCAGTTGCTCAGAATGTAGTATTTGTTAAATGCACATTTTACAAGACAATAGCAGTCTTGGATAACACACACCATGCAATGCATACAATAGGATAAATGATGTCTAACTTATATTAATATATCAGATTTCGTTTCAGCTTCAAAGGCCAAAGACAAACATCTTTGCAAATAGCTGCAAGACATTGCAAGACATCTTCTGAACTACTCAGTATTAACAAACACTAACTGGCCACTAAGCAGCCACAATAAGAAAAGCTCATCCCTGTGGTGTCGTCTGTTTCCCAGCCCACATGTTATCTGCTGTCCACCCTTCTCATAACAATCACATTGACTGAAAAGTCGATGCAGTCCTCCAGAGAGATAAGCCCGGACTGAAATCCTGCCATTTCTCCATCCGTAGTTGTGCAGAGCAGGCTGCAGGTGACCGTGTCAAGGTAACATCATTCTCTCAGGAGGACACGAGGGCTCAATACTGCCTGTTCGGTGACGGTGATAATTATTATCTCCTCTTTCTACAGTAAACACATAATGAAACCCATTCGACACAATTTTCACCATCTGGCATTTACTTGCATGGCTCATAATTACACAGCCCATCAGGTTAAACTAAATTCAATGAAATGCCACTCCATTTTGAGCAAAAGGTGGCCATTTGATCGAAACCTTTATTCACACTGCAGTTTCACAGCCAAATTAGTCTGGCTCAGAAAATATCAGAGGCAGAATGAAAGAATATGCAGCATCTGAATGTCTTGTTTTATTTTTAAAAGAGTACCTGAAACACACTGTATATGAGACAGACTCTGACCAATCCACTGTCAGGAATAAAACTCACATACAGTCATATTTAGAGATATGTTTACTCTCATTTGAGATGAGCTCAACCAAACTTGTAGTTAACTACCAGGTGTAGCCCAGGTACTCTTGTTCATGTGACATTCCCTCATGGGGACTGTGGACTGCACACACACACACACACAGTTTTTAAATCCTAAATAGAACAGCCATGGAGAAGAGACTGCAGAGACCGTGAAGGTGATTGATCTTTGTTTAGGTGTGGAAACAATTCCCCTGCAACAACCTGACACTAGAGCCACCAGACATCCAGAAAGAACAAAGAACCAGGTCAACCAGGATATCTGACCCAACAAAACCTAAACCTAAAAGCTAATACTAGACACATCTCAGAGTGACGGATTAAAAAGCCTCATGATGTATTCAACTCGGCTAAACGCAGCTGTGACTTAGATAAGAACCCACAGGTACAGGCCTTGGATTTGCACGGGACAGGTCAGTAACCAACTTACTTGAATCTTCCCTGGCAGTGCTGGCACTGATCCCCGACCCAGCCGTGGTCACACACGCAGGTCCCGTTGACGCACTTCCCTGAAAAACAGCTTTGGTCACAGGACTTGGACGCAGACGACTCCGTGTGGAGCACGAGATGAAGCATCATCAGTATCCCCAGGTAGGTTTTCAACACGCCCCGCCCGCTCCTTTTTGGCGACTTGGTCCAGGTGCACAGATGCGCCCCCGCAACGTCTCCCATGATGGTCGCGGAGTGTTTTCTTTTTATTTTCGACTGAGAAAACAAACTGTCACCTTACGCAGAGAGGTGAGCTGCTGTCATAGGTGGAGGTGGTGTCGGTAGGCTGTAGCAGCCAACCTGTGACGCTTGCGGGAAAGACGCAGGAAAACAATAATTACGCACTGTCAGAACATACCGGGCTGCGTGAAACACGCTGCGGGACGGGGCGAGAGGAAACTTTGAAGAGAACAGTTCAGACGTCAAAAACGGCGTAAACGCAATTCCAGTCGGACCCATCCGCTCCGAGCCGCAGCAGAAACACTGGAGCACCGTTCAGCGCTCCGCCACGCGTTCCCGCAAGTCTTCTAGATAACTTCCACCACGTTTAAAGGTTCCGATGTAAACACGAGAGGAGGATGTTCCCTCAACGGCAAAAAAAATAAATAATAATAATAATAAATGTAATCCGGGAGATAAAATGGAGCTTTAGATGGATCTGTGCGCGCTGCTCTCCTGCTGGACGCGTGCCCAGACAAAGACGTGCCGTTGTTGTTGTCGGAGGGATGCGACAGCCACAGCTCTCCCGGAGAGGCGCTTCTCTCTTCTGCCGTGTCTGCTCTGACTGTCTTCAGTCACACAGCTGGTTTCTGACAGGGGAAACTCCAGCACGAAGCTCCGAGCATGAGCAGTAGAGGCAAGCGGTTAAAGGGCCAGTTCCCTTTAAACGCGCCAAAGGCCAGAGAGAGGGATAGATAGATAGATAGATAGATAGATAGATAGATAGATAGATAGATAGATAGATAGATAGATAGATAGATAGATAGATAGATAGATAGATAGATAGATAGATAGATAGATAGATGATCAACTATTCCTCATTTTCCTCAGGAAAAAGACCCAGCATTGGATATTTAGTTCTTCAAGGTTGACTAAATACAACAGTGGCGTCACAATCCAATTTTGTTACTCAGTCAATAGAAATATAAGTCTTTCTCTCTTCAGCACACACTTTCAGCCGCGCGGAATGAAGAAAGGGTAACCACAGGGAATGATCACTAATAAAACTGCAGCAAAATGGTAATTTCTTCTGGAACGATTGCCCTGAGACACTTTGGAGACAGCATAGCATCCCCCACTGAATCCATTACAGCAAGGTCTGGTTCAGTTTATTGCTCAAATAGTTATTATCTATCTATCTAGCCATCGCCAGCAGGAAACAGTAAAATATCTGAGTGCCTGCAGTCTGTTCATCTATTGCAGCCATCACTCCGTGATTAGTGGACATGAAGAATCAGTACTTGAGATGAGAAAGGTTGTTTTAAAATCCAAAACTCACTTCTTTATTTCTCGCCCAAGTTAGGTGAACTGCTTTCGAGTTCGCTCAGAGACGTACATGACAGGAACATTGAAACCAGAGTGACACAGCAGAGGTCCAATTCCCCAAACCGTCTCCCTGATTTATAACTTTATCTCACTCTGAAGGCTTTAAAGACACAAAAATATTCTCTGGAGCCAAGCGGTGCTTTTGGAAAACAAAGCCAAGATTTGCATCTGTGCTCCCCGAGGGCCCACGAAAACATCCAGCGAGCCAGAAGACGATAATCCTCTAACGGTAAGAGGGGGAAGATATTACTCTGCTGCAGAGAATCACAAGGCTTTAACTTGAGACAGTGATTGCGACACTTTCGTATCTGTGCAGTGACTCAGTGTGGGATAGGATGAATGACAGCAGAGTTTCTTCCCAGCTGCAAAGAGCCACTACCAAACTGCAAGTGCTGATTTATGTTGTGTTGCTAAGTACTGGCCTAAGTGATAGCTCAAACCCACAGAAATTCTCGATTAACTTTACAGCTCTAAGAAGACTGCTGGCCTCTGTTGATTTAAAGCACATGTAGGCTTGGTTGCGTCACAGTGTCCTCGCTGGACTCAGTCGGAGCAAGTCGTTTTTTTCTACAAATAATCTCTAACCTAATGTAGACAGAATCCACTGGTTGGTAGAGGCTAAATCACAGGCAAAAGAGAAGGAATATTGCACTTGCAGTGATCATATGGAGTTAAACATGACTCAGAATGGAACATAATGTGGCCAGAGGGGATGCTAGAAAAAGCAATTCTAGATTAGCTAGCTCCAGATTAGCTTACTTTACCCTGCTAGCGTCCTATGCAATGGCACCTAAAACTCTGGCAGACACCATGTGTATTCAGTAACAATACCGTAGCTGACTGGTTGCTAAGTGTTACCACTTTAACTGCTAGCTTTCCCACATTATTTCAGCCTCCTAGCTAAGCCTACGAGTCGACCGGCGGCACACACACTCAACTTTGGACAGTAGAGCTGGAAATACTGCTCTGCTAGCCAAATTAAATAACATTATGGACAAAGCAAGAACAAATAAAACAATGTGATGCTAGAGGGTTATTTTTACAGTAGAGCTGGACATACTGCTTTGCTAGCCAAATTAAATAACATTACGGACAAAAAAAGAACAAATAAAATAATGTGTCTCTCCTCCATGGTTAAAGCTAGGCTAACAGCATTCAGTTAGCTAATTAGTATTATTTAAAATCGTCATTATCTGACTGACTTTCCACTTACTGTACTGATTTTTTTTCTTCTCTCTTTTGTTTCTTATCTCCCAGAGGAATAACTTTTGATTGCCACAACAACCAGCACCTCTGAACATTTAAATTGTTTCATGGCGCAGCATCTTCCTCTTCTGGGTCTCTTCTGAAAATGATACAGTCTGCAGGATTGTCTAGTTTTCAAGCTCACAAGCTCAGTTTCCACCAAACATGACTGGATGAGGAACGAAATGGGTTTACACCCACGTGTCATGATCATTTTGTTACCATAGTTGGTGGGAATTGGACACACAGATTCAGTCCCAGACTGATGTGCAGGTAAGTGGCTCCAGCTCCACCCAACTCCAGACCAACCTCCAGTCAGGAAAGCTACACAGAAAGACAGACACACCCAATAAGGAAAAAGCTGGAAATCCTGGCAACTGTAGAGTTTTGGATTTGGATTTGGATTTATTTATTTATTTTAACTTAGGATTTTTATCTTCACTTTTTTTTTTTTTAACTTGTTAAAACTGTTTTTTACAGTTTGTTTTCTCCCTGGATCTTTCCACTGTGTTTCCTAGTGCTTGCTGTTTTGAGTAAGCTCTTCTACCTGCCATTTTCCCTGGATGTACACCCTCCGTTTCTCCCTGAACTGACTTTGTGGACTTCCACTGACAGTATAATTCAAAGTATACGGTGTATATATTTAGAAATATTTAAAATGACAATTATTTTTTTGTTCTCACCTTTCAACCTCTGTGACACAGCTCTCAGTTAGTGTCATCGAGTCAAATGGCAGCTAGCTGACAAGTTCATCTCGGGTCTCCACCACTTTCCCCACAGTCAGCCGGAATGGGTCATTTGATAACATTCATTCATTGAATCAAAAAGCTGACTCTAACTTTCTGCAGTGCAAAGATGCTCTCTGTGCTTTTCTGCACACAATTACACAATTACACAAAAGGGGCAGGCAGGAAGAAAGGGCTAGGAACAACTGTAATAACACATGATCCACAATTTCTGGTACATGTTGGTCAGTTCACGCACAAAAGCAAAACTTATCATATTCTTGTATTTTTGTTGAGGAGTACGACTGTGATTTGCTAAATAATACCTTTATAGGGCAACGCAAATCCTTGTATTTCAGTTATAGTGCAGTATATTACCACCTTCATCTAGTGGTTGTAAAACTAAGTTAACCCTTGTTTTCGGCATGTGGTATGACCCCCTTGTTCAATTTTACAGTAACTGCTGATCCATCGTCTTTTAGCCCAGTCCTCAGAACAGAACCACCTCCGTTCTGAGATGTTGGCGGGTTTCCTCACATGAACTGCTTGCTTTGTGTCTTTGACTTAGCTGTTCCAACACGTTCCTTTGGTTCTTCTTGACCCATTCTCCTCTGGAATGACCTATGTGCTTGGGCTCATTGTCTTGCTACACTTGCACATACACCTGAATCTGACTCCAGCTTGTCCTTGAAATTAACTTGTAATCCTTGAAGTGCAATTTTGCAACTCACAGATATCCAATATTGGCTCATTTTCCTGAATAAACATATGCAACATTTCTGTTTAATTTCATGTCCATCTTTATGACATGAAATATTATTATGGAAAATGTTCCAACTTTTAAGCAGCATTGTTGATCATGAGTTTAAATAGTGCTGTGCTCACTGTTTGTAGGAGATGGTATCTTTAAGATAAACAGTTTTGAAAAAAGAGGACTTGATAAAAAAAAAAAAAGATAAATGGACTGCTGCTGTTCAGCCTGTTCAGAAAAACACAGCGTGTACATTACAGCGTAAAAGATCCATCTTCATCAGCTCAATATGATTAAGACTGATTTTATTTTCATACCCAGCACAGTAATGCGCAACATTTAAATAGTTTACATTCACATTTATGGAGAAAATTCATTTCTGAGCCCTCAGTCATTTGCTGCTTTCCCTGCAGCTTCGAATCGCATTTGGCTTAAATAACTCTGCTTGATTCTTATTTAGATTCTATATTATCTGACTGCTGCAGGTATTCTGGCGGCCGGCCATTTCTCGAGGAAACAGCTGCTTTATTGCGGGCTGGCTTTTCCTTTCTGCAGCACTCCTGGGACATGCAGCACTACCTCCTGCCCTCCATGGTGCACCTTGCTGCTGCTGCTGACATACACTTCTTTCTTTGCCCTAATTTCACAGCTCTTTTGCCAACAACAAGACCCATCTGGCTTGCCTCTAAACTGGGCAGCGTATTCATCAAATGTCTTGTGAAGAGAATAGCTATCTGCTTTGCCATGCAAGTCGAGATAAATGACAAGGTCAAGGATATGGGGATATCCTCGTTCTCCGTATCAATATTCATTAAACTCTCACGCAGGATATGAAGTAGAAAATTAATTGTAGGAGTTTAGTGTCACAGCTGACATTATAATGAGTCTTTGTGCAAAGATGATGTCTGCTCTGTCATCTTTAGCTAAGCATATTCACCCTCGCTGCTGTTTCAAATTAAATAAAACTCACATCTTGTTGTCCTTCATCATGTCACGTCTGAAAAAGCCTACAAACTGCCACCTCTGTGCACACGTCCCCTGGTTTAGAGGTCTGAGGGACAGCAAACAGTGGTCTGAAACCACCACACTGTTAGCATGTGGGAAATTGGTTTGGCTTGTTATTCCTGCTGCTTGAGTTGAATCCTATTATAGATCGTTTTTTAGCCTCCCCCCCAAAGGGCCACAGTAGGAATATTGATTGGTTTACTCAAAGAACCCACTGTTAGAAAGATGAAAAAAGAAGGAACCAATATTGATTTTACACTTTGATTATAATTAAACAATGAAATAAGTAACTGCGCCGGAGGGATGAGGATGAATGAAGATTATGAGGACATGCAGGGTGCAGAGGATGCATGTGGTGATACTGGTTTGCTGCGTCCTCTCTGTGCGCATATTAATGTATGTATTTCTGCGCCAGCTGTGCGACGTTTAATAGAGCAGATGTGTTGTAAAGACATGCGTGTCAAGACTGAATATGATCACAGCCGTTTTACTAACATAAACTGGAAGGACAGACAGGTAGAGAACAGAGACGTGGCTGGTGGATAAAGAATTAAATGCCCCTAAAGATTCCCAAAACAGTAGTTGCTATTTGGTGACCCCTGCTGATTGATAGCTATTAACGCAAGTAATACACAAACACGTTTTCTCAGAAAACCGATTTCTCCATTTTTTCCTGAGCTTTAAGTAACATCACTGGAGCTTCAGCAGGCGCTTTGACTCAGGATTATGAGAATATCCCGTCACCTTAGCCTTACATGTGGATACCACATATCCCCATGTGTTCAACTTTATACTAAATATATACTATATAATACAAAACTCATTGTTAACTCCAAATAAAACATGAAATGCTTTTGATTGATCAGCTGTGTAAAAGTCTAAGGGCATATCAGGTCACAAGACAATAATAGTTCAAGGAAAGAATCAGTTTGAGGTTGACAATGCCCGTTTGGTTTATATTCAGACTTTTATTTTGAAAATCACCCATTGAGCAGATGTGATTTGTGTTCTACTTGCTGAGGTTACTGCTTGTTGCATTTTGAACTCAGGTTTGCCTTTATTATACTGTTTAGACTTTCTAAACTAATAATACACACCAGTATCAGCGTTGACTTGATGCATAATGCACCCCTTTACTTGCACCCAAAAATATATGTTGGACTCACCAACCTTTTGGTTAAAGGCCCTAACATACTGACCAATTGTGCCACTGAGACCTCGGTCTAAGTCGTCAGAAATATGTTGTTACATTCAACAACTCAGGAACCATACCTGAAGCTGGATTGTCTGGTTCTTCTCTGCTTCTTCTCTGCTTCTTGGTGGCAAAGTTAGTCAAAGAGCTTACCCAAGTATCATTACACAGTCATTATGTAACCTATGTTTAATGAAACATTTAAAGTTTGTACTTGTTTTTCCTTTAGCTACTCAAGCAAGGTGTCTTTTTACAGAAGACCACACTGTTTCCAAAGGACATAAACTTTAGAGGTAGGTTCTACTGAGATTTGAACTCGGATCGCTGGATCCAGAGTGCTAACCATTACACCACAGAGCCACAGACACGTTGCTCCAATTGCCAAACTCCGTGATGGGACACGTTCGTGACACAGAATTATTTTCTGAAAGCGTTCATGTTACAGACTTAAATGATGTAATTTCCTCTTTCTAATGTGACTTCATGTTTTTCCTCTTCTTTTGCCGTGCTAGCTACTTTTCGCTAACAGGGTTGGGCACATGTTGTGGGACAGAACTTCAGTGAATCGATACTATTATTTAAAATATGTTGATAATTAAGCTTTAAAAGTTACAAGAGACATAAATCAACCAAATCATACAAAAAAGTCATTCAAACTTATTTTAATGCACATGTAAAGCTGTCATCACAGAAGGTGGGACAAGAGAAAATGGCATTTTAGGGGTTGCTTGAGATCTATTTGGTATTTTAATTACGATTTTTGCTGGGCATGTTTTTGCTTGATGTATTCTGCCGCCTTCATAAGTCATCATAAGTTCAGAAGTGTCTTCTTATATCATGAACTCGAGCCACTCTGTAACCTCTGGTCCGTGTGGGATCTGCCATTTCAGTTAAAAAGCTTGGCAGCTTCTATAAGACCAACTGTCATCACTCCAGTTTCTGCTGGCCTTGTCTTTTGTACTGCTTCCAAGGGACATAAACTTTAGAGACAGGTTCTAGATTTGAACTCGGATCGCTGGATTCAGAGTCCAGAGTGCTAACCATTACACCATAGAACCACAGACATGGGGCTCCTTTAGCATGGGATGGCACTTTAATGACGCTTTAATGACAAATGAGGCATGAGTTTGAAACCCACTTCTGACGTAGATTTTCTGTTAAAAGTACCTCAGGATTTCACATAAAAACACGTAGTGTATCAAACAGTGATCAACTTAAAGGATGGAAGAGAGAATGTATCACTGTGAAAAAACAGCATTGTCAGCTGTTGGCCAGGAAAACTTGGTGTTAACGCACTTTGACAATGAGTTTAATCGTTACTTGTTTAGGAACAGTTCCATTTGACAGTCTATCTGTATTAGTTCGTATGGGTTTTCTGTGTGATTCTAACTATGGATTCTTTTCTGTGTTAGACCAGTCAAGGGTATACACTGCACCCAATGTTAACTTAGACAGACTCCAAGGGATAATGAATGGACAAACTAAAGAATACTGTGTACTTGTTTACACGAAGAAGAAAAAAGAAGGTTGATTCTCAAAATTTGGTCATAAACTATAAGACTGCTAAACCAGATGAAATCTGTTCCCACCATCAGAGCTCAAAAATATAGTAGTCTCTCAGTAAGATCACTATATTTAATCAGGAAGATTAAAAGTAGGTAACAATTCCTGTCAGTCGTCTGAGTACAACAAATTCCCTTATGTTCAGATTTTGCAGACACACAAAGTCCTGAGCAGTCACATTTCCTGCGACGTGGATCATGTTACTGTCCTAGTGACGTTACCTCCAATAAGATCTCATCTGCCACTGCCAAACCGTGTTGTTTCAGATCAGTGAGGGGGAGAGAGCGCAGCATGTGGCTGGAATCCAGGGGATTTCCTCTGCCTGTGATTGAGTCCTATCTGCAGAGCTCAGAGACACATGGCCTAATGAGGAAAAACAAGTTGGAGGGAAGAAACGATATTGTTGCTATCAAATAATATTCAAACACACAGAGAAAGTACGTCATTCCCAATGCTTCCTCTCTGTAGTGGATGAAAAATCACAAATAACACCAAAAATGCACCAAATAAATGTGCTTTTCACACTTTTAAATAGTAGACTGAACTTCCACCATGTGTACACTAGATGGTAGCAGTTGACAACAGTGTGAACCCAGCAGCTCTTTTTCTTTTGCCTGAGCTAAACTTGTTAGCTTTCTTTCTGTCATTTCCCTCACTGGAGACATTCAAAGCTTTTCTTGCCTGTCTCATGTTTAAATTGTGAGCCGTGCAATACTCCAGGCAAAAAGAAGAAAAAGAAGGCGCCTCCAAAAGAACATGACAATTTAGAAAATAACATATATATTGCGTCTATTTTACTTAATTTCTGTATTTATTTTACCAACTTAGAGTAGGAGAGAGAGCAAAATAGATTAATGGAATGAAAATCAATACAGTCACTGCAGAGAAAGAAAAAAATATATTGTATGCTGCGGATGTGACTAATATGGGGCAGAACTAGTTTTTAGTTCCACCAGTGTGTTTCCCTGTAGTGATTCAGTAGTATGTGCTCAGTTTATGGAAAATATGTCATCTGTTCTGCTATCCCTTTGGATGACCACAGCCTTAAAAACACTGGAATGATCTTGAGACTTCATGGTGAACTGTTCTTGTGGCTCTGTTGAAAGGAGGGAGTGAAGAGGCTGCGGACAAATTAAAATGTTATAATCAGTGCAGAGAGCTGCACTTTTGCCATCCCCCACGTTCATCATCATGTGCGCAAGTGTGTGACCAAACCTGATCACTTCAGCAGCTGTTAAGAGGAGCTGGTTGACGTTTGAAAGCAGTGTTCAAGGTTTGTAAGTGATGGGTAACATTCAGATCTAATCTGCTTTATTCTAAATTCTCGCATATGTCTTGCAAGAACAGGTTTCAGACTGTCTTGAAAAGTAGACAAAGAGAACCCAATCAAACAGGCTCCAGTGTGATCCTTTTTATGCACCAATACTAGAGACTTAAGGTTTTCAGTAACTGCTGATCTGTATATATGTACACACATATGAGGAGTATGCCATCCTCCACATTCATCATCATGTGACCAAACTTGATCACTTCAGCAACTGTTAAGAGGAGCTGCTTAAAGTTAACAGTCAACAGCAGGTGTCAGCAGTGTTCAAGGTTTATGAGTGATGGATAACATTCATATCTAATCGGCTTTATTTGCCATGTACTGTACTGCTTAAGAGTTTTTGCCTTCTTCAGAATTGAGTCCATTCTTGCATAAAAATGACTCAAAACATCAGTAGACTGTCTTGAAAGGAGACAAAGAGAACCCGATCCAACAGTTTCTGGTGTGACCGCTTTATGCAGCAATATGAGAAACGTACAGTTTTCTGCTGATCTGTATATATGTGCACATCAACGTAGGCTTAGAGCAGTGGGCAACCATGCAGAGCAGCCAGGAGTCCGTGCTTACTCAAGACACCACTGCCATGGACACAGAAGCTTCTCTAACCACCTGTTCCCTCATTCAGTTATTTAAACTGCACGTCACAGTTCATAAGGGGCAGAGAGGGACGCAAAGCAGTTAACATGCCATACAGTAATAGCACAGAACTGCATGCCTAGTAGCAGATAAGAAGTTAGAGGACAAGAGGTCTGTGCCAGAGAAAAGTAAGCGTAGGATAGGAGCTCGGTGCGAGAGAGAAGAGAATAAAAGACATGTGCTCAGTGCATCGTCCCCCAGCAACCTAGGCCTATAGCAGCATAACTAAGAGATGGTTTAGTCCAGCCCTAATTAAGCTTGACAAAAAGGAAAGTCTTAAGCCTGACCTTAAATGTACAGAAGGGGGACAATAACTGTGATTTCAACATTTAATTGCTGTTTCATTTTAACAGAGTCGTGGTGTTTTTGTTTGAGGATCATGTTCTCAGTGTGATGCAAGCCTTTATTTCTTCCGTGCTGCTTGAATGCAGATGATAACTGAACGCTGTCTTCTGACAAATGTGCTGCTCCTTTGTGTAAACATGAATTGGTGCTGGCCTTGTCAGTCAGGTACAATCTGTCCCTGCAATAACGGCACAAAGAGACATTCTTGCACACACGCGGCGAGCCTTCAACTAATATTGCTGCACGCGATTTTATCAGTGCCCCTGACGGTTTTACATATGCATTTAACTGTGCATAAGAATGCAGAAAATCTCGTGCGTGTTTGGCCCCTCACGAGCAGACAACTTTGTTTCACCCTGGCAGGGATTCAGGATAACAATGATAAAGTGGATTACATTAACGAAGACCTGTGTCATGGTTTTTCAGCACTTACCAGAGTGAACATTCCTATCTTGCAACACAATCTTGCAGGTGCAGAACATTATTCACAGCACTGATGCACACACCAGTGGGGGTAAAAAGAATTTCAGTTTATGCCACTAAACGGGGACAGAAATATACGTAAAACCACCGAATCAGATCAAATTCAAGCCCTTAATCCTCCTCATTGTACTCGTGTATTGCTGATCACATTCCTAACCTCTAGGCAGTGTGTAACACCTCTGCTCCCTGCAGAGATCCAAACTCAGACCAAAAAGACAGTGTTGTTAAAACGTGCGTGCAGGGTTTAAGATAAGGCTTTAACTCGATCCCTGCAGCTCGATCATGTGGCTAATAGGTAATAAGGCTTGCAGTCATCTGTTTGAAATTCCACACATGCCTCACATATCCCTGCATTCATCCTCTAAGGTCCCATCTTTCATGGACTTGGCTGTTGGCCTGTATTGAGTGGATGAATGTTCATATTTCTGCACCAGGACATCTGGCTCACATCCACGTATCACAGTTTTTTTTTCTTCCAGCCAGTATTTATTTATTTTATTTTATTTTTTCTGCACACCTGTTTTCTTGCATTTTTCAGCAGCTTCTGGGTCAGCGTGCAACTCTGCACGAGCTTCTCTCCAGCTCCACCTGTTAAAGCGGGCACCTCGGTGAAATGGTGAGAACGTCTCGTTTCTCCACTTTCTCCTCTTGCGTGTTCACCCGCGGCCCCGCTGCTCCTAAACGCCTCCCATAGCCTCATCGCACTCCCCCGTCTGTCGCGCCAGGCTCCGCTGAATCTGACGTGTTTTTCGCATTTCCTGCACCACAGAGGAGAGACGCGGGGGGAGAGGCAGCCAGAGGTACGTCCACGGGAAGTTGAGCTCAGCGGCAGCGGTGGGTGAAAGCAGGCCGTGCACGGAGCAGCGGGAGTCCGCGTTTCACCTATCTGCCTTACCGACTGAACCCGCCCCTCCTCTGCGCCCCTGCTGCGGTTGTTTGGTCTCGGCGGTCCGGCTCGAACATCCCGATGCGCCGCGGCGGCTGCCAGCAGGCGTCTGGAGAATCCCACCCTCCGCACGGCGCAATGCAACGCAGGCTGGCGCTTCCAGGGTCGCCCAGCTGCAGCTAACCGAGTCTTTTAATTCTTCCAAGGCTGAAAAAAAAAAAAAAAAAAAACATGATGACAGGCAGACTAACATCTGGGGCCTTTGGTTGTGTTGTTCATGTTTCTTCCTTGCGCCTCTGAGGAACGGCTCCCAGGGCTAACGGTTCTCCGCTGCTGCTGCTGCTGCTGCTCAATTCCTGGGGGTAATTTTGTTGCAGATTCCTCAAGTTTTGACGTTTCAACGCAAATTTAAAAAGGGCTTATGTGCGGAGGGCTGCGATCTTTATTTTATTCTACTGGAAGGTTCAACAGTTGCCAGCTCGCAGGACCACCGGTTGAGCAGCCGTGATCCAGACAGCGGTTAGTTTATCGTGTCTCGTGGTTTAACTTGGAGGTTAATATCACCGCCATGGTGGTGTTCAACGGGCAGCTGAGGATCAAGATCTGCGAGGCTCTGGACCTCAAACCCACGGCTTGGTCCCTGCGTCACGCCGTCGGTCCCAAGACGCAGACCTTCCTCCTGGACACGTACATCGCCCTGAACGTGGACGACTCCCGCGTGGGCCAGACCTCCACCAAGCAGAAGACCAACAGCCCCGCGTGGAATGACGAGTTCACCACGGAGGTCCACGGCGGCCGCAGGATCGAGCTGTCCGTCTTCCACGACGCCCCCATCGGCTACGACGACTTCGTGGCCAACTGCATCATCCAGTTCGAGGACATCCTGCACAACGGGAGCAAGCACTTCGAGGACTGGGTAAGACAGGGGAGACACTCGCCCAGTGGGAATGGTGGAGGCACATAAACAAAACAGAATGCACAATGAGCACACATTCATTGACAATCCTTTTAAAAATCCAAAATCAAAACAGATCAGTCAGAGGTTAGGCCTGCTGTGTTCGGCCTGCTGTTATGTGTCATTTGACATAATGTATGCTATAATATATTTAACATTAACCAAGATTCAGGACAAAATAATGTCCTCCCTGGTTTGTATGGCTGCAGGAGATCTGCATGATGCTTCCCATGATTTGACAGCAGAAACTGGGTTTCTGATTAAACATTTTGGAACAAGATGAAAGTCACTCTTAGTCGCCGCTGGTTTGTTTAATCCCTGTTGCTCTTGTCTTACAACTTTCTACTAGTTATTGCGCACAGTGTGTAGCTGAACACACTGGAACTTCTGCCCACGCCTGGCTGGCATCTGAGAAGCTCCAGGCGACGGATGTTGTGACATTTTGGCTCGATTAACGATGACAGTTGATTCATTTTGCTGGGCACCGCATCGTGTCCGGCCAATCGCGTAAAGAGTCGTTCATCCAAAAATGACCTGAGTGAAAGTAAACATCCAGAATCAAGTCATGTCATTTTATAAGTAAATACGACATAGCGCATATGATGCAATGTCTTGTTAAAAGTCTCGACTTACAAATGTTAAACTATGTTATTATGGTGGCAAAGAGGAGTTAGGGATTTAGGGATTTACTGACACGGTGCATATCTGCTCCACTTCCAGTCACTTAATAGTAAAGTTGTGAGCATGAGAGCATCTCCAAACATGCTTATCTTAGGCCACTCCTCAGATAGATAGATTTTACCATATTAACCATTAACATACGCACATGCTTCTGCAGCGGTGTCTTGCAGTTGCACGGCATGAGTCACACACACACAGTATAGACTGTCACCTCTGTTGTGCTCTTTTTAGGTGAAGCAGTGACCCACAGCAGAGCTACAAAAGCGGGTGCGGTTAGGCCACGTGCATGATACGCACAAATGCGCGCACGCCGGCACGTATCACAGGCCGCTCATTGTTGTCCGCGGCCCCGGGAGCAGATGGATGTTTGATTGTATTATTGATGAGGCCATCAGGTCCATTAAAGGCAGAGGGAGAGAGCTCAGGAGAGGACAAGATGAAAGATGGCGAAACAGGAGGGGGGGCAGCATGGAGAGAAGAGAGCTCAGTGTGTATTCCTCAGTGTAGCAAAAATGAAAAAAAAAGTAGTAGTAGGAGATCTGTGTGATGCTTCCCATGGTTTTACAGCAAAGATTGGGTTTCTAATTAAACATTTTGCAACAAGATAAAAGTGGCCGTTGACGTTCTGGTTTGTTCAATCCTTGTTTGTGTTGTCTTCCAACTCTCTACCAGTTATTGTGCACAGTTTGCAGCGTGTTGAGTTAAGATCTTTGCCAAACTTCTTAGACTTAACCTTACTTAAGTGTAATTAATTTAACTTTAAAGTGTCATGCATGTTTCAGGCCACTCCCACACACTCTAGGTCGAAACGTGTCTCGACTTAAACCACATCAAGTATTTATGTCGTCACAGACAAAGAAAAACTAGAAATCACCTCATGGGAACTCGGCACCTTGTGTAATTTCCCAGTGAGTAATGCTAACATAAGTTACAGAGAGAAACCTGTGGGTCTTAAGCCTTCTAGTTGTCTGAGCCTCCGTTCACATAGCAACGCGTTCATGAAAGTTGCAGGTGAAAGTACTAAAATGTTTGATGGAAGGCAAAATTGTTTTCAGAAATTGATGTATTGTAAAAATCAGAGATGGCAGTGGATTTGTCTTTCCCTGTAGCGTTGTCCCCATCGATACATATTTGAGGTGAGTTGATTAGCGGTAGGCGGCCTGTAAACATTCACTTCTGTTGACATTTTAACATGGTGGTCTGTGGGGACTGATTCACTTTTCATACCCCCGGAAACAAAATTTTACCATATGACATTTGAAGTGGGAGCTGTTTGCTAACCCTTGAAATGTGTTGTAGGACTCTTTGCGTTCTGATTTTTGGTTGTGTATATAATTTCCCCAGTCATCAGCCTCCTCAAAAACACTAAGTATCTTCAGACTTTTGGTGTGTTTTTATTTCCACAAGTGAGTGGAACTGTTGGCCAACTGCCATCACAGAGTTGGTATCTTTGAAAACGTTTTCTAATGACCTTCACCCCCCCAGAATTGCGCATTGTTGTAGTGTTGAATGTCACATGTTGCCGTTTGTCAGGCATGTAACATTTAAGATTAAGATATCTAGTTTGTCTGGCTCTTTACAAAGTTGACTTCCTTTGCTCACCTCGTTGAAAAGAATCTGGAATGACAAATATTGAATGAATTAGGAGGGAGAGCCAAGAAAGAGAGAAATTATTAAAATTGGCTCGCACAGTGTCTGATGGATAAGTCTTTGTTTCCATTGTTCGACCTTTCTTTCTGAAGCAACATGTGCTTAGAGAAGTTCCTTATTCCATCTGGTGCAGAGTCAAGAAAAAGCTGTTATTTAAAAATGCTTCTTTTCAAACAGAAAGCTTCACTTGCATCGACGGGGAAATCTGTTCTCTCTTTTGTTGTATCTAAGATGATATTGTAAATGCAAACGACTTTGTGCAAGCCTCTAAAATAACTACCATCAGAGCAGAGATAAATAAAAAAATAAATACATTAATGAGAGTGCTTTCAGGGAGAGCGGGAGAGGGAGAGGGACTTTACAGCTTGTTCCAAAATATGTGCCATCCCATCCAAGACATGGCGCACATATAACAGTGGTTCATGGTTCTGATCGGTAGCTCGATAGAGATCCAGTAGAGACAGCAGCTATGACAATATTTAACTGTGTCCTAAATGACATTGGTGTTTATTTAACACAAAACTGTCATCATACCTTAAAGTGGTGCCCGAGGACGAATGTGGAGAAGCAATTTAATGCCACGTGTGACCACAGATACTTAAAGCTGGCAATCAGATCGCTCAGGTCTGGGCCTAAATGTTCTACAACATGTGAATACTTCATTGGCTCATCTGTTGTTTGTGTCCTCTGCTTTCACAACCTTTTTGTGTCTCCGTCTTATCTGATAATAGTTTCCTCTCTCCTTTAGTTTCTTTCAGTACAGGCAAACTCTGAGCTAAAAGAAAAAAAAACCTCTGGCCCACTTACAGGCATACAATAGTCTCATTATCCATGTTAAAGGAATGAAACAGAATGGAGTTTTTTTTTTAAATTTTGGATGCTTTGCCAAGTTCTTGTCACATGACTCAAGATAGTCAGCAAAACTGAAAGATTCTGGCGGCAGTGACCTGCTCCCTTTGAAGTTGGTGGTGCTGCAGTATCGTTGACGCTAGCAGGGAAATGGACCTATCAGCAGATATTTCGGTTAACAAGAGCATGTCTACAGAAACCCCAAACACGTGTTGCGACACGCACCTGCGACTAAAAAAAACATCAGCGTAAAAATCCAAATGTCGCTGTTAACCTGCAAGCCTGTTCAAGCCCTGTTAACAATAACTTTCAGCAAAAACTGATACCGGCAAAGCAGGTCGCAGCAAACCACACGCACAGGATGACGTGATGACACTTGTGCTCTGACCATCATATAGTGACTGAACTGTCTATATATTATGGCACTACACTTCACTAAGCAGCGTACTTTTACGGCAATACATTGACAATTTAGTGCTTTATATGTTAACCTGTTAAGGTTTGATTTAGTATGACCACTGATGGCACCGTGGTACAATCCTTATTAACAGCGTGTTTATATTCATTGTTGGAATAATGAGTTTCTGACAGGGAAAATTTAGCGAAAAATCTGTTGTCATCACGTACACGGAAACACAATGGACATCAGTAACCCCCAATCTGAACCTGAAGCAGCAACAAATGGGAGCAAGCTATACAGTTGATTGATGCATATGACGCAAAACCAGAGTTCCCCAAACGTTTACCTCAAAGGAAGCAATGTCCACGACTTTGGTTCCCACCGGCGAATTCACCTTGCTAGTAGCGGCCTTGGAGCTTTGGGTGAACCCAGATGAAAAGGCGGCATCGTTGACGGCATGTTCCAGTTCCAGCACCTAGGTCTTGACAATCCATACTAGGTCCATTTGCAATCTTAAAGAAAAGTGGATGAATTGTCATTGTTGCACTGTAGGTCTGTCCCTACACTATGGGATTTTTTATGTTTTGCTTCACAGAGGGAGAAGACCAAATGTCAGTTATAAAGAGATGGGCAATAGGAAATTTTTTTTAGGTGTGGACAGTTGGTGGTGGTGTAGAATAAAAATTCTAGACTTAAGACATCTGTGTTATTCTGAGAATAACTGCAGGTTGCAGGTTCTACCTTATCCAATGCATTACATGCTGTAATAGGCAGCAAAGCCTCAACTTGGTCATACCATGTTTAGTTCCAATTACCATGTACTCTTAATCTTTGCAATGAATCATTCTGTTTCTGTACATTGCTGCACTATAGCAAGTAAACTACAGGAGTAAAGGCAATACAACACATCTTTCCACTGTTCAAACTTAGAGGCACATGAATGCATCGATGTTGGAAAAACAGAAAAACAACTCTAGAAATTAGACCATCTGAGGAGCATGTGAAAGCACCACTTCTGTCTACTAAATATCAAAGATTAGGAGAAAATGGCAGTGGAAGAGAGAGAAAAAAGCACCGACTCATGTCCATTTGACATAAAAGGAGATCAGATTCTTAAATCTGCCGGGAATTGTTGTTCCCTTGTGAACAGTGACTTCATGTGTAGGCAGCCGCCTTGTTAGAACTTGTCAATAAAGAGAGGAGCTGGGAGAAAGGCGGCGAGTGTTTGGTGTCACTTGGAAACGGGCAGTGAGTGAGGGGAGGCACAGAGACAGATAAGAGCAAGACAAAGAGGGCGTTGAAAGGAGCTGTCGACTTTTGAAGCGGTGGGACAGGCTCAGCCAGGGTGGGACGGAGGGGGAGGATGGCTTGCGGTGAGGCAACAACCCTGATGATTTTCACATATAAATTGAATCAACCTCCTACATGCGCCTCGACTTTTGAGAACATGTTTTCCAAGAAATAACGTGAGTCATCTTCTCTAGATGTTCTCATATAGAGACCTGAATCACAGAAGCACAACATATGTATGAAATAATAAATGACATATTGGACCATACTTTGACCTCAAATAATCTTCTCGAGGCTGTTTTCTACCACTTCAGCCAGTCACTGGTTTGAATCTTCATCAATATGGAAATATCTGAGAATCAGAGATGTTTCCAGTGTGGACTTCTTTAATCTTCAGCAATTATAAAAGACTGGATTACATTTAATCTTGAGGATTATTTAGACTGTAAGCTTTATCATACAGTGCAAGGTGAAGCTAAGAACAGCTAAGAACATTTTCTAAAACATGTAAACCAAGAGTAAATGGCACGTGAACTGGAGCGAAGACAGTGTAAATATAAAGCAGGGGGAGTGTGTGTGTGTGTGTGTGTGTGTGTGTGTGTGTGTGTGTGTGTGTGTGTGTGTGTGTGTGTGTGTGTGACAGAAACCTGATCCCAGTGACAGGCCGTCATAATCAGACAACATGAAAATTCCCCTGTCGGACGCCACGGCAACATGACTCAGGACACTGTAAAGAAACCTTTTCCTGTGTCGGCGCCCCTGCACTTGAATCCTCCAATGCGTTAGCGGTTACACTCGGTAAATGATCTGAAAGAGGAGGATGGAGCAGGTGACTGTCGGCACAAACAGCTCCAGTCCTATTTCAGTCAGAACTCGTAGTTCATTTCAGCTGAAGTTCATCAGGCTAAGTGGTCTCCACACAAGTACATCCTCATCCCACATCGTCGCACTCGCAACGAGATGCTCCGCAGAGTAATTTTTCAAAAACACCATGAGTCATTTCACTTCTGTTGTTGTGTCCCCTCTCTCTCTCTTTGCCTCTCTCTCTCTCTCTTTCTGCACTTTCTCTCCCTCGTCTCCCTCCTCCTCTCGGCTGTCAGTGTGGAGCCGAGGGTGTGATGTGAGCAGTGTTTGTAGAACTTCTATCTTCTTAACATTGATTCAGAGCCAATGTGCCAAATGGATTCAGCCGAGAGCTGACGAAACTATTTGTCCATTACGGCGTCTAATAAAATGTTTATTCTCCTGTTATACTTCTCTTGGCTGTGGCGCGGCCCTTCTGTGTGCAGTCCAATTCTACCTTTTTGACTATATTGGGGACTCTGAACTGGATGTGCAATTCAAGGGCGTCCATCAATATCAAGTATTGTCAGACTTGACGAGTTCGATTCTCAGGTACCGAGGACAGTCATTCTGTAATTGGCAGCGTACTTGAAATTAGCCTCTAAATGTATTATGGGATACCTAGCTGTACCAAATGCTCACAAGTTAACTCCTGATGCATCCTCGATGTAACGTTCAGGGCAAGAACACATTCAGATATTTGGACTGTGTTTGGTACTTGGGCAGCAACTGATGACACGAATGCATTTTCATAAAGGCCCCAAGTATCTATATCCAGACTTTTGTATCACTGATATGTTATATGACGGAGCAGTGACAATGAAGCTTCATTTACATCTGTTTTCTAATCTATGCAGTACCTGTTGTCGTAGGTACTTTCACACGGTACTTTCACAATAGCATTATTATCAAAGGGAGGCAGACACACATGTTCATGTCCACAACAGGGTAGGCCACTTCCGTAGGCTACAATGTAGGCTCTGTGCGGATTTGACGTCAAAGTTTGAACCAGGCTTTTCCCTTTGAAAGCACGGAATGGAAGTGTTGTTAGTGGGAATAATGACAAAGGTGTGATCGAGCAAGACCACTAGAAGCACTTTGGTACAATCCGTGTAATAATTGTGCATTTGTGCAATGTCTCGACAGGATAATGAGTTCTTGACTGGGAAAGTTTTAGTTGGAACAGTCACTTTAGAACGTGACTTGCAGATGTTGTTTGCATCACGCATGTGGAAACATAGCCGACGTCAGTAACCCCCATCGCAAGCCTGGCAACTGTTAAGGGGCGTACAGACGGGAAGAGAGATTATATTTGATATGAGGTAGGACGAATGATCTAATTCAGGTCATTAAAAAGAACTTAGAAAAAAAGCCATTAACATCTGTAACATTCTGATTAAAAGGGCAAGTGTGGGTGAAATAGTGCCCTGTGTCCTTAATGAGGAAAAGATGAGCCTGCAGCATCCTCTAAAATGAACGAGTTAGCAAACATTGCTAACTTTGTTAGAAGGGTTTTGAAAATGTTAGCATGTAGTCAGTCTAGTGTGGACCTGGCCTGTTTCAGAGTAATGCTATCATGGTTATATGCTTGTTGTAAAATGACACTGACAAATAATGGTATGTGTGATTGGGTGAGTCAGTTTTCATAATTTTAGTGGATGATTTATGTGTGCATATGGATTCATGTGTGATACTGTAGATCAGAATCAGAATTAGCTTTAATGGCCAAGTATGTATACAGCAACTCCGGCAACTTTTCTCTCTTGTACAGAAACAACTTAAATAAGTGAAAATAAGAATAAAAAGTCCGGCACTGGATAGTCCTATTTTCAAGAGTTCCTCTCTGCTAATTTTAATAGCAGAGGGAGTGCAGAAAACACAAAAAAGTAAAACAGCAACAAGTACTAGAGAGCACAGTACCGAGGCGTCTGTCCGCGGCGCCATCTTGGATCAAATGAATGACTATTTCCTTGGTTGATTCTATATATTTTCTTGCTGTACTGTACAGTGATATATTTTCCATATTCTCAAATGTTCTTCCAATGATTTGTAAAATAAGTCAGAGTTTTGGACTCAAATGTAGATCAGAACAGGTGTAATGAGAAATGAGACTATGTTTTATAAACCTAAAATAAACAGTTGAATTCGACTGCATGTCTGGTCCAGGGTGTTCACGTGCCCGCTGCCTCGCTTCTAGCTGTGGTTCCAGCGCTGTTGCTGTGGTGTTATAACTGTGACAAAGCCAGATTGCAGTGTGGCTGTCTGCGGTTAAACATGTCAACGACTGTGGTTCAGCTGCTGGAGCTGAACAGCGGAGAGGAAAAGGAAAAGTCTGCCGTGACACAGAAAACACAGAGTTCTGCTTCGACCGATGGGTTAACACGCGTGACGTGCCGCTTGTGTCGTGACAATAATGTCCTCGTGTAAACTGTGTGCAGTCAGTCTAGTCATCTGAGGAATGTGGAGCTCTCTGCTGCCGCTGCCATGGCTGCGTTTAAGCTTTTGTTCTTGTAGCAAAGACGTCTCTGCAGCAGAAAGGTCAGAGCACAAGAGCGACGTTTTTGGATTTAAGGGTTAAACATGCAATTTCAAACAGTCTTTCCTGCACTTTCTTTTTTAAATACATTATTTTACTTATATTGCACATTTAGTGGAGATAGAATAGTAAATTAGTAGAAAGACACAGGAAGTTAAGGGTGAGAAAAAGAAGAGACCTCAAATCTGTGCCACTACCTTGAGAACATCAGTTTGTGAAGCCACAGTTGAGCTATCAGAGTACAGCAGGTGCTAAAAGAAAACGTTCGATTTACAGTAAATGAACACCAAGGTAGCTGCCTAGTGAGAAGCGAGAAGCTAGAGGTGTGCAGCTCTTCATGTAGCAGCTCACTGTGGCTGCTTCTTCTTGTTCCATTACTCAATATGAAATATATCAAACTGATATGCAGTCAGAAATTTTCGGCGATGAATTTTTGATGAAGGATAGTGCTAAGTGCTAAACTCACAGTTGCATTTATGTGATTACTTCCCAAGAAACTGCAGAAGTGGAAATGTTGAATTGCCTGAGGACAGTTTTGCGTTCTGCATTCGTATCCAGAGATTTGTTAGCAGTGCCTTGACACAGTACAGACACCAAGTTCATCATAATAAAAATAAAAATATGAACAGTACTTTCATGATTTCATTTTCGCCAAAGTATCAACTTTTGAGCAGTTTACAAAGATATATGGCAAAGAAAAGCAGCAAACCCGGCAACTGCACTTGCAATTGTAAAAGACTCGCAGGTAGTTGAATTTTAAACATCTGGGATGGACCAGATGCCCTTGTTTCAGGTTATTATTTTAATATACCATGACCTGGATGAGAACCAGTTGTCTGGTACTCAAACAGCCGCATTTCCCAGAAATAATCATCCATACTATGTGGAGTAGTGGATATTTACAGGATTGAGGTACTAACAGTAAATATAACACCACTTTTCAATGTCATGATTACTGCATATTTGAAACTGAGTGTGTCAGTTCATGCTTAAGTAGAATGTGTAGAAATACTTTTATTCTGAAAGATAGATTTTCACTTTTGACTGAGCTTTTTCACACAGTTTTATTTCTTCTGTCTGCACGGACTCTGGGCCTGCTGGGGTCTTGCTCAGAAGCACGTCAGCAGTTTCTCTGCGGTCCGGAGTGGTTTCCTGAGCCTCTGTGAATAGAGGAAAAACTCAGGCCTGCTCTCTTCTTGACCCCGCTTCCCTGTGGGCTGTAGTAGAAGGGTGTCCTCCGTGTGGACAGAAGGAAACGGGGCAGGGCTGTGAGTGTTTATGTGTGTGTGTGTGAGTCTAAAAATAGAGGCAGTGTGTTTGAGTCACACGGTAGGCCCTACTTCCTGTTTTCACTGTGCAAGTTTACGTCCCAGAGAAGGAAGGGAAGCGGGAGATAGGGATGGCTATCCAGGTGGCCCCCTGTAGCTTCTGTCGTCATTCACGTATCTGTTCTGGTGTCTGTGTACAGTATGGCCCTTACAGTGCGGTATTGTACAGACATTTAATGAATGCACGATGGAGAAATTCCCTGCTTCTCCCGCTGTTTCTTTTTTTTTTTTTAAACATGTTTTTATTTGAAGAAATGAACAGTGATCAGATATTCAACATACAACATTTTTCTTATTTTCTTTCCCCCCACCCATCCCCATCGTGCTGCCAATATGAAAAAAATAAATTAAATATATAATGAAAATAAACTGGTGAGTGAGAAGCACACCTCAAATGTTATACAAAGAGTTACAGGTATGAAAATATATACAAGGTTAAAATAATACTGTAATACAAAATAAATAAATACATAAGGATAAAATAAATAAAAAATAAAAATAAAAAAGCAAATAAAAACAAATCACTAAAAGGAGAGGTGGACACCAAGACAGTACAAGCAGGCTATTTGCCCTTTTTTTTTTTAATCTTGTGGGAGAACTGCAAGTTTCTCAAAATAAGATAATAGAGGGGCCCACACTTCATAGAATTTTTGGGTTGACCCTCTAACGCAATACTTTATCTTTTCCAACTTAAGGAATAGAATCAGGTCCTTCATCCAGGAGGAGGCTTTGGGTGGATGTGCTGATTTCCACTCTAACAGGATTTTTCTCCGGGCGAGGAGAGTTGCAAAAGCAATCACATTTTTAATTTTATTTGTCATTAATGAACCCTCCCCCGGAACTCCAAATATAGCCATTTCAGCATTAGGCTGGATATCTTTGCTAAAAGCTTCAGATAGAGTTTGAAATATCGTAGTCCAAAAATTATACAACTTATTACAGGACCAAAACATATGGGTCAGATCAGCCTTAGCTATATGACAACGTTCACATGTTTCACTGACATTAGAATAGATCCTAGAGAGTCTGGCTCTGCTATAATGGGTTCGATGAAGAACCTTGAACTGAATTAAGCCAAGGCGAGCACATGAGGTTGACCCGTTTACTCTATATAGTGCATCATCCCAGGTTGCATCGGAGATATTTATTCCAAGTTCTTCTACCCAGTCTGCTCTGATCTTATCGAGCGTCACTTTATTAAATGATGTGATACTATTGTATATTTTTGAAATGAGACCTCTACAGTGTGTGGGAATTTGTAGAATGATATCTATTCCTTTTTTTGGAGGTAAGTTAGGAAAACATGGACTGATGGAACGAATAAAATGGCGAATCTGAAGATAGCGGAAAAGGTGGGAGCGCTGTAAATTAAACTTGGTGGAAAGAGCATCAAATGTGGCAAAAGTTCCGTCTATATAGAGATCACTGAATTTACTTAAGCCTGCCCTCTGCCACTGGACAAAGACAGGATCTAATTTGGCTGGGAGAAAAACATGATTATTGCAGATGGGACTATAAAGAGTGAAGTCTGTCAGATTGAAATTTTGTCGAAATTGTGACCAAATTTTTAAGGTGGAGATTACAATAGGACATGAGGAGTGTTGTTTAGGCGAGAGGGGAAGCTTTGAGGTAACTAATGCAGGAAGTGAAGTTGATATACAGGCATTCATTTCTGGTTGGCACCAATCAACATCTGGCCTTTGAACCCAGTAAACTATTTTTTGTAAATTTGCTGCCCAATAATAATACAACAGGTTGGGTAAAGCCATACCCCCCTCTGTCTTATGCCTCTGAAGGAATACTTTACGAATTCTGGGATGTTTATTACCCCACAAAAATGAAGATAACAGCTTATCAACAAGTCTGAAAAATGACTTCGGAAGGAAGACTGGAATACTCTGAAAGAGATATAAAAACCTCGGCAATATGTTCATTTTAATACATGCTATTTTCCCTGCCAGGGATAGGTTCAGAACACTCCACTTCTGAAGGTCACTTTTAAGTTTATTAATCAGGGGAGTAAAATTTTTGTCATACAGACCAGAGAACGAACGGGTGACATTTATTCCCAAATATTTAAATCCTGATCTAGAGAGAGGGAAGGGCAAATCTGATTCTGCAATTTGGAGAGCTACGTTATTGATTGGGAAACACTCACTCTTTAAAAAGTTCAGTTTATATCCTGAAAACCTGCCAAATTGGTGTAACATATTCACAATATCATGGGCAGATGACACGGGGTCTGAGATGTAAAGTAATAAATCATCCGCATATAGGGACACTCTATGTTCCAACTGTTTTCTGTAGATTCCCTTAAAGCGTTGTGAGGTTTTCAGCATGATGGAGAGAGGTTCGATAGCTAAGGCAAAGAGAAGTGGACTAAGGGGACAACCTTGCCGGGTACCCCTGGACAGTGAGAAGGACTTAGAACACAATTTATTAGTAATTACACTGGCTTTAGGTGATGCATATAACAGCCGTATCCAGGATATAAGTTTGGGCCCAAATCCAAATTTTCCCAATACCGCAAATAAGTAGGGCCACTCAACCCGATCGAATGCTTTTTCCGCATCCAAGGAGACCACCACCTCGGGAGTCTCCAAGGATGCGGAAGAGTGGACCACACTAAGGAGCCTGCGCATATTAGAGAAGGAATGGCGACCCCTAATAAAGCCTGTTTGATCTGACGAGATTATGTCCATCATAACAGTATCCAGCCTGATAGCAAGAAGCTTGGCTATTATCTTAACATCTCCATTTAGGAGTGATATGGGCCTATAGGAGCCACAATCAGCTGCATTTTTGCCAGGTTTTAACAAAAGTGTAATGTTAGCTTCTGTGAGGGTCTGTGGCAAGGCTCCCTGTTCCAGCGAATAATTAAACATTTCAAGTAACAGGGGGGCCAATTTGGATGAAAATCTTTTATAAAATTCAACTGGGTAGCCGTCTGGTCCGGGGGCCTTGCCACTTTGCATAGCTGAAATAGAGCTGGTGACTTCACTGAGTGTGATGGGCTTATCCAAATCTGTTCTCTTATCAGGGCTAATAGAAGGGGCAATTAAGTTATCCAGAAAGTTTAGCATGTCCGAATCATCCTCTGGGAACTCAGATGTGTATAAATTTGAATAAAATGTTTTAAAAATATTATTTATTTCAACAGGGTCAACTGTAGGCTCATCAGAAGGCCTCTGGATCTGTGGTATGAGCTGAGCTGCCGCTCTACATTTAAGTTGGTGGGCCAGAAGACGGCCTGCCTTTTCACCATGCTCATATATGAAACCTCGAGATCTGAGCAGATATTGTTCCGTTTCCTGTGTTGATATTAGGTTATATTGCACTTGTAGGCCCAGTCTCTCTTTATATAGTTCAGGGGAAGGTGATGTGGAGTGTCTACGGTCTAAATCAAGAATTGAATCTATGAGTTGTTTCTGCTTTGATTTCCTGGCTTTATTGCGTGCTGCTGTGTAAGATATTATTTCGCCTCTAATTACCACTTTCAATGTTTCCCACAAGATAGACGGTGATACTGAGTCTGATTTGTTTGCCAATAAGAAATTATCTATAGTGCAGGATATCGTTTGATAAAAGTTTTCATCTGCTAGTAAAGTTGGGTCCAGTCTCCAATTAGGGCGCTGAGCCTGATTGAGAGGAAAGCCTAAATCCAGCAATACTGGTGAGTGGTCTGACTCCACAATGGCTGAATATTCACTGTTCTTAACAAAGGGTAGCAGTGTTTTATCTATGAAAAAGTAATCAATTCTTGAATATGATTGATGTACATGTGAAAAGAATGAGAACTCTTTATTACGTGGGTAAAGGAAACGCCAAGGGTCTACACAGCCTGCCTCATTCATAAATGTAGACAGGGCATGAGCCATCTTGGATGGAGACACTGACTTGGGGCTAGATCGGTCCAAGGTCGGATTTACAACACAGTTAATGTCGCCGCCAAAAATCAAACGGTGAGAGTTCATGTTGGGTAAGACAGAGATGAGTCTGGATACAAAGCTGGCATCGTCCCAATTAGGAGCATATATACAAGCAAGTGTAACTTGGATATTAAAGAGGGATCCAGTCACTATGACAAATCGGCCCTGTGGGTCTGATATGGACTCATTAAGAGTAAACTGTACATTTTTGTGTATTAATATCGCTGTTCCTCTTGCTTTGGTGTTGAATTGTGAGTGGTAAAGTTGTCCTACCCATGGTTTTTTAAGTTTCATATGGTCTGCTGCTACCAAATGTGTTTCTTGTAAAAATGCTATTTCTGTTTTTAATTTTTTAAGGTGGGAAAGAATTTTTGCACGTTTCACCGGCCCTCTCATGCCTTTTACATTCCAACTAGTGAAGCGTACTGCTGAACCTCTCATTCTTTCATTGCTGCTTGATAAGTCAGACATAGCCTACTAGTTAAGTTTTATGGCTGTCATGACCCAGTGACCTCATCTGAAATCCCATCATATGGAAGCATGTTGTCTTGTCCACAAAAAAAACAAACAAAAAAAAACACAAATGAACCATATAACCCAATACAGCACTGAACTTGAACCCCGTTAGAACCCATCCAAACTGTGCCTTCGCTTCCCCAACTGAAGCAAACTGCAGTTCCCTACATAACTCGTAGATCTCCCGATAGACCATCCTCTTAATAACTAACTTGGGAGGGCTCCCAATCAACTTAGTATGCAGGAATTACACTATTAATCTATAAACCTAATCAGTAACTGTGGTTATAAACTGTGGCATACGTAGGCAAATATGCTGATTTTCAGGGTAACAGCTTAACCATACAACATCATAATCAAGCTTTTATGTGATCAGTGGCCAGAACTCTAGTAAAAATTAACTTAACAGTGCAGCTGTCTGGCTGCAGCACATAGCCGAGCAACTAAACATATGGTCCTTTAACAAGGTAGGTAATAAAGAATAGTATGATAGTGATCTAAACAAGACCATACACAATTCAACATTACTCGTGAAAGTGTGGATAGATATTGAAAATTAAAATAAACAGTTTACGAATGGATTCTTCCTTTTATCTTACCCACTGAGTCTCAAGAGCCTGGAGAAACCAAAACCAAAAGTAGTCCACGTTAACGGATACATCCCGGCTGAGTTATGATGATGTTTTTTTTTGTTTTTTTGTTTTTTTTTCCCCTTTGTTAACGTCAGCAGTCAATCCCCGAACACAAAGTGCACGGTTGCCACAGAATAAAAGTCACAGTCATTACTTCTCCAGTCGCAGCGAGCCTGCCGACAGATGTTTATTTAGCAACACGGCGAACATAGAACGCTTGGGCCTCTTCTGGTGTCTCAAAGAGGTGACTTTCTCCATCAAAAGTGACTCTAAGTCGGGCTGGAAAAAGCAGGCGGAACGGTACTCCTCTCTGGTAAAGATCCCGTTTAACACCGTTAAATGACGCTCTTTTCTTGGCGAGAGCGGTGCTGAGGTCTGGGTATAATCTCAAAGTGACGCCCTTATACTTTACTTCGTGCTGCCTGGACCATCTCAGAGCGGCTTCTTTCTCCTGGTACCTGTGGAAACATAGGATGAAGGGCCGTGGAGGTCGTCCTGTTGCAGGTTTAGGTCCAGCTGCGCGGTGTGCACGGTCCAGCTCTGGGGGGGACGGGAACACGTTATCCCCCATGACGTCTTTCAGCAACTTTGAAATAAAAATAGTAGCGTCATGGCCATCTTCACTTCCTTCAGGTATATTCAGAATACGAAGATTGGCTCTGCGAGATCTATTTTCCAGGTTTTCAAGGCGATCCAGCAGGGTTGCATTCGTGGCCTGAAGGGATTTGACGGTAGCTTCAGCTTCACAAATCCGTTGAAAGTTGTCACCTGACAGGGTTTCTGCCGCTACGAGTCGGCCCTGGAAAGAGCTAACTTCGTTACGTAGCCCATCCACTGAAGCTTGCAGAGGCTGAATTGACTCTTGGATTAATGTGGCCACATCTTCCTTGAAGTTGGCCCGTTGCTTAGACAGTTCTGTAATCAGTTCAGACATGGAGATAGGATCTCCGTGCTTGCTGTCGTCCGATGTTTCCGCTTCGGTGAGCGCAGCCGCCATTGATGCTAGCTTGTTAGCTAAGCTGTGTCTGGTTTCCATTTCGCCTTCGTGTGGGTTTAGCGTCCGTACAAGTATATTGCTTTACGTACCGGTAGTTTATAAGTGTGTTTACGCCGGTGCTACGCTTAAAATGTGTGTAAGACTTCGATTATTTAAGTTAATAAAAGAGTTGACCGGGAGCCCCTTCGCCCTACGTCTCTCTCCTACATTGCCAAACCGGAAGCCCCTCTCCCGCTGTTTCTGTCGGCATTAATTAGCTTTACACAGCCACTGAAAAGATACGAGAAGTATTTTTCAGTGTGATTCTTTTAGCACAGATATGACTGGGTGCTTCACTTCCAGTGAAGATTCCTGTTGTTTTTTGTTTTGTTTTTTTGGTTTGTTTACTTCCTGTCTTTCCTGTGCTCTATTGACATTGTTCACTGTAGTTGGGTGCTGGGCTGATTTCATGACTCATCCGCCTTTAATGACACATTTTACGCTCTAGAAATCCATTTCAGGGTCAAATTGCACCTGTTCTTGTAGAAGGAACTCGATCAGGAGTGACAGCAAACCATGTTTATTACTTGGATAATTGGTTAAGGAGACATGATGAGCATGTAGATTTAGTTTCCAATTGAGAAACTGAGAAACTGTGTGACGCAAAGGTACGATTACTGCGGCACTTATGTAACAAGCCCGCAGTAATGATGTCTAATAAATAATCATTTGAGGTGGAGAGGGCAAGCATCTGTGGAATGTCAGTAACGCAAATCACCGGTGAGCTGTGCGCAACAGAATTAAACTTAGTAAGGAGGCGCCTTCATTTCCTCACAAACAGGATGAGTGGAGAGAAACCACCTGTTGTTCTACTCATGCACGCACAAGTGTACACTTACTCAGTGTCTGTTAACTTTGCGGTAGTATAGTGGACAGTATCTCCGCCTGTGGTAATATATAATATGGAATACGTGTATCCCTCCACACACTCAAATACAGAAAAATGCTTAAAGAATACTACAGGGAACAAGTATGAGTAAATCTTTTCGGCTTCAGGATCAGATGGGATTTCTGACTGAGGATACTTGGGTGGCTGAGGAGGTGGGAGGCTCCTCATCCTGACCAGAGTGTGCTCACTTTAAGAAGTGCCCCTAATTTTGTATCAAAAGGCAATATACAGTAAGTATAAATACCATATTCAGGTCTCAAACAGAAACACTTTTTTGCACAATTGAGGGTTATGGACAATTTATCAAACTTTTTGATGCAAAATCAGACCTAGAATCTGTTGGCTTAAGGTGGAAGTTGTCTTAGTTTTGTTACAAGTAGGGATGTGCGATATTTTATCATTTACGATATATCGTCAAAAACAATCCCCACGGTAAGAATATGTCATCCCGCGATAAAAACGATAAATTTCCATTGATGACGTATATATATGTGTGACACGCTCGCAGCCCAACGCATGTGGAATATTGACAAATTGGCAATGGCGGAAGGAGCAGATACGCCGGGCAGCGAGGTGTTCCTAGAAGAGGCTCCACCTACATTATCTGGAACGGGTTTGGTTTTAAAAGTCTAACGCGGAGCAGAAATTTACAACATGCAATTATTTGCGCAAGAAGCAGTGGCGACTTCATCCGAAGCCACAAAAAAAAATAAGACGAATTTATCGTCATTTTTATCGTTGCCGTGATAAATAACAAAAATTATCAGGATACATTTTTCAATCCATATTGCCCATCTCTAGTTACAAGTACAGTATATAAATCTAGATTTTTTCATTTTTACAACAATAACAATACAAACTCTAGGACTAATGGCAAAATATGTGCATAATGTGAAGTGTAAGTTAGCTTAATGACCTCAGGATCTTATCAACATCATGGAAAACATTCATGGTGGTGTCATATCACAAGAAATAACTCATGTGTTGGGTTGTAACAGTGTTATCATAATAAAATACCATGGAATTATATCCTCGACTCTGCGCTTAATCATTTACCTTTTTCCACTTGTAGATCAGTGAAGCTGTATTTTAAACTCTGGTTGCTTTTGTTCACTTTTAGACACGTTATTTATTGATTGCGCGTTTTTCTGAGGCACAGTGGTGGCTCTGCTGCTCAGTTGTTCATTTCACTGTTGGACTGAAGTGCACATAAACATATTGCACAGAAGTCAGTGTGTCTGCAAAATGTCTAATAGAATCTGATGACAGCTTGTGGCCTTTTCAAGTGACACGTTCTTCAGACGTTTTCAGGGTTTGAGCAATAACCTGAGCTTTGTGAAAAATAACATCAGGCCCAAGACTAATACATATGCTGCGAGAGAGAGAGAATTCACAGCTTGTTCCAAAATAAGTACCATCTCCCCAGTCAGGGCGCACACACAAGAAAAAGCTGTTGTAGTCAGTAGCTGTATACATTATTGTACCTGTGCCAGATGTTGTTGGTGTTTATTTGCATACAGGGAGAACAGATCTTGAGTGCTAGTTTGGGACACGTGTGAAGACGCATCTTGAAACAAAGTGTGACCACAGGTACTTATAGGGGAACTATTGTTTTTTCCAACCTGGACCTTATTTCTGGCATTAAATACGGTTGTTTACTCCCCCATATAACTTTTGTGTAATTTGTATTCCTTTGGGAGATAATTAGATCAGCGTATATGTCTGTGAAGACTGCATATACACATGGACACATACCATAGTGTGATAAGCACTCATACAAGCAGACTTTGACCAGCATTGACAGTTCCTGTTCTCACTGGACTGATTTTAACCTTCATATGACTTTCATTGGCCATTTGTGTTTGTCAGTGCTGTGCGCCTGCCTGAGTGTCGGTAAGTGTGTAGCTGTAGGTCTCTTTGCGGATACATGCAGCCACATGACTGCAGCTTGACTAAAGCTCATGTGATGCTATAAAGTCTTTGGGACAGCTTTTCCTCTCTCTGTGTGTCTCAGAGGAATGCATCTCAGTGTGATTAGGTTCGAATGAAGCTCATTAGGCTTCAGTTGACAACATGTGACGTTAGTGATTGAATCTGAATGGGGACGTCGGGACGCGAATCCTTGAAAGCATCTTCGCAGGCACCTCCTTTCCTGGGGCTCCCAGATGCCCTGTTGCTACGGATACCACCAAAACAACAAAATAGCACAAACACAAACAAACAAACCAAATGTTCACAGTACCTTGACTCGAGGCTTGCTCTTCTTTGAGGCTGAGGGTTTAGCGACTGATAAACATTCAGCTACAGAGGAAAAAAACACGCAGAGATATCTAACCTTGAATGTGAATCATCTCTGTGCGGTTACAAGACTGCTTTGAAAAGACAGGCTCATGAACTCTTCTCCTTCATGTTTGACACTGACTGAGTGTTACCTTGAATGGGAAAATGTATTTATTTAACACATGGAACCCTCAGTTTGAACTTTTTTACCAGTTAACATCTCATGAACTACATTTTGTTGGTTTCGCTGGAGAATTTCTTTTTGCTGTTTAAATACGTTTTGTCTGCACAGATGGCATCAGTTCGGTAATTAAACAAGCTTTTAATGGCCAAAGCAGAGTCGTGCTATGCACTCAGGGCATAACTTGTAGTGCTGATCATTTAATCTGGAGGCCAGACCAACGTCCCAGACAATTTTTATGTGGCGAAAAGTTGGTCTGGAAACCCTACACTGGGAACTGATTAGACTCCTGCAAAGTTCTGCCGTGCCAAATATATAGTTTGGGCAGGCTTTATATGGTCATGGATAGAGGAGTAACAGTGATGTAGTCATACACGTCATCTGAGTGCCATGCAGTTGGACGACAATTAACAGTGGTTAAGGTATTTGTTGAGAGTCTCATATACTGATTTTGGTCCCCTCATAGTTCTCTACTATTCTGCATAAAAATGACTGAAAACATCAGTTTGGTTGACAATAGACAAAGAGAGCCCAATCAAACCAAATAAAACAGAAATATTATACTTGTGCATTTATTTATTCTAGAAAATAAATCATTTGTATCATTTCAGTATCTCTTGTGACCCCCCTGTGAAACAATAATAGCACCTAAATGTTTCTGGTAACTGCTTGGAAGACTTATAGCCCCCTACTCAGTACAGAACAACTTTCACTCTGTCAAGCACATTATGTTTGGCCAGTGTTCTGATCAATGTGGACGAGGTCTTTAGCTGCTCAGAAGTTACCATGGGTTCCTTTGTGACCTCTTGGTCTATTATGCTGAATGTGGATTTGTGCAGTCCAAACGCTTTAGAGATGGTTTTGTGACCTTTTCCAGCCTGATGAGCAACAACAACTCTTTTTTTGAGCTCCTGAAAAAGTTCCCTTGTCTATTCCATCATACACTTCCACAACCATGTGTTGTGAAAATCCGACTGTGACAAATCCCTCATTTTTTAATAACCAAACAGAACACTGAACAATAACTGAGCCTCATTACATTGATTGGATGCACTTCCAAACAGATGGACACAAACTCCTATTCAGGCTACTGGCTATTCAGCCAGAAAACAGTGCAGCGTTAAGAAAATTCTGCCGACTTTGTGAGTTGTTTAATGTTCCTTCAGGCACTGCTGAGACAATGGAATATGATCCAGAAGAAAAGAAGTATCAGCAGTTTACACTGCTCACAACATTTTATCTTTCATAATGACACTTCCAGGAAACAGTGCAGTCATGGTGTTAATCCAGGAATTTGCTCTTACATTTTAACTGGACATCCCTGTGTTTTGTTTTCTGCGCTCATGGAAATAAATGCCTCGTTGCATTTTTTCCACACAGTGCTAATGTTCAACACGCAACCTAGTGTTGGTCCTACATGGTTGACGCTAACCAGCTAGCTGCACTGAACAGCAGTGATTCAGAGATAAAGCTGACGTTTTTCTGGAGGCATTTCAAAGCTCTTAGTTCATCCAGAACACATGGAGAAACCTTGAGTAATTAGTTTGGTCAGCTTGTAAATTAACCAGTTAAGATGTTTGTCACACTGTGTGTTCGGGGTTTTCGGTGAAGGCCCTTGCTCTGCAGTGTGCTGTTTATAAAGGCCAAACAACCCTAATATAAATCACTGAGAGCGGCTAATGGTCGACTAATGCTTCAGGTATGTTTTGAGTCTGTGACGGGGGTGGGGGGGCTGCAAAATATGATTTGTTCTGAGTGTTCTCTGTGTGTGTGGCAACATGTTCAAGCAAATAGCAGTGTCTGCATGTGTGTAAACCTGTGTCCATGCACGTCTTTCTTATAGAAGAGAAAAGCCAGGTTGTGGTTGTACTTGAATTTGAATGTGTGTGTTTAGCAGCAGGTGAGTGTTTGTGTGTGTCTGGACGCCTTCCTCCACTCCCTGTGAGAAAGTGAGAAAGCATTAAAGATGTGTGTTGTAGAGGAAACAAACGTATGGAGTCCAGTTGTTTGTGTCTGGTCTTTTCCTGCTCAGTTCCTGCTGAAATTTGAATTCAGTCTCACGTCATGTGACAGTTATGATGATGTATGCAAATACGGAAAAACAGTGGCATTTCCAACAGATAACCAAGTATTCATTACCAAGACCTCAGACCATACCATAGTTTAGGGAACCAGGAGTGATTAGAGCAGCAGTAGCGCTCTGTGGAAAGTGAGCGGAATCTGAAGTGTGGTTGTAGTAAACAGTTTTACTTTTCAGACGGCAATAATTTGTCCTCTAGCGTCAAAACTGCCAAAATAAAAGCGGCAGAAGAAAAAACCATGCAGACATGGATAACAACAAATCAACAAATACATGCAGCAGTTCACGGACGAGTTAGAGTAATACAGACTTCAGGTGTGATTAATTTGTGCTAACTATGGAAATCGTGCGATTAATTGCGATTAAATATATTAATCTATTGACAGCCCTAGTATATAGTTTTACTGTGTGACATTTTTCATCTTGGTCAAAGAAGTTGATGTGTCCTGGAAAAAATATAAAATATCTCAACACGGAACAGGATAGTCCTCTGCTCCACGGCGCCCAAATGAAGTGCATGACTTCTGTCCATGACCACATGAAGCCCAACCAAATGATTTGATTGGCCCGGCAGTACTTTATGACTCCAGACCAACATTCAGCTGCAGAAACCATTGTCTGGCTTCCAGGCTAATTCTGTCATACACTATTGATGTTTGCATTACCTCATACTGTATATCACCATCTGTGGGCTTTATTATTCACTACTTACAATAAATGACTGCTAAAATATGGAGTGATGATTGAGATGCTGATGATCAGTGAGAATGCTGCGTGTTCATTTAGGGCTGTATATGGAGTGGAAATCACTCACACAGTGAGTGGGCATATTTAACACAAGCATGTGTAAGCATGGCTTTACAAACTCAGTTTATTTGACTGTATAGTTCTTCTCCCAGTGTAGTCTCAGTCTCTGCAGCCTCACTTTCCCCACTCTCTCACCTCCTCCTCCTCCTTCCTCTGCTGCCTTAAATGTGTCATCCACCCTGCCATGAGTCAGTTAGAGGTTAATGCACATGTTACTCTGCTTCTCTGTTTCTCTTTTCTGTTATTACAGGCAATGATCTCTATCTCCATCTGTGTAAAGCCCCAACTGCTGCTTTTTGAACAGATGCACATTTGAACTCTCATACAAACGGCATAGATATTGGCAGGGGAGGGCCTTGAAGGTATGTGTATAGGCAAACTGCTCATAAGTTTTAGTGAATTAGTGGCATACGTGTGCACATTAAACAATGGCATGTGTAGCTGGAGCTGAGAGCAGCTGAGTAAAATGGAGCTGACTAGCCTATGGTTGAGAACTCTGCTGACATTATGGGTGATGGACCTTTCTGACCTACTAATGTTACCAAAACATGTGTTTTTATATTTGTGCCTCATCAGCACCAGGATCACATGAATCATTAACCACCAAAGGCACAGTTTATCAACCGTCACTACTTGCAGAGAAGTTTAGAGCAATATAGTGTTGTTTTTGCTAAGCAGGGGAAACAGTGACCTCTCTGGCCACAAGTGGTAACTGCATTGAATTCTGTTAAGCTTGTCTCAATCTATCTAACTGCTCACAAAACAAACAGAAAGTCACCATCTCCATACAGTCCATCAGTGATTATGTCCTCAACAACAGACCAGAGACAGAAACTAGTCGTTGGCGTCACACATAAAAAGAAAGTACTGCTTTCCAACAATGAAATCTATATTCTAGATCTGGGTACATATTGTAGCGCGTCTCACACAAAAGAAGCTTTTGAGGCTTTTCTGGAAGTTTATTGAAGCTTGAACACGGGCTGCTGTCGGCCGTAGCCCACGTCAGCACCACCGTCACTCTGACACTTCTAATACCCCAGCAACAATGTCAGCTGAATAGAACACGGCAGAACTGAACATAAACACATGAGCTTATCAATACTGTGCACCCATGTGTGTCGCCTATATAAATCAGCACTGTCAATAGCAGGATAATTCAGCCAGGAAAGAAAAAAAAAGCAGTATATCTCCAAAACCTTTTCCATGTATAGCTGCTCAAGGTCTAATAACGTTAAACGACGAAATTCACCAACAGCTTGTTGATCTGCAGCCTGTGAAGGACATGTGAAGTCGTTGATTGACGGACGCCTTTTCAGATGAGTTGTACATTGCAGCAATACTTTAGTTGTATTTCAGGATTGACTTACATATTCTGCATGTCATGACAGTATGGGCTTCATCTTAACTGAAGTATTTCCACACACTTGATGAACTTAGCAGTTAGGTTTTTTGTCTCTCCCTCTTCCACCTCTCTCTTTTGCTCAGTCTGTTCACTCTTTGCTTTTCTTAGCGATTGCGCTTAATGTCACCTTGGCGGCATTGCTGGCAAAGCTTACTCAGTTGGACACAATGGAAAATAATCATAAGCTACAGTGGGCATTCAGGCCCCAGTCGCTGTGGACTGGCGTCAACTGTTTGTTTGCGGCATAACACACTTGGCGTGAGCCTACCTGTTCCACCCGTGGTTCAGGCGGGTGGGAACGAAAGAGTCTCGGTTGCAAGTTAGAACATGATCAAAATAATTTTGCGGCTATTATTATTCCTACAAGACAGAAACAGCCATGGGTGAAAGCACTGTGTATCAGGTTGATGTCTTTTAGTCCACCTGTCCCATTCTATAAAATATCTTACAATCTGGCACAAATGTTCACTATTACTCATGGTTAGAGTTAATGTTTAAGTGAACACGTTTTACATTCAAAAGTTTTACTTATTTGAGCAAAAACCCGTTAAATTAAACCCAAAGGCTCCACTACAAATACCGTACATATGGATGAATGTTGTTAAACCCGGATGGAACTTTATTGGTTAGCTTCATAATGTAGCTTTAAGGCTTTACCTCATGTCCTTTCCCATCTGTCACTTCTGTCAGCTCCATAATAACAGCCATAAAATTTTCCCCAAGGCCCTAAACGTCATTTGTAGTAGAATCTCCACTATGGCTCATCACTGGCCGACAGTCTCAAGCACAGTCCTGCACAAATTAAATCAGCTATCCTCCAGTTTCACCCGTTGACTTTTCAGCGTTGCTTTTTGTTCCGTTTAATCCTGTTCAACATCAGCATCCAGCCACCAGGAATCATCTTACAGTGTCAGTTTCAGCATTCAGTCATAGCTGTACACTTATTAGTTCTGTCATAATTTACATCCTTAAATACAAAAAAGTGACGCCAAAGAAAGTGATATGGCTTGTTTGCGACAGATCTGTAATTGCTGTGCATTTCCTGCAACACTTCCTCTGACTCCCTCTCTCTCTCTGTCTGACTCCACTGAGTGGGTGGATCGACTAATTGGCAGCAGTGCATTACTGAGAGAAATACATGCATGTTCACAAATATTGATTGGACTAACCCAGATAATTGTGACTTTTCTTTCTTGAATTATTCAGGTCTCTTGTTTCAAGTTTGTCCGCACACAGCGGCTGTTGGGTTGAGGATGTCACTCTGTGGCTGGCAATGCAGAATATCTTAGTGTTATTTTAGAAAAAGCTTCTTAAGGTCAGAAAAGTCATATTTTGACTTGAATGTGTGATCCGTAAGAGCAGAAAACTCGGGTTAAAGGGTTTAAATGGTTTGTTACTCTCATATTTTGTTAATTGACACTAACGCACAGAACCAGAACCACAAATATTTCCTGAGTTAAAAAGTAACTCTTCTTCACTCCTCTTCACCATCCAACCAACAGGAGTTCATTTGAAGAAGAGAACCTGTGTTTGTGTGTGTCACCGTAGCTGGTATGCTCACAATGCCGCACCATCACTTATTCAACAGGGACAAATTAGGTATAGACAGACATGGCTAAACAGAAGGACAGACATGAGTGGCTGCCGAAAGGAGGCCAGTGTGTGTGTGTTCGGGGCCGTTCTTGTTTGAAGTAAATCCAGTGCATTAGCACCAAGAGTCCAGCTGCATGAAGTTATTCTCCTCGCCCCGAGTGTGTGTGTGTGTGTGTGTGTGTTTGCAGCGTCCATTTGCTCATCATAAATTGACTGCAGCACGTCAGCTGTAAAAGGTATTAATCTCATTGTGTCCATTACTGTTGGCTTTTGAGGGGTATTTCATTGGAGATGGAGAGCCTCTGTGCCTCTTCTCCTCTATTAAGGATCAATTAGGTTTTGAAGAGGAGGCATATTTTTGGAAAGTGCCAACCTTTTGCCGGCTCCTCGCGGCCTTCAGAGGGTCAGAAGGCTTTCTTCTGGTTATGGTTTACGGTAGCATTAAGTCAAAGTCAAAAAGACATTTTACTGATTGACCACAGCAAAGTGGTGAAACATCATTATGTGTTATGCTGGCCAAGTCTGTGCAATGCACAGAGTTCAGATATCATAGGGCCTGGATATTAAACAGGAAATGAACGTCTAATGAAGTTCTGGGATATGCAGGCTCTAATGTTCAATTATGAGAGATGTACAGTGATTCTCAAAAGGTTTTTTTCAAGAAAATAAATAATTTGTTCTTATCTGTGAGTTGCAACCCTTGTTGTCAGCATCTGCTGTGACCCCTTTCTCCAACAAGCAACAGCAACTAAATGTTTCCGGTACCTGCCGATCAGTCGTCTACAGTGACTTGGAGGGATGTTGGTGGGTTTCCTCCAGTGGTCAGCTTGTAGAGTCTACCTATTGATGCACAAAGCTTTGATTTCTTAAATCACAAGTTCTGTCTCTGCATTTGTCATTTCTTTGCCCATGCACTGTTTTTTCTTCTTTTGCATCTGTACTGATTGCCCTAGAGCCTCTAAATGATACGTAGCCTTGTAAGGGTTTATGTAAGGAGTGTGTTTAATAAGGCATTATGTTAGTAAGTATGGCAGCGTGTGTGTCTGTGATGGGTCTGCAGTGTGTCTCTCCACAGCGGCTGTGTGCTCTCTGTCACTGAGAGCAGATAAAACACAATGTCCTCCCTGTTCTCTCTCTCTCTCTCTCTTGCTTTGTCTCTCTGTCATCCTCACTGGGATTTCACTTTGTTTTGATTCTCTCTTTTCTTAGATCCATGCCGCTGATGATAAATTAGAAATGTGTGCGTCCAACTTTTTGCAGATTTCCTTTTCAGATTGTACTTTAGAGGCTCTTAGCCTATGATGAGATATCAGTTCTGCAGAAACACTTCTACATTGAACTTCTTTCTCTTAGTCTTTTAGTTTGGTGACCACGTTGGTTACAGAGACAGATTCTGATTTCTTCTCAAAAATGTCCCATTCTCAGCACATACAGGACATGTGCTTCCTGATTCCTAGAAAATCAGAGGGTTTAATGTTTTCTATTTTACGTTTTGATTGGCTTGGTGGAAAAACAAAGAGAGAGTCAGAGGTGTGTGTGTGTGTGTGTGTGTGGTGTGTGTGCGGGTATGTGTGTGTGTGTGTGTGCAGCAAATCTGAGCCAGGAGATCAACAGAGTCATGTGCTTTCACTTCAGCCTTGACTGACTGTGGTCATGTTTGTGTGTGTCTGTGTGAGGCATGTGCTTCTGTGTGAGTGTGTTTGGACATAGCTGGCAGGTGTGGACAGCAGCCATGACTTGCTGAAGGACCTTTATTTTTGGGTCAGACTGAGTCACAAGGAGCAGCACGGTCCGCATACACACACACACACACGGTACGACGGCACAGTTAGTACAGCTAATGGTCACAGTTTAAACTGAAAGTTGAGTCATCTTTTGATAACAAAAACATCAGTCAAATGATTTATTATTAACTGTCTGATGTATTAATACAGTATGTATCATTTTTCAGCTGCTGCTGTGTTTGTTATGAACTGCACAAGGTACTGGGGTTTCATCCAAATCAAATCAGCTTTATTTGTCGTGTCATACAGTATACAAATAATTTGCTCTCTGCATTATACCCATCCAAGTGAGATGACTCTGGAGTTTTAGATGTTTGCTCAAGGGATCACAGCCATGGACATAGAGAGGATTAAAGCAGTGCCATGACTAATGATGTCCATATCCAGTTTTGTGGATACCGATCTTTTACAATCAGTCAAATGGACTGGTCATCCAATGCTGTTAACTCTGTAACCCTCTGGTTGTTGTTGTTGGTTGTTGCCTGAGTGTACTCGACAAAAGTTGATAGTATTAAAAGTAGTGTTGAATGACAGCCTCCTTCTATCACTTCTTGAAATATCCATTTTTGTCTAATTGACTTAATCTTCCACAGTATAGTACTTCTACACAGCGGACATGTTCTGTCACATGATTTTGGTTCTTCTTCTACTACTTTGATTTTTGGCTGCTTTCATGCCAGCCATTATAACAGAAAAGGAATGAGACATTTTGACACTACAGGGACCGAGTTGTGGTTTATTGCAGACCTAAAATAAATCCAAACAATAGACTGGGCTCGGCTGAAGCCCTGTACCACTCCGATCTTTAAAAGTGTCTGAATTGGCCCAGATACCAACGTCCCTAAAAGCGTCTGGGACACCGCTACCCTTTGCAGTGCCAAAGCTTCTTCTCTAACCACTAGCTCTAACCAATGACAGTTAGGCCTGGGTGTGGATATTGATTTCCTATGCTAATATGATTGTGATTCACAAGGACACAATTTGATAATTTGAGGTATTTCAATTGCAGAACAATTTTACTAAAACCAAAGATTTGTTGTAGTTCCACAGTATTTTACATCTAGTTGTCACATGTAAAATGCTACCCTACATCAGCTCCTCAGGCCTGATGGTGCTCTCGGGGTTGGAGCCCCTGTCATGTTTCAGATCTCCCTCACACGTGGACTAATCTCGTTGCGTGTTCTCACGAGACCGGGCTCCCATGACTTGTCTGGCAGCCAGATATCTAACAAGAGAACACAGGAAATTACATATATTTAAAAAAAATATAATAATAAACCACTGATTTTATAAATTGATATAGAGTCTTTCAATTAAAGATCAAATTTCTTTTAAACCCCGCCTGTTGTGGCATTCAAATATTGTGCAGAATGGCCGACAAACAAAGCACACACATGCACACACGCAACAGGCCCTGCATTAGGGCAGAGGAGGCAGGATGGAGGGAAACCTGCTCAATTGAGTTAAACCCTGCAATTTAATTTCACTCTGTGTGTTTGTGTGTGTGTGTCTTTTCCCTGCATGAATAAATGTACAGTGTTAGGATGTTCTCAAAATGGCATTCATATTGAATTTGCCTCCTTGTTAAATGTACTACATTGTAGGGGCTGGGCGATATGACCAACAAATAAAATCTCAGTTTCCTCTGAGCGGTGAGAGGACAAGTAAAACTGAGCGCATCCATAATGCGTATGACAGTCAACGCGCAGCAACTGAAGTGGTGGACACACACATGCGTACACACCGAGGGGCCTTTTCCTTCCTCTTGTGCCTCTATATTTAGTGACATCTGCACCTGTGAGTCTGAGCACGCTCAGTGCGCGGCAGATGAATGGAGGGCTGTGACCTCAGAGGAAGGGAGGAGGTTTGAGGTCCGCGCAGACAGTTTTTATTTTGTCTCTGCTCGGTGACGCCATAGTTGTTGGCGATTCTTTTTGGAAATATGGAAAGCTGAAAGCAGCAGAGCTCTGTGGTTTTGTCACACAACGGCTTTTCTTTTTTTTGACTCGGCAGCAAAATTGTCTCAGATCAGCTAGTTCAATTAATAGCTCTTGTATATGTTCAAAGCTTCTTTTGAGTCACTGAGCCTGAGTGGGTATGACTGTTTACATGTGCGCCAGTATTGCAGTCATGAGGCTTATCCTGGTTTTGATCATATTCAGGAAATTAGATTACGTGAACACAAAGAAAAAAAGCTGGTTATTCATACAGAGGCAGTCAAAAGTTTGGACACACCTTCTAAGTCAATGGCTTTTCCTTTTCTGTGTTGTAAATAATACGGAGGATGATGAAAGTATGAAGACATATGAAATTATGTAATGAACATTAAAGTGTTAAATCGACCACAATATGTTTCCATTCCAAGTAGTCACCTGGGATGGGTTAGCTGTTCCATCTCCGGTACATGGACCACGTGTCGAAATGTCCTTGAGCAACACGCAAAACGCCAAGTTGCTCCCAGTGCTGGGGACGTGAACGAGTGGGTAAATGTGACACTGTGACTGTAAAAATCTTTGAGTACCAATAGATAGAAAAGTTCTTCATAATTACCAGACCATTTACCATTCAGGTGTGCCTTGTTTACAGTGTTACAGATAGTAGATTTATTTTTTTCCATCTTAATGTGTCTGACACCATCTCTATTCTTCTCTATTTTACTACTATATTATGACAAGACCACTCAATTAAGTAAAGAGAAACAACTGTCCATCATTACTTCAAGACATGAAGGTCAGATCATCTGAAAATTTTCAGGAGCTTCAATCTATCCTCAAGACCAGTCACAAAACCCATCCAACCCTCTGATGAAACTGGTTCTCATGGAAGACTACCTCTGCTGCAGTAGAGAATTAACTACCCTCAGAAACTGCAAAGAAGCCACTCCTGAAGAAAAATAAGAGAAGAAGAAGAAGAAGAAGACAATAGCTTGGACCATGAAACACAAGCAATGGATATTAGACCAGCAGAAAGCTGCCCATTGTATCTTTGTGAAATGTAAAAGGGGAACCAGATGGTTTCTACATGTGCGGTTCCCACTGTGAATAAAAGAGGCGGACGTGTGATGGTGTGCTTTGATTGTGACACTGCTGGTGTTTTTTTTCAAAATTCAAGACACGCTTCACCAGCACGGCTACCACAGCACTCTGCAGCAACATGCCGTCCCATCTGGTTTTTATGCTTAGCGGGACCGTTATTTATTTTTTAACAGGACAGTGACCCCTGACATACCTCCATGCAATGTAAGGACTATTTGACTAAGAAGGAAAGCGATGTGCGCCATCAGCTGACCTGGCCTCCACAACGCCCTGACCTAAACTCAGTTGAGATGTTTGGAATGTTTGGGATGAGTTGGACCACAGAGTGAAGGCAAAACATCTCAACCAAGAGTGTGCAAAGCTGTCATCAAAGCAAAGCAGAAACTCCTACATAATTCCACATGTGTTCCTTCACAGTGTTAGGTGTCTTCAGTATGCTGTCCTGTCTTGTCGCCTGTTGGCTCCAGTCTTGCATCAGTCTTCATGTTTCTTCAGTATTTCTTGACTAAAATATATTTAATTCTCTCATTACCGAAAGACAAAGACTCTATTTCTCAATTGCTACAGAGGTGAGATTTATTTGTTTTGACTTGTGTTTATGTTTCTGTCTGTACATCTGTGACTGGAGTCACACATGTCGGTGGTTAGCACCTGCCAGAAAGTGATGATAAGAGTTGTATGTGTATTTCTTTTGGAGTTATCTGTTTATGCTGCCAAACAATCGCCAAGAAGTTATCCATTCTTAAAAACGAAACCCTTCATAAATGCAGTTGTCAGTACACCTACACATTTCTTTTCATACCTGACACAAAGACAGCGCCATCTCCTTTGTTGAGAGACGCCGCCAACACGAACAGTTGTCAGTGTTCCTCTTGTAAATTTCTTGTTAGTTAATTGATTCGGTGCCGGTGGCGGAAAGTGGCTCCACCTCCTCTGTCAGATTCACGGTAATATTCTGCCTCCCTCATCGGTCCATCTGCCACAATGACTTCCTTCCTTCCGTTCTTACTTCTAGAAATGCAGATGGATGAGCATAATTATCTAGTTAAAACCTCAAAATGCTCAGAGTGCACTGGCCTGCTTAATGATGAGAATCCATTAAGCTGACAATAAAAAAGTGCCGTTCCTGGAACTAACACCAGATATACAAAGTGTTAAAAAACCTAAAACAAAACAAAAAGCGATCAGGCGTGATGCTCACACAACCCCCCACCCAAGCACTTTCATACTGGAACGAGCCAACAACAAACTTTCTCTGTCCTCCCCCTCATCCGTCTCTCTCTGCTTTCCATCTCTTACTGTATACATTACTGAACCCACGCCTGTTCGCCTTCACTGCACCAAGTCTTCACTTAGTGTTGCTCACAGTGTATGCGTGTGTATGTGTGTCAATGCGTTTGTGTGCACAGGGGGTTGTGGACGCCGTGGGTGGTACAAGCTGCTGGTAGGAACTCTGTGAACGATGCCCACTTGCCTTCAGCAGATAACTCGGGCAACACGCAGTCGCAAAGATGAGCACACACTTCGCCGCCGTACATGCACCCACACGTGCAGATGCTCCGTCAGCCTCACTTCCCAAAACTTCTCTTTGCCTCTCTTTCCCTAAACCCGTTCACACTCCTGTATATTTGGCATATATGGTGTGTGGGTGAGTGACAGGATGTGTGTCAACCTCTAGTTCGCAGTAAGTCACTCACCACATTTTTTTCCTCCGACTTTATTTCTTCTACTCGTTGCCACATTGCTGCTGTGTTGCAAGTGAGAGTTTGGCCGAACAGGAAGTTACAGGTTGGCAGTGGGTGGCTGAAGAATTTATTTCCCCTGACACCACTATATTATAAGTATATCATGACATACTTTCAAAACCAAAGTTGTCGTAATTGTCGAAATGTGACGTTAGCGTTTTCTGCATATTTTAAGTTTGAGGTTGTTGTCTTTTTAACTGAGCCTTGAGCTTTGAACTGGATGGATACAAAGCTACTGTACGAGGCTCATGCATTTTAAAAAGTCACAATAGATTGACAATCCTTATTCATCTCAATTTTTGGAGTTTAAGAAGAGCCTGCAAGCTTGCTTCACATTTGTTTATTCATGCATGTGTTGTAGCTGTGATGCATCTTCTTCAGCATGTGGAAGTGCAAAGAATTGAACAGCTAACCCTGCAGTAAGTGAACAGAAGTCACAGATCCACAAGCAAAACAACATTTTTGTGCTACTTCTGTGTATCTGTGTGTTTCTGATATACGGAGATATATGGAGTTTCTTACCCATGGAGTTGTGTGTTTCTGATCTGTGGAGTTGTTTGTTTCTAATCTGTGGAGTTGTGTGTTTCTGATCTGTGGAGGTGTGTTTCTGATCTGTGGACTTGTGTGTTTCTGATCTGTGGAGTTGTGTGTTTCTGATCTGTGGAGTTGTGCGTTTCTGAACTGTGGAGCAGTGTGTTTCTGATCTGTGGAGTTGTGTTTCTTTTCTACAGAGTTCTGTGTTTCTGATCTGTGTAGTTGTGTGTTTCTGATCTGTGGAGTTGTGTTTCTTCTCTACGGAGTTGTGTGTTTCTGATCTGTGCAGTTGTGTGTTTCTTATTTGTGGAGGTGTGTTTCTGATCTGTGGAGTTGTTTGTTTCTGAACTGTGGAGCTGTGTGTTTCTGCTGTGTGGAGTTGTGTGTTTCTGATCTGTGGAGTTGTGTTTCTTATCTATGGCGTTGTGTGTTTCTGATCTGTGGGGCTCTGTTTCTTACCCTGGCCTCATAAACCTGCCCGGTGTTCATGTCTTATAGTTTTCCATTCCTACCTGAATGCCATGCATAATTTACCAACCTGCCTATAATACCTCTTCTGTTCAGCCAACTCACTTGTAATAGAACTACTGTTGTCACTGATAGTTGTCTCTTTATAAGTAACTTTATAAGCACCCTTAAAAATGGATTATTGCTAATATTTGTCACTTTTCTTTGTCTCTCCCCTTGGTCCTCTCTACTTCTGTCCTCCCTCATGCTTCTCTGTCTGCAGATTGACCTGGAGCCAGAGGGCAAAGTGTTTGTTGTTATTGATCTATCAGGATCTTCCAGTGAAGGTAAGCATGCTTTGAATTTTTTACATGAAGGTTAAGTTCATATCTGGTCAGCTGGAGGAGTGTGTACCAGCATCAGTTTGCTGTTTCTCTGTTGTGTAATCGTCCCGGAAGCTTTTTTTTTTTTTTTTTTTTTATTTCTCTGGATTATCTACTGATGAACACATCAAGCTATTGCTTTTTATTCCTCTGCGCAGGCGAAAGCTGTGGCCTGCGGTATTGTAGTTTCAGGTTGTCCATATTTACATCTGGCCAATTCTTGTGATCTGGATATATACAGTATATATCAGGAACACCTCGAAGGAATTTGTTCAAAGTGTCACAAACTTCAAGGGTCAAAGGTCACAGTGGTCTACAAAACACAAATTTAATGTACTGATTGGTTAAAATGGTTAAACTGATGAAGTGATGGCATTTTTTTATACAAAAGATAAAATATAAAATAATATAAATGTTTCAAAATATGCTTCAAATTCAGGCTGTGTTTTATTGCTTGGCCTACAAGCATGCCTTGCAAGTACTTGGGAACTATTAATGTCAATCATTGTAAGTTTCCCCACAGGGTTTAAGTGTGTAACTACACTTGAAAAGGTATGCTAGGCCACTAAATGGTGAACATTCATACTCATCTGCATTACAGTAAAGCTGGTTAATTTAACACTAAATTCATTTCTTTCATTAATATAACAATTTTCTGCAGAAGCACAAATCTAATGTAGCACGCAACTTTAAAAATTAAAGATATAAGCACATTTAAACACAGTTTAATTAAGCTCAGTTTCTCCTACTATATGCAAACTGATGAACTTATTTTAGTTTTACATTAAGGCGTCTCTTTATTGTATGTGTGTTACAGGGTGAGAAAGTCCAGAATGAATCAGCCAGTGTAATCAGCACCATTACATCAGGAAATAGACATTTCAAGTTTCCTGTGCATTTGCGTGTCTAATATGACAATGATGTCATGCAGCGCGTGCTTTTCAGCAGAAGTTTAACGATGAGCTCAGCGGTTAACTGGGAACTCAGATATCATCTCATTACTTAAGATACAGTATGTGACGTGCTGAGAGACACCCTCAACCTAGAATCACCTCCTGCACCTCGTCCATGTTGTATTATTCATAGATTCATTCATCTTCTGTAACATCTTGTCCCGTGAAGGGTCGCAGTAGGTGCTTGAGCCTATCACAGCAAACATGTTCCAGGCTGAGGTGGAGATGGACTTTGCTACATTAAGATGTAGCACTGAAACCAATGCTGACATTCATAGGTTGAAGTGTACAGGTGCAGGACATTTATTTTAATGGTGTTCCAAAAGGTAGGCATAACCTGATACCACTTTCATTGTCAGACCAAGTGCCAGAACTTACATATGTATACATGTACCTGAGATAGAGCAAAGCTGCTTTACTTTAGTGTTTTCACAGCTGCATTTACGTTCTTTGGGAGCTCCTCTTTATGGTTAACACCTCAAACTAAGTCAGACTTGATTGTATCTTCCTAAGTGAACACTGATAAGTGGTGGGGCGCTCATATTCACACAACTAGGATGTGTTATGGGCTGTTCCAGCATGCTGGAACTGCTCCCTGGAGAGTTTGGAAAGGCTGGTTGGAGAGGACAAGACAACACTTTAAAGAGGTCTTAAACAACAGTGACCAGTGTCTGGCTATTTTGTAATGATGATGCAATACCTCCACCTGGTGCTGCTTTCAGGCTGTAGAGATAAAACTGGGTACAAAATGTAGCACTCATACCTAAAGGGGTGTGTCACACATCCTTCCCCTCAAAGACTAACCATGTGGCTGTTTTCTGACCTGCTGCTGAGACATTGAGCTCGATGACATTATAAAGACATTCATGTCATGTTTTAAAACAAGAATCCTGATGGCCGGGGCTGAGAACAAAGAATGCACAAGCAGCAGTAGATGTGCCCCTATGTGTCGATGTGAATCATATATTTGCACAGCTTTGTGTGTAAAAGTGAAGCGAATGTGAACACACACAAACACTCACTCATACAGTCACTCATAGAAGGCCCGGGAAGATCACCTGTCAGACTCTTCCAGGGAAATTCCAAGGAGAAATAGGGAGGTGTTTAAAGAGGAAAAGCTGGCAGACAGACAAAGCTATGCAATCGGTGCGAAGATGTTGTTGGCATGAATGTCAGATTTTTTTTTCATAAGAATTGAAATTTGAAACAGCCCTAATTTCCCCAGGTATATTTACATCAGGTTGGACTGCCTCTATGATGCTGAGATAAGGGCTTTGGTGTTAGACTCCTTGTGGCTACAGATAGGTCTTTATGGATGTTTGGACTTGCTGTATGAAAAAGCTAATAATTAATACTAATGCAGATAATAGTGTTGACCAACATTGGCCTTAAAGGTGCATTCCCGGTATGAGCAACAAAAGGTACAAGTCTGTCAGTGTGGCCAGCACCATTGTCACTGAGTTACCGTTGGAGTGTTGCTCAGAGAGGGCTTAGAGCAGGAACTGTATATATATAATACAGGAACAAAAGAAGCAAACTCATTTGATTAATTGACACATCACTGCATCAAGGGAGCAAGTGTAAGCCATTTCGACATCAACATGCGTTTCGAGTGTTGCTGGAGTTTTGAGCAATTCAGACTCAATTCTTTCTCAGAATATGAGTCCGGTAAAACAGTACAGAGAAAGAAATAGCTCTCCTCCAACCAATCAGTGCCATTATGTTGTAAACAAATTCAAGTCCATGAGGTTCAGATGACATCACCATTACTCTTCTTTCCATTACCACTTAAAGCCTGCCCAAATTATGAGCTTGGCCCAGTGTTTCTGTGCTGGATCATAATGAGTTCCCAATGGAGAGACTCCAGACCAACTTTCCGCCACAAAAAAATATGTGGTTCTTGCCTCCAGGCTACCTCAGACGTACTCACACTTCATTTCTACACTTGAAGAAACGTCAGTCTATGACGGAGTAAACAGTGACAGCAGGGCTCAGATTTTGCTGTTGCTGGGGTACATCTTTGTGCATAGCCAACTGGTTAGCTGCTTTTCCAGTCTCCCAACCAAAAGAATTGTACTTGACCAGATACTTCTTCATGATTGAGCTGTTGAAGTTGTTGCTATTAAAGAGGCTCCACAGACACAGACAATGCATTTTATTGAATTTATTTATTTATATAGTGTCAATGACTACACAAATTATATAATATGTGCGTTTGCTTGAAACTCCATCATGGCTAACTAATCAAAAAGACTAAAGCAGAAATGACTTTTCAACTCCAGCATGATCCAGATCTTCTCATTCAGTGCAGGTGAACTTTAAATATGCTTTGTCAATGTAAACTAATCTCTGGACAAGTCTACTATGACTAATACTCCCATTTGTCAATATGTCATAAACCCTGGATATTTCCTTCTTTAAATTTGAGTAATTATTGCTCATATTATTTTGTGCTTCTTGTGCTGCCTGTTCTCTCGTCCACAATATTTCACTGCACTGTTAGCCTTGTGTTAATCTTGCACATGACAAATAAACCTAAATCTGATCTGACATCTGATCGAATCAGAATCCCTACAATCTAAAGGGGTTTCTCGTAAAAGTGAGAAGAGACAAAAGATCCTTCAGAGTGAAATCTTGATAACGGGGCACAAATGCGACTAATGAAGAGATTTGATCTACACTATACGGCACGGCCATAACTAATGGGGGGAGATGAGTTTTTCACCAGAAATGTTTGCTCAGCTGTGAGCACAGATTATATGTTGGAGAGACATGACAGTCGAAGAAGGGTAAGGCAGAGAGGGAAATATCCGGAGGTTGAGAGAGGGGAGGGCGAGGGGTGATAAATTGATTTGTAAAGTGGAGTGTTCTCTAATGGACCTGTTACATCACTGAAAGTGTGTGTGTATGTGTGTGTACTTGTGTGGTACAGCTATCTGTCTGGGGACCAGTGTTTTCCACCATCGGAGTGAGGACATTGTGGTCGGTCCTCACTTCTTTACACATCTGAGGGTTAAGACTCAGTTTTAGGGTAAAGGTTACAATTAATTTATCATTACAATTAGGGTAAGGGTTAGGGTTAGGCACTTATGTGAGATGGTTAGGGTTAGGGTTTGTGCACATGGGTGGGTGTGGATGGTTGAATGAGTGGGTGTGTGCGCTGCAAAAATTGCAGTCATTACTTAAATGTGTTTGCATAGCAGAGGGCACATGAGTGAACTGACAGGCCTGAGAGCTGCAATCAACCTATTAGCTTCAATACACACATATGCATGCAAGTACACACACACAATCAAAGAGCCTCGTTGTCAGCAGGCCAGGATGATAAGCTGCTGTACTGCTAAAAGGAGGTGAAATATTTATATAATGCTGTGACTTGAGCTTGTCTTATTTATTCTCTGAAAATAGTAAAAGGTTTGAAGACACAATTTTAGTTGTTTAATTGTGAATATAATAAATTATATTGTGGCAGAGTGCAAGTTTGCACATAACTGTGAGGTTCTGGAAAGCGTCTTGAGACGATTTGTATTGTTATTGATGCTGCAATATAAATAAAACTGAATTGACCTGAAACATAAGAAGGCCAAAATCGACTCGGTCAGTCAGAGATGCTGGAGCTTTTGCATGCAGGAGTACGTGAGCACGCTGTTGTGTTCAGCTCGAAGCCTTTTGATGCCTTGACAGGAGAGCGTTCCCATTCGTTGAAAAGAGTGCTGGTGATGAGTACCACTGTTAATGACAGTGATAATAATGATCCAGCTGTTTGCAAGGTTATCAACTTTCCTCTAGTCTTGAGGCGATAAAATGAAATCTCAGTCTGACGGCACATAGGTTAAAAAAATGTAGTAAAAATAAAGTAAAACAATATTATATGAAATCAATGAAAACAATCTAATGTAATATTCAAGGTAACATTTTCTCAGTGTTGTTAGCCCTGCCTCCAGAACCCCCGCTACCCTTCACAGGACAAGCAGTTACAGAGGAACACTATCTCAGTGTTTGTGCTAAGACGATCCAATGAAGGCCAAGGTGCTCTTTGTCTGTGACGTCTCTAATGTTACAGTTTGAACGTCCAGTCTTTAACTTTTGGAGTTACGGTAAGGACGTCCAAGGGATGCAACACGTCTGGCACGAGTGCCTTCTCCACTCCCACCTTCAACTCCTGAACCCTCCCCAGTACAAGAGTCTAGCACTGTTGCTAGGCAGCACTCATCAGTTGCTAAGTGATGGCGTACAGCAAAAGGGTCTGAAAGAGTAAGACTGAGGACAGGCAGAGTGTGACAGGGAGGAAAGGAATGTACAATGAGACTAAAACTGTCATGGAGTCTTAGGGAGATTTCATCCTTTAGGAGCGTGAATGTAAAGTTAACGCTGAGGCTGGTAGGATTCATCCTCTAGCGAGCAGAAATGTCTCCAGGATTTTGTCGGAATGATGTAAACATCATAAGACATCATTTTGGGAGTCAACAGTATAAAGTGAATAAAGAGAAATAATAGAAAATGGGTTCTTTGATGGAAACATGGTCACCAGACTCAGAAGACTTGGGTGCTACATGTCTAAGGAACATCCACATGAAAGCCAAAAGTCCCCCAGAAGAACACTGAATTGTTTAAAGCACGGCTGATTGGTGTACAAACACACAGAAACACAAAGAAATACTCAACAGCATGCTCTCAGAAACAATCCCCTTCATAGACAGAGTAAGTCCTTCATAAATAGTAAATATATTGCACAAGAATTAAAAATATTCAGGTGGGTTTTATCATTTATTAAGGGCTGGATGGCTTTGAAGAAGAAACTGTTGAGTAGTCTGGGGTTTTCTATGGATCTTCATCACCTCCCAGAGGGCTGGCAGTCAAACAGGTGGTGGCCGGTTTAGTTTTGGGGTGTTAGTATTTGAACATCCATAATGACATAACTGTTCTTATGCTACGACAGAACCTGAGAGATGATTGACTCATTGGTTGGAACTTGAATTATTATTAAGGAAACACACAGCGTATTAATATTCTATGCCCAAGGCAGTCACTTTCTCACTTTAATTCACATTACTTTCATTTGACCCCTCTTTCTCCCTCTCTTGTAGTGTGTTGAGAGAAAAACCTCTACATTGCTGTCAGACACACTGTGTCATCGCCATCTAGTGGCTGCCTGTTGTTAGTGCAGACTGTCATGCTCCAGTCGAAAAGACCTAGGTTTTATTAAATACGTTGCTTTAACCTGCAAACATTTCTATAGCTTTCCTGTTTTGGGCTCATTTATCAGTCATTGTGCATTCACTGCACAATAGAACAAAAGACAGGCTGCTGCTCTGAATCAGATAGAAGACTGTATAATCCCAAGAATTATACTTTACTTGTGCAATAGTCCTGTAGGAGTTGTCCATGTACAGTATGTGTTTTTCACCCGCCATCGCTTCAGTACTGTTATAACTTCACTTATTTCCGTTGATTTGTTTCACCTAGCTGTAGATAAATATTTTTTGTATTATTTTCTTATGTAGTTTTTTTTTTCTTACCTTATATTTCTGTTTTTAATTAGACGTAACACCTAAATTCCTTGTTGGGGATCAATAAAGTTAACTCTTAGCGTATCGTATCGTATCGTATCGTATCGTAGCTTAGCTTAGCTTAGCTTAGCTTATCTTATCTTAGCTTAGCTTGCTTACTTAACCTTTTGTTTGTGTGTGTTCGTGCAGCAGCGCCACCCTCCACCGACAATGAGGAACGCGTGTTTCAGCAACGGATGCGTCCCAGGAAGCGGCAGGGCGCTGTCCGACGGAGGGTCCACCAGGTCAACGGACACAAGTTCATGGCCACCTACCTGAGGCAGCCCACCTACTGCTCCCACTGCAGGGACTTCATCTGGTCAGAGACACATACTCTCACACATACACGTACAATCACCTGCAAAAAAAAAAATGCATAGAACTGTTCTAGTTGCAGTTGTCTCATACACAGTAATGACGCACACACTTTTGTTAAGGTTTATTGTGAAGCATCTAATTTCTTAAACATCATGTGAAGAAGAAGAAATAATTCATTTAGGATTTATCTCTTAGAAACAATGAGAATTCTGCAAGAGGGATATAACTTGTTGACCATGCAGACAACTAAACCTATAACATCCCTTTACCATGAGTGTATGTGCGTCACAGTCAGACAGGAAACTGGCGACGCTGATTCTATATCCTTATATTTTATAGTTCAATGAAACCCGAGTCTGTAAACCGTCCAGACTTCACAGTGCTGAATAAATGCTGAGGTACTGGGATCAGAAAGCAGCTGCATGTAAAGCAGATTTTACACTAACCAGCTGTTTTTCACTTCTTTCAAATGTGTTCGCTAACCTGCTCTGTCGTTTACACGTGAGCACGGCGGACGCTGTGAAGTGGGGAGTAATAAACAAAGCCAGCTGTGTTTGTTTCCATCCCAACAAACCGCGCTGGCTTGGAGACCATGTGGCCTCGGCGCTCTGCTCGCTCTCAGCCCTGCCGCGAAAGAGCGTTTGATGTGTAATCACAAGGAAACCGTCTTCCAGCGTTCGGGCTTTCTGCCGTGAATCAACAAAAATATTGCAGCATTGGTTTCATTTGTGTGTTGGCCACCTGCTGTGTTTTGCAGAAACTGCTGACTTTTTCCATTAGATTTTGATGTAAAACACATTTGCTGTTTATGTCTTCGTGTAACTTACAAAAACCTCTCTTCTTAACTAATCCACAAAAATCATACGAAGCGTATCTTGATTCTAGGTGCAACTTTTTTTCTCACACGTTTGTCTTTCTTTGTACAGGGGCGTTTTAGGAAAGCAGGGCTACCAGTGTCAAGGTAAGATGCTGGTTCTCAGTAGAGCATACTGACTACTACCTTAATACACACTTAAAACCTACATCCATACGACGTGTGCGTGTCTTCCTCCTGCAGTATGCACCTGTGTGGTCCACAAGCGCTGCCACGAGCTCATCATCACCAAGTGTGCTGGGATGAAGAAGCAGGATGACACGGTCGGAGAGGTACGGACCTGCGAACACATTTTGTAATCAATCAGATCAATGACTGCAGCATCAAAGATCCAATTATGAAAAATGTTTTACGTCCTAAGACGTATTAATCGATCAACATGGTTCCAGCAGTCTCCTCAACATTTATTTCACTTCTCACTAATTGACCTCTGATCATTCAACACTTCCTATTCATTCCTGAGTTAAAAACGACTGAACTCTCTCTCACACCTTATGCCCGGTTATCTCTTAACCGTCAACTATTAATAAAAGGCAAAAACTGTAGATCTTTATATAATTCTCATTTGTGCTTCTTACAGACAGTCGGGTCTCAGAGGTTCAGTGTCAACGTGCCGCACAAGTTCAGCATCCACAACTTTAAAGTTCTCACCTTCTGCGACCACTGTGGGTCTCTGCTGTGGGGTCTCCTGCGACAGGGGCTCCAGTGTAAAGGTACGGACGAAGAAAAAAATGAACAAATAAAAAAATGTTACGTGCACATATTCTGGTGCCTGTTCTGAATTTCTTCAGCAAGCTCTCACCGTTCACCCGTGTTCTTGCATCTCAGTTTGTAAAGTAAACGTGCACAGGCGCTGTGAGAGTAACGTAGCCCCCAACTGCGGCGTGGACGCTAGAGGGATCGCCAAAGTCCTCTCTGACCTGGGAGTCACACCAGACAAGATCTCCAACAGTGCCCAGAGACGGAAAAAGGTATGAGGAACTCATCTGACCTCATAACACCTTACCTGATAGACTGCGTCGCTCTCAGAGTGCAGGCTTACTTGTGGTTCCTAGAGTTTCAAAAAGTAGAATAAGGAGGTAGCTTCCAGTTTCCCTCTCCAGTGGAACTAGCTCTAAATTTGGCTTCAGGAGGCAGACCCCCTCTCTACTTTTGAGTTTATATCATGTGCCCTTGTTTGTACCATGTTCATGTGCGGCATGTGGACTTTATTTTGATGTGGTATGTATGAATTCATCTCATTCCCTCTGCTCCTCCAATCTTTTTGTATCTCTTTTTCTGTCTGGCCAGCGTCAGACAGACATTACCCCACATATATGCTGGTTTCTGCTCAAGGTTACTTCCTGTTAGAAGGGTCGCTTTATTGCCGGCTTTGGGCAGTTCATGCTCTAACCCAGAACTTCAAGAAGAATCTTGAGCCTCTGAATCCTTCTTCTTCTCAACATTTAACATTTTACATTTAACCAGGAAGATCCCACTGAGGTTAAGAACTTATTTTTTTTTCTTTTATACAGCATATGGCAAATAGAATAAGATCATGTGTCTTTTTAATCAGTCCCTTTAAATTACCGTAATAACGTACGTATTGAATTTAGCGACAGACTGTACAGTTCAGAGCGTTTATAGGAATACTAAACACAAGGCTGATCAGACATGGCACTCTATTGGCAAATGTATGTATGATTTAATAAAAAATCATCATATAAATCCAATATATGGTAAGCAGTTGACAATCTTTCAATCTAACTTCGCTAGCTAGCGCTTATAAAGTTAAGCTAGCTCACACTATGTCTGGAGTCGTTTCCTTTGGGTTTTGAACAACTCTCTTTTAATAATTGTAGAGAACTGATCAACATTTTTGTTTGAAAGTATTTAAATAGTAAAGATTTAACTTAATTTTATGTATAAAAGTCAGAGTTTAAAATCAACTCAAAACCAGTTGAGTTTACAGTAGAAACATAACATCAATTCAAAGTCAAACTTAAACTGACTTTTATTGCCCCCAAACTTATTCTCATGCTGACCCCTTTGTTTCAACAAAAACTTAAATCTGTATGTTTCTTTCTGAAATATTAATGCTTGTAATAAACAAGTGAGCTTGGCCATTAAAGCTACTGGAGCTTTTGATGAAGATGAAGATGGCTACAGTGACTTGATGTTGTCTCTGAACAGCTTCCTCAGGCTCAGGACCCTCAGCAGCCGTTAGTGGGGACTCCTCAGATGGAGGATGATCGCTCCAAGTCTGCTCCCACCTCCCCGTGTGACCAGGGTAGGTGAAGTTCTGACTGATCTAATTGCCTAAACCTTGTACCACAACAAACACATGCATCACAGCTCGCCTTGTTGTTTCTGCGCAGATGTCAAGGAGCTAGAGAACATCCGGAAGGCTCTGTCGTTTGACCACCGCGGAGAGGAGCACAAAACGCATCCCCTCTCTTCCCCGTCCTCCGTTCCCACAGTAATGAGCGAAAGCCATGCAGGAGGCGGGGGGAACGGCATTGGCGTGGCGGGGGAAGGAAGCCAGGAGAATGGAGATGTCAAAGGGCACAGCGCTCCGGAGACCAAGAGGATGAACCTGCACGACTTTCTGTTCATCAAAGTTCTGGGGAAAGGGAGCTTCGGAAAGGTGGGTGCAGGACTCATCAGCTCCTTCTGCTCAACGCCTGTCTGTGTATGAGAGCAAAGAATGAAGTGATGTAGGCTGCACTAAAGAAAAAAGAAAAAGAGTACAGTAGAGTCTTTGTTGCCATGCTTGTTGTTGCAGGTGATGCTGGCCGAGCTGAAGGGCAGCGACGAGGTCTACGCTGTCAAAGTGCTGAAGAAAGATGTGATCCTGCAGGATGACGACGTGGACTGCACCCTGACCGAGAAGCGGATCCTCGCGCTGGCCAGGAAACACCCCTACCTGACTCAGCTCTTCTGCTGCTTCCAGACTAAAGTAGGAAAACACACACACACACACACACACACATGCAACCATACTGTTGTCCTCCAGAGGGCAGCATGAGACAATGGGAAATGTATAGCTTCTAGTTTTGCAGTCATCCTCCAGGTGCCTTGATGGTACTAACCCTCGTGCTACCTTTGGGGTCTCTGGGACCCCAAGTGAATGGACAGACACATAGAGAGCATGCAGGAGGGTAGCACGAGGGCTAATATCTGAAACAAAGAAAAAAAAAATGTATGATTTAAAATTTGTCATCAATCATTGTTTCATGGAACATTTTCCTATCATCATCAGGTTTTACATCTAGTGAAAACGTTTAAAGTCATTAGCAAAGCGCCTGCCACCAGCTCTTTCAGTGAAAGATCTGCATTTAGCCTCTTCTCTCCGGCCTTCCTGCTCTGTCATTTACACACCGCTCTGCTTTCATCATCTCCACTTTCAGCCTATTTATCCATCTGTGCAGTGAGTGGACTGTGACAGACAGATGCACAAAGGGCACCCGTGGGTGGGGTGCTGCTAAAAGGGTCGCCCTTCCAGACCAGCGTATGTTTTGTCTGTCGTATGTTGCATAAGTGTTCCTTTCCGGGAAACATATAGCGGCTTTGTGTACGTACCACGAGTGTGTGCTGGCACAGTGGCCCAGTGTGTGCGTTACTTTCCAGTTTGACAGCTTGCTGAAGGAAATGGGTCACATGCTGCGTTTATGTGCAAAGTTTTTTCAAAGCAGCTTAAGCCTGTCGGTGCTGAGAAGGCAACACAGGTGTTAACTGGTAGGTCTGACCTTGCTGATAAATGGCGTGCATGGTCGTTGAGCAAACATCCAAGAAATCTGATCAACTGAAATCGTCTTCAGTTTTGGTCAAGATGTAGCAAAATGCAAGAAAATCAGCATCTTTAGAGGGTCAAGAAATGTTCCCTCTCTGAAGATCTGGAAGGAGATCATTAATCAGTCTGAAGCAGGCCTATTCAGTTAGCAGCCCATGGGCTACATGTGGCCAAGAGCCAACCCCAGGCGGCCCAGCCTGTGCTCCAGCCCACCTCAACTGAACAGAAGTGAATTCAGAAATGGTGAAGTCAACTTGTTTTGCAGGGTTTCAGACATTCCTATAGCGTTTCAGATCATGAATGCAACACTCAACAACACATGCAAAGTGTGACCAAGGGTCTAATATATGTAATTTTCAGCTCTGAAATGTAGAACTGACAATGAACAATGACCTTTTTTTTTTTTTTACCATCACGTTCAAACGCAAAACTTGTTCAAAAATGTTCAGATCTGACCAGAAACAAATGTCTCTACTACCTCAGGTTCTGTTCAGTTCCAGCTCTGTCATTGTGTTGTTATGTGCTTCCTGATGTGCCTTTGTCATGTTAAATTTAAAAGCTAAGACAAACCTTTAATTCATCCCACAGTTGCTAAAAGTGCATATTTTCCATCACATTGATCTGTGTTGGTTTGAAATTTGCCATTACCACTTCCTTACTGGGCACATAACATGTCTGGCCTGGCTACATTTCTTGATATTAAATTTAGGCCCAACTGAATTTGTAATTGATTAGCCCTGATCTAAACGAGTTCTGGTCATACAGTCTGTCATAATCAGCCTGAGGGAGCAGACGTGTACTTCTAGTTGTAGGTTCCTGTCCACTTTGTCCAGTGAATGACCCATTATCAGCCAGGAGCCGGAGGCTTGCAGTAGTGGCGCAGTCTGCCTCTCAGCATTCTCAGCAGACTCTTTGCAAATAAAAGAAATGTCACTAGCCTGACTTAGCCAGACTTAGTAGTTATCAGACTTTTTAGCCTATTACTCTTCCGTTCATCACCATACGAATCCTGCAATGCATGGTACCACAATAAGTTTCCAGTGAAGTGACTCTACCTCAGATCAAGTTTTTGTCACAAACAAATGTGTGGGTGGTAGAAGTGGGTTTGTCTCACACTCTATTTCTGCACCTGGAAAAACTGGTCAGTCTTTGACAGAGTAACAAGTGACAGCAGGGTTTCAGATTTAGCTGTTATAGGTTAGTTAGATGAAAATATATTGTCCGCAGATAGTCTGATAACCAGTCCGTTAACTCCAAGGTGCTCAGATGAGATGCATGACTACATTGCTGTTAAGCTGTGTTCACTATGAGTGACAAACGTTGGGCCAGGGTTAATTAATAGTAATATTATTTGGTTTGATGCAGAAAGTCTTGTTCTTTATCTTTTTTATTTTAGTGTAGAGTTGCTCTCAGTGGTTCATACGCTTCCTATTTTCACCACTAGGGGGTGTATTGTTACCACTGTGTGGTCAAATCAAGCACCCCAATAGTGGTCGGTGAAAGTAGTCAGATTTAGTTTTATTTTGAAACGCAAACAACGGAAGAACAGGATGAGATTATTTTACCTGCTTCCCCTGCATATCAAGCATCAGCAGGTTTTTTTTTTTTCCATTTTTATTCTCAGGAGCTTATCTACTGTAGTCAATCTTGAATGAAAGGAGGAGAAGGAGGAGGAGGAGTAGTTGCATCTTTTGTTTATTTTCTCTGAATGTTCTGGAAAGTTTGAGTCTAATGATGGCGTCTCCTGTTCAATTTATTTATTCCTGTTAGTTCCCTCCCAAGCAAACACAACACATGTGTGGTGGATGGAGGAGAGAGACAGAAAACGAACGTCGGACAAAGACATGGTGTTCTCTCTCCCTTCAGGGTTGATTGGGAGTGTGTTCTTGGACGAAACAAAGAGACTGTGACTGTTATGTAAGCGCTTTGATCCTTATCAGGGCCATGATGTGTGTTACATATGTTATTTGACCCCACCCTCATCACCTGCCTCCGCTCCCCCCCCCCCCCCCCCCCCACTCTCCTTGGAACACACTCAGTGCTCTGGATTTGGCGTTGTTACTTGAAACAAACTCACATGCACGGACTGTGTACGCGGTCGCACACAAACACGCAGAGCGTCACAGCAGCGCCGCGCTTCACCTCGAACATAACGCGGCTTCCACTCAGCCTGTAGCCGAGCTGATCCACATCTAGTGTGTGTTCTACAGAATTAGCTGCTTTAAACCATAAAGTATTTTAGTTCTATAGCGTGTAATAAACATTTTCAGCAGCTTTCAGCTAGCAAGCCTCCCGTCCCAAACACCTCCTAATTCAGCTCATTCGCTCATGTTCACCAGGCGCAGTGAACACACCGTCACTTTTTCGTCCTCTCCCAGCAGAACAGATGCATTAAGCACTGAAGTGTCCAACGAGTCTGTTGTTGGCTGAACTCTTGATGATTTAAGGCCTGCACTGAAAAGCAGGATCTGGGGTTAGCTTTGACCGAGGTGTTTTTCAGTGTTGGAGCTCAGCGCAAGAATAGTGAGAACGACGACAAGAGTTTTTAGAGTCTGTGGCTTTCCCCGTCAAGCATTTAACAGAAATATTCTCAGCTCCTCTTCTTTGACAGCTTCTTGAGCGGCATGTTTCCAGTTCCACCAGATGTTACATCTCCTTTCACCTATTCCATCAAGCATGATTATTGCGGGGCACAGCTCCTCAGCAGGAGTGTGTTACTGTGTAGGAGGGCTCTCTCCCGTCCTCTTCGTTTCATTTTTCTGTTCTTGTTGGCTGAAAGCTAAGACATTTCACTATACGTCTGTATTCCGGTATCCCCCTGCAGCCGAGACTGATGGAACATGACACTGTATGAAGCTTTCACCCAAGCTAACATTGCAGCTTTAGGAATATGGACTTGGACGACTGCTTTTAGTCTGCATTTTGTTAAACATCTTTGTATTTTTTTATCATATTAGAATTTGTAAAAGGTGACGGTAGACGTGTCCGTGTTTGGTTGTCTTGCTCCCTTTTTAGGTGGATTGGAAACTCTTTGTTTGACTTACCAACTGGATAAAAACAGTCATGTAACTGCTTAGCGAGATTACAGCTGCTAGGCTCAGTGAAGCCACAAAGAGAAGTGACATCCTAGACATGCTGAATTATGGAGTTTTCGACTTTCTCTCGGATAAATGACTTAAGAGATGAATCAAAATACCCACAGGTCAGTTTTCTAGGGTGCTGGCTAAATGCTGCAACGGTACCATCACAGCAGTGCTGATGGTAACGTTGCAGATTTCTCAGGATCTTTTCATCCACACAGTTCTCCTGGCCTTTTTGCCAGCCAACACACTGTGTGCTAAGGTCTCCTCCCCCGCTTCATTTTCCTGCATATGTTCTTTTCTTCAGTGTTCCACCTGCAGAACTTTGTGTTCAGACATGTCGGTGAAAGGTTATCATGTAAGATATTGTCTCTCTCTTTTTTTTTTCATAGATATATATATCTATGTATATATGAAACATGACAATGATAAAAAATATTTTTTGAATATTAAAGTCTATTAGTATTTTTATATCATATTTATATGAACTTTAAGACATCTATAAATATTTTAAAATCATTTCATGTTTTTTATTAATTACAATACATTTATGTTTTCACATTTAAATTTTTAATTATTTGATTCGTTCAGTTTTTTTTAAATGAATCCGAAGATTCAAATGCTATTTTTTGATGAATGATCATACATTGCGTAACACTCGTATGTACTTTTTTAAGGCACTCTTATGCCTGTGACGTCGCCACAGTTAAAAGAGGCTCTGTACTCTCTGTGACCTATGTTCTAGCTACCCCCCTCCCCTTTCTTCTTAATCGACTGTGGGATCGCAGCCGTTCCCCTATCAGCCTAATTACCACTGAGAAATGTAAATAACATTATACAACAGTAGCGACGGGTCTCATTCTGCTCCACACACTGAGGGAAGTCAAGTCAGGAAAGAAGAGAATGAGGAAATGCAGTTCGAGAGAAGAGAAAAATAAGAATGATGAAAAAAAGAAACACTGGACGACTTTCCTTTAGTATTGGAGTATTGGCTACAAGGTGCCTTGTACTTTTGAACAAAGTTAAGTAAAGATTATTAGAGAGACAGGGAAGTGGAAATGGTTTGTTTAAAAAAAAGAAAAGAAAAGGTAAGGAACAGGAGCCGTGAGGAGTGTTTTTAAATGAGCTGTAATTGGCAAACATCATAGGAAGCAGAGACGAGCAGAAACCAGACAAGTACATTAACGAAGCTTTGTTCTCTCCTGCTCAGGACACAGAGAGACTGATGGACCGGCGCTGAAAGATAGAAAGACAGATAGAGATCAAGACAGACAGAGAAAGGCAGGCACAGACAGTGATGTCACAGTCAGCAGGTTCATACAGATGGAGCAGACGACTAAAAGCAGAGAACCGACCCCGTTTCAGCTTCTCTGACTTGTTAGGCGCACAAACTGTGACACACAAACCAGATGTTTTCAGCTGAAATTACCTCATCAGTTGTTGAGTATATTGAGCGGAATACATAAGGGTTTACACGGTTTTTGTTAATGCAAAGACAACAGTATAGTTTGCAACCACTCATTCTTTGACAATACAATAGAATGACGAGATTTACTGAAGAATTTATTGCAGATCCCATGAAGCAGTGAAGAAGAGTTCCGTCTAGTCTAATCTATGTTGCCAACTCTCGTCTTGGCTTTCCAGGAATCATTTTTCACATTGGTTCTTTAAAATAAATGAGCTGTGCTTAAGAGCTGGCAATAATCCACTCAGCTCAAGAATGTAATCCTCCATCTGGGAATGAATGTCATAAATCTTTCACAATTTGAATTCTCCTCTGACTTCACAACACTGCCCCCTACCGCTCAGGTGACCCCAGATACTGAGGGATGATAGCCTATTTAATATATCCTCCCTTGTGGCTCAGTTCCTAGCTTGTAAGAGAACAGAAAATGGGCGAAAATGGCTGAGATTGTAAAACCCAAAAGGCCTGCTCTAGAGACATTGCTTGGTTTGGTACAGAGAGACAAAGTAGACTGAAAGGCTGATCAAGCTAATAAAAAAACACAGTAGCTCCTTAAATCCTGCGCACGGGACCTGGATATATTATAAATAATAAATAAATAAATAAATGAATAACTAAGGCATTTGGACTTGTTAGGCCTCTAGAAGACATATTTAGTTCTTAAAGACAATTTGCCAATAAAATGTTTCAAACATTCATGATACATTTATTATTGACTACAGCGGAGACTCCATCAAAAGACTTCTCTATTGACCTCTATTAAAGGTTCCCCTAGTACAACATTTTTTAACAGCATTTAGGTAAAGGCTCTGCGCATCTCATAACTGACCATAGACTGAATATAAATATGGACAATGCATTCCCACTTCCTTCCATTTGCCAAACTGATGGTACTTTCCAGAGGATACAGGCGGCGCCATCTTGCGACTTTGGAGCCAGAGTCTGCGCAATGCGGTCCGTTATCAACGGCCCGCCCACTCTTCCTCCAGACTCACTCATGTTTTCGTTATAACCTATATTGCAGCCACCCGCCAGGGCGGAGCTCTACTTGCTTTGGCTTCACTTTTGAGGAGCTTTTCCGTCGTGAATCTTCAAACAGCCTATGTAACTGACAGAAGATAGCCACTGTTTTTTGTTGTAGCCAACCTAGAAAAACATATAAGCTTGTATAATGATGTGAGAAGTTGATTTGTCTGTGGAGGTTTGGTTTCTCAGTTATCAGGCAGGTCATGGTACATCCAAAAAACAGAGCGGATAAGGACAAATGGACTTGTAGGGTTTCTTGAAGACGTTTCACTCCAGTAGCTTCTTCAGTTCTAAAAGACTGGAGAGGGAGTTTTGGTTTAAATAGGAACATCTGTGGGAGTTGCTCACCTAAAACTCAGATGACTGATATGTCTGTTAACAACAAGATGCTCACCTGTAATTGGAGAAATTTCTTTTGATCCAGTTTTCCTTCCGCAATGACGGGTACTCTAAGAACCCATTAAGAACAAGGGTAAAACATTTTGATTGTTCTTGAAGTCAAGGGAATTCTCTTCATTGTCAGGTGTAAAATAATCATAAAATAATATAAGAGGTTTCTCTTGCACTGAAGCTGAAATAACAAAACTCAAGTACGTGTTTTCATGCGTTTCCTGTTTGGTAATGTTTTTTAAGAACCGAGTTGCAGTAATGACCGATCAGTATTTATCGCCTCAGCACAATTATGTGTGTGTGTGTGTTCCAGGACTCCTTGTACCACCTTCAATCTGAAAGCATTTTTCTGAAAGTGAGGACATTTTGTACAGACCTCTTTTCTTCAAAGGGCCGTTTGAGGATTTCAGGGTTCAGGTTAGAATTAATTTGGGGTTAGAAAAGAGTGCAGTCACTGTGCACACGACCATTAACCCTAACCATCACTGTAAGAGGTTTTGTGACAGTGTCTCACTGCTTCGGTCAGTGCTGCTGATATATGGGCAGTCTTAAAAATACTTTGACTAATTTAAAGTGCAGTAGCATGAATGAAACAGAACAGCTCAGTCTGAGGAGTACACATGTATAAAGGAACAGTGTCATCAGAGCGCTTCTTTGTTGCCAAGATACGTAAAAACCTACGTACACGTCACAAAAATATCCGAGACAATCGTACAACTCCTTTATGCTATCTCAAAAAAGAAAAACACAAAACCATGGTACACTCAATCATGACTTTATAGAGACCTGACTTTCCTGGAAGTCTGTTTCTCATGAAACTAATCAAGATCAACAACTCACCAAGTGTTTTTTTTATTATTTTTTATTTTTTGACCAATGAAAATCAAGTGTTCTCCCCATTTGTTTTTACGGGAACGAGAAGTAAGAAGATATTCTGTGGGAGAACCAGCAGCCCACAGCACGCATTTAACTTATGTCAGACATCGTGAAGAATGACAGTGAGGGTGAATTTAGCGTGTACGCACACACACACACACCCACACACACACACACACAGACTGTAGGCACATTGAGGTTGTCCAGCCAAGTATGTGTCAGGCTTGAGCAGCGGAGAGTTGTTCTTTTCAAAACTACAGTCATTAGTGGAGATATGTTTGCTGTTCTTGGGCTGCAGTTCAGGCGCACACAAACACTTTAGTAACTCTATACATGAGAGGACCCTTGTTAACATGATGCATTCCTCAGACAATGACCTTTACCTAAACTATGTAGATGCTAAAATATAGACGGCAAAAAGGCAGATGCAAAAAATCCTGCTTTACTTCACTCTATAGAGTTTATAAATGAGTGACTGAGGCGAGTAAGGAGTCAGTGAATGAGTGGGTGATCAGGATACTGCCTTATTATAAGTTAAATCTTCAGCATGTTTAATTTTTCATAGGATATCTCCGTCACTGAATTGGACATCTGCCTGGCTGCCGGAACTGGAACTTACTCCCTGTGTGAAATCATTTTTGTATCGCTGATAGGGCTAGATTTAAATGATTTAAATGATGAAAATCTCTTTCATAACCAAGTAATATTGTTTCAGAACTGACATACCCAGCCCTAATCACTGATACATGCTAGATGGTAAACACTGTACATGTGCACTGGCGTGCTGTTTTCTGTCTTTTATCAATGATTTAAAAGTTATTTTGAATGCTTAGAAGACTGAACATTAAGGTTCAGCCTGTATAGCTGTGAGAAGTCGTGCGTCTGAGGCAAATGCAGGATGATGGATTGTGTAACCGCTTTCATTAGTCCATACGGACAGCTCACCTCATACGTGGAAATTTTCAGGAAGTTCCATGAGTTGTGTTCTGTTTGCTAATGTTTCAGCTGGGTGTTACTATACCGTCATTGTCCGTGACTGAGTAATATTTAAGGAAAATGTAAATATTCCCAAAGGCCTCAAGTTAAAGACGAAGTTTAGCAAGTCGTAACCGTAGCTAAGCAGAGGTGTTCTCATGACTCTTGATTGTTGTGCCTTTAGAACGGCAAACATTTTGAGAAGTTACATTTGAAGGCACCAAAAGATCCGAAACCACAAGCACACCTGCAACAATATCCCTTTGATCAAGCAAGCACATGCTGAGCAGGAGTTCATTTCAGTTTGTTTCTTGCAAATGGTTCCTTTGCGATTTGACAGAATCTTGTAAACCAGTCTCAGTGTCTGTAGTGTTTCAGTTCCCTCCGCTCTCACGGCAGAAAAACAACTGATCTGCTTTGTGTTGTGTTCTTTCATCTGTGCTAAAATTCTGTAAGTTTTTACAATGAGAGAGACTTAAAATGACTTAAAAGTCTCACTTACAGTCTCAGCGTTAGTAACAGAGGCTGTATATAAATATGGACAATGCGTCACCACTTCCTTGCATTGGCCAAACTGACGCCATCTTCCGGGGATACAGGCGGCAGCAAGTCTGCTAGATAGGGTCCTAGAGTGGGCCATGGGGGTGACCCGCCTACACTTCTTCCAGACTCACTTGTATTTTCGTTTAATTAATACTGTGCTCTGTTCTACCTCCACCAGTTACAGAGAACTGTTAGAAGCCATCCTTGAAAAAAATAAACAATTTAATGTGTATTTTAGTGTTTTAGTTTGACCAAAGTCCCATCCACTAACATGGAGGAAGTGGAGATTATGACTTATACTGCAGTCAGCCACTAGGGGGAGCTCTATTTGCTTTGGCTTCAATTTTGAGGAGCTGTTCCGGATCCATCTTTAAACTGTCTGTGGTTAGTACTATGACACTCACTAGATTTCACTACAGGACAAAGATTTGTATTTCTGTTCCAAGGCCAAACACACACAACACTCTGTACTCCAAATACAATCATTTCCTGCCATTATTATTAGAAAAACAAGAAACAATCTGTCCTCTTGTTACAGTCCATGCAAGAACAACCTGTGAGAAACTGACATAAAAGGACATAAAAGTCTGCAACTGTTACATTTAGAAGATAAACGGTGTGCAGACGTTTCCACAAAGCCTCACCAAAATGTCGATCAGACAGTTTAAGGACGCGACTCAAACCTCAGGCGAACTCAGGCTCCATGTTCCGCCGGGCGAAATCGCCGAGTGCATCTTTGCTGCTCGCCTCTGTGTGGTAATGACAAGCAGCCAAACAGTAATGGCTCGTAAATGTTCCGTGGAAAATGGGGCAGCAATTCGCTGTTTTGTTTTCGAGCACGGACAAAAGTTCAAACCCCTGGCTCGTTCCTGGTTCCCAGTTTTGATGAATGTGTTTATTGTAGCTCAGCGGAATGAGCTCATGCTCTCAGGTGAGTAGACGCAGGCCACGCCGCCCAAAATCAAACACAGATATGCTGTTCATACGTTGCGAAAGAGTAGCGTAATTGCAGACATCAGTTATCAAGTTATCTGACTCAATTAAATTATTACGATCTGAGTTTTGAAGGATATATATATATATATACATTTACTGTATTTGCAAAAATACAAAAATGTCTTTCTCAATGTTTTTTTTTGTCCTTCTCTGTTTCTTCCTGTTTTTATATCCCAACATTTTTGTTTGTTGCCTCTTTACTAATTTCCTTATTACTCTCTCTTACGTTCCTTCTCCCTTGCCCTTCTTTCTTTGCTATTTTTTCCATGTTTCCTCTTGAACTTTTGAAGACCGACGCCTCTAGTGTGGATCGTATGGATTCAGTATATGAATTCTTTTACCATAGATACTGCATCACAACGTCCCTTTTATACATGCTTGACTTGACTGCTACAGCAGAGGAGAGTACGGGTAAAAGGTCCGAGCTTATGTAAGATGCAAGTTGAGACTTATTTTCCATACATTCCAGCAGGGTGGCACGGCGAGGGCGCAAGCACACATGCAAACATTAGGCACATGCACACACCATGCTCAGATAACCATTGAGGAGACGTTATTGTCTGCGTTGGGTTGTGGATCATCTGGCCGTGTGTCTATAGAACGCGGCGTGGATGTTTGTGTATGTGCCAGCAGTGGGAAGCTAGTATCTGTACATTTGTAATTACACTCAGGAAATGTTTATTCATGTTTGATTGGGTGGGACCAGCCGGGACTCTGGGTACATTTAAACAAACTATTTCGACATCCTGTTTAAAGTCGCCTTCAGGAGGAGCGGAGGGGGAGAAGAGAAGGGGGGAAAAAATAAAAAACAATCTGTCTGAGGTGGAGCGGTGGCTAGTTATGTAAGAACAGAAATCCTGTGGCCCGTTCAAGCTGATTCCAGGGGAAAAAAGGAACGAGCCTAAGGTGGGCTTTAAAAGGTCGGCCTCAGGTGGTCGAAAAAAGTGGCGTCACGGCTCACAAAAATGAATCCACACGGCGAGAATGGAAAAAGGTTAAAAGAAGATCTGTCAGTACCCCCAAACAAATGTGTGTCCGCTTGTTCGGCAATGATCCACAAGTCCAATAGTCTCTTAATAACACGGCAAGTGCTCTTATCTTTTTATTTAAAGTCACCCCTGTTTAACTCCTGCATCCCCTTCGTCCATTGTTTCTCTCCCCGTTCCTTGTAAGACCCTGAAATTAGCAGTTTTCACAAAATTGCTTCCGAGCAGACAAAAGGAAACTGGGGAATTTGCTCTGTAGCAGATCCCGTAGTAAACCATTAGTCAGTTTTTAAGTCAGTTTTCATTGTTTTCTTCTTTGGAAAAGCAGGAAGAAAAGGCAGGATTACAGACAGCTTGAAGAAACGGTTTCACTTACTCACCGCAATTTGACTGGAAAAATATCTGTTTGGGGAAAATACACTCATTTCTAAAAGGGAATGAAGAGTTGCAGTTGAGGCGTTAAGCGAAAGTCTTATATTTACTTTTTGATTCATGCTTTTGATAGGAAACTGGATTTTTTTTTTTTTAAGACCATCTTTAGTGCTCAAGTGGTCCAACCATGAACCTGCCATGACATGTGGTAATTGTTTGTGTAAACTGCCACCTTTCTAGAATCTGTTTTGGCACTTCCTGTTTGTGAGGGTCAGTCTTTATGGAGGTGCACCAAATCAACACACAGGGAGGTTTTTTTAACGTGGCCCAAACACAGAGAGGCTTCACATCTGTGTTATGCAAACACACATGCATGTACAGATATAGCATGTGTACATACACACAGTATGCATGTCACCTTAACTGCAGAGTGAACCCTGTGGGCTCACACAATGGTTCTCTGATGGACTCCTCCTTGTTCTTATATAGGCAGCTGTTTATAACACAACACCCTAAACACTCTCTCTCTCTCACTCTTACACACACACACACACACACACACTCTTGCTCCCTCTTATTTCCTATATGAAGAAAGCGAGTTGGAATTCAGGAAGGGGGCCTTTTTCCCCCGGAGCCCATGTTCAGTACCAAGAGAATAGAGCTGAGAGGGCGCGGCATGCAGTAGTGTGTGTTTTTTGAGTGTGTGTGTCACAGGAAGAGGTCCTATGGAAGCAGAGACAATTAGTGTTTGTCGCATAGCAATCCAGTTTATGTGTGTGTGTGTGTGTGTGTGTGTATACATGTGTGTGTATGTGTGTGTGTTTTACAGTGGAGAAGCCTGTGAGACAAAATTCAAAGTATATCTAAATGCTGCTGAAATCTGATTCATCTTCTGCTTGAAGTGCCTCAGTTACGAGTTTTTCAAATTTGCGGGAAAAAAACGTAGTCTAAAACATTAAAAAAACTACTAACTACTAGATTTTTTTTCTACTAACGTGATTAAAAAAAACGCATCAAGTCACAAACAAACAAACAAAAACAGAATGATTTTCCTTCAGTGAAATCAAAGTGGCGTACATCTGGATCACTGGTACAGCGCTCTCACGGCCATGGGTCATCATGTCAGCCCGGGGCATTTTTTAGATGCTTCATGTGGAAAAACCTGATGCTTCTCCCTGATCAGAAGAGAAGACGTCAGAGATTAATTCAGATAACATACTTTGTGTGTCAAATCTAAAATTACATCTGAGTATTGTTCCAAGGTTTTCATCATTGTCTTCTTCACCTATGAAAACCTGAAATTAAATTTGAAATGAATGTATAGGGCAGAGTGTCACTACTGATTTGCTGAAATTACTTGATTACAATTCACAGGGTCGAGATCTAATTCAGTACTGATTTATTTAGAATTTTTTTTTTTTTTTTTTTTTTGAAAGAATTTTACCGAACACACAAAAATAATTATTGGTTGCAGACATGTGTGGTATTTCTTCAGTATTTTCCCCTTTAGTTTCACATCTTGTGTGTTTTTCAGAGTTGTAGCTCCTGTCAGGTCTTGGATCTTGCTCCCTCGTGGAATAATCTCATTGCATGTACTTGCAAGACAGTAGCGAGATTTCTAACAAGAGGATTAAATAAATGGCATATATTGAAAAAAGAAATTAAAAAAAAATTATAAATAAAATAGACCTGTCCATAGTGAACCACACCTCTCGCCCGGAGAAGCGGTTACAGAAGATTAATGAATGAGTGAATGTAATAAAAAAATCACTTTGAATAAGTAAAGAGTCAGTTAATAATTATAAAAGCATCTTTGACCAAATTTCTTCTGTAAATACACAAACTGCCTCTCTGTGCCATGTTTCATACACTAATTCTTCTTTGGTTGAGTCGTATCAACAATCGCTGTAGTTTTGCATCAGTTACACATTATAAGAGGCTGACTTTGTCTTTCACCTCCTTCCTGCAGGACCGCTTGTTCTTCGTCATGGAGTACGTTAATGGAGGCGACCTCATGTTTCAGATTCAGCGATCGAGGAAGTTCGACGAGGCCCGGTCTCGTTTTTATGCCGCCGAGGTCACATCTGCTCTGATGTTCCTGCACCGGCACGGTGTCATTTACAGGTAACCTTTGCTCACACTGCTTAAACTGTCAGCAGGCTCCGGCTTCTTTTACTTCATTCTCTTTTTTGTTTCTCCTGATTTGGTCTTTTTCTTTTTGTGCTTTTGTCTCTTAGCTGCATTTTATTTTCTGCACCCCTGGGACAAGGCACAGGTTTTAACTCCCCCACTCCTTTAAACCATTTGATATACTGTGAAGCTTGAATCTGCTGCTTATTTGATCTAGTGCTTCCAGCTGAGATGTGTGTCTCCATTACAGCGCATTTAAAAGAAAAACAGGAAAAAAAAATAAAATAAACTCAGCATTAACTCTTTAAATAACACTTTTGTGATCTTTATCTGTTGTACTGCTCTGTTGCTGTCAGCTACTTTGATGGTTTTGTTGAGTCGGTTGGTCATTGAGTCACCAGAACAGAAGGTTTTGTCTAGACTTAGTGTTTAATGACCTCTGGGGAGTTCATCATCTGAGGTGGTAAAAAAAGAAATATTCTTACTAGGGGTGGGACTCGATTAAAAAAAAAAATCTAATTAATTAGAGGCTTTGTAATGAATTAATCTCGATTAATCACATTTTAATCATATTACAATACATGAATATTGTAAACTCAAGCTCATTTAATGTCTGGAAAAACTCAATTCAATTGCATTTCAATTCAATACAGTAGATAAACAAAGAAAGAAAAAACCCTGGGCAAAACTGAACACCTAAAGTTAAAGTGCCATTTGAAGTACTACTTAAGTACTTTTTCAAAACAACATTGAGTTTAAATGCTTGAAAAAAAATGTGTGTTGCCGACACGTCTTGTCCATACTCAGACCAAGACTGCTAGGACTCACTGCAACATGCTTTGCATTTAGATGGTACCGTGGAATTGAAGTGCTTCGGTGGTATGCAAAGTTTTTTTTATTTTTATCTCCGCTTTTATCAACGCTTCCATCAGGTCGTTTTTTTTAAAATAAAATTTGCCTTCCATCAGTCCTAGCAACGTGCTTTCATCCGATTCCTCCATTCTGGTAGCCGTTAGCCGAGCTCTGACGTGTGCATCAGTGTAATTAATGTACTAGGAAATCGTGCACTGACAAAAGTTCTGCGTTGTTTGGATGCAAACTGCGATTAAATGTGTTTTTTTGTAATGAAATAATTAACGCGTAAAAGTCCCACCCCTAATTCATACCTATTTACAACTAGGAAGGATACATTTTACTATATAATGAGAAACTGTTCCAATGTTTTTGTCCTCTCTCTTTCTCTTATTTCCTACGCCATATCAAAATGTGTTTGTGTTTAGGATGAGTCAAACATTGGAGGTCAGGTCTAACAGATTGTGGAGCAATGTCCTGTCAAAGATGATGTAACTGCATGAAAGCAAATGTGGTGGAGAGGTCACTGCTGTTGGTTCAGATGCTTCCGGAAATAGACCAACGGCAGAAATACTTAATTTAAACACAAAGCGATGTCTGTGAAGATCCTCGATCACCCAGATCATGGTATATATATAAAAAAAGAAGAAGGTTGAAACAGGGGGAAACTGGACTTACAGAGTTTCCAGAAGACGTTTAAAACTGAAGAAGCTACTTGGATAAGTGGTGAAACGTCTTCAAGAAACGCCTAGTCTAGTTGCTCTTGTTTCAGCTTGTTTGTTATCTGGGTAAATGATGCGTTCTTATGTTCACTCACAATGAAAAATATTTCTTCCAGATGAAATATTATCTTTGGTTATGAAACAAACTCGTTGACCCAGGAAGTGTGCTGCGTTCATCTGTGGGTTGAGATTACCTCACTCTCCCTCCACTTCAGGTGCTATCTGTCTGTGTGGATTCCTTCAGTCATAATATCATTGTCAACCAATCGCAAACATGCAGCCGGTCCCACAAAAGCAATGAGCTGCTCGAATCATAACACCATTGTGGTGGATGGGGGCTCAGTGCAGGTTCAGGCTGTTTGCTCCCAAAATAACTCCAACAGTTCTCCATTCCGGTGTTTTCCCTGCATGAATGTAAGCTTTAATTTGCTGTTTAGATTCTCTCCTCATGCAACCTGTGCGTGTGTTTGTGTGTGTTTATGCCGTTCCATCCGTACCGAGTTAGGAGAGAGGACTGTCGAGGTTTTTTGTGTTTGTGTTTATGAGGTTTTGTTGTGTTTTAACGTGTTAACTGACCTGTGTTTCATTTTCTCACATCCAAAGTATTTCAAACGCACAAACAAGCACACACGTAACTTATATCTATGCACAAAACATATTTCCTCTTTGAAATCTAACTTCAGTCATTACAACAAGTCATCAAACATTATCATAAACTTTAAACAAAACTGAGATAAGTCTTTAAGTCGGTGTCTTTTTTACTTTTTGTAAAATTTCAGTTCCCTTAAATGTCCCTTACTGTAAATATAGCAATCAGGCATAACATTATGACCACTGAGAGGTCAAGTAAATATTATTGACCATCTTGTGACAACTCAAACTTCTGGACCTGGCATTCATGTGGATAGAACTTGCTCGCATTGTGCGTGGACATTCAACATTGTCTCCAAATATATCTCTAATTCTAAAATATTTTGAAACACTCCAGAATTATCCTAGTTTCTCAAAAGTTCTCTCTTATTTGATCTTTTTGTACTATACTGAAATTTAACCACCATTATAAGACCACATGACATAGCTTGTGTGTGCGTTTAATCGGTCAGTGAGTTGTGCAGCGTGACTTAGTGCCGCCACAAAAATCCCGTACCTCATAATATCTACAGCATTTAAACGAGGTGTTGTGAAAGGAAACATGACCAGACAAGTAGACGGGCCATGTTTTGTTGCGTCTTATACATTTCATGGTATTTTGACGCTGACGTTGAGGGATAGTCGGGAGAAACTTAATACTTTTCATCATGTATATTGCCCGTAAAGACCGATGACTATCTGGTGGCCTGTGCAAGGTTTGACACCTGAGTTGAAGCGTAGACTGTCAGCCTTTTACAGCCCTCTTAAAGTGAGCTTAAATGTCTGCCAGTGGTGGTCTTTTTTAACCAGATCCAGCAGTACGGGCAGTACATCCCTGGATTGGAACTCACATTGACCTAATTGAAGAAGTGCCCTGCAGAAGTAGGTAGTTGAGTCAGGCTTTGCCCTCTTCTGTGCACTGGAGGACAATCTTGACCAGCCATTGTGGCGGTAGATACTTTATGTGGTTCCAGAAGTGGTGCTTGCTTTTCTTTGAGGCTGCTCTGTAATGTGCATGTTGGTCTTTTCCTCAGTGCAGCAGAGGTACAGCAGCTTACTGCAACACCTGGACCACTGCTTTAAGGACTCACGCCCCTAACACAGGACTGAATAGGTTTCAAAAGGAACATGGCCCCACTCACCATCCGACAAAACTGTTGGTAGCATAGCCAGCCCCCTCGCCTTCGACTGGACTCTTGCACAGTCCGCCATAGCTCAGGTTGCTGTGCGGCATCGAGAGAGGGATTGATTCCACCTCATCTCATTCCACCTACTCACCATTAGAGCTCCACTGGAGTTCATCCAGCTGACATTGGTAGATCCAGAGAGGGAGGTAACACCGGTACAAGAAAAGGTGTTACTCCCTGGGAATTCTGCTCACCCTAACTCACGGGACTGTTTTTTCATAGACCCTTTCACCCTGATAATTACCCGCCCAGGCCAAATGTGAATTTAGTTTAGCTATATCTGGTGTAGGTTGTTGTTGGCTGTCCTTTGTAGATTGTTATTGGTTATATTGTAAGAAGAAGTCTCTGACTGGCATCTCAGCACAACGGCAGGGGCCGCTACGCTAAGTGTCCAGCACTTGAACCCATGCCACAGAATGACCTAAAACATTTTGTTACTTCTCCAGATGATGTCAAGTTTTGTCCCAGCAGGTCAAGTCAGGCTGAGTCTTGTTTGCGTTGTTGTTGCCACTACACACTGGCTCCATTTTCAGTTGCCTTACTATGAATAAAACTGTAATTATGTGCTCTGGAGAATGTGTTCATTGCTACAAAACACTGTTTGTTCCACTAAAATAAGATGATATATTTTATATTATAATGACAGACATTGCATCAACATGAGAGCTGGGTGTTTTGGTTTCAGTTTATCCCACTTCTGGATGCAGTTACCTGTTTGTGTGTGTAATGGGATTCTTTAGCGTCCACGTCCCTGCCCTCCAAAGCCATTAATATACAAAATGAAGGGGCACACAAACACACAAACTGAACAATGCTGAGGACTGCATGGTGCATTATTATGTTCCCAGAATTGAAATGTCATTAAAGGAGTGTCGTGGTAAATCCCTTGTTCACACAGCCGTTCTTCCTGTGATGTAATTGTCAGGTCTTTTGTCCTTTCAGTGTTTCAGTTTTACTTCATAAAACCTGACGTGCATGTATTTCCTAAGATTCTTCTGGATGCTCTGTTCTCCTCCCATGGCACAAACTCAAAATCCCAAAAATATTTCATAGTAAGCCCTAATCATCAGCTGAATCAATAGCGAATAATAGCACATTTACTGCAAAATGCAATCTGGGATACCAGCCTGTACCAAGTCCACATAATGTACACATGTGGATATTTCGATTGTACTTGGTCAGATTTGTAATTTAAGCTTGAACAAGAGCTGAAGTATAGGTCATAAGCTCCACCTCCTCCATGTTAGTGGATGGAACTTGGACCAAACTAAAACACACAGTACACATCAAGTATTTATGTTCAAGTGTCCTTTTTTCTGGGAAGGATGTACAGGACGTGACATCAAGGTGATTGACAGGTGCCATTGACAACCGCTTTGTGATATTTCTTTGTAACTTGTGGAGGTAGAGCAGAACACTGTGACTCCAAACTCGCAAGTTGCCACCGCTCGAGTCGTGGGGATACTAGCGTCAGTTTGGCCACTGGGAGTAAGTGCCCTATTGCTCTGATTTGTTGTGAGACTATCCAGTGTTACATTGGTTGAAACGCACCCTACAAGGAAATCCAGTTACCAGACTCATTCTGCTGAGAGCGGAGTCGGGCTATGGCGGTGGCTGTACGCAGATGCAGATCTTTTCAAGAATTCTCTAAAAGAACCTGCTTTACTGCAAAACCTGCCTTTTTCAACATGCCTGCAGCGAGCCCAGGCGTACATCTGCTTGTTTCCTGTAGCAAAGCGATTTTCAAATTCAGATGGCTGAAGGTGGAGGAGAGTGCTGCGTAAAATTCAGCTCATTGTCATTTGCTTTTTGCTTATACATACACTGTATACCTAGAAAAAGTAAAGCACCAAAAAAATAAAAACATGACACCACTGAGAGTCGGGAATAAACTGAGAGAAACTGTACTTGCTAACCACTTCCAAAACAAAAAATTAGTTGCATGCAGAATATGTGGAAACGTTGTATTAAAAGGAATACGACACTTCAAATACGACACAAATAGAATGAAACACAAACAAGGTGTTGCATAAAATTGAAGCAGGATAAAAAAGACCAAAAAAACTTACATAACTTATTTCCTTGATTTACAAACAGAGGATGTCAAAAGCAGATCAGCAGTTTTTATTTTTTCATAATTCTGCTTTGGATACGTGATCTCAGACAAACAAATGTCCAGTCCTGCTGGTGCCTGCTGGACCAGGACTCATTGTTTCACTCAGTATGTGTTACAATGCTTTTCTTAATGAAGGCGAGGGCACAATCAGAACAGTTCAGCGGCGGGAATACGTCTGTGTGTTTCTTTAGTTGGCACAGTTTAATCCAGGTCCGTTATTGAGGTTAAAGCCAACCACTCTGGGCTTTATTGTTTCTCTGTTTGTTATTTTGTTACTTTTGGCCTCAGAATCAAGTTTTAAAGTAATACTCCACCCAGAGCCTGTCTCTGAGTATCAAACACGCACTTCATGAATGGTGACAGGTGAATTTAAAGCTGAAGAATAGCTTTTTAAAAGGCCTTTGAAACACTCGATATCTTACCATCAGATTTCCCTCCTTAGACAGCATTACTTTAACGCTTAGATTCTTCTACAACTTCATGGTTAGTCGGTACTTATTCTGTACTTGCTTCCCACTGCCTTTAGGTCACGCATATTTTTTTTAGCTCACCACAGCAGAGTATAGTGTTCACGTCCTGAGAGAATCCATCACCGTCCAGAGGCTTTAAACTGAACGACTCCGGTTGGCGTTCATAAACAGTAAGATTAATGATTCAGTGTTTCAGCAGTGTTTCTTTAGTCATGCTGTTTTGATTCAGAGATTGGCAAGGACAACGCACACACACACACACACGCGAAACACGTTGCGTGTTAATTCATGATGCCTGAGTCAACTGAGCTACCTGATCTTTCTCTACATATGTCCCCCGCTCTCTCTCTTGTCCCTGGCCCACTTTATTGACCAGAGGAACATGAACAACAAGTGTTTTGGGAACATTATGTCCCAGCTCTCTCTCTCTCTCTCTCTGTCTCTCTCTCCCTCTCTCTCCCCCCTCCACCCACCTCTCCTTCCTCTCCTCCCGCCTCTGCTTGTCCCTCCCCTCGTCACCCTTCCCTTCTGAGATACTCGTCTCCTTAGGTCCTCGTTGATGCTCCCATCGTCACCACCAAAGAAACATTTTTAGACTACAGCCGGTGCGTGTTGCTGTTAACGGAGCAGCTTGAGACCGGTTTTAAGGGCAGATATCCTGTGTGTCTGTGTAAACACACACATACACACAGCGCTATTTTTTTTTTTTTTTTTTTTTTTTTTTTGCTGTCAAACTGCATTGAGTTCATGTTCTAATTCTTAGTCTGATCTTTTTCTTGTGGTTTCTTTTACTTGTATCACACGTTTTGATCATTTTCTGTTAAAACTTTTTAACTGCGATTAATCGCACGATTTCCAGAGTTAACACAAATTAATCGCGTTTTTTTCAGGACATTTTTTTGTTAAAGATTATGCTTTTGCAGTCTATGGCAGAAACAAATTAGCAGAAATGGATAAAAACACTTCAGTTCAGAACATCTGAACAATGCAAAACTCAAAACTCAAATGCCAACGCATTTACTGTCAGTGTGAACTGAGAACGGAGCTTTCTGAGCAGTTGAAGATATTGAAAAATATCCATTTAAAAGGCCCCATTTAAAACACACATGCTATGGAAATCATGCGCTTAATCCCGAATAAATATCTCTCCTGACAACCCTGTCTTTAGTTTTTTAATTTTGGTCAAAACTGTTGAAGACTGTGACATTGCTTTCAACCGTTGCGTAGCGTTAGTGCCTCATAAACGACTCGGCGGTTTGTTTTAGTTGGAGCTGCGGAAACGAAATGAGCCTCACTCACTGAGAGGAACCATCGTTGGTTCATTCCTGTTATTATTTTTTAATTTCTTTCTCCAGTTTATTGGCTTTAATATCCTCCCGCTCTGATCTGCCTCTCACGGCGTGATTCCTCGCGGATAAATATATCAGCGCCGGCAGTTTGTGTGTGTTTGTATATTTGACCAGATGTGTGTTTAGAACATAGAGTATAGTCACACAGAAGAAGGGATGGAATGGATGGAAGGGATGGCGAGATGAGGATGTGAGAGAGAGAGAGAGAGAGAGAGAGAGAGGTTAGCTGTCAGAGCACAGGGGTTGCCTCTGAGGACGTAATGGAAAAATCACTCAAGATTAACATGAAACACAGGAAATGCTCTCAATTGAGCCTGATTGCTGTTTGTGTGTGTGTGTACAGAGCAGCTCCTGTATATTGATTCGAGCTTCTTAAGCGATATTAAAGCTGCTCTGTAAAACTATACATGTACAAAGGTGAGTCCTCTGACTGCAGGACCTGTGTGATGTTCAGTATTAGTTAGATTCAGTCAGCTGCAGGTTGCATTAAACTATTACCAAAAACTTCCATCCCAAGAAAGAATTCCGCTTCGCTAACACGTAGATGTTTGAGCTATCCAGTAGAAGAATCTTGCTCTGTTCTCTTGCAGTCTGTATATTAAAGGAAAATTTAAGGAACCGTCCAGAAAAATCCCCTTTAGCATGATGCTCATGTTCCCCCGACTAGCGACCTGATAACACCCTGACATGTGGCTGTTCTCACAAGTCACCATTTAACAGTATTCACAAAACACTTACTATCCAGTTTCCCCTTTTTGATTAATTAACATTTAATGATGCATCCTCTCACCAGCTAGTTTGGCCTGAGGTCAGTCAGGTTTAGAACCACTTTCTGCGGTTTATTGTTGCAGAAGCGATGACTAAGAGGTCGGAGTCAGTCAGTCTTTTACAGGCTGGACACAGCATAACTTCCACTAAATGCATTTAAAACGGAGTAGCCTCAGTCATTTTGATGGTGACAATCTGTATTAATGATGGCTCTGGGTTTTTGAAAGACTAAACATTTGTTATGTGAAATCTGTATTGTTTTTAAGAGAAAATTGCCGTAAAGGAAAAGCTAATGTAACTGGGACCTTACGGATCATTCACCTCAACAAACAAGCTTCTTTTTAATTCCATTTCAGCCATGCTGTATATTGATTATTGTTGAGGACACTAGAACAGCACAAAAGATTAAAGCACACGTGATAAACAAAGAAAGATTTGTGCAGAGAATCTAGGTAACATGAAATAGCCATGCTGAAGGGTTAGGGTTAGGCTAGGGTTGTATTGTAAATGTAATATAATGAAAAAATATTACATTTACAATACATTTTTTTTTATTTTGGTTTACACCCACTTCTCATCTGACAAAACATTTTCACGCAAATAAGTATCATTCCATTAGAGCTGCAGAACACCTGCAGCCACTTAATATTGAATTTTCCCACAGCAAGGTGATGTGTAATACAAAGATTAACGTCAGCGGTTGTTTAAATTCAATCACAAATGCATTAAGTTTATACGCTATTTTTCTGCCCTGCTGCAGGCAAGCAATTCAGACTTAATGTGCCGGGAGTCGGCTGGAGGTGAGATATGCAAACAGGCAGCCGGGGAAAATGCAGAACAAGAGCTGCTCTTTCCAGTGTCAGTGTGCCTTTTAGCAAGGCACAGCCCCCAGCTGCTCCACTGCTCACTAGCCCATGGTGGTTTGGGGCAGCGGGGAGAGAGTTTTGGATTTCATGTGGAGTTCAGATAACTGAAAGCAAACATGTGTCGGCAGCTGAAAAACGCTGAAATGGATTTCTTGGAAGGAGAAAGTGTGGTGAATTTTATTGAAGGAATGAATGTGACAACACTTTAATCATCAACTTTTCATATAAACACTCATTTCCCTTTTCAGTCCAGTCTTAAGTTTTTTTTCCATTTGCGAGCACAAAACATGTTAATTGAGTTTTTTTCTTCTTTTTTTCTGTTTGGACCGAGCTGTCAGCTGCCATGCTCCACTGAATTGGACGTCATATTATTCTTCTCTGAGATTTGAGGCCTATTAGCATAGCATTCATGATTTCAGCTTTGCACAAAATCCAGAAAACTGCCACAGCTGACATGGATTGCTTGAGTTTGGTCAAATACTGAGAGAACATGAGTTGCATGAGTTACTGGGAGTAATAGGCGGTTTATGCTGCTGCATCAGCGACCCTACGCAGGCCCTAACACCGTAGCCTGATGTGCACCTCCCCAGAAATGTAACTAAAAATCGCCGTGACGCAGACCTCATAGGTCCTCTTGGTAGTCGCGTATTTACTCTTTAGTATTCCCAGCTGCCTCTCCATATCCACAATTTTCAAATTGATGGTTTTGGATCAATGAAGATGGAACACACCACCGACAGACTGACTGAGGAGGTTCTAAAGTACAGGCATTTGTGTGACTTGAAATTTTGGCGAAAGTTATCTCCAAAACAACACTGAAACAAGGACAACTGGTCTTGTAGTGTTTCTTGAAGATGTTTAATTCAAGTAGCAAATAGCTTGCCCTCATTCACACCTTGAAACTTTATCCTCTGGACATTAATGGGTGGTTGGAAAACTACACATTGAGGAAGGAAACCAGGATCAGTGATGGATATTTTCCACAACTGCAGGTAAGTATCTGGTCATTAACAGACCCTAGTCACTGAGCTGAAGGTGGATACCACCTCCCACCCCCGCAGATGTTCCTATTTATACCCCAACTCCTCACCAGTGTTTTGAGAAGCTACGTGGAGGAAATGTCTTCAAGAAACTCTTGCCCTTGATTCAGTTTTTTGGATATACGTACAATGATGTGGTAGACCGAGAACCTTCACAGACAAAGAATCATTAGATTAGATTAGAGTTTGTTGTCACTTTACTACAGAGGTGGCAAACGTACTCACATTAAGTACTTCAGTAAAAGTATGTCACGATGCGCGTCCTGTGTTCTACTTCTACTGTTTTGAACAGGCAGCCTGTTGATCTGCTGCCACCTAGTGACTGGAGGCTTGTTTATCATTCAAGCATCAATAGAGACATTAATACTAAAAGTCCACCTGACCGCACTATTTGAGAACTACTGGTCTAATGTGAAAAAAACTCATTCCTGTATGGTGTGGTTTCTGTTGCTATCATTAGCTTTTTGAGGATTTTTTGCAAGCTAGTTTACAATGTTAGCAATGTTATGGGAACACACCGTTTTGATAGTTTATAGCTAATACTAGCTAGTGGTTTAAAAACAACCCAATCACCCTCAATTTATTATTAAAAATGATCTAGATGCTCATGCAGGACATCTCATCAGTTAAGTCTAGATCATTTTGCAAAATTATCAACGGGTTAATTTTCTCGTGTACTTGAACACCAGTGGAGCTGAAGTGTCATTAATGGCAAAATAATTTTTAATTAAGTACATTTGAGTACTTTCTTACTTTACTTGAGTAAAGGAGTTGAATCAGTATTTTTACTTATACCAGATAATTTTTACACAAGTATCCATACTTTTACGTCACTATATGTCAGACTTTCATATGGACTTTCCTTCTCTAGTCCGGTGCTCTAGCCATGTCCGGTCCGATCATGTCACGTCTTTTACGTCTTGTCATCTGTGGAGGTTAAAAAAGTAACGAGCTTGTTTTCCCAATGTAAGGAGTAGAAAGTACAGATATGTGTGTACAATTGTAGGGAGTAAAAGTAAAAAGTCGTCAGAAAAAGAAATACTCAAGTAAAGTACAAATACCTGAAAATCTACTTAAGTACAGTAACGAAGTATTTGTACTTCGTTACTTGCCACCTCTGCTTTACTATCTACAATGAAAATCTGTGGGTGACTCTTAGCTAAAATGAGAAACATTAAATCATACAATAAATACTTATTTTTGTGAGTGTGCCGAGGGTGTCAAGGAGGCCTCTCTTCTTCTGGCGAAGAAGCCGCTCCTTTTGTAGTCCTGTATCTGTATCCTATAATCTGGGGACAGGGGGACAGTCTCTGATGGGTAGGATCTGCAGCGATGCGGCATCTCTTCTTCTGGAGGCGGCCAGCATATATTGAATCCAGATCTGGGGATGGATTTGCCGTGATCCTCTGATACACAGTGACGCGACGCCCAAATTAATTAAATTTCACGAAAGGAGTTGGAAATCATATAAAATATAGAGTTTAGAAACATGAGAAAAGTATTCATTTTAAATGTTTGCTCATATACTACAGACTTTATTTATTACCAAAACATAAACTCAGAAATGTAAAAATATGCTAATCTAAAACGACTAATCTTGGGCATGATGTTCACATCATCGCTGCATTTTCTTCCCATTGTTCCCATAGTCCTCTTTACTGCAGTCAGTAATCCAGGCTTCATCAGAGCAAGACATGGTGGGACAGAAAAGAACAAACCTTTCAACGGCAGATCACAGCAGCTCTCAAACAGGATTGTGAAACTGCCCTTTTTTTTTATTTTTAGGACATACAAAAACAGAACACTTGCATAAGCCCTTGACTTTGAACACGCACGCCCCGTCTCTTTTCTGGCTTGTCAGTGCGGCTCTGGTTTTTGAAAACACCTCGGGCTGAATGGCTGCAGTGGTTGCATGCAGGAGATGTTGACATTTTTGTAGCGATCAACCATCAAGCGCCGAGCGGCTGCATTCAAGACCAGCCCTGTCGTCTTTCAACACTGCTGCTCTTATCTCGCACACTCTCTCTCCGCTCTCTCTTTCTCCTCTCCATGCTTTTCTCCTCTTGGGCTAACTTTTCTCTAAGAGGTGGTCTTTCACGAGAAGCATCCTTCACATAAGAGCACATGCGATGATTTTAACGTTAAACTAGAACATTCAGTATAAATAAATGTCCCTCAAAACACATGTTTGCTTTCAAAGTTAATGAAAAAAACACATACTGTATGCATTAAACACCCCCATTTCTGCTCCGCAGAGACTTGAAGCTGGACAACATCTTGTTAGATGCAGAGGGTCACTGTAAGCTGGCAGACTTCGGCATGTGCAAAGAGGGAATCCTTAACGGAGTCACCACCACCACCTTCTGTGGGACGCCAGATTACATAGCACCTGAGGTAAGTGCAAAAACAGAGGAGGCTTAAAATAGGCTCCTTCCTGCCTCATCTGAGGATGAAACCACTGACTGTGCGATCGACCTTTCACACACTTTAAAGGTTTGTTTCACGCTTCAGCTCACAGATCTGTTGAGGGCATCAAAACCATCGCTCCACCTCATATACCGCGTGCTTATACATGTCCAGCTCTTTGCAGAGGACGTTTTATTCAAGTGCTCTAAAGAGCTGGGCGTTCGTGTGAACTAACTGAAACGGTGTGTGATGTTTTTTTAAGAATTAACACTGTTAAATCGTGCATTTGATTCCCCACAATAAGAGGACGCGTTCAGCCTTTTCAGCTTGTTTATGCTCATTTAACCTGCCGCCTGTCACATTTAAACACGCAGATCAGGCGTTTATTGTGTTTTTATGTGACACTTTTATGCCATTTCCTAAAAGCACTCTGCATGTGTTCAGATCCTCCAGGAGCTGGATTACGGCCCGTCTGTGGACTGGTGGGCACTGGGGGTGCTGATGTACGAGATGATGGCGGGGCAGCCGCCGTTTGAGGCCGATAACGAGGATGACCTGTTTGAGTCCATCCTCCACGACGACGTCCTCTATCCGGTCTGGCTCAGCAAGGAGGCCGTGTCCATTCTGAGAGCGGTGAGTCAGTGGGATACTTAGCGGTTTGAGTTTCGTCTCCAAAACATTCTAGAAACATCAGCGTAGAAAAACTACGGGTACTTAACAGCTCCACTCACAGACACAGTGTGTCTTCGTTTAGGAACTGTTGATTGGTTTTACTGAAGCTTCATTTGAACTGGAGCTCTTTATCTTGCATCTAATGCCCTTCAGGCCTTCCTTCCAGACTTTGGCGAGTGTCCAATTTGCAACACCTTTACATATTAATGCAGTTTTTCTAAAAATGTAGTTTGGTTTTGACAATGAAGATAACGTCCAGCACCAATGGAAACATTTAAAATAACTCTGAGGACCTCAACGTGTTCTTTCAGTTATCCTGTTTCTCTGCTTCTGTCTCTCATCACATGTGAGTGAGGATGCAGTCGTTTTTTTTTTTTTCCTCCCGTGTCATTTGTTGATCCTTGTTTCCTGTTTCCTCCACTGGAAGAACATTGGATAATTTCCTCTATTACTTTTGTCTCCGCGTGTTATTGGTTGTGTGCTTCATTGTGCGTCCATGTATGCGCATAAGATTCACTTGTGTATTTGTTCATCCAGTTTTTCCATCACAAGCCTTTGCGTTTACCTTGGCTGTTGGTACAGTTGGACTGCAAAGCCTTGTGGGAAAGTCCGTGTGTTTATGTTGGACAATGTCTTGGACTCTGACCAGTCACTTGACCGGCACTCTTGGCTCTGATTGGACGCACCATCCAGCTGAAGGACTTTGAGTCACATGATAAACCCTCTCGGCTCAGACATCTGAGCAGCTTGTCCACAGCTCCACTGGTGTTCAAGTACATGAGAACATCTGAAGGACAATGGCTCCATTGCTTTTTAAAAGCAGGGGAGTTTTGCAACTGGTGTATATCAAAATGTTCTGTTCTCCACTTAATAGGGAATGAACAGTTTAATAGATAAAAGCAAACACTGGGGTAGCAACCTTCAGGACAATGTCTTGCCACTTTCTTTCGTACAGACGATATTTTCCCAGGGATATGGGCAGCGCCATCTTGTGTAGTCAGAGTCTGTGTGGTACGGTCCAAGAGTGGAGCCATGTGAAGCCACAGTATTGATGACCTGACCACGGTTATCAACATTATATTTACCACTTAAAAAGACAGAAACTATGCTTGAAAAAAGCTTATTTGACGTATATTTTTGTGTGTTCGTTCGGCCCAAGTCCCATCCACTAACATGGAGGAGGTGCTTATGACCTATACTGCAGACACCAGGGGGAGCTCTACTTGCTTTGGCTGCAATTTTCAGGAACAACTCTGCCATGCATATTTATACAGTCTATGATCTTAGCAAGTCTAAAAGCTGTATTCCTGCCTTAATGACCATTAGCTTGCAGTTATAGATCTAAAAAGTCAGAAGGATTTTTTTTCAAGCCTGACTCCAGCCTGAAGCTTTGTCAGTGCTTGTGGAATTTAAATACGGTGAGAAAACTCGCCACGGTCAAGCATGTATGAGGTACGAACAAACAAGCCTGACAAGTTTTGAGTCTTCACTGTCACTGTTTTAGCAGTAGGAATTTAAGATGAGCAACCTGATAATTGGAGCAAGGTTTTTCCACACGCCCAGCCAGCCAGAGCAAAAAGGAAATATCTTTAGCATTAAGAAGAACTTGGAGTCCTGCAAAAGATCGTTACTGTGGAGAACGCACGTGTGCACAATTATCAGAACCTACCCTACCTGATAATTGTGCACGTGTGCCTCAGAGAGCCGGTGCAGATGTGATAAATGAAGACTATTCATGGTATTTTGAAGGCATCTTCAGTTTTAGAGCATACAACTCCAACACAGACATTTCTTCTGCTGCACTAGAAATCTCATTCAGACTGGACACACATCATCTGCTGCTGTTTTCCGTTGTACTCATGTGAACTTGAGAATTGATGGGTCTTTTGTTCAACAAATGTTCCAATATTCTGCTTCTTTGTATGAGCTGTTGAAACCAGACGGAAAAGCCTAATGGCCTTTACAATTGTTAAAAACACATTATACATATCTACTTAAACAAACAAAACAAAATGATACTTGTCAACAGCTTGGTAGTTTGAACAAAGATGACATTTACGTCATGGCTAACTCGTTTTCCCTCAGGCGTTGCATCGCTGCATCTTTAAAGCGGAACATCCTGATCACTTTCACACAAGATCTAAAAAACGTGTTCTTCTTTCACCCTTTTTTTTACTCTGGCTTTCCTTTTCTGTCACTTCTCAGTTCATGACTAAGAGTCCCAACAAGCGTCTGGGCTGCGTGTTGGCCCAGGGTCTGGAGGAGGCCATTAAACTCCACCCGTTCTTCAGAGAGATCGACTGGACGCTGCTGGAGCAGAGGAAGATCAGGCCGCCGTTCAAACCTCGCATTGTGAGTTTACGCCAAATAACCGTGGAAAAAATATGCTACGTGCAGACGTGAAGCATTTAAAGTTGTCGTATTGATTCTTGTTTAAGAAAATCAATCTTTAGAATGACCCAACATCTGATTGAAGACAGCTGACTCTCTTGCACAACAAATCAGTACAGGTCCAAAGGCCGAAACTCCACAGAAAGATATCTTACCGCTTGTTTCTTTTTCTCCCAGAAAACCAAAAGGGACGTCAATAACTTCGACCAGGACTTTACACGTGAAGAACCCGTCCTGACGCCCGTGGAAGACAGCATCATCAAGCAGATCAACCAGGATGAATTCAAAGGATTCTCCTACTTCGGGGATGAGACTGCAGCCTAGACCGCACGCACGCCGACACACACGCACGCACACACCAAGTGAAACACACCACAGTATTTAAAGAACCACGGCCTCTCGAACGGTTCCAGATTCTAACCACTCCAGGAATTATTAGACCATTTGTATTTCTCATTATGGTTTCTGTGGTCTTGTTGTTTGTCCGTTTGTGCATATCCCATCAAACTGTGCGCTCAAGCAGCATGTCAGCTCAGGTCGGTTACTGACAGGAATGACCCCGCGCTCCCTCAGTCGGTCCGGATGGTTTTCTGATGCGGGCGAAACCAAACTCGGATCGGGTTGGAGTTTGAACTAGATACACAGGCAAAGTCACGGGCTGTTAGTGCGCTTAAGTGTGGGAGAGAGTGACAAATATAATGTGTGTACAAGTATGCATGCATGTGTAGTTGCATACCTCTAGAAAGAGACTGTCATTTCTTTACACAATGTGCTGTATCCTGTGTCTGTCTCCGTGTAAAGATGTTTTATCTTCCCTAAACATGTATGTGAGTGGAAAAAACAACTGAACCAATGATTGTATTTAAAGGTAAAAATTTATTGAACAATGCTTTATTGGTTATGATATGGTTGAGTTTTTTTAAAGAAAGATTTTGAAGTGATCCGGTATGGATACAGAGATGGATTTTTTTTTATTTTTGTCAAATACATGCTATTTCCTGCATCTTCTGGTTTAAAATCTCACTGCCGTCTTACGAGGCCCCGCAACAACATTAGCCCACCTGTCAGGGAGGTCCAAAACGGGACCGAAGCACCAACTGTGAAAGAACCGTCGAGCCCAAAAGCTGATGCGTGGCAGCATTTTGGATTTAAAAAGTCCTAGGTTATGAAAAGAAGATGCAAGAAATCTAAGATTTTTTTTTTTTTGATGAAATCATTATAAAAGAATTTTAGCCTCAAGTCAAACTAAATATGAAATGCCACTTTGAATTTAAATTCAGCTTTACCTCTTCAGTTCTTTTCAGAGAGAGAGAGAGAGAGAGTGCTGTGCTCTATGTCTCTTTTTATTTTTTGCTTGTTAGAATAGATATTCCAATTTGCCATTAAAAACCAAATGGTACCGTCAACCGCCAGCTAACAGACATACAGTAGCAACCAGTGGGAGAGTCCGTTGTTTCAATGAGGTATGCTAACAAGCTGTTTCCATTCATCTTGACGTGGAGACAGTTATCCAGTGAAACCAAATAATGAGCTGAAGTCAAAAAAATGTATGGGGAGTCCTTTAAAGCGAATTTATCTTAGTCGAAGTGCTTGTTACTGAAACTCTCATAGCACCTTGTGGAGCAGAATCTTTCCAGGTCAACTCCTTAAATACCTTCATGACCGCTTAATCCTTGAAAAGGCCTTGCGTGTGCGTACAGTAACTGAGCGATCGGTTAATGTACTGGACCTACAGACTCCCATGATTCCGCAGAGGATAGTGGTGGAGAATGTGTCAGCACATGTGACTGAATGTGTGAAACTGAATGTATTTCCTTTGCAGTGTGTGTTTGTCTACATGCTGTCCGTGGCGAGACCATTTTACATTGTCTTCATGTTTTATTTTTATTTAAAATCTTTATTTTGGTCGTTGTTGACTTGTTTTTACTAGATTTCAGCAAGACTCACCTGGTCAGATATACTGACCTTTGTACTTCAGACCCCCCCTCCGCTCCTCTCCCTGCTCCTCCTCTTTGTGCAGCCTAAACATGGAGGTAAAATAAGCTTTAAATAAGCAAACAGGCCCAAGAGGAAACTTCAGAGGTGTCTCTCTGTGTTGTAGCTCAGAGTTATGACTTTATAGTTAACTGAAACGTTTCTTCAAGAAAGCTCAATGTGCAATACTCTGAGTTTCTCTTTAGTAACCCTTTGCGCAGACACACATTCACAGGGAACTGCAGTTTAAGTCTAGGACAGAGACACGTCTGAATCATTTCACACATTCCAATGTAGTCAACATTTCAGTCTCTCGGCTCCATCTTGAAGTACATTCGTATGCATCGTATGCAACTGTCATGCATTAGTGAATACATTTAGGCAAATATAATGCAGAGTGTAACGTTTGCAGTGGATTGCGACATGTACTGTACGTGTTAAATTTCGCAGAATTCTGAAAAAAAAATAAACATAAAGTTCAGGATTTTTTATTCAGAAGAGAATATTGACCTATGAGTAATTAGAGTTGGTTTTAATGGAGCAGCTGTCATCCAAGCATTTTTTTTTCTCACTGAAATTGCCATAAAATTACATTATTATCTCTCCAAAGGAAATTAGTTGACAATGGTATGACAAATACAAAATAAAGTGTTCACAAATGGATAAAAAATAAATCTCCTCAGAAGAAGAATTCCACAGTTGAGCCCCTCCACCGCTTGAATCTGAACTTTTCGCTAGCCTTTAGAGGACCCAAGTATACTAACTGACTAGCTAGTGGTCGGATCGCAAATTGCAAAGGAGCAATATAGGTGAGAAAACGACCAAAGAAAAACGCTGCAAACCTGTTACAGTACGATGTATATCTACTAGTGCTAAACAGTTGCATATGAATGTACAGTAATTCAGGAGAGCTGTGGCTAATTTTTATTCTTGAGCGTCAACATGCAAATTACTTTTATAATGAGTCACCTGTCCCCCAATCAGTTACGAGTCTTATGAGTCACTGTTTAACCTGCAAAAATAGTACCACAGCAAAACAGGAAGCACTGTACGTAGCAGTAAACACATGATACCTGTTGTAGCAGCAGATGTTTTACACACCGTAGCTCAATAACTAAACACACACATTAAGACTGAGCATCATGTTAATGCTCTCCATCATTTCGATCTTCTTTTGCTTCTTCCTGATGCGTCTTTGTTTAATCTCTATTTTAAAAATATCAAACTGTTTGTCCCGCTATGACCCAAGCGGGACGTTCTGTCCCAGTAGTCCTCAGCGCCAAGTGCTGTTTCCAACAAAAACATCCTTCATGTAGGAAGGTTTTCACTGGTCCTCACATAAAGCCATGCAGATTTATTGAGCACGATGCCAATTTCAAACAACAGTATTATAAAATCATCTTCCTCTGCTCGTATGGAGAACGTTACTGTGTGTATACATGTTTGTGTTTCTGTTGCGGTCCGTGTATTTGTGAAGCTTTGTGCATTTTGTCACCTGACCTGTGGTTTTGTTCTACTTTGAAATACTCTCATGCCCTTCATGTGTGTTTATGTTCTTTATTTTGCGCTCCGTGCCAAATGTACTGTATTTTAAAAGGATGTGAAGGTGTATTGAATTTTTGAAATGAATTAAATATCATGATGTCAGAGAGGAAGTTCTCTTGGCCTGGTGTATCATTTCTACTTCTGGTTTTTAAATCCTCATCCTGTAAGCGACTTTAAAGAAACCAGTCATTATGCGTGGATTAACCGGCCACAGCGGTAATCTCTTCCATCTGAAACATTCGAGATTCTGGACGCCAAATTCCACAAGCAGTTATCTGTTTCTCAGTCGGTGAAAAATGTGGTGAGACCTGCTCTTAAACCCATGGTGGATGAGAAACCAAATGGCTTCGAGGCCTCAGTGAAAAGTCAGCAATAGCTGTGAGTCAGCTGTGTCTCAGTGTGTCTACTTTGGTTTTTGTTTGTAGACTATACACAGTATATCCTTTAAAATGTGACTAACATTGTGACTTCATAACGCCAACAGATGTTCTGAAGGTTGAAGCAGATGTTACCACTTGACCACCAAACATCTTGTGTACACGATATCCAGTGTTTTAATGATAAGCTCACGAATTCCATTTGAAGTAAGGAATATTATTTTCATCTGCTATGAGTCTGCCCTCTTTAGACCACGAAAAAGATAACATCGCATGCTGGGAAGTCTCCTACAACTCAAAAAAAAAAAAAACTTGTTTTAAGTTGGATGAACTCTTACCTGCATCTTACTATAGCATTGTTTCAACTCTGATTTGGGACACCAACATAAAATTCCATGCGCTGCTCCCTGGCTCTCCATCTTTGATCCAGAACCCACCAATCTGCCTGCCCATAATTAACTCCAACCTAAATGTTACGCTTAGTTTTTCCACTTAAATATGATGCTTCATACATTTGTGTAGGATGCTAGCTAACCCTATAACATTACTGCTATAAGTCACATTTTTTTTAATGCTTCCCATTTATTTTTTCTTAGTAGACTTCTACACTAAATTGCTACCGCTTGTCCATTAAATATGTCAACTGTCTCCCAAGAACCAAGTATTTTTGTTGTGTATTGTTTTTATGCTGTACGTATGCTAGCTAGGTGTTCTTCATTTAATTGCTTCTCCCTTTCCTTTTCCTTCTCTTCTGGGTTCCGCTCAAGGTTTCTTCATGCCACCGTCAACCTTGCGACTGTTCCAGGGTATAGTTTCAGCAAAGGTAATTTTTTATTGTATGTGACACGTATTAAAAAAAAAAAAAAAAAAAAAGAACGAAATACAGATTCAACGACATTCATGTTTACAGTGTGAAATAGAAATCTAGAAGAATAAAGCGTAACCGAAGGGTTCCTCTGAACGGAAAAGATGGCCCTTATCATTAGTTATTACTGTGATACATTTAATAAATAGTGGCCTCCGGAACATGGCCTCCTCACCTGTTGCAGATCAGGAGACAAACAGATAGGAGCACGGTAACACACGGGGGCTGGCAGGGCTGTTCTGGCGAGGAGGAGGAGGAGGGGGGGCGGCTCCCGGCGGCGGATTCAACCAATCAGCTCTCACGGTTGTCACGGTGCCAGCTGAGCTGCAGGTCAGAGATCGAGCAGCTTGGGGAGTTTTCATATCAGCAAGCGAGGAAAAGTTTTGACAAGCGGACCTGCGGGCGGTTTGTGTCGACAGCAGAAGCGGCGGCAGCGGCAGAAGCAGCAGCGGCAGCAGATCGGCGTTCAGCCTGAGTGGAGTTTCTATCTGCGGGTGAGAGGCTGTACGATCCTCGGCAGTGTTCTGAGACTGTACGGCCCCGATACACCCCAATCCCCCCCACCAGCCCGGACTTAACCAGTGAAGGGTTCCCAGCTTTGATGATCTCTCGGAGGTTCTGCTTCTGACCTGGGCACTTCGGCGTAAAACCTGCGCGTTATTTCTTTCTTTCTTTTTTTTTTTTCTATTCTTTTGACTCTAAAGTTGGACTTAACTTAGTCTGTCGGGGGAGTTTACAACATTACATAAGAGAAAACATGACGGCCGATAAGGAGAAGAAGAGGTAAGGCTTTAGATTTTCTCCTCTTTTAATTTCCCACGGCTCTGTGGGTTCGTTAATCCGCGGCTTGTAATGACAGAGCCCGTGTTTATTCAGAGTAAAAGTGTCTGACAGTTGGCTGCTGAGAGACAGACCTGTTGCTGCAGCGCTGCATGTGACTGACTGGCCTTTCAAGGCTGGCTGCTGTAAAATCACTCACAGCCAATGGCTCCCTAACTGATCTCTGCCAATATGAACGCGTCTTTAACGCAATAACGGCACCGTGGAACCGATTGGACCCACGGAAGGTAAGTGGTGCTGATTTGATTTGGCCTGTGGCTCTGAGAAAGAGGGTTTTTTTGTTTTGTTGGTGTTAAACAGATTTATCCTCCACCAGAGTTCCTTCCAAATGTGCACCCTTTTGCAACTTTTTTTTTAAGCATCTTTCGCAACCCCCCCAGAAACATTAAAACTGATTTCTTGCTTTTTATATAAAACCCAAATAAGTGCAAAAAACTGATACCATTAGAGCACTTTTATTAAACGTGGTGCTCGTTTAAATGCAAATAAAACCCCTGCTGAATGATTTATTTAAATACTGAAAAGCCATGTAAGCAAATCACATCAGATCAAGTTCTGTGTGTAAATACCTCAGACTTGGCTGGCAGTTAAAAACGACCCAAAACTTTATGGAAACTGCTGATTAGCCAACATGAAATCCCTGCAAACTTGCACGAAACCCTTTGATTGCGTGCGCAAAACGCTGAAGAGGTGATTCAAATTGTCAGTCTGCACGCAAAGTAGTCGTTTTGCAATGTTTAAACGCCAATAGTTCAATAAAATAAAGATTCGGCAGGGAAGTGTGCATGTTTCTCCTGTAAGGCAGCACTTTCGGGACAGAATCCAAGCCCACAACCTCTCACCTCCTTTCAGTTGAATCCATTAGTCTATGGGATAATCACCAACCGGTCATTACAGCAGATATCAGACCGCACTGCTCAGGAAACCTCTAGAAGAGCAGGTATCTAGTCACTCTTGAGTGTGCGCTTTCCTGCAGGAAGATTACAGCTGGTTAATCACCACCTGGACTTTTGCCAGATATCAAAACTACGTATTTGGCAACTTAATTGGCAACGTCCATTTAGCCTTGACATTTTCTTTTTCTTTTCTTTTTTTTGTCTGCCGAGGCAGCTGACACAGCAGATAATGTTGTTGAACTTAAGAGAATTCATGTGGGGACACGGACACATGAAACCACTGATCTCATGCCCAAGTGTTGCTCAATGACTCGCTCTCTCACCTGATTTACACTTTTGATTATGTCAGGCATCCCCTTTTAGGCTACCTGTCTGTTGTGCTTTCACTACATTTGTGTGTCTTCCCCTTCTTTTTTTAGTTGATGATTGTTCTCCAGTGGCGATGGGGTCTAATCTCGTGTAGTAATGCTTGGCTGGTTTCAGCTTGTCCCAGTTTGTGTCTCCATAACAGCTCCTTAATCACACCTGTCAAAGAGAGACACTTAACGTCTTCCTGGACCAAAAAAAACAAAAAAAACTGAAACTAAATTTAGTTCCAATCACATCACGGAAAGATGTTTTCATTTGAGACGCCGCAAACAACTGTTAATGACTATTACGCCGAATGGAGAGATTAGAGGAGAGAAAAATGATTTCACTTTGTGAGGAGAACGGCTCTCAGTGAGCGCAGCTGCTTTCTCCTGGCGCCCTCTCGCCTGCCCGTCCACCTCTGTGACTCTCTGCTGCTCTCGTCTATCGGCTCAGGCCTGAGCGTGAACAGAGCAGGTATTAAGGCGGAGAGGCGCCGGAGACACTGGAGCGTCTGTCGGGACTAAAAAGCGAGTCCAAAGCTGGGAAAAGGGAGAGAGAAAATGACATTAGGAGACAGCGAGCGAGACGAGTCCAGGGGCATTTCCTGCGGCCCGTCAACGCCTCGCCGGGGACCCATCGGCCATTTTATGGAAGGGAGACCTCTGTGAGCATTTTCTGTCGGGCCGCGCATGGGAAGTGTCCGAGCGAGTGGAAGTGTGTGAGAGTTCACCGGTTCTTCTCGTCGACTGGGTTGCGTGTTTTTCTCCTCCGCTGTGTGTGTGTTTGTCTTTGTGTCACACAGTAGCACATTGTCGCTGCCGCGGCCTGGAAGTCATAATTGCTCTGATAAGTTGTATGATTCATGACAGCTGCCTGGCAAGCGCGCATTGAGTTCATTTGAGATGTGTTGTGTTTCAGACCGGTTGCGCTGATATAAGTCATGTTTATATGAGCGGGGAAACTCCCTGGAATGTCATTTATGTGATTGTCCGCTAAATGTTGTGGTATTAAAAAGGGCACCTTTGGTTTTATTTTCATAGACACAGAATGTCAAGTCAAATGTGATAACAATAATATACACAACAGTAGAAGTCCAGAGAGCACACACACACACACAAATTGAAAGAAAGAATCGTTTTAAGGTTTGTACCAAAAATATGCTCTGACACCTAAAAACCAGATGAGGTATCTCCACCGCGGAGTTTCTCTTTCTGTAATTTAAGGACACCTTCACTGCATTATGGCTCTTACACTGTGACCACTTTATACCCAAAATGGAAAAAGCTGTACTGTTTTATTGTTACACTATCTGCTGAATGTACATTTGAGCAATAACCTGTCAGAAAACTGTGGAAAAAGTTTTTTTTTTTTTTTTTCAGTTAAATATCAGAAGAGAAAACTAGCAAATCCTCAAATTTGAGAGAGGAACTAGAAGAAAAACAAAATACAACAACAAATCCATTTAATAATGTCTGGTTAAGCTATTAATTAATCACTTTAGCTCTATTTTGAAATTAAGTTGGCAGCTGTTGCCAGGGCTGGGTATCGCTCCTGAGCTCCTGAATTGATTCATCTCAACAAGGTCTCACTTTGATTTATTAAGTGAGATTTCAGTTTTGAAATTGGTTGGTTTTAGAAATTTGTAATGTTCCAATATTTTACCTCTGGTTTCACATCAGCTTTCAGGCCTCTCTGCGCTCTCAGAGTTGCTGTCGCGTTATGAATCTCCATAAAAAAAAATTTTTATCACTTAAATTTTTATTGAATTTTCACATGTACATAGGCATTTTTTTCATGTGGCGTTTGACCAGATTTGTATTGTCTTTTTAGAAATCGAGTTATAAATAAATTAAATAAATACATAATTAATTAATTGTTACAGAAGTTAAAGGAAACGCTGAAATCTTTAAATTAGAGGATTCTTCTTTCAGTATTGTCATAAATAATTTTTCAGTCAAGTTTAGTTAGGTAGTAGATTAGTAGTCAGGTGATTATCCTGTATGTATGTTTAATTTTTTATATATTACCCATATTAAAAGTGCTGTAAATGTATTTATATATTATATAAAAATAATTAAAATAAAAAAAAACAATAAATAGACTTTCTGACTTTCTGATATTACGTAATGTGAGAGTAAAGAGAAGCCAAAATAAAGTCTGAGAGTCGAGGCTGGACATGTTCAGGGTGATGAAACATAAAAAAAGTCAATCTGAAAGTTTTTCTTTTTTAACACTAACTGGGATATTATTTCAGTTTTCCGTCCAGTGGCCACTCCTTAGATCCAGACCGGAGTTTTTGTAAACAGATGTCACTAAGCTCAGAATGGCCTCCCCTGCAGGCTGCTGACATTCTAAAACTCTATTCACCACCAAGAACACCCAAACGGGTTTGTTGTGTTTGTGACATTTTCTGTCTATTCAAATAATTGAGTTGAGGTAATATTTGGCTTGGCTCTTGTTTGCCGAGATGAGAGCAGCGCTCAGGAAAGTGATCCGACGGGTTTCTTTTGTTGGAGGCTGAATGCGGTGACAGATTTTGTCACCTTGAGCCACCTGGGTTCTGCTTGGTTACAGACAGTGAAGCTCACCTGACTGTTAGCCCGTTTGTCCCCTTGACTGCTGGCTGACACCTCGATCGGCCCAACCTCAATAAACCAACCACTGTTTGTGTTGTCACAGCTTTATGACATACTAACCAATTACTTCCCCCTCCCTTAAATTAAATAGCTTTATTTTTACATGCAGTGCGACTGATGCCACAAATAAGTCGCAGGCTTGCAAGAAACCCCTCTCACGCCTGTCACCATGTGAGTCCACTGGAAACAATGTTCAAAGGTCAGAGTCCAGGGGAGCTGCCAGGCAGATATACATTTCATGAGTGAGGGGGAAACGATCCATATGGGTGTTATTTTATTTATTTATTTTCTGTCTCTTTGGGAGACGTCTCATCATTATCATATTGGCAGGAGCATGATATTCCTGCAATGAAAATACACAACTATATCAAGTGACGCTAGGAAATGTGTGAACTAAAATGCAATCGTAATATGAACTAAAATAGTAATACTGACTCACAGATTGTTATCTCTTAAGAACCAAAAATAAAAATAAAATAAAGACAACAAAACAAGAAATTTAGCATATGAACAAATACAAGAAGAACGTCCATCATCTACGTGATGATCTTCATGTTTCCGATGATTGACAGTATTCGCTCAGAGTGAGTGGACCTGTGAGGAATTTGCTTTCCTTGAATCCATTCACATTCACATTCACATGGTTTTGACTCAATTCAGTATCAGTTCATTTAGAGAGATTTCAGTTTTGAGATAATGTCACCTAAAACTAGTTGTCTGCAGTTCCAGAGATTTGTGGTATTTCCACAACATTTTGTCTACACGATAGTTTGACATTTGACTGACAACGAATAGAGCAGTGGTTTCATTTAAATCAAATGGCCGAGCCTCTGTGGCTATTCCTTGCAGGTTATTGCAGTTCCATGCACACAGAATTGATTTTAGTACGTACGACAGTTTGTGTCAAAATACACAGTATAATAGTTCTTCTCTATCTGGCAACACTGGTGATCTCAGAGTTGGAGCTCCTGTCGTATTTTGGATCTCCCTCATATGTGACCTTGTCTCGCTCCGTGGTCTCGTGAGATGTGGCGTGTGAAAGCAGCCTCAGCGACATTTCTAATGAGACGATGCGGGAAATGGCGTGTATTTAAAAAAAAATAATAAAAAAATAAATCCACCCGCAAATGTAATGAATCAGTATCAGATCATTCAAGTGAAAATGGATTTGAATGATTATTTATTTATTTATTTTTAACCCAGCCCTAAGAGCTTTCAACTGCTCCTCAGTCTTTTTCGGCACATACTCTTTCCTCGAACGCCGTCTCCGTTCCAGATCTGCCTCCCATCTGAATAAAGTCTGTCTGCAAAGGGGAAAAGAATTTTGACTCAAGGTTCATGCTCAGATTTTTTTCCAGTCTTTCCAAACTTGGGTCTTAAACTGCACTTTTGCGTTATTCCCGTTTTGTCCAAAAACTAAAACTTGTGTTAAAAATATGGGTGATGATTCTACAGTCTAACTGAGCTGCCTGTGGCTATGCCGAAGGATGAAGATCTGTGCTTGTGTGTGCTTTTGTTTTGTGTCTCTTGTTGTATCTCTGTGTCCCGCTCTGTTGTGCTAACTCATGGGAGAAGGTGGGAGGGAAAGAGAGAGAGGAGGACAAGTTGCCAAAAACAAGATGGAGAGCCCTGAAGGGGAGGACAGAAGGTAGTTAAACAAGACGGAGATAGTCAAAAGGATGATGAGTAAAGTGCAGAAGGAGCAGCTCAGTCACTGCTTCAGTGTACAGCTGAGCGCTTCCCATCCTCGCAGCCCCCCTGCACTGAGCCGAGGCCTGGTTGGCACATTGCCGTCATGCCTCTTTTGTGTGCTAACCTCAGCCAACCCGGCCTCCCAGCACTACCCAAACATCACGCCACTTCCAGCAGCCGATCAACCTGCCCTCTGCAAGACAGAGGAATGCACGGGGATAAGCTGAGGCAGAATCCCTGCCTCTCATACACCGAATAGAAAAGTCATTTGTTGTTTTGCAGAGAGGAGAAGTGATTGATCGCACCAGATCAAGTCAGGCGCTTTTCAGCTGAGTTTGAATTTATCAATGGTTTACTTTTTATCTCTGATGTACCAGCTGTACCTACTGTGTATAATCATTGTAATATATTTCTAGTTATATAATATTTTCTAGTTATCTTATTGAGACAGTTACATTGTAAATAAGTGTGTCGCATTGTATCAAAAACTAAATATAAAAAGAAAGAGAAAGCCAAAGACTACAGTAATGTGCAGGAGTAACTGGTTGAATCAAAAAGCTTAAAGATTGAGTTGTTGGGAGAGCTAAGCAAATAAGTGGGCCAGGACAGGGGCCATGTTAAGGTTGAGGACTGATTGGACTAACTGCAGGTAAAGTCTAATTTATGAAAAGACTAGAAGAGACATGAAAAGACAGGGGGAATTGTGGGAAGTGAAGTGACTTTGGTCAGTGGCGAGGTGACTTCCGCATTTCAACACCTTGATGTTACGTCAGCTGCTGCACACTCGAAATCGAAAGTAAACTGTTGGTGGTGGGGTTGCATTGTGGGTAATGTAGGCGCCAGGATTTTACAAAGACGAGAAATACACAGCAGCGCTAACTGAGTGCAGCACAGAATAAAGACTTGAAGAAAGTAGAAGTGTAGAAGTGTTGGCTTGGGTAACATCTTTTCTTTGATTGTAATTTAGAAGATGAATTTGTCAATTCCCAAAATTCCCGGATTGTGACAAAGAATGAAACTGGACCATGGTTGTTCTTTTGGTTTGATAACCTCTCTCACCTCTAGTAATTCCCAGGCGTGAACTGAACTTTGCCATAGATCTCAAGTGAAGACGGGATTCATTGCTTCCCCTAAAGTCCAGCCCTACGCTACAACACATGTCAAGGATGTTAACTCCTCTTTTGACTTTATATTTCATGTTTCAATCTGATTAAACTAATGTTTTATATCAGCAGCTAAAGCCACTTTAGCGTGTTTGTCACTCAGGAGTCTCTGTGGTTAAGAATCTGTATTTTGAGACTCTGTTGTTTGTAGTTTGAGGTTTAAATCTCCCTTTCTGGGTTTGTGCTCAGCGTAAACAAGCCAAGGCAGAAAGGCCTGGTGACAATAGAGGCAAACTAAAAGAGATTAAAGGGCGGAGAAATAAAAGATTGACTACACAGAATGCTTCCTGTCTGTGTCACTCTGGCAGTTTACTGTGATTGGTTGTCACAGTGGATGAACGGCCAGGGCTGTTAGAAAGGGCATGAGAGCAACTTGAAATTTTAACCGAGCCAGCTGCTCTTTGTGAACAGTGCTGGACTTCATACTTTTAGGGGAATGTGTAGAATCAGACTGAGGCCACGCATCAGAGCAGTGTTAAAGGCTAATCAAAGTCGACTTTATTGTCTCGTCAGACAAGAACTGTTGAAGGTCAAAACCAAAATGCTGAAAAAATATATGTACAATGAATTCGCATAGGGTACATATATAATTGTCCTCATTGCGTTGTATTTTTTTTCTATAAATAATTGCGTGAATACTACACTACAAGTCGGTTCTGTAAGGCCCTCACAATACACCACAGTGACTCTTATAATAGAGGTGTGGAGGACTAAAACAAAAACAGCGTCTTCAACATAAGGCAGATGTAGGAGAGCAGAAATCAAACCGCTGTTAAACAAATGGCCCCTCTCAGATGCACGTAAGGGCCAGCATCCCACTGGGCCCTCAGACTCCTACACTGCGAGGGGAAACAGTAGGGGTGGAGGCGAGGTGGTCTGGGAAACCTCTCTGCATCTTTCCATTGTTATTTTTATCTCATTCATTCTCACCCACCCACACCTCCCGCCCTTCTTCAGCCTCATGCTTTCCGTCATTGTTTTTTTTAATTTTTTTTTTTTTACTTATTTATTTTTGACTGTCTTTTCTCTCGTATCACCGCGTCTCATTTTAATCCTGGACTCCCGGCTGTGCATTTGCCCCGGTCACTTTGTTGTTGTTGCCTCCCCTGCCCCTCTACCCTTGAGGTCATTCGTCCAGACCTATACGTTCTCCTCCTCCTCCTCCAGAACGCTGTCTCCATGCCATTTCCTTTTTTCCCGTCCGTCAGCTCCCCTTCTTCCTCTTCCTCCGCTACTAAATTGGCCAGCATCCATGAACCTCTGTGTGTCACCTGGCTGAGGTCCATCTCCCTCCAGACTTCCCCTCTTTATCCTTCAGGGTGACCATGGAAGTCTAGCTCTTTGAGTACAGAGCTGAGTTTAGTGCACACTTTAGTTTAGTGGAGTTACTTTCTGTGTAACTCTGAAGTTTTCTTGTAGTGTATACCCAACACATACATTTTTATAACTTAACCGTCCTTTTCTCCACTTTGCGATGGGATCGGGGTGGATGGATGGGTCTTGAAAACATTCGAGTTTGGAAGATGAAAAGATTGACAAGACTTTTTACATGCAACTGTGGTCATTTACTATTCAACTGTCTGATATTGTAACGACATTTCAGCTCAAAATCAATCACATCCATTAATAGATTTAGATTTACATCACGTTAATGATATGTGACATATGGAAAATAAATCCACCGTCGGTCTCCAGGAATACTTGAGCATCTCGCCAGTGTGGTGGTTCTTGCCATTTTCTTTCTGGGTCATCTAAGGTCTGTTTGTGTTGAAAGGAAGTCTAAAGAGATTAGTTTCCCCTTCTGCTTGTCCCGTGTGTGTGTTTTAAGAGCTTTCGTCTTCGGCCATCTTAGACAATTTCAGTCTTCAAAGTTTGTTGCCTTTAACAACAAGTGAAATCAGACCAGATCAAGAAATTGGACTTTGAACTGGAAGCTGTAATGAGAGCAGTGACAAAGTGAAAACCAGTACAAGACCGGCATTCCTTTCTCTTTTAAATCTCTGTAATCCTGTTCTAAAGATTACCCCTAGTCATTCCACTTTTCAGTTTGCATTTGCAGTCTTTCATGCAAACTAATGAAAGACTGCTTTCTCCTTCTGCCGTTTTTACCTTTTATCCATCTACTTAGCTCTCAACAAAAAAGAAGCATGCAGCAAAAGTTACAAACCAGATATTGTTACAAACCAGATATTGTTTTGGGCTGTTTGTGCATTTTACGTGCACAAACAGCCCTATAAGAACAAAAACTTAAAATAATCAAGGATAATCAAGGTACTGTAGCTTGAAAATGTCAGGTCTCAGCTAGGGAAACCTTTTATGGTGACAAGTAACAAACTCAGAATAGACATAATGTGAGAAAAACTAAAGGTGAATTAGTCACGATTTTACACTCGTTCTATTCCATTGGACAGCAGAAAATAAGTGAATGAGTAAAATTTATTGGGAATAGCACATGTGTCATAGAGCTGGGTATCGCTACAGATTTTTTGAATCCATCAGATTCCCATTTCGTTCCATATTAGTTCAGTTTATTAGCGATATTTCGGTTTTGAAACAATTTGTCTTAAAACTCATTGGTTCCAGAGATTTGTTGTATTTCTTTCTGTCTTCTGGATCTCACATGGGCTGATCTTGTTGCATGGTCTCGCAGGATTAGCCCTGCGAACACCATCCCGTGAGACCTCAGTGAGATTTCAGACAGAAAGATGCAGGAGATTTTATGAATCGGTATGGGATGTTTCAAAAGATCAGTTTGTATGAAAAATGTTTGTATCTATTTTTGGATACAAATCAGTCTTCATTTGATCGTCTTTGTAAATTAATATCAATTCATTAAATCCACGGATTTAATATTTTAAAATACACGTAATTTCCTGCAGCTTCTCGTTAGAAACTTGGCTTGAGTCTCGCAAAACTGGTTCTGAATGACAAATCTTACGTGATTACACACTCTGAGAGCCCTGTCAGGCCTGAACGCTGGTTGGATTTAGCTTTTAATACCCCCTAGAGCTGTAAAGTCCTCACAACCATGACTGCGTCATTTAGAGATTGCATCATGACACTTGGCCATCAACTTTGGCGTCACATTGCTGGCATACAGTGTGCAAAATTAAAAGCAATAATTATTCTCTTGTATTATGCCCCTCTCGCACCATTGCTCTGCTGTGTCCTCCCTTCCTTTTTAAGGATATTAGTTAAACCAAACTTGAAATTTGACATATTTCAGGAAACTGAGTATTTCCAGTAAGACCCACTGCAGTCCGTAAAGTTTCAGATCATCCAATATTTTCAGTTTTGTCTTGCAGAGAGTTTCAATCTTAGTCGTGCAGCTCATTTGGTATTCTGTTGGAGGGATCCAGTCTGGTCAGCTGACCCCCTTTACGCCACCTGTGGTCTCTCGCTCTCACTCTCACACTCTCTCTCTCACTCTCTCTCTCTCTCTCGTTCTCTTTCGTTCCCTCTGTTCCTCTCTCAATCAGCCAGTCTATCCCGACCATCAGCGTGGTGTGGGCGGGTTTGTTTGTTTGTGCCAGAATGTGTGTGTGTGTGTGTGTGTGTGTGTGTGTGTGTGTGTGGGTGTGTGCGTGTGTGTGTGTGTGTGTACCTCTCTTTCATGGACTATCAGAATCATCAGCAATCTCCTGCATCGTTCTTCCCCTGATTGAGCCCAAGTCGGGGCCCCTGTCTGGGATAGCTGTTTGTTCGTCCCTGTGTGTGTGTGTGTGTGTGTGTGTGTGTTTGGCTCTGTTTCCAGAACTCTATGTTCCTCAGGATCACAGATTAGCCAGTACTGTATTGTTGCTCTGTGTTTGTGTTCAACCAGGCGCCACAACTACAGGAAGACCCACTGTAAGCAAGGAAAGGTGTGTGTGTGTGTGCGTCTATTATGGGTGTGGGCAGACTGTTTGGCCTCGATTGTCGCTAAACCACCTTTTATAGTGTTAAAGTAGGTTTTACTCGCCGCAAAAATAACTTAAATATTCCCAAAATGCGTAAAGATTTAAAGGTGCAGGCCAACATTTTTGGATGGTACACTTATTTTCTTAGATAGAGAATGTGACCATTATAGTGACATATATCTGTTCGTTCCATTAATGCGTTATACGCGTCATTTACCGTGGGGAAAATTAAATACATTGAGACAAATCACATCAAACTGACTCTTTTGAAAAAAAATTAATAAATTAGTTTTGTTAGTATGACAGACTAATCTGGACTAAGGCTTTGTACTTTTTTGACATTTAAGCAATGACTATTGACTGACTGTTTGACTCTGGCAATTTGAGCTCAAATGTTTGCTGCGAGCAATCGTTACAAACCGCCAAGACGCTAATCTGATTACGAGCTGTTTGAAGGCGTACGTTTGATGGAGCAAGACTGGCAAGTCCTCGCTGCTTTCAGTTTTGTGCTAAACTCAGTTCTAACATTCTAGATGCCTCGCTGACATGTAGGAGATACTGATCTGCCAAAGACAGAAAGAAAGAAAGTGTACTGTTCCTTTAAGAGGAGGTGAAGGTGCGGTCAAACGTTTGGGCTTCAACCAAATCTGTGAATCTGTCCTCGGTGAGAGTGATCCAAACAACAAGAAACTGATTAGGACATTTTTAGATACCGAGCAGAAGAGCAAATGATCCACGGAGAGCCGTTATGAGACTCTGGCCCACATACACACACATGCACGCACACGCGTACACGGCCTTACACCTGCTCCGGTTTGCAGGATCATGTTTCCTATAAGCATCGTACGGCTTGTTATCACAACAGTCATGTGTACGTTGGGAGCCGTGGCTTGTTTTCTGTGCATTTGTCTGCATGTGTTGGACTTGTCTTTACGGCAGCATAATCCATTCTGTGCCGAGTATCTTTTAAGATTGTGTGGCGGGTGTTTGCATGATGCTGAAACTTGTGCATCGTTTTAAATGGCTTTTCTTTTAACTTACCGCAGCAGTGAACTTTGCCTACATACGATCACATAAAAAAGGTTTCCTGATTGAGATCCAGAGATATCAGATCAGAAATTAGGCAAGAATGTTGAAACCTTGAGTGGCACCTGTTAAAGGCCCTTACTGATACTCAATGCAGTACACGAATCCAGGTCTTATTTTGCACGGCTACTGGATTTTGACAAGACTCCTTAGATCACAAGACTCACACCATCCTGAAGAACTTAGTTCAGCTTTTAATATGTTTTATGCGTGACAATGATCACTCAGTCTTTAGTGCTCCTGTGTTTAATAGATAAGATTGTAGGCAGTCGGTGATAGGCTGAAGGTTTCATTACATTTTTTTGTAAGCACCTTTCACAAGACGACTTCCTGGATGCTTCTGTGTAGCAAACTGAAGTCCATGCATCCAACTGAAGTTGTTCTGCTCTGATTTGTTGTCACATCGATGTGAAGCCAATGAGAAAAGCATCCTGAGCCGTAGGCATCTTGCACTCACACCAACGTTGCTTGAGTAGCCGTAAGAATATCTGCAGACAATCTGCGATTGAGAATGGTCATGTGGTAGAACATGGACGCAGTCTTGCATATCATCTGATTAGTCCACAACAAAGTGGCTCTGATTGGTTGGAGGACTATCCAGTTGCGTGCGGTGGCATTTTTTCCCCATTGGTTGAAAAACGCCCAATAATGGAATCAAAATGACGCGCGTGAATCATTTCAAATATTCAAACTCTTTTCAAAAGCATTGACTCGTTCTTTTAACATTTAAAGATCTGATTGAATGTAACAATGGGAAGTTGTTGTTGTTGTTTTTTTTTAGCTGTTTAAGTTTTTGTCTTTTGCCTTGTGGGTTGTTTGGATTTATCATTACAGTTTTCATATAAATGATTGCAGACACAGCAATTTTTCATCCATGACAAATGATGGAGTCTCAGATATTGCTCATGTTTGCATGAACGTTGCACCAAGAGCGCTGCAGGGGAAAACTGTTCACGGTCTCATTTCTGCCAGCGGAGAAAGGAACGCAATCTGTGTGAGAGCAGCAGCACGGCTGTGTCTTTATTGTTTTCCGTACGTTTCAGGGTGATTAGTTTGTAACCTCGCGTCTGCGTTGCATGCGAGCGCACGTGCCCGTGTATCCTCCTCAGGCTCCGGTCGCTGCCGCTGACTGACACGTTAATCACACCGAGAGAAAGAGTGAAATAAAGTGATTGAAAAAGCCTGAGGGTGTGTGGTAAAGGAAAAACGAATAAGGGTTGGAGGATAGTTGCTGTCACATCACCTTCACACCGGTATGCAAAAGGAAGAAGTTGGCTTAGTTCTCCCTGGAAACCTGCTTCAGGGGGAAAAAAACAACACATGATTGATGATGATTGGTGGTTACCGAAGCCAGTTAATAAACCTCTGACAACTGCACCTTATGATTAGAACAACTAAATTGTAATTTACATTTGAAAGTGTATTTTAATGTGGGCAGACCTGTGGAAGCATTAAGATGGCTGCCTCAGGCATTTTAGTCCTGACTGGTTTGGCACCTGCAGGTCACAGAATTCTGAACTATTGTTTTAATAAAGAAGTCAGGCAGTATTTTTCTAAGTTTAGTAGTTTTTCCATCTTTCTGCGAGCGACTGTAATCTGATCTGTTGTCCTGCGCATAGCGTGAGGAGAAGGTGAAAACAATCTGGTGACCTCTGTGTGAAGTTGGAGCTGTGCAGCTCTTCATCCAACAGCTCACTGCAGCTGCTCCTACTTGGCCCCCTGCGCCATTAAATATTTCAAACTATCAATGAATGCCAAAATTATCATAGTGTCGTTTTATACGTGGATATTCAGTAAACGTTAGCTGCAAGCGCTAAACTTGCTCATTTATTGGTTTCTATTGGTCATTGTCAACCCATATTCTACCTCTATGATGACTCCAGCAAGAGTCTAATCTGGGCACGTACAAGTGTAGATAGTGAGGAATTTTTTAGCTCTGCAGCTAATATCGGAGATGAGAAGAAGACTGTTTTTGTTTTTTCCATGGGCTACTGGAAATTAATGTAGGAACTGACAGACCTTTTTATTTTTGTTCCTTCTGTTCCCCTCCTGAAATTAATTTATGTGGCTTCACTATAACTTAATACATTTTTAAACTTGGTGTTCTGTCCATATAGATAGCTAGATAGATAGATTTTTCTTTTACTAAACATACATGACAGCATCTGAACTGCTGCAGAAGGATTTAGTCACCTCACATCGGTTCATACCACGGCTCCACATTCGCTATGAGTCAGCGTGAGGTGTGTGTCAGTGCATGTGCGTACCTGATGTGCGCATGAATGTGTGACTCACATGCGGTTTAGAGTGACAGCTTGACTTCTAACACCGAGCCTTCAGAATGCCAGGTATGTATTTTCTACCTGCCCCACACGCTATTTATTTCTGACCGTCTTTCTGCCTCTATGCAATACCTGAATTTCACCACAGCATCCTCTTAGTGAGCCACAATAACAAAACAAAATCTAAGTCATGGGTCGAAGCAGCCCTTGCAGGCTGCAGGTTGTCTGCAGATATCCTTTTAGGGCTTACTTAAGCAATGTTTGCGTGAGTGCAGGATGATGAAAATAGCTGGCAGCCCGTATGTACCCTGGCTTAGGTTGCTATTCTCATAGGTTTCGCGGCACCGCAGAGATGTGCCAATGAATCAAAGCAGAACAAAGAATGTTATCTCTGCTTTTACATCATTTCGTGGCAAGAACAGAAGTCAGAGCGTTGACTCTTGTGTTTCCCTCACAGAAGCTTCAGCTTTCCTGTTTTGGATTGGAAGTGTCAAAAGGCTGGAGTTCACAGAGTGTGCCTTTTGGATTTTTATTTGAGGAAATGCTCTTTTTAGCTTTCAGAATAAAATATTTCTGAAGTAAGCTTGCTATAATCTCCCTGTAGGGATTAATAGTTTTTTCTAATTTTGGCGTACATGTGTCTTTGTGTTGCGAGAGCAATGTCTGGTGTTCGGCTTTTATCATTTCTCTTGAATGCATTAGTTCGTATCTCCGGGGCAGAGAATGAATCCACACCAGTGGCAGCTGAGTGGACACGAGGGACAACCTGACTCTTTCAGCGCGCGTAACCTTTGCAGAGTCTTTTTAATCATCACAAGACTCTGTTGTGACAGCCGCGCTGTTTACTGGTCACGTATCTCTAATTGGCTACAGCTGAAATGCCGTGTCAGAGCTTGTGTGATCGTTATTGGAAGTGCTATTTATGAATGGTTGTTAGGCTTGATCATGCCGTTACACGGCCTCCCTGACAAAACAAAACCATCTGAACAGAAAAACAGAAAATAACATCCTAGTAACGGTTAAAAGCTTTGAATAGAAAGTCAAAAATAACTCCACTGGGCCGATAAGTGTATTTAACCCGACCCGGTCAGACATTATGGCTAATTATTTCAAGAGTGTTGTTATTACTGTTGGTGTCCTGTGCACATTTGAAGTTAAAATGTTTTGAAGTTAAATTTTGCGGTAGCTACACCACACAACAAAGTAAGCAGTTGTAAGTTAAATATGCTAAAATCTGAGGCTTTAAACATCAACGTACATTGATATCTCGATTTACAGTGACGCGCCTCAGTGCAGACTGTCCTGTGTTTTTCAGTCTGATGTTGATATTGTAAGTTTAAAGTCTGTTAAAAACAACCTAAAACAGTCATGTAAAGAAGAATACGCATATCGAAATATCTATTAAAGGTCGCCGTCGACAAATACGAGATGTTTGACAATTGAAACTCCATGCAAAAGCTTCACGCACATTTCAAATGCTTCATTTCTTACCCACCGTATCACGACCGCCAGAGAGGCGTCGGATCCGTCGACTATTTATTCTGCAGCAGGAACAATGAGCCCAAATGTCCAGCCTGAGTCATGAGAACTGTCTTTAGCCACAAGAACAAGAAAGAGTCCTGATGGTCGGAGCAGTGAAACGGAAAACACTGAGAACTCGATCAAGTTCTGTGTTCTTTACTGCGCGAGCCAGAAACCTGGAGAAAAAGTAAATGAATGTTCTATGGAGTTAGATGACAAATGTGAAATATTCAATGGGTTATTTTTAAAGGCAGTTACTTTTAGCGCCTTCATTTATTTATTGTTTTCACAATTCTCATTTCACTCATAGTGATCTTGGAATTTGGCTTTACTAAGTACACATTGTGTAACAAAGGGCCACTTCCTGAGTCATTTTCTCCCTTTTTAAATCCTTTCTCTGCAGAAAACAATAAGTACTTATATTTTGACAGGACAAGAACATTGTCATTTAACACGTACTTCAGATAAGTAATAATAATAGTATAGTATAAGAGTGTAATAATAATAGTATGAGCATAGTGAGATTCTTTACCGATCCCTGCGTGTCTTCATGTCACATCATCTCTCACTTGCTTGACTCTCTGCTGCTGCCTGGAAAAAGAAGAATCCATCAAAATACTGTTACAAAAAAAAAGAAAAAAAAAAAGGCTTCCAAGTGTTTCTCAGGATGTTTGATGAGTGTCCAGCTATTATTGGGTCTAGTCGAGTGTCTGAGTGGCTGAACTCGGAGAGTGCAGTATTTTCCACATGGTTTGATCACATGAACCCGGTCCCCTCTGCAGACAGGCTGTTGTGTCTCTTCCAGTGTGGCGACTAGCAGAGACTGATCGACGAAACCTGCACAAAATAGGAGAACAAAGGCGTGTCCGAACAGGTGGACGAGTGCTTTATTATTTAAAAGTTGTCCCCAGATCTGAAGTCCTCCATGAATGAGGCCTGAGGAGCAACAACCTGGAACAAGGAACTGCTAAACAGTTCTGATGAGTAGTCCTCCGTGATGATGGCAAGCCAGAAACCTCTGGAGTGAGAAGGGTATCGCTACTAATTTGATGAATGGATTAACAAATGGATGATTATGGCTTTGCATGTGGCTTTGTTTGTTTTGTCCTCTTTGTCGTCAGCGTCTCAGCGTCAGAGCTTCTGTCATGTCTAATCTCGTTTAAAGGTCATGTGAGAGTAGTCATGCGAAACCAATCCCACCGGACTACAGTGGGAATTACAGCTGAAGGTTTAAAAAGCCAAGGATTTTATTCATTAATATTGAATCGATTTGGAAAATAACTATTTTAAACAAACTATAGACTTGAGGGTGATTCATTCATCAGTTGCATTATAAATGCCCTGCTCGGACATGTGAGGAAGGGAGAATGGTCTGAAATCGGTAGCTTAGACTAGACTGTAAATTATTATGATGAGTGCTAAAAAGATTATCGGAATAATTAAAATGATCACAGGATCCCTGAAGCTAATGAGAAATGTTCCTTATGGCTTACTGGGTCAGAATGAAATAAAGAAATAAGACACAATTAATAAAACCTATGAGAAATATATATATTTCATGCAAAATGCAAAATGTTTCTTCAATTATCAGCAAATAGCAGCGTCTTCTTTGCATCAACTAAGCGCGTCAGATGGAGCCTCAGTCGTCTTCGGTGGCGTGAAATTTCACCTTTTGCTTGCTGTGAATAAATGCTACACGTTTTTGGTTAGAATTCATCAAATTTACGTCAAAATGTAGATTTTGGGGCATTTTTCGATCCTTCTGGCCTGGACTAAAACAAACAAATGTTGTTGTTTTTTTCCAAATTTAAATGACAAAACCCACTAACAATAAAGGAATTTTATTTATTTCTATGCAGCACACAATGATGGCACATGCAGTGTCTTTAGCATCATTTGGTAAAACTTCCAAATGAGTGTTTCGTATTAGCTGAGGAAGGCGAGGGAAGATAAAAAGCATGAAAGAAACGGATTAAAGAGAAGAGGAGGCCATTTACCTGGCTCGTTTTACCAGTTTAAACCCAACCCTAACCCTGACTCCCTAACCTTGGTTAAATACCTTGACTGGTCAGTGTGTGTCTGTGTGCGCGTCCGTCTGTGTAAATATGAGCGGGGGGTCAGTGAGTACACCAGAAGGCTCGGTGCCCTGGTGAAGCGCTGTGACTCCCATTGTTCCATGTCCTGAAACAGTCTACTGGGACCTACAGCAACAATGGCCCCAGACAATCAAAGAGTGGCACACACACACACACACACACACCAGAACACACACACATCCATCCAGGAGCTGGTGGAAGTTACCTCCTCCAATTGACTTGATTGAGTGGAAGCAGTCAGTAGTGGCCTGCTCTGCTGTCTGCTGGCTCATCAGTAATGAGGGTTTGTTTGATTGTCAGCTGGGGTTAATGAGTTTAGAGCTCCGAGAGACGGCCAGGGAGACGCGCTGATGGGACATACACTCGATGAGATAAGATAATGGTGCTTCTGTGTTCTCTGCCTTTCCAGTTAATTGTCCACAATCTTCTCCTTAATGTGCGTTTGTACGTTGGAGTTGTGTAGTTCATGTGTTTCTGTGCAGTCCCGATTGTGGCCGGAGGGGAGACATTAAAAAAAAAAAAAAACACGAAATCTTAGTCACTGTGACCACAGACACTGATGATGTTACAGTGAAACAGATGATTTTCACCTGCTTTATTTAACCTCGGTAAAACCCCCACACCGACAGTTTCCACGTTTATTTTTAATATGTGGACAGTTTTGTAGTCAAGTCGGGACATATGCAAGAAGAATGTTCTCAAATGCAGATCAACAAGTTTGAAGTTTTCCTTTTTCTGAAGGCAGATGGATTTCTACTCTTTTATTTCCGTAACACGTTTTTCTCTTTTAGATAAGTATAGCTCTGTGGGAACATACAGAGAAGGGTAGGAGAAAGGCCCGGTTACAGGAACCACTCCAGAGGCTGGTGGATGTCCAAACAGTGTCTCAAATGGGCTGAGATTTAGTCTGGACCTCTTCATACACACACACACACGCGACGTTGCGTTGTTTTCGCAGCAAAACGTTCATTTGGGATTAAATGAATATTTGTTTGCAAGTATTTGTATACTGTTCAGTGGGGGGAGACATGCACGCATCCTGCACCTGCTCAGGCTCGTCATGCTAAGAAGGAGACTGTAGTAATGGCTTTCTATCTATATAGTGCTTTTCCATGCGCTTTACAGTCACAGACCCCAGTTTTAGCAGAATATTTTGTGCACATGTAGGATCAAGAATAGACCTTCGGGGTAAAATCTTACGTTACACCAAAAGGCTTTGGGGCTGTGACTTGTTGAAACACATCAAATACCTGAGACAAAGGTCTGTAAAGGTGAGCTAGTGTTTTTAAGTGCAGCACTCATCATTAGCCCGTCTGAGCTGTCGGGTGCAGGCAGTGGAAGAACGCTTTTTTTTCTTCACTCGCTCTGCATCAACAACTCCAGAAGCAATCCAGAGTAATAAAATTGATAAAGTGTACCACTGATCTGACTGAAAACATCTGCAGCATGCTGGACATGTTTTTCCCCTTCAGTTTCCTCCAAGGCCTGCCAAACCACGATTGGCATTCAAATCGAAGGGCTGTGAAAACTTACAGAACGTATTAAACGGCGGCCTTTGTCTGAAATTTCCTCCTTAAAGTAGTTGTTGTTGTAAAGTTAGTTCACATACATGACATTTAGCTTAACATTTTACTGTTGTGCTTTGTAGCACGATGGTATACACAACGTGTTGAGCGGTTTAGGGTAAACTTTCTATAGGGGTCAACAGACACATTCTTCTCTTTGGTGCTTGTTGAGTCATTTTCTGCAGTGTGACTTTGGAAATGACCTCCTTATAGGTCGCGACATATACACCATGTGGGTTTGAAGCGTTATTTTTCAGTTTTTCCTCTACTATTTAAGTCTTGTGCCTCCGTTTACTTTTTGTGTTACATTTCCAGAACGTTTGCCCTTTTCACTGCCTTTTTTTTTTTTTTTTTTTTTCTCCCTGGCCCTGCATGTAGCAGGTCTGGCACAGATGCGATCAAGCCAGATAAAGTGCACCGTGTCACTGCTGGAGGAGAGTATCTAAAGTTCAGCGGGGCCACACCTCATCTGTTGTGGTTTTTACAAGTTATCTTTGTCACAGAGCCTGCAGACAGATCAGAAGCTGAAAAGCGCTTTGTTTGGGGAGATGCATGTAACCGTAACTTAGCATCAGCTCATGCTAAGGTGCCAGCATGCTCGATTTGGGTCTGTGGAATACGGCCCCCATGTAAATGTGGCATGGAAACTCTTATGTAAATGCTCCACATTGAACGTGGGGGCCTTGTTTGTGTCATGTGTCATGAAACAAATCCTCTGAATTTATTTTCATACATTTTAAACTGAGTCATGTCAGAGCCTGATAAAGATGAGGCACCAAAGGAACTCTTTAACTTTTTCTTTGGCTTCGTTTCATGGAAATCCTCCAGACGCACAGTACAGACTGAATGCAGGAGTGAGAGGAGCAGTGGAGAATATGAACATTAGACGGAGGTCAGATATAGCCAAATTCCATGTGTGATATCCTAATATGGATTGTTGTGCTGCTCTATCGGATCAGAGACTGAACTTCTGGACTGTCTGTCTGTTTGAGCTTTCACATCTAAATCAGACTTCTTTCATCGGAGAAAAAGAAACCAGAGGCTTGGGAGGCTAACAAACTCAGCCGTCTTCTCCTCAAGTGTTTGCAAAGTGACCACTGGATGTTTTTTTTTTGATTTTATCATGTTGTGGCCAGAAGCTCTCGCTCTTCAAACCTCAACGACCACATTAACCTGAGGAAATCAAAATAATCACCTGGCTCCTAGGCCCCGAGCCGACATCCACTTCTAAATTGTCGTCCGTCGGAACCCATTTCCTTCTCGCCGGGCCGCTGCCACCCTCGTGGCTCGACTCCAGACACGTAGCAGCCTCCCCCGTTTTTCCAAAGTTCAGTTTCAGTTTTGCTCAATAGGTCTTACTCAACGCACGTCAAAACGGACAAACTGCAGCAAACAAACACACGCAACTGGACACAGCTGCTGGATGAGTCACCTCAGCGGGGGCTCTGCAAATATTATTCACACTCTGATTATTGTGTTTTGAAAGAAGGTGATTAGAGAAAATGAGGAAAGTGCTTATCAGGACAAGATAATGAGGATTCATAATCAAATCTGAGAGATGTTTTTGACTATTTTGGAAAAGGTTATTTGAAATTTAATGTCATTTTAATGACCTCAATTCACCTAAAGCATCAGTTGCATTTTATGAACACATTTCCCTTTAAATTTAGTTTGATGTTAATCACCGTGTAATGACGGTGTGAACAGTCTCCGTGAACAGTCTTCTGCGTTTAATTTCAGCTCGAGGTAACTTTTTATTTTGCTCGATTTGGAAAAATATTTCCGCGAGTAATTCGGCAATGCGTCTTTTAGTGAAACCGGCAGAATGCATCGGTTCAACTGCAAGAAGAGTTTGTATTTCTAAAAGAACAGTGCGTTAAGTCCATGTGCATTAACTTCATTCTGCTGATTGAACCGGTTCACGGAGGAAGCGGGGGAAATGGTTTCACGTCATTAGAGGCTGTTCACTTCTTATCTCGGTACATCTGTGTTTTCTTTCTCCCTGTATTTCTGGCTCTTGCACTTTCCCTTTACTCCATATGCAAATGAGATTACTTCCATCGCACTGGTACAGCTTGAACCATCCCAGCCATCCCACATCAAACACAAATGACTTCCTGCTGCATCTCAGATGGGGAGATCCCCTTCTTCAGAGAGACTTTTAGAGTGACCTCAAACGCAAAAGCTGCTGATAACAGTTGCAGGGCATGAAAGCCTCATCAGGTAGACTCTGAGTATTTGTAACATTAGGGCTGAAAATTACCAACTGAAGCATAGCATGTTTAAATTTCAGAACACCAAAAAGCTGAATTGCTAAGAGCAGCTTCTTCTGACGGAGTGTTTTTTTTTTGTGTAGTCTGCCACTTACAATATAACAGCTTTAAGCCCTAAAACAATTGAAACATATGCCAGGCTAACATTGTAGTTCAGTCTGATCAACTTAAATGGTGATTCACTTGGCCAGCTGTGCAGAAAACAGACAAAACTACGACAGGACTGCTGCTTTGTCGTAGTCACAGTCACGGAGCAATAAGGTGGACGTAGATACTTCTTGATGCAGCAAACTGTAATGGTGTGACTTTCAGGCAGCAGAAGATCTATACTGAGAACAGACCACTTCCCTGTGTTCCCACTGAAGGACTCATTGTGTCTTAGCTTGTGAGTGAACCTCTGAGAAACTAACTGTGAAACCGCTAACGGTCACGTTTGATTCTTGTCGTATCACATGAGGATTTATGAGATCGGGTTCTTTTTAACACAAGCGGCGCTATCAAATAGAGAGACAGCATGTGCATTCATGGTGGAATAGCTTCTTACAGATGAATTTGTGACGTACAATGATTAACAAATACCTACTGATTTACAGTAAACCAGACAAAAAAAATCAGAATGTGGTATTATAATACCTTGAATATCAAGAACAACAGGTCCTGAAAATGTAACCGTGTCCCTGTCTGTGTGTTTGGTGCAGGAGCAGCTCAGAGCGGCGTAAGGAGAAGTCCCGGGATGCGGCGCGCTGCAGGCGCAGCAAAGAGACGGAGGTTTTCTACGAGCTGGCTCACCAGCTACCTTTACCCCACAGCGTCAGCTCCCACCTAGACAAGGCCTCCATCATGAGGCTGGCTATCAGCTTCCTGCGCACACGCAAGCTGCTCGCCTCAAGTATGAACACCACACACCACGCGCATATGGAAATGAATGTAGGCTGCTTAACAAAGGAAAAATGCAAATACTACACGCGCCCTAACCCAGAAATGAATGTGAAGCATTGGAACAGCTTTGAGCGTCCATGGTTGGGTGTGCTGGTATGTCTGATTGTCCAGTATAATAGGAAAGCATCTGTTGGCCTCTATTTTATTTTTTTTTGTTGTGCACATCTCCTCCTTCCCCTTGTCTCAGTTAAAATTAGAAGCTGAGGAAACTCAACAAAGGAGCACACCTATTGTTCTGAAATTCCTCCACCGCGTCTGTCTCGAAATGAGATCAGAGAACGACAAAATTAAACAACCTGAACGTCAGCCGTGAAAAAAAAAATGTTATTTTTTCCTAAACAGAGCCGCAAAACTGTTTGTTCACCGGGGTTACGCAGGAGAGGAGTTAAAGAAGCGAGAACGCTTAAAGTTCAACTTTTTAAATTCACTTTAAACCTGCGTTCAGCCATATTTGTTTGATTAAAACTAAATCAACAACTACCGCGCAATTGTAGCGAGTTCCTACTGTGTGAATTGATGTGGGCTTTCCCGCACTTGATGCGATCCCGATCTGTTGCAGATCAGTTTAAAAGCGAGTTGTGTCGCACTGAACAATGACTGGCAGCTTAACAACCCATTGTAACGCCAGCATGCCAGTGGAACAGGAAAGAATTTTGACTCATACAAGAGTCTCAGCCTTATCTGCCGATCTTTTACACCGCTGAACGTCATGTCAGCCCGCCATCATTCTATTTTTATGTAACTTTTGATGTTAAGATTGTTTTCTTTATTAACTGCTTTGCATTGTTCACGCCTGAAACGGCAATGCCTACAGCCGCCGCTTCCTTAAACAACAACGGTACCTGCTTCCTATTTATCTGGTGGCCGTCATCAATCAGTGAATAAATCAATCACTTCTTTTTTTTTATGCAACAGCTCCGAGTGTAGACACTTTATCCTATTTGCGTCACGTTAAAGGGCTAGTTCATAAACCTGAAATAAATAGAAAAAAGTTACATGCAAATAGTTTCAGTTTCACATTCCAAGATCTTTAGATATCTTCATCTGAAGCACAAAGAAGGTGGAGGAAACTTTGTGCCATTGAAAAAAACACTTTTATTTATTTATTTTTTTCACATATGTGTACAATTAAATTCTATGACATTTCCTGTAATTCTAATATAGGCATCAGACTCATTTTCAAATGAGAGTACATGTTGGCGAAGGAGAGGGAAGAAGGAATGCAGGCTAAACGTACACGTTAAAGACGAGTGGTGGAGGTCAGTGGGTTTCTGAGAGAGGTGAGCAGGGAGAGAAAAACACCATAAACGAGACGGATGGAGAGAGTGGAGAAGGAGGAGAGGTAATGAGGGTAGGAAAGCAGTGGGTGAGAGGGGAGGAGAGGACAGGGAGATCTGTGAGATGCAGCAGCAGATAGGGCGTTATCGGGCCGGGTTTGATTGCTCCGTGATGGAAGGAGAGATTGGAGAGGAAGCGGAGAGCTCTGCCCATCGTTGGGCTGGTGCTGGCGTTACCCCTGCTAGCCATAACACCCGACTGCCTTGGCGCCAAACATGCTGGCCCGCACGCTCGCGCACACTCTCCAACACACAAACGCACTGTATATGCACCCAAGAGCACACATTATGCAAGCTGCTGTAGGGAACACCTCACTTACGTAAGGCTCAGTTGGGACCTGGATGTCTTTGATGTACTGATTAAGAGGCACTCGAAAAACTACTGAGCTCCACATTCCACTGAAGTTTCTACTTCTGTTATCATCACTCTATTGTTTTTATTCAAGAGAGATTCAGTCGTGTTTATTGTCACTTCCAGAATATGTTTCTGTTTCTCCTAGTCCCAATGAGCTATATATACATCGAACAGACATAACATTATGACCATCTTCCTAATATTGTGTTGGTCTCCTTCATCCTCCAAATCAGTTGTGACTCATCAGAGAATGGTTCTTCTGAGGGTGTCCTGTGGTGTCTGGAAACAGAATGTTGTTAGTGGGGGCTTTGAGGGGAGGGGCCTCTGTGGATCATCCCACAGATACTTGATCAGTTTGGGATCTAGTTAATTTGGAGGCCTTTAGTTGTTCCTAAACTCTTTTTGTGTGTGTGTCTGTGTCAGGCTGCATCCTGCTGCCATCAAGGAGTGTCATTGCTATGGGGTGGGGGTGCCTGGTCTGGTCTAGGCGGGTGCTACATGTCTAAGTAACATCCACATGAATGCCAGGTCCAGAAGTTTCCCAGCAGAACATTGTGTTGTCACAAGATGGTCAGTGTTATTTCCTTCACCTGTTATCTCTGATCGGTCCACGCTGACACACATAACAGCTTTATATAACTGGAACTACTGCTGCCCTACGTGCAGTTATGCTCTGTCTACTCCACTACAGTGTATTGGGACACATAAAACAGTTACATACTGTTATTGATATATATACACAACTATACATTGTATGTAAAACCTGTTCACTGTTATTGACATTTACAACCACACAGATTAGCTGTAAGTACGAAAGCTGCCTATGCTGGCTGTTATTGATAGATACAACTGTACAGGCTGCCTGTGGCGACCAGATTTAACCGTCATTATTGACATATACAGAATGAAGGTTACTTTTGGAGACGCCTGTGATCCTTTCTAGGGAGTTAACCGCAACACTGGATTGAGTCGTGTTCGAACTAGAGAACTGTCCAAACAGTTTGGAAACTGTGCTTATGTGATGTTATAATGTGCTCCCATTCATTCTGTGACCCACCATGTGTCCACACTAAATGCACAGTAACCACACTTCCACAGTAATTCCTCATATTCCAGTATATTTAGCCTTAAAGCACTTTTTATAACTGTAAGTGTCATTGTGTTAATTGTTTATTGGCTTTTGTACGATACCATACTACATATACATAATTTATTAAATCCAGATGGGCTTATATCTACAATGATAACACGGCAACCATAAGTGTTTTCCAAAATACTGGATAGGTTTGAATTTCCGTCTTTATTTTCCAACATCAAATGAACTGCAAGCATTTTTAAGACCAGGCATCAGCTCATTAGGAGGATTTAGCGGCCCGCAGGTTGTTTCATAACACCATTAGTGACACTGATATCTTTTTGCAGTTTCTTGCCCTTTGTCATGAAATCCAAGCCCCCGGGCTACAAAGCCCAGATCAGAGGGTGGATGACGTTATCTGGGTTTCCTCTGAAGGGTTGTGTTTGAAAAGGTCGCAAGAGCGGACACCGAAATAGTCGTCATCACAAATCGCAAAGGAAATGATCAAAGTCTCGTACAGAGGGGGTCTCGTTTTACTTCACTGTGATGTCACTTCATTCAGTCCAGCACAAGAGAAAACATATGAAAAAGCAGAGGGGAAGTGATTGTCCGAACAGCAGCCGTCTCTGTCAACCTCTCTGTTCTGCGCCCCATTATTCAGAAACGAGGCCAGTTACGCAACCAAAGAACAACAGAAGAAAAGTGCAGCTCGGTCCAGATGACTGGTAATCACAGCTTAGTATTTAGGCCAAAGGTGCTGCTTGTCTTTGGACTGGGCCCCGAGAGTCTCCCCAGGGCCCATGAGAAAGCTCTGGGCTCCCCCAGGGGCCAGCGTTATTTGGGCCCGGCTCCAAACTCGAACCCCAGGCCTCGCTGGGAGCCTTGAGAACTGCTCTCTCTTATCTCAGGGAAGCACACTGGAGGAATTGCATGCTTCCCACCCTCCAACCCTCCACCCCCCATCGACTACTGGGCTTTGTTCAGTGTGAAGCCAGCGTCCCCACACACACACACACACACACACACACACATTCCCTCTTGAGTGTCTGCCAGCGAGGTGCTAGCAGCGTTTCTTCTATCAATTAGCTCTGAAATGAGACATTGTGTACAGACTGGAGTCTCCGTGTGTAAATGTTTGGATACTGCGCTGAAGCGCAGCGTGTAAGTCCTAAAAGTGGGCAGCTATTATGAACGCTTGTGCGGTTAGCGGCGTAATCTGTCAGGATCGGGAGCGGAGAAAACAAGCACACGCACACAGATTCACGACCATGCCCATTTGCAGTGTGCTCCCGACCGACGAGAGGAACCGCTTGCGAGCGTAACCTTCTCCTGTTCGCCGTCTCTCCCTCCAGGCTGCAGCAGCGACGGCGATGGGGACGGACAGATGGACAGTCTGTACCTGAAGTCTCTGGAGGGCTTCATCACCGTGGTAACGTCAGACGGCGACATGATCTTTCTGTCCGAGAACATCAACAAATTCATGGGCCTCACGCAGGTACACAGCCGCGAAGGAACACTGGAACAAAAGCAGACACTTGCAGACACTTGGCAATATAGCTTCCACTCAGAGTTGGTGGGATTTGATTCTTGTACGGCATAGGAAAAACTCAGCAGCACAGCACACAGGCAGACACATTATCAAGATCTTTTAGTATCTATATACATTAAACAATAAGGTCTTTATCATATTATTCAACTAAATTTATGTCAGTTGTATTTATATAGTGCCAGTAACAATACATATTGTCTTTAAGATGTAAGACCCCCAGAGCAAGCATGAAGGCGATGTTGGCAGGAAAAAAAACTGAAGCAGTCAAAAAGAAAAAGAAGATAGGAGAGGAGGAACAAGATAAACATACATCTGTCACAGAGACATACATAATACAGGCAGTATTCATTATTACAGGCACTGCCTATTGTGTTTCCTATGTCCTGTAATATTAAACACCTTCACACTTCTACACCTGTTCACCCTTTTCCAAAAAATTCTTTCAGGGACACATTAACCTGGGGCAGATAGGCCAGAGGCATGGGTGCAAACTGTCTCTCAGACAATCCTGTTGTATTTGTGTGAAATACCTCTCATGCCTTGGGTGTTCAGTCCAGACAGTGAGATTCAGCTCACTTCTAAAAAGGGGGTGGAAGGGTGGGGCGTTTCTCGTAGTCGCTGTCCACTTCTTCCTGTGTTTATCCCATACAAACGGCCTGTTTTTGTCATACAGGTGGAGCTCACCGGTCACAGCATCTTCGACTTCACTCATCCATGTGACCACGAGGAGATCAGAGAAAACCTGAGCCTGAAGACAGCTGGTCAGCACACAGTCCCTCCCACACACACCTGTTAAGCTCAGTCCACACATGACTGCTTGTTTTCCATCTCATTCTAACCGCATCACATGCACAAACATCGCTGTCATCCAAGTATTTGATGCTGTCAGACGTTCTCTTTTTTTACCCTAAAACTACCACGGAATGATCTCAGCTAGTGCACTCAGGAGCTTACAGAGCATTCTGACATACTGGCCCCTGAGATGTGTTACGGAACACTCGTGGACATTACTTTTCCGGACATGTTGCCATCGACCAGACGCTTTGAAAAGAAATTAAAAATCTGTCAAAAACTTTTTCGCTAAACGAAAAAGAATCAAAAAGTTAAAGTCAACTTCACATTTGAAGATGAAAGACGTTATCAAATGAGATTTATTCATTACTGAGCCCAAGGAGAACTTTCTTCTGCAGCCGGTGAACGGTGAAACTTAAAGTTGACATTTACGCAGAGAAAAAAGCTTGCATCATGTTACAACAGAAGGACATCTATAAATATCTAAATTAGCCCGCATTATCAGAGCAAGCTACACGTGAACATGACCTTATTTCCAGTAATATTTAGTAAAAACAGTCCATTCTACTATATAATTTAGTATAAACATATGCACAATATTTAAAATAGATATAGTGAAATAAGTCCTACATTCTACCCTACGGTTTCCTTTCTCTAGAACTTGCATACTTGAGTCAGTATGTTACATAAGGCCTTAAAGGTAATTAGAAGGATATAGATTTCGATCTCAAATTAATTGCTGCTAAAGGAAAGTCCAGGGGTCATTAAAATCTGGTCTGATCCTCCGGGGACCACGAATATCCATCATAAGCCTTGAGGCAGTCTTGTCAGCCGTCGTCTTATCTCGCTCTCGGCCAAAGTATTTAATAGACCCACAGATACCTCTCTCACTGGAGCCTTCTCAGCGGGCGTGTTTGCGATGTTTTTAAATAATAAGAATGGCCGCCACGTTCCACCGCCATGTTCTGCCGCCTGCCCCGTACAGGCCCTAAATCAGGGGCGTTAAAAACAGGGGCCAGAGCCAGCCCACAGGGAGGTCCGATCCGGCCCCGCGGGTTGGATGTGCGATATGTGAAAATGAAACTGAAGAGATTCGCATCAGTGGTTCAGTAAAACTAACTGCTATTACTAATTTGTCCACTAGGATGAACTGTTGTAGTAAAAGTTGTGGACATAACACAAAACTGAGACCCAGAACTAAACAGGAAGTGCAGCAATTCCGAAGAGTTTTCAGGTTGTTCATAAAATGTTTTTTAAAGGGATAGTGGCGTTATTTGCAGATCATATAACCCCCCCTTAAGATCAAACTGGGCTGTACGTGGCCCCCGTACTAAAATCAGTTTGACACCCCTGCCTTAAGTCATTCAGACCCACTCAGCACCCTGAGTGCTGCTTGTGGGGCTGAAATGAATCTATGGAAAACATGGGGTTATATAATAATCTATATCCGATGTGTCCAGAACAAACATGAGAACAGAGTGTCAGAGGCCATACAGAGAGGAACCTAAGGGGAGATACAGTTGGGGGGGGGGGCATGTGTGTGTGCATGTGCAGAGGCCAGGGTAAGATGATAAGAGCTGCTAGCACTGTGGGACGAGAAGACGAGTGGAGGCGCTAGGAGAGAGAAGAACAGAGGAGACGGACTTGGACTTTTTTTTTTGTTAAATTTGTTCGTTGCAGAGAGGAACACACGGCCTAATGCGATGCAGATCCAGAGGTGCGCTCCCTGGGGTGCTTTTCTGCCTATGCATTCAGGGTTTTTGCTCGTCTAAAAATTTACATTGTTGCACTGGATAATAGTAAGCGTTATATTGACTGTGGTTAATGTGAGGGTTATAACATCCTCTGCCTCACACACACATATAGCTGCGGTTGATAACTCTTATCAGCAGCAGCCGCAAAACACACAAGCAGAGCAATAACGTATATTTTGTATTGAGCTGTTCGATTAAACTCACATACGAGCGCTTTTCCTCGGCCCGTTTTTTTTTTTTTTTCCTTTGCGCTGTTTGTTTTGCTTAAGTGGAACTATATAAAGATAAAGACACACTTGTGAGAGTGCAGATTGACAAAAGACACACTTCACCACTTGGCTGCGGTTCTGCGGCTCCAGAGCTGAACTCTGACCTCGTGATGTAACGCCTTGGCCCGATCCACACATCCTCTGCGACCGCTTTCCCGTCACATAGAGGAAGGGAGATAAGAGGGAGGGAGATGGGAGCCTTAACTTTGATTTTGGTTCATTTTGCCTCTTCAAAAAAATCAAATAAACCTAAATGTAATCATACATATTAGATATTCTTATTGCCACTATCAGGAATTCTAAGCAAGCTATTTGCTTTGGAGTTCTTCTTTTCATATTTTAGAAAACAAAAATGATTTACAAGGAAACTCCCTAGAATGGTTGAATCTGGAAAGGCTTTATGTTGCAACATGGTTCTCATGAAGGAAAAGTCTGATTTGAATCTTCTTGACATCAATAAGAGCAGCTCAGGTGACGACGCTGATGTGAAACACTAAACGGCTCTCCTGCTGTGTTCCGTACCCGTTTTCCAGGAAGCGGATTCGGTAAAAAAGGCAAGGAGCTGAGCACGGAGCGAGATTTCTTCATGCGGATGAAGTGCACGGTGACCAACAGAGGACGCACCGTCAACCTCAAGTCGGCCAGCTGGAAGGTAACAACTGCTGCGGCTCCAGAGCGACGCATCTGCAACATCTGTTCTTATACGGACATCTCTTCCAGTTGGCTGCACAACAGATAATAAAATGAGGCAATCTGCAGCCTAATTGTTGCAGGTTAAATATGTGAACAGAATGTGAAGCCAAAGAGAAAATTCTCTCTCACGGGATGATTTATCTGAGTAATTGTGAAGGCCTGAAGAGCTAATATTTCACAAGAGAGAGCAATGATTAAAGCAGAACTGAACAAACTGTACGGTTGCAGGAGTATATTGTCCTGTACCCCTGAAATTAGTCTTTAATGTGCCTCCAATCAAGTAAAAGAAAAAACACAGAATGAATACAGACTGCGTAATGAAAAAAAATCCAGTACATTCCTGTCCTGTATGACCTTCAGCTCCATTGCTCTCCTGTTTCATTTGTCCCCCTGCTGCTCCCTCCAGGTGCTGCACTGCACCGGGCACCTGAAGATATACAACAGCTGCCCCCCACGGGTGCTGTGCGGCCTCAAAGAGCCTCCGCTTACCTGCGCCGTTCTCATGTGTGAACCGATCCCGCACCCGTCCAACATCGACACGCCGCTGGACAGCAGGACCTTCCTGAGCAGACACAGCATGGACATGAAGTTCACCTACTGCGACGACAGGTAGGCGCACGCACGCGCGCAGTCGGATTCGCTGGCCCACGCACCCGGGTTAAACAGGAAGAAGGAAAACTTATCAAAGGAGACTGTATCAGTGTCAGTTTGGTGTTTTATCAGCTGATATTTCTAAAAAATTAAGAGGAAAAACTTCTTCCTTTTCCTTTTAATTCATTTATAATAGTTTTTTTTACTATTTGGATTATAATCATCCTAGGAAAACACTGGCCCCTGCATCAGGATTTATTGTCTCAAGAAAATTAGGAATAGCTCACGTCATTTCACGAGTAAAGCAACTGTATGGTGCTCAAATGACGTCCGTGACTACATCACTGTTACTTTTCTGTCCATCTCTGCATGAAGCCGGTCTTTGCCAGAGTGTAATCAGTTCCGTACAGAGCGACTCCAGACGGACATTCCCAAATAATTTAAGCGCAGTATACGCAAGTCATGACCAGAGGCCTTAGGAAATTAAACCGACTGGCTACAGAAAACTGCTTATTATTACAGATCACCTCATTGTCTCTTTTTTGAATAGCTTAAGAATCACCTCCACTGTTTCCATTGTCGAAAAGTAGAACACATGCCCAGCAGATCCTGGTGAACTGACTTCGGATCTTTCTTCATAAGCAATAAAAAAAAAACTAAGAACTTGATTTCCAATCATGGGAAACACACGTTAAAGCAGAAGACTTTTTTTCTGATTGAAAGTGTGTCAGTAAAGTTCACTGGATTCACATCTTCAAGATTTGGATGGCAGCCAGATAAAACACAACCCCTGAAGTACTGAACAGTTTACACCTACGCAAAGAAGAGGACTTTCTGACTGATTGCTGGGTGTTGACTGAATAGGTTTGACTTGACAGGCACGTCAGTTTAAAAAAAGGAAAGCCTCAGATGAAACATGAATGCTCTGAGAAGCTGTCCAAGTGGCATTGCTCCCAGATCAATATGTAGACAAGCCTGCAAACACACACACCGTCTGTCTGCTGCCGGGCAGGATGATCAAGATGATGATGTGTGTGTGTGTGCTACCATGCCGACAGATGTTACTCTTGAAATGATTAATCTGCATCGCGTGTACAGCGGACATCTCGGGGCTAAAAAAAATAATAATAAATTGCGCATGAATATTTCTTGCCAATTGACACGAGGCAACCATGGCGAATACATTTACACACGCACACATTCACAAAGTGGAGTTACACAAGCACATGCGTGCGAAATCCTGTAATCTTCATCAAGCTGCTCAGGCAGGACAAAGGTTTCTTTTGGAGAAAAGCGAAGGTGCGCTTGTGCGTTGCGTGACTGGGCCACAAACAAGGAGCCGTTTTCTTTTTTCACCTTTTCAGTGCAGTTTGATGGCTGCCCAAATCTGCTGTCCAATTACGCAAATGAGTTTACTGTAGGTGGGTCGCCCTCCTAGCTCAGCAGGGACTTAGGCTCATTAGAGAAGGGACTGAAAGTTTCTTTAGCTCATGTCTGGCAGCGTGAGGGGTAGGGGAAGGGAAACAAAGAGAGAGAGGGAGCAGTAGAAGAGGGAGAAACTCATACAAACCCAAAACAAAAAGTAGAGCTTAGTCATGGTTTATGATGCCCTATCAACCTAAAGTAGGTTTTTTCCTTAATGTGTCTCTAGATCAGAACATTGCATGTATCCTTTTACAAAAGTCCCAGCGCTTTCACCTGGAAACTAGAACATATATTTGCATACGAAAGCAGTCATTAAATACCTTCATGTGAGGTATGAAGGTCCTTCAAGTTTGATCCAAAAACTACTGCACGTTGTCCCCTTTCTCTCAGCCCCATTGTGACTCATCTCTCTTTTAACAGTGATCTGTTTAACCTCCTGAGACGCAAGGTTCTGTTTGTTTAATTTCTCCAAGGTATTTGGGATTATTAGGACCTGAGAAGTATAAACACTAAGCATCATCTTTGAACAAGTCTTTTTTTTGGAAAAGATTACGTCCTCATATGTGGACATAGGGATTATTTCACTATATATTATAATGAAGTCACCAATGTGTAACAAATAATAATAATTAAAAAAAATACAGTTTTAATACCTACATTGCTGTGCAATTGCAAACAAACACTATTCTGCTTTGCTCAAATAAAAAAATGTTAATTGTCATTTATGAACATGGCTGTGCAAAGACAGAATACATACAATGAAATCCCAGTGTCCTCAAAAGAGCACTTGCTAATTAGCGACATTGTAGCTTCTTACTATTGATGGAACTTGTTAAATGTGTGTGTTATATCAAACTAGAAATGTTAATAAGCATAAATAAACAACTATCAACTAGGGACTACGCACCAACATTAAAATTCTTGGCTGAAACCGAAAATGAAGAACCCAAAACCGTAACACTGAAAGAAATTATTATGACAACTATTAGTACCATTGCATTTATGGCTGTCAAGGCATTGCGTTTGCATAAATTAATATTAATGTTTCAAATAATGAATCAATTACAAATGCACACTTAAAATAAAATAAAATTCAAAATCAAATGTTTAACTTGACCCCACTCATATGTACATTGAATAATAATGGAGAAGAAGCTTGGAGCAGAGCATCGACCAACTGTGCGGTTAGACTGAGCATATTTGTATTTATTTTTATTATTAAGAAAAAATGGTGCACTGCACCTTTAGAAAAATAGCGCTGTCTCTTTAAGAAAGACGGTAGTCTTAATTGAAGTTGTGCATGGCTGTGGATGTGTGCTGCTGAAGTGGCATGTCGCAATAAAAAGTGAAAAAAAAAAGGTTAACGTTTGTCTTGCTGTTTGTTTTGGAGGTGCAGCAGATAAATGATTAGACTGACATCTAAAACATTTTTTTATTTTTTCAAAGGCACGCGATCTAACCGCACTGCCTTTGTGATCTACCGGACAATCGCAACTGACATATTGGGCACCCCTGACCTTTGCCTTGGAGAAATGGAGACCTGACATGGAGAGATTCTGTGCAGATGCACCCCTCTTGAAATTCCAGCATTACATGATTTGCAAATCGCTATCAGTGGGTCTTTATATAATATTTATATAATACTACATATATTGAAATATGTCGATACCGCAGACATGCTGGCCATTCCAGACAAACCCGTGCTGTCTGCGTGTGTTTGCTTGCGAAAACCAAAAATGCACTTTTAGTCCATTTTCAGACGAAAATTTTCAGTGGCCGAATATTCAGTGCATCCCTAGTATCACCTGTACCTACTTATGAGGACAACAGGTCTAAATGAAGCAGAATTAGCTGCCACAAACCTAAAACTTAATGAGGATGCGGGGTCTCAGGAGGTTTAGGCACAAAATGCCATGAACCTGACCACATATTAAAACAGGATTTCTATTGTTTCAGATGTGGATATCAGTGAGAAACTCACTGCATGCTGTTCTCTGAAATATCACAACTGAGTTAAGTAACAGAAAGACATCGAGAGGGCTCCTGCTGCTGATGTTTCTGATGTTTACGACTGATGCGTAACTGTAATGCAGTGATGTTGGGCTAACATCATAGTATGCCAGAGAAGATGTAGTGTACCGAGGAGTTCTCATTGAATGAAGTTTGTATGGCTGGAGGTGGATGATGAGACACGAGGCAGAGCATCTGCACACTTTTTTCTGGTTCAGTATACTTCTCAATCACATCTTTGCCTTTATCGTAGAACGTGGTGTGACAGTGTAAACAGTTATTAAAGAAGAGCTTTACCGTCGTCATCATGGAGAGATTGCTCTTTTTATTTTCTCTCCATCAATCATCATCTTAATTGTCGTTATTATGTGCTATTTCTGATGCTATTTTAGTTGCAACCATGTTTGGACGTGATTTTCTTCTTTCTTTTTTTTTCACTAGTTCTCCGCCTCATGTCCTTTAAGTCCATAACACACACTCAAAGACAAAATTAATTGAAATATTACCTCTCCTCTCAGAGGCCTGCAGCCGTCGGGGTTACATAATCTCAGGACTCTGAGTCCGCATCACCGGACCCGACCCCTCTTTCCTTCTTTCGCGCAATAAATCCAACATCAAACATCGTCATCCACAGATTGTTAATCTTCATTCGAGTTTGGCTTTAAAAAAAAATGCCCAAATTTCTCTTCACACTTCCTCAAATATTCCCAGAATGTGGAGTCAGCCCTCAGTCACACATCATGGAGATGGCTGCAGGCCTTGCATATTTTCTGGATGAAACGTGCGATTAGAAAAATCACAAACAATAAACGCGGCCTTTATCATTTCAAAACTTTGTGTGTGAACATTAAATTAAAACTGATTAGATTTCGAAATGTACCCGCATGCCCATTGGCAACAGGTTTAGTATTTTTGGCTAGTATTTTATAAAAGCCTTGTGTGCTGCATTTATCATTCTACAAACAGATCTGCATAGAGATTGACTGCAGAAGTCTAATATTAAACCCATGCTTCGACTAGAGGATAGTTCCAGGTTCCAAACATTTTTGGCAAACTGGCACCGTGCCAGGCTGAAAGATGTTGGTGGCAGGTGGAGTTGAATAAAATCACCTCCCAGCCACTTTATTTTTAGGTTAAGCATTATGAACTCGTCTGCATTCCATGTCCCAGATTACCCTCCATGGGCTTCTCACACTAATAAAACCACGTGTTTGGGGGGTCATTTCCTGTTGAAGTTTTTTTTATTGAGTTCTCACAGTTTGTTTGGAAGAGACTCTCCTACTTGTGCCCCCTTGGCCTATTGATTTACAACCAAGTTAAAATTAAGCCAGACCTTAGATAGTGAATAAATAACTTCAAGTATTCCCAAGGATGTTAACATGGCCTAAAGTCTGTCTATATTTATGTTCCACACTCAAAAAAAGAATGTAATTTAGTTCACCTGAATGTGATAATCAGATGATAGCATCTCAAAGCTAGCTACAAAATCCTCATTAACAAAGTGAACCTGAGATGGGAGTGACAGAGGAAGATTAGGTGATCCCAGAAGCACGGGGAGCTGGCGCTGGCAGAATGTGAACGCTTCTTATTTTTGGAGGACGGTCCGGCTCTCCGTTTGATTCCTAAATGGTGCGCGATGCAGGAGGATTCGCCTTTTGAGCTCTGCGCGCGAGAATGGAATTAATGACGAGTTTCAACTGAAAGCACTAAACCTTGCGTGTTGTCAAATGTGTGTGTTGCAGGGTAACAGAGTTGATGGGTTACACTCCTGAGGATCTGCTGGGGCGCTCGGTCTACGACTTCTACCACGCCCTGGACTCAGACAGCGTCACCAAGAGCCACCACAACTGTAAGTCACGCACATGCTCTCATAACATGGATGTTAACATCTAAACAGAGGAACCTGCTGCACAATGCTGAGAGAAGAACAAGCTGTGACAACGCTTTTGGAGCTGTAGCTTTTGTCACTTGTAGTGTGAACGCACCATTATTCCTATTCCTGTGTCATTAGTCATTGTCACAGCTCGTTTACACGCTTGGAAAACAACAGTTTCAAATTACTCATCCATTCATTGAAACCTGGCTTGGAACCTCTCCCAGATGTCACTGGGTGAGAGCAATCACCAATTAACGCAACATGAAGTAAAAGTTTAAAACAATTTTAGATTTAATTACCCCGCTTCACTACTAATATGTGACTAAGATGAAACTTACTGGGCTCTGGTAAACACTGAACCAAACAGTCTGTGTACTTTTTGAAATTTCAAGGCAGGCTCTGGTTTCTAAACGAAACAAAGTTTATTGGTTTTTCAATTTAAGAAGAGAAAAAAAAAAGATACCCTTTGTCCTTTAATATATGAAAAAAGAAAAACAGAGGGCTAAACAAGAAAACAGACATTATTTGATTCATAAAAATCCAGTATTTTTAGTTGAAGAAGAAGGGATTCCAGTGCTCTGCAAAAAACGTTTGTCTTTCAAAACAGAACATGGACATGACTGTGGAACACTATTCAGATGTAATTTTAGAAAAACACGTTAATGGAAAGGAAATTCAGACTGACATTAAATAGCTCCTTTTCTTTTAGACTACAGAATAAAAGAAAGGAAAAGATTTTTTCACCCCCAGCCCTTATTAAATATGCAAGTACAAATCAAGTACACTTATGCTGCAATTTTGCAGGTTAGCTAAGTGTTGCTGAGTAACAGTTTACCTTTCTACAATCCTAGTTCTCTAGTTGTCTTTGAATATCTTTTTATTATGTATTTTTTTTTGTTGTTGTTTCAGCGTATATGCGCTGTAATACATTTATGTCCGTATATACAGTGTGTGCATCTCTCTGTGTATGCGTGTCTGTGTGCATAGAGCAGGCCCACGGTATTAAGGTGTCTTTTATTATATTAAGTGCAGCATCTGAAGGCCTGATGAGGTTTGCACATCTGGTGTCACAGACACAAACACGGCGGACAGGGCACCAGGTGGCCTCTATTACAATCTAATGATGCTGTGTGTGTGTGTGTGTGTGTTTGTGTGTGTGTGTGCGCTGACAAGGCTCTGAAGTGGCATGGCTGTTCTCTGCACTGACAGTCCTTTATCATCAGAAGCTCTGAAGAGCAGTGACGGCACAAGAGGCAAAGTGGTAATTAAGTTCCTTAAAACCACCCCTGCCACATAATGCTGAGTGCATCTGTGTGCACACTTTGCTTTGGGTGTGTGCATGTGTGTTACAAGCATAGACTGTATAAAGATGGACGGAGGAGCTGCATCTCAGAAGTGGAGCCAAAGCGAGTAGCGCTCCCCCTGGTGTGTGGCTGCAGTATAGGTCATAAGCTCAAGACTTGAATGTAACGTTACACTGTTTTAATACAAACAGTTTGATTCTAGGTTGTTATCCTAACTGGTGCAGTTTCCGTCCTGCTCTTATGGACTTATTTTTCCTAAAACAAAAAAAGAACCAGATGAAGGAAGTGACTAAAAGTAAGATTTCAGGGCTTGGGTTGTGTGTTTTGTGTGTGTGTGTGTTTCTTTTCCTCTGGTCGTCCTTAGTTGGCTGAAATTTGTTGAGATAAAGGGCTCTCTATCTAACTATGTGACACACACACACACACGACCCGCTCTCACGGCCAACGTGACCAGCCTGCCAATCAGCACATGCTAACAGCGTTCCCTGCTACATGTAGTGTTGTCCCAAGCTTCCTCAAAACTCTGTGTCTCACACACACACACACACACACGGGAGTCACTGGCCTTGTGTACGCTTGCTGACCAGTCCCGCTCCTTTCCCACGCCTGAGCTGAACTTTGGGCCGAGGCCAGCACATCTCCTTCTCAGCTCAAAGTCAAACATCCCACTTTGTCCTGCTGACAAATATTTGGTTGATTTTTGCAGCCTGATGCAAAATAAATAGAAATGTAATGAAGAGTTAAACAGTTTGAACGGCAAAAAAATCTCATTGACATTAACGGACTTAAATATCCATTAGGTATTAGTTACTGTTCAGTAAATACAAATACACTTGCAAGTCAAGTGTGCAATCCAAACATCAGTATTTGTAATAGTTTCAGTTTCAGATGATACTGTATTTTATGTGAAATGATAAGTCCTGTGGAAAGTAATGTATTCTTCAACTCATCTCAGAGAAGATGGGTGAAGAGACACAGTTTGAGCTTAAAAGAAATTAACAATCAGCCGCAACATTATGACCACTGAAATAAATAATGTTTTGTGACAACACAATGTTCTGCTGGGAAATATTTGGACCTGGCAGAAGGCCCATGTCCATTCTTTGATGAGTCACAACTGTTTTAGAGACACAAGAGAGACCTAAACAATATTAGGAAGGTGGTCATAATGTTATGCCTGTCTAGTGTACATGTGCCTGTCATGACAATAATAGATGACTTTTGGTGTGGCTTGGAGTTGCTGGCTGCTGTAACACTGCAAATTTCCCTACTGTGGTATAAAGTAAAGGGTTATCTTATCTTGTCTCTGCAGTGTGTACCAAGGGTCAAGCAGTGAGTGGACAGTACCGCATGCTGGCTAAGAATGGGGGCTACGTCTGGGTGGAAACCCAGGGCACTGTTATTTATAACAGCCGCAACTCTCAGCCACAGTGCATCGTGTGCATCAACTACGTCCTCAGGTAAGAGTTGATCATCCTGATGAGCCATGCTTCTCAAATCTTAAATCTGCACGCATCCCGACTCGGTTTGTCTTCTCCAACCCTGCAGTGACATCGAGGAGAAGTCCATGATTTTCTCTTTGGAGCAGACGGAGTCGCTGTTCAAGCCGCGGCACATGAACAGCTTCTTCACCGCCGGAGGAGTGGGCATGACTGGAGAGCCGGGAGACGCTCTCTTCACCAAACTCAAAGAGGAGCCAGAGGACCTCGCTCAGCTGGCCCCAACTCCCGGAGACACGATCATCTCCCTCGACTTCGGTCAGTACTGATACGTGTCGTCTTCTGGGTGATGTTTGAAATGAATACACAACAGGATGTCCTGAGAAAGAAACACCTTGAAGCTGAACCAGGCCAACTTATCAAAAACAAAACAGACTGTCTATAAATAGTCCTTTTTAAAATAGTTTTTGGCTCTAAATTCAGATTGCCTCTTGCAGGTCGCTCTCAGTTCAGCGAGCCCCAGCAGTCTGCAGCATACGCCCATGTGTCTGCTGCAGCCATGCCCCCTCCGGGACCTCCATCCTGGGCCAGCGAGAGCCACAAGCCTGCTCCTCCTGCCACAGGCCAAACCGCGGCTCCAGTTCCAGGGGACATGGCTAACATTGCCCCTACGTTCACCGTGCAGCAGAATCCAACACCGGGCAGTGCCACTCCGAGCCTCAGCAGCTGCTCCACGGTGAGGAAGTGCTGGCGTGGAGAAACTGATTGTTACACTGAAAGCATTAATTAGTTCAGGTGCAAGCAACTGGTTGGATGGGTTGAATCTTTCGTTGCTCAGTGAGGTCACAAAAAATGGGCAGCGTGCGTGAGAATAATGGGGGTGGATATTTGGATGGAGCAAGCTCTTAGCAGTGAATGGCGCCTTTGTCGAACTCATCTCTTTGTTTCGTCTTCTCCGTTCTTGTTTCACCCCTTTTGTCTGTGCTCGCCGTCATGTTCCCCTGCACTTCTCTTGCTCCAATCTCTTACTCACATCCTCCCGTTTCATTCATCCTCCACCTCTGCAGCCCAGCAGCCCAGGTGATTACTACAGCTCGGTGGAGAGTGACCTGAAGGTGGAGCTCACGGAGAAGCTGTTTGCTCTTGACACGGAAGAAAACGACAACTCTGAGAACAACGAGGTGTGTGAGAGAGACCAGAGTTAGCCATAGATGCAAGCTTTCATATTAATTCCCACAAAGGGCCTTTGAATCAAGAACTCACCCGTCTTCCTGCCTTACTGTAGAATCTCTTGAAGGCCTTTTAGTTGTAAATCTGCCAGGAATTCATTCATGTTGGGTCAGATTTTATTAGGATTTCTTCAACTCAGCAAAGGATTCATTATAGAAAAATTAAGAAGATTAGCCAAAAGGATATAAGATGTAGCTTTATTAGTATTACACAAATGCTGGTGGTTCATTTTTAACAAACCCTATCCTGTTTCTTTCTTCCAGAGTGACTTGAGCGACTTAGACCTGGAGACTTTGGCTCCTTACATCCCGATGGACGGGGAGGACTTCCAGCTGAATCCCATCATCCCAGAGTCCGAGCCCCTGGAGGCGGCACCAGCTGCATCCATGGGAAGCAACAGCAGCCTGCACCAAACGCACCAGGCCACCCACCAGAGCTTCAGCAACATCGCCAGCCTCTTCCAGCCCCTGTCGTCTCCTTCTCAGCCTCAAGGCCACTACCAGCCCCAGCCGTCTGCGTCCTGGGCTGCAGGGGAGAAGAGAGGCTCTAATCACAGTGCAGTGGATCTCCGTGCACAGGCGTACATGATGGGGCACATGCAGAATACACGGTGCCAGGCTTCAGCCAGCACCCCTCTGTCCTCCATGGGTGGCAGGCAGAATCTCCAGTGGCCACCGGACCCGCTGTTAACCTACCAACAACAACCACGGTCCACCAAGGCCTACTTGATGGACCCTTTGACAGGAGAGGAGCGCCCATCCTGCCAGCAGAACATGTCCCATCTCATGCAGAAACAGAGGTGATGGAACAAAGAACAAAGTGCTTCCTCCTTAATGTAAACCAATATAGTACTCAGGAACATTTTTTGTTTTGTCCATTCTGACATTCTTACTGTGTGTGTGTGTGCAGGTCTATTGACAACTTTGTGCAAGCTTACAGAGACATGAGTCCGGCCAGACTGGCCATGGCCAACAGTATCAAGCGCTCCTTCAACCAGATGGCTGTGGTGAGTTCCTCTGAGGACACTGTGTAGAAGATACTGTTTTCGTAAAAGACTGCAATTCTTATCCTTGCTGCAGAGCCTCTGACTGGTCTGCCCATTTATATATGTAGATCCAAGAGCCATCAGTAGGGTTAGGGTTATCAGTATAAACCAGAGAATGGAATCCCTTTAAGGCATGAAACCAAGACCAACGTCCCTAGCCACGATTGTTTGTTCGAATGGGGAACTAATAATGCTCCAGCAAAGATCTGCTGGGCCAATCAAAGTTGTTCAGCTGGCGTTATGTGGTGATGGACAGGAGAGTGACGGTGAAGTGGTCATACACGTCATCTGTGGAGTTCAATTCACAGAAATGGCTCTGGTTGGTTGTCTAGTTGTGTGTAGATGTATTTCTTTCCCCTCTGTATCAGCTGAAACACGAGCCATATTGAAATCCAAATGGAGTGTTACCAGATAATGATGTGACTGCGCCGAGCTAATGAAATCCATTAAGCACACATTCATTTTAAAACTTTTCAAATTCAAATTAAGGCCATGACTCCCCTTTAGGAATGGTTGACATCGTCTTTTTCATCATGTATCCTCACGAATAACTGTTTTTCCACCAGAGCAATAAGCAGCTAATTAAGTTACCACGTGACTGTTTTTCAGGGGGAGGTGAAGCCTTCAGAAACCCTGTGGAAGAAGATGAGGGGTGACGGCGGTATGGATCGCTCCCTCAGTGCGGGATCGCTGGCAGGTGAGTTTGTGACGTGCATACTCCACTGTTATTTCTCCCGCCCATCGGCTGTGCCTTGAACCTCGTGCTCTCCTCTCTCAGAGTGCGGGATGGGGAGGCTGATGCCAGGCAACCTGTCTCTCAGCTCTCTGCAACAACACAGGAAGTCTCTGTATACAAGTAATGGGACAAGTGGTGCAAATGAAAAACCCTTTCCCCAAAAGAGCTGCAGCTACACGGAGTATAGCATGCTGCCGTCTAACAAGACAGAGGGTGAGCAGCATTAAGTCTTGTAATCTTGTAATCTTGTAAAGGCCAAGATGCTTTTCTTTTGTTGTGTCTTTGTTGGCTTTGTGCTATTTGCCAGTTTAATTTGACTCTTTATTAAAGCATGTTGACGACACTACACTGCCAGATTTATTGGCTCCAGACCAGTTGATGGACTTCCCTAACTCTACTGTTTTCTTCCTGTTTGTCATTTTCCAGGCATAGCTAGTCGTTTGCTGGGCCCCTCTTTCGAGCCCTCTTGTTTGCCGGAGTTGACCCGTTATGACTGTGAGGTCAACGTCCCCCTGCAGGGCAACCTCCACCTCCTCCAGGGCTGTGACCTGCTGAGAGCCCTGGACCAGGCCACCTAGAGCCCCAGATTCAAACCCAGACACAAACCTGGACTTACTCCCAGCCCTGAGCCTCAACCTGCAGCCCGAGACATAAAGCCTTTCTTTACCTTTGTACCTCCAGGCTTCCTGGGAGCCCTGAAGCTAAGCTACCTATAAGGAGTGGTATTCATGACCACATCCTGCCTTATTTAGCCCCACACTCTGTTCCCTGTCCCTTTAAAAGTTCTCTATCTACACCATCGAAATAAGCGGAGAAATCAGGGTCAAGCCACTTAACACCTGTTCCCTCCCCACCAAGCTCTTGACTCAAATCAGATGTAGGTTAACCTCCAGCTGATCTGCATTGAGGCAACCACAAAGATGATCCACATATTTAAGTATATCACGGGTCACTAGGTTATAAAGGTCAATGCTGGATGTTTAACAAATTACATGATGTGATGCTCTGACTTGTGTCCTGCATTTAAGAGTCTTGACACTGGGATTTCACTAGTTACACCAGGTTAGGTATAGGCCTCTCACAGGTAGACAGAACCATGTTTGGAGACTTTATTTGGGTGTTTTGTTTTAAAAGAGGTGTTGAGATCGAAACATACAACCAGCGCTACCCAGACATCTCCATACACCCTGTCTACCAGCTAAGCCTTAGCAAGGCAAGAATCCAAGACCAGTACATACAGAACAGGTCTCCACCTCAGACCTAAACCCTGATAAAGGACTCTATGCAGCTCAAATCCCAGCCCTACCTTCTCTCTTTGCATCAGCTGAATCATTAAGCTCAGATGAGAAGATACTATACTACCTACACTTTAGCAGAGACACTGTGTTCTTTCACTTTGTATATTTGACCAGCAATTAGTCAACATAGCCCTGTTTTGTAGTTGCAGTCAAAGCCTCAAGCCAGAGCTGGGTATCACAAACTGGTTCTGAATAGTAGCCATTTTGTTAAAATGAACAGGAACCAAGGATTCTTAGCGAAACTCTTCTTGGCGTTCCCAAAGATGACTTTTTAATCACTGTGGTGCAATATGCAGGACTGGCGCACTTTAAATTGTGGCAATATGATGTATTATTAGTACTAATTTTCTTTTTACGCTAAACACGTCTGGCAATTAACGCTTGCTTGAAACAGATTACAAATTGAGCGGCTCCTCTGAAACTGTTCTATTTGAATAATTGTTAAAGGCCGAAAAGAGATAAAGCTATTAATTCATAAGTAAGGAAATTATATTTTCCCCTGTCCTTTAAATTCATTATGATAAATAATGACCATGGTAAAGACATTTTATCTTAGAAACAACACAGAATATTTCTAGTTTTTCCTTGTATAATAAAACATTTCATTGTATATAGCCTTCTTAAGATAAAAAAAAAAGTTTCTTTTATTGTCGTATTTAGGTTTGTTTTCATTGTAATAAGAAAGGGTTAAGAAGAAGAGTATGACGAGAATCAGAATCAGTGAAATGATACCCAGCCCAGCTCAAGCCTTATCCACATACTGTATAAAGACGTTGGTCCGCCTGCCTCCTCTTGCCGAAATCTATCCCGGCTGAGTCGTGGCATAACATCCTCCGCTTCGTTCCAGCTGCTGCATAGTGCGGCATGTTCAGGAGCCCGACATGAACTGGTTCACAACTACATTAGACCAGTTTGGGTCAAGTTTAATGACATATGCATTATATTGTTATTTTCCTTATTATAATTAGTCTATACTTCTGTTACTGAATTGAGACATTTTAGCTTTTATCAAACCCCTCACATTATTTAATCCAAACCAACCGGACACTTTACCTTTTGTTTCTCTTTTATTTTATTTTATTATTTTGTGTGTCTTATCCCTCAGTCACAGTACTAAACATATACTGAATGCATGTACTCTACTGTAATGTACTCTTCTATCCTCTTAAATCTGCCTTTGATTTGTCTAAACATGTTTTCCTCACTCTCATCTCTGTCAGGTAACTAGCTTGTGCAGGTTTTCTTTCTTTTTTGTCCTTATTGTGCAATTATTTTGTTGAGTAACAACAAAACTAGCCTTTAATCACCAAATTCACCGCATGCACAAAGTAATGTGACTTGCACACACTGTAATGGCTGATTTATATTTTTCGAGCCTATGCTGTAGCCCGAGGAGCTTGCTGTGGAGCAGGCGTGACGCCGAATAGCAGTTTCCTTCACGGAAATCCCTGCGACGCCGTAATGAGGGTATACATCAGAGGGGATGATGTGCGACCACTGACCCCGACTGAGGCAGGCGATTCATTGCAGTCCGCGTCAGCTTCACTTGTTTCAGGCACATGCCGGGCTACGACGCGGATTCTGTGTAGAAATATAAACCAGCAAAAACATGAAAAACCAGCGGTGTGCACAGACTTGTGAGAGTTAGGGGTGTGGATGAATGTGGGAAAGCAAGCATGTATGCAGATTTCATTTTTTGCTCTTAAAGGCTACGTAAGTGTAAATCAAGCAAATGTTTGTTTTAGTCTTAGCATTAGGTCATTGTTACAGTTCCAGTCACATCCCCACTCATTTATGTACAGTAAGAAAATCAATTGGCAAACTAAACTAAGCTGACTGACCATTGTGTCAGTATTAATATTTGTCCAAGTAATGTCACTTGCATGGTTTTGCAATTTAATTTAACTTGATTTGAAAAGCCTACAGTGTATAATCCTGACTCAATTTCAGGTCTCTTTTCTTTACAGTGTTTTGATTACTTTTCATATAGTACAGAAATTAATCAGTGTCTGCTTTCCAGTGGCAGATAAAAAAAAAAAATGGTTTGCAGAATAGACTGTAATGTAAGACATGAGAGATTTTTCATGTATGCTCCTTTACGTCGACTGGAGGGTTTTTGAGCCAATCACATTGGCGCTAATCAGAAGTGCCATGAGCGGGATCAGAAGGGCACTTTTGCCGATCGCTGTGCACTTGAATTGTCTAGACGGGCAGTTAAGGGGCGCTTTGTGTCCAGGAAAGCCAAAAAAAGAGAAAAAGGAAAGAAAAGCGGCCGTATTAACCCGAGTTGCCACTTTGGTGTGAAATCAGGGCAAAGGCTCAAGAAGGATGATGGAGGCCACAACTCCCCGCCCGAAAGTCTGTGCACACCACTGCACATACAGAGAGTGCATTCGTGTTAGCAGAGAGCAGCGACCGCATATTCATTCAGACTATACATGTTGTACATAGCAGCAGCAGCAGCAGCAGCAGCAGTAACCGTGATTTCAGTGCAGTGCAACAGCCTGTGAACTGACTTGAAAGTGGACTTTATGTATTATTCTTTATGATTAGGACCAGGCCAGTTTTTCCTCATAATTCACAAAACAGAGTGGCTGCCAATACCAGAAAGCTTTGATATAGAATATTATGAGCTCTCCTAATAAACTATGGACTGAGGGTGGATTTTTAAACTAGAAACTTCACCCAAATGATGTCGGTGAAATCGCTCTCAGTGAAACACCCTCTCAACATTTTTCTCCCTTCTTTCCTCTCAGTATTTTTCTTAATTTCACTCTATTTTTGAGGTAATTGTCTTTGTGTGGTGACCACTTTTGAGTATGAATTATAGAGCTTTGTACACATATACGTTACGTATTTAAACAGAACTAATGTTAGTTGACAGTGTTTTTAGTGTCTATGTGTCCTGGTACTTTGTCCTGTCACACCCCAGCCCACCCCCTCCCCCTTCCCCTTCCATCCCCCTCCCCGTAGATGCAATTAGATCACACCCCCTAGCAGTGCTGTTACCTCTTGTGCCGTTTCTGTGTTGTGGTGGCATTTTTGTTTCTCTCCAGAGTTTTATCCTAAACTATCTGTTGAATCTGTTGGCTGGCCAGTACTGTTGTTGTTCTTGCTTTAAAAAAAAAAAAAAAAATTAACAGGAAAAAAAATGTTCAGATTAAAAAGGTAAATATCGGTTTTCTAAGTTTCACTTTTCAGATATGTAGCATTTTGAATATTGTAAAGAAGGTGAAGTTGCCACATAATTAATCACGTAGTTTTCCAGCTGCATATGTAAAAGCAATGGTGCTTCATAGACCATGTATGTGTCATTTTTAAACCTTTTATCTCTTAGATCCACTAACACTGTATTTTGATGTTCTTTGCAGTTATGTTGTGCTGATGTTTTCTTTGAAGTTTATCTTATAATCTGTATAATGTGCCTTATCATGACTTTTCAACATACTTCGTTCACCCTTCAAGTGCACAGTTTGTTCCTTCCGGCCTGTAGGTGGCATCCTTCAACTCTGGGGGGGTTATTATCGAACAAAATCTTGGATACATGTTTTGACATGTGTTTGACATGTTACAGGTACACGTTACCATAAAATTACATGTGAAAATAGCCCAAATTCCTATTTTAGTCTTCAACTTTAATTTAAATTTGCTTGTTAATTTTTTGTGTTAATAGTGTCTGCGTTTGTTATCAGTTAACAGCCAGGTAGAAGAGTGTGATGTTTATATAAAAAAATAGATGAAATAAAAGTCAACAAACTTTTTATAACAACTGAAAAAAACATCAGTGGCAGAGACACAATTTAAGAGTTGAATGATTTTGATAATAACCCCTTGAGTTTATTCTAGTTATTCTGCTGCTTCTTAGCTTCCTCCCATATATTCATTTAGAATGAATGTCCTATTGGACCATGCAGTAGAAACCTATTAGAAAGCACTGTAGATATTCTGGTGATGGTGAGTCAAAAAATTTCTTGTAAGGTTTTAAAGGAAACGGATTCCCCAGCTCATCAAATGACCTGTATTTGTTGATGAAGCTGTTCATGGGCTTTTAGGATTAGTTGAAAATGATTTGCAGTAAAAGTTGAGCTTTTATTTTGACAGTGTCAAAACGGTTTGCCTCAAACAAGCAATCAAAACCAACTGCTCCTCTAGCAGTTCAGTGACCCATAATTCGATCATTGGCATAAATTACTATTACAAGTTATTAGGTCAAAGTATATATTGAAATTATGCAAACAAATCAAGCAGATTTTTAGTAAAGAGAGAGTTGTGATAACTTTGAATCTCAATCTGTGGTTCATTAACTTTTAGTTAGAGAATGCAGGAAGTATAATTGTCACTCTGTGTTACTATGAACTTTGTACTGTAAAACTTCATAAGCTTATTAAATTTTCTCTTACTGTAATTAGATTTGTCCACTTCAAAATAGTTTATCCCTTTCAAAACATGTTTGTAAGTTCAGTACTAAATCAAATGGAACTTACCTCATCAAATTAAGTTAATTAACACATGATGATATTCCTAGATAGTCCTCTGTGATTAAATTGTGCACATGACAGATAATTTTATTCCACTCATCTCACTTTTTTTTTACACCTTAGGGTATTTTTTATCATTGGCCAAATTGGAGGTTCAACATATTTCAAAATGAAACGTCTTCCCTAGAAAGCATTACCATCTCTAGGATCACATTAAAACCTGGAAACCAAAGATCCTGAAGGACTAGACATTTAATGTAAGGAAACGTGACAGAACCCCAGATTGATTTTTTTAGCAACTCATGAAATAGGAAATAAATTGTGTTTATGTATGTGGTAAGAGTTGGCTAGAAGGAAGTCGATGTAAAATTAAAAATCTAGAGACAGAAGTCCTGCCTCCATTGTAAGCAAGCTAGCACAAGTTTCAGAAATTTTAACCCGGAAATTTGAAGAGGTGCACCTAACCCTTTTAAATAAAATAAAACTCTTCATGAACTACATCTTTGCTGGGATTTAAAGCTTCTTCAGCAATTATAATATGGGTTAAAAAAAAAAATAAGTTGAAAAGCTGACAGGTGTCAGTAGTGAATGGTAGTGAAACATGCTAATCCAAAAGTGGGCGGGGCTTCTGTTCTATATTGTATCTTTAGGAGACTTCTCACCAGTGCTAGTGCTCAACATACTGTGCTGCTTGAAGGGTTTCCCCAAAACTTAAGTGACAAATCATTTAGGATTCGATCCACTCACTCATTGCGCTTCCTCTTTAAAGACAATATCAGCATTTTGTCTTATGTAATAACAGGGTGTTTGTTTTCCCTTATGGGATCCATGTTCAGCTACTTGTATTCTGTTTTTTGTCAGCGTCATACAGTTATTTTATCTAATTCAGATTTTCTTTTTTTAATATGCTAAAAATTCATATTGACCTTATTATTATTATTATAATATATTGTTATCATTGCCATTACTATATGGGGAATTTAACCCAATTAAAAAGTTTGTGTTTCTGCACTGATATCTTACTAAAGCATACCGATCTTACCCTTCGTCATTGGCTCAATGTGATTATTGTGGTTTTTGAATCATTTATTACTGAGGAAATCATTCATTCATACACTGTATGCATGTTGATTGCTTGCAGTAAAGTGCAGTCAAGTGACAGGTTATGGTTACTAATCTGTGAAATGGTGAAAACAATAATAACATAACTGAAAAACAGAGCTCAAATGAGGGGCAACTCCCATCCAGTTTTTTAGAACCAAAGCTGCCCTCGTTTTGGATATATCATGATCATCATATCATATAAATTATGTCAACTTCTCACAAATCAGGTTGCAAACTTTTGTGTTTTTCTAGGTCGGCCGCAAGGTATTTATATGAAAAACATTGAATTTTTCATGTTGTTAAAAATCTGATAATCTGGTCGGATTACTTTAAATAGAGGTCATTTGGTGGAGGCATAATTATTCATTTGTGTTATTTCTGTGTTTAAAACAACCTAAATTAAGTTCATATTGTTAAGTGTCAGATCGCCACTGTAGCAATGAATAATTAAATCTATCATTAAAATTTGAAACAACGGCACAACGGTGTGGTGGTTGGCACTGATGCCTCACAGCAAGAAGATTCCGGGCTCAAACCCAGGCAGACTGAAGCCTTTCTGGGTGGCGTTTGCATGTTCTCTCTGTGTCTGTGTGGGTTCTCTTCAGGTACTCCAGCTTCCTCCCACCATCCAAGACATGCTGGTTAGGTTAACTGATGATTCTAAATTGGCCGTAGGTGTGAATGTGGGTGTGGATGGTTGTCTGTCTCTCTGTGTTAGCCCTGAGATAGACTGGAGACCTGTCCAGGGTGTACCCCTGCCAATGACAGCTGGAGACTCCCCAAAAAACGTAATAAACAGAACAGTTAGTTCAAGCTGCGTGCATGAGTTGTGATTGTAGCCTGAACATGAACTTTTTTCATCTGCAATGAAAGTACTACTCTTCTGTTAGAGTACACATTAAGTAACCTAAAGTAAAACCTCAAGTAACCTAAAGAATACATAATATATGTGCTATGCGGTATAAAACTTGAGCTGGCATGCCTTTTATTGCCATTTGCCCTGCACTTCGTTTGTCCATGGTAAAATGTTACTGTGACAGGGGTCCACCAGATGATTCAAGTTTGCACAAGTAAGGCTGTGCATGAACGTGTGTATTTTAGTGTTTGACTTGGTCTACTGCCAAGGTCTAGGAGTTTCAAACATTTTAATTAAAGAACATTGTGTAACAGCCTGTTCTGTGTAACGGTTCCTCCCTCTTCCTCGCTCATTCTGTGAGAACCGTTAAGTAAAAGAGCTTTTCTCCATTTTAAACAGGTTCATATTTAGTTTTAGAATATAAGAACGTTTAGGCTAAATGGTTTGTTCTCAAATGCATTATGCCATAACATGAAAACCAATGACATGTGAAGGAAATAATATTAACAGGCTGTTTGCAATGCACTGTTCCTGGTATTCGTGTAGATAACACTCCCTAATGGCAGTGGCCATCCCAAGCAGGACAATGTGGCCTACCACATCACAAAAACTGCTTAGGAACTCCAAGCTGTTTACTTTGATTTCAAACTCTCCAGATCCCAAACTGATCAAGTGTCTGTGGGATGTTACCCAGAGGCTCCTCCTCTCACCATAGGTCCCAAAGAATCCCCTACTAATGTCCTGGTGCCAGGCATGATAGCAAACTGAAATGTCCATTTCAGTGCACCCAAACTTTGTAGGAGACTTAAACAGTATTATGCAAGTGGTTTAAACATTGTGGCTGTTTAGTGTCTTTGCACAACCCTCATCCAAAATATACCAATACTTACATCATACCATGTAGTGTGATGAATCATCCAAGTGTAAAAATTAGTTTAACATACATAAGAATGGGGATAGTAATGAAAATGCAAATGAGATGAAAGGACTGTTGCAACCAGGTTGCAAAAAAAGCAATTTGTCATTTTCCATCTGATTCCATCACTGGTGTCCAGCAGAAGTCAAGGGAGTTGTACACTTGGAAATACAAGAACAAAAGCAAAGGTAAACTTAGAACTAAGAAAATTCCAATTATTTATACATGTTTTTTTGTTTGTTTGTTTTTTTTAAAGTTACAGTAATCAAAACATTGCATCTTATCTGTGAAGCTAGGATTTATACAAATTTATACAAACTGATCTTGTAGACGAAGCCAGTCTACCTCATAATCTCAATTATTTTTAGTCTTCAAATAAGCCGTCCCTTAGAACTGTTTATCAGTTATTAAAAACTTTTTGATGAGAGTCTGGTCAGCTTCCCTGCTGCATGGAAAACATGTTTCAAAGCTCTAGCTGCACCTTTGTTGTTGGGCTTGATGTTTTCAAGTCACATTGTGACGCACATCCTCTTTGAGCTGGACAGACAGATCAACACAAATAGGCCAAAACTGGCACAGAAAAAAACAACAGACTGATTGTCTCTAATCCATGGGCCAGCTGGGGCCTTTTTATGTGGAGTTTATATGTTCTCCCTGTGTCTACATGGGTTCTCTCCAGGTACTCCAGCTTTCTCCAACCATCCAAAGACATGCTCTTTAGGGTCATTAGTGATTCTAAATTGGCCGTAGGTGTGCATGTGAGTGTGAATGGTTGTCTGTCTCTCTGTGTTAGCCCTGAGATAGACTGGAGACCTGTTCAGGGTGTACCCTGCCTCTCACCCAATGACAGCTGGGATAGGCTGCAGCCCCCCCACGGCCCTCAACAGGAACAAGCAGTTACAGAAGATGAATGAATGAATGAATGATTGTCTCCAACCTTTTGCCTCATTGGTGCTGGTGGTTCTGCTTAATTCAGGACACGTGAATTTCACCTATGAAAGTAGGAAAAACACAAAGTTTTAACAATTCAGACTAATTAGCATCAATTTCAAAAGCTGTTGGTAACTCTAAAGTAATACACTGTTCTCATAAATGATTCAAGATAAATAATAATAATGATGAAATAAAACCGTTATCATTTCTAGTTAATCCTAGGAAAGCCCGTCATAAACTGCTGCGCCAATACATCCAGACGGGGCGTTCTGTCTGCTTATCAGCCAAAATGCATTCAGTTTTGTTGTGTTTTATGTATTTCCTTCCTCTGCACGACGACAGGAACCCAAACTTTATTGGCACACCAAAACATGCATTAGGGTCATTCAGAAATAAATACAGGTAAACAACACACACACACATCTTGCATCTCTTTGTTCCAGCTGATTCAGAGCCTTTTGTTTCCTTCAGGTAGGGAGTCAGGAAAACGCGGTGGAGGTAAAATGGGAGGAACCGGCGTCTCGCGCCGACCAACTTCCTTTTGTTGAAGACTTTCCAAAGGGAGTACTAATTTGGTGTTTACTGCAGAGCAGTTCATGCAGCACCAAAACTTTCCAAAAAATGTCAATAACCCCTAGCCTCTATGGCAACAATCGTAGAGGATTTATCCTTAGTTTATTTTATCCAAAAATGATGCCAAGCTCCTGCGCCCACACATGCGCAGACACGCAAGGTCAGTCTGGCGAATGCAAAACAAGAAACACTATTCAAAGACAAATAGGCTTAACATAAATGGTAAATGGCCTTGCTTTTATATAGCGCTTTTCTACCTATTGGCACTCAAAGCACTTTTACAGTCAGAGACACATCTACCCATTCACTCACACAAGCACGCACACATTCACACACCAGTGCCACGCACTGGGAGCAACTGGGAGTTCATTGTCTTGCTCAAGGACACTTCGACATTCTGGGGATCAAACCGCTAACCCTCTGGTTCAGGGGCAACCCGCTCTACCTACTGAGCCACAGTCGCCCCAAATAGACTGATAATGCACACATACACAGATTTTCAAGCTGCTTCCCAGTGAAACATTTCCACAGGCAAACCAATTCAAACAAGCAATTTTGAAGTTGGAATGAAATGTATTTCTCACCACAATCACAGAGATAGACAATCAACTGATGGGGAAGGTCAGAATGTTTTGTCAGCATCTATTTTGAATATGGAGGGGAAGATTAGTAAATGCAGATACAGCCAAAGTAAGCTCTAGATTACAAATGCAGAGAAGAACATTTACACTGCTACTAATAATTGGTCCTTTTCGAAAAAGCCAGTGGCTTTATTTTATTTCCCTGCATCCCTCAGAAGTGGCTTTGTTAGCATTAGCTTTAGCAATGCACGTGCATATATTTGACACTAATAACAGATCACAGCAGTCTGGAGTGGTTTGTCCTCTTTTAGAATTTGCTAATAGTTCCAATTAAGTGAAAGTGCAACAGCAAAATCTTCCTGTATTGATGTGCATGATGCATTAAAGCAAATAAACCTGATTAGTTCTCTATATAAAACCACAATTTTGAAATCCTTCAAAATACTGTCCATTAATATCATGAGCTTCCCTCGAGCTGGAAGTGGTCCCATTAACACCTGCTGTGTTGCTACTGAGAAGTACCACACAACCAGCTCAGCATCTGAAGTAGAAAAAAAAACCCTCTGTGCTGTATCAAGCCGTGATCTGATCCAGTCTTTCCTCTGTCAAACCCTCCGTCCGTCTGTCCACTCATATATCTGCCTGTCCTCTGGGATCTGAGCATGTCCCAGGACAGTTGCCCAGTAAGTTGATCCAGGAACAGTCTGTTTATTTTGGAGTCCAATCCCAAGACATTGAGATGTTCCAGTGGAGACTAACCCCCAGCAAAGCTCAGATCTCTCTGTAAACAAACATGCAGTTTCCCATGTTAGAATCAGCGAGTAGATATGTTTGGAGTTTAAGATGAGAGAGGCGGAAAAGTAGATATTTTTACATTTTTGGTATACCGTGTTCTATCTGACCACAGCACTGGAACACGATGGCAGGCTGATGGATTTCTGAAAAACATGACAAAAGTGGATATGGTTAAACACACACTCAACATCAGAAAGATATCCACAATCCCTTTTGTTGACTTTTGACTGTGGGCACCTCGTGTAGCCCCCAAACTTCTATTGTTCCACTAGCCATAAGGTAACAGATCGGTCCCTCTAAGGCCCTGTCCACACGAAAACGCATTTTTGCGTAAACACAGATGTTTTTTAATCGTTTTGGCCTATCATCTAGACGAATCCCATAAACGCATAGCCCTAAAACGTACTTTTTTGAAACCGGGTCCCAGGGTGGATAAATTCGAAAACGCACTTCTTGTGAATCCGTCTGGACAGGGAAACCGGAGATTTTGGAAAACGATGATGTCATCGCCACCATGGCCACCATGGCCACACCCCTCGAGCAGTCTTCCACCTCGTATATCTCGCGAAACGTCTCATAACAACATCAACAACAATGGCGGACTACATGCTTGCGTTACTACTGGAGAAGATATTGAGCCTGTTATGGTTACTAGGGCAAAATCTAATTTTTCCTTGAGTTTGGTTTCTTCGAAAGCCAATTTGTAAACAGCGCTCAAGCTTCATGCGCATGCACCACCTCCTTCTCTCCGTTTTTGGTGAATTTCTGAAACTGAAACAGCGCCACCTATAGACCTGGCATATGAACTAGCGTTTTGAGTCGTGTAAAGATGGATCAGTCTGGACGCGGATATTTTTGAAACCGTGCCAGCGAAAACGGATAGGAAAAAGACCGTTTTCGTACGTGTGGACGAGGCCTAAGAACTTGCATTTACATCCAATCGCAAGTGGCCAACTTTAAGAACATGTGTTCACATCTGGCATTTTTTTGGGTCATGATTTGGAGATATGATACATCTCTGTCACCCGCTGAAATCACACACATTAGGCTATTATTTATTTATCCCCTCCCTGATGTTAATGTAAATAAAGACAATGGTCATTATTGAGGAAATGAGTAACTTCCACATTTCCTTCCACATCACCATGATCACATTATTAATTAACCACATGGTGATATGTTTTTTATTGCCAGAATCACACAGTGTACTCCGGTTAAATAATGTAACAAGTTAATTCTTGTTTAAATTTATCTCTTATGAGATCTGGCTGTTAACATCTGTATGTACAGAATATATATTAAAATGTTGCAGACATGGAACTACACAAGGCCAACTAAACATGACAGATACTTAAGATATAATTAAGTTCAGCGTATATCCATATAGTGGGAGTGATAAGGGTATCAAGACATAATCTCTAAATAACGCATGATCTGCTACGAAACCCATTAATTTCACCAATATTTTGTTATCATACGCTAATGCTATTCCCCACTGAGTCTGCAGTTATCTGTAATCATCATCCAGGGTCTGTAGATTGACCTACAGACCTCTGATGATGTCTTCTGACCTGGACGATGTCATCTATGAGCGCCACAAAAAAATGGCACTAGCAAATTACAGGTAAACAAGGCGACCAGAGATGACATCGTCCAATTCAGAAGACATCATCAGGGGGTGATAACAGGTAACGCCAGACTCAACAGGGAATAGCATTTAAGAGACTGCGTTTCAGTGCCCCAGTCACTCCCACTACATGGATATACGCTAATCGAATTATCTCCTGAATGAGTGCAAATTACATAAAAGTTATATGGGTGAGTGAACAATTGTATTATATGCTAGAAATAAGGCCCAGGTTGTAAAAAAAAAAAAAAACAGTAGTTCCCCTTTAACCCATGAGAGTCAAAGTAAATCAAAATGATAAAGTTTAATATTTGGTCGTGCAGACCTTTGAGGCAATGATAACAAAATTCAATACGCTGAGGCAAAGCAAATACGTCGCCCACAGCAGATGCCGTGTTAGAAGTTTTAAAAGTAAAGTCAGCAATCCACTAACAGGGCTCAATGTTTAGCTTCTAATCTGAATATCCTGTTCAAAGTCTTCAAAGCGGCTATCTGCAGTTAATGTTTGCCTTTTTTCAACAGATAAAATACTTAATAGGGTGTAAATCTGGTGACAGGCGTGTTCAGTTTCAAACCTTACAGTTTTGTCACTAATAAAAGCTTCGGATGCACAAACAGAGAGTCAGAGTGTTTGAAATTACTGTCCAGCTGCAGGATGAAAGTCTAGCCAGTGAAATTGCTTCACATGTAAAGTTTAAGGTGGATTGATTTCTAAATACATCCCGCTGTTCCCATGATCAATTCAAACAAGTGAGACAGCTCCAGTGGCCTTACCTACCCAGACTATCACCCGGCCTCCTCCAAGATTCAGGACCACTTCTTGTCTTTCTCAACACTTTTGGCTTTCAGTCGTTTTGCTCATCTGTTCATAACACTTAGCCAAAACCTTTCTTGCTCGTAAAGGCCTATCCAGCCTCCTGATTCATGCTGCTGAGAAGAGATTTGCGTCATGCACTAAAGCCTCATTTAGTGTCATTCTGCCATCCAAGTCTTTTGCAAAGTCGTCAAGAGTGTGAACCCTCCGTGTCGATTGTGGTGAGGTTGCTGACAATTGTTTTGGGATCTTCAGAGCTCTAAGGATTCTCGTGTCATATTTAACTTTGGGTGGTTTTCCAATAAACTGTAGTTATTTGTATTGGAAGTAATTTATTAGTTATTTACTTAAAACTTGATACAGCCTGCAGCTATTTTGAGATTGCAGGATTAGAATGCATTTGCCCCTAATGTTTTGGCAAGTGACCGATCTTTATTATCAATGCCAAGCTCCAAATCCAGGAAGTTTGGCTCTAAGGAGCAGAGTTGTGACGTTCACGAAAGAATGAACCGAATCTATCGACCAGCTCCTTAAAATGAATGATGGGAATCGAATCACATTTGCACACAGAAGCTCCTGCTTTGATCTGCGATCATGTTGGGGATGGAGGTGGCATAGTGGCGAGCAGAGCAGTGGGCCGACCGAGGGTTCGATTTCCAGTCAACACAAAGATGTTTACTAAATTTCTTACACAATAAATTAAGCATCTGTCTGTCTGGAATATATTTTTAGATATGGATAAAATCAGACATCCCACCAAAAGGATATGTATTATATGTCTAGGTTGAATGTTTCTGATCCAAATCTTACCCTATCACAGTGCTTATTTTGAGAATAAAATAAGTTACCCCCAAGCTTAAAATAAATAAGAAAGCCTGCCAGCCTGGGGTACGTGTGCAGGAACAACTCTTTGGAAGGAACAGCTCCATCCATAAAACCGTAAATTCCATCTCTTCTAATAAAAGTAAAAATAAAACGAATTCTGCAGAAAATTCTTCACATGAATAAATTCTACATGTACTAGTTCATGTAGAAAATTATACTTAAGATGTGACCAGTTTCAGAAAAAGGAAACATAATGAAAGATTTGTTTAAAATTGGGCCGAGCTTTTATGTTTTGTTTTGTTTTGTTGTTTTATTTATGGTGTGCTTTGAGTGTCAAACAAGCTGATTGGATCCAGCTTCTTTTCCACAGACAAGATACTTGAATGCACGCAGAAGAATAAGCAACAAGGTCAAGCATTTTTCAAGTATTTGGTTGTTTCACAATCTGGGAAAATTCAAGAAATCAATAAAAAAATACAGAGATGTTGGCTACACTGGGAGTTGGCTATTTTGTCCCTTCTGTGATACAGTAACACAATGGATGTCTGATAAGTATTGACAAACTGATTGTCCCGTGTGTTTTTTAGGTCTTTGTTTTCTGTGGGAATACATACTTAAATACAATGCTTGGCCAAATCGAGCCTTTCCAGCCTAGAGTGGTGTTTTCGGCAATTGTTCCGATCAGGGAAGCACGAAGACAAAGAGTTTACACAGTGATTACTCAATCACTCGTCTGTTTGACCCATACACAGCCCAGTTTGGCTTAATCAGGAAAGGAGCCAGAAATAAGCCTTTTGATGGAACGAGGTGGGGAAAAGGTCAGTGATTATTCAGAATTAATAAACAGAAAAACTCTACTTGTGTAGTGGATGGAACATGCGTCACGGATAGCAAATGCACAAATTGTTTCCAAATAATGAAATTACTGGGACAGAGGGACTTATTTTTGCTTTTTTTTCTGTTCCTCAGTTCTGTGGCAAGAAAACATGCACAGTTGTCCACATGTTCACGTTTATTTTATTTTATTGGTTTTATAGGCTAATGAAGTCTACATGGTGTTCTACATGGTGCTTGTGTCATGAAAAGGAATATTTAGCTAACTAGATGGCTAAAACATTTTTCTTTTAATTCAAATCACTGTAAATCAATAAAATTTACACATTCAGCAGTTCCAAAGGAAAACCATTATTAATTCAGATCTGTTGTTCTGGCAAATTTCACTTTTTTACTTCCTTACTCACTTACTACTAGTTTTGAACACTTAGGGAGGTTTTTGACCTCTGCTTTCTCTAAACTCTCAGCAACCTCGAGGGCACTTCCTGTGTAGAGGGGAGGCACATGAACATACAGCCGAGACAGCGTTTCATCCTCCTGTGTCTGTGTATTAAAGTGAAAGCCACAGACGGTGCAGGCTGTATAGCTTCCGGAGCATAAACATCAGCTTTCTCATGAGAACGTTTCTCTCATGCTCAGATCCTTACTTCGTCTAAGCGCTCAGAATAAATGATGTAAAAAAGAAAGGTGGTGATCTAGATGGAAGTGGCATGTGAATGTTCCCTTATAAAGCCCTTCAAGTTCTTGAGACAGCGACACCATGATTACTAATGTGTAAGTCAGCTGTCCAGTTAAGATTCTGAACATCTTTCACACTCTTCATTTGCAGCCACCTTCATGAGGTCATCACAGATGCTCTCCGTCATTCTGCTCCTTGGTCAAACTGGCTCGACACAGGTCCAGCCTTTGCAGAGCCTGGACCTGTGTCTCGGCTCATTGCCCTGCTAAAGAACAATAGATAGGCCCACGAAGCTCAGACCAGATGAGATGGCGTGTCTCTATGGGATGTTGTGATAGCTGTGCTAGGTAAGTGTTGAAATCTCTGTTAACCTCCAACAGTGGTTATGTTTTCATGGATAATATTTCTTCAGTCTGACTGAAATCATTCTGACCTGAAAGGATATACAGTGTCGCTTTAAATTCATAGAATTATTCAAAAGATCAGACCTTCACACAACCCAGTCAAACAAGCGAAACAGAAACAGTATGCTTTCTTGTTTGTTTATTCAACAAAATGAATCATTTGTACATATCTGAGTAAGTGAACCCTTCTTTTCAGTATCCGGTGTGACTCCCTTGTGCAGCAATAAAAGCAACTAAACATATCCTGTAACTTTTTTTTAACTTCTTGGTTAGCTACTTAAACCTGATGCAATACGTAAATATTTTTGTACCGTAACAAATTTTCTTTTATATATTTTTCTAGTATTAACTTATTCTATTTTGTATTTTGCATTGTTGTTCCCTGTTGCTGTAACACCTTAAATTCCCTACAGGGATAGACAAAGTCCTATCTTATTTATCTACAGCATCTGAGAAGGACTTTGACTTCTTCCTGAACAGTTCTTTTAACAACTTGTGTTCTTGGGGTCATTGTCTTTCTGCATGACCCAGTTTCATGACAGATGCTCTGACATTTTGTTTTAGAATTCACTGATATAATTCTGGATTCGCTGGTCCATCAATAATGTCAAGCTGCCTTTGACTAAGGTGGAAAGGATATCCAGAGGCTGTCCAGGGTACAGCCTGTTTTTCTGCGCCCAGGCCCAGACGGCCATAGGTCTGAGGGCTAACACAATTGAGAATTACCAATTAAACTAGCCAGTAGTGGGAGGAAGCTGGAGTACTCAGAGAGAACCCACACAGGTGATGGGGAGAGAATGCAAACTCTACACAGCGAGGCCCCAGTAAGTCAGTGGGTTTGAACCCAGACCCTTCTTGCTGTGAGGTACAACTCTCTGTGTGGAGTTAGCATGTTGAGGGACCAGTGTCAACCACAATACCACTGCTTTAATTACTCCAGTTTGATTAACATGCTGGGTGCATGTGATCAAAAGTCTCACCTATAACTTAAAGGCTTCATAGTGGTTTCACCTGGCCAGCCATTAATACCCAAGTTTATTAACTAATAATGATTAACTTTGTTTTCAGTGTGGAAAACAAGCCTTCCAGCTAATCATCTATTCAACTGTCTGTTTCCAATTTACCAGCTGCATTGCAACATACAGAAACGTGCATTGGCTGCTTTTAAAGATAAAGCTGTATCACCATCTAGGGGAGAAACATGTGTACTGCAGTAGTTGTCACTCAGTACGACAGGCTTTGATAGATGCCAAAACCAGCTCTACATCAGTGTGCAGTTGTTGTGCGATTGTGTGCAGTCCATTGATATAACTGGTGATATCAGGTAAAATGGGCCATCAGGTAAAATGGGCCATTTAAGGTTTGGGGGTTCCAGCCCTTCTGGAATTTAGAGCCAATGACTGCAAAGCATTTGAAACTGTTGTCATAACTGTGCTTGACAAGTAACAGGTGATTTGATTGGTTTATGGTTGCTATGGTGGGCGGGGCAATCATTCAAATCACGACAGCACTAGAAAGCTGCATGGTAAGTAGCCTGGCATACCAACTTAACTAAACTATTATAAGGATGATAAATCTATAAAATAACAGACATGGACATAAAAAACTATGCATAATATCTGTCTTGATGGCATAAATCAGAAATAATGCTGTTAGTTTAGAAAAATTGATGTTTTGCATGGTGGCCCAATTTACCTTAACCCACTGAGGTAAAATGGGCCACATGGTTTCAGCTAAAATGGGCCATCATCTGTGTCACTCACAAACACACATACATATGTTTTTGAGTGTGTGTGTGTGTACGCACATACATACCCCCCCCCCCCCCCCCCCCCCCCCCCCCCCCCACACACACACACACACACACACACACACACACACTCGCACACTGACCAACACACACAATACACACGCGCATGCACACCCACACACACAAACATACACACTCACCATGACCCCGGTTTGGCTCTCTGGTCCCCGAGCAAGGACCAGAGAGGAAAGGATACAAAGATAAAACAGGGAGAGAAAGGAAGGGCAAACTACAATCTGTGGAAAGAAGAGAGGATGAAGGGGGCCTTAGATGAATACAGGGAGTGAAGAAAGGAATGAAAGTGAGTGTGCACTTTTTATCACGAGCATGGGGTGTGCCGCGATCCACACTGCAAAGACGCATCAGTGGAAAGGTGACTGGCAGTGAACATGCGTCAGGGCGGAAGCCCTACCTTCCAGAGGAGGCGGAAAGGGAGCTTGCTGCCACCCTCAAGACCTTGGCGCAGAGGGGTTTCCCTCCCCAAACGTGATGTCCAGCAAGTGGCCTTTGATTTTGCAGCCAAGAACAACATATCTGGTTTTTCCAACACAGCAGGGAGGGCTGGATATTACTGGTTTCAGAACTTTCTAAAGCGCAACCCAGAGCTCGGGATGCGCAAGCCAGAGGTCCTGTCTGCAGCACGGGCTGCTGGACTAAACAAAGAGGTGGTCAGCCAATGGTTTAACCAATAAGAGAGCCTTTGGGTTGAGCTGGGTATTGAGGGCACACCGTCACATATATGGAACTGTGACGAGTCTGGGCTTCAGGACCAGTTCAGTTCAACAAAGGTTGTTGGACAGGTTGGCCAGCCATGTATGGAGGTGTGTGCTGGAGAGAAGGGGGAGACGACGACTTGTCTGGCAGCATTCAATGCAGAAGGCACATATAGTCGAATGATGATTATTTTTAAGGGGAAGCGTGTATGTTCTGAGTGGCTACAGGGATGCCCGGAGAACACCAGCGTAAGGTGTTCAGACAATGGCTGGATTACCTCTGACCTCTTCTGGAGTGGGGTCAAATGTTCATTCAGTCCCTCCCTAAGGATGACCTCAGGCCCCACCTTCTCCTCCTTGACGGCCACAGTAGCCACGTCTATAACCTGGAGTTTATTAACCTACTGAAGAACAAGAATGTGCACATCATGTGTTACCCTGCCCACACAACCCATGCACTGCAACCGGCAGACAAGGCCCTCTCTAAGAGTCTAAAACACCACTGGGACCAGGAAGGGAGGAAGTGGACAAGGATGATGGCTGGGCAGAAGCTGTCAAGGATGGAGTTCTTTGCAGTGTTCAGCAGGGCTTTGGCAAAGGCTGCCACTATTGAAAATGCCCAGGCAAGGTTCCGGGGGACAGGGATGTTCCCTCTCAATAAAGATATTCTCCCTGAGAGTGCTACCATCCACTCTACCATTCCTGCCCACAAGGCTGCAGTCTCTCCCACCCCTGCCCACCGGACCATGGTCGCCCCTGCTGACCTTGACCCACTCTGCGCACCAGCCATCAGCCCTGCTCTCTGGACATCAGCCCTCCCACCCGCCAGCCAGACCTCAGTCCTCTGCTTCCCTGACACCCCTGCTACCTGTGGAACCACTGTACTTTTTCCCAAAAGATGATATGGTGGTGTTTGAAGAGGTTGTGTTGGAGGATGTACCGGAAGAAGATAATGACCTCTACAAGCAGTTCACACCACAGGAAGAAACCCACTCCCAGGATGAGGGGCCTTCCACTTCCACAGTAAGTGATATTTTACACTACTTTCAACCTTAGGCTACATGACATGTTACACATGCATGCTCACGCAAACATACACATGCACATTCATGCACGCACGCACACACACACACACACGCACACCCACAAATACGAAATAAATACACAAAAATACATCGCGTTTTTACTTGTGCAATGGTGTAGTGGTACCCGCCACACTGCCAGTAACCATTAAATGCGTCTGACTTTAGGCTAAGCTGTGATTTGCCATTCGATATAAAGCCCTCCTCCAGGTCAGGGGCGCACTTTTTTACTATTTACGAGCAGATACAGCTTTTCATTGGCGCATGAAAATTCGATTCTCGGGCGCAGCTCTCTGCGCCCAGACCAATGGCATTGTTTTATCTTTTTTTACTCTTAGCATGATTGGACAATTCATCAATCAATCACGTCAATCAGGAAGCATTCGCGCCATGCGCCACAGCTGTAACTCGTTCTAAGAGCCAAGATGGCTGACGTTAATAGCGGAGACTCAGTGATGCTTAAGGAAAATTCAATTATTTCACTTAAAAAAAAACTTTTTTTCGTCATTTTTTCGTCGGCCAGCTGTGGAAAAGAAAAATGATGAAGGAGTTTGGACCCGACTGTCCGGACTTAAACATTTCGCAGCAGGCTACTGATCGTGGGAGAACATACACAAGGAGCTTCACCTCAAATGTGTATGCTAAACGGAATTGGCTAGCTGGATGTGCAGTATGTGCACACTCTCACACATACAAACAGAGAGAGAATGTTAACTTGTGTATAATTCCTATTTTTATTGATGTTTTAGCAGTTTTAAACTTGCTAGATTTTACATGGCCAATAAATTAAGTTAAAACATAATTCCTTTGTAAGGAAATGTTCTAGTTTGTGTTTATTATTTTGTCAGAATGCACCAGAATGCTTAGTTTGTATGTGAAAATCACACAAAAAAATTACTGTGGGAGGATGCCCCCAGACCCCCCTACATGGGTTTGATTTACAAACTTTGCGCCCCCCCTAACATAAAATTCACCAGCCGCCACTGTATCTTAGTACAGTACTGCCCAGTATAAATTTAAGGTACTTACAGTTTTTTACAATCGCTAACAAGCGCTTACCCATACTTAAGATATTTTTTCTAAACTCTTAACACAGATTCACATCTACAAAACACAATTGGCCAAATGGATAATTTTCTTCTCAAAAACACATTTTGTTAAATATATACTAACTCTTCATTTCAAAATAGAACATATCTTTCTCTGCACACACCAACTTACCAAAACACTGGAAATATGACTCAAAATGAAATGATTCTGTCAAAGAATAACTCTTGTTTTCACTTCACAAGGTACATGCAGTGAATCAAAGTACACCAGGTTTCAAAATACTGGCTATTGCTGACATTACAAAAACTGCATAGACTTTTATGCTTCAGTTTTACAGGTATTTGCATGCAAAACATGCAATCCACTGTTTTTACACTAAATTTTTTGGTTGGGAACTCTATGTCCACATGTATTGTTCACATTCAAAAGCATTCCAGTAAAAAGCAAATCATTTTTTTTTTCCTTTACTGTTTACTACAGGAGACACAGTAGAAATAAAGTTTACAGTATGATAGAACATAAAAGGTTTTACAGTGTTGCTTACAGTACAGCAACAAAATATCCATGAAACACACAAGAGTATTCTGAACAAAAAATACAACAGCAAAAAGCCCAGATTGAGGGGGGGTGTAACTAAAAAAAAGCACAAAATGACTGTATGTAGTCTCTGTGATCTTCAGGGTTAGGCCACATGTTTTCATCAACATCGCATCAGATATTATCTAAGGCGATGCACGTGCAATAAAAGCGCTTGGTATGTCGGATCCACCCTTGGCAATCATGAACTGTGATGTCCCTGCAGCCAGCACCCATGGCTTCAAGGAGGGACATCTGGTCATGTGGCTAATGGTCATCAACCTTCCACCTCCATACAGAAAAGAACTCCTCTATGGGGTTGAGGAAAGATGAATAGGGTGGAAGGGAGAGATGTACCAGTCTTGGGTGGTGAAGAAAACTTTGAAGGGGCATTGAAATTGACATGCCTGGGGCAATTCCAGCCATATACAGACCTCTGATATGACCTCTCCTGCTTCTGCTGCCCTGCTGATCAGAGTTTCCTCCTTTGTCCTTTTGTCCTTTTGTTCTGACCACGTCTGGAGCCATCTCTACCCCTCCACTGAGTTCATCCTCTTGTGTAAAGTTGACCTTGACTAACCAATATGCAACCACACCTGGGGACAGGGTATATCTGTGCTCTGGTCCTACATTCAGGGTCAGTCTCCAGTCTCTGACCCACTTTGTGTCGGTAGGCTCACCATGACCTGGAACTCCAATAAACTTGCAACACTTCAGCAAACTTGGAACTAGACTTGGATTGTTTTTTTTCTTCAACACTGGACTTCAAACCATGTTGTTAGCGATTGAAAAAAACTATATCAGCTGAGATATGTTGTTTTTGAACTGATATCATTGCAGAAGAAGAGGTTTTTATACTGTATCTAAGGTTTGGAATATTGCTTTTGCTATTGTGGGATGTTGTGTGTTAACATTTGTAAATAATACAAAAACTATCCATAATTTTGTTGGGAGGTACAGCTGGTCTGTTAAGAACATGTAAGCATTGTGGAAATGTGTTCACTGACTGCATATTGTGTGAAAACGACATGAAATGTGTGAATGGTATGGCCACAAAAGACCGATGCTGTGCTAATTGTGTTTAGAGTTTTGAAAATGTGACCACTGATTGGACAAACGCTTGTTAGCGACTGACAAAAACTGTAACTTGATCCTACTTTCATCCCAGACTTTATACTTAGACCAATACAATTTACAGGGACATAGTGGGCATCTGAAAGTTTTTTCATTTCCTCCTAAATTAACATTTCTGTTCATTCGCTGTGTAGAACACATGTAGAATTACATATATTGTAGCATTGCAAGAAAATATTATTCAGAAAACCAGTCCTTCATACTGTTAGTTGCAGTTGAAAGTTAAATGAGCTCCACCTAGACTGAGGCAACACGAAAGTCAGATGTCACCAAAAAAAGGGCAGTGAAACCATTTTAGCTGGATCCAACAGGTGCACAGCTGTGTTTATGAAAAAGTGAGATTTGAACCTACAGCTCCAGGGAACAATGTGATCTGAACATAGCGCCTTGGATTCTTTTAAACCACTAAAGTGTCATTAAAGTGTTCCATCACAGAATTAGGCAATTGAAGTAGTGTGTTTGTGGTTCGATGGTGTAATGGTTAGCATTCTAGACTCTGAATGAAGCAGTCCGTGATCAAATCTCAGAAGAACCTACCACTTAAAGCCAATTAGAGCAGAAATAATAATGTTAATAATAACAATGATACATTTTATTTGTTTATTTGTAAAGCACCTTTCAGGACACTCAATGATACATTACAGTGCATTATGAATAAAAGCAGGGATAAAAATAATAATGTTAATAATAAATGATAACAATAATAACAACAACAAGTCTCACACTCTCACCAGGACTTGCACCTGGAATCTTCCACTCAAAAGATTGGATGTGTTACTATTACACCACAAGAGTTGTGTTTTTTTGTTGTTGTTTTTTTTTTTATAACTATATAAAAACTACAAAATTTTATTAACAACTGTATAGGACCACAAAGTGTTTATGCAGTGTTTCTCCATTCCTCAATGGTTTGTCCAGATGCTGGACAGTACCACTTCCCCCGTAACTGAGTATGGCTCGTTAGTTTTGTTTTTGAATGGCCACGTGTTTTGCAGAGATAGTGATAGTTGTCTTTCTGCTGTCGCTTTTTTGGCGGCTCCCCTCTTGTTTCTCGCTCCTGATCCTCAAGAGCAGCCTTTCAGAGTCTCCACTCACGATGCCGATTTGGAAGAGCAGGGCCTGGTGTTTGAGGTGGCGGTGGCAGTGGCTGTTGAGAGGGCTGACCTTGATTGTGTGGCCCTGCAACTGGCAGTGGCTGATAGGGGAACCAGCTCCAAGGGTCAGGAGTTAGAGCTGCCGATGGCCAGTGAGGAGGCCAGCTCTGAGGGGCAGGGGTTGGAGCTGGTGATGGTCGGGGAGGAGGCCAGCGAGGGTCAGAGGTCGGAGGTGGAAATGGCTGGTAAAGAGGCCAGCTCTGATGGTCAGGGGTCGGAGACGGTGATGGCAAGGGAGGAGGCCAGCTCAGAGAGTCGGGTGTCGAAGCTGGTGATGGTGGTGGTGATGACCAGGAAGGAGGACAGGTCCGAGGGTCAGGGGTTGAAGCTCCCAATGGCTGGTGAGGAGGCCAGCTCTGATGCTCTGAAAACACTGTGGAAGTGGAAGACGCTGCTCTAGCACTTCGCCGTCGGCGAATCAGTGCTTCACCCTCACGATTCTCAGGTTCGTCAAATGTCAGAGTTGTGTGGCCATGCTGCATAGGCTGAGACGGGAGATCCCTGGCCTCTAGGAGTGCATCCTTTGCCAGACTGACCTGCTGGGGAAGCTGCACACTTTGAAGCAAGGTATCCCGATCTGTTCCTTTCTGGCGATCCAGCAGCCTGTAGAAAATTTTCAGAAGAGCAATTTTTTGAATTTATATTTTGTTGGTTGGTTGTACCAATATTAAAGCTAAGAGTGAAACGCTAAAAAAATAATACTTACCAGGAGGACACTGTGGTGTTGTTTACTGTCACAAGCACCAAATTTGTTTGGTTGAGGATCGGCTTGCAGTCCTCAATCAGCTGTTTAATGTGACTATATGTCATCACAATAGATTGAGGAATGCCAAAGGTTTTACCTCTGGAGTCCTTTGGTTCATTCCTGGCTTCCCGGTACTCTTTGAAAAGTTTGAGCGCAACGCACTCTGAAATCATGTTCATGTCTGGTCTTTGGGCAGCCTGACCATGAGTCATGAACAGTCTAAAAAGATGACAAAATCGGTATCAGCATTGTGTGCGCGTTACTGTTCAAAATTACATAAAAAGTGCAAATTACCTTTCAGCTGCTTGCTGGCCAGGCGCAGAGCCACTGCGCTTCCAAGAAGCTCTCCATGGTCCTGGCAAGGTCTTCTTTGTACTTTTCAAAGAGTACTTGGTGGCAGACTTGTCAAAGGAATGCAGAGAGGAATACAGCCGCAGTATCTTGTCAATTTCTGAAGCTGACAAAGCGGTAATGGTGCGGTTGAGCGTGATGAGGTGTCCTGCCAAGGCATCAACTGCCTCCCATCCAGGAATTCCTCTGGGATCACAGCAAGCAGCCTGACAAACAAAATGAAAACAAAATATATAATTCTGAACGTTAGAGCTACATTAGTTTTGCTTGTTGTGGTAGTTAATTTTGTCAACTAATTTGTTTATAATTATTATTATTTTTGCAATTTTTGGTTGCAGACACTTGGGGGCAGTAGTGGACACAGGTAAAGGTGGATATAGGTAGGAACAGTGCCATCGAGTGAGAGAGTTACGACACTCCCATAGACCTCCGTTGTAAAAAATGGCGGCGCTTTTAAACGCCTACTTCCGGATTTGAAGATCGGATTAGTTCCAAACACCGTCATTTGGGCGTTGGACCCCATTCACTTACATTGCTGCGCATTGAATTGTTCCAGGAGTTAAGTTGCTGAAATATCTCTTTTGAATTGTCAACTGTCTATATTGTATCAGAGGCCCTTTGCGATGCTTATACTGGTCTTTATTTGTATATGCACAGCGTAATTATTTATATTTTTTCTTGGTTGTTTCAACCTGTTTTCTAGCATTGCCTGCTAGCTAATTAGCTAGCGCGACTTCCCCTGCTGTGAAGGTAGTTCGGTGATGAGTCGCTATCACCTTTATAGCAACTTTTATTTAGTAGAATTTTGTGATATACTAACTTTTCATTATGTGACGTGTTGGCTGTACTTAATTTGTTGTACTGTCCCTGTTCACTGATATCCAGCGCTACTTGCTGATGCTTGATGAGATGCTGATAGATTGCTATCCCATGCCATGAGCTCGTGATCAGGGTATGTCAAGGCATTGTCGTGACTCGTGATTTGAGCGAAGGTTATTTAATTAGCAATGACGGGGATTTTAGAAGTGAGCTAGCTTCTAGGCGAATTCTGAACGGACCGCCATGGCAGACCTCTTTGCGTTATCACAGAGGTAGGCTAATCCCTCAATCGGAATTTATAAGCAAAATCACGGGAATCAATAGCCTAATACAGCCCAGTTGTGCTCAAATTAATATCATGAGACGTCTACCATCAGATGAATCAATGATATGGAAAGGTTAAGTTAGAGCAGCTAAAGCCAGTGCTACTACCCATGCGAACATGAACACTAAGCTTTTTCCTCCAAAAATTAAGTTTTTGTTGTCACCCTGCCTCTCAAATGCAAAACTGACATTAACAAAAATGCAATAATGTAATAACAGCTGAAAAAGTACTTGGGTGTGTGTTTTATTTTATATTTACCGTTCAATAATGCAATCGCTGCCGTCTGTCCCATAGAAGAACATGACAGCCAGCGTATGTTTGGAACTAATGGGGTTTACATGAACCACGTGACAGCCGTAGCGGCGACATCAAAGAGTGTCGCAACTCTCTCACTCGATGGCACTGGGTAGGAAGTGGTAGAAGGCCTGTATGCACCTAGGTGGTGGGCATATGGTTTTGTACCAGAGCGAGAGAGACAAAAGGCCTGTCTTGTTTTGCTCATCTGGAATAAGAATAAACCACCTAAAACACAGCAATGCAGCAGGGAGATTACACTTCTTTTGTCTGAGTACATTACCTGCCCAGGGTGTGAGAAGTAGTCTTTGGTTTAGTTTGTATTAAGTTTAACTTGATTTTGTTTGACAAATGGCCACTACACTGAAATTCAAAGAAATGACGAACCAGTTAGCATCTGTTATGAGAAAACCAGAATAGGTGCCCTCCAGTGCTGAAGTGTCACCTGAGCTGGTGTGAGAGGCCTCACCTTCAAATGTCACTTCCTAAAAAAAATTATTTGTAAATGACAGCAAAAGGGGTAAACATGTGATTGTAATGTCTGTGTGCACAATTCATGTTGCACAAAAAGGATAGGTTTATTTAAAATGCCATGATTGAAGGTCATCATTTGCTAATTAACCGTTGCACAATTTCACTGATAATGATTAGTTATTATATTACCTGAAATGGTGCGTCAGCACTGCCAGGAGAATGTCCGCTGCAGTTGAAACTGTAGCATCAGGACATTCATCCTGCTGAACATCTTCAGGCTCTGGCAGAGGCATGGTGATTTCATTAGGTGCTGGTGAACCCAGCAGATCTCCTCTGTCAGACTGTGCCAACAAATATTCAACCGCTATGCGTTCACCTGCAAACAGAAAGCCACAGTTGCAGCAGAGTGCGCGAGAAAACAGTAGACCCCCTAACCAGTAGCTGACAGTGTAGTAACCATAAAAATATTGTTCAGTCCCTGCTTTTTTCATCAGACTCTTACCTGTGGGTTTCCCTGGAGGGGTGAACTCTGGCAGAAGTGTGCACCCCAACACTCTGCTACTGAGGACATTCAGGTTTGTCATCAGCCGCATATTATACATCCTGGTTTGGGATGTATCACCCATGTCCAGGGCTTGATGTGTGCGATTCATGTTCCATCTGGATGCACCCTTAAGCATATACATTTGTGCGTGTATAGCACTGCATCTCCACCCTTGCCAGACAAAGATTACATAGCAAATTAATTTTTTTTTTGTCTTGTAAAAAATTATTAGACAGCAGTCATGGAAAATGTACAATTTCAATTCAAAATTTCAACTTGCCTGGGATGAAACAACATTGGTGTCCGTGGAAACTTTCCAGAGACGAGGATCCTCGGCCACACCTCAGCACATCAAGGGTTTTGCCTTCCTTCTGTGTCCTGGAACCTGTTTTGGTGTACAGGTGAACACCAGGTGGATCCTGGATGCATGGCAGATGTTTCTGTTGTACCTCCCACACATGTGCCATGCTCTCATGGTTTATCAAATGTAGACCAGTGGTGTCAGTCAGGTCCCACATTGACTCCAGGAGATTTTGAATTTGTGTGTGAGTCTCTTCAACCCCTCGTGTTGTTTTACGGCAGAACAGTACCTGGGTGTCCGTCGGAACATGACCCCGATTCTTCATGATGAGCTCTGCCCGCTTGGCCTCTTTGAGATGCATGACATCGTGTGCCATACAGTGGATGATGTTCTGTGGTGAGACCTTTGGTGAATCGTCGCATGAAGTGAAAAACATCCAGTCTCACTGTGGATGTCCACGGGCGAAACCAAGTGAGAACTAGGCTCACCCCTGTAAACATAAGCAACCAACAATAAATACATGCAGTTTTGATCATTTCTAATTATGCCATTATCGACTGCATTAAAATCCTGCCAAAACACTTTATCAAACGTAGCAAATTCATAAGAAATATCACAACGTAAAAGGAAGGCAATGCACCTGTCTCACTGCAGCAGTCTCTGTCCACATACAGTGGCATGAAAAAGTTTAGGCACCCCTTAGGAAAATCATTGCATCAGTTTGTCACTTGCTGAGCTTTTGAAGCAGCAACTTTATTTTAACAAATGTTATACCTTATGGAAACAAAAACATCTCAGTAGTGAAATCATTTTCATTGGTCCAACAGAAACATTTTTATGTATATTTAAACAAAAATAGGCATGTGCATAAATGTGGGTACCCCAAAGAAATAATTCCATTAATATTTAATAGACCCTCCTTTTGCTGCAAGAACAGCTTGTAGATGCCTCCTATAGCCACTGACAAGTCCCTGAAGTCTGGCAGGTGGTACTTTGGCCCATTCCTCCAAACAAAACGCCTCCAGTTCAGTCAGGTTTCTTGGCTTCCGTGCGTAAACGGCCTGCGTCAAATCAATCCATACATTTTCGATGGGGACTGGGGACTGGGATGGCCATTCCAGAAGATTGTACTTGTGCTTCTGCATGAATTCCTTGGTGGATTTTGAACAGTGCTTGGGATCATTGTCCTGCTGAAAAATCCAACCCCGGCGTAGCTTCAACTTTGTGACAGATTCTTGTCAAGAATCTGCTGATACTGAGAGGAATTCATGTGGCCCTCAACTTTAACAAGGTTTCCAGTCCCTGTGCTAGCCACACAGCCCCATAACATGATGGACCCTCCACCATATTTCACAGTAGGCAATAAGTTCTTCTCATGGAATTCAGTGTGTTTTTTTCTCCATGCATACCTCCTCTTGTTCTGACCAAATAACTCCATCTTAGTCTCATCTGACCACAGTATTTTTTTCCAAAATGCTTCTGGCTTGTCCAGATGTGCTTTTGCATACCTCATGTGACTCTTCTTGTGACGAACACTCAGGAAAGGCTTTTTGTGCATCAGCCTTCCAAAGAGCTTTTCCTGGTGCAAAGTGCGCTGGATTGTGGAACGATGAACAACTACACCATCAGTAGCCAGATGTTCTTGTAGTTCTCTGGAGGTGGTCTGTGGCTTGTCTGTGACCATTCTAACCATCCTTCGTCTGTGTCTTTCCAGTATTTTTTTTGGTCTACCACATCTTTCCTTCACAATGACTGTTCTTCTGGCCTTCCATTTCTGCACCACATCTCTGATTGTGGATATAGACATCCTAAACCTTCTTGATAATTTCTTGTACCCTTCTCCTAATTCATGATAATGAACTATCTTAGTTTTTTGGTCAGTGGAGAGTTGTTTTGATGCCCCCATGTTGCCAGGAGCATAGGACAAGCACAGCCAGCAATTGCCTCTGTTAAATAGCCTTTTTCATGATTGGTTTTACCTGTCTTTGTAATTGAAGGTCTCACAAGCTAATCAAAGCAGTTTTGGGCTGCAACATGTCAGCTACAAATCCCTACAGGTCTTGAAATCAATGCGATTAAAAGGGTGCCCAAACTTTTGCACATACCATTTTTTACATTTTAATTTATTATAATAAAACTTTGTAATGATACTCTAAGAATTTTGGTCTGGAAAACACTCAAATGTCTACATCTCTGTAGGAAATAAAATCTTGTTGCTGTGATCGTCTTTTATAAAGTTAGAGCAAATTATTATGAAATCTTAGAGGGGTGCCCAAACTTTTTCATACCACTGTATCAGGCCCCTCTCTTGTGGAACCAGCTCCACAAGTTTGTGTTTGGGACGCAGGCATCCTGTATACTTTATTGTTCGTGATTTTATTTCAGTCATGATGAAAAAAATACATATACGTAAAGGCCATGAAACCGATTTGGCTATATCCAACAGGTGCACAGCTGGATTGTGGTAAGTCTGGCACTGATTAAACTCAGAAGCTTACAGTACCTGGTATTCCCAGGTGGTCTCCCATCCAACACTAACCAGGCCCAACGCTGCTTAGCTTTCAAGATGAGATGAGATCAGGTTTGTTTTTTTTCCCTTTGATTATCAAAAAATACAACATTTACAGTATTTATGCAATATCTATACAGTTTTGAATGAAAAATAAGTCAATTCCAGTTCAACTTTTCTATCCACTTTTACTAGATTTGCTGTTATTGCAAAGATTGTTTTAAATACATTTTTGTTTTAATTTCCACCAACATGGTCCAGATATGGCTTTTGAGCATGTTGTAAAATAAGTTCCATTTATTCAGAGCACCCTGCCCCGTAATTTTATGTGGCCCGTGACAACTTAAGCTGTCTCCTACCATCCTACCGGCTCAGACCCCGCCCAAATCAAATCGGCACAATTTCACACTTGTGGTTCACAGCAATGGTTCACAGTCAATTTTCCTTCGAAATATAGGTCATATGACCGTGGCTGGCTGGCCGACAAGGTAAAAAAAACTAATCATACTAGCAAGCTCAATGCACCCTACACGTCCACAGAAGGGTTGAATTCGGGCACGGATAATAAACCCTAGGCGTGTTCGATTTCATGCAGATCTGTGCAGATCTGACTTGACGTGATGCATGCTGGGTTGAACAAGTTCATTTTAACCAATCATAGCCTATTCGAGCCTATGAGCATGAACAACCCTGCATGCATCACGTCAAGTCAGATCTGCACAGGTGCGCCCCGTACGTAAAATTGCGAGCCACAGTCAAAACCAATAGCACAGATTACCGAAATGTCAAACACCCGACTTAAATGTAAAATCATGAATTATTAAGTTCACTTAGCCTAATACAAGGTCTGCACACTGTGCATTGTTTTAGTTTGTCAGTATTTCCACCATATTTTTAGCGACCACTAGACGGCCCTATTGTCCATTCGATCGATGCCTCATCTTAGCATACTTCCCAGTTTTGTGTAGATTCATATGCATTATAATAAAACACAAAAGGGTATATGTGCTTTTCAAACCAATATGTAATAATTTTACTATCAAAATTCAGGATTACAAAAGTATCAGTCCATCATGTACACCTTAACAGTTATTATTATCAATCAAACTACAATGAAATGAAATACAATGAAAAGTTAAGTCAATCAACCAATTATGTATCTTTACAAGAGTATCAATAAATCCTGTTACATTGAAAAGACTCATTTATTAAATTATCTTGAAAAAACTGACCACACTAGTCTTGGCTGGCAATCTTTCCCCTTTCGCCCTGGAACCCATGATGTTGAAAGGCGATGGCCAGATTTCACCCAAGACTCTACAAATGGAGTGGGGTCAAAGCTGTCTATTGGTGGCCCATTCAAATCCCAAAACAGGAGAGAGGTGAGACTGTCGACACGCAGCTTATTACGTGCTTTCCTGTCAGTGTCATTCAATGCAGAAAACCCTCTCTCGCATTCTGCAGAGGTTGCCATATAGGTCTTGCTAGCAATAATGAGTCGTTCAAGTGTGTCTCCTTCCTTTCTGCCATCTTTGAAATCTCTGAAATCCTGTACTGCCTCTCTGCATCGCTCTCCAAGCAACTTGGCCAACAAGTGGACCTCCGCTTCCCCGTGTAAAATGAGGTCTTCCTGGTTTTGTGGCCACGTAGATTTATTTAGGGGCTGGAGCAGTTGCACCAGATCATCTGTTGGCATGCGAGCAGTCAAGTTGTCTACAACTGCCTGAAAAAACTGATGTCTATCAATCTTTCCTACATAGTCACCAACAAGGCTGACACCTTTGAACTGGCCAACTGACACACACTGCTGAGCCTTGGAGATAGACTTCCCACCCCGTGTTTTCATTGCTGAAAGGATTTTGACAGTCTGTTGCACATAGCAAAAACTGCTGACAAGTGAGGAGTCTCTTTGCTGCAATTTCAGCGAAAGGTTCTGCAGTTCTCTTAAGATGTCCTTCATGCAGGCCAGATCATACAGGAAAGTTGAACTAGTAAGATACTTATAAAGTCCAAGGTACTTCTTCCTCATAATGTCTGTGTTACTGGCATCTTCACTCTCTGCTCTGAAGAATTTGGCCAGGGCTGGGTAGTTTCTCCAGACAGCTTTCACAGTCTGAAAACTGCTTGACACCCACCTAATTGTAAATACCTGGCCAATCTTGAGCAGTTGCACGTTAAGATCTCCAGCTGCCTCAAGCAGCAACCGAGTAGTTTTGTGGGACTGGTTGAATAAACTATACAATTTGGAGATGAAAATCTCAAAATGGTTACAGCCAGAGACAGATTTAAGGGAGTCTCCTACAGCCAGTTCCAATCGGTGAGCTAGACAGTGAATAAATTTTATCTTTGGGAATTCTTGTTTAAGTTTAGTAATTACACCAGATTTACTACCAGTTAAAACCGAGGCCCCATCTGAAGCAACACTGATGAGATTATGTTGTAAAAAAACATCATCAAAGCCAGCTTCCCTCAGACTTCCTCTCAACGAATTATAAATGGAAGTGGCATCTGTGCCATCCTTCAACTCAACTAGATCTAGGAAGACATTGTCAAGATCGCCATCTCCATTAACCTCACATCGGATAAAAATAATCAGGTATGCCCGCCCAAACACGGTGCTCTCATCTATTGTAACAGAGATGCGGGAGTTCTTTTCTTTAATTGTTCTGACTAGCTTTTTTTTCATTTCATGTGCAATGTGGTCTATGATTTCTGCACAAGAGTGGTCTGATCGGTGCACCTCCCCCACTACAGCACCATTAAGTTCTTGGAGTGTCATGAGTGATGGCATCTTTCTGAATGCCAATCTCTCTTTAGCAGCAGCATAAGCTGTTCTGAAGGAGCTGGTGGTTTCACGAATTAAATTAGCACTAATTTCCAAGATGTTTCTGGGTAATACATCTTGTTTCCTCTGATTTTCAATCTCTATAGCTCTCTGGTGTGCTGCACTGTCACGGTGCTTGTAGATTTTCTTTGCCAGAGTTTTTTTTAGAAAAGCTGCCAACTAGTCCATTCATCCATTGTTGTGAAAAGTGCATCCCGATATATTTGTCAGACAAGAGCAATGTCTTTGCGTCTCTGCAAGTGGCACAACCTAGTCTTGAATATAACCATGGGTTTCTATCTTTCCACCCCAGCCACTGCTCTTGTGTCCAGCAGAATGGCGTTATCCCTATCTCATCATGGTCAATGCCTATAATAAACAAAAATCTGGCTATTGTGAAAAAAAGGCTATAGGATGTGGTTTGGTGGCATACTGTGCAGATCTCTATGTCTAACAAACTCACCTCTTGGTCATGTCCTGCCTGCTCATCGATTTGCTCCTGTCCTCCTGCTGCCTGCTCATTGTCCTGCTCCTGTCTGCTTCTTCCTGCTGCCTGCTCCTGTCTGCTTTTTCTTGCTGCTTGCTCATTGTCCTGCTCCTGTCTACTTCTTCCTGCTGCCGGTTCATCATCCTGCTCCTGCAGATGACCTATTTTCTTCATATTATACATTCATACATTCACATTTTGTTAAATATATCAGCACTCATACCTTATCTGTCTCTTAATTGTTATATAAATCCCTGATGTCTGGAACCGTCCCCTTTCTCTTACTCATAGTTGCTCTGTAAATTGCATTAATTTCACGTTTTAGTAGGATGACTGTAAGTGACTTACCTCACATCAATGTTTTGAAATGAATAGCGTTTATTTGTGTGTTAACGTCAAACATTAAAATCAATAACGATTTTTAATGATTGTTTCACTTGCTGTAGTGGTGAGTGAAGAAATCGCACGCCACTGTATGTTGTTTGGGACGGGAGTGAAGACCTGTCTCGCGCCTAAATAGCCTACAGATAGACTAGCCTAGCTAGCTTCTGCTGCAGTTCAAACTGACACACACATTTGAGCACGTTTCCATCCGACAACTTTGTCCATGAGATAATAAACTGCTTGCATTAATCCAACCAGAATTGCCTTAGTTTCTCCAAGATACTGACAATATTTTCAGAGAGCTGCGTGAACTTCTAGCTACTTATCTAGCTAGAGACTATGACTACATTATGGATGAGATAAATACTGAACAACCAAATTAAGACAGTTCTGAAAACCTGTTTAGATGACGAGCTGCTCGTAACATTTACCACCAAATACAACGCATGATGATATACATGGTAGTCAAAACCATAGGCAGAGTTTAAAGTTGATTCAGCCACTTACTCTTAATTTCGCACATACCAGCGCCTGCGCCCGCACCCAGTAGGCTACGTACGTTTGACAGCTAGTGAAGGACCACAGCGAACAACTGAACGTACTGAGAAATGGTACATCCCAATGGGGGTGAAGGTTTGAAATCGTATTTCATTAGATTATTTCCTGAATTGATGTGATGATGATACCGCATTTAAATACATACCATTTTGGAAAGGCTAACATTCTATTTTATCAAAAAAATGTCAGTACCCCCCAAACTATTATTTTCATCTACTTTGGGGGGGTATAAGTCTCATCTAGGGGGGTCAGACCCCCCCCCCCCATACCCCCCGTAATTCGAACCATGCTGCAGAGTATAATTTAAGGTACATGTACTTAACTTGAGCCTGCTCTCATCTCAGACTTTATACTTAGACCAGTACATTTTACAGGGACACACTGGGCATCTGAACGCTTTTAAATGTATCATGAATTAACATTTCTGTTCATTCACTGTGCCATAAGTCAAAAGATTATCTGAAGTATAGCTGAAATTATTAGCTGGTTAATATGTGGGACAGAAAGTGGATACATGTGTCCCACATGGCTCAGTGCAATGAGTCAATGTAAATGACAGTCTGACGTGTCCACCGTCTTCTCTTATTCTGTGTCGTCCATTTTGTCTCGTTTCATCCTAAAGACAAACTTGACGTTTCCTCAGTAACTGCCTATGTGTGGAGAAGATCCTGCAATGCACCTCGGCTGTGGTTGGGTGATCGTTCGGCCAATCACTGGCAGGTGTGAGTAAACATGGAATCTGTTTGGCCTCTGTTTGATGTTTGGGTTCGAATTTGATATAAATTCTGACTGCAGCTTTGATCTTTCTTTGGCTGTTTCGAGGTAAGAGACGCATCTCTTTTAGTGGATATGCTTTTAGCTATATCATGGGATATTATTAAATAAATAAATATATAATTTGTCTAACAAGCTGTTGTTAACAATGCGGAAGGATATGGAGGTTAATGTATGCCTTATTACTGTATGATAAATATGTGAGTGGTTTTAATGTAGTGCAGTAGCGGGACATCTGTCCGGTCAGTATATAGCAAACCAAGCTAAATGCATGAGAAAACGTTGCTAATGGTTAGTTTTGTTGAAGTTGAACTAGAATATCCTACATTAAAAGAGTCACTTAGATGTCTCACTGACCATGAACTTGACGGAAGGAAAAGGGAAAACGGCGGACGCTGTCCCCACAACACCAGAGCTTGTTACTACTAGCTACTGAAAACGGTCTTTTTATGGTGCCACTTTGGAGATAAATGAGAAATAAGAGGAGGAAGAAAGTCTACATCTAAACGGAACCAACTAAAAACAGTTAGGAAATGTTTTATTCACAACTTCATAAATTACTAATACTAGCGCTAAGAGTGGATAACGGCTAGCACCGAGCACACGCTATGCTAACTAGCTGTGTGTGTGGTTTACAGTTGTTGATGAGGCTACTGACCTAGTGCTGCCAACATGTAGCCTGGTTTATTCAGGGCAGTGGAACTTGATAAATGTGTGTTTCCCAGTGCTGCTGTGTTCATGAGATGTTGTAGTGAGACAACGATTTAAATGCTTTGTGTTCTCATCTTGTGATGCCTGTATATACGTGTAATGTATGAATATCATTTGCTATTGCTGACTACACGTGTTTTCTGCTTCAGTCATGCTCTATGTACTCAGTTGTCAACCACAGTACTGAGGTTTATCACCTCAGTACTTTTGTGACATTGTAGTCAAGGAGCATGCTTGGTTTCTGGTCCTCTCTTGTGCTGATTTGAGCACAACATTTTTCCCCTTTCGGGGCAGTAAGACACCAGGGCTGCGGTGTCTGTGAAGGCAAACATGGAAGATTGAGGGGCCCTGTTCTTGATTACCAGCAGCTCAGCAGGGAGTTCAGGTCTGTTCTTTTGGACAGTTCCGACCATTGTGAGCTTTCCTGTAGAAGCTCCTGACCCAAATTGTAGTTTGTGAAAAAGTTTTCACAGGTTATGCCTCCTGAGACCCTGTGCCATGTCAAGCACGACCCTTGTGCCCGAATTCTTCTCTGGGGCTCCTCCAACCAGTTTTCCAGTGTAAACCTGCATGTTCAGTGCATGGCTGGAGTTTGCATCACATGCTGCCCAGATTCTTATCCCATATTTAGCTGATTTGGAAGGCATGTATTGCCTAAATGGGCAGCGATGCCACCAGCCTTTCATCCACTGTGATATTAGGGCCTGGAAGTTGCTCTACCCACTTGTCCCACACTGTCCTAATAGCTGCCAGCTTGTCTGTCTCCCGTCTACCAGCCCTTGTCTTTCGATTATGAAATTGGATTACTCCGGAGAAAATGTGAAAAGTCTCCAGCAGGGGCGATTCTAGGGTCAGAATTTTAGGGGTGCTGAGCCTCACACATAGCCTTTGTTTTGGTGTGAAGATGTGCAGCAGTGGCATCACTGCGTTTCTGCTCTAAGGTGTCAATCACTGCATCTTTGAATGTCAGTGCTTGTGAAATGTCAATGGTCTCCTTCTGTAGGTATCTCTGTAAACCTGCTGTTATAGATAGGAGAGTCTGGAAAAGCATTAGCAAATACAGTGAAGAGAATTTACAAATGTTTGCCTTCAGTCCCGGTGCGATGGGTGTGTTGACTGTGGAGAGGCACTCTATGATAGCAGGAATATTATTAAGCACCGCAGTCACTGAAAGAAGCTGCCACGCCCAGCGTGTGTTCGACAACTTTACAAGTTCACTTTGCTGTAAACCTAACTTCTTTTGAGTGTCCGAAAACTTGTGATGGTTTACAAGTGACACACTAAAAAAGGAATGGAGACTTTCCAGCAAGCTGAAGAACTCTGTGGCTTCAGGCACAGCTTTGCACGTGTGACATAGCACAAGATTCAGCTCATGTGCATAGCAGTGCACGTATATTGCCTCAGGATGCTGCTTTTGAAATTGGGCTTGCACGTCCCCAACATCACCACTCATGACAGCTGCTCCATCGTGTTTGTGCCACACACTTCAGCTGGTCAATTCCTTTCTGTTTCAACTGACCCTCAATTGTTGCTGTTATCGATGCGGCATCAAACTTGTGTATTTCTGCAAGGGCAAGGAACCTTTCTCTCACCGCACCCTCCAAAGACACATATCTGACACAAAGTGCCAACTGTTCTGTCTTTCCATCCCTGGCCTCATCAGCCATAATGGCATACATCTTTGCTTCCCTCATCTCACTGACAATAGTTGCAATTACCTCAAATGAACAACACTGTATCATGTCATTCTGACTGAGATTTGAGAAGTAAGTAGCATTTGATGGGGGTGTATACCGCTGCAAAAAAGGGTCAAACTTCTTCAAAAGTGCCATGCACTCGAGGAAATTGCCTTTATTGAGGCTCTCGTCTGTTTCGTCATGACCTCGAAACGCTATTCCTTGCTTCCCCAAAAAGCAAGTCACCACCATGACACGTTCCAGGTACTCCCTTCTTTCAGTAATTTCAGTCACACTGGCTGCCTCTATCTGCTCTACAACATTGCCTTTTCTTTGACTTGCTTTGTAGCAGTTCCAGCAAACAACACTATCTTTGTGTGACTGAGTGGTTTCATGCTTTTGAAACTTGCTCAGTGCCTTTTGCCAGTTGTTGACTCCATCGGTCACTAACGCATCCTTCCTCAGATTTTTACCAAATACCCTACATGGAAAGCAGAACGCCGCATTTTTTGCTAGCAGAGTATTCCAGCCATGTAAAACATTTAAACCAGCTTCCTTGGAAAGCTCTATTTTGTGTACCAAACTGAATTTGAGGGTACTGAGATAGCTTTAGCTGTTTTGGACCAGTATCCTTATCCCCAAGTCACTTAAATCGGACTCTGCAGCTTTGGCTTGGTGGCTGGTATGTTGCTCTCTCTCTGTCTCTTCATCTCTGTCCCTGGCCTTTCCCTGAATGTTATCATCCCCTGGAGACTCTCCCTGTTCTTCTCCGTCTCCTGTGATATAATATGGAAAAATTACTAGACGTAAATGCCGTTTTAGTGAAAAGACCAAGCTTCAAATTTCAAAATGTACTTTCAAAACTAACACTGGAATGTTCACTGACACATGCTGTAAGTGTACACTTCGGAAAGCATTTATGTAGTGAGAACTTATAACCTCTGTGAAATACACAGAAATGTATATGTTGTATGTATATTTTATATGTATATAGTTTTCTATCTCAGCTTAACAATTACTGTTGCTTGCCACCATGCATTATTTCTCACCTACTGTAGCTCTTCCTGTGCCTGTTCTCTCTCTCGTCCCTCCTTCTCCATCTTTCTCTTTCCCTCTTTGCCCTGACAATCATGCACAATATATTCAACTACAAAATGATATAAGAAGACATAAATGCTAATAAATAAGCCAAATCAAGAGAATATTAGTTATATAAAAAGTATGGGTTGGGGAAATACACATTTGATTACACAGGGCTCTCAAGTTTTGAACTTTGCTTGGATTGAGATTTTACTTATTTTTTACTTTGTGTGTATGTGTGTGTGTGTGGTGGTGGTGCGGGGGGCATAGACATATACATAGACGCCGCATCAGGACGTGCCTAAAGCGCCGCCATCTTGGTACAGGGCTAGCAGAGGCAGCGGTGCATGAACATACGAAGGAAAGAGGTACTCCTCAATCTCAAAGTAGAATTATTCGCTCAATCTTGGACCAATTTCCAATGATATTTATCTGTTAAAAATGTCACACATGTAGATACACTATATTACCAAAAGTATTCGCTCACCTGCCTTTACTTATTCTATGAACTGAAGTGCCATCCCATTCCTAACTCATAGAATTCAATATGATGTCGGTCCACCTTTTGCAGCTATTACAGCTTCAACTCTTCTGGGAAGACTGTCCACAAGGTTGAGGAGAGTGTTTATAGGAATTTTTGACCATTCTTCCAAAAGCGCATTGGTGAGGTCACACACTGATGTTGGTCGAGAAGGCCTTGCTCTCAGTCTCCGCTCTAATTCATCCCAAAGGTGTTCTATCGGGTTCAGGTCAGGACTCTGTGCAGGCCAGTCAAGTTCATCCACACCAGACTCTGTCATCCACGTCTTTATGGACCTTGCTTTGTGCACTGGTGCACAGTCATGTTGGAAGAGGAAGGGGCCCGCTCCAAACTGTTCCCACAAGGTTGGGAGCATGGAATTGTCCAAAATGTTTTGGTATCCTGAAGCATTCAATGTTCCTTTCACTGGAACTAAGGGGCCAAGCCCAGCTCCTGAAAAACAACCCCATACCATAATTCCTCCTCCACCAAATTTCACAGTTGGCACAATGCAATCTGAAATGTACCGTTCTCCTGGCAACCTCCAAACCCAGACTCGTCCATCAGATTGCCAGATGGAAAAGCGTGATTCATCACTCCAGAGAACGCGTCTCCACTGCTCTAGAGGCCAGTGGCGGCGTGCTTTACACCATTGCATCCGACGCCTTGCATTGCACTTGGTGATGTGTGGCTTGGCTGCAGCTGCTCGGCCATGGAAACCCATTCCATGAAGCTCTCTGCGTACTGTACTTGGGCTAATCTGAAGGTCACATGAAGTTTGTAGCTCTGTAGCAATTGACTGTGCAGAAAGTCGGCGACCTCTTTGCACTATGCGCTTCAGCATCCGCTGACCCCTCTCCGTCACTTTACGTGGCCTACCACTTCGTGGCTGAGTTGCTGTTGTTCCCAAACGCTTCCATTTTGTTATAATAGAGCTGACAGTTGACTGTGGAATATTTAGGAGCGAGGAAATTTCACGACTGGATTTGTTGCACAAGTGGCATCCTATGACAGTTCCACGCTGGAATTCACTGAGCTCCTGAGAGCGGCCCATTCTTTCACAAATGTCTTGTTTCACAGTCTGCATGCCTGAGTGCTTGAATTTATACACCTGGGGCCAGGCCAAGTGATTAGAACACCTGATTCTGATCATTTGAATGGGTGAGCGAATACTTTTGGTAATATAGTGTATGATAAAAATATGGTTTTATTACCCAAATACAAATGAATGTTATCAGTAGACTAGCTTCTGACAGAGGATTGTAAAGAAAAGATGCCGGACTTCAACTGAGTGATTTATGATGATTTTTATTGTGTAGAAACACCATTCCTCCATAGATGTGATGCACTGTGGGAGCGAGTGGCTCTGATCCAAGATGGCCGCACTGTAGGCACACCGCTCCAGTAGACGACAACCCTCAATGAGGCGTCTGTCTATGGGTGCTAATGCAAAAACGATTATGGGTCCATTTTCCGGTGACAAGTTGAAAGTACCAGTGATCCGTTGGTTGCTAGCAGTTTTTGTTTCTCGTATCAGCTCCCACAGCATTTGAAAATGTCCATGCGCAGCTCGGGGAACATGTTGCGCTGTTCGTGGTTGTACAAATAACCAGGCGAGGCTGAATCTGTGGCTACAAGAGCAGTGTTTTGAACATGCACCCCGGACGAAGAGGGAATGTTGTTGTGAGAGTCGTTACAGTTTCCATCGCCTACCGAAGGATGAGGAACTCAGAAGGATGTGGCTGAAACATCTGAACTTGGAAAAAACGAACAAAAAAACACCAAAAACATTGTACGTGTGCTCGTTTCATTTTTTTTTCATTTTCATTTCTCAAACTGAAATAAAAATAAAGATTCATTCGTTCATTCGTATCAATTTATTCTATTCATAGATTAAATACATTACATGATTATAAACTTAACACCATTGCATCCCCGTCTGGTTGTAGTCGGAGAAAGTGGATTAGCGATGACAGCTAGCATGTTGCTAGCATGCTGCTATTTTACCTGGCAACAAACGTACTATATTCTGATTGGCTAATAGGTCGCTGATTCAAGCAGCGCAGTCTGCCTTTGACTCATCCATTCATAGTTTACTAATCTCCTGTATGTACATATCTGTATATGTAATAATGTGCAGCGAGTTTTATCACTTCTCAGCGTGAGAAATGTCAGGCGTGTGAATTCATTGAAATTAATGTGTAGACTTGAGAGCCCTGGATAACAGGATGTTATGGTTTGGTTATATGACATCAGAAAACAGAAGCTATGGCATTATGAGTATGTGGTCTGACTAACTTTAACTATCAGCTTTCTCACCTAGTTCTTCGTCTCCATCCTCTCCTCTCTCTCTTCTCTCCTCTCTCCCACTCTGTGCTGCTATTCTCTCTGGCTCTTTTTTCTTAAAAAAACTACGAATGTCCATGGTTTAAAGCTGGCGACAGATACACACACACGTCAGATTCAGAAAACTTTTTAAAAGTTTTTTAAAATAGAATTTAAGCTAGCAAATTCGTAAACAATAGCAACAACAGTAAAACGAGTAAAAGTTAGGGCTGTTGCTAATTACTGTGATGAGTGATAAAGTAAATAGATATATATTTGGTAACTCAAAGGAGCCAGAGGCCTCAGATGGTCAGCCAAACCTAAAGTGTGTGCGCACTGTATGGGGTAGGGAGGGGCAAGCGAGCGAGGTGGATCATACCACTGCAATGCAAGGGGGAGGTGGTGGTGGGACTGCATTTCCTCGTTAAAATATTACGTTTAAACCACATACTTTCTACAGTTGGGCTGACGTTTTTGTCATCTTATCATAGAAAAACTTAAAAAAAAACGTTTCTTCAACTCTTATTTTTAGGGGTGCTGAGACAAAGTTTAGGGGTGCTTGAGCACACCTAAAAATGGGCTAGACACGCCTCTGGTCTCCAGAGAGACATTGTGGCTCCCACAGACTGGCTGTCGATTCAACCTTCGACTTATAGACCCCAGCCAGGACGAGGAGCCCCAAATATGCATCTATATGTGTTTTGTCCAGTTTTGTTAATTTATTATTTATTAGTCATTTCCAGAATGATTTTCTGAATTAAATTTGACATGATTAGCTCAAAAGCTGACTTGATATCAGTCACACGACTCACTGCCATCCTAGTGGGCCATGGCACTGTCTTCATTATGTTTTCTGCAGACAGTTTTGCCATTTTTCACCATTCTCTGACACGAATGTCTTGCTTGGAGGAGTAGGAATAGTTCAATAATTCAAAATCAGAATCATTAGAATCAGAATTTAGCTCAAGATAGTCTTCTTCTTCAGACACATCCTCATCTATTTCACTGTCATTATCAAAGATGACTTCCAGAGCCTCCTGGACTGTCATCCTTTTGCTTCGGCCGCTCATTTTGTAAAGGTCTGCCAGACAGAGTGTAATGTTGGTAGGACTCCCGTGCAGAGAATCTTTTATATGTTGTTTTATATGCCCCTCCCCTGTTGAGTGTCCACTGAATGTGGGTGGAGTTTTCCCGCGAGAACATAAAGGGTTCCTGTCAAAAATCAGTTTTTTGAAGAAAACATACATGACCCAGAAATACAACAGAGACCTAGATGTCAGAAAGAGTAAGAAAACAAAGGTCACAACACGGTATGCATGTCACCAAAACTACAGGCAAAAACAAGCAAAGTTTACACTCAAGGTATCACAATGATCCTGATTTTAGACTCCTTCATATACAGCGCTGTTCCCAACACAGAAGAAATGCTGCATTGCACATACAGTTGAGGCCAAAATGATTAGCCCCCCCAAGAAATATGAAACATTTTCCTAAAATTCTTCCCAGTGTTTGCAGCATTGATAAAACTTGATATAATCAAGCATTCAGCAGTGCTATTTAGTAGCTTTTGGTACATTTTGGATATATAATACATTTTAAGGCTTGCTTTATATCAAATATAGTGAAAAATGGGTGGTCAAAAATATTAGCCCCCATGTGAATTTTTGTTTTCAAAACATACCTAATTAATCAATCCGGTTCAAAACCACACCTGAGCATTCAATCAGCATAAAAGGAATCCAAGGAACAGGGCACCTGTGCACATTGAGAGGGATTGCGTTTACTCAACATGCCAAAGACAAAGGAAATCAGTCTTGAGCTCAGAAAGAAGATAGGGGAGGCTCAGGAAAGGGGAGAAGGTTATACTGCCATTTCCAAGCGTTTCACAGTGTCTAGAACCGCTGTACATTGCATCATTGCCAAGTATAAGGAGACAAATTCAGTAAGAAACAAACCTGGGCGTGGCCGTAAGCGCAAGATTTCAAAAACTCTGGAGAGGAAAACCGTCAGAGATGTCAGTAAGAACCCCCGGGCATCTGCTAAGATGATTGTTGCTGACCTGGCCTCTTCTGAAGTTGATGTTTCAAGGAACACAGTTGTGAGGGCTCTTCATCGTGGTGGGCTTCACGGCCATCGTTCAAGAAGAACATTTGAAAGGTAAAGATGAGTGTTGGAAGTCTGTGCTTTGGTCTGACGAGACTAGACTAGAACTGTTTGGGCACATTGATGTGGCATATGTTTGGCGAAGAAAGGGAGAGGCCTTCAACCCAAAGAACACAGTTCCCACAGTTAAACATGGTGGTGGGAGCATTATGCTGTGGGGCTGTTTTGCAGCCTTGGGCAAAGGGAGCCTTGTTCGGGTGCATGGCATCATGAAAAAAGAAAATTATGTTGAAATTTTGAGGAATAATATGCAGAAATCTGCTCGTAGTCTATCCTTAGGTCGTCGCTGGGTCTTCCAACAAGACAATGACCCAAAGCATACATCAAAATTGGTCCAACAGTTCCTGAAGGATACCAAAACCAAGGTCCTGGAGTGGCCTGCACAGAGCCCAGACCTCAATCCTATTGAGAATCTGTGGCGGGTGCTCAAGATGAATGTCCATGCTCGAAAACCACGCAATATGGACAAGCTGGAACAATTTGCAATGGACAAACAAACTACTAAACAACTACTCTAAGAGGTTGTTGTCTGTTGTGGCTCAGAAAGGGTACACTATTGACTATTAATGGCCAGGGGCCAAGTCTCATTTTTGCCCTTTCTTGTTTCAATTCAGTGTAGGATTAAAATATTCTAATCAAATGTAGTGGACATTTTGTCTTTGTTATTTTGGAAACAAATGCAATTCACCTTATTTACCTCGAACGTTCCACTGAGCCTGAGGGGTACACTTGCCACTTCCGGGAGTTCTCACAACGCGATTTCCGGATTTCGCTCAGTGCAATGGCGCCTCACTGCTGTGTTCCCCAGTGCACTTCATCACACAGGAAAAAATCAAACCGTGGACAAACGTTTCACCGTTTCCCCAAAGATAAGGGACTACGTCGGCAATGGATAATAAACATCAGAAGGGATCCTGGTCGTAATTTTAAGGTAAGTTTTATTATATGTCTGGTGCTGTGAGGCTGAGCCGTCTGCTAGCTAACTAGCTTGTATCGCTAGAAGCTAGCTAGGCTAGGTTATAACTAGCAAGTTTTAGTAGATGGAAGGAAGATAGCCAGGTTGTTGAAATATACAGCCCTAGTCCAAAATTAGTAGTATGTTATTAAAATCTACCACCACAGATTCACTAAGCATATTCTGAGTGACCTTGTTTGTATTAACTTCTAGTCACAAGCTAAACTATAAGCTAACCCATCACATCAGTTTTCCTAGCTAGGAGGATGTACAGAAGTCAGTTTGAGTCTAATCAATAAAATTATACATGTAAAAATGTTTATATGATTACATTTTATTTGCTGATGTAGATAAACACATACACAAAAGTGTGCTCGGAGCATTTCCTCCCAGACTGCCTTGTGAAAAGCAAGACTGGCATCACAAAGTTGAGACAGGGAGCTGTGCCAACTGTGTTTGCATTGAGTTCTGTCAGACCAGAGATGAGGAGTGTTGTTAGAACTGCAAGGTAGTATTTAGATGAATTAAGTCACTAGTTGGGTTGCATTTATTAACTGTGTAGTGACAGTATTTCTCTGTTGATTTCTCTGTTTTCCAGTAATGTTTCCACGGATCTCAATGATCGACATGGTGTGAATGTGTTGCGGTATGTAAAAGATGTAATTGTTTTTTTTTGTTTGTTTGTTTGTTTTTTCACTTAGATTTTTATTGACCAATTATCAACCACAGAACAAATTAGACAAAACAAACTAACAAAAAAAAAAACTAACAAAAGCTGCCCGGGAAATACACAATATTTTACAGTCTGGCAAATATTCATATCCTTCCATTGTTTATTTCAGTCCAGTATCAGTTTTGAGTCCTGTATAAGGTCCATTTTTCCCATTTTCTGTCCAGTTGTGCTTCCTGAAGCCTTAGTACGTGTGTCAGTTTTTCCATTAAGAAAACCTCATCCACAATTGTTGTCCATTGGTCTTTCGTCGGTGGTGTTTCCTTTCCCCAGTTCCTTGTGATGGCTTTCTTGCCTGCCAGCAATAGTATTTTGATCAAGTAACCATCACGAGTGATGTCAAGCTCTTCTGGAAATATACATAGATAAAGCACCGAGCAGGTCTTAGGCACTCTGTATCCCAGTATTTGCTGTAGCTCCTTACATACCATTTCCCAAAACACGGTTAGTTTCTGACATTTCCAAAATATGTGAGAGTGGTCAACATTAAAAGATCCACATCCCCGCCAACATTCCTGGCATCTGTGTAGCTGTTTACTTTTCATTTTTGGTCTGATAAAAAAACAAATCAGATTCTTCCATGCGAACTCCCTCCAGATTCGTGAATTGGTAGATGAATGATGTGTCTTCCACATTGTTTGCCACTCCTCATCTAAGATTACTATATTAAGTTCTTCCTCCCATTTCATTTTAATATAATTAGTAGAATGTTTATTGTTAGAATTCAATCCTTGATACAGTGATGAGATAATTCTTATGTTTCTTCCAAGATATGCTTTAACCATGACTTGGATTACATCATTCACTTCCCCGGAAGAATCCAACTTGACTTCCTTTTTATAGTAGTCCCTTAGTTGAAAGTATCTAAAAATTTCATATTTACCTAATTCATATTTCCCTCTTAGATCTTCAAAACTCACCGGCTCCCCTTTATTTACTAACACACACCAAGCAGTTACTCCTTTTGCTGCCCATTGTTTAAATCTATGGTCGTATTTTTCCGGACTGAAGTTGCTATCATAAGCTACCCATTTTAATATTTTAACATCGTTCTGAATCTTGTATCTTTTCAGTACTTTGAACCACAGATCTAGTGTGTGTACTGTGATTGGATCCATATTAATTTTAAGTTCCTTATATAACTGATGATCACCAACCATATTTTGAACTGGAATTTGGTTTTCTTCTTTTTCTATATCTTTCCATTTTGCTCTAAATTCTGGATTACACCAACAATAAACAGGTCTCAGTTGTCCTGAGTAGAAATACTCCATCAGATTCGGAAGACCCATACCACCTCTTTCTTTGGGGAGCTGGAGAGTTTTATACCTAACCCTAGGCTTTTTACCTGCCCAAATAAATCTAGAGATCATTCTATCCCAAAGTATGAATTGGTTTTGGGGGATATCTATTGCAGGGATTGGAACACATACAGGAATCTGGGCAGTATATTCAGTTTAACTAAATCAATTCTTGAATTTAAGTCCAGTGGCAAGGTAGACCATCTTGTTATATCTTTCTGTATTTCTTGTTTTAAATTTTTATAATTTGCATTATACAGCTCAGAAAGGTTCTTAGTGATCGTGACTCCTAAATACTTGATGGCTTTTAGGTTCCAGTTTAATTTGTATGTTTCCTGGATCTCTCTCGATGGCATATAATTGAACGTTAAAATCTGAGTTTTACATATATTAACTTTATACCCTGAGAAATGTCCATACAATTCTAGTAGCTTCATCAGAAGAGGGAAAATGATGTAATTGTTTACATGAATTGAGCATGAGTATCGATGTAAAACACCTAATGTGTCCATCAATATGTTTCTCTTATACTTCCAGTGAAGAGACACCCCCTCCGCACCCAGACCACGAATATGCTGCACTGCCTCCCTCACTTCAAGATCAACTTGAGGAAGCCTGCAAGACCATCGGTGATCAAGAACTTTTAATTTTAGAGCTTCAAAAAAATAACTGTTTTTGATTTCAAATTTTCAAGGTGACGATAAACAGATTTCATTTTATACAGGGTCCCCAGATTACGATACCTTTAAAGCTGTGTTTATGGCCCTGCAACCTACTGCAGAAAATGTGGTGGGATGGAGTCAGGCTCAGCGACTTAAACATACAAGTGTGGAGGTACTTCGTCAAGGCTTTAGCGCCTCTAAATTGTCCACTATGGACCAGTTTTTTCTTTTTCTTTGTACGTTGAGGCAGGGATTTCCTGAGCAGGATCTTGCAACCCGCTTCCATGTATCACAGTCAACAGTAAGCCGGATCTGTGTGACCTGGGTCAATTTTTTGTATTTTATGTTGGGATCACTTCCAATTTGGCCTTCAAGGAAAACTGTGGATGTACTTATGCCAGACTGTTTTAAATCCATGTTCCCGGCTACTAGAGTTATATTGGATTGCACAGAAATTCATGTACAGAAACCTAGCTCCAAGGTCCTTAACTCGGAGATTTATTCACACTACAAAGGTAACACCACATTTAAGGGCCTAATAGGCATTGCGCCCTCAGGTGAAGTGACTTTTGTCAGTGATTTATATACAGGTTCAATATCCGACAAAGAAATTACCAAAAAATCAGGTATCCTTTCTGTTCTCGAAGAAGGAGATATGGTAATGGCCGATAAAGGCTTTCTCATCAAGGACCTTCTCTCTGAAAGACAGGTCTCCCTTGTAATCCCGACTTTTTTAGGCCCAAGTGGACACTTCACTGCAGACGAAGTTCGAAAGACTCAAGCGATAGCAACACTGCGAATTCACGTAGAGCGCGCTATTAGGGGGATTAAAGAGTACCATATTTTTGATAAAGTCTTACCCATGACACTGGTGGGATCCGTTAACCAACTGTGGGCCGTCTGTGCCCTTTTGACTAATTTTCAAGGTCCTCTCTTTTAAAATTGTAATGTTAATGTAAATATCTACCAATGTTATGTAAATCTCTACAACTGAAATCTTCATATCCACAAATGTATTCAAACCTTGAATAGAAAGTGTTCATCTTTACAAATCTGTACAAAGCCTTAACCATCATTATTGTTCTTCTTTATGAATCTATACAAATCCTTAACCATTATTATTGTTGTTCTTTATGAATCTATACAATATGTGAACTTGTATTGTTACCATAGCACCTTATCATAGTCAGTGTATCACAGGACCAGTCCCTCTCAGACCTTATAATCACTTCTCATGCTCTTTACTTTCATATACCTGTGAGTGATTTGACTGTTTTACGTGTATGTATGCTACTGGATGTCTATCTAAAGAATAAAGTACAATTGTATTACACATGGATGATGTCCTTCATAACTTTATAATTTACTAACCAGAACAGGTCGGAACATCAGAAATAATGTAAAATGGCCTGCCTGTATACTGTAATCATGGAAAAGGAACCAGAACATCAGAAAACAGGCCGTTCAAAAAAGACTGGCACAATGGTTTGTAAAGGTAACTTTGTACATAGAAGTATGGAAAAGGAACCGGAACAGGTCAGAACATTAGAAATGACATTAGGAACAAAACATTTAAAAACATTAACAAAAGAGAACTATATACATGAACAGATTATCAGTGATGTATTACATGATTTTGTTACACAAAGAAGGCAGAAAGTGAGAGAAAAAGAATGTGTCCAATTTACATTTCATGTTCTCCCACTCCTTTGGTTGGAAGTGCACCCGCTCCAAGTGATAGTCATCACTGCACTTCACAAAAAAGTCACACCACTTCAAACCAGTGATGCCCATCTGCCCCATCACTTGAAAATAGTATTCGTGTGTGGTCTTCAGGCTAAGGCTACCATCAGGGTTGCAACGCAAGTATTTGCAATCCTTCAAGCTGCCTTTGTTGGGACACTTGATCTCCAGGAGGTCGTGCGTTGGTGAGGCACTGGGGTCAATCACTTTTCGGTCAGGTGAGGCACCTAGGTGTGGGGCATGGTGGTTGATGACGAACCCACAGGGGAAGATCTCATTGCCAGTGAGGTCTTGATATTCAGCCGCAGCAACAGGCTCCAGTTCCAAACCTCTCTTCATCACCTTAGTCTGCACTATTTTCTTTTTCAAATCGGCAGCTAATGCGTTGTAGTCTGCCACCCTTGAACAAATCCTCTTGACGGAAGAGGAGGTAAGCCGATTAGCTCGAACTTTATTCCAGGTCTTGCTATTGCTCTGTTCCCTTGTCTCTATCACCATCTGTATTGCAACAGCCTGAGTGACCACCAGCGTCCATTCATACCTTCAATGTCGTGGATAAAACCTTCGATCCAGTTACTGTATCCCTTAATTAACACTGCCCGGGGGATGTTGCAGTCGGTACTGGCCAACTGCTCCACATTTTGTATAGTTAATTCAGGCAGACGGGAAAGATTGGTGGTCCACACTGGAGTTTCCATTGCTGGTGCAGCTGAATCTCTGAAGATCGTATGTGTCAGAGTCACACTTCCGGGTTTGTGTACCCCTCAACGGCGTTTGAGTTTTCAAAATGGCCGCCAGGTGAATAAGGCGAATATAACCACCAGCTGTTCTCTTGTCATTTCCAGAGAAATCAAGAGTTTTGTCTAGTTTCACAAGGGGCGCTAATAATTTTGGCCTCAACTGTACATTACAAGGTGCAGCATGCATTGAGAATAAAGAAAAAATACAGACACATTATAATCCACTCCAACTAGACGGCTTGAAATCTCACCTCAGCCTGTCACCAACCCTCTGATGCAAGCCGCTGTATCTGCATTCCATGAAAAAAAACGTGAAGGGCCCACCTATGTGTGCACAGTGTGCCACAGAATTCGGTTTCAAATCAAGTAAAACAATGCAATAGATCGAAATATGTTAAAAATATTAAAGTCGTAGCGGCTTACATCACAGGAAAATATGTTCATCCTCCCTTGTGGAATGCTACAAGGTGTTGAGCATTCATCATCACACACATGGAGGAGTGGATCTGCCACACGTGTGATAGACAACTGACAATGGGAAGAATGTCATCTACTGCAATCGCAAATATGATGGAACTCGCACCCATTCCCGCAAAAATAGATTAATTAAATGTACACGAATGTGTGTTGGCAGGCCTATTGAAACTAAAAGAGATGCATTCTGAATACAAAGATGTCTCTATTGATGAGAACGCTACTTTTGAATGTCTCTCAGGTGATCAGCCACTTGAGACACAACGCGATATTGTAGGAAATGCAAGTTCATCATAGGTTGAACATTCCAGCCAGCCATAAAGAGAAATGGAGCCAGAAATGGAAACCATTACAGATGCAGGTCTACAGGTTGACTCACCCAGCTACCCCGAAGGACAGATGGAGCCAGACGAACCAGATGTCACATCTAATGCAAAAGCCCCGAAACACTGAGCAAGAGAAAGAGAAATTTCAACCTGGTCTGGCCTTAGAAAGTTGTTTGCAACAACCAGACATAGCACAGGAAATTCTATCTTATGGTCAAGGTATATTTAGCATTGCACCCACCCAAGGAAACAAACCTGTTGGCTTCTTCTCCATACCAAAACGTGAAGCCATGGCCTTTCCTGTGCAGTTCCCAACAGGACAGAACACATTAGACGAGGTCAGACAAGTCAAACTGTCCCTGAGCTGGTACTTCAATGCGAGGCTGTTCTCTGCAGATAACCGTTTTGCAATAGACCAGAGTTACTTGTTTTTCTCTCAGTCTGTGACAGAAACAAACATGGCTACCAACAGCATCTCGATTCAAATGCGTAAAGGTAGACCAATAACCAGCGATGGACGCAGAATTTCAAGCAAGATGCTTCAGGTTAAAGAGGAAGTCGTAAAACTGATTAACAATAAAGACGCCACATGCTTTAAGAAGCCTCTGAGAGGGACTCCAGCTTATTGGGAGCAAACACTAAAAGCTGGGAAAGCCAACATTTTTCCTCATATTTTCTTCTGCTGAAATGCGGTGGCTTGAGGTAGGGCTCAAACGATCTCTAAATTAATAAAGAGCTCTTGCACAAAAACAGAAAGAGGCTGCCTTCAGTCTAAGCACTGGACATGTGGTTCTTCTGAAGTGCGCTTCCAAAGACCGTTGGATCAATGCATACAATGCAGATCTGTTGAGAGCCTGCAATGCCAATATGGATATCCAGTGGAGTCATTTGCGAGGTCAAGAAAGCAAACGTCAACAAATGGATTCTCTACGGACAGGAAACTGAAGGAAAAAAATGCCACACCCCTTCTCAGTGGCAAAGGACACATTCAAAAAAGGACAACAGGAAAACCTGCCATTATTAGATATCCACGTTTCTCAGAGAAGAAAAACCCAGAGAAGTTTTATGGCAGATTGATACAACTCTATCTCCCACACAGATCCAATGAACAACCTCAAAAATGAACAATTCCCTTCATACGAGCGATTCTACAAAATAGGCATTCAGTGGGGCTCCGCAGTACGTGACATCGTTGACTGAAACAAGAAGCAGTACGAAGGGCACGGAAAACACATGGACAGTGCTCTGGAACACATTCACTAGAAGGGCCCAACTGTCAACGCATGGAACTCTTTTGCACCAGAGGTTGAAGTGGATCATTTGGAGTGTGTCACAGAAAGAGACGCCATAAATGACAACGAAGCCAAAGAAAGAGAGGATGTTCCTGAGTGCTAAGTTCATCACTGGAGCAGTGGAGCCATGCCAGCGATACAAGCACCAAAGCTGAGCCCTGACTGTGTCCAAAAAATGTATCAAACCCTCAAAGAAATTCAAGCATCCATTTTTTACACTGTGTGTGACTGGTGCCTCAAACGTGTCCGGGGCCACAGTGTAGAATGTTTTTTTTTGTTTTGTGTCTGGAGGAGCTGGTTGTGGCAAATCTCGTGATCAAGTCTTTCTTTGAGAAGACAACAAAGATTCTGCACCAGCTCCCCAGATTTCGTAATCAAACCGACATATCCCAACCTGCAGTGAGCGAGTGCTGCTGAGCGGACCTTACAAGCCAGCAGCATTTATTTAGTTCATACATCACAACATATTGACTGTACATTGGCATTGTCCACTGATTGCTTGCTTTATATATCATACATGTATTTGAGGGTTTCATGTTCACTCGTTCTTGATGGGTTTAAGGAGTTTATTTAATTATGTCTGTTTTGGGTTTTTTTAGCTGCTGAGCGGGATATACAAGCCAGCAGCATTTTTTTATTTTTTTTTTACACATTGTTAGCTGTATGAGTGTATTGTGTTTAATATGTGTAGTTTTACAGGCTGGCAGTTATTTTTCAATTAACTCATGGATGGTACATAGGCATTGTCCATTGAGTGAGTCCTTCTAATACTTTTATACTCACCTTAAGACTACAAAGTTTATTCTGTTGCGTTCACCTACTTCTTATATAGGTCTGTTTATTCATTCTTCACCCTCTGCCTTACAAGTTAGCAGCTTTTTTCTCTCAACTCATGGGTGGTATGTTTGAATTGTCATCTGAGTGAGTGCTTTTAACAGTTGTCTAAAGTTTCACCTACTTCTTAAGTAGTTTGTATTTCTTGTTTTCCCTTTTTTACAAGCTAGCAGCATATTTCTGTATGCATTGAAAATAACATGCCTTTTTGTTAAGGATTTTGTTAGTGTGTTCAATAAGGTTAGGGCAGCGGCAGATACAGGGACATGAGCCGTGTCTACGATGAGGACAGAGTACAGTTCCACTCACTGCCAGCAGACAGGATAGACACAGCAGTTCCACTGAGAAAGATGCAGCCCAGATGAAGATAATGAGGTACAGAGTAAAGTGAATACAAGTGAGCTAGTGCAGCTGTTTCTCTCTTACTACTGTACTTTTCCTTCACAACATGTAGTGATTTATAGTGATTAATATTACACGGTGGCTTTTTTCTTCTGAATTTGACGTTGAGCAACATTACACTAACATAGTTTATTCGTGTTTTTTTTACATACAACTTGGCAGAAGACTGCAGCTCCGGCAGGTAGAGATATGGGTTAGGAATCCACTGAAGACAGCTGAAGCTCCAGCTCCATATGCAAATCTACATCCATGCTACTCCAAGGATCAAGGTAAATATCTGAACGTGACTGCAGGTTGGTTACATTTGAATTGACATTCTTGTGAGTACTTAATAATAATACAGCCAAAAGGTGCGCTGTATTATAGAGGCTGATGACTGACAGTTGGATGGCAGCAGCTCCAGAGGACGGCGGAATCACTGATGAAGGAACAATGACAGCAGCATCTCCAGTGGTGCTTACAATTAGAGGTAACGTTTCTAATCTAATCAATCATTGCATTTCTGTCTTTTTATTATTTAGCTCATCCTCTAAGTTCTACTTGTTTCCATTAATATTATTATGCCACTGCAGGTCCAGGGTGAAACAACAGGATCATCACAGTAGCTGTTGACAGGACTCCAGTGAAGAATGACCTAGAATTCACTTTGGTAAGAGCACATTTCATTGCTACTTTTTGGGAGTATACTGACTTTAGCTTGAGATAACGTTGTGAAAGTTGTGAAGAGTGTGAGTGTTCACAGAACAGATTCACACTATCGTCTAATTACCATTAAACATGTGTACATTTGCTTTTATGTCCTTTAAGAGTGAAATGAAGATCATCAGTCCACTGCAATAATCAGCACAGTCAAACCAGACCAAAGCATACCTGTAAGCAGCTGAGTGCTTCATCATCCTCTACCTAGCTAAGCTCCATCAGACAGACCTCCCCCCCTGCAACACTAAAGCTCTGTGAACAGCCATCCTCTTTTGCTGCTTAGCCTCCGAGATTAGACGTGTTCTCGGTGGTATGGCCGTGAGCGATTGCTGTAATCACAGATGATTGATAGAAGATGGAAATCATCATTGTGTCCATTATTATGATGCAAATGTTCCTATTACTACTGATGAAAATTCAAAGCTTACAGCACCTGGTATTTCTAGGTGGTCTCCCGTCTAAGTACTAATGAGGCCGAGATCAGACGAGATCGGCCGTGCTTTTTTTTTTTTTGTCTTTTTTTAAGAAAACTACAACATTTACATTATTTACACAACATGAAAGTAGTTATTCAAAGTTTAAAACATCTTGTTGTTTTATTTTTTCAGTATTTTCAGTAATACAGGTATAATTTTAAATTAACAATAATGCAAAATGACTCACCACATATACATTTTGATCATTTTCCCCTTTTCTCCAGTTAGAACAAAGTTCATTTTCACTATTCATTTCTACCACACTTGCTTTGTTTATGAAAACTGTTTTAAATGCATTTCTTTTTTTTCCCCATCAAAAATGGTCCCAATGTTATTTTTGAGAAGGTTGAAAAAAGGTTCCACCTGTTTAGGGTTTTCTTTTCATACAGAGACAAGTTCCTTGCTGTAGAGATGACATGTCTGGCAAACGCAAGTATGATGAGTTGTTGATTTTTGTTCGTTGTGTCCTCTGTGAGTCCAAATAAAAGGGTCCATTTCCACTCCTGCTCATCCTGTACTTGTAAATTGCAGTGTTGACGTAAGAGTTCTTTGACCTGTTGGATGAAGGGCACGCAGACGGGACAGGAAAGAAACATATGCTCTATGGTTTCCCCTATGCTGTTACACACAGTGCAGTCTCTTCCGTACAAATTTTTGTTTATTTGGTGCAGAATGACGCCTGTGAATATTCTCCTATGCCGGATTTTGAAAACTGTTTGTAAGCACTGATGGCTGCCAAATGTGGGGCTTATGTTATTCCCCAATTAAAACATACGTACAATATGGAAGAAGTGTCCCCAAACAGATTCCGAAGCTGGTCTTGTGGAGATCTGCTTGAAGAGCTGTCTGTGTAAAATTATTGCATTTGCCAATGGTGTGTAGTGGTTGTTGAAAAAAAGTTATTGAAAAATTTATTTATGTTCACTTTTGCACCAGATCCCTGACTGTAACTGTTGAGGTGCTCCATGATTCTATCTACGCTTTTCTCATTTTTAACTGTCATGTTTGTGTCGTTGCGTACTGTAGTATTTTGCACTCATTTCCTGCCGGAGACTTGATGCCACCAATTTGCTTGTCTTTGATTATTAACAGGGTGAGGGGTTCGGCTGCTAGGCTGTACAACAGGGAGGAGAGGGGACATCCCTGTCTCACTGATCTTTGAAGATTAAATGCGTCTGCCCTGATAGTGGCCTTCAGCTCTTCTGCATTGTTGGATCTGGTGTATCACATCTTCCTCTTCACAATACCCCATAGATTTTCTATAGGGTTAAGGTCAGGCGAGTTTCCTGGCCAATTAAGAACAGGGATACCATGGTCCTTAAAACAGGCACTGGTAGCTTTGGCACTGTGTGCAGGTGCCATGTCTTGTTGGAAAATAAAATCTGCATCTCCATAAAGCTGGTCAGCAGCAGGAAGCATGAAGTGCTCTAAAAGTTCCTGGTAGATGGCTGCGTTGACCTTGGACCTCAGGAAACCAAGTGGACCAACACCAGCAGATGACATGGCACCCCAAACCATCACTGACTGTGGATACTTTACACTGGACTTCAGGAAACGTGGATTCTGTGCCTCTCCTCTCTTCCTCCAGACTCTGGGACCTTGATTTCCAAAAGGAAATGCAAAATTTACAGGAACATAACTTTGGACCACTCAGCAGCAGTCCAGTCCTTTTTGTCTTTAGCGAGACGCTTCTGAGGCTGTGTCTTGTTCAAAAGTGGCTTGACACAAGGAATGCGACAGCTGAAACCCATGTCTTGCATACGTCTGTGCGTGGTGGTTCTTGAAGCACTGACTCCAGCTGCAGTCCACTCTTTGTGAATCTCACCCACATTTTTGATTGGGTTTTGTTCAGGGTATGAAATTAAGAAAATATTTTGGGGGCAATTTTGGCCCCCACAGTCCAAAAAGTGGGGGCATTTTCAAAATGTTTGAGGGCCATCTAAAAGAAAAACAAAAAAAGAGATTTAAATGCACAAAGCCATCACTACTGTACTTTGTCGCCTGCCAACCCAAATAAATGTAAAGCTTACCTTTTCCCTTTTAGAGAGAAGTGTGGAAGTAGTAGCTATACATTTACACATACCCAATATATTTACAAACACATATTTATTTGTAAAAACCAAAATACAAGTTACAAATGAGAAATTTGTATTTGTGGATAGCAGAACACATGTTTGTTTTTTACAAGAGGACATTTTAACTTACCAGTAACAGACAGCTAAGTTAAAGTTAACAACAGTGCTTGTCCTCTATACAGTATCATAAGCATCAACCGAGACACCGAGTAGGCTACACCCCTGCCCCCACCCCCCTCGCCGATTATGATCGATTCTTGTCCGTGAATAATAAACGTCAGCGATCCCTATAATACACATTCTACATCAGGAACCATAGTGTAGAGTTTGTTAGCTTTAAGCAAACACCGAGAGCCACATATTGCTGCAGGATATAGACGGTGACGTTAGCTTTAAGCTAACTTGACACCTTAGCTAACGTGCCACACGAAAGATGTGAAGTCTTAAAAGTTAGCGTGTGTTGTCACTTACTATAAGCGAGTCGGTGTTGTTTCGTCGTCTGATGACGGTTTGCTGTGTATTTTTTTATTTGTTCACTCCCTATTATTAAATCGTTTACTTTCAGTCCGATAGTCTGTTTGACCTTTGGTGGATATGCTCTGCAAGCTTTGCAGAACATCACGATTTTTCCCCCCCCCCTCTTCTACACCCAGCCAGTCCAGCTTCCATCGCGCGATAGTGGATGGCAAGGTGCACCTCTTCATCACGGGGGCTTTCGGGGAATCTGGTGAGGGGGGGTCTGGTGAGGGAGGATCTGGTGAAGCCGGAGGAGGATCCTGCTGGACCGACTCTCTGTCGGCCACCGCCGGCCTGATTAAGTAGCGGTCCATCACGGCACAGCAACTGCGGCAGCGGCACTGCACCTGCTGAACAAAACTTGTGTGGTAGGGAGAGGGGGAGGGGCGGCACCGCTGCGCTGTCACTTCACTTATCTCGTTAAATTCCATCAGGAGAATAATGAGACGCGGCGACGGTAAATTAATGAACATAAAAAATGTAGTTTAATGTCATATTATAATGTAAAAATATATATATTTGTTTCGAAAACTTGGGGCCAATTTTGGCCCCTGGAGCATGATTTTTGGGGGCATTTTAGGCTAAATTGGGGGCAAAATGGCCCGTGGCCCTCGGTAATTTCCGACGCTGGTTTTGTTTCACAATCCTCTCCAGGGTCATCCCTATTGCTTGTACACTTTTTTCTACCACATCTTTTTCTTCCCTTCGCCTCTCTATCAATGTGCTTGGAAACAGCTCTGTGAACAGCCATCCTCTTTAGCAATGACCTTTTGTGTCTTGCCCTCCTTGTGCAAGGTGTCAAATAGTTGTCTTTTGGACAACTGTCAAGTCAGCAGTCTTCTCCATGATTGTGTAGCCTACAGAACTAGAGTGAGAGACCATTTAAGGGCCTTTGCAGGTGTTTTGAGTTAATTATCTGATTAGAGTGTGTCACCAGGTGTCTTCAATATTGAACCTTTGCACAATATTCTAATTTTCTGAGATACTGAATTTGGGATTTTCATTAGTTGTCAGTTATAATATCACAATTAAAAGAAATAAACACTTGAAATATATCAGTCTGTGTGAAATGAATGTATACATTATACAAGTTTCACTTTTTGAAAGGAATTACTGAAATAAATCAACTTTTTCATGATATTCTAATTATATGACCAGCACTTGTACATTCAGCAGCGTGGGGGTTAGTTGGGTTCTAAAACATTTGTAAAAATCCCTCGTAATTCCATCGCTACCTGGACTTTTATTTGATTTTAAACCTTTCTTGTATTGATAATTTAGCGTCACAAGATGATTTATCTTCTGATATTTTTTTCCCGCCGATTGCACTGATGGCCTTCTCCATGTCTTCCTCTTTTACTTTATTGCTTTTAAAAAGGTCTTCTTAATAGTTTTGTACTGTTTCTAGAATGTCGCCCGGATTGCTGACCATGTGACCATGCTTGTTTTTTAAATTCTGTAATGTAAAAAGTAGGGGGGTTGCTATTCTGCTGCATCGCAGCCTTCCTTTCACTCTAGATAAAACTATAACAGATAAAGAGGGCCGCTATGTACTTATGTCCGGCTACCTGTATGGGGAGCCTGTTACTTTTGGCTGTATATATGCTCCAAATACATATGATGTTTCTTTCATCTGTCAGACTTGGCCACATTTCCTTCCTTGTATACACTTCTTAGCAGAGGTGTCAAAAGTATTCACATTCTGTACTTAAGTAAAAGTATGGATACTTGTGTAAAAAAATACTCTCATAAAAATAAAAGTATTGATTCAACTCCTTTACTCAAGTAAAAGTAAGAAAGTAGAGGCTCTGAAATGTACTTAAGTAAAAAGTAAAACATTTTGCCAGATTTTCCATTAACAATTCATCCATTGATAATTTTGCAAAATGAAAAGTTCTAGCAGAATAATCTAGACTAAGGTCGTTTTCACACCTAACCAAGTGGACTCGAGTTCGCTTGGGGGGCTGAAAGTTGCAACATTGTTGTATTTTCACTTGGTTCGGTTCCGCGTTCACACTGCAACTTCTGAACCGCACCAAACTTGCGCCCCAAGCGCACCAAACTTTCTGAGCGTCAAAAGTCGACGTCACTCCGCTCGCAACTGACAGACCTGCTGGGTAATAGTAAACATGGAGCAGCATGTGAAGTTGGCTGTTTTGTGGATGTTTTTTCTTTTCTTTTCAATGTACTTTTTTACTTTGATACGACATTGCTCCGCCGTCTGAATATCTTAAAAACTTCGTTGTTCTTATGGGTGGATGTCAACAAATTGTTGATATGTTCATCAGACCATATTTCCAGAAGAGCTTTCATCTCATCGTCGCTCCATGTTTGTCCTCTCGCCATGTTTGTTTGTTTCTTCTTCTTCTTCTCCTCTTTCTGTTTTGATTTTGCGTCACTACGCCATGCATTACGTGTGTGTTTGGTCCGCTGAGCTTTCACACTGCATACGAACCGAACCAGGGTTCACTTGCAAACGGACCGAGACCCCCGTTTTCAAGCGGACCAGAGTTCGTTTGTTTGATCCGCACCAGAGTTCGTATGAGCTTTCACACCTGCCCAAACGAACCGGACTTTCCGAGCAAACGAACTCTGGTCCGTTTAAAGCGGACCAAAGGAGGACAGTGTGAAAGCGACCTTAAGGTGACCAGACGTACTGCATGAGCATCTGGATCATTTTTAATAATAAACTGAGGGTTATTGGGTTGTTATTTTTAAACTGCTAGCTTGTGTTAGCTATACTATCAAAACGGTGTGTTCTCATAGCATTGCTAACGTTGTAAACTAGCTTCCAAAAAATCCTCAAAAAGCTAATGATAGCAGCAGAAACCACACCATACCTGAGTTTGTTTTTTGTTGTTGTTGTGTTTTTTTTTTTCCACATTAGACCAGTAGCTAGTTCTCAAATAGTGGGGTCAGGTGGACTTTCAGTTAGTGTCTTTATTGATGCTTGAACGATAAACAAGCTTCCAGTCACTAAGTGGCAGCAGAGCTCAAACTGATCCAACAGGCTGCCTGTTCGAAACAGTAGAAGAAGAAAACAGGACGCACATCGACTTTCCGTCACTAGTCCGATGCTCTTATCATGTCAGATCATTTCATGTCTTTTACGTCTTTTCATCCGTGGATGTTAAAAAAGTAACGAGCCTGTTTTTCAAATGTAAGGAGTAGAAAGTACAGATATTTGTGTACAAATGTAGGGAGTAAAAGTAAAAAGTCTTCAGAAAAAGAAATACTCAAGTAAAGTACAGATACCTGAAAAATCTACTTTTTCATCTGGAGCGTTGGCATGAACTTCCATTGTCTCTGATGGGTCGGATCAGTCTCATTAAAATGAATGTCCTCCCTCGCCTACTATACAGTATCCCCTTCAGATACTCCCCCTGTACATAACCAAGAAAACTAATCAGGACATAAAAAGGGTACTCTCGAAATTTATTTGGCATGGTAAAAAACCAAGGCAGAAGTTCACGAAATTGCAGCTACTCACTGATATGGGTGGCCTTTCTGTGCCAAACTTGATATTTTTTAACTGGGCCTGTCATACCTTAAAAGAGATACCTGTATTGATTCCTGGGCTTGCCTCCCGCACTCCCCCTGGAGTCTGGTCACTTGTGATGCAAGCAAGATAAACCCAGATATTTAGAGCGATCCTATCATATACAACAGTCTCAGGGTATGGCATGACTTAACTAAGTCTATGGGAGGAAAAACATTAAATCTCTGCTTTCCCCCATAACCCAAAATCCAGACTTTCCTGCTGGCATTGGCTCATCTGTGTTCTCCTCCTGGTGGAATAGAGGGATATATGTAATTGGTGACCTATTCAAAGACAACATTTTAATGTCCTACAAGTAACATTTCATGTTCCCAAGCAACATTTCTTTGTATTTCAGCAAATGAGGCATTTTATATCTTCCCAGGTCCCCTGCTGATCCGTCCAGTAATTGCATAGAGAAACTGATCCTAAAACGGGTTTGTACGGGTTTATGCTTCGCCAGATTTTGCTGTCCCTCATTAGATCGTATATTAAGACTCTACTGTTGTCCTCTTTGTATGTATTGTTCACCGAAATGTCATCTTCACTGAGCTGCACATTAAAAGTCACCTACGATCAAACAGTTGTTGGTACACCACTTATTGAGGCTTTTAAAACACACTCTCTTCATTTGGTGCATATAAATTGATAAATCTATATTATTTTCCCTCTTTTGTAACATCAGTGATTAGCAGTCTACCTCACACATCTTTATACACACAGTTAATGTACTATTAAAAAAAAAAAAAAAAAAAAAAACTCTTTTCTGTTGCGGACCCAGGGGCGCAACTACACAGTTTTTGGGGGGTATGCAACATCGATTTTGGCGACTGCTTAGCAGTCACCAATATGCACAATGCACTGAGGACAGTCCGCCCCGGTCGACAATTGCGCCGAGGATGAGGGGACCACGGGCGAACCCCCGGAGAGGGCGCAGCGACACAGTTGCCAAGTCCGCGTATTATACGCGACTTTGGGCTTCTTTTTTTGTGAAGTTGCTTATAAATATTGGTAGTCGTGGGTCGCGGTTTTCTTGGGCTTTTGTCTAAAGTGTAGTTGCTTATTTGGGCTTGCTCCCAGCTCCATAATAAGTTGTTAAGCTGATTTTCGATATGTTATTTAAACGTAGGAACTGCCCCCGCCCTCTCTCTCACACACACACAGAGGAGTTTTTTTCCCCACCCACCACATCCTGCTTCTAATTGGCTCTGGCTCTGATGGCAACGAGTACTAGCCAATCAGAGCAGAGGCTGAGCAGGGCAGTCTTTTTCTGTTTAGGAAGTGAGAAGAAACACGTTGTTGATGTTTAAATGAAAGAGCGCGACTGATTGACTGCAGGAGAGGTTGTAGTTATTTAAAAATGGGAAAAATGGGGAAAATGGGATCTTCTGTAGTCCCTGTTGCACTTATTGCGACACTTGAATGTCCTGGCTTAAGTCACTTTATACTGCCTTTGTTTATTGTTGTGAGATATATTTAAACTGAAAGAAAGAAGTTTCTATTGAGTTATGTTCTATGACATTGTTTCAAAGTCATAGCTAAAAGAAAAAAGGGAAGATGAGTGCATAAAAGAAACAATAAAGAATTTGTGAATTCAGGATATTTGTGGAGCTTTACTGTGTATATAATGTACTTGGTACATCAGTTTATATGTGATATCCCATCTGTTTTCTAATGTTTAATAATATGAAAAGGTGGTTTAACTCCCTCTTGTGGTCATTGTCCTGAAGCTCAGGGGGGAGAAAAATAAAACTGCGCACAGTTCTGTCCACATGGATGCAAATTGGCAATCTGTAGTAGCCACAGTTTATAATCCGTCCACACAGATTGTAAAAACGTGCACACAATTTATTTGTTTTTCTCTCCCCGGAACCCAAGGGGGCTCCGTAGAAAAAGTTGCTTGTTTTGGGCTTGTTTTAAAAGGCCTGGTTGCTTATTTGTCTCGCGAGATCTGGCAACACTGCGCAGCGAGCACTCGTTCCACGGCCCCGGCAAGGGGCGAGGGCCGGAGCCGCGAGCCACCTTCGCCCCCGAGCCTTTCCAAGCCGGAGCCGGTCGCAGCGCACCGCACCGGAGGAAATGCAGCCGGCGACGGGGAGAGGTCCCGCGAGGGGATCCTCCTGACCCGCCGAGTTGAATCCCCCGGGCGGACTGCGCGGTGTGTGAAAATGGCTGCGCGTGCCACATAACAATTAATATGACAAACGATTTCTAAATCCTGACCTAGAACTGTGTGCATCAGCAAGAAATCACTACAATTTCAGTTTGCCTGACCAAACTAAGTTATGTTAGCTAGCAGCAGCACAGCAGCATCTAACGTTAGCCTTGTTTTCTGTGAAGTAATTTGTTTCATAGTTAGTTCATACCTGTTTCTGTCTTTCATCCATTTCAACATTTTCTGCCGCATTCCCTCAGACGCCTTCTCCTTTTCTTTTTTCCGCTTTCTACACTGCGCTCCTGACAATTTTTTTGCCTTCTCCATCTTTCCTCAAACAATCACCACGTCAATCGCAGCGCCCCCCTCCCCACCTCCTCCCTCAACTGGGGCTTACAAGCACGAAAAGCCTTAAGGAGATTGAGGGCGCCCACCACAGTAACGTCGCTGATTATATAGCAAATAGCAAATTTACCAGTGGCCAGGCCTTATATTTTAAACATATTTTGAGAATAGCCACGAGTTAAAATCGCAAGAACATATATATATATATGAGCGCTGTGCCGTACGTCAACGTCGCCGCCATATTGGGGGAGGCAAACTGCAGCTATCACCCGGCGAAAGATGCATCATTCTTATGCTGCTTGGAAATGTTTCAGTCGAATGACAAGCGAAACCCGATCCCACGGGATTACTTTTCACAGGTAAGACAGAACAACTACTTTTGATTGTATGTGATCATTACAACATCATTTTGAGATCAGAATATGTATACTTTTGTTGATACTACAAGTCCTGCGCATTATACTATGAAGTCCCGCGTTAAAACCAGCCTTCAAACAACCAAGAAGTCAATCGTATTTAACTAAATTGCCCCGAACTAACTACTCGGAGTGTTCAAAGTTGATTAGCAAACTTTTCTCATACTATGTAGGTTTCCCAAAGATGAAGGGCTGACAAAGCGGTGGGAAATTGCTTTGAGAAGGGAAGGGTTTTCTTCTAGCCTGCCATCCAGGCTCTGCAGTGAGCATTTTAGTCTGGAGGACTTTGACAGAACAGAACTTATATTTGCACTGTCGTACTTTTTACTCTATTTATGTTGTGTGTAATACTCGGATGTTGTGCTAGAATTTTGATGTACACTTGTTCAGTGATAAAAAAAGGACTCTGATGTATTTTGTATTACACTCTGAGATCATTACAATATTTTATCCTTTTATTTAGCATGTGGCTAACATGAATAACTGTGTATAGAAAATAAATGAATAAAGCTGTATTGATATATGTGTTTTTTAATCTGTTTCCTTGCACATACTGCTGTATAAGTATGTATACATGTTCTTTAATCTTTCCTTCTAAAAAAAAAAAATCAGTATGACCAGGCAATCGCAGTATTTTATGCCATTATTATTATTTCATTTTATTTTACACAGATTCAGTATTTTGTATCATCACAGTAACAGCTAAGCACTCGTGAAAACATTATAAAATACATCGAGTGGTTTGATGCCGACCTGTACACTGAACATATCAAGAATAGTTCACGTTTATAATCATCAGAGACCATTACAGACGTTGTTTTAGGTTCCTAACAGTTTTCTGAATGTATACGTCCGTATGTGAATGTGTAAATGAGAGGAATTAATTTATAGCACCTAGTAGCAGACACTTAATAAAGTTCTCTCCATTGACTCATATTGGTTCGCGGGGCAGAGTTGCCTGCCCCAATATGGCGGCGACGTTGACGTATCACAGCAGCGGGCCAACCCGCTCAATGAGGCGTCTATGTATATATGTCTATGCTGCATACCCCCTTTTTGCGCCACTGTGCGGACCCTCCGGACATTCAGCGAGGATGAAGAGAACGAATGTGCCATTCATGTTTTACTTTCTTTTTTTGCTTTTACTTTTTTTCAATTTTGTTGCTTCTCTGTCTGGGTTTTGTCTTTTTCTGACTTCCTTTACTTCATGCATATCCAATTCTATATCCGAACTGTCCATGTGAACGGCGGGGATTGAGGAGAGTCATTCCATAATTAGGGGTACATTTCATATCAAGCTATAAGTGAAGAAATGAGTTTGCTTTTTTGCTAAATATTCTACTTGTTTCCATAATATATCACTGAAATGTGCTAAATTCATTAATTGGCAAGCTTAAGCTCAAACGATTACTAAAATATTTAAATCAAAATAAACATCTGATTCATTATTTTGTCAACTGTGTTACAGACAAAAGTTGTGTCATAGAAGACATGAATGAAATACTAAACATTTGATAAAACATTTGTTTGCAAGTTCTTTAGTCTATTCTTCAGTGTTTTTGTTTTTGTTTGTCTAACTGCTTTGAAAATGTGAATTTTGAGCTGGATAATGGATATTCTGTGGGATAGTATCATCAAGGATGATTATTTTTTTCTACATTAACCCACATTACGTTAGAGTTATTCAACATTATTATGTCAGACCTTGCTCTCTAAAAATGTCCCCCATCATTTTTACTACAGTTCAGCCAACATTTAAACAAATTATGGCACAAAAATCACGCATTATGAAAAGAAGAAACCTTTCTTTACGATAAAAACTTTATTTTGTCAGATGCAATTAAGTCAGTGAGTTTAATATAAATTGATTAGATTTTTTTTAAAACATGGCAACATTTTTTAAACATTCCCCACCCCTCCCATCTGTCCATTCTTCCTTTGATCTGTTCTTCCTCCTCTCATTTTTCCCTTTGTCATTTTTCCCTTCTTCCTTCAATTAATCCTCCTCTCCTTCCATCCTCCCATCCTTCCTTTAACCCTCCCTCTCTCTATCCCTCCCTCCTTTCATCCCAAATTATTGAACAAGTAGTGAAACAATGATAAAAACCTCTCATCTTTCTCAGCTCTTTCTGTCCTTCCACCCTTCCTTCCTCCTTTCCTTTCATTCCTTTCTTTGTCATTTCTTCACTTCTTCCTCCCAGCCATCTATCCTTCCAAGTTATTGTACACATATCAATTAACTCACATGAAACAATGGCAAAAAAACATCAACATATCATCAACTGTTAATACGAAATTATCTTCATTCACAACAGTTCTTTCCAACTTGTCCTACTTGTCCGACTTCTGTTCACATTTCTTCAATAACATGTTGTTCCAACTCATCGCTTGTTGTATATTTAATCTTCCAGGTTCTTTTGCTCGTTCCTGTTTGTTTTGCTTTCAGACAGTTCACAGTTCTGTGATTTTGGACCATATGACTTTGTCAATCTCTACATGACGGGAGGTCACAGAAGTTGGAGGGGGGACCATTCTGAGTATATCCTCATGCAAATACAACAGGACATCATCCCGTACGGGCCAGAAAAATCGGTTGACTCCAATTCGATGCATACATTTGACCTCAACAAGAGTTTGTCTGTCTTGTTGAGCAAAGGCAGCTCACATCACGGTAACTGATTTGTCCCTTGGTGACTGTGACCAGCTGATGAATGCGCATGGTTGATGGCACCACTGGGAGATCAGCTGGCATGTTCTTTGTGGCTTCATTGACATCATCCTCACTTACATAGAACAGCTTTACTGAGGTCTGTGCATCTACCAGTTTCTTGAAGAAGAGCTCAGCGTTTGGTATGTCCACCACATGGCTGACAAGTCTGTCTGCGGTCCTTTTGAGGAGGCCTCCAACTCCATCTGGAGCACCCTTGCCGTGAGATGCCTCAAAAAAGTTCCAGGTGCCTGACTGGAACCCATACTCTTGCAGCTTTGTACAAAACATAAAGAAATTGCCTTTCTGTCTGTATTGTGTGCACGGCCCATCACTAAAAAAATGCACCACTGTCACATTAGGATAGGCAGCTTTGACCAGGTTCAGAACTGGGTCTAGATGGGTCCATATTGCTGCGGGGCCTTTCTCTTTTGATGAGCTGATTGTGCCAAAGCACACATGCTCTTCCACTCCTCCAACATGCAGAACTCCAGTGTGAAGTATTGCCTGCTGCTGGTTTGATGCAAAGTGTAGAGTTTGAATTTCAGAGTGGTACTTACAGGCATAGTTTTCTGAAAAATCTACATGAATTAAGCATTCATGGTCTTTCATGGTCTTCTTTAGTTCGCGGTGGTAAGTAAATTGCTGTTTTATGTTAAAGAGGTGCCTTCTGAAGTTTTTAAGTTGGCTTTGGAAGAGATCTAGCAGGGCATCCAAAGTTGTCTCTGCCTTTTTTTTCACTGTCATTTTGACAGGAACTTTCTCCTTTTTACCTTCCTTGTTCTTTTTCTCTCGGAGAACAGTCTCAGTTGTCCACTGTGTGATAAAAACACTTGCTTGCATATCCCCCTCAGTGGGGGGGTGGACCACCCAGAAGGGACGCATACAGCAGAACAAAGTATATGAGATGTTGCAGTTAGGGCTCTCAAGAATGAATCCTATGCAAGTTATTACTGAGAGGATGGTGGCACTTGGTCACGACGGCTACCCAACACCTGTACCAGCTGACTGAAGGTGCTAAGGAACCCCTGATTGAAGGCTGCAGTTTCCATCTGGTTCTGACGAATTAGGTCATGCTCCTGCCTCCTTGCCTCTCGGGCATCCTCAAGGAGCAGCTGAACGTGCTGCTGGCGACGCTCCTCCATCCTCTCCAGCATCCGCTCATCTGCTGCCTGCATGTCTTGAAGGACCATGCCAAGATCCTGCTGCCCCCTTTTCCTTTTGCCTGGAATGAACATTAGGCAACAATATTGTGTGATACATGTCTTGGTTATATACAAAATATGACAAGGTACAATACAGTATTTGATGAATAGTGATAGTAATGGTGGAACAGCTTTTAACTCTGCTATTTGACTTACCTGTGGGTGCACGCCGGGCATCACAAGATGTTGGTTCTGTGGGTGTAGAGGATCTCACAGAGGACATGCTAGGGGAGACTGGGGTCTCAGAAGGGTTAAGGCTGGTCTCTCCGTCACCATTATCCTCATCATCAGGAATTTCTGCAGGGGACATTACATAAAGCACGTATTAATTACACCAACCATCTTTCCAAATAATAACATAACGTGTCTAAGTGCCTAGTTGAGCTGATGTTTTGCATAGCGCAGTCTGGTCGTAGATAACGTTAGTGATTCCAAATAATAACATAACATTACGTGACTAGTTGAGCTGATGTTTTGCATAGCGCAGATCGTAGATAACGTTAGTGACCGACATGCTGGAGTGTGTACAAAACTTAAAGGCTTTCCCTTGGCTTTTGTTTATTTATCTAACATGTGGACATATCAGACCCCTTTTTTTCAAATTAAAACATTATCTGTCGCACGAAGTAAGTGGGTGTGCAACAAAAAATTTGTAGCTACGCTAGATAAGCTAATGTTTTGCTAACGTTAGCATCAGCTTGCAGTGTATTGCATACAGCGGTTCCTAGGATTGCAAGTGGCAGAATCAGTAATCAAACATTAGTTTACTATAAGTCGAACACAAAGCTGAGGTAAACTCTTTAGCAACTAGCTGCAAGAACACAACTTACCTTCAGACTCCATCATCGCCTCAAGCAGAGAGGTGGCCGAATCCAACCCTGCCTCTCTCCCCATACTCGCCGGTCTGTGTCCGTAAATCGCGTCCATCATCGAAAACCATTTCCAGGTCTTTCTATTTGCCCCACTTCGGCCGTTGTGGTCCTTGACCTTGCGATATTCCTGTCTGAGTTTTTTACACTTTATACGGCACTGTTCTGATGTTCGCTGAAATCCTTCTCTTGCCATCCTCGCAGACACACACTGAAACACTTTCTCGTTTCGCACAGAACCATCCAGCTCCCTCTAAATTTCTGCCACCCGATGATACCCAGAAACGTCTGGACCTCCTGCGTCGACCATACAGCTGAACTTGGTTTGGACATTTTACTTTTCTAATTGTTTGCCCCGGTTAAAAAGTGCCTCTTGCTGGGTGTTTAAAAATGGCGCCAGTGTTTATAGTTTGAGGACTTTACCGCACGCGCACGATGACGACTTCTCCCTCAGCCAATCACTGAACAGCAATGGGCGTGTCTCTAAACCGTACCACAAACTGGTACCCCAACATAAGGGTGCCATAAAATGGTACGGTTCGGTACGCTTATTTGGGTACTCTTAAAAAATTCTCACCATGGAGACATAAATAATTACGAACCGAACTGTACTGTACTGCTTGGTAGAAACACAGCTATAGTGTCATTCAGGAACCTTTTCTGTTTCTTGATCTTCCCTCTCGTTATAGTTTGAGATTTCCCAGCAGTTAGGCGACTATTTTCATCCCTTGTCAAGAAGGGTACAACTTTGTTGTACAGTTTGTAGCATAGGGATCTGTACTTCACTTTGTTAAAGAGGATGGAGGACTCACTGTGCTTTTGTTGTTTTCAAGAAACTGCTAGGGTCTCCTGAATTCTTTTCTTGAAGTTATATTTTTTCAAGATCTTTCCTGACACTGCAGTTGCAATTACCTGCCTAGTTTTTTTGTGTTTGCTCAAAGTGTACTTTGCACGTATGTTGTCCACCAGAGCATGGTGGAAAACTAACGTTTTGTGCACTTCTCTAGGCACATGCACCCTCCCTAACAGGCGTCGGGTTTTTGATCTGGGTGACTCCCCAGAGGAAAAATTTACTGCTCAGAGCTTGCTCTTCTGTAGCTCTGGAGACAAATTTGAGATTCTCATCTCAGCCTCATTTTAGTTTCTATTTTGACTAAAATGTTTCTCATATGTTTCTCCTAAAATTCACTAGGAGCAATAGGTGAGACACAGTAATTAGGGGAGTCATACTTGAGAGTTAAGGGAGATACCTTGCTAATCTCAATTCAGTGTTTTTAATGGCTCCTTTATTTCTCCTTGGAGAAGAAAATGAGCAATACTGGAGCTACTGTGGAGCAATATGGCAAGCATGCACGCATGCACACACGCACGCACACACCCACACACAAGCTATAATTCTATACACTGAAAAAAATAACTTGTAAGATTTACTTAATAAAATCCTCGTAACTATTTGCACTCACACTAAGTAAATTTTTTCAAGTAAAATATACTTGCCACTAAATCTAACATTTTTGAAGATATTAAGTAACTCTTACTACATTACAGTAAGCAACATTTATCAAGATATTAAGTAACTCCTACTCCATTACATATTTGAGTTTAGTTCTATTTAGTTACAGTAATCAAGTTACTCTCATCCTAATACTGAATAAATCTTTTTTTTAATAACCCCAACCTTTATTTGGTTTTTGGTTAGTCTTCACGTTTGAAATAATTTGACAAAGATCCCAACGCAAAGTTCACTTATTTGCTTAGCCTTCAAAAAGCTTTATTGGTATGGGTGATAGATGCTCACATCACCAAAGCAAGTATGAAATCAAAAGAACTTACATAAAGACAAGCACTGAATTTTGATAACATCTGGAATAGTGCTTTAAGTAAAAGTCTTTATAAAAAGCGCACTAAAACACTGATGCATTCGAACTGCGCAATAAGCCTTTTACGCAAAAGCCGGAAATACGTCATTGTAGCGTTGGCCCACTTCCGGTTTATGCTTCGTTGATGAAAAATGGCAGCTAACGGTAGAGTTTTTTCGGCAAGTCTGACTTGTTTACCAAAGTTTACCAGCGCCGATGTGGTGAAGAGTGTGGAGGTTCAGTCGTCCACGAAATCGAACAAATTGGACAAAGGATATAAATTCTTCCACGAAGAATTTATCCACAATTACCAAGGTAAGTAAAGAAGAACATTGCTGTAGCATTAGCCATATAACCGGTTATAACTCTGTTAAGGTTAACTGTAAAGTAATTAATGCGGTGTTGTGAATTTGTAATATAGAGTATAACACATCGCATTGAAGATGTTGTGTGTGTGTTTAAGTGAGATGACATGAGATAACGTAACAACCAGTAATTTGGTGAAGCTGCACTAGGTAAATGTGAAATGTTACTGACATCGTTTTGCGACTTAATGTCAGCGTTAGTGAAGTTGTGTATTTCTATGTGCGATGACACATAACGTTAATGTTTTCTTGTTGCATGTGGTTAGAGTATCAAATATACTCCAGGGACAGGTTGTAGTGAGAGGTAGATGCTTCAGGTCAATGAGGAAGAGCGAGGAGCCTCACAAACTGGAGGTTTGACTATAGACAATGCCGGTTGGCAAACGTTAATTTGCCCGTTCTTGTGCGTTCTCTCTTCTCGCTGCGGTTGCGGCACTTTCTTCACTTACTATTTCTTTACTGAAAGCAGGGTGACCACACGTCCAGACCAGATTTTGTTTTACCTTAGAAGATGACATAGACTGAACAGCTGTCTCGCAGTAAAATCTCAAGTCCAGGTTGAACTAAATTGCTCGCGGACGTGGAGTACTCGTCACACAGATATAATAAAAACAAAACAAAACACTGAACTAACATTAAATTTAGTCATTTGCATTCTGTACACAGCTCAGCACCTATTACAATCTGGTCACCCTACTGAAAGTTACAGTTTCGTGTTATTACGAACATTGATGTAATAGCATAAATATGACTTGAGTGTAATCTGTTTAATTTGTTATTGTGTCTAGATATCACTGGAAGCAGAAAGTGGCAACCTGAAAGCTTTCTCCTGCAGTTGTGCAGCTGGTAAAGGATTCTGAAACCACATAGTTGCCATCCTGTACCAGACTGCACATTATTCACAGCTGGGTCTGCAGGCTGTTCCACCCCCTCTGGCCTGCACAAGTGGCTTGCAAAGATGGCACAGACCAAGAACACAGGTGGGTTTGTGTTAAACATGTCATTATGATTTTAAGAACCGATGCTTATCTATAAATTATAAAAACACCCCCAGTAGTGACTACAAACTGGAACTGCCTTTTGTCTTTTATTTTTAAGGGAATCCATCCTGAACCGGTTAGTGAGCTGGTGGTGCAAAAGCCCAAAACAGTGGGCAAGAACGGTCTGATGTCCACACTGTACAAGGCATATACAGGTGATTAATTTGTTGACTGTTTGATTGTTGCTTTGTGAGAGTAAATTCATTTTTTTATGTTATGTTTTTATTTAAGTTTAAGTTTTTTTTAATGTTATGACCTACATCATTATTAATTCCAGACCATTTCCATTTGTGGTCCCCTGTTGGTGGAACGATCTGCCAAGTGCAGGGGATGTCCCTTCCAAGGATACCTCCTCTCCTATCACTTTTTTTAACAACCTGACACACATGACGCACACTTACCATCATGCTCTTCACTACTCTTCCCTCTTCTACCACTTTCTCATCCTATCACACTTTGACTTGTACTTACAATGTAGACACTCCATTCTCCAGTACTAATATTGACAGATACAATTAATAAAATATAAATGTAAATGTAGTTAGGCACTTATGTATTAACTTTTCTTTTGTGTGACCAGTAATCTTGTGTATCTCTTTGCTCTTTTGTCTAGGACCACTGCCAGATCCAAATATGATGGCATCTGGAATAAAATTATGCCAGGTACAGCCCCAGCCTCTCATGGCTGTTGTTTTGGATGGGCTTTCTGAGATGGAGCTGACACCATCTAGATTTGGGTCTGTCCCTCGTGGATCCCCCCTGTCCTATCACTGTCCACCCAAGAAGTCTAGTGACCTCATCATACACCACATGGCTCCAGAATTTCCATCCCTTCCGCTGATGCAGCACACCTTGCATCGCACCTTGCATTTCGTCCCGACACTACATCAGCAAATGCATCTCGAGTCTCTTCAGGTGTCACCAGAGCTGTCCAGCAAGATAGAGGAAGAAACCCGGCAGCAGTCCAAATGTCCTGCATGGACACAATTACGGCGACCAAGGCTGACTGCCAGTCGTTTTCGGGATGCTTGCAGTAGTAGGGCAGGTAGTGCTGAGCAGGAAGCTGCAGCCGTTCATTTGATCAGAGGCTCCACAATGTAAACAGCTGCAATGAAGCGTGGTCTGCTGATGGAGCCTGAAGTGCTGGCAAACTATGCTGGATTAATGCAATGTAATGTGTTACCAGCAGGTTTCATCATTCACCCTGACGCACCACATCTTGGGGCCAGTCCAGATGGTCGGGTGTATGACCCTTCAGAGTCGCCTCCTTTTGGCCTGGTTGAGGTGAAGAGCAGCACAAAAAATTATCCTTCTCAGGTTGCTCACCTCAAGGTGCAGGAAGGCCATGCCAGTCTGAGACGTACACATAAATACTACTGGCAGGTTCAGGGCCAACCAGCAATCACAGGACTGGCATGATGTGACTTTGTTACCGATACCCTATCAGATTTAACTGTACAAAGAATTTGGCGTGATGATTCATTCATAGTGGAAATGAAAGACAAATTAGATGTATATTACTATGACACATACATGAATGCATACCTTAAATTCCACTAATCTTGTCTATACCAGTCAGTTTTGCCTTCTGTCCTGTTTTATTGCAAGTGTTTGTTATGGATTGAATCAGTTATTAATCAGTTCATTAGATTAGATTAAACGTTATTGTCATTGTGCAGAGTACAAGCACAAAGACAAAGAAATGCAGTCTGTGTCTAACCAGAAGTGCAAAAATGCAGAAAAGTACAATGTATATACAAAGTATATAAAAATATATTGTATTGTAAAAGTATATAAAATATAGTGCAGTGTAGACAGTACAGTGCAGAGTTGGTTCACAGAAGATGGTTTAGTATGTTACACTGTTATACAAAAAAAATAAAGGATGCATCATTTTGAACAAAACTGCTTTAATTGTTCATCTAACGTTTTAGTAAAACCAGTCACATTTAAAGAGAAAAATATAATTAAAGCAATATTCATTATATTAAGAATATAACGATTATATTTAATGTTTAAGAATATGAGGGAACACAAAATTATTTACACATTATTAACATAAAAAAAAAAATTAATTCACTCTTCAAAACTAAAAGGTCCTTGATAATTTGCTAGAACACAGCAGTTAAGCCAGATCTGATCCACACTGCCAATCAGTGTGAGTGGCACAGGTGAGTCCCAGATGTGAAAGGACTTTATCCTACCGATCACTCTCTCTACTATAATTCTGAGGCGGGCAGTGGCTTGGGTTTGTTCTGTTTCCTCTTTGCTGAATTGAGCTGAACGCTTAAAAGGTGGAATAATGAGCTTAGCTCCAACGTCAGCAAGGAGGTCTTGAATGAGGAACCCTTTGTCTGCCATGATATTATCTCCTGGCTCCAGCAAGGGAAGGACTCCACTGATCCTGGTGATCTCCTTATCTGAGATGCACCCAGTGTACAGGGGTGAGACGAATGTCACCAAACCATTGGGAGCAACTCCAATCAGCCCTTTCAATGTTGTCCTGTTTTTGTAGTTTGAAAATGTTTCTGACTAAGGTCAGGGATGAGGCTGTCTCCAGGGCAATTTCTGTGCAGTCCAGTATTACTCTGACATTGGGATAATACTTCTGGAATTTAAGGGGCATAGTGGACTTAACCTTTTCCCTGCTTATCCAGATGGGAAGTGACCCGAGCATCATAAAAAGATAATTGGCCCAGGTGATGGTAACCCTGCTGACCCTGGCAATGCTCACATTAAACATGTCAGCAATGAGCTGCTCCTTCATGCCAACAGCAACCCGCATAGAATACATCAGGAACTCGTCTATTAATGGCATGCTGCATGGTGGGCTGGGATCTTCGCAACCTTCCTCTCCTGCCCTTTTTGCCTTGGTCCAGTACACAAGTCTAAGGGCAGAAAAAAAAATAGTAAAAACCCTCTCAGATGGAAATTTGGTGTAAAAACGAATTTGGTCGTCCGATGAGCAGTATCGGCTGAAGAGAGTAATTGGTGCTAGGTCAGTCTTTTGCAACCTGACTTCTAAGTCATGGATGTAATCTAAAGCCTCATCCAGAGCACCTGCAAAGAGTTACAGATGTAGGTTAACGTTAGTTGAATTTCATGATATATATAACAAAAAAAAAATAATTTCATGATATAGACATATGAAGTTGTTATGTTAGAATTGCATTTATCCATTAACGGTATCTATTAACGGTACACAAGTAGCCTTTGCCTACTGTCATGAAAAATCTTACCTGCAGGTGGGTGTGTCACGTAGTCGTGATCCATCGTTGGTGCCTTAGCCACCATGTCATCTTCACAGGATAGTTGCATATACTGCCGTTTTAAAGTTCTGTCATACACTGACTCCCTCCTCAAAGGAGCAGTAAAATTGTTCCAAGGGAACAGACTTGGGACAACATCAGTCTTCAGGCGACGAACGATGCAGCCACCAACGTAATCAACCGTTGCGAAGTGCCGGCTGCAGACATAAGTGCTGCCTCTTTTTACTGTGAAGTTCCTCCCTTCCTCTCTTCGGATCGCCTGTATCCATTTGGATTTTATGTTTGGATCCACAAGAAAAGAATGATACGAAAGATAGGGCTGTTTTTGTGTGGAAGATGAACAGCCTGGAACACAACAGAAATTGCGACTCGTAGACGCTGCCATTTTTTGGTAGCTGCCGTTAGCCCGTTACGATAACCGGAAGTCATACAACGCTACAATGACGTGTTTCCGGTCGGAAAATGCAGAAGTGCGTAAATGGCTTATCACAAAATTGTCACCAATGACGCATTTTTTCCATCACATCTTAACTTGAGAAGCAAATGCAAACAAGTGCCTCAACACATTTCAGAAAGACAACATGACAACAAGTACAGAAAAGGGAACAGATGAATGGGTGGGCATGTGTGTGCACCATTCAAGACAGCAACCTAACCTTCAAAGTGTGCACTTTTGGGGAGAGCTTAATCCCATCCAATTCAAGGAAAAGTTTCTGAAATGCCTCAAAAGTGTAGCGCAGTGCAAAGGTTGTATATATATAAGTGCTATAGTCACACCCTTTAAAAACACACTGGATAGTTTCGTGTTTTTTCAAATGAGTCCCAAGGTGTTCAAAATATTGTTTCTCTGTGTGAAAACCACACAAATTACAAACAAGACACGAAAAAGAAACAATTTGCCCTAACTGCTCAGGTTCTGGATGATCTCGAGACAAATGTGTTTTAAGTGCACCCCAACCTTTAAAGGAACAAAGACAATCAGAGTACAAACAGGGAAGTGACCGAGTGTGCAAATGTTTCAATCTATAATGCTTTAAGAGCTCTAAACATGTTGATGTCCTGAAATTGCAACTTTTGCATGACCATCTCATTGCATTGTTCAGTCAATCTTGGACCTGTTCAAGTCTCCATCATTTCTAAATAAAAATACTTAACAATAGAGAAACTAACTGTCCACAGCACTGGCTCCTCCTAAAGGTGGCGCTGTCCACAGCACTGGCTCCTCCTTACAGTAACCCTGTAAAAGAACAAAAAAGTGTCATATTAAAACAATGACCTAAACCTTTTGATCGTGTGTGCACGTGCGCAGACCCACTAGACGCACAACGCTTGACCTACGCAAGGGTCTGCGTCAGGTATTTAAAATACGAACATGTGTCAGGGGCGGGGTATAAATACAGCAAGGAAGTGGGCAGGTATAGTAATCAGAAAAGTGAGAACACTTCAAAGTGGCAAACAACAATTACAATCGGGGGGATCACAAAAAAATACAATGATAAAAACATTTTTTTGGGAGCATATGGAACAGTGTGCAGACGTATCCTTTTTCCTCTCTTCTCGTATGTATTTCTTTTTACAAACAATAATAAGGTACCCATACTGGGTAGTATATATATATATATATTTCAATCAGGACAGACTATTAAGAATGAAATAGACGGGATGTGAAACGAAAGACATTTATTGTGACAAGTTTGGCGCTTAGGCCCCAGGGAGTAGATCAGCTTAGAAGACAAATTGATGAATGTGAAGCTTCTATCTGAAGAGGACATCCCCCGGGCCCAGACACTGGTGGTGGTAGAGATGATGCCTGCTGATATGGAAGCCTCCGGACTGATATGGAGATGCCTGGGTCCTGATTGAGGAGGTGAAGGGGAGGAGGTGGGTTGAGAATTTTCTGCGGGCTGGCTGACAGCTGAATGAGAGTAGAGAGAGAGTACTTTTAAACAAGACAGCTGAAAGCTGATTGGGGAGGAGAGAAGGTGGCGGATTGTGATTGGATGAGGATGAGTGTTGAGGGGTGTGTTTCAGAGGGAAGTGGGAGAGAAGAAATGACTCAGTGAGCATGCTTGGTGAGATAGTCTTCCTGTCTGAATTTTCGCTAGGCTTCATTTCAATCAGGACAGACTATTAAGAATGAAATAGACGGGATGTGAAACGAAAGACATTTATTGTGACAAGTTTGGCGCTTAGGCCCCAGGGAGTAGATCAGCTTAGAAGACAAATTGATGAATGTGAAGCTTCTATCTGAAGAGGACATCCCCCCAAAATAAAGGTATACCATACCTGGATGAGAGGAATCAATCTACGGGGAGAGAACAATAAAGTTAACAAGAAGAGAATATACAGACATAATAAAACCCGAAACTCGCCATGCAAATGGCTGAGCTCTGATTGAAATATGCGAAAAGACCATGCAAATGGTCGCCATGCAAATGGCTGAGCTCTGATTGAAATATGCGAAAAGACCATGCAAATGGTCGCCATGCAGATGGCTGAGCTCTGATTAAAATATGCCAAAAGACCATGCAATTGGTCGCCATGCAAATGGCTGAGCTCTGATTGAAATATGCGAAAAGACCATGCAAATGGTCGCCATGCAAATGGCAGAGCTCTGATAAACGCGCTGAGAAAGGCCGTGCAAATGACCGCCATGCAAATGGCTGAGAAAGGCCATGCAAATGACCGCCATGCAAATGGCTGAGCTCTGATTAAATGCTGCTGATGAAAAGCCATGCAAATGGCCGCCATGCAAATGGCTGAGCTGACAGAGAAGAGCTTGCATGATGCAGGAGAATGCTAATACCACCACCAGAGATATGCATGACTTACCGAGATATCAAGGTTTCAGGTTCCTTTGAGCAGCGAGGATGGAGGCGGAGTCTGGTCGGATGTAGGAGGCATAGGCAGAAGAAGACCAGCGTCCCATTTGTTGGAGAGAAGCGGAGGAGATGCCTTGCATGGCAGCAGAGGTGGCAGCACCTATTCTAAGGGAGTGGCCTGAGTAATGCTGAGGCGAGAGATGGCACTGGAGGAGAACTTTTTGGAAGTGCTGCAGAAACCATGCTTTTGACATAGGATTATTGCTTGGTGTCAGGAAGAGAGGTAATGAGTTGAAGGATGATCTAAGACGCAAATATCTAAGCATAGCTCTATAGGGGCAAAAAGAGGAACCGGTACTAGCTATAACAATGGAACAGGCTCCTTTGGCCTTGGAATGTTTAAGAGACAGGCAATAATAAGAAGGATGAAATGACAGATCTGAGAAACAAATATCTTTAACTGGGTCAAAAGTGTTAGAAGAGGAGGTGAACTCGCTAATCCGCAAGAACCCGTAGAAGGCTAACAGAAAAACACTGATGAGAAGAGAATCAATATAAGGAGAAAACCAACCTTTACGGAGAACCGACACCATATCATGCAGAATAGAAAGAGTGATTGGGCGTCTGTTGTCATGTGGCTGAGGGAAACATTTAGAGATTCCCTTTAACAATAATTTAATCGATGGGTTAGAGAATAGACTGGGAAAAGAAGGATCATAGCATCTAACATTGAACTGGACACCTGCCAGCAGCCCACGAATATACTGAGGCTTAAAATGACGAACATCCGTACAATAAGTGATAAATGCACAAACAGATTTAATGAGGACAGGTTTTAGAGGAAGGTTGAGAGAGGCACAGAAAGTGGCGAAAGTAAACCAGGCAAAGTCATAGGTTTTTATCGTAGAAGCAGCTAACCCTTTCCTCATGTAAGCCCTAGCAGATTCTAAATAATTATTCAGAGGGGCAGCTAGAATAGAGTGAGCTCGCTCAGAGGAGGAATAGGAGTGGGGCAAGTGCAGGCATCCGGACAATGATTCCTGAACACCTGAAAGTTGAAACGAGACAGAGAGTCGGCTATGATATTGAAATGACCGGGCACGTGGCGGGCGGTGAGGATGAAATTGCGGTTAACTGCTAACCAGGTGATGCGTCTCATGAAAGGCATGATAGAGCTGCATGAGGAGCGGCCTTTATTGATGATGTCAACGACCGCTTTATTATCACAGAGAACGGAAATTCTTTTGCGTTGCCAGGAGTGACCCCACACGTGACAGGCTACTGCAATGGGGAATATCTCGTAGAGCGCGGAAGAGAAGCCCTGCTGAGACAACTCTGGGGGCCAGCGTTCCGCGAACCACTGGCCCTGAAAAAAAACCCCGAAACCCACAGATGGAGCCGCATCTGTGAAAAACTGAATGGAATCGGAGGAATGCACGACGTCATCATAAACGAAGGAAACGCCATTCCACTTTTCTAGAAGCAGAGACCAGAACTTTAGGTCGGAGCGGCAACCTTCATTTAAGACTATTTGGTCATGCAGGTTTGGCACGGAAGATGCTAAATCGAGCAGCCTGGAGATGAACGAGCGACCCTGAGGAATAACCCGCATTGCAAAGTTGAAATGGCCCAGAAGAGAAAGTAATTGTTGCTTTGAAATTGATTTTTTTGACATGAATGCCTGGCTGATTTCACGGATTCTGGTCAGTTTCTCTTCTGGGAGTGAAGCTTTCATTTCCACAGAATCCAGCAGGATTCCGAGGAACTCGAGGGATGTTGCGGGACCGAGAGTTTTCTCCTCTGAGAGAGGCACGCCGAGCTGGCTGAACAGGCGCTTTAATTTTTCCAGCGAGGAACCCGAGCTGTCATTAGGGGAATCGATGAGCAGGAAATCGTCCAACAGATGAAGCACTGAAGGAAGTTTGACGTTGTTGAGCAGAATCCAGCAGAGAGCCTCTGACACCGTATTAAATAAACACGGACTACTCCTGCAGCCGAAGGTGAGTCTCACTGCAAAATAAAACTTTGACTCCCACTTGATGCCGAAAAGATGCCACTGCGACGGATGAATGGGAACGATTTTGAACGCATCTGTTATATCTGCTTTGGACAACCACGCCCCCTGCCCGGCGAGTTTAATTAATTTAATTGCGTTGACGACTGTGGCGTAGTGAAGAGAAAACGGAACCAGGGGAATGAGACTATTAACGCTCGCAACGGGGCCTGAACGAGGAGCGGACAAATCGAAGATCAGTCTTTTCTTCCCTGAGTATTTCCTCGAGGCGATACCTACTGGACTAGTGCGAAACACAGAGAAAGGAGGGGAGTCGAAGGGGCCAATTAAGTAATTTTTATTAAGTTCTTTCCCTAGCAGCTGGGAGACGCTCTCTGGGTCTTTGAGCGCCGACTGGAGATTTTTTGCAACATAGCAAGAGTCCAGAGAAGAAACAACTCCCACTCGAAAACCCTGAGATAGACCCGTGAGCAGGTGATTGGTGAAAACAGTGTCAGGATGAGTGGACAATTCGAGAGCCAGAGCCCTCACATTAACGGGAGTAGATGGGTGATCTTTTAATATTACTGAGAGCCGCGCCGATTCGCCTGGCGAGAGCGGGCCAGGCGGGCGGGGATCAGCCGCCTGGGACACACAGACCGAGGGTGCGCATCCTTGCATGCACTGCAAACATGAAGAAATACACAACTTGGGTAAGTGCACACATTCTCATTAAAGTTGTTGCAGATGGGCTGATTATTAAACAATTCCACCTTCCTACCGCGCTTATCGATCACGGAGCGCGGTGCGAGGTTGTCATGCTGGGGAGGAGCCGGCGGCATGAACGGTAGCTGAGGGCACAGTGAGTCGGAGTGACCAATGCTCCCGCATGTGCGGCATGAGACTGCCTGGGAGCCCCCTATTAACATAATGAGGATCTCCGAGTCCAGAACTGACCAGGTTGATTGAATGTTGGATTGGGATATGTAGAGGGCTGCCTTGCTGGAGAATGCTTTGTGGTACTGATAAAATATGTTTCTCCCATATTTAAGATTTAGATCGCCAATCAGAGCCAAGTATGCATCTAATTCAACCCTCCTTTCTGGGAACACGGAGCAGACTACATCCCTGTATATCCCGAAACCGACCAGGAATTCGCCTATGGACAAGTCTCTGGTGAGACGGGGATCTGCAGATTTGAAGATGGCGGTGATATTCTCTGAGGAAGAGACTCTTTTGTCGCACTCCGGTGACGGCAGAATAAGGCTGACCAGATTAATATCTTTCCCTTGAAGGATCTTTTGCCTTAAGCGGGGAGAAATATTAGCAGCGGAAGGAATGTATGGCCTACCTAGCGGAGGAGCAGGGATGGCTGAAGCCAGCGAATGAGGCGCTGCTGCGCTGAATGCGGCAGCCAGAGGAGCGTTGCTTGGGTGAGCCAGCGGGAGCGCGGGGGCTGAAGCCCTTTCCAGAGACTGGAGGCGAGAATCGATGGCCTGGACTGACCTCACCAGAGCCTGCATGCTGGATAGCAGGACGTCGCTAGCGCCCGGAGCGGCAGCAGCAGCGGTGACGGCGGCGGCGGGGGAGACCTGCAGAGGAGGAGCAGCAGCGGCAGCAGCGGCGGCGGCGGCGGCGGCAGCGGCGGCAGCGGCGGCAGCGGCGGCAGCAGCGGCAGCAGCGGCAGCAGCGGGGGACACCTGCAGAGGAGGAGCAGCAGCGGCGGCAGCGGCAGCAGCGGGAAAGACCTGTGGAAGAGGAGCAGCGGCGGCAGCGTTGGAAACCTGTGGGAAAAAAGCAGAGACGGCGGCCGAAGACGGTCCAGCAATGGCGCCGGGATCTGCCCGTCTGGCTGATGGCGGACGCCCTCTCTTCTTCGCCCGAGGTGCGACTGAATTCTTGGTCCTTTTCCGGCCCCGTTGAACCGGCGCGGTGTCCTCGTCGGAGACCGGAGAGGCGGCGGCGGAATCGCTAACCGCAATCAGGCTTGCCAGCGATTGCAGCTGGGACAGCTGGAGCCCAGGGGCTGGAGAAACTCCTTGAGACCTCAGGTGGGATAGCAGGGACAGATACTCGGACTGAGAGGAAGCAATCCGGGCGCTCCTGCGCTGAGGAGACTGCACTGCCCCCAGCAACAGCTCGCCGCTTGGATCGAAATCCTCGGGAGGATCCGTGTCGTAATCCGACAAACTCGGGCGGGCAACGAAGAGGCAACAGAGCAACAATAGAGCAAAAGCCATACGGGTATGTGCAAACAGTGTTTCTGCGGGCTGGCTGACAGCTGAATGAGAGTAGAGAGAGAGTACTTTTAAACAAGACAGCTGAAAGCTGATTGGGGAGGAGAGAAGGTGGCGGATTGTGATTGGATGAGGATGAGTGTTGAGGGGTGTGTTTCAGAGGGAAGTGGGAGAGAAGAAATGACTCAGTGAGCATGCTTGGTGAGATAGTCTTCCTGTCTGAATTTTCGCTAGGCTTCATATCTACCTGCTGTAAAACGTTTAAGCCCCCTGCTCTACACCCTGATCTCTCTCAGTCGCTCTCCCCCTCTGCATCTGACGCTGACGGTCACGGTGACGGTGCGTCCTCCCGTCCGCCGCCCGCCCGCCCGCCCCCCCGCCACGGTACTACACACATCTAAAGTGAATCGGTAAAAACGACTGAGGCTGTAAAAGTAAGGAGTTCGGTAACGTCACTCCGTTACTCACCCTGCTGCTAATGCTAGCCGCCATTTTGCGGTTCAGCGCACACATAACGTTACCGAACTGATATACACAACGAAGCAAAATCCATAGAGTTTTGCACGCCATTACAAGTCTACAGCAAGTCATAAGTAATTATCGACATAAAACATTTATCAAGACATTTATACATTAATATCCGTACTTAATCATACAGGTGACAAGCGACTGCCGCCAACCGTCCTTAAGTTCAAAGTGGGGTATGGGGTGGGGTAAAGCGAAAAAGTCAAATAGGATGAAATAAAACAACTAATATTAACGTCTTACTACAGCAAACATAAATGGACGTATCTTAAACTCACCTCTTAGCACGGTGAAGAAATTTTGTGCAGTAAATTCAAACGGCATTCAGATGACGGTGATCCGTTGGATCTCTGCTGGCGGTAACTGGTCCCAGGAGCATGCGCGGCCCGTTGTTCATTGCACATGCGCAGATATCAAGCGGGCTGCATTTTCGAGTAAAATGTATTTCATATTTTTAGGTTTATGCGCAAGGACTATGAAATGAGTAAATATTACTAGAAAATGTATGACAAATCGTACTCTTATCTTGCAGTACATTTATTATATGGAAAAAATATGTATATATTCACAATTTAATTATGTTGTCACTGAAACTTAATATTATAATGTGGATATTATGACTGTTTTCTTGATATATATTACTAGACCTAAAAGTTCGTTTTTTCAGTGTAGCAAATGAGCTGACAGACAAATTGATTTCCCTTTTGGAATGAATAAAGCAATCTCTTTATTCAAATTCAAAACAGCAGACTTAACAGACTTAAATGTTTGGTACAAAAACTGAGTATTTTGACTATATTCTGATATTGGACTTGTTGAAATATTGCTCTCAAATTACCAATAAATTACTGTTGATTTTATTTTATGTTTTATGTGGTTCATGAAAATGAAAATGAATTATGTGCATTGGAATACTTAAAATGATTCATAGAAAATATAATTAATATAAAAGCAGAAGGTCTTTGCAACCTACAATCATATATTTTCAATCATTCTGATTACAGTACAGTTTTATATCATTTAAAAAAAATCATGTGGATTACATATAAAGTCAACATCCAAAACATTGATCTTAGTCTGAGAAATCAATGAGTGCTTGTGGAGAGCTCTGTCTGAGCTTAGTATGAGATGGATAAACTGAAGCTAGAATGAGAATAGTTTGAGTTTATAGAGAGAGCTCTCTGATTTCTCTGCATGATATCACAAAGAGACATAAAAGTTGAGAAACTCTTAGTCTCAGTTTGCTGTCACACAGATCTCATAGTTGTCTAGGAGAAGTAAATGAAACATTTTTGAGATCTCTTTTTGAATTTTCTTTTCCTCTGGGTCTGAATGTTGCCGTTGTCTTGCAAGTCTTTTTCTGAATTTTTCAGTTTTTCTTTTCTCTTGCTTAAGTTTTTCCTTCAGAGCCTGAATCTCCCTGTATAATTTGGACTCCTTCCTCTTGACTTTCTTCCTTCCAGCACTACACTGTCTGAAATTAAACACATACATACAAAACTATACTCACTTTGTTGATAATGTGTTCATCATTTATGCTTAATAAACAGAATAAAGATGACAAAACTTTACTCTTTTCACCATCATTGCATAATCAAACCTATTGTCTAAACCATTTTTTGTTCAATAAATTTCTACCTTGACATCCGAGGCTCATCTTCAGGACTCTGGAGTGGAGTAACCTTGTTCTCTATCACTTTCCTTCTTTCTCTGGCCTCGCGTTGGGCTCTTCTCCAATACTTTCTTTTTCTTCTCTTCTCCCTCTCACTCAAGTCTTGAACTGTCTTCACCTTCCCTAGCCGTCTGTCCTCATGCCACTTTTCTTGTTGTTTCTTTAAATATGCAGCCCTTCTCTCAGGATCAGCATCACACCGAGCCCTGTACTGGCGCTGCTTCTCAGCAGCAGATAACTTCATCTCTCTGGACCAGAAATGACTCTGTTTAGTACTAGTGTATAGCATAATTGTCTCGTCTCGTCTTCTCCCGCTTATCCGGGTCCGGGTCGCGGGGGCAGCAGCTTCAGAAGGGAAACCCAGACAGCCCTCTCCCCAGCCACTTCATCCAGCTCCTCCGGAGGAACCCCCAGGCGTTCCCAGGCCAGACGAGAGATATAGTCTCTCCATCGTGTCCTAGGTCGTCCCCGAGGTCTCCTTCCGGTGGGACATGCCCGAAACACCTCTCCAGGGAGGCGTCCGGGAGGCATCCTTACCAGATGCCCTAGCCACCTCAACTGGCTCCTCTCGACGTGGAGGAGCAGCGGCTCTACTCTGAGCTCCTCCCGTATGTCCGAGCTCCTTACCCTATCTCTAAGGCTGAGCCCGGCCACCCTGCGAAGGAAACTCATTTCGACCGCTTGTATTCGCGACCTTATTCTTTCGGTCATTACCCAAAGTTCATGACCATAGGTGAGGATGGGGACGTAGATCGACCAGTAAATTGAGAGCTTCGCCTTTCAGCTTAGCTCTCTCTTCACCACAACAGACCGGTTAAGCATCCGCATCACTGCAGATGCCGCCCCGATCCGCCTGTCGATCTCACGCTCCCTCCTACCCTCACTCGTGAACAAGACCCCGAGATACTTGAACTCCTCCACTTGAGGCAGGACCTCCTCCCCGACCCGGAGCAGGCAGTCCACCCTTTTCCGACTGAGGACCATGGCCTCAGACTTGGAGGTGCTGATCCTCATCCCAGCCGCTTCACACTGGGCTGCGAACTGCCCCAGCAAGAGCTGAAGGTCGCTGCTCGATGAAGCTAAAAGGACCACGTCATCCGCAAACAGCAGAGACGAGACCTTCCGCCCACCGAACTCGATACCCTCCCCCACCCAGCTGCGCCTAGAAATTCTGTCCATAAAAACTATGAACAGAACCGGTGACAAAGGGCAGCCCTGGCGGAGTCCAACCCTCACTGGGAACAAGTCCGACTTACTACCGGCTACACGGACCAAACTCCCACTCCTTTGGTACAGGGACTGAATGGCCCTTAGTAAGGAGCCATCCACCCCATACTCCCGGAGCACCCCCCACAGGATGCTCCTGGGGACACGGTCGTAAGCCTTCTCCAGATCCACAAAGCACATGTGGACTGGTTGGGCAAACTCCCATCTCCCCTCCAGCACCCTAGTGAGGGTAAAGAGCTGGTCCATGGTTCCACGTCCAGGACGAAAACCGCATTGTTCCTCCTCGATCTGAGGTTCAACAATCGACCGGACCCTCTTTTCCAGCACCCTGGCATAGACTTTGCCGGGGAGGCTGAGGAGTGTGATCCCCCTATAGTTGGAACACATCCTCTGGTCCCCCTTTTTAAAAATGGGAACCACCACCCCGGCCTGCCACTCCAGGGGTACTGCCCCCGATGTCCACGCAATGTTGCAGAGGCGTGTCAGCCAGGACAGCCCTACAACATCCAGAGCCTTGAGATACCCGGGGCGGATCTCATCCTCTCCCGGAGCTCCACCGCCGCGGAGTTGTTTCACTGCCTCGGCGACTTCTGCCCCAGAGATTGGACGACCCAACCCCAGGCTCTCCGGCTCCGTTTCCTCTATGGAATACGTGTTGGTGGGATTGAGGAGCTCCTCAAAGTATTCCTTCCACCGCCGGACAATATCCTCAGGTGATGTCAGCAGCTCACCATCCACACTGAAAACAGTGTGGGCGTGTTGCCGCCTACCACCCCTGAGGCGCCGGACGGTTTGCCAGAACCTCTTTGGAGCCGATCGATAGTCTTCTTCCATAGCCTCACCGAACTCCTCCCACGCCCGAGTTTTTGCCTCAGCGACTGCCCTTGCCGCGGATCGCCTGGCCATCCGGTACCGGTCAGCTGCTTCAGGAGACCCACAGACCAACCATGCCCTGTAGGCCTCCTTCTTCAGCCTGACGGCTCCCTTCACCTCCGGTGTCCACCAGCAGGTTCGGGGGTTACCGCCGCGACCAGCACCAGCGACCCTGCGGCCGCAACTTGAAACAGCCGCCTCCACAATGGCGGAGCGGAACATGGCCCATTCGGACTCTATGTCCCCCACCACCCCCGGGACGCGGTTGAAGCTCTGCCGGAGGTGGGAGTTGAAGACCATCTTGACAGGTTCTTCCACCAGGCGTTCCCAGCAGACCCTCACTATTCGTTTGGGCCTACCAGGTCTACGTGGTGTCTTCCCCTGCCATCTGATCCAACTCACCACCAGGTGGTGATCAGTTGACAGCTCTGCTCCTCTCTTTACCCGAGTGTCCAGAACATACGGTCGCAGGTCGGATGATACGACTATAAAGTCAATCATCGACCTACGACCTAGGCCGTCATGGTGCCAGGAGCACCGATGAACAACCTTATGTTCGAACATGGTGTTCGTTATGGACAAACTGCGACTCGCGCAGAAGTCCAATAACTGAACACCGCTCGGGTTCAGCATAATTGATAGGGCTAAAATTACATATGTCATTTCAAATCACTGAAACATCAAAATGATCCATGAAATCATTTGTTTGTTAATATGAATAGGCTATGGGTTGAATGGAAAATATCTATAATGATGTTGTTAGAGTGTAAGGATTTATTCAGTATATGGATAATATTGTTGAGTGAATCCCTGTATCATTCAAATCATGTTTTATGTACCCTAATTACTATGTAATTACACTTCCAGTCACCTAAGTAATTTTAATAACAATAGTTAATGAATGGTTTCGGATCAGCTGACTTCTTCCCTGATAAGTAGATCATGATTTGAGTGTATTTAGTTAGTGTATTATACATTTATGTAGTTACTACGTTTTTTATTTTATATATTATCATTTAATTTCTGTATAGTAACAATTTAATCAAGTTAATCTTTTTTATTCAATGGACTTAATAAGCATAAATCCGGTAAACCCTGACAACATTGTCAACCATGCTATTCCCTGTCAACTGTGTTACATTTGATGGGTAACATAGTTGACAGGTAACATAGTTGACATTTCCTCCATTTTAGGCCCTACAAACCTTAAAATTGTCACCATATGACCTTGATCAATTCATATTTCTATGTACTTTCTTTACATTTTGTTGATTATAATATCTAAGGTAAATACACAAGAAAATGTTGATAACATAGTTGATTATGGCGTCAGAACAGTGCCATTACGCACTCACTCGAGCAAAATGCAATCGGGCGTATTGTAATATGTCACACGCGTAAATATGAACTGCGAGCGCGCAAATGATCTCCTCGCCCGAGGAGAAAATTGCTGCGAGCAAGCAGGATTCGGTGAACTGCGCACGAATCAGCCACTAGGGGGCGGGCAGGCTGACGCGCCCTCGAAAATCACTCCCTCTCTCGCTCGAAGCTGATCTCTGCTCGCGCGAAAAGTTTTTCTCCTTGGGTGTCTCTACTTGGGGGGAGGGAACCAGGGGCCGGTAGTGGCTGTGCTGTGATTGGCCATCTCTGAAGAGCACGATTTGATTGACATCTGAAAGTCCGCGAAAGAGCAATCCTATGTCTGGAGAGTCTGGAGAAAAGAAGAAACTGAGGAAGAGGAGCCATGGAACTTCGTTTCAGGCTGTTGAGGTAATTCACCTATAGAATTTGAATGAAACGAACGAAATTAGTTATAATAATGTGAGGAAATATTGTAATGTAATGAAAGGAAATCTTGTGTTGTGTTTTGCATTTAATCAGCGTAGGTGTGCATTCTGTTCAGCTAACGTTAACGTTCACGTTCTTTAGCTAACGCTAGCTAATAGCCGATTTAGCTAACCTGTTACTGGATAACGTTGACATTAGGTACTTTGTGTAACTTTGCCAAGACATGGTGATTTGGTCACCGGATAAAAAGAGGTCGCCACGATTTCCTCCTCAAAACCGCTTAAACCAGCTGGATCAGGCTGGGGTTTTTTTTCACCAGCGCTGTGGTAAAGATTCAGATTTTAACAAGAGGCTAGTGTTACTGTGTGTTCACATCAGGTGACTGATAAATGTTTGCTTAATTCCTATGTCAGCTGTCCAAAAGTGAGTTTGTCCTAACAATCACACTCTCTCTTGCTTTTGGCAGATTTTTGCTGTTTTTTTCCAAAATGGCGGACTCGAATGTGGTAAAAACCCATTTTGTTATTTGTTCTGGCATCCAATGGTGGTACGGTTACTTTGGGGTTAACTGTAACCATTTTCTGAGGCTGTTGAAAACGCATCAAACCATACAATTTGGTAGTTTTGGGTGTTGTAAGTTGTAGTAAAGGTCGTCAAGGATTTAGAATTTAACCCTTTGATGCATTAGCTAGATAGCTAACTGTTTACATCTGATGACCTGTGAAGTAAATGTATAATAACTGATTAGAGTTTAAGTTGTCTTGAGAATTAGTCATACAATCAGTGGAATAAGTCGCTAGATTACTTGTAGCTCACTGTAGCTAGTTTGTGAAAAATGCAGGCAAACTTAGTGTTATAGTACTCAAGACTGGTCTTGGATCGGCATTGACATGTCTCGGAATCGACTGCATGTTTACTCTGTCTTGTCTCGGTCTTGGTCAAGCTGGACTCGGGATTTTTTGTCAAGATCAGTCGAGATTTGTATTTTTGTAATGATGTGAGCAAAAACCGGGCCAGCACGGGCTTGCCTGGAAGGGCCAACATGTTTGTGGTGTGGAGATATTCAATATATCTGAGAAAGACCCACAGATAGGGATTTGCAAAATGTGTAATGCTGACATTTGACCGTATTGAATATGAGAGGGATGTGGCAGCGGCACAGTAAAGGAAAATCCCTTGGAGCACGCCCATCCACAATTAGAACGCCAGTCATTTAGATTAAATTGCAATAAAGTTACACACGACCCTCAACATGAATAACAAAGAGCATAGGCTCAGGAATAGATTAAAAACATAATAATAATAAAAATCCATCTGAGAATTTTCAAGAACAGCGCAGGTGGCTCAGCAAAGTGCACACATACAATATGTAGAAGAAGATAACTGATAACTCGCCCCCTCAAAGTCTTGGTCTTGTCTTGGTCTCGGTATGCTCTGGTTTAGGTCTTGACTTGGTCTTGGGTTAGGTGGTCTTGACTAAAACACTAGGCTAACTGTGTGTAATAATTGATTAGTTACAAATTATTGTTATATTATAAAGTAATTTAATTCAAAATCACATTTGGATACATGGGTCATTTTTGACCCACGTATGTAAACTAGGTGTAATAACACAAAAACTGTATCTTTTTGATGTGAAGGAGATGGTTTTAGCTAAAGCCTGGGCAAAAACACCACCGGTGAAATACGGCGACCGGAGAGTGTTTTTTGATCATGACTACTCGGACAGAGTGCTGGAACAACGAAGATCGTACGACAACATAAAGAGAGTCTTGACAACAAATAAGATCAAATTCAACACGCCTTTCACCAAGATCCGCATCCACTGGAACACCGGGAAGGTGATGTACCAGAGCGCCACGGAAGCAGCCAAGGATATGCGTAAAAGAGGTCTGGAGCTTGGAGACGAGCAGCCGGCAGAGGTCGAGAAAAGCTGCGCCGGAGGAGGCGGCGAGTCGGGAGGAGCTAGCGGGGAAAACGCTACTCTTCTGGAAAATCTTCGTGCAGCTAAACTTTCTACCTGGCAACGGGTGGATCGAAGAAAGCACCGGACCTCGGAGGCCAGCAGAAGAGCGAGAGGAAAGCTGCAAGAATATAAACGCTGAGTGTCGGCTGGAAGAGGGATGTGAGTTGCGCTGGTCTGTGTGAGTGCGAGAGTTTGTGTATGAGCGCGCGTGTGAGCGCTTTGTTTATTCAATGTTTCTGGCTGAAGACAAGGAAGAGTGAGTAGATGGAAAGAAGGTGTTTTGATACTCTTGCATAACTATATAGTTAAATTCAAGGTGTTAATTAAAGGGGAATAGAAGTGAAACGTTCTGCTACTTTGGTTTAAAATGGCAAATATGGTTGGTTATGGGAATGGTTCTACAACTACTCTGGTATGGAGACCACTTTTAGACTGGACTTCACTACTGGATGGGAGCCCCAACCGACGGTAGGGCTTACTCCCACAAAACCACAAGAGGGTCAACAGGGGGGGAGATGGGTTGACATCTCTTACTGGAAGTGTTTGATTTTGATTTTGTTTACATTGTTGTGCTTTTACATAGTTATTGTCTTTATTACCCTTTTAAATGTGATTGCACTTTTAGACAGCAGGGGTACGCTGTTTTTCTTTGATTTATTTTTTTGGTTATACTCCGTGACTGTTTATGAACACAAAACCTGAGATTACACTTATGTCCTTGAATGTTAATGGTTTGGGAGACCCTGTGAAGCGAGCTAGAGTTATGGCTAAGTTGAAGAAGGAGAAGTCGCAGATCAACTTCCTGCAGGAAACCCATTTATCACGTTCAGAACACGAGAAATTAAAGAAATTTGGGTATAAGCATACATACTATAGTTCGCATACTAATACTCGTAAAAGGGGAGTGGCAATACTGATCTCCAACCAGGTTCAGTTTGAATATCAAAAGGAAATAAGAGATAACGAGGGGAGATTTGTAATTGTAAAGGGTACTATAGATGAAACGAAAGTGACTCTGGTAAATATGTATGCCCCGCCAGAGAGTAATAAAACATTCTTTAAAATGTTACACGATACTATCGCATTGGAGGCAGAAGGGGTATGTTGGTGTGCAGGTGATCAAAATGTGGTTATCGACTATAGCCTTGATACCACAAGTAACAATAGAAGTAAGACGTCACTATCAAAACTAGTGAAAAATTCATGGGAAGAGATGGGATATATTGATGTCTGGAGGGATTTGCATCCTCTTCAGAGAGATTACACTCATTATTCGCATGCACATTTGGTATACAGTAGAATAGATTACTTCTATACTCAAAAGGAAAATATAGGATTGATAAGGGACTGCCGAATTGGGGTAGCTGATGTATCAGATCACAGTGCTGTCTACATGAGAGCTTGTCTCTCCGATAGGCAGAGAACTACAATATGGAGACTGAATACTGGACTGCTGAATAGTAGTCAGGTGGTAGAGCAAATTAGAACAGACATTGGGAACTATTTGAAGGAGAACGACAATGGGGAGACTAACCCTGCGATCTTGTGGGATGCCCTAAAGGCAGTTATCAGAGGGAAATTGATTGCAATCTCAAGTAAATTGAAAAAGGAAAAATTAGCAAACTAAACAGCTGACGAGTGAACTTGAGAAAATGGAACAGAAACATAAAGTCAAGGCTGACCAGCAAACACGAGCATTAATTAATGAAATAAGGAAGAAAATTAATGCGCTCCTACAACAGGAGGTGGAGATTAAAGCGAGGTACTTAAAACAAAATTACTATGAATCGGGCCCCAAAGCTGCAAAATTACTGGCAAGACGCTTGCGTAAGCAACGAGCAGACATGGCGATACACAGAATTGTGGACCCCAAGACAAAGCAAGCAAAATACAAGTCTGAAGAAATTGAGAAAGTATTTAGTGATTACTATAAAGACCTATATGCCAAAACATCAACTTCCAGTCGGGAGGAGGTCAGATCGTTTCTTGGCGGCTTGGACCTTCCCACCATTGGTAAAGTACAAAATGAAGAAATGGTGAAAAACATAACCATGGAAGAAATTGGGGAAGCGATAGGGAAATCAAAAACAAATAAAGCCCCAGGTAGCGATGGTTTCCCTTCGGAAATATATAAGAAATATGAAAAAGAGCTGACCCCATTGCTCTATTCTACGTTCAACTGGGTTAAAGAGAATAATATAACTCCCCCCTCGTGGAAGGAGGCTATAATTACTGTAATTCCCAAACCATTAAAAGATAAACACCACTGTCAAAACTTCAGACCAATATCGATGTTAAATGTAGATTACAAACTCTATACCTCTATATTGTCTAAAAGACTTCAGTCCTTCATGCCACGTCTGGTGGACGAAGATCAATGTGGTTTTGTCACTGCTAGAATGACGCAGGACAACATTAAAAGAACTTTGCATGTAATGCATCGAATAAACAAAAATAAGACACCAGCTGCATTAGTTTCGTTGGATGCTGCGGCTGCTTTTGATCGGGTCTCTTGGGACTTCCTATTTCTCACACTAGAAAGATTTGGATTCGAAGAGAAGGCGATTCAATGTATTAAAACATTATATACTAAGCCCACAGCTAGGATAAAAATAAATGGTTCTTTGACAGATAGATTCGAGCTAGAGAGAGGAACAAGACAAGGATGTAACCTGAGTCCTACGTTGTTTGCACTCTTTATAGAACCATTAGCTCAGATGGTAAGACAAAATGAAGAGATAACAGGTATAGAAATCAACGGTCAGCAGCACGTAATAAGTCTATTCGCAGGCGATGTAATGGTCTATCTTAAAAATCCATCAGTCACATTTGAACCACTTATGCAGTCCTTAGATCAATTTAGCTCATATTCTGGATATGAACTGAATAAATCTAAAACTCAAGTACTCATGCTTAACTGTAAGCCAAATCAAAGACTCAAGGAGACCGGTTTGGATTGGGGGGCAAGATCAATTAAATACTTGGGTATAAACATTACCAAAAATCTTACAAAACTGTATAAAAGTAACTATGGCGAAATTGATGGGAACTTAAGGAAGGACATTGACAGATGGTCTACATACCCGATGGGATTTAGTGACAGAATACATACTATAAAAATGAATGTACTACCACGGTTGCTATATCTGTTCCTTTCCTTACCAGTGCCTGTACCGCCAGAACAGTTTGTTAAATGGGATAAACTAATATCAAGATTTATATGGGATGGAAAACGACCTAGGGTAAAGTATGGTACTCTACAGCTGACCAAAAAAAAGGGTGGTATGGCACTTCCAAATTTGAAAGAGTATTTTCAAGCAGCGCAGCTGCGTCCACTCCTGAACTGGTGCAGTGGTGCTTACGAGGCTAGATGGAAAGACATAGAAGCACCCGTTTTTGGATTCCCAACCCAAACAATCATAGGTGAAAGAAAGATCCCAGAGAACACAGAATTTATGTCGGAGATGGACATGATAACGACTTATACACTAAATACATGGCACTCGGTTGTGAGACGGTTAAAGGTGGGAAGGGAACTTGGTTTGTTGAAATGGATTGCATACGATATGGCTTTTACACCTGGAAGGCAGGACCCTAGATTTAAACAATGGACTCAAATGGGCGTGACCGCCATGTGCTCGCTGATCCTTAAGGGAAAAATGAAGAGCTTTCAAGGAATAAAAAACGAGTATGGATTGGCCAATCAGGATTTATTTCGATATCTACAACTGAGAGACTACTATTGCAAAGAGGTTAAGAGGGCAGAGGATGATATACACCCAATAATACAGCTCTTCTCTCGGGCATATGAAAATGTCATCCCTAGGGCAGTGTCCAGACTCTATATGTGTTTGATTGAGTGGAACAAAAACTCTACTGTGTACGTGAAGGAAAAATGGGAAAAAGAATTGGATGTCACCATTACTGATGAGATGTGGAATGATATGTGGGGCATACACCAAACGACAACTCAGTCAAACGGATGGAGGGAATTTTCATGGAAGAACCAAATAAGATATTTCATCACGCCTCGGATTAAAAGTAAACAGCTTGAGGCACCTCAGATATGTTGGAGACAATGTGACCAAATCGATCCTGACCATACACATGTTTTTTGGAGTTGCAGTAAAATCCAGCCTTTCTGGGAGGCTGTGCATTCAGTAATTTGTGCGGTCTTAGGATATGAGATCCCTAGCTCATGTCTGGTTCTGTATTTGGGTCATATGAGAGATGTTATTTGTCCGAGAGACCAATACTTGGTTAGGATCTTACTGGTTGCTGGGAAGAAGGCAATCACCAGAAACTGACTTACGACAAATATCCCGGACTATGAACAGTGGAGGACGATTGTGGACAACATTCATGATATGGAGTATCTGACATTCAAACTGAAACTTCAAGAGGATTTATTTCAAAGAAAATGGGAAAAATGGTTGTTGTATAGATCTGAAAAAGGAGAATAGGGAAGGATGAACTTTGTGTACCCCTGTCGTGTCTTACTTTAGTTACCCTTTTTTTTTTTCTGTTTTTACTGTTATTCTTTTGCATTGTCTGACCATATTATTTAAATGTGCCATATATATATTTGTTGTTTTCTATTGTTATATGGTACTGTTCCATACTTGAACATTATTGTATACATGTGCAATCCAAAATAAAGACAAAGTTAAAAAAAAAAAAAAAAACTGTATCTTTTTCATAAAATAAAAAAGGGACAGTGGAAGCATGACCTTGTACTTATCAAAAACAAGATATTAAAAGAATAATTGGGACATTTAATTATAAAATAAATTGATTTCAAAAGATACAACAAAGAAACACTCACCTAGCATGAAATCACATGGAAAATGAATGCGGGTCATTTTTGACCCATGTTGTGCATTAGAGGGGGTATGCATATGCTGTGCATCAGAGGGTTTCAAAGGAGAATTTCTAGTTTTCTTGTCAGCTGTGCCGCTCCTTGACTGTGCCTACTATCAGCGGCCGCCGACATTGGCTCCCGTAGCAACAGCAGCGTGAGGCTAACGTTACCAAACCTGTCTTTGTCGGCGGTGGTCTGTTGGAGGGATTGTAAGAAAAGTAGCGATTGTCAAATAGACTCGTCCGTTTGTGAATGAATGTGAATCTTCATAGACATGAGTAACAAATCATTTCTGTGCTTCTTAACACACATAACTTGTGAGATTTATTTGATTCTGTAAAATTCACATGACAACATGTTTATAGGTTGTTTGACAGAAACTTTTCATATAAATGAATATTTCTCTATAACTCTTCAGGACAATTTGCGTAAGATGGCCGTGGAGGTCATGGCCATGATAAGAAGTTCCCTAGGAAGCAGCAGTGGTAAGTTTGAAGAATAAATTCACACTTAAATTCAAAATGTAAAGAAACACACTTATTTTGAAGTACATGAGAACAGTACAGCACAATTGTCTGTAGTACTGGGTGTTTATATGTCAACCACACATACAGGCAATGATGTGAAGCCACTGACTTTATTGTGTTGAATGTATTGTAACTGAAGATCAGGGTCAGTCCAGAGGCGATAGGCCGTCAGGATCAGGTCAGGGGCAGAGCTCAGGTCAAGGCAGAGCAACTGCTGCGACATCTCGGACGCCCATCCAAAACAATATGTCAAGGTTTGTATGGTCTTGTAGCATGATCTTATGTACGTGAAGTCAAACTGTCTGGATGTTTTTAGTTGAGGTTTTGAATTTATTTGAATCTACACATCTTGTCCAGGACTTTCCCTGGACTTTTTAAGAGGAAGAGGCCTGCGGGGAAATTGTGCCAGTTACATTTTTTTTTTATTGGATGCTGCCTGTGACAAAACCCCTAAGCCATCAGAGGAAATGACTCTGCTGCAGGCAGGATTGGGCTTACATCAGGAGGTAAGAGATCTGGTCTCATGCTTGCTGTTACCGCCCTAGTGCCGCAGTGGTTATTGTGTCGCTTTCCTTTCACCCGGAAACAATTTTCTTTTGTTTTCCTCCCTTCATCCCCTGGTTACATACTCAGGAGGTAACAAAGTGGGGGCTCATCCGGGATCACTTAGTGAGAGCGTGAGGAGATTTGTTTGGTTGTGTTTGTGGCCTGGTTCTTTGTTCGGTACAGCTTCCCTGGTTAGCATAGGGGAGTGTCCAGCTAAGTTGCTATCAGCTTATCCTTCGGGCACTCATTTATTATTTTGCCTTTTTTATTTTCTGGAGTAACCCTGGGTGGGGATACAATTCCCTGGCAGGGGTAGGCGTTTCGGAGCTTCAGCTGCCGAAGTTTGCCTTTAAAGCCGCCTCGAGCCCGGCACGCTCCAAGAAGACAGACAGGCTCAGTCTTTGATAGGCAGGGTCTGGGGAAGCTTGTGTTGGCCTGGTGTGTAGCTTGTGTCTGTGTGGTTTCTTTGTCTATCGTGTGGGAAACACAAAGAAAGATGTCTGAGAACCTTAATGTGGACACGTTTGTTGCTGCACCGTCTCTATCCCAGCTAGACGAATGCAGGATGAGTGACTTACATGAGTTAGCGACACATTATAACATCTCGGTTTCTCGTAGCCTACGTAAGGCAGAGTTGAAGGCCGCAGTGGTGGAGGCCCTCTTAGAAAAGGGAGTGGTTGATGAAGAACTTCCATCTGGATCAGGTGAACAGCTGATTGGTCGTACTCCCGGCACACGATTTGTAGCTGAGGAAGCTCATGTCACCTTGCCTAAATTTGACCCCATGTCTGTAGAGTCCTCTCCTGGCTCAAGACTGGATGCTCGGGCGAGGGTGCGTCTTGCTCGTCTCCAGTGGGAGAGGGAGAAAGAGGAGAGGGAGTTTCAGCTTCGTCGAGAGCTGGAGTTAAAAAAGTTAGAGGCAGATACCTCGGTAAGAATGCGGGAGCTAGAGCTAAAGGCTAGGGCTAGCCCTGTGATGGTAGATGGGTCACAGTCATCTAGCTCAGGTTTTGATGTTGGTAGAAATATCCCCCTTGTTCCTGTGTTCCGTGAGTCGGAGGTTGAGACCTACTTCAGCACTTTCGAGCGGATTGCAACTGCGCTAGGCTGGCCGCAGGATGTGTGGGCACTGTTGCTACAGTGCAAACTGAATGGCAAAGCCCAGGAAGCTTGCGCCTCCCTTTCCACAGCTGATAGCTTGTGTTATGACAAACTCAAATGTGCTGTTCTGCAAGCTTATGAATTGGTGCCAGAAGCATACAGACAGCGGTTTAGGAGTCTTAAGAAGAACCAAAATCAGACTTTCACTGACTTTGCCAGGGAGAAGAGTCTCCTCTTTGACAGATGGTGTGCAGCTTGCAAAGTAGGTGATATGGCTTCATTGAGAGAACTGCTGCTGGTGGAAGAGTTTAAAAATTGCCTTCCCGAACGGATAGTGACTTACCTCAATGAGCAGAAGGTGTCCACCTTACAGCAGGCTGCCATTTTAGCGGAGGAGTTCACGTTGACCCACAGGAGCAGTTTTGTCAGGTATGACACATCTTTCAACCGTAGCTCAACACAGAAGCCTACCAGCCCACCTGTTAGCACTCCTACTGTTGGCGCTCCAGTTCAGCGGTCAAAAGGTGAAAAACCATGTTTTTATTGCCTAAAACCAGGTCACTTAATTGCTGATTGTGATGCTCTAAAACGCAGACAGCAAGCGGCCCAGGTAAAACAGCCAAAGGGGGTTGGCCTAATTAAAACTGTTTCTTCGTCATCGGTTGACCAGCTTCCACGTGTGGTAGGACTTGATGAATGTTTCAAGCCATTTATCTCTACTGGTTTTTTTTTCTCACTGGTAAAGTGGAAGATCAGCGTCCGGTAACTATATTAAGGGATACTGGTGGATCGCAGTCCTTAATCTTGTCCAGTGTGTTGCCTCTTGGAGATACAGCTTGTGGTGCTAGTGCCATTGTAAGAGGGATTGGGATGAGTTTTGTGCCGGCCCCTCTTCATTACATTCATGTCCGGTCAAAATTAGTGACTGGGTTTTTTGCTGTGGCTGTGCGTTCCTCATTCCCCATTGAGGGAGTTGATTTTATCATGGGCAACGACCTGGCGGGCGGCAAAGTGTTTCCCACACCAGAGGTGGTGACAGTGCCCATGACTGACTCTTTGTCGGATGACTTAGTGAAGGAACATCCGGACGTCTTTGGTGCCTGTGTTCTTACTCGAGCTCAAGCCCGTAAGAAGGATGATGAGGCAGTGTTGTCAGATTCTCTGTTTGCAGCTGCTTTCTCTGATGATAAGCTGGACTCTGTGGAGGCACAGGAGAAGAGTCAGCCTGGCAGTGTGGTAGCAGCTGCGCGTCCACCCCAAGATGTGAAGTTGCCAGTAAACCGCAACGCCCTTATCGACGCGCAGAAGTCTGACCCTTCTTTAAGGCGCTGTTTAGATGCTGTAGTGGTTGACAGTGATCACAACCTTAATGATAAACCGGTGTATATGTTGGACGATGGACAGATGGACAGTTTTCAGCCAGTTCCTCTCCTAAGACAAACCTCCCTGATTTTGTGACTCAGTGTAAAGCACGTTTACGTACTGCTACTACCATTGCAAGAGAATCGCTCTCTGCCTCTCAGAAGCGGATGAAAGGTTGGTTTGATCGCAAGGCAGTAGTACGTCAGTTCCAGCCATGTGACCAGGTGCTTCTATTGTCACCTGTGCCAGGCAGAGCTCTTACTGCACGATTTTTGGGTCCATATGTGGTGGACAGGAAAGTGTCTGATACTGACTATGTAATCTCCACCCCTGAACGCAGAAGGAAGACGCGATTATGTCATGTGAACATGCTGAAGCCGTATTTCTCCCGTGAGTCTTCCCAGGCAACGCATGACCCCCCTGCGACGTCTCCTTCCCTAGTGTATGCTGAGGCTGATGATGGTCTTAAGGTGCCCTCTGTGGGTCAGCAGAGTGGCAAGCTAACAAACTCTGAGTTCCTGTGTGAGGCTGAGTCCCGACTGTCCTACCTCTCGGATGAACAGCGGCGTGGTGTAGTGAGTCTTTTCCTTGACTTTCACTCTCTGTTTAATGACGTGCCCTCTTGTACTAATGTTCTTGAGCATGACATTGATGTAGGCGGAGCAGCTCCCATTAAGCAGCACGCCTACCGCTGTTCCATACAAAAGCGTGAAATAATGAAAGCTGAAGTAGACTATCTACTGAATAACAATCTAGCCAAGCCGAGTTTCAGTCCCTGGAGCTCTCCGTGTCTGTTAGCATCAAAAGCTGATGGCACATCCCGATTCTGCACTGACTTCCGGAAAGTTAATGCAACCACTGTAGCCGATTCTTTTCCTCTGCCCCGAATGGAAGACTGTATTGACAGCATAGGCCCAGCTTCCTTCATCACAAAGTTAGATCTCCTGAAGGGTTACTGGCAGGTGCCATTAACTCCTAGAGCTTCAGAGATATCTGCTTTTGTAACTCCAGATCATTTCATGCAGTACACTGTAATGCCATTTGGTTTGAAGAACGCCCCTGCCACCTTCCAGCGCCTCATGCAGAGGGTGTTGGGCGATGTGCCACACTGCAGCATCTATATAGATGATGTTGTAATTTATTCGGACGACTGGTCAAGCCACATAGGTAGTTTGCGGACAGTTTTTCAGCGGCTTGCAGAGGCAAGACTAACCCTTAACCTTGCAAAGTGTGAGTTTGGTAAGGCCGTGGTCACATATCTAGGTAAGCAGGTCGGGCATGGTCAAGTTCGTCCTGTGGATGCCAAGGTCGCAGCAGTGGCTAGCTATCCGGTTCCCACAACCAGACGTGAGCTCCGTCGGTTCCTAGGGATGACTGGGTATTATCGATGTTTCTGTAGAAACTTCTCAACTGTGGTTTCCCCTCTCACCTCCCTATGCAGTCCCAAGGTTCCTTTTGTGTGGACAACTGAGTGTCAGCATGCTTTTGAGGCTGCAAAATCTCTATTGTGCAGTGCTCCGGTTTTGGCTGCCCCAGATTTCTCCCTTCCTTTTAAACTGGAAGTGGATGCTAGCGCAACGGGAGCTGGCGCTGTGCTTCTCCAGGATGGTACCGATGGAGTGTCGCACCCAGTGTGTTTCTTCTCAGCCAAGTTCAAGAACCATCAAGTGAACTACTCTACAATCGAGAAAGAGGCCCTGGCGATGGTGCTTGCGCTCCAGCATTTTGAGGTCTACATCGGGTCCAGTGTTCCCCCGGTGTTGGTGTACACTGACCACAATCCGCTGGTCTTCCTGGCAAAAATGTGCAACCATAACCAAAGGTTGTTACGTTGGTCTCTGCTGTTGCAGGAATACAATGTACAGATTCAGCATAAGAAAGGAGCTGAAAATGTGGTGACTGATGCTCTGTCCCGTGGGTGAGGTGAGAACATTAGTTATGTGTTTTGTGTAAAATGTATACCTGTGGATAATGGTTTATATACAAACCAAGTTAAAACTGGTTTGTCTCTTATGGGAGGGGGTGTTACGGCCCTAGTGCCGCAGTGGTTATTGTGGTGTGTTTGTGCCTCTCTCTCTCCCACTCTCCTCCTCCAGGTGATGGCCCCTCCTCCTTCCAGCAGCCCTTTCCACTCAGGTAATCAGCTGATTTCAGTTAAAGGGAGGAGGAGAGGTGCGGCCCGGAGAGAGCGGCCCGGAGAGAGAGAGATGGTGTACCACAGTGGTGGAAGTGAGAGATTGGCTCTTTTGCTTAAAGCTTGTTATATCGGTGAGATACTAACCTTCCTTGGTTTTTTCCCCCAGGTGTGGTGGCTCTTTTGGCTTGTTATGTCCTTTTTCCCCCCAGGTGTGGTGGCGCCCTTAGTTTGTTTGTGGTTGTTGGTTCTGGTCTGTTGTGTTTGGTTTTGTGACCAGCTTTCTTAGTTATCGTTAGTTTTTTTTTGTTGTTGAATAAAGAACGATCCTTTTTACACACAGTCATTGGTCTCTGTGTCGCTTTCCTTTCACCCGGAAACAATTTTCTTTTGTTTTCCTCCCTTCATCCCCTGGTTACATACTCGGGAGGTAACACTTGCTTTTAAGGAAGCGGTCTTAAACTTGGATGTTCTGTAAATATTGTTTATCAGGTCTGAGACCGCTACAAACCTCTGTTTCTGTCACACCTCTGTTCATTTAACTCCACTGACTACCCCTAGTTCCTGACATCAAATTCAAAGCAGTGATGTTGGCCTTCAAGGTAATTGATAGATCTGTTCCCATCTACCTTAATACCCTCTTAAAGCCCTATGTTACCCCCCAGCCACTTCGCTTCTCTAAGGAACGTTGGCCAACACCTCAAACGTTGTCTAATGCGGCCAAAACACATTGGAGAAAGTCTTGAAGACTCAGCTCTTTCAAGAATATCTCCTGTCCTAAAATTGCAAAAACACCTGGAATGGAACTCGCTCTATAGTGCACTTCTATTACACTCCTGCAGATTTCATGCTAGCGAAATGCACTCTTAGTTAATTATCTATGTACTTTTCTTTCAACAGTGCTGTAGCTCGAATATTTGTCCCGTTTTGCACGTCCTCTTGGATAAAAGCGATAGCTAAATGCGTAGATGTAAATGTAAGAACAAAAGATCTTAATTGAACGCTTTAATTTCACAGATCACTGATGCTCTTTGTGCAGCCTATCCAAGAATGAAGGAACTAGAGGGAGCGTGGATGCTGCATAAAGCTATGGGTAAACATTGCACTGAACTTGTGTGTTTCCAAGTTTCCATAATGTGCATTATTTTCCAGTTCTGAAACATGTTAAAATGATTCCCAAATAGGGGGCTCGGGTCAGCGGCGCCTTAACCTAGTGTCTCCAGAAGAGACAGGCTACACGGGAGCAGGACTAACAAAGGCCTGGGGTGGCAAAGGATGCTTATACATCATGCCCATACAGCATCGCCTGAGCACTACCCCCCTTCCGTTCACGGCTCCTGAGTTCAAAGACATGCCAAAGGCCAGGTGTGTGACCTGCGGCCAGTGTGTGCCACTCCAGCTGCTCAGCCTCCACGTCGACACCTGTGCTAAGTCTGATGAGGTATTGCATTTCAATTAAAAAGAGTATATTTTCCAGATTGTCTAGCCTGTAGTGTATACATACGTTTCTTTATTGGTTGTGTACGTATCTGAGGGCCAGAAGATGCTAAGCTACGCTGGAAAGTTAACAAGGTATAAGGAATTGTGGGACATGGACTTTAATTATTAGTTTACAGCCCCGAAAAACATATAATTCCTTCCTGAAAGAGCTTTTCTCATGTTGTATGCAGCTTTTGCCACCTGGGTTTGTGCACATTTTCTTCCTGACGTTGCTGTTCCTGTATTTATTGTATTTTATGTATTTTTTTAATAGCCCCACTCAGGTGGTGATGAAGATGATGATGAGGAGGAGGATATGGTAAGCTACAAAAAAAATCTTTGTTTATGTCATAAATAGCTGTTATGGACTGAAGATTCTCCTGTTGTGCTTGCTTGTTGTCATTTTCACAGTGAGAAGCTGTTTACAGTAGCATCTTCACCTGTCCCTATTATGCATGTTTAAATGCCATAATGAAGGACTCTGATATACCTAAGACATGCATCTATTGTTTGCAGGAGGCAACAGTTCATATTGAGGACATAACAGAAGTGCTGACAGACACTCCTGATGTCAAAGTAAGAGCAAAAAAGTACAACTTTGCTCAAATGCAATTTCTCTCCTGAGTTCAGATGCAAAAGCCTGTAAATCCATTTTCAGAAATATTCAAGTTGTTTAATTCCCAAAAAAACGCACTTTTTTGAAACCGGGTCCCAGGGTGGATAAATTCGAAAACGCACTTCTCGCGAATCGGTGTGGACGGTTGAATCCGGAGATTTCTGAAAACGATGACGTCATCGCCGCCATAGCCACCATGGCGACACCCCTCGAGCAGTCTTCCACCTCGTATATCTCGCGAAACGTCTCATAACAACATCAACAACAATGGCGGACTACATGCTTGCGTTACTACTGGAGAACATATTGAGCCTGTTATGGTTACTAGGGCAAAATCTAATTTTTGGTTTCTTCGAAAGCCGATTTGTAAACAGCGCTCAAGCTTCATGCGCATGCGCCACCTCTTCCTCTCCGTTTTTGGTGAATTTCTGAAACTGAAACAGCGCCGCCTATAGACCTGGGATATGAAGTAGCGTTTTCAGTCGTGTAAAGACGGATCAGGTGTGGACGCGGATTTTTTTGAAACCGTAGAGCGAAAACGGATAGGAAAAAGATCGTTTTCGTACGTGTGGACAGGGCCTGAAGCAGTGGCAGAGGCAGAAGTGCTCCTCCCCCCAAAACCCTCTCAGGATTACTTTCATTGGAGAGGCAGGCATTGACAATGGTGCCCTCAGGAGTTTTTAACTGGTATTTTTCTCCCTCTTTCAACACTTAAAATATTTAAGTTTACGGAAACACTTGATTGCATTGATTGCTTATTTTCATGATGAGTAAATCTATTCTTTCCTCCTTCTTTAAAAGAAATGGTTGGTGGTTTGGAGAGGCGTTTCTTTGAGGGAGGGACCACCGGGAAAGCACCAAAATACTCGATTACAGATATGGACAGCAACAACTTCAGGTAAGTCTTAAAAATATGCAGAAATGATAGTCAAAGTCATCTTTATTACCATTCTTCACATGTACCAGACCTAAAGGTGGTAGTTGCTTCTTTCTTTGAATAGTTTGCAAGATAATTGATTTAATAATTAGTTGAATTTATACCAAAATTAATGTCACTAATACAGCTCTGCGTCCATGTCATACCCATTTTTCCATGCGGCCCTCTGAATAGCCCTGACATAAGCTAAATGTTGACAGCTTACACCAACTCAGTTGAACATGGGAAATGAAAGTCACTATGGTGGATGAGAATCTAATACTATGGTGTTTTTTTTGTTGTTTGTTCATTGTGTGTATTGTAGGACCATTGGGGAAATATTTGCTGTGAGCATTGTGCAGGGTGGGCCGCCACCAAAGGCCCCCCCCCTTACATACACAGCTACATTACCAACACTTCCAACAATGCCATTTAAGTGTAAATGGTCTTGCCTTCTTTAGGGCTTGTTTGCTTTGTTTGCCTTGCCTTGTTTTAGGGCATGTTTGTGTTTTCATGCAAATAGACCATAAGGACAGTATGGTTTCATGTGTTAAAAGATCCAGGCAGCTGATGACCTCTCTGAGTTCGTGGAGAGACTTATGGCATGTGGCTACACAGGACCTGTGTCTGTAGACCAGAGAAACAAAATTGTGCAGTAAGAGACTTTTCATGGAGTTTCAAATTGCATGACTGGGTTGGACTTGTTGTAAAGTTTGTTCACTTTTGCAGTGCTGTTGTCCTACATGCTACTGTTAGACTGTTGCCAATGCTACAAGAAACTTGCTCGGGCCTGAAGGTCTACAACCTTCTTGAGATGGTACAGGCAGAAAAGCAGATTTGTCGACCACTCTTTGTTCAAGAAGAGCCTTGTAGGAAGGTAAACGCATTTCATTTGTCAAGAATTCAATGTTGAATTGGTAAACTATTTAGGGAGAGAGAAGTATTTTCACCCTTTTCTGTACATTAGGTTGATGCTGATTTCTTGGTGAGGGCCCTGTCGCCCATTTTCAGCGAAAGGGGAACAGTTAAACGCCAAAGAGAGTCGGTTATTGTGAACCATCTACAAGACTTCATTCAGCAGTTGGAGGATGAAGGTGAATATGTGTTATTTTCATGTTATGTCAGGTGATGAGTCCTGTTAGTGGTGTTACTTAGAGGCATATGATAAAAAAAAAAAGGTTAAATACGTGAGTTTAGAGTGGAGGCAAAGCAGAAAGGATAATAATAATAATAATAATAATAATACATTTTATTTAGAAGCGCTTTTCAAAATGCTCAAAGACACTTTACATAAAAAGAACATCAAATTAACAAAACAGTGTGAAGTGTAACATCAAGAAAACAACACAATAAACTGAGCTATACATGAAAAGCAATTTACAAATTTACAATTTACAAATTAACAAAACAATGTGAAATGTAACATTAAGAAAAACAACACAATAAACTGAGCTATACATTAAAACCAATTTTAAAAAGGTGTGTTTTTGTCAAGGATTTGAAGGTGGTAAGGTCGGTACAGTCGCGGATGTGTTTGGGGAGAGAGTTCCAGAGGGAGGGGGCAGCTGCAGAGAAGGCTCTGTCACCCCAGGTTCGATGCTTGGTCTTGAGTGGCGGAGTAAGGAGGTTAGCATCATGTGAACGGAGGCTGCGGGAAGGATTGTGGCAATGGAGGAGGTCAGTGAGGTAGGAGGGGGCCTGGTTATGGAGGGCTTTGTGTGTGAGGAGGAGGATTTTGAACTGGATGCGTTGTGGAACCGGGAGCCAGTGGAGTTTCTGGAGGACAGGAGTGATGTGATCACGGGAGCGGGTGTGGGTGAGCAGACGTGCAGCAGAATTTTGGATGTACTGAAGTTTATTTAAAGTTTTGGATGGTGTGCCATAGAGGATGCTGTTGCAGTAGTCAATTCTGGAAGTGATGAAGGCGTGAATGAGGGTTTCAGCAGCAGAGAAGGAGAGTGATGGACGGAGTCGGGCAATGTTCTTGAGGTGGAAGAAAGCCGTTCTGGTGATTTGATTGATGTGACGATCAAATGAGAGGTTACTGTCAAAGATGACTCCAAGGTTGCGACTGTAGGGGGAAGGAGACAGGGTGGAGTTGTCGATGGTGAGGCGGAAACTGTCTGTGGAGTTGTTGAGGGATTTGGGGCCGATAATGATTATGTCTGATTTGTCACAATTTAGTTTGAGGAAGTTGATCTGCATCCAGGATTTGATGTCGGCGAGGCAATTGGAGAGAGTGGAAAGAGTGTCAGGAGTGATGGAGATGGTGGAGATATAAAGCTGGACGTCGTCAGCATAACAGTGGAAATGGAGACCGTGGTGGCGAATGATGTTGCCAAGAGGGAGCAGGTAAAGTATGAAGAGGAGAGGACCAAGCACCGAACCCTGGGGGACACCTTGGGACAGAGGAACAGTGGAGGAGGTGCAGTTGTTGATATGGATGAATTGTTGTCGGTCTGAGAGGTATGATTTGAGCCAGGAGAGTGCAGTGCCAGTGACACCGATGGAGGACTCAAGGCGGGAGAGGAGAATGGTGTGATTTATGGTGTCGAAGGCTGCAGTGAGGTCCAGGAGGATGAGGATGGTGAGGTGGCCGGAGTCTGCAGAGAGGAGGATGTCATTGGTGACTTTCAGGAGGGCTGTTTCTGTGCTGTGTTGGGAACGGAATCCAGATTGAAATGGTTCGAACAGGTCATTTGAGCAGAGGTGGGCTTTGAGTTGTAGGCAAGGATGGAAGCCAAGACTATTCCCAGTAAAAGTTGGTTGTAGAGGGCTTGGAGGTCAGTTATCTTATTGATAGTAGTGATAAGAATATACGTAAAAAAGGGAAATCTAAGAAGACTAGCCAATGGATATGGACGAGACAGACATTTTCTGCATGGGGTAAGCAATAGAGATGACATGTTTGGATGGTACAGTGTGCTGGAGACAGGGTAGGCATGTAGTGGCAAGCAAGGCGTATTGTAGTCTACTTCATAGGGAAGCCCCAAGTACAGTGGGAAAGCTGCACACACAGACTGCTAGAGCTGGCAGAGAACATGTGAGGTGGTTAAGAAAGGTTGTATGTTGCTTGTCTCTTTTTCCTCATCTTTGTTGGATGGGGTGGTGGGGAGATTTGATTCTGGGTCACCCATTTGTGGGTCGTAATGTGTAAAGTGGGTGTTAAGTGGTAGTAATCCAAAAAAGGTTTCAAAAAAGGCAACTGGACTTGTAGATTTTTGGAGAAGACGTTGCACCACTCATCCGAGTAGCTTCTTCCAGTTGCCTTTTTTGAAACCTTTTTTGGATTACCATGACCTGGATGACTGAGAACCTACACAGACATTAAGTGGTAGTAGGTAACTAATGATAACACATGATTGATCACCTTAAGCAGGACTGTATCAGGCCTGAAACGCCCTGAGCAACTGTGTACTACTGATAAGGTGTTCTATGGTTTATAATCAGGAAAGCTTTTATTTTGTCCCAAAGGTGCTCTTCATACACACATGTATCATGTGTTCTTTGTAAACTTATAGTAGTGCTCATGTTGATTTGAGTCTCACATGAATATTCTGAAAAAATCGGAATACTGAAAAATGAAAAATCGGAATACTTGTGGAATTGAGCTAAGCCACTAGACTATGTGCTTGATATATTGGCTTGATGGGCAGCAGTGCTGTCATTTACAGACATAATATGCATTTACAAATGCATATTAAATTTGATAGCAACTTAAATGTGATAGCATTTCCCTTTAAGAGCGATGCCTTAAAATAATTAATCACTTTTCTAGGAGCCGATGACAACCTTCCTGAAGAAGACAGTGGATGCAAGAACCCAGCCATTGATGTTGGCAAATTCTGCCAGTGGCTCACAGGACAGAACCACATACCCTTAAGTCAGACAGAGAGCGATGAATTCAAAGTAGTCATTGAGTTTGACCATGACTGTCAGGTGCGCTACGGTCCACATAGGATCTGTTATCCAGTGGTGAATGCGTGTTCCCGTTCAGTAACCGTACCTGTTGTACACTTGGGAACATACAATGAATTGAGAGATGTCCTCTCAATGGCAGTTGTGTATGGCTATGAATTTGGCCGCTTTTGAACAGAGGTCTTATAAATAGCTTTCGAACAGATTGAGTAGTGAGCATACTGTACCTCCTTCTGCTTTGTTATGATTTCAATGGGCACAGCCATGTTATTGTTGTGTGTTCACTATTTCTGTCCTAGACAGCTTTTGATTGGCTACCCTGTGGAGCTCACAGTTCCTGGTGAACTTTTGGACCTGATCAACTTATCTTGAAATAAAATTGTGTATATAAACACGAATACAGTAGTATTTCTGTCTATCCATTAGAGTAATGTAGTTTCACAATTTTGGGATGCTATTATCTGTAAGTAATGTATAACCAAGATGTTTTGCAAATACCAATGACCTGGAAGGTGGGACATGTTTCAGGTAAGGGATAACCTTCTGTCAGGCAGTCATTACCTTGGAATATGCTCCTGACAGTGATGAGAGCCCGATGCGCAAGCGGATATTAAATGCATATTAAATTATATCTACAGTACAGGATGTAGGCTCGTAGAAAATATATAGGTTAGGCTGTTCAATGTTTATACCCTTTCATATAATCATTATACAATTCATAATTAATTATTCATATAATCATTATATTTAAAAGTATACTGGTTGGGACCACCTGAGGGCAGTAAGACACATTGTGGTTTTTGTTAAAGTGGAAAAATTAGCAAAAGTTTAATTCAAGATGACCTGCAACTAGGGCCAGCATGCATCTATACAGTTTTCTGTAACATCTGAAATAGTCTAAGAGCAACCAAAAGGGTTAATGGTGGTAAATGCAAGCTGTTTTGGGTATAAAGTCTCTCCAACCTTTGCATAACTTGCTCTCTGTTCATCTATACAATCAATATATTTACATTTGTCAGATTTATAAGACGTATGCTGTCTTGTCTTAGATATATAACTGAAATCAGCCAACTGCCTGACAAGTCATTGTTTTCATTTTTTTTTTTTTTTTTTTACAATATCTTTATTGGATTTTCACTTTTATGGAAAATATATATATATATATATATATATATATATATATATATATATATATATATATATATATATATATAAACATATATATACGTACAGGAACACAAAAGACAACAACAGGTGTGTAAAATGGTGCCATGGTGCAGAAGTGTATAAACATACACCAACAGGAGTTTACATACTATACACACTTCCATAGAACAGAGTAATCAACAGGACGAAAACAAGGCGGTCAGGGCCTCCCTTAGGAGGCAAATAATCATGAGTTTATAGAAAATACATTATCATGTAGTCCAGAAAACTGGAGAAGAAGAGGCTGGGTCGTGCAGAGGATGCGCCTATATTGATCCAGGCCCGTCCATCAGATGAGACAGATCATTGTCCTTCATGTAGTTGATGAAGCGACCCCATATCTTTTGAAATATCTCCTGTTTGTCCTTAAGAGTGTAAGATATTTTTTCCAGAGGTAAACAAGAGGTTAGTTCCCTAAACCACACAGCGATTGATGGTTTACCAAAGCTTTTCCATGATATGGCTATTGTCCTTTTTGCCTGTAGAGAACACATGTTTATAAACATTTTTTCGTGTTGCTTAATTCTGTGTCCCTCTGGGTAAAGACCTAAAAGAAAGAGCTTAGGTTCCAGTTCTAATCTAATTGAGAGAATCTCCTGTACATACAGACAAACCTCCTTCCAAAACTCCACAACTCATGGACATTGCCAGAGGCAGTGAAATAAAGTGCCCTTATTTACCCCACATCTATTACAGGTATCTGGGATATTCAAATTAAATTTATTTAATTTTACCGGAGTAATATACACCCTCATCAACCAATTATATTGAAGGAGTCTTAGGCGTGTATTACCTGTCCCTGTCTGAGCTGTTTTACATACTTCACGCCAATGTTCCAGTGACAGTTCCTCCTGTAGATCAGTTTTCCATGCATTCAATTTAGACTCAGAAGAATCAGGAGAGAAATCCTTCAATAGATCATAAAATTCAGAAATGATACCTTTTCCAAAAGGATTTTTTGTAAAAATTTTCTCCAAAATTGTTAGTGGGGGACAAAGCATATACTGGGCTTGATTTGTTTTGATAAAGCTCCTTAGTTGAAGATATTTAAAAAAATGTTTGCGAGGGATGTTATATTTTCTAATCAACTCCTCAAAGGTCAAAATGTTCCCGTCATTCCCATACATATCTTTTACTTGTTTTATCCCTCTATCTGCCCACATTCTGAAACCCACATCAGCTCTCCCTGGTCTAAAGAAGTTGTTGCCCCAGATTGGGCTGAAGTAAGAAAGGGAGGGGGGGTCTTTTAAATATTTCCTAACTTCTTGCCAGACTCCAATCATATTTTTAACTATAGGATTAGAACATAAAATTTTGAGTTTTTTAGGTTCATCCGAGTATAGATAAGTGGGGAATGGGAGATTTAGGGAGTGTGATTCGATATCCTTCCATGATAGGGGCTCATCTGTGGTGAAGTAAAACATAAACATTCTTAGCTGAACTGCCCAAAAGTACCACAACAAATTAGGGCACTGTAACCCTCCTCTATCGTAGGGTAGGTATAAAAGAGACAGACGAAGCCTAGGGCGTTTATTATTCCATATAAAGTTATTGAAGATTTTTTTCATTCTGGGGAAAAAGTCTGGAGGAGGCGGCAGGGGGATATTCTGAAATAAATATAAAAGTTTGGGGAGAATGTTCATTTTAAGTATATTAATTCTACCAATCAGAGAAATAGGAAGGCCGGACCATCCAGCAATTGATTTGGATATAGATACCAACATTGGGCTGTAATTAGCTTTTACTAAGTTTTCCAGTTTGGGAACAATTTGGATACCCAAGTAAGTAAAAGAATCCACAGTTCTAAAATGACGAACGTAAGTGGGTGGATCTGACCTCTCATTTGAGTTAAGTAGCATTATGGAAGATTTGGAATTATTAATTTTATAGCCGGACAATTTGCCAAATATCTTAATTAGGTTCAGGAGGGATGGTATTGATTTATCTAAATTTCTAAGGAAAAGAATGACATCATCTGCGTAAAGAGCTATTCGATGGTCAGATTCTCCGATGCCTATCCCCGTGATTCCATTATGTCCTCTCACAGCAATGGCGAACGGTTCTATTCATTGTTTTCATTTTACATGAAACTGATAATATAATTACGTACACAGCAAAGACAAAGGGTGTAAATAAATGTAAAACTATTTATTTAAGGTTAATGAATGACAAACTTGAATTAACAAAAAGTACTTGCAAAAACATAGCTAGTTTCCTGACTATGGTGGAGACAAATGAAATTGTCCGGAAGCATTAGGCGGCGCTAGCCTGGCTAAAGGTTTGCAGGGAACTATACACATATTGAACACAATGCAGTGCTTAGGTTTATAGGGAACTAAAGACATTTTTTTTTGTTTATATGTTTGAGGGTTTTTTTGTGTTTTTATTTTTTTCATTTATTCAGTGAGCACTGCAACCATGTACAAAATGAAAGGGGGGAGGGGGCACCAGACCTGTGGATAAGGGAAGACCAGTATCCATCCTTGGTGGTGTGGTGGGAATTCAAATCAAATATTCACGGCACAGGAGGTACAATTCCCTAGGGGCTAAGTCCGGGTCGCACTGCTCAAGGAGGGCCTGAAGACCTTCCCTTTCCTCCTCGCTCAACGGACAGTCAATGTGAGGAACCACAATCACGCCATCTGTCTCACCATTGTGGTCTGTGGCGACATCCCAGTCAATGTCTGGCTCCTCAATGTCCTACAAGAGAGAACGGAATTTCACCCAATTGTCGAAGTCTGAAACACATGAGATTGAAAAAACATACTTCAAAATTGTCAGGCTGGACGATATCTGTGGTCATCAAACCCAGGTGCCACAACTGCTCAGGAGTCATGTTACTTTCGGTTCGAATGGGATGACTGTTCCAACCTTCCACAAAACTCTCAAGGTCCATCTTCAGTTTCGGAAGAAAGACAAGGTGGACACAGAAAAGGTCTTCTGTTGAGATCATGATGGATAAAGGCAGAGATTAAACCATGAAACAAGTAATGCATTCATATTACATTACATTTACATTCATCAAACACTTACATATACCATCCATCAATCATGATTCGAACCTACTATTTTCAGGCAACACTGCAGCGTATCCACCACACATATCCACTGTTTAATATAAATCTTAGGTTTTAGCCAGTATCGATAGTCAAATATTTAAATTTAATTGTGACTCTGAAGACTACTTGCATCAAGGTTAACACAAAATAGTGCAATAGTCACATTTTGTTTTAGAACCAAATAACAGTGTTGTTATACAAACATTAATAATAAAGAGTGTTGACAATGATAATCACGTAATTAGCTATATTCTTCAGGCAAGCTCCGTAAAAGTGATTTTGATTCAGACCTGTGGAAGAAACATCCAGCAACTGATCCTGTTCCAGACTCCGAAGCATATTGTAGTATTTGGAGGTGACACAGGTCCTCATGTCCCACCACAGAAGTTCAATTCTAATGACAAAAACAGATACAATCTCTAACACTGCCAAATGGTGAACAAGTGGATGAATTCTCATTAGAAAAGCACTCGGACAGTGCAGACTTCTGCCAATACAAATACAAATTTCAGATGGTGTTACGGATCACCACCAAAATTTAATTATCTGTTCTTTGTCCCAATACCCACATTATCAGAAAATTGTATCCAAATCTGCACAGTACTTTTTGAGTTATCTTGCTACAAACAGACAGACAGACAAATAAGAATGACTGAAAACATAACCTCCTTGGCGGAGGTAATAAGTTTGGCAAAATGGCCAGCTGTGATGCTTTACAGAATTAATGAACAAGGCAGACAAGACAAACCTTTCATTGTGAACGCTTTTTCCGGACATGAAGCTTCCTCTGTCAGTACCCCGCACTGTGAACATAAACCTGGCAATTTCCACATTCTCACAGCCTTGATCACCTCTGACCCTATAAAGCACAGGAGATTAAGTAGTGAAAAGTGGCAGTTTTTGACAGGTTTAAGCAGATTTGTGTAAACGTGTCAAGTGCGGCTTAGAGATATCTCAACACCCTAACCACTGAAGACCAGTGTTTGTGTTATTTACGTTCACATACAGCATATACATGGCAACATTCTGTCAACTTTTTAATAGCTCCCGCCCCATCCCCAGAAAGAGGGTGATACTATTGTGGCAAATTCTGATTTGGTATGTTCTGGTAACAATGATAGTGCCATACAACCAACTCAAGTGCAAAAGAGACCAATTAATACATTTACTTTACTATTACCACTACCATTTTTTAATCTCCACACAGCTTTGAGCACATACAACTGAACTGAAATGATCAAAATGAAATTGATCTTTCTGATTCCATATGTCATATGTAACCATAAGGTATGTCTGCATTTTTTTTCTTTTTTTTAAAGGGTTTACCTTGAGGGAATGCCATATATCTCCATAGCCTGCTTGAAGGCAGCAAATGCAGTTGAAGCCAGATTGTTGGTGGCAGGATTGAGGCACATAATCTGTTGTATAAAATTACAATGCAAATTCTTTTTATGTTATATTTCAGGCAGTCATGCACAATACATTACCAAAAAATATCTCTTCAGCTTTAAGAGACAAAATGTTACACAAAATAATCACTTACCTTCCTTGAGTACCCATCCACTGCTCCAAACAGCACAATGTTGTACCTAGGGACCAAAATTTTGACTGTAATTACTAAACCTGCACAATAATTTGCATAGTGTGTATAGCATTCTTACATTATACCAACCGGATTAATTTATGGTTTGTGTCCACATGCCACAGAGAAAGGGGGCCCCTGACTGAGTAGGTCCTTCGCAGAATACAGCCTAGGCCTGACAGTCTTGAGAGGATGCCCAGGGAGTCCACACGATGCAATGAGGCAGCCACTCTCCTCCATTGAATGTGGATACCCATAGACCGCAACCTCCCCTTGACCATACGGTAGCCTGCAGTTGGCATCTCATTCTTTATGGTCTGCACAACATTATCCAGCCCCTCATCATCAATTTCGTGGTAACGCCTCGCAGAAAGCCCAAATTCATTTAACCTTCTAAACACGGTCCTCCTTGACACACCAAGCATCTTTGCGATGCAAGGAATAGGGAGGTTTAGCTCCAGAACTTCCTCTAAGCATTCCCTATCGATATCAAACCTGGGACACCCCACCTCCCCAGATACTGTATCTGGCTGGACACTACCAGTGTGTTGCCTCTCAAGGTGGTCCCTGACAAGGCTAAAAAAGCTTTCTAGGGCCTGTACTATGTCCTCCGGTATTGCAACATGCCTCGACAGTGCATTGCATAAATACAGCTCCTGCCTACACATAAAATCGAAATAATCCAAATCAAGAGGTTCTCTTGTGAGTCCCAGCTCAAATTTGGAGAGGAGTCGGGTCAGGATCTGTCTCCTGAGGGTGTCCTTAGAAAAAAGAATGAATGAAAAAATAAATACATAAAGTCAAGCTAAAACTAC